>OY998175.1:314618232-315936394 GCA_963921935.1 Galeruca laticollis | reverse complement strand
CTGGCAGATACGGGGGGAATATGATGTTAACATAATGTGAAGACACATACAAACTTGCCTTAGTAACTTTGGTTATATACATTTGGTAACGCAAAACTAATGTTGCTGGCATGTATGACAGATGTATATTATTAAGTTGTTCTATGAAAATTAGTTACCAAATATGGTCGTTGTCATTTCTACAGATTTTTATATTTAATATTTTGTAAAAGTAATTATGTTAATGTGCAATAAATATTAATCAACACCAAATTCTACATGCTATGTTTTAGTTTCTATAACATATGAATTGTAAAACTAATTTCACTTTGGACACAAAAGCAAGCACAATGAACTGTGGTGAAATATGTAACTAACAACTCCCACAAAAGCATTTGCGACAGAAAATTATTCGTTTTAAGATATTGGGGAGTTCAAAAAATTAATACTGGCAGTTACGGGGAGGATATGAAATGTAAAACTCATTTTACTTTGGTGATAAAAGCAAGCAGAATGAACTGTGATAAAATATGTAACTAAAAGCTCCCACAAAAGCATATATGACAGAAAATTATTCGTTTTTAGACATCTTAAAAAATCAATACTGACAGTTACAGGAGGGATATAAAATGTAAATATAATTTTACTTTTGACTTACAAGCAAGCAGAATGAAGTGTGGTAAACTATGTAACTAAAAATGACCACAAAAGCATTTATGACAGAAAATTATTTGTTTTTAGACATTGGAAAGCTAAAAATGTAAAACTGACAGTTACAGGGGGTATATAAAATGTAAAACTAATTTTACTTTGGACATGATTGAAAGCAGAATGAACTGTGGTAAAATATAAAACAAAAAAACTCCCACAAAAGCTTTTGCCACAGAAAATGATTCGTATTAAGACATTGGGAAGCTTAAAAAATTAATACTGACAGTTACAGGAGGGATATGAAATGTAGAAATAATATTACTTTGGACATAAAAGCAAGTAGAATAAACTGTGGTTAAATATGTAATTAAAGACTCCCACAAAATGATTATTTCCAAAACTCGAAAAAATTGATACTGGGACTTACTGGGGGGATGTAAAATGTAATTTTACTTTAGACAAAAAGGGAAGAACAATGAACTGTGGTAATATGTGTAACCAAAAACTCCTACAAAAGTATTTGCGACAGAAAATGATTCGTTTTAAGACATTATAAAGCTAAGAAATTGATATTAGAAGTAACAGGGGGGATATAAAATGTAAAACTGATATTACTTTGTACATAAAAGTAAACAGAATGAACTGTGCTTAAATATGTAACTAAAAACTCCCACAAAAGCATTTGCAATAGAAAATGATTCGTTTTAAGACATTAGAAAGCTATAAAATCATACGAAAAGTTGCAGGGGGCATAAAAAATGTAAAACTAATTATACTTTGGATATAAAAGCAAGCAGCAACTGTGGTAAATGGTAAAATATGTAACTAAAAACTCTCACAAAAGCATTTGCGATATAAAATAATTGGTTTTAAGACATTGAGAAACTCAAAAAATTAATACTGGTAGTTACGAGGGGTAAACAAATTAATTTTGCTTTGTTCATAGACGGAAATATTATATGTGCTTTAACACTTCCATAAAAGTATGTATAAAAGAAATGATTCATTTTAAAACATTAATTACAGTGTATAAAAATGCAAAATAATTTTTTCTTTGTACGTAAAAACTAGCAAAAGTAACTGGGATTCAAAATGAATAAAATAAATTATAAACTTGAATATAAACATTTACGACAGAAAATGACTTGTTTCAAACATTGAAAAGTACTCTTATTGATAGATATCGCAAGTTTCTCATCAATTAACTAGAAAATCTTGTTTCTTGTTCACTTCGTACCAGAAAACAAACTTAAACACTTTATCATTTCTCGCAAAGTTTATTTACTATTTTCTTCACTTATAGCTTTCCTTACTGTTTTACAAATACGAATTGTTTTTAATAATGCTTGTTCAATCAACAGAAACTAGAATTGGTATACAAACAGAAAGCATTAGACCCCAATTTCCAAAAGCATTTAATAAAGGTACCAACATCGAGAAATCCACAATAACCACATCTGAAGTTACCGTTGGCCCCGATTACAAACGCGATCAGTCCTCAGTTGCTATACAAGAAGAATCTATGACAAGAACAGAAAATAACAAACATAAACTAAACAATGATATTCAAACGAAAAAATTTGCTACGATTACTGTACCTGATGTTAAACATACTTCTGTAGATGTGCAAACAGATTTATTATCCAAAGATATCCAACCTGTCTGTATTTGTTCATCTAGCAGTAAAGAGAAATTGAAGAGATCTTGTATTTGTCATGATTGTAAACTTCGAAAGAAAAAATCCAAGAATGAAATGGTCTGTCTTTGTAGACCTCACAAAGAACCTAAAAAAATCTACAAAATAATATGCTTGGATAATGATACGTCCCGTAAATGTTGCATTTGTTGTTCGAGTTGTACAAAACATAGATTACGTAGCAGATCATCATCTTCGGATTCAAGGAACAGAGAAAAATGTTATTGTCAATGTAATTCAATGAAATGTCGAGTGAAACAGGCTAACCCAATTAAAATTAAGTGTGGTATGGATGGTAAGGTCTGCATTTCATTTATTTTGTATTTAAATCTGATGATCTCAAAGAATTTATGAACGATGAAATGAAACAATTTAATTTGTTTAAAACTTCATTATATTTGAACTAATGTTAACAAAGGTATTGAAAAAGTTTACCTGGAAATTCATTCGCTACAAACATTCCTAAACGATCTTCTAGGTAAATAGGGTTAATAAAGGAGAGTTGTTGATATCTATTTGGTAGTTAAGCGTATTTGTTTTTATTTAACTCAAGAGCTTCCAAAAAAAATTTAATGTAAAGGATTTAGGTTCTAGGGTAAACTGTCCCACAGTGAACCAATTTTCATATATAGGCTCACTACTTTTTCTTTTTGATGAAAATACCTCAGAAAAAATATCGAATGAACACTCCCTGTTTTGATACGTTATCTGTGTATTCATTTGATTTTTCGATATAGTTTTGAATTTTTTTTAAAAACTATGACATATGGTTCACTGTGTACGATGATGTGTATACAATGAACCACCAGCCAGTACACAGTGAATCATAGTTCATAATTCAAATAAAACGAACACGTTATTTTAAAAATGTTATTGATATCTCATGACTTAACATAAAAAATAAAATACAACATTTTTGATATATGTACTAGACGCAAGTATAAAAATTGGTTGATTTCTAATTTAAAAAAATCTTCAAAAATGTGGAAACAGAACTAAATATTTAGTTTTTAACCAAAACTAACAACAAACTCCTTAAAATATTATTTGGGAAACAATGAGACTAGTAAACCTATAATCATTTTCATCTCTGAAAAATACAAAAAAGAGATGACATAAACACAGGAGACTAATAAAATTGGGGAACATTTCAATAGCTAGCGAATATACTTCTATTCTGAACTAAAAGAAATTATTAGTGGTAATTTAAAACTGCTTATTAACCCTTATTAAATCATTTTTATTTCACCATTCCTCTTGACTGCTTATTATTTGCTTCTCAATCCGCTACCGCCTCTCTAAAAGGCTGCAGCGCCCACAGGGGGGCGGTATCGCCCCCGTTGGGAACCAATGGCCTAGAAGATCGTTTAGGAATGTTTATAGTGAATGAATTTTCAGGTAAACTTTTTCAATACCTTTGTTAATATTCCTAGAATTCCATTTTTATGCACTGTATGTATTAAAACATTTTTTCATTATACTTTCATTCGTTGGCGAAAGCTACTGTGTTAGCGAAACGAGTCACAAATTAAATTTCATTTCATCCTTCAGTATGGATCTTCATCAAGTAAAAGCCTCATATATTCAAAGAATATATTAATAAATATACCAAAAACGATTTTAATTGATATGTTATGGTACATTCTGTATATTACTACGATAATAACATTACCTAAAATCTTGAATATAAAGATGCAACCTTGAATAGCTTATTTTTGGCAAAAATAAAAATTTTGATTGTTTTCTGAGAATGTCTTTTATATATCTAAATAACGTTAATTAGGGAAGTAATACATAATTCGAACTTTTTTAAATATATCGAAATGGAACCTAACCTATTTTCTTCACTCTGGCATAACCTCTTTTTTAATAAAGTCACTACAAATCTTATGACTAATTTTTCCAGAACCCGAAAAAGACAACCGTAATTGGACTTTTAACCACATAGTATCATTTAATAATCCCGAAGTAATTCCCGTAAGATCTCCTTGTACAGAAGTAGCTCAGGTGATCGATACTGCCGTAAATCGTTATAAAAAGATTTTAGTTTATATTAATTCTATCGCGTTACAGTGTCAGAAACCGATGACTCCTCTACACCAAACTCATCCTCAAATTGCACATGCTGCTGCTGCGAGACCAGCGTGCCCTTGGAGAGGATATCCATGTTACGGAGCGATGATCACGAATTCCCAGTATGCAAAGAATGCCTCGAGAAACGGCCTGTACTAACAACAGTTTGTTTCGCCGATGATGTAAGAACATCCCTCGTATCAAGCCGATTTATGTAGATGTGATTTTTATTCATTTATTGCAGGATTCGTCTTCGAATAATCCGAAATATACGAAGGATTATTTAAGGAAGTGTGAAAATTTCTGTACGTGTAAAAGGAACTTCAAGGATAAGGATTTCGTGTATTGTTATCACTGCAAGAATCGATTAAGGAAAACTCAACAAAGCCGTAACGGCATCGCTTATACATTGACGTTGGAGGACGAACCTCCAGAAAATTTTAAAACCAGGTAAATTAATTAAATAATATTTATAATTATTAAAAAAAATTAATTGGATATTAATATATATATAGGACAAAGAAGAAATTGAAGAAGCTGGAAGAGATAAAGATTAAAGTGCCGAATCCGTACAGTAGAAAACAACGCAAAAACAGGGAAAACAATCACAAGAGAGACGAAGATAGAATGAAAAAAATAGAAAGCGGAGAAAATAGTGAAGATGAAACATTGATTCATTGTACAAATTACGAAACGTCTTCGAACAGTGACACTATGAATAATGAAAATAATAGGAATTGCACGTTACAGGTATTATAATTTAAACAATATTTGTCGTATAATTTGTTATACAGGGTGTCCCAAATAGGAGTGACTGATTTTAAAAATAAATGCCCAGCTTATTAATTGCTCCAAAGAGATGGGTTTTCACTAGTTTTACTATTTTATCAAAGAGTTTTTTCAGGCTTGGCTGGCATTTCATCTCATCAACACAGGGTCTTTTACTAATGTTGGTCAAATTCAAAGGGGAAAATATGTATTATTTTAAATGGAACACCGTATAATTTTTGATCTCATTCGAAAGAGCAATCATTCTCCTTTTCAAAAATGTATAGGTTTCTATCATTTGATTCATTATCAACAAAGATATTCGGGGCTTCAGGTAGTAATATATTTTTAATTAGTAGTTTTATATGAACATATTTTGATGCCTAAAATCAAATCATGCTGTGACCGTTTGACAAAATCATTTACGTCGGTTTCATGTAGTATGCATTGTTAATTACGTAAATAATTGCCAACAAATCTGACAAACAGTTTATTTAGTAAGAAAACATAATAACATTATTCAATACATATAAAGAATGAAGAACAAAAAAGTTGCAATAAATGCTGCATATGCCTACTCTCTTCGTTTATGCATAACTAAGCGAAATTTTAAATTTTCAAATGAATTTCCTAACATTTCTTGCGGAATGTTTTCAATAATGTTCCTGATATTATTTTTAGTTCTGCTAAATTGTTAGGCTTAGTATTGTAGCACCTATACTTCACATATCCCCAGAGAAAAAAATTTGGGACAGTCAATTCAGGAGACTGTGGTGCCCATTCAATCGGTCCAGCTCGACCTATCCACTTTTCATTAAAAAACGTTTTTAATGAATCTCGTGCTATTAACGAATAATGTGGTGGTGCACCGTCTTGTGGAAAGTAAACGTAGTCGCTAATTTCATCTTGAACTAGTTGCGGATAAATAAAAGTTTCCAACATATCCGTTTAATTAGTACCCGTCACTGTTGGCTCCGAAAAGAAAAAAGACCATATATTTTTCGCCGAGATAATGCACACCAAACGTTTACTTTTGGACTATCTCTCTGAAATTCATTAAAAGAAATTTGTTTTTGAGAACCCCATATTCTACAATTATGTTTGTTACACATGCCATTAATGTGAAACGTTGCTTCATCAGACATAATTAATAATCAATTCGGTTCGTTTCTTAATAAGTCAAGTAAAGTCTCACATACCATTACTAGTTTTTCATAATCTGACTCGTACAATTTTTGATAAGTATGAATTTTGTATGGAGTTAGTTTTAAAATTTTTAGACATCTTTGGACGTCACTCTTGCTAAGCTCTAAAATTCCAGCAATTTTTCTAATTGAAATTTTATGATTGTTATAATGTAGCACTTCATTAATTGACATCAACTTGTTCAAAAGACCATCATTATTTCTTGTTCTTTTTAAGTGTGCAATGCAACCAGTTTCGATAAATTGTACATACCATTTTTTAGTTATATTCCATGACGGCGGATTTTTCACAAATTTCCTCCTGAATATAATCCTTGTTTGAATTATTAATTTCGTTTCTGCATAAATTATTACAGTTTGAGCTTTTCCACTCACTGTATAGATCATTTCGAAACCGACTTATGACTTAACAAAACTACTATTGTCAAAATTGCTGATTTTGTTGTTATGCGTCAAACGGTCACATCATGAGTTGATTTTAGGTATCAAAATATGTTCATATAAAACTACTAATTAAAAATGTTATACTACATGAAACGTCGAATATATTTGTTGTTAATTAAACAAAAGATAGAAAACTATACATTTTTGGAAAGGAGAATGATTGCTCTTTCGATTGAGATCAAAAATTATAGGGTGTTTCGTTTAAAATAATAGATATTTTCCCCTTTGAATTTGACCAACATTAGTAAAACACCCTGTGTTGATGAGATGAAATGCCAGCCAAGCCTTAAAAAATCTCTTTGATAAACTAGTGAAAACCCCATCTCTTTGGAGCAATTAATAAGCTGGGCATTTATGTTTAAAGTCAGTCACTCTTATTTGGGACACCCTGTATATAATTTTTAGGAATATTTAAGAAGGAATCGTCCAGGTTTTGTAAATTCTGCGGAATTTAGAAGATTGGCGATGATAAATAATAAAATCGAAAGGGAATTGAACAAGGATGATTTGAAATTGAAATTTATGGAACAAAATGTTAAAAACAATAAATTAAAATGTATGTATTTGAATATCTTTCACCCGATTAAAATCTGATTGAAAACATTTATGTTATAGGTGAACGGTTATTTAGTGAAAAAGAAATGAGGGAAATCACTAGAAGAAATTACAAAAAGTTGCCAGAAGTGCAACAAAAATTAATCGATCAACGATTACAAAAATTGAGGAATGCCGATAAGTTTATGGCAGATATGATGAAAAGGGTAAATTATTTTTGAAATTAAAAAAGTAATACGAGTTGATTCCACAAAACAGTACATTTTATTTTTTTAACCTTTATGTGACTGAATAGGTACCCGGGTACCTATTCAGATTTTAGATATAAATACTTTTTTTGTTTAAATTCTTTGAAGTGTGTGATTTCGTGACATTTCTAATCTAGGTTTTTTCTACACAATGTTACAATAGAAATAATATTTTTACGCTATTTTAGAAATAAATAAGGTCCAAAGTTTTTTCACCCAGAAATAACGGTGTAGGTACCTGGGTACCTCTATCAGTTTTAAATGCAAATAGATATTTTTTATAGCCAGAATGAAAACGCCAAGTTTATCTGCATATATTTATTTATATAAATGGTAACAAAAAAACAAAAAAATCTTACATATAAGGTCAGTTGGTTTTTTGGCAACATTTTTTACATATAGTTTGATCTACAGAGTGTTCATTACAAACTGGCTTACAGCAGGATTTACACGCTTTACGAGTCTTCCTTTGTTCCTCGACAAATTTGGCAGCTACCAACAACCATAACACGCCCAGAAGCATCCCGTTTTGGTTGTTCTCCGGCTGGAGTAACAATGGGCTCGATTATTTGTCGACCAAGAACCATTTCTAGCGACTGACGTGTGAAATAATTACCAACAACTTTTGGAATAAGGGATCGCATTTGTATAGCGGGCAAGCACATGTCATGAGCAAGATCTTTTAGAAATCTTCGTCGTTGATCAGTTGCTCTAAAATTTGGATTGTGTTCCTTGTAAATACAATAAGAAGCCAAGCCACCAACATCTATTGTGTTGAAAAAAAATGCCAATGGCCAACGATTTGTTCTACGTTTTACTGTATACTCGCCTAGCATCTTATCCATGGTGTCAACGCCTCCTTTTGTTTGATTATAATATTTTATTATTTCAGGCTTCGCCACGGTAGTATCATCTACTTGGCCTGTAGTGTGCATCGTTGATAAAAGAATAACAGATTTGTTTTTCTTTGGAACATAGGAACATATTGTTGCATCTTTGTTGAATGCGAAAATGGTTGAGTATATAGGCCTGTCTTTAGATGCCTGCATATTTGGTGGTAAAAATGCCTTATTTTTCCTGAGAGTCCCTACCAAAGTCATCTTCCATGAATTCAAAGTACGGGCCAATTGCAGACTTGTAAAAAAATTATCCATTGTTACATTTCTTCCCGAACCCTTATACTTTGCCACTAGATCCAAAACTGTACGCTCACCGACATTTACCTGTCGTTCACCATCTAATGGTTTTCCAGTGTATAGTTGACCTTGTAAAGGATAAGCATTAGCCGCATCACAAGCCCAAAAAATTTTTATTCCATATTTTGCGGGTTTCGATGGAATGTATTGGGTAAATTTAGTATGTCCCCTGTAAGGAAACAATTGTTCGTCTTCTGTTATACATTCTTTTGGCTTGTAGTTCTTTGCCAAATTTGAATTTAGCATAGTCCAAATATCTCGAATTGGGGCAGCTTTATCATTTTTGGCACGTTCGGCACGTGTGTTCTGATCATCAAAGCGAATAAATCTGAGAAACATTTTGAACCGATCTCGAGACATGGCCGCTCGAAATAGAGGTAAGGACTCTAGTTTCCACATTTCAGATACGTGTTCCCTATTAGACCTGTGTACGCCATCCGCAATAAGAACTCCTAAAAATGCATCTAATTCTACTTCAGTAAATGGAATGAATACTTTCGGGCTTGGTGTGTTGGGAGGTGGATATTTATCTGCCAATTTTCGGTTCCATTCGTCCGTTACTTTTCTACCTTTTTGTTAGAATGCCTTAGAATTAAGGTACACATTTCTGAAGATATAATAGACTTGAAAATTTCTCGAGCCGTGTATGAACGACTAAAGGATGATGCGCCACTTTTTTCGTGCAGAATATTACGACCTATTGTTTGCCTTTGTATTGATGATGTGTCACTCCACTGAGTGCCATCCTTGCCAGCCCAAGTTGTTTTTGTAGGCGCTTCTTCTTCGTCAACGTTTTCATCGGAATCAGTATATTCTTGCTCCACTACAGGCTCCTTTTCTATATCAGATTCCTCGGATTCTCCACCTGATAACAATTGTGGAATATATTCGTCTTCATCGGACGCAACAAATGGCTCTTCATCAGACAAATGTTCTACTGCTTCTCGTAATTCTGCAGAGGTCAGCCTGAAATAACATATTTCGAATTACCTTTATTAGTATAATTATTGTTCTTGTTTCTTTGTAAGATAAAAAAAAACTTCCACTCCACTGCGGCTCCTACACACATAGACCACAGGTAAGCAAAATAACATGACAGTTTTCATTATTCATACACTACTAAAATCAAAGAATCGTCTTATTTCTTACCTTTTATTTCGCCATCTTGGTTTCGCAATATTGGCTTGGCTTGAACCAGCCTTACTATTAGACATTCTAAAACAAAATTTAACAAATACGCTTAATCACCCGCAGTTGTTTATTCGACAAACTCAAACATGCAACTGACCTGTAACTAGGAATAAATTCAGTTGATGTCGCTGCGCTGTTGCCATTTAAACAAAGTCTTATTTTGTCAAATACAGATAAGTTAGAAATTCATAAATCACGTATTGTGTACCTATAAATACATATATGGAGTTTTTTGATAAAAACAGGTATTTTGCGTTTATATTCCAAATTATTATACAGTAGGTACCCAGGTACCTACGCCGTCGTAAGAAGGTGTTTTTCTTCCCAGTCACATAAAGGTTAAATTCAACTGATTGGTGATTTAATATTTAATTTTTTTAGAAAATCCAAAATTGTGTTCTGAAAGGCAAAAGCAGTTTTCCTATTGATACCAATATTATAAACGTTTACAAATAAAGTAAGTGGTGAAATTAAACTTTTAAGTACCTTTTGTAATGAAATATAAGTTTATATGATTATGTATTTTTATAATTAAAACGTTCTAAATGTATGTTATGATTTTATCGAATGAATAAAAAATGAAATAAGATCCGAAAGGATAATAGAATCGGAGCTGGTGGAGTGTATAAATGAACTGAAGATTGAAAACTAGAGAATCAAAGCCAAAGATATGAACCAAAGTAAATGAAGCCATGGTACATTACATTATGTATGTGTTTTGATTGGGATAAGACGGTTTGGTGTCCATTTTCTACAGACTTTGTATATTTTGTTATTACGAGTAGTAAGAATTAATACAACCAGTTAAGGTATGAGTATGGCGTACACACTAGATATCAATGGAATGAAATAAACGAGTAGGTACTGAGTGTATAGGGAAAGTATCCCTTAACAAAAATGGTTTAGAACTTTTATACCCTTCATTTGTTTGAGGTATATCAGGTATCCAGACATTGTTGGCCCACCTACGATTTTATGTTGGTAATATTTGGTTTTGGCGAGCGTTTTTAAAAAAAACATGCAAGGGTCCATCATTGGAACATATGTTGCTGTGTTAGTTATCGTCTAAGATGGAATAGAAGAATGTAGAGGGGGTGAGTCTTCCCTTCATAAGAAAGAAGAAAAGGAGATAACCTTTCTTATGAATGGAAGATTCGCCCCCTCTACATTATTCTATTCCATCTTAGACATCAGAGGCCATTGTCACAATAAGTACATAATCTGATTTCAAAGTAACTTGTTTTAGTTGGCAGCATTGCTCTGTCAACTAATCCATCCGATTTAGAGGGAAAAGTATCATTTTCTGGCCGGCTTTCAACAAAGAAGCATTTTCGTTAGGTCTGCAAAATGGTGGTAGGCAAGACAAAGCCGAAGTAGGAATTTTTCAAGATACATCTCTTTTACCGACTAGTCTAGTTTTGTTTTAAAGAGAAAAACTAACAAACGAAATCAAAGGTATTGAGATACAGTAAATCAATGTAAAATAAATGTGTCTCATACCCAATACAAGAAAAAAGTAAACGTATGGGCCGGCATATTTTTTGTGATAAAATAATTGGTCCTTTCTTCCTAAGTAATAACTTCAATGGCCAAGAATATTTAAATATAAAATAGGACCCTAAATTGCAAATGCCGCATCTAGAAATGTTTCACTATGGTATCAACATGATGGTTGCGCGGCACATTCCAGTAGGGAAGTACGGGAATACCTTGATACTGTTTTCCCAAATACGTGGATAGGTCAAGGGGGTACAATAAATTGGCCGGCAAGATATCCAGATTTATCACCCCCGATTTCTTTTTATGGGATTTCCTAAAAAATAAGGTAGCAGAATATGAACCGGAGACAGAAGATGAATTGAAAAATATAATTATTAATGAATGTCGGAAAATTAGTAGAACTGTTATTAATAATATACGGCGGAACTTTTATGATCGGTTGGGACATTCTTTAGCAGCAAACGGAAAACAATTTGAGCATTTAATTAAATAAATAAATTTGTAAACTAAAAAAATTGTCTTATTTTAACCTTCATGGGACGGACATCAAAATTTTACGAAAAGGACTAACTGGGGTCCGAGAAGACCCCGTGCGTAAAATTGCAGAAATGCTGTATTTTTCTTTAAATTAAATATATAGAAAAGAAGTTTTATTAAAGTTTTACTATTAACCATTTATTAGTCAAAAATTATCACGAAAAAATACAAAATACCCTAATCACTAATACTACTAGCTACATATCATTTTAACATTTTTTACAAACTATCTCCGATTTTGAATGTTCTAGGCACACAAAGTTATTACACCTAATACATATTTTTCTGGATTTTCTGTCTTTTCCTCTTTGACACATATGGCAGCGCCCCCTGGTAATGTTTTTTTGTTCAACTCTATGTTCTGTTGCATCCAGTAGTTCGGGAAAAACGTCTGTCATATGCCGTTGTCTATTCGTCTGAATGTATTTATTATTATATCGCCGGAAAACGGTTTTATTTATGAGTTTTTTTCCTAGTCCCAAAATATACATTTTACGTTTATCCAAACTGTTTTTTCGCCAATCCGGGTTTTGCAGTAACCACAATTTATAAGCATTTATTCCTGCGATATCTATAAGATGCGAACATATTGCCATTGGCCAGCGGTTTGACTTTCTCTGCACTGTATATTCTTTGGCCAACTTATCTGAAGTGTCGACAGCACCTTTTGTTTTGTTGTAATGAAGAATAATTTCTGGTTTATAGTGATGTTCTTCTCCAGCTACTTTACTATCAGTATGCTCACTTGAACGTAAGATGACAGCATGTTTTTGTTTTGGAACATAGGATATTAGCGTTCTTTGATTTCTAAAAGCAAACATACTTGAAAACTCTTTATTGTACGATGCCGGTAGAAGTTCCCTGGGAATAAATGTTTTATTTTTCCAGAGGGTTCCACATAAAAAGTAATATTTTTTTTCCACAACTTGTCAGCAAGTTCTAAACTTGTAAAAAAGTTATCGGTCGTTATTCCAAATCCGCCTTCCAAATGGTCTGTCAAATCTAGGACAACCCTTTGACCTTGACCCTTTTCCGCTTTGTTACCTTGTTTTCCTAAAAATTAATAGATACATAGGAATATAAAGTTTGCCTATATTGCTTTTCAAATAACTTACCCAAATAAACTTGCATGTTTGCAATATAAGAAGTGGTGCAGTCCACAAGAGCCCATATTTTGATTCCATACTTATCAGGTTTACTCTTCATATTGACTGGGAATGGTGCCTTACCCCTAAATGGTACAAGCTGCTCATCTACACATAGATGGTCGCCAGGATTAAGTGATTTTTTACAATTAGAAGGGAAAATATCGAATATATCTCTTATTGGAGCTAGCTTATCTACTAATTTTCGTTCTTGTCTTGTTTGAAAATTATCAAAACGTAAAAATGAAGTAATTTGTTTGAATCTGTCTCTTGACATTGCAGCAGGAATTATAGGACGACAGTAAGAAATATCTTGACACCAGAGCATATCGATAGCCTCTTTCGATCCGTGAAGTGCGCCAAGAATAAGCAACAGTCCAATACAAGCTTCAATCTCTGTAGAATCAACAGGTACAAAAACTTTAATTTTATTCGGATTTTCTATATTCCATTTATCATAATATGTTTGTGCCTTTCTGTTTGTTTCGGTTACTATTATGTTCAGAATATCCGGAGATAGGAAAAGAAGAAAAGCGTCCTTTATACTTGAGATATCAGAACTGTAATTTGTAAGGCCTAAAGCATGTCTCCTAATATTAGCTTTTGAACGTCTAACTTTTGTGTTTCCTGGAATTTTTGACCACTCAGTTCCATCTTTAGATTTATATACTGGAATGCCCTGGCTGTTACTAACTGTTGGTTCCTCTGGGTTCGTTTTCTCTATACTTTGATCAACAACTATTACATCATTTTCTTCCTCTTTTTCTGTGACAATGTCTTCATCTTCTAAGTCACTCGATGTTTCCTCATTGATAACACTATCAAACTCTGGATCATCACTTTCAAGTATATGTAACTCATTGTCAGTAATCCCTTTGCGATTGTTTCTAAATAAAAACTGACTCATTTTCAAAACGATGTACCCTACTCGCAATATCACAAGAGACTAACCCGAATATTCAAGTCTAAAAATTATATCGCAGGGTAAATTCCCTGTGAGTAAACAAACGTTAAATGTATGGGATTCCCCGATTTTACTAACAGTTACCGGGATTATTTTATCGGACGTAAAAGGCTGACCGGGGTCTGAAGAGACCCCTGGAATATAAAACTATTTTTTGTTTATACCAGCCAATAAAAACTACTAAATACCTCATATTTTATCAAAATAATTCATAAACTGCAGCTAGATGAAAGATCAATGTTTAAAAATTTGCGTTTGCAAAGATACAGCAAAAACATACGTCATGGGGTACAAACGGACCCTTTACGTTCAACTTTAAATTTTGAGTACAAAGTACCAACTCGGCCACATCGGCACCGGTCCTTAGTATTCCAAAGTTTTATAAAAATGGCGTACGATTTTTAAAAACACAATTATGCATTTTTTTAGTAAACCAGACCGAATTTAAGAAAATTAAAAGAGCATTTGAATTTATTTTTTAACAACTTTTTCAAATCTATTATTATTTTTCACAAACGCTATTTGGTAAAAAAGTTAGCTCGCGTTTTACACTTTTGTACAGGAAATCCTATGTCGCATTTTATAAATAACACAGTGTATATAAACTTCTGCAACGTACTCTACTTTCGATAAAAAAAATTAAGCAGACATTTTCAAATTATTCTCTACTTTCTTCCAAATCTTATAAATGTATATTATATGTATATGTTTACAGTTTTAAGTTAATTTCATATATTTATTCACCAACCTTCCAAAATATCCATCTTAATTATCAATTATAATGTTTTAATTTTGAATTATCATTCCTAATAAATTAAATCCAATGTAATTATTTTTTCAATATTCTCCACTATCTTTTATCTACACTTTTCTGTTCAAACATTTTTTCTACACTTGTCAAAATTAGGTGAAGTACCTAGTTTATATTTTCAACAAACTCCCATCCTAACTTAACTACTTAATTTTTAAAGGTTTTTTTGCATACATTTCTATTTTAATACTGTCAGACTTTTAATAGTAATTTATGCAACAAGTGCATAAAGTGGTACTTTTTTTCACGAATGGAAAAAGTTGACACAGGCGAGTACGGCAATTCCATGAGTGAAAAAAAGACACTTTATGCACATGTTGCATACATTATTTTTTCTACAGCCTTATATAAAAAAATAAAATGCAAATAGAAATTTGGGAATTGACTGTCTCGACCCTTACTTCGTGGAATATGCTCATATTATTAGAAATTTGGGATATTTTAATTAAGTTCCTGCGGTAAATTACAATTATATGTATTCCAAGTTTTATGAAAGTCCATTCTCTATGCCCAGCCAAGTATCTTAGAAGTCCATCCTCGATGCCCAGCCAAGTTTCATTGTGTTATCTTATGGAAAGCGTGAAATAAAGTTAACGTTTTGGCAAATCTAATGTGGCGGAGGTGGGATAAACTGGTTTCGATGGCCTATGAAAGGTTTCAGCTATTTATAAGCGTACAATTTTATTCTAACAAAAAAAAACAATTATGGGAATCGAGAGAAGTGTGTTCCTATAGTGAAACAAAAATTTACCAGTTATTTATAAAACACAATATTAACCTTACACATCAAATACAAAAGACTTTAAAAAGTCGGGGGTGAGGTTTTTCACTCCCCAGGGAGACTATACATGATTATGAATTTCCATGTTAAGACGGCTAAAAATATTTCCCGCTAGTAAACAAATTATTACAAAAACTTACAGAGTGGCTCGTCTTTTTCTTTAGTTTCTGATCGGCGAATCGAGAATTTCCAGCACTCACGATGATTCACTTCTGAACTCTTTCCTGGGGTATTGTCTGAAGGGCAGTCCTTACTACCGATGATATCTAAGTATCACCTGGAACACTTAGAACACGACGTAAGGAAAGTAGTTTCAGAATAATACAAATATCAGTTAAAAGAAACTGATCATCGTATTCGCGTCGTGCGATAGGAGGGCGCTATCTAACCCCTACTCAGTGATACCTTCGCGAATGAACAACGACTCCTTTTGGACGAACTGCGATCCTTCTTTTGCTATCAATTTTCCTCCTACGTTTTTGGGTTACTTTGCAGTGTAAGCGAAAGCGTATGTTTTGAATGTCGCGTTGTTTGTACTTTGAATATATTTGATGTTTAATATTTTTAATACTCGTTTTGTCATTTTGCAATCAATATGTTTAGGTTGTGTTGTTGCGGTTAAAATGGTCTTTTCAATTCATTTTAGTTGCAAAGTTGCTCAAGCCGGCTCTATTTTAAATTTATTGTCATATCGTCTTTGACCAAACGGCGATAATGAGTATTATTATTAAGTCGAACGATATATGTAAACGAACATTACCGCCACGCTGAACGCGAATATTTATATACTACTTATTGTGAGTGCACTCAGAGTTTTGGCTACAAGAGACATCAGGTGAGTCAGTTTGAGCACTTATAGGTTATTAATATAATCTTTGGCCCCAACGCAGCATGTGTTATATTTAAAAGTACTTTACTAATGTTTTTGGCTAGTACGCGGTCTAGTAAACAAAAAGTAGGTCGAGTACTCGCATAATTTTTATTTAGACTTTGAAATATGTATTTACAGGGGGTTCTGAATTTATTACTATAGCAATAGTTTTTCTTTCTTTTCTCCACATTCGTACTTATTACATATTTGTCCCAAACACTTTTGGAGGAGGGACAACCAGTTTTGGTGTAGCCGAGTTCGGATGATGTAACCATGAGAACGATACCTTCTCTAGTCGAGAGATCATTTTTTGTCCAAGCCTTTCTTTATTCGGCATTTTCATTGATATAATCAATACTGCTTGAGCCTACTGAATCCAAGTATCATAATTTTACTTGTTGAGAGGCTCAACATGAAATTCCTTTTTCATTAATTATAACTGAAACTTGGGCCATCATAATCTGTTAGATTATATAAAATGAAAAACACGTCTTAACCCATGGACTTTATAATTAACAATTAATAAAAGATTTTTACACCAAAAAATCTTGTATAACTTGTTAATTATAAAATACATGGGTTCAGACGCGTTTTTCGTTTCATATAATCCCTTAGCTTCCTCCAGATTTCGCTAAAAAGGTTGATTTTCGAAAATTTTAGCATAATAACTGTAATGTGTGAAAGTTCAAATTATTAGTATTTCACGTAACAAATTTATTTACATTGACTTGTAACTATAATAAACGTAATAAAAACGAAATAATGTATGACTTGAAATGTCTTTTTAAGTGTCTGTAGCTCAACTCTACTGCTCATCGACTGTCCTTGTACATCCCCTGCCGCTTCACATCATCATCGCAGTGGGTGGTCAGGTGGGAGTAACTCATAGTTTCTGTAGCCGTTCTTTGGCGCTATTGACCAGTGTTCGCTGATATATATCAAGTGATATATATCATGATATAAATCACGATATATATCATGATATTTTCACTTCAATAAATATCAAAATTCGTGATATATATCAAAGACGGAAAAATTATTAATTGTTTGCGATAAGTTGGCTACACTGCATCATTAAACGGCAACGACGTTAAATACCGGTTGCGGCCGTCGGGGATTTACATATGCTACTTAATAAAAAATACAAACCTTCATCTAGCAAGCTAAATATTATTAAAGACAACTCAGTAATAGCAACATCTCCGCAGTATTTAAAAAGAGATTAATTTAAAAATAGCAACATATTTTTACGCCACAAATACCCCTTTTTACAATGTGGACAGTTCCCATTTCCATATAATGTGTAATACTCTAAGACCTGCATGTAAGCCTCCTACAAGTCGAAAAATAGCTGGCGAGTTATGGTGGTCGAATGTTCATAATGAACCAATTATTTGCTGCTCCGTTATGACAGCGTATGGAGATTCTTTTTTAATAAAAACTGTTGATACATCTGGCCACCCACATACTGCTGTATATTTAAAAGATATAGCAATTGAGGCAATAACTGAAACTGAAAAGTTATTTGATGCTAAGGTGACAAGTTTGGTCACTGATAATGCAGCAAATGTATCAAAAATGAGAAGATTGCTAGAGATCGTCCCAGGAATAAATATTATTCAGTATGGATGTTCGACTCACATTCTACATTTGCTAGCTTGCGATATACAGATTCCAGGACTAATGGAGCATATAATTAAGGTTATAAAATATTTTAGAAATACACATCTTCCAGCAGTCTGGTATAAGGCAGCCAATGGAAAAAGGTTAGTTATTCCACAAGAAGTACGTTGGAACACTGCAACTGATGCGATAGAATGCTACCTGGAAAACCGGGGTATATTAGTTCAGGTCTGTCAACAAAGAATCAGTTGACAATAATATTAACAGAATTGTCAATGACATAAACATCACAAGCAACGCAAGAGATTTCTTGCTTCGAATGAAACCTACTGCAGTTGCGCTGGATAGAATGCAACGAGATGGTTGGACAGTGGCAGTTGAAATATGGAGAAAGTTAGGTGGGGATCTTAAGGGGCAGCCTGAAAATGTTTTAAAACAGTTTAAGAAGCGAAAGGAAATGGCTTTAACACCAGCACATTATTTAGCCAATTTATTGGATCACCGATTTCGAGGACATCAATTAAGTAATGCAGAAAAGCAATTAGCATTTGAATATTTACAGAACATCAATGACAAGTTTATTCCTATAGTAATGGCTTTAAGTACGGGCTCAAAGCCTCAGCAGGCCTTGAACGGATTTTTTCGACTTTTGGATTCGTTCATAACAAACTAAGGAATAAGCTGGTAAACTAACGTTTTTGTTTAGGCACTTTAACCAGAATACTAAAGAAAAAGCCGTCAATCTGGACTTTGCCTGGGAAATAGAGACAACAAAAGCATCTGGATCTGATGCAACCTTTAGTATTGGATCTGCTGTTAGTGCTGTTTCAGATACAGATTCTGAAGCAGAAGATGATGTGCCTTTTATATCCATACGAATTTAGTGTATTTAGTTTTTTTTAAACGAGGACATTTGCTGATGATTGAGGATTTGTTTTGATGACTGATGCTTTATTTGTTCAAATAATTCATTAAATAAAAATATAACCTAGAAAAACGTTGTTTTTTTGCTTAATTAAAATGTATTTTGATTTTTGATATTATATTAAACATTTAATTTTAAATCTAAATGTGTTTTTATTTAAAAAGTTTGAAAATATCAAAAAAGTTTATTTATATCCATTTTCTTGATATATATCCTTAATATCTGATATTTTGATATTTTCAATAAATATCATGATATTTACGAACCCTGCTATTGACAGTGTTGCCACACGAGGACGGTGACGTTACACAGTACCGAACAATAACATTTTTTTACTGGCATTATTATCAAGTTTAGTTGTTAAAGGTTGATTAAAATAAATTAAAACACCAATAACAATTATGTTTCAATTTATTTAAATATTCTTTTATAATAGCTAAAGAATATATAACATGAACAACGCAATTTTCAAGATGGATCCGTATAAGAAAAAAAAGTGGCTAAAATGTATTTAAATTTTTTAAAAAAATCGGGCGTCAGACAATTGTATGGAAATAAATAATATTAATTGATCACAAAGACAGTACTTGATATAAATATACTATATTTTTAACGATCACAAATAAGTTAAACCACTAGACGATGCGTATGCCATTAGCGTATTTGCGGCCTGTTGGGTTTCTAAATATATTCTAGTTTCTTCCATCCATTCTCTTGCTACGCACCTGGGGGCACCTTTTAATAAATTCATGTACTTTAAAGTTTGGGCGAAATCGCCTCGATCTAACCAATACCTAAATAAAAAAAAATTATATATATACAATATGTCCCTCTAAATTAAAAACATATGGAACACTTTTTTATTAATAATTTTAGCGGAAAAAATGCAATCACCAGAAATCAAATTTGATCAGAATTTTACTCAAGAGTAAAGTACCTTGATATTTACCAATATCGAAAAATTTTATTAAAAAAAATTGACCGGAACTAAAAATCGAATTCAAATATGCTATTAAATCCATTGACATTGAAAACAGTTAGTTGCTACGACGCTTTTGATACAAAAACTGATTTGTCAAAAAAATTCTCAACCTACCTCGCTCTTTGTAAAATATCATTGGTGTTAAGCTTACAGACGTCGATTTTTTCGTCGTTGAGTTCGCTCTGAGGAATGGGACTAGCAGCTTTGATAAGTAATAATGATTGAATGTAAGAAAGTACGTGTACGGGTAAAGCAGCGCCCTCGTCCGGAACTAAAGCGACAGTTCGAGCGACTTTTTCAACTTTCAAGAATCGCTCTCTTAACGCGTCTTCTGGATAAACGCCTCTTTCTCTAGCTTGTTTCGGAATGCCATTTAGTACCGCACACACCAAGTCGTCATTTTCAGCTAGAAATATTTAAAGCGACAGTCATTAATAAGGGGCGGAATATATGCAAAGTGCATATATTTGCATATTTTTACAGATTTCATAAAAAATTTATGTTTTTCGTTTTATCAAAAGATTAAGTGCGACCCTTGCAGATAACGGAAATAATTTAAAAGGTGGGTAGGTTTTATTATTATATGGTTTATTGCCGGCATTTATTGGATTCCAGAAACAAGCCTCGGAATCGACCGAACAAACGAAGACGACCCAAGCTAAGGAAAAGGTTGAAGAATATTGGTACTTGGAATGTCCAAGGTCTCTCTACAAAGCTGAATGATGTCATTTCGGAGCTGAAGAACTCGGATATGGATATAACAGTATTAACGGAAACAAAAAGGAAAAGACAGGGATCAGAAAACTTAGGGCACTACGATCACTTTTATTCGGGAATCCCAAAAGATAAAAGGGCCCAACAAGGAGTATCTATACTGGTCCGTAAGAATCTGAGAAGGTATATCACTTCCTGGGAAGCAGTAAACCAACGTATCATCAAACTCAACTTGTGCCTCTGCGGTAATAAAATCACAATCATAGGAGTATACGCCGTAAGTGAGGATGCCCCAGTAAAAGAAAAGGAAGAGTTCTATGAACAACTATCTTACGAAATATCAGTAATAGGAACAGCAAGGGAAATTATACTGCTAGGAGACTTCAACGCCAGAACTGGGAGGAAAAAACATGATAGAATTATAGGTCAATTCGGAGAAGAGATCCTAAATGATAATGGCATGAGACTCATCAACTTATGTGATCAAAATAATCTCCGAGTAGTAAATGGCTTTTTTGAACATCGGGAAATACATAAGTTTACCTGGACACAGCACTCTAGAAATCTGAAATCTATCATAGATTATCTAATAGTCAGACAAAACACAAAATTAAAAATCCAAGATGTACGAGTGTACAGAGGAGCAACATGCGGAAGTGATCACCACCTCGTTAAAGCCAAAATACTTTCCTATCAATCAGTCAAACGAGTAAACAATGAAGAGAAAAGAGAGAAAGAACAACAAAGGGCAGAAATCAGATTCAACTTAGACAACTTCAATCATGAAAGCGTAAAAGAACTGTATCGAAAACGACTGGATGAAAAATTGACCCAAGAAAACTTCGAGAATACAGAACATCAATACACGTATATCAAAGATTGCTTAAAGAGCGCAGCTCAAGAAGCTCTGGGATTATATGAAACATCCAAACGTAAAAAGCCATACTGGTGGGATGATGAAATCGAAGAAATGATAAATACGAAAAATGATAAACACAAGGTACACCTCTGCAAGAAAACTGACCAAAGCAAGACTGATTATCAAATAGCTCAAAAGAAAGTGCGCACAGCAATAACACAGAAGAAGAATGAAAGCTGGGAGAGGAATTGTGCTAGAATTAACACATATTTAAGAGGTAGTAAAAGCACCGAAAGTTGGAAATTATTAAAATCCCTTCGTCAAGATAACAAAAAAGATATTATCACACCAGTCACCCTACAAAAATGGGATGAATACTTCGGCAAGCTCCTGACTGAAAATAGAGAAGCATATAAAAAACAAGAGCCCGAACCTCGCATCGAAATAAGAACATTAGCATCTCCGATTAGGGTCAAGAGTGCAGAAGTTAAACAAATCTGTCAAAATCTGAAGAATAGAAAATCACCAGGCCCTGGAAACATTCCACCAGAGCTGCTCAAATACGGCACAGACAAACTATATAGACAACTTACTAGCCTCTTCCAAAAGTGTCTCAATGGGGAGAATATTCCCGAAGAATGGAGAACATCCTACATAACAACTATCCATAAAAAAGGTAGCAAAGACATCTGTGACAACTATCGAGGAATCGCCGTCCTAAGTTCTATCTCGAGAGTATACGGAAAGCTGGTTAAAAGAAGGATCGAAGACGAATATCGCGATATAGAAGCCGAAGAACAGGCCGGTTTCAGAGCAGGAAGATCTACCACCGATCATCTCTTCACAATAACGCAGATAATAGAAAAGAAACTGGCACGAAATCAAGAAGTTCACCTACTGTTTGTCGACCTCAAGAAAGCCTACGACAGCATCCCACAAATAAAACTTTGGGAAGCACTTGAGAAAACCAACGTCAACGTAACGCTTATAAAGGCTGTCCAAGAACTATATAAAAACAATACCAGTAAAATAAAGCAGGGACATGCAATGTCAAAAGGTTTCAACATCAACAAAGGACTTAAGCAGGGATGCTGCTTATCGCCGACTCTATTCAAAATCTATTTAGAACAAGCTTTGAAGTTGTGGAAAGGGAAGTGTAGAAATATCGGAATACCATTAAATGATGGCTACACACTATACACGTTGTGCTTTGCAGATGATCAAGTTGTCCTAGCACAAGATTATGAAGACCTAGAATATATGACACGAAAATTAACGGAGGAATATGACAAGTGGGGACTGCAGGTGAACGTCAAAAAAACCGAGTATATGTGCGTTGGGGGAGAACAAAGGAATTTACATCTAGAACAACAAGAACAGATTAAACACACAAGAAAATACAAATACCTAGGAGTTCACATCACCTGCGAAGGTAGCATGGACGAAGAAATTAGATACCGAAATAAGGCGATTAGAAAACTTAACAATATACTGTGGGATAAAACGATATCAAAGGATAACAAACATAAACGATATCAAAGGATAACAAACATAAAATTTATAACAGTATAGTTAAAAGTATTGTCTCCTATGGAACTGAGGTATGGCCGTTAAAGGAAAATGCACTTAAAATAATAGAAGCCACCGAAATGGATTACTGGAGGCGTGCTGCTGGAAAATCGAAGCTGGATAAAGTCAGAAATGAGAAAATCCGAGAAATAATGGGGACTAAAC
Organism: Galeruca laticollis; assembly: GCA_963921935.1. NCBI lineage: Eukaryota > Metazoa > Arthropoda > Insecta > Coleoptera > Chrysomelidae > Galeruca > Galeruca laticollis. Next base: position 315,912,942 of record OY998175.1, on the reverse strand, counting down.
ATAATTTAACAGAAGATATCCGAGTTAATCAACTTAGGTGGTATGGACACGTACAGAGGATGGAACAAACTAGAATACCAAGAAAAGTGCTGGATTGGACGCCATACAGAAGGAAGGGAGGGAGGGAGACCTTTAGGTTGAGTTGGAGAGAAGGAGTAGAAAAGGACATACAAGCAAGAGAAATAGAGGAGAATTTATGTACCGATCAAAATAGATGGAAGCTGGAAATCAGAAAACGGCGAAGAACGTTATGAACTGATGTATATATATATATATATATATATATATATATATATATATATATATATATATATATATATATATATATATATATATATATATCATCATCATCATCATATGCAGCTTATTCAACCATTTTGTTATGGTGTAGCCTCTCTTTACATATTTATATATTCCACTTCCATGTGGGCCCATTGTTGTCTATTGCTAGCTATGCGGCCCCAAGTTGATCCTGCGAGTTTCTTTATGTCGTAGTCCCATCTTAAGTTGGGGCGTATTCTTGGTCTTTTCACGCCTCGGGGATACCATTGCGTTATCTTTGTGGTCCATCTATCGTCTGTCCTTCTAGCGAGATGCCCCGCCCATTGCCACTTTAGGGATCTGATTCTATTTATGACATCTATCACTTGGGTCTTTTGTCTGATCCAATCAATCCTTTTTCTATCTCTCCTTGTTATTCCAAGCATGCATCGTTCCATAGACCTCTGCGTTACCTGGAGTTTTCTAATGATATCAGTTTTCAGGGTCCAGGTTTCACAGCCGTATGTTAATACTGGTAGTACGCACTGATCAAACGCTTTCTTTTTCAAACGGAGTGACATTCTAGACTTGAAGATGATAGAGTTCTGTCCAAATGTTCTCCATGCTAATTTTATTCTTCTGTTTATTTCTGGAAGTAGAGAGCCTGATATGTGTATTAGTTGACCCAGGTATATGTATTCCTCTACTATTTCCAGGGCAGTGTCATTAATTGTTATTTCTTGTGCGTTTATCAGTTCGTTATACATTATCTTGGTCTTACTCAGATTTATTTTAAGGCCTACTTCGTTGCTTGCTGCATTCAATTCATTTATTTGTTGTTGCATTTCGCCAGGGTTACTCGCTATCAGGATGATGTCATCAGCGAATCTTAGATGGTTCAAGTATTCTCCATCTATATTCAGACCTGTGTTGTTCCAGCCCAGTTTTCTGAAGATGCTTTCTAGTGTTGCTGTAAATAACTTTGGTGATATTGCGTCTCCTTGTCTAACTCCTCTGCTGGTGGGGAATTCTGGTGTGCCCTCATATATCCTAACTCTCGCTTTGGCTTCCCTATATATATTTGCTAGGGTCTCAATATATGGCTTGTCGACCCCTTGTTCTGTTAGGGCATTTATTACTGCTCTGGGATATATAGAGTCGAATGCTTTCTCAAAGTCGATGAAGGCTAGTGCTAGTGGTTGGTTGTATTCTTTGGTTCGACTGATAACCTCTTTGAGGGTATGGATGTGATCTATTGTACTGAAGCCTTTGCGGAATCCAGCCTGTTCTCGTGGTTGGGCCGAGTCTAGTGTATTTTGTATTCTGTTGTGAATGATCTTTGTGAATACCTTGTACGTCACTGGTAGTAAACTTATTGGTCTGTAGTTCTTAATGTCTTCTTTGCTGCCTTTCTTGTGGATCAACACTATGAGGGCGCTGTTCCACTCTTTAGGTATGCTCCTGGACATCAGACAGTTCGTGTATAGTTTGGCAAGGTACTTCCATGTTTTAGCTCCTGCATATTTGAGTATTTCGGTCGTGATGCCGTCATTTCCCGCTGCTTTGCCATTTTTCATGCTTTTCAGTGCCATTTCTACTTCCTCCACCAAAACTTCTGGTATGGCATCTTCTGAGTGTTCTATTATTTCTTCCAAATTTTCAGGGGCCTTGTATAGGTCTCCATAGAATTTGGCTACTAGGTCTATTATTTCATTCCTGTCTGTGGTTCTTGTGTTTCCATCAGTTAATGCAACTATCTGTCTTTTCCCTATTATTAGTGCCCTTTTTGCATTTTTGTAGCTTTTACGGTTTTCTATTGTTGTTTGTACCAGTTTCTCGTTGTAATTCCTGATATCTTCTGCGATTTTCTTTCGTATCGTCTTGCACAGTTCGGTGTATTCAATTCTTTGAATGTTTGTTGTCTTTTTCATTTCTCTTCGTTTTTGTAATAGTGCTTTTGTTTCCGGAGTTAGTTTTTTGTGTTCACCTCGTTGTTGCAGACCTCCCACTTCTATGGCGCAGTTTCGAATTGTGTCCATCAGTTCAGGGTTGTTATATTCCACTTTTTGTAGTCTTTCTTCTAGTAGTGCTTCATATTGGTGAGAGTTCTCTCTCAGCCTTTCGTTGTTTATGTTTTTCGTTGTGTTGGTTTTGATTAGTCTTGACCTTTCTAGTTTTATATCTAAGACCAGTCGAGCTCTAATTAGTCGATGGTCGCTTCCTGTAGTGAACTTGTTGGGCGTGCTTAGATCTTTTACTGTGTTAATTTTATTGGTGAGGATAAAGTCTATTTCGTTTCTGATAGTTGCACCGGGGCCTTCCCACGTCCATTTCCTGTTAGGGTTCTTCTTGAAGAAGGAGTTTGCCACATACATGTTCTGAAAGTGTGCGAACTGTATTAATCTCTCTCCTCTTTCATTCCTTTCTCCAAATCCATATTTCCCCATTCCTTTTTCTTGGTCTTTCCTGTGTCCTACTTTGGCATTAAAGTCTCCCATTATGTATTTGAAGTGACTATTGTCGTTGCTGAGCGCTTGGGTTATTTCATTATAGAATTCTTCTATTTCGTCGTCACTATGGCTGATTGTTGGGGCGTATACCTGAATAATCTGGATAGTATATCTTTTGGAGAGTCTTAGTGTTATGCTGGCTACTCTGTCTGAGGTGCTTGTTATCCTTATGATTTTATTTTTCCAGGTTTTCTTAATTAGGAATCCTACTCCGCTTGTTCTTCCTGTTGGTGTTCCTTGGTGGTATAGAAGATTCCCTGATTCAAGTTCTATGAGTTCTTCATTTTTTCGTCTTACTTCGCTAATGCCCATGATATCCCACTTTATTTTTGCTGCCTCTGTTTCCAGTTCCATAATCCTAGCTTGATTAGAGAGTGTACGGCATTTATAAGTTGCTAGGTGTAATGTAGTCAATGGGTAGTGGTTTAGACTCCGCAGATTCTTAGCACCCTCTGCCCTCGTGGCTGGTTCCCAGGATCTACCCCTCCTAGGGCCCTTCGGGCTTACGGAGAATGAGGGCCGTAACTTGTCCTTGTCTGTCATGCTGGGGTTGTGAGGCGTACCTTACCACGCTGCCTCAATGCGGGTTGGCAAGGGGCGAGGGATGTCGTCCGCCAGTTTTCGCCATTTACTGACGGACCCTGTACCCCCAGATTTTTAGTGGAACTTTCTATTTATGAAAAAGCCCTCACTAGAGTGAGATTCGAACCCCCGTGCTTTAGGTCAAGAAAACCCAATTTCCGGCGCTCTAACGCACTCCGCCATCTGGGGGTGTATATATATATATATATTTATTGGATGTTTAGGAATTTCCAAGTAATCAGCTTGCCTAATTCACCGAACCGAAGTCGTGTTCGGTGGTAGTAAGTATTGTCACCGAACAGAAACTTCTGTTCGGTGCGCGAATGAATTCATAACAAAACTTTCTTTTTTCGGGGTCTAGTTGGAATGCGGCGGCTTGCTTTTATAGTTCGGACTTCAAAGTACCGACGCCAAGTGCACCTTCTTGTCTTGTTTCTTTTCGGTGCCTAATTGGAGATAAAATGTGGTCTCTTCTTTTGTATTTATATTGTATAGTTTAGTTTGTCGATAGATACCAGTGTGAAAAGAGTGATTTCGAAAATATTTATTTCAAACGCCTAAAATGCCGAAAACCGCTTCGTGGATTAAAAATTTTCCTGAGTTGGAGTTTAGTGGGGATAAAGTGTTTTGCAAAATTTGTTCCAAAATTATTGTTTGTGAAAAGAAGTTCCAAATTGATCAACACTTGAAAACAGCTATGCATAAAGCTAAGTTGCAGAAAAATAAATCTGTGCCTGTTCAGCAGTGTGTGCAAACCGCATTTGAAAATGTCAAACCAAAGAGTGAAAAGGAGGTGTTTCATCAAGACTTATGCAAAGCTTTAGTCGCAGCAAATATACCTTTGATGAAACTGCAAAATACACAATTCAGAGATTTTTTGCAAAAATATTGTAATCAAAACATCCCTGACGAATCCACACATAGAAAGAAGTATGTGCAAACAGTATACGAAACCGCAATGGGAGAAATGAAAGTTTCACTGGGCGATGAACATTTTTACATTATTGTTGATGAAAGCACAGACTCATGTGGTCGATTATGATTGGAGGGCTTCGAGAAAATGAGCCAGGGAAGCCATATTTAATATCTTCTAAACAGTTAGACAAAACAAATAATGTGACCGTAACTCGATTTATTCAGCAGTCTCTATCAAAATTTTTTTTACCAAATCCAGTTCCAGTAGAGAAGTTTTTAGTGTTTTTGTCTGACGCAGCGCCGTATATGGTTAAAGTAGGCCAAAACTTAAAAATATTTTATCCCAATATGGTACATGTCACTTGCCTTTTACACGGGATAAACAGAGTTGCAGAAACTATTAGAACAGCATATCCCTTGGTGAACAAATTAATTTCAAATGTAAAGAAAGTGTTTTTGAAAGCACCTCTAAGAGTGCAGATCTATAGAGAGAAATTGCCAGGAGTTAGTTTACCTCCAGAGCCCGTAATTACTCGATGGGGAACATGGATTAAGGCCGCGATATTCTACGCAGACCATTTTGAAGCCATTAAAGACATAGTTTTAGATTTAGAAGACAATTCACAGTGTGTAGTGCAAAGTGAAGCAGTATTCAAAAATGTAAATTTAGCTAAGGAACTTGTTTTTATTAAGGTTAATTTTAGTTTTATACCAGATATAATGACTTCGTTAGAAAGTAGGAATATAAGTTTAAGAGAATCAATTAATATTGTTGAAACTTTTTCCGACAAATGCAAAAAAGTTCCCGGTGATGTAGGAAATCCAGTAAGAAGTAAACTCGAAGTTATTGTGGGAAAGAATGAAGGCTTCCTGTATTTAATGGAAGTCAAAAATATTTTTGATACTAAACCATCCAACGAAGTAATACCTTGGCCTTATAACTTACTGCCCAAATTAAAATATTGCCTGATCACATCGGTAGATTTTCTTTGTACAAACATATTTTTACAGACAGAAGGCAAACACTTTTATCGGAAAATTTTGAAAAATATATCGTTATAAATGCATTTTATACTATTTCAGGTTAAAAATTTTACCTATTATATTTTTCTTTTAATTTTACTTAGAATAAATAATTTTTGTAAGAGTCGGCGTATCTTTATTTCCAGTTTTCCGTGTTATATTCAAGGCATATAATTGCATATTTCAAAGAAAAACTATGCATATATATGCGCATATTTTAACTGAATTGACGTGCATATATTCCGCCCTTTAGTCATTAACTTAACCTACAAATTCGTTTTTATGTTCTGAATTTAATTAATAAATACTAAAATATCTCTAAAACGATATAAAATAAAAAGTTGAGTTGAATGGATACAAAAGTAGTTACCCGCTGCTTTTTCCACTGCTGTAATTTCCGGATCCAGCGGCCTGATTTGGTCCTTCCACGATAATCCCGGACATCCGGCTTTTATGGCTCTCAACAAAGCTTGACAGGCACTCCACAGTACTTGAGCTTGCCTGCTAGCTGCGTCTGCATTATTTTTTTCTAACAAAAAATATTAATGTCGCATTAGGATTGTAGTATATATGTAAAAGCCCGTTTATTTGTTAATCTTGAGTTTTACCAGTAAATTTTAGTTGATAAATGTAAGGATTTATAAGAAAATAACGATTTTTTCGAACTTTCACTATTGCATTTGATGTTTTTATTAATTTTGTTACATTTGTTATATTTTTATAAGTAAAAATAGCAAAGGGTAATTCAACCGAACTTATTAACATATCTTTTGAACTAACAACACAATGAATATCTAAGTGGGGGGCACATATGTGGTCTATTTATAGGCCAATCACTGTGAAGTAAACATAGGTCAGTGCAATATCATAACAAATTTTTACAAACTAGTCATTTTAATACACCTTTAAAAAATAACACAAATAAAATTATATTTTCAATCATTATTTTTCTTATTATTTGGTATTTAAACAAAATGTTTAATCGTCATGTATCAATAGGTAGTAAAAGAAAAAGTGTTACAACACGGAGCGCTACTGAGACATAAAGTAATACTAATGACTTGCAAGATCATTTCGTCGACAAGCATTTTTTGAAACAGTTTCGTGTTTGCAATCTCTGTCTTCCAGTCAATGACAATTTCCCAACAACTTCTCGAAAACTCACTTATTTATCTTTAACAATTTCGTCTCTATATCTTTATAAAATCTTTAGAGCGGTCATGTCAAAGATATGGCCCTCAAGCCATCTCAATAAAGTAACAGAGAAAAGATTTGATCGTCACTCAAATGTATTCGCATATTCATATTCTGGCGTTCGAAATAATACTAAAACCATGGGAAAATTAATTGAAATAAAGACGATAATTTTCCTTATTTAAGATCATTTGGCACAGTGAACAAATTAAATTGGATGATTGTTCTCTACTTTTGCTGAATCTCTCCACATAATTTAACCGCCATTTTCAAGATTTTCGTAAGATGAATAAAATGGAATTTCCCCTTTTTAACAATCCATTCACTTTTGAAGCTGCACCGACACCGATTCATTTGCAAATGGAATTAATAGATTTCCAATGTGTATTAAAGAGGATTAAATTAAGGAAGTAAATGTTACTACATTTTATACAAAGTATTACAAGATTTTGAATAACTACCAAAATATAAATTAACTAATAGTCTCATCAACCCTTAAGGTTATTAGGGACACAGAAATACAGAAATGTTATGATACAATGAATCCATATATACATTGAATGATATTTACAATAATTATATTTCGATAGTAATATTGATTTCTGTTAGAAACGCTATTAGTTTTTTCATATCACGTATGGAGTTCAGTATTGCTTCAAATGATGGAGGAATGTTGTGTACGTGTCGCTGGTTATTGTATGTTGGGCATTCTTCTAGGAGAGCTGCCTTTGGCATACTTCACACGTTCGTGGGTTACTTCTTGAAAGGAGGTAACTATGTATTATTCGGGTATGGCCAATTCTTAATCTGGAGAGAATGATTTGGTGCTTTCTACTGGTGGGGTTTGATTTCCATGTTTTTTCACTTGAAATAATTTAGATTGAGAATTATTCCACTGAGATTGCCATTCTCTGATGATAGAATCCTTAACTGTCTTTTTATAGTCAGTGTCTACAATTTCCTGTATAGTTGGGATCGTATCATCACCAATTGACCCTCTCGCTAATTTATCTAAGTCTTCATTGCCTTTTATTCCGATATGCGATGGAATCCATAAGCACTTTACTGTTTTGTGCTGCAGTTGCAGATTATATAGCACGGTCTTAATATAGAGAAGGATTGGATTGTTCAGAAATACCTGGGAGAGGCTTGAAAGGGTCCGATATAATAATTATATTTTGTTGCTCTATGGTTTTTATGTACTCCAGTGCCTTAAGAATAGCCAGACTTTCTCTGTGGTATATGCTACAGGTCTTATTCAGTTTATAAGCGGTGCTGTAATTTGGGCTCATGAAAGCTGCTGTTGCATCATCTTCGGTTTTTGACGCATCCGTGTATACTTCATAAAAACCCTGCTGATTTTTCATTATATCATTGAATGATTAGGAGGGGGTTGGTTTCATTTTTATTGTACTGTAATAGTTTTGTATTTATTTCTGGGAGGTTCATTATCCAAGAAGGTGAGGTGGGGATATTGTTGGAAAATGTTTGGGGAAAAGTTAGCTGGAATTCTGCAAGGTATCGGTTGATTCTCTCATAGAAAGGAGGATCTGTTTTTGAAGCGGTCAGAGAATATGTTGTGTCTTGCAGGATTAGTGGGGTTTGAAGATGTTGCAGCAGCGTATGAGAGACTTAAAAATGTTCTTCTTGACTGTAGGGGATATTCTCCTGTTTCGCAGTGAACACTGACAGAATGACTTGTACAGAAGGCTCATAATGCGATTTTTAGTGCTGTATTGTGGATGTTATCCAGGTTTCTCAGAATCGATTTTTTTGCAGATGAATATACTAATGAGCCGTAGTCTAGCTTAGATCTGATTAGGGATTTGTATATCAGCATAAGACTGTTGTAATCAGCACCCCAGTTCCTGTTTGCAAGTGTTCTCATCAGGTTCAGTCCGTTTTGACATACATTTTTCCAGTTAATAATATAATCTTTCTGTCGAATATCATTTCTAAAACTTCAATTTGTCAACAAAATTCAGTGGTCGAGCTTCTAAGGTTATACGGGGAATTTCAGGATTATGTTTTTTTGAGAACAGTAAACATTTTGTATTCTCGTGGGAAAATTGGACGCCATTAGTTTCTGCCCATTTTCCAAGACTATCGAATGTTTTCTGTAACTGTTTTTGCATTGAATATACATTTTTGCCTTTTGTAAAAATGACTAAATCGTCTGCATACAGTCTTGCTTTAACTGGGGTCTGCAATTGTGCAGAATGTTGTTTATTGCTACCAAGAAGAGGGTGACGCTAAGAACTGATCCTTGTGGTATTCCATTTTGTTGAATTGAAGTGGCGATCTTTAAGGAAGTTGTCAATGAATTGTAATATATTGCCTCGTATGTCCCATTTGTGTAATGTTTTTAAAATTCCTTGCCTCGGGCTCGGGTGATGTCAAAAAATACTGCAATACAATCCTGCTTGTTGGCGAAGCCCTCATGAATTTCGGATTCCATATCGACCAGATTGTCTGCAGTTGTCCTGTTTTTTCTGAAACCGCTCTGTTCGGGAATTATTAGATTTTTTTATTCTAAGAACCACATTAATCTCTTGTTTACAATTTTTTCCAGTATTTTGCATAGTGCACATGTAAAGGATATGTGCCTGTAAGAATCTGGGTCCGTTATTGGTTTGTTTGTCTTCAGAACGGGTATAATGATTGCTTGGGACCGCTTTCGAAGAAATACTTTGTTTATCCAGATATGATTGTAGATTTGTAGGAGATACTTTTTTGCATTCAAAGGAAGGTTCTGTAGGAAGATCGGTGGAATATCATCTGGTCCTGCGTTTGAGTTCTTACTCTGTTATTAGTGTGTATGTTTGGTAGCACATATTTATGGGAGCAGATGTTTTCCGTTATGGAAATAAATAAGAACAAACATCGCTGAAAGCTCACTGATGAACATTTCCGATCTATACTGAACATAACTACATCATATATGACCCCTGACATTTATGAACTTATGAAAAACAGGAAACCTCAGGTGTAAGAATCCACAGGCTCAACGAAATTTACCCTTTTTAATACCTTTATATGAAAAACGATTGAAGGTAAATTAATGAAGATTTTAATTGAATATGTGTTTTAATTTTGAGTGTGGCCCCCGTAACAAACCCTTAACTTTTTAATTGGCCCTTTAGAAAAATTAGTTTGACACCCCTGCTTTAGAGCATGAGGTAAAGCTGCTTTAATACTACAATTTTGGTACCCAGTTGGTAAAACTAATTATCCTCTACATCTACCAACACTGCAATAATGCTTTTCGGGCCAGTATTTTAGCCAACTTTCACAGATATGGCTTTCATTTTTTCAGTTTGGTTTTCCAAATTCAATTTTGCTATTTTTCTTATTGTCTGGACAGATTTTATCTTCTTCGGTATTGGATGTTCTTGATCTTGAATTACGTTTTTTGTCTCAGAGTCGTCACATTGTCACACTTTATATCCTCTTCTGACTCATTCTCAACGCCGTCTTCCTTATCCTGTTCTATTATATTTTCGACGTTAATAATTTTATTCCGTATTTTTTTGCGAATGCAACAAACTCTCTAAATCTTCACACCGTAATAGTCCAATCATATCTATAAAAATCGCTGACGTCGCAATGCGCATTTTCATTGGAGTACCGAACATTGCTCAGTAGGGAAGCATGTCAACACACACAATACCGTATAGGTAAGCACTAACAACAACGCTAAAAGTGAGTGTTTATTAGAATATCTCTTAGCAAATAACCTTGAGTTCTTAAACGCGGGTACAACCCCCCCCCTTTTGTCATGATAGCAAGAGAATAAGTACTGGACGTAACAATAGTTAATATTGCTACTAGAAAAATGAAAAAGACTGGAAGGTGATGATTGAGCCATCACTTTCCGACCATAGGATCATCGAATTTAGAATAGAGGGAGATACCACCTTGATTTCTTCAATCCGAAATCTTAGAAATACTGATTGGTCTCTCTACAAGACCAATCTGAAGGACAATTTGGAACAAGTCGAAGTAAATGGGGTAAATCACCAGCATTACAATGTGGAACAAAGAGTCGAACAGATCAGTGAGGCAATAATGGAAGCATTTCATTCCAGCTACCCCCTGTCAAAAACTCGATCAGACAGATGCTCCTTGGCGGAATGAGAACCTGTCAAACCTCAGGCTCTTTGACAGAGCCAAACAACGTCACGGAAATTGATAGGGATACACTGAGAAGCTTACTTAGTACAATGAAGAGATTAGGAAGGCAAAAAGGCTTAATTTTCAAGCCTTTTGTGATAAGATCACTTCCAGTCACATAGCGGCCAGACTACAAAAGGCAAGTAGGGGAACTAACCCTGAAAAAGCCAGGCAGATCATTCACGAAAGGTGAACAGGAACGATCGATTCTTCTTCTTAAAACCTACTTTTCAGGTAGTAATCCTACAACAAGCACTAAAATATCAATGAAATACACCAGAAAATCCCTCAAGGAGGATCGGGATATTGCTAAGAAAAAATTTACCAGAGAATGGTTGGAATGGACAATAAATACCTTTCAACCATATAAATCACAAGGAGTGGGTGGACTATTTCCAGTACTCCTGCAGCAAGAGAAAGAGGAAATTCTTCTTCACCTGCTGAAGATTACAAGAAGCAGTCTAGGGAAAAAAGATGGGACTGATTCCCAATCTTTAAAACCCATCTGCCTAACATCGATTCTACTCAAAACTATGTAGAAAGTAGTGGATAACTACATAAGAACGGAGAATACACCACTTCATAAATGTCAGCATGCCTACACAGCGGATCGATGAAAGGAGGCTGCTCTGTATCTGCTGACCGGAGTCATCCAAAGAACTCTGAACAACAAATACAATGCGCAATGTGCGCATTCCTGAATATATCTGGAGTCTTTGGCAACACAACTCATGTGTGTCAATAAAGCACTAAAAAGGCGAGGAGTAAATGAAACCAACATAAAATGGATGTATGAATTGTTGACGACGAGGAGAGCTGAAGCACAGGTGGTAAACCACCTCAGTTAAAGCCACTCTCGGGACACCTCAAGGGGGTCTCGTAATAAATGAGTTGCGCCACAAGCTAAAGGAGGTTAGCTTCGAATGTATGTTCTAATAGTCAGAGGCAAGCTCGAGAGCTTCTTCTTCTTTTAGCCGTTTTCTGTCCGTTGGATCATAAAATTGGTCACTTGTATACACTCTGGAGGCGGTATTGTGCTAACAAACTGAAAATTCTCCAAAAATGACAAAAATTTGGTACTTCAAGTACCATAGCACCCATTGCACTGGCTTTACTGTGCTGAATATCAATAGGGTTCATCTTTGAGACGCCCTGAATAATATCCAATCATAAAATTGGTCACTTGTATATACTCAGGAGGCTGTATGGTGTTAACAGAGTGAAATTTCTCCAAAAATGACAAAAATGTCGTGCTTAAAGTACTATAGCACCTGTTGTTCTGGCTCTGGTATGCTGAAAAACAATACGGTTCATCCGTGTGACGTCCAGAACAATATTCAATCATAAAATTGGTGACTTGTTGCACTCCGGAGGCTGTATCATGCTAACAAGACATGTAACGAAAATTGGCCGACGACAACGACGACGACATACAAACAGGATTTTGTTCTAAAAACCGTTTTTTCTTGTTGTTCTTGATGAAAAATGTAAAAATAATTTTTTTCAAAATTCCAACTTTTTTTGGGGTAAACCAAGCGTCTCTTCTTACATTCTAAAATTGTTTGTAACGTTGGTCAAAAAATATTAAATTTCCAATATTTCAAAATTGAATTTCTCGCTTAAACGTGTGGATACACCTCAAATGTTTTCAATATTGTTACACATAACTCATCTACTTTCTAATAGTAGACGTTTTTTTTTAAAATCATTCATCTGTAAAGTCGAACAAAACTAAAAAAATAATTTTTATATATCTGACCTTAACTACATAAATTTTAGTTTCTAGTAACTGAATATTATACCATTTACCTGGTGGTTGGTAAAAGTACGACAAAAATTTATTTCCTGCATAAAAGATACCAAGCATAACTTCATTAATTCAAACAAAAAAATAACTCAAACACATTTTAAAAAACTAAAAAAATCATGACCTTAAAATAACTGTCAATCTGATATATTATTAATCAAATAATAGAAGCAGTGACACAAATGTCATTATTTTGTGACAACGAAGGGTTTAAGGTGAATTCATTCAATAATAGCAGTGACCAATGATAAATATCTTCAACTACATACACAATACTACCTCCTCCACTTAGAAAAATAGAGTACAAGATGAAAAATTAAAAGTAATGAAAGGAAATACCAATAGACAATATGTACACTAAAAAAATTCAAATGTATACATAATAATACAGAAAATACATCAATTTACTAAGAATCCACATAAACACTAAGGCCCAACTGAAAAGGACACAATTAAGCGAAATTAAAGAAATGTATTGGTAGCTTGGAAGAAAATCACGATTGTTGTTAGAGAACAAAATATTATTGTACATTGTACAGATAATAATGCGAAGATGGTGTCGAACTGTGCCAGCTATTCAAGCATAGAGTGTTCCAATTTGATGCTTTATCAGATCCTCCAAATCGCAACATACCAAGAAAAAATAAAATAAGAAACATCACGAGATATTAGAAACATTTTGATATTTCTATTTCGATGTTTTGAATCTCAGTAATTCCAGTATTTAGGACACTTCCGATAATTCTCTATAAAAATTAATCCTTTGATGATACTCCTTTAAAATATGAGCTCTTACTAATTTGATAAATTACTTAAGTTACCACAAAAACAAAGTAGAGGCTAAAATTTTAGTTATTTCTTGACTGTCTGTAATATTACGATCTTGTTGAGTGATTTCTGAAATTTTTGTGAAGGTCCCTTTTCCTTGCATTTGCCTAATTTTTGTTCAGACCTGAGAAGTTATGGAGGAAACATATTTATTCCAACTGTCTTTTTTCCTTTGTTTTATCGTTCTTTTGGCTCTGGCTTTTAGTTTTTTGAACTCAATGAAGTCATATTCGTTCCTAGTTCTTCTATATTTGTTTAAAGCGTTTTTACTTTTTTCAAATCACAGATTCACCATTCTCGTTCCAGTCAATATATGTTGTTTGGCCAGGAGCTGAATGCAGAGACGGCAGCTTCGATATTATCTAGAAGATCTACATCTAGATGCTTCTCAGTTGGCACTAGCTATTTTCCACTTCGTTACATTTTAAGATGTTTTGGGAATATTGTCAGTGATCATAATGGGGAAATTATTACTGTCATAAAGGTCGTCTAATGGATTCCACGTGAGTAATTGTTGTTTAAAATATCGAGTTTTATTAAGAGCGCCCTTTTGGTATAAAATTGAGTGCTATTTGAATTTCGGACTACAAACTTTCACCTCAAGAATGTTTTACACTACTCGGTACAAATACAAACCGAGTAATTAGTACCATCTGTAAGAGGCAGATATAAAAACAAATTGATGAGATGTGTCAGCTACCAACACAAATTCGTAAAAAAATCCAATACAATGTTGCCCGTAGTATCGACATAATCGTCAAACATACTGTATAGCATTTTTTTTCAATACTCTGTATCTTGAAAATAAAGGTTGGTAAGAAAAATGTTTACCGAGCAACTCCAATTTATCTTGCAGTGTTCGGGGGCCACCTTTTCTTGAAACACCCCATATATGCCTAATTTAACACCCTCTTATTAAAAAAATCATTTTTAAATGTGAATTTATGATACAACAACCGAATAATTTCAACGAAACACATTTTTTAATGTTAATCTAGATAACAAAGATTTTTTTTATTACCTACTTTAACACCCTTTAATTCAAAAATTCCTGTACCGTACTTGACTGGTTTGGCTTTCATATACATTCTAAATGGGCATCTACCTCTAAACCCAACCAGCATCTCGTGAACTGTAACATATTCGGAACAGGTGTAGTTAGTTATACTGTTAGAAATAAGAGCGTTAAATAAATAGAATACTGCTGCAAGTCGATCTCCATTGGCCTTCTTTTGCTCTCTTATTTCATGATTGTCAAATCTTATTGCTGTGAGAAGAAATGAGAAGCGTCTTTTGACATGGTGGCACGGAAAATTGGCCTACCTACAACACTTATTGAGATTAATGAATCGACATTCGCATGATTAGACTTTAGTACACCTGAAAGGTACAAAAGACCCAAAAAAGCTTTGAGTTCAGCTTCATTTAGATGATCGATAAATGTACAGGTATCCCCATAATTTACACACAGCTCGGTAATTTTTTCATTTGTATACTCTTAGAATAGTTGCCAACATGTCGGGAGTTATAAGAAGTGACTATGATTCAAGTGGACTGGATGGTTTCGTTTGTAAAGCAGATCCATGAAGACCAGGAAGGTGTGTAATAATGTTCTCTGCGCGAATTCTGATGGTGCCGGAGCATTTTCACCCCACTTATATCTGTTGCGTCCATAGTAAAAATTTGTTTCACTATTAGATGCTGTTTCACTTTCGTCGCTTGATAAGTCACTTACACTAATTTCTGAATCTGTGTCGTGATCCGAGTGTTCACTTTCATTATCAGTATCACTGTTATTATAGTCACTATCAGTGTCAATATTCTCGGTTGGCTCTTCTACAGATTCGAGAAAGTCAAAGACATTGTCACTTTTTACCCTATTTCTGCCATTCTGATATAATAAATAAAATAATAATAACGCAACTACTATCGTGGGATCAACTCAGACCCAAAATCATCAGCATGTGTGAACTCTCAGACCGATTGTTTACTACTAAGAATCATCCTAAAGTATATACTTAAGTGGGAGAATACATGGTATACGAAGGTTGTGTGTTAAACGGTTTACCAGGGGCTTACTGAAGTTCAAGTGATTGGGTCAAATTTGACCCCACGATAGTAGTTAAGGATTAAGCTGGATAAAAAAGATTTTGTTAAATACCTACTTTAACACCCTCTAATTAAAAAATTCCTATATTTAGAACACTCTACAACATATTTAAACGTGAACTGATGATACAACAACCCAACCGTTTCAACTAAACATATTTTTTTATGTTAAACTGAATAATTTTTTTTTGTTTAATATCTAGGTACCTTAACACCCTCTAATTCAAAAATTCCTGTATTTAGAACACTCCACAACATTTTTAAACGTCAACTGATGATAAAACAACCGAGCAGTTTCAACTAAACACTATTTTCTTGCTGTTAAACTGGATAACAAATATTTTGTTTAATACCAACTTTAACACCCTCTAATTCAAAAATTCCTGTTATTACAATACTCTACAAAAATTTTAAATGTGAACTGATGATATAATAAGCAATTAATTTCAACTAAACACATTTTTTGCAGTTAAACTGGATAACCAGGATTGTTTTAATAAAAAGTAGCAAGAAATAATAAAATAACACTGATCACTTACCAGTTATGGCTTGATCTAATCCTTTCAATCGTCCAACAACTGCTGCTAACTGTATCTTAGCTTTACATCTTTCATTTTCCAACAATTCATCGTACTTTCTAGTTAGTTCTAATTCAATTTCTTCAGCCCTTCGTTTAACAGCTTCTTCCAAATGATCGGTGAACGTTTGAGATTGTCTCTTCAACTGTTCTCTTAGTTCCAATTCGTGTTGTTTTTTCAATTTCAACACCTACAAAAAAAGGACATGCAGTCAACTCGAACATATGTTTTAAATTATCACCTACTTGTTGTTGGAAACACAAAGTAAGCCTCCGTTTTTCCTGTTCTAGAGCTTCACAAATCTGAACAGTGGTTAATACTTCGCCTCCGCCTTTCCTAGCAGCTTCGGTGGCAGCTCTCAGCCTTTCCTGGATGAGGGTTTCCATTTTAGCCAACTCTTTCTGGTAGAATAACACGTGTGCATACGTGTGCAGAACGAAAAGGTCCAAATCTTCCTGTGCAAGACACAATTGTTTTTTTGAAAGATCAATATTGGGAAACAGACTTTCTAATTCCTCTGAAAAGTGTGTACGGGATTGTTCTACTTTATCCCAATATTTTTCAGCGACACTGCCCAATTTTTGTTCTCTATATAATTCTTTCTTGGCGTTTTCGATATCTTCTTGTACTTTTGCAATGTTCGTTTGGATGATCTGTTTCGTTATTTGATCCGCTTCGAAGGAAGAACTAAAACATTTATTATTATTTGAGAATCACATTGACTTTATTTGATTTACCTAGAAACTAATTCTTTCAATTTATTTATGTTCTTAACAGCAATGTCAGCTTTTTCTTTTGCTCTTCTAACGCATTCCTGTTTGGATCTCGTTTTACCCTTGATGATTTCCCAAGTTTCAGGTTTGATTTCATTAACGGCTTCGTCAATTATGTATTCTATGTCAGCATTGTAAGATTTCGTAATATACACAGCTTTGTTGAAAGCATTGACGGCTTCTTCAGCGGATTCACAAATTTCTCGCTCTAGTTTGGCTATGTTTGCTGTTGTGGGTGTGTCCGCTGACGTTGCGACAGGTTTTGGCTTAGGGTCCCCAGCTAATAAAAAAATTGTATACATATATCTTGCAAAAATTTTGTTTAAATAATAGAAATGTACAAATACCTAGTTCGACGACTGGTTCTTGCTGTCCGCTTTCTAACTTCTCTAATCTAATTTCTGTATAATTCGGTGGAGGTGGTTGTTTCACTTCTTTCTCTAACACTGGGAGAATAGGTGGTGGAGCTGCCAAAAGCAAACGGTTAGGAGAAAACAAATAACTGCTGTTAGTAATGTTAGGCAAAAAGTGTTAAGTTTTAATTCAAAAACAAAACCAAAAAATAACCAAAGTAACACAATACCTTTATATTCTGAGGGTTCGTGTAGAGATTTAGATAGCCTGTCACCTGGTGATGTACTACTAGAAAACAAGCCAAGTACAGATTTTTTAATGCTATTATAATAAGCACCAATTAAGTTAGTTGAGTACAAGTTATCCTCTTGCCAAAGAACTCTTATAATATCATCTGTAAATGGTACAATTCCTGACAACGTTTTTCTAAAAACATATATAATAACTGTAAATATTCCATTGATTTATTATTTTTTCCATTACCGGAAATCTGGGTCGTGTTTAGCATAAGCCAAGGTGGCTCCTCCAGCTGTAATTATTGCCCCAACAGCCAACAAAATTTTCCCACTTCCCCCACTTTCTGCAGTTTCTTTAGAGCTTTGACTATAATTTCGTTTTGGGGTGGTGTTTATATGGAAATTTTGAGTTCGGTACGCTACAGGTACGTTGCATTTTTGCTAAAAGAATTTTCAATTGATTTAGGTATATTACTAATCATGTATAATTATAAAAATAATTTTATTTATTAAATTATGCATAATTTGATATTACGAACCGCTAATCAGGGCTCAAATTGTACCAGAACACACTGAAACGAAAAGAAAAGCTCTTATTGTTCCATTTCATGAAAACTAGTTCTGGTTCGTGACATTTAGGTTGCACAGCTTGTCCCGAATACAACAATTTACCACCGAAAGTGAACAAAATTCAAGAATTACAAACCCTGGCAGGATTAATTTGTTACAGAAAAAGGCAAAACTCTTAATATCCTATAAAATGAATAGATTTAAAATCTGTGTACATATTTTATGGAGTTAACCACCCCTCGGGCAAAACTAAAGAATCACATCAAGTCTGCGAAAAAAATGTTGGGGGCATAGAAATCTGGAGGCTCATATTAAAGCCTTAGAAATGTTAGAATACTCTAACAGAAGGGAAATTGAAACAGCTGTTGACACAATGAACAGAAAAGTTTGTTCTTGATTTACTTGGTGACATAGATCTGCAAATTTTAAATGGTTTACCAATGGGAAGAAACATTTTGATTGTATGTAATAACATAAGTATACATTCCAGAGGCTATATTGTGCAAATAAACTGAAATTTCTCCAAAATTGACAAAAATTACTAAAAATATAGAATATCTGGATTTATGGGACCTATTGTACTGACTTCTGTGAGTAGAGCTCATCTGTGAGATGCCCTGAACAATATTCAATCATAAAATCGGACTCTGACTGATACTACGCAGAAAAGAGTAGAAAACTTTCAGATGTGGTGCTACCGAAGGATGCATAAGATTTCATGGACTCAAAATATCACAAACATAGAAGTACTTCAATGTATGAGAAAATAAAAGGTAAAAGGGGACCATCCTGGCTGAAAAACATTAGATAATGGTCAGGAATGAAATCAATTAAACTACTTAGAGCTGCCACAGGCAAAATAAAATGGATCTAATGTGATTGCCAATGTCCTCAAGGATAAGGCACCCTAAGAAGAAGATCGAGCCCGAATTTCACAGTTTGGAAAAATTTACATCTCAGGTCACCATTTAGTTAAAGATAACAATAGCCGAAAGGGAGGTCGTAATGAGGTAGATAAACGATATGAAGTTTTATGTAAATTATTGTAAAACTATTAACGATAATAATAGTATAAAATACAAATATTTATTATTTTTTACCATATCTAATGGTACTTTCTTTGAAGTTATTGGTGTTAATAGATTAATGAGTTACTTTAGATCAATTTTATTTTGAAGATTCCCATAAAAACAAAATTTCTTAACCCCAAATACACCATTCCGGTTCGTGAAAAAGTTCAATTCGAGCCCTTTTGCTAATAGAATATTGTTTAAAGTTTTTGAAAATACTTCAAAATAACATTTTATAAAAATGATCAAATAAAGATGACATAACAACCTGGTATTCTGTATATCAATATGTGAATAAATAACTTACCCATATTTTTTTATGAGGAATCCTTTTAATGAATCTCAGCATTTTGGAGAAAAGCCACTTTGAGAATAAATAAAAACAGGAAAATTAGGATTCCGAGAAAAACCCGAAGATTCAGAAGTGTCGGGCCGTCATCTGTGTCATCCCCGCAGCAAGGACGAAAACTAACAAGAATATATATATAATAATGTAGACGTCGAAAAATGCACGGAAATAAATTTGGAAGTTTGATAACGATTTACTGTTGTATTTGTAGTGAAAATTTAAGTAACAATGGAGAAAATTGGAACTTTTTATAAAATGTTTTAGGTTAAGTTGTCATTTTTGCTTTTAGGTTGGCTATATCGGGAAAGTCACTAGATTGAACACATTACATATACACAGTGTGCAAATATAATAAATATATAAAGGAAATTTATTATATATTAATACAAACAACAATACTCTATTTGCCTTTTACAATCAAGCTCCGATGTATCTTCCTATGGGTGTGCTTATATAAATTTTGTATGGACAATAAATTAATTAAAATATAAACTTTCTTTTGAAATAATTGTGAACACCGTATATGTATACTTACGTAATATCATAAACAGTTTCACCAACTTACTATCTTAGGGATAGCAACATCAATCGCAACTATCGATACATCGTAGCTCCGATACATCGAACTCTTAAACATCGATGTTGCGATGTATCGAGTAATCAACATCGAAAGAAATATAATTTTTGAATTATTGATTATCATTTTATTAATATTATACCAAATTATAAAAAAACAATTATGTACATTATCAAAAACATAAAAAATAAATTCTTTTATAAAAAATATTTATTTTTAGAAGCATTCTTCACCAGGACTCATATGGAAGACAATTTAAAAATAGTAATTTTAGTAAGAGTTTCCTCGGCTTCTTTCTTGGGGTACAGTATCTGCAGCTAGAGAAAATAGCCTTTCTGCCTTTCTGAAGGAACAGAAATACATACACAATACCAAGATATCATCTTGCAATTTTATATAGATGTGGATAAGCAGTTTTGATCTCTTCCCATTCTTAAAAAGTGTTTCCATTTTGTCTAGAAAGGGGAGTTGAAAGATATAGTCGAACATCTGTACCTACTCAATGAATCTGTCTTAGTACTTTTTAATTCGTTTACTCTAATTTTAAAGCAACGATTTGTGTAAACTACAAATATCAGTGTTTTTAAATGAAATTCACGGTCTCTAGTTAATTCCACAATATAATAAAAGTTATTGAAAATTCTAAAAAATTGACAATTGTTTCGATAAATCAATATCATCGTCACGAAGTAAATAAGGGTCGAGACAGTCAATTTCATACAAATATCAATTTATTTATTTGAAGGTGATTTTTCATCAGATGAAGAATTATATGAATTTCGGGTTATTAGTACGATACAGCCTCCGAAGTGTATACAAGTGACCAATTGTAAGATTGGGTAACGTTAAGGGCGTCTCACAGATGAATCCTATTGATTTTCAGCTCACTAGAGCCAGTACAACGCGTCCTATAAATCCAGATATACATTTTTGCAGAAATTTCGGTTTGTTAGCACGATACAGCCTACGGAGTTTATAAATGCGGAGTTGGTTATAATCTTTAAAATCTTTTATTTAATGCTGTATTTGTTTGCTGCTCAAAAGTTGAAGAACTGTATTATTTACTTTTTGCAATATTTTAGAGTGCTATTAAGTTTGATTGTTCCCGGGTTCAAATCGAGTCTCAGTGGACCCCCAGATTCCCAGATCCCAGATAACGAAAATAAAAATGCAAATAGGCAACCAGTTGAATTCTGTTTTTATTCGATGTAGCGATCACAAACCACCTATCGATCTGTGGTCGTCGCCTACAAATTCGATGTGAGCATCGATAATTTTAGCTGCGATGTTTCCAAAACATCGATAATAATCGATACATCGCTGTCATCCGAAACTATCTCAACTATAACCTTAAAATTGTGTCTTCAAATACATAATGAACAATTAGTCCGAAAATTATGTTTAAGCAAGTGTTATTTTCTGCTGCAAGAGTTACTCTAGCCGCTAGAGCAAACTCAATTTGTTTACTTCAAAATGTGATCAAACCAAACGTTACTCAACCGTTATTAGCCAGGCATTTCACGTCTTTAATAAATAACCAGAGTCCCATGATTGCCCCTAATATTCTATTTGAAAAACCGAAACTGCAAGCTATAAACATACCTGTAAGAACAGTAACAAAATTTTCATATAGAAAAGGTAAAAGGAAATCCGTTAAGACTGTACTAAAAAGATTCTATCGGTTATACTGGGGTGCATGGATAAGAACAAAATGTGGTCGAGCTAAAAAGTATTGTATTTATTATATAAAAATTAATTATTTAAATATAAGTTGTACGTTGTTGTAGGCTGTGGAAAAAGAGTCCTGCAAGAAAACGTAGGCTAAGACAACACGTTTTCTGTAATGCTTCTCAAAGTTACAAACTAGATAAAATGGTAGGTCCTTTCTGGAGAAAGCGAAGGTATTACGTTGACGATCCATACGAACCTTATCATTCGAGAGAAGAATGGGTACTTAGCAGCACTAAACCCAGACCATACTTCCCACCAGAGGAAAATGTTCAATAATTGTAAAGTAAATATAAAATTGTGATTTATTAAAACTGTTGATTAGTTTTCCACTACATAAACATGGTATAATTTGATCAATTATTTTGTTCCGTACATTTTTACCTACCTGAATATATTTTTGAGTTCATATTCCCTTGATTTTTCTGATTTTTATTGTAACTATCACACTTTCACGAGTGAATTGATTTCATTGAACAAATATTCTTATTCTCTTGGTACAACTTTAGTATTTTCCTTTTAGATATAAAATTAACTACAAACATACGATTGTAGTATAGTGTAGGTTACTAAGGAAAAATTTAGTAGTAACAACAAATATTGTTCTGCATTGATTATTTCAACTTAATTTCTGTTTACAGTGGCTAAACTTTAATATGTTCCATTAGACGTGAAGAGTTTGTTTGACATTACAGATGCAAAAAAACTTGTACTATTATATATCACAATAAAGGAAAAAAATTGCAGATTATCCACATATATGCCAGAAATAAGATTTTTAATCTTTTTTTGTGTGTTGTAATGGCATTTGGAGTTATCCATGCAGCAAATACTTTGTGTTGTATTGTAATATTTGTATTTGAATATAATTTCAATGAAGTGCCAATATATATGAATTGATATCGTATTTGCTATTGACATTTGTTTGGTGGATGTATTCTATTACTTTATCCCTAATTTAACATATCAAACTATCGTCATATGCAATTCAAACTAGTTTTGATTTACTATGAAAGGATTGGTACAGGGTTATAAATAAGTTTTCTTGCCCTGGGGTTGGTCAGGGTATTATTTGAACACATAGAAAGGAAGAGCACAGATGGAAGGTATATAAACATTTGGATTAGGGTAACAAAGGTCACAAGCTAACCTTACTATATCAATATGTTAGTCATCCGTAGAAATTTTACTAAGCAATCTAATATTTTGATGTTATTCAGCACCAGTAAGTGTAACATGTTGACGGGAGGGTATATTTTTGACGTGTTAGATTATTATAAAGTTCTTTCGTGGCATTACGATATTTCATGCATTCAATAAATATATGATCCAGATCTCTTATGACATTGCATAAATTTGATTCGATTACGCCTATTTTGATCAAGTGCTCTGGGTAAGACGCGTGTCCAAATTTAATTTGAATTATACTGCTAATTTCCCTACGTGAATAATTAATTTCTTTATACAACTGTTGTTTTGGCATTTCCCTATGAAGTAGTGTGTATCTAGTAGGATTTGTTTTTACATAGTGATCCCATTTAGCTTTCCATGCTGCTTGACATCATTCATGTTGGGAACACATAAGAAAATATTAGAAGGAAATTTTTGATTAATATAAGTGTCATCAAATCATGTAAAAAATAATTAATGTTAAGCAAAGGTTTTGTATGAAAGACGTAAAAAATATTTAGTGAACATTTTATAAAGATATCAGGAACCATGTGAGATTAGAATAAAAAGACTTTGAGAACCAAATGTTCAAACAGTGAAAATATAAGTTGAAGATGGAAAAGAAAAGTAGAGAGACAGATAAAAAACTGGAATATTAGTGTATTGTGGGAGAAGAACCCTTAAATAGTGAAAAACTTTAATTTTAATTTTCCTATTTTTTTTTGAAGTTTTATGACAAAATTTAGAATTTAGTTTAATGTTCAGGGTGGTGGTATTCCCAGATAGGTGGATGGTTAAACAATTATCATTAGAGAATGTTTTTGAGAAGGGAAATAAACAGTTGATTGAAAGATAGAAAAAAAAGTGCATGAGTGTTTTTCTTCTCTTTTTTTCATTACAATTTATACATAGTGTGTTAGTGCTTTTATATCGTTTGGCTACATGGCTATACCTCAAGCAGTTGTATCATTGTATTACCTTTTGAAAATATTTTTCTACAGTGCATACAACGCTATTAATTATAATAAATGGGGGTAACATGTTACCTTTGAATGACACTAAAACTGTTTGCCTGGGTATAGGTATATGCTGATTCTCCATCAATATCAATTTTACGTTTAAATCTACGAATACTGGTAGAATCGTTCGTCAGAGCATTCTCAATGTTATTAATGTAATTAAAATATAAAGGGGTACGGTTACGAAAGAAAAAAACTGATAAAGGCCTCAAGTCTGCTTTTATTAATCCTGTATGTGTCTATAATATTTTACATATAAAAAAGTACTATGATTAAATTGCCAAAATATATGTCTATACGTATGAGAATTCGTAAAAACGCAGTATTTGTAAATGCAACAATCTCAAGGCTTTTTCTGAGATTAAACAATGACGTTCCTCAGTTTGCCTATACCTTCGATTTCACTTTCCAGTACGTCTCCTTTCTTCAAATATTCCGGAGGATTTCTGTGCATACCAACTCCCGCAGGTGTACCAGTTAGAATTATATCTCCCGGATATAAAGTTACTATCCTTAAGAGAAAAAAAAACAATACAAAAATGTAGAATTTTGATTAAAAACATTAATTTATCTTAAAATACAATTATTTTATCTACTATCTAGGACAAATATAGTCAACATTTTTGTTTAAATAAGTTTATTGTGTCTGGAAAATAATATTTACAGCTAGCTATGATATTTTTACAAGAGCTAAATGATGACATATGGAGTGAAGGATACCAAATTGTGAGAAAGATACTGGACCACCCTTTGAATTGACGAGACAGAAAGGGAAAGACATCACATAAGTACTATTTCATTTCTGAAAAGAAACGAATGAAGTCCCACTATTGAAAATAGAATAAATCCAAGTGTCTTGAGGAAAACTAAAGAATGGAAAGGCACAGAGGGCATTCCGACTGAAGTAATCAAAGAGACAATTGAAGAAGCACCAGAATCATAAGAATACTAATGAACAACCTAAAAAGGAAACAATCGTTCCCGAATTCCAGGAAGATTGTAAGGCTAGTACTGATTTATAAAACAGGAAAACCATACGACACATCAAACGCGTCATAACTATCATGGAAAAATTATATTAATAGTTTGATAAGAAAATGTGAAACTAGGATAAATATTGTTAGTCTTCTGCAATACAAAATGTGGAGCAGATTCAAATATTGCTCTAATTTTTTATAAAGCTCTTATATGTTCAATATTGGACTACGGTTCGGTTCTATAAGGAAACACAACAAGTAATAAATTAGAAAAAGTTGAATCAATTAAAAATAAACGGTTTTAAAGATTGAAACTATCTTTTCCGCATCTGTGGCCCTGAACAATATTCTATCATAAAATTGTTACTTGTATACACTTCAGGGGATGTATCGTGCTAACAAACCGAAATTTCTCCAAAAATTTAGTATTTGGATTTATAGGACCCGCTGTACTCGCTCTAGTCAACTGAAAATCAATAGGGTACATATGTGAGATACCTTGAACAATATTCGATCATATAATTGATCAATTATATTCTCTGGAGGCCTTATCGTGCTAACAAACTGAAACTTCTCCAAAAATGACAAAAATACGTACTTAAAGTACTGTAGCACCTGTTGTATTGGCTCTGGTGAGCTGAAAATCAATAGGATTCATCAGTGAGATGTCCTGAATAATATTCAATCATAAAATTGGTGACTTATTGAAATCCGGAGGCTGTATCATGCTAACAAACTGAAATTTCTCATAAAATGACAAAATGTACTTCAAGTACCATAGCACCCGTTGTACTGGCTCTGGTAAGCTGAAAATCAATACGGTTCATCTGTGACATGTCCTTAACAATATTCAATCATAAGATTGGTGACTTGTTGAACTCCGGAGGCTGTATCGTGCTAACAAGACATGTAAGGAAAAGACATACACACAGGATTTTTTTTCTAAAAACCGTTTTTTCGTGTTGTTGTTTATGGAAAACGTAAAAATAACTCAAATTTTTTTTCAAAATTCCAACTTTTTTTGGGGTATACCAATACTTTTCTCGCATATAGATAGGTTGGGCGGAAAAGTAACAACTGTCTACGTTTATGCCCAGGAGTCTTGCAGAGTACACAACAAAATGTCCGAGAGGTCGAAGCTACAGAACCTTCTTTGCACTTACGAAGAAAATAATTGAGATATGTCTTGTTATCCAAATTTATAGCCCAAAATAGACATGAACAGTTGAAAGAATTATCCTCAAAATTATACAAAAAAGAACTTTTACAAGTGCTGGAGTCATTTTCTTTAAAGAAAACGTATTTTTATGATACAATTTATTGCAGAAGAATTGGGACATAAAGTGTTATGACTACCACCCTACTACTGCATGTTCAATCCCTAGAGCTTATGTGGCACCAACTTAAATCGAGCGTACGCGGAAAAAATACTTCTCCGACTTTAAGTGGTACTGTAGTAGAATTAATTAAGAAATGTCTGAATGACATTCCTATCGAGAGTTGGAAAAGTTCTGTTAGTCATGTTAAAAATGTTGAAATCTCGCACCTTTCTGTAAAATAAATTGCGCCGATTATAATTAATTTAAATGAAGATTGTAATAGCGACACAACTAAATATAGAATAGAATTGTAACATTTAAATACATTTCTTGTATATCTCTTATATTATGCAAAATATAATTCAAATTTCTTAAGTTCGGCCCTGTAGCACATTTGCATCTTTTACTTGATTATTTTCTACACAATGGAATTAAACTAGGTAGTTTATTGCAGTTGATAATAAGTGAACCTTATTAAGGTCAACTGGGGTAAGTGCATTTTTGGGGTTAGTGCATCATCCTCTAATTTTAAGGATAAGTGTGCAATTTTATAAATAGTAGGAATTTTCATAATCAGTTAGTTATATTAGGAACATAAAATTCTAAAGTTGGCAACCATACACAACCTAACATTCTAGAAACTTCATGTTAAAAAATAACGGTCGCCATTATTATCATTTTGGATGAACATGAGTGTGTTTAAAGCTCTATTTTAAGTGTAATAGTGCCAATAATACAAAACAAAAGGGTAAGTGGTCGAATTTAATGTCAGTTTTTAATAATTATCACATTGTTTTTACGTTTTCTCAAGTATTATTAAGTAAAAATTAGAATATTCACTTGCCCCTTTAATTATGGCCATGAGGCAAGTGCATTTTCCATAGGCGGGGTATGTGCATTTAGAAAATGCACTTACCCCAATAACTTAATAATTAGAAATATTTTGCAATTATTTATTTATTCCAGGAAAAAAAATTGAAATGGTTCGTAACTATGTGAGGAAAACCCAAAGGGGTTTACAATATTCAAAGGAAGACCTAGAACTAGCTGTGGATGCTGTTAAAAGTGGGAGAATGTCATATGTTGATGCTGCTTCCAGATTCAATATACCAAAACCGACCTTAGTAGATCATGTAAAAGGCCGCAGGGGTGTTAAATCCAAGTCACATGGTCGATCAACAACTCTTTCACCTGAACTAGAAAATAAATTAGCCAATCTTTTAAAAATTATGGAGAAATATGGCTATGGGCTAACAAAAACCAACGTACAACAACTGGTTTGCGCTTATTTGAAGGAAAACAGACTCTCAAATCCCTTCAAGGAAAATCGCCCAGGTCAGGATTGGTGGCGAGGATTTAAGCATAGACATAATTAAAGTATAAAGAAACCCCAAGCTGTTGAACTATCAAGAAAGAAAGCACAAGACCCATTCGTTATAAATAAATATTTTGACTTATTAGAAAAATCCACCGAAGACATGGATTTAGGTGGCAAACCACACAATATATGGAATTTGGATGAAAGCTCATTCAGCTTTGATCCCTCCAAAACTCGGATTGTAGGAGCAAGAGGGGTAGCTGCTACAAGAACAGTTAGTGGTCCAGGGAGGGAGAACATGTCAGTTCTTCTTGCATGCAGTGCTGCCGGTGATAAGTGTCCCCCATTGTTTATATTTAAGGGGAAGAATTTGTGGGACAAATGGATTCCTACTAAAGATGAAGAAGGTTTTCCTGGCTCAGTGTTTGCAGCATCGCAGAATAGGTGGATGGAGTCAAAAATATTTCTAAACTTTTTTGAAAACATCTTTTTAAAAATAGTGAAACCATCGCCTGAGAATCCGGTTCTGCTAATTTATGATGGCCATTCCACCCACATTGGTTTAAGGCTTGCAGAAATGGCAGTTCAAAATAATGTGGAAATTCTTTTGCTTCCACCACATTCCAGCCACATTTTACAACCCCTTCACCTAGCAGTTTTTAAATCCTTAAAATCAAAGTGGGACGAGTATCTGTTCAGGCATTTGAGGAACACCGGATGTGAGAAAATCTCCAAGAAAAAAATGGTGTCTCAAATTGGTAGATTATGGAATGGGTTTGAAGTGAATATAATAATAAATGGGTGTAAAAAGGCAGGCATATATCCCTTAAATAGAGGCATAATTTCTAAAGAACAATACCATCCACAGGCGTGGAAAAGATGGACTGATTCTCAATTATTGTCAAAGACGACTGATGAGCAGATGGGAAATGAAAATGGGACAATGGAGGAACCAGGAGACAATTAATAACAATCAAAATCCTAATATTATGTCAGTTAAAGAAACTAGCTTTGAAATGTTGCTTCTCTCAAAAATTTCATCGGGTAAAGAGAAATCTGAGACGAGCGGAAAACGAACTAGAGTTTCTTTAGGATCTACACTGATAACATCAAATGACTGCATTAAAATATTAAAAGACAAAGAAGCAACAGAAAGAAAAAAGAAAAGAAAGAAACAGAAAAAAAACTGAAAAATAGTAGACAAATCAAAACCAGTGGCCCTAAAAACCAAAAGAAAAAGAAAAAAATTATAGATTATTCATCATCTGAAAGTGAAGAGCTCGGTGAAGAGTCTGACTTTTTAGCAGAAATGGAAGAAGATGAGGAAGAAAAAGAAAATTGGCCTGATTTACCATCACAAGATGCAGATTTCTTACTTGGCTGTTTAGAGCCAGGTGAATCTGTGTCAGTAGATTTGCCTGTGGTTTTTGGAAACCTCCCCTTAAATGCAGCAGAAGTAATTTATACCCAAGATGAAATTGAAAATAAAGAAACTGAGAAAGACACTACTGAAGACAAAACTACCCAATTTAATAACCAGCTAGTTAAAAAACCTGGAGACTTAGTTTTGGTGCAATATAAGTACTCCAAAACAAAGAATGACAAAGTTTTCTTAGGAGTTATTCAAGAAATTAATGAGAGTAGTCAAGAATATCTTGTGAAATATATGCGTTCTATTGACACATTAAAAAAAACTTTTAAGTTTCATGAAACTGACAAAGATAACGTTCCATTTAACGAGGTTATGGAAACTGAGATTCCAAATTATTTGGTTGATAATAGGGGAAGGTACATTTTTGATAGTGCAATTGATGAAGTTCAAGATTAGTAATTCAATATAAATATTTTTTTTAGCATTCCGTATTTTTTTTACTTAATAATAAGTTTTTAAAACTATATGTATGTACTTATAATACTTATATATGTTGTTCATTGTTCCTTTTAAATAATATTTATGTTGTCTATTTTTAATGAGAAAATTTGCAATACATTTTGAGTTAAATTTGATTTGTTTGTTTCTCAGCAACCCTAAGAGATAATTAAGTTCTGTAAAAACCAAAAAAATCGTAATAAAGTAAACTTTGGTCACTTGCCCCATACTATTGAAATATGGTACTTAATAATAATTTACTGAACAAATATGCACTTACCCTACTAGATGGGGCAAGTGCATTTTTATGCAAACATTTTAAATGTTTTATTTATCTTTTCTTTCTTAATATTATGTGGTGATGTGTTACTTTACATGTGCACAGTATTTCGTAATGAATCTAAGGATATATAAAATATTATAATGCATAGTATTAACCTAAAGATATCCTTAAATAAAGTCAATTTTAAAAATTCACACATGCACTTACCCCAGTTGACCTTATTTGATTAAAGATCCAATCTTTTTTCCACAATTGAATTTATCGAACATTAAACATTTTTAATTGAGTTGCCTCTCGGAGTACATACAAGTTATCTGGAAGGGTAATGTTTGTATTTGGACCAAATCCAAACTGTGGCGATTGCAAGTCAATAGAATTCTTTTTTTGTTAATTATTCTTTACATTACACAGAGTGCGAGATGTGTTGAATCTCTCTTGTTGGCGCATTCTGGCATGACCTTAGAATGCAGCGAATAAGAAATATGCTGGTACCCTAAGCGCAATCCATTTTTGACAGGATGCATCAGGGTGAAAAACAGTACCAGAGAGAGAGAGAATGTTTTAATGTCAAACACCGAAAGTCATGCTCTTTCTGAATTGTTTCATTACTTTTCCGCCCAACCTATCTAATATGCGAGAAAAGTATTGGTTTACCCTAAAAAAGTTGGAAATTTGAATTTTTTTTTGAGTTATTTTTACGTTTTCCATCAACAACCCATAGAAACGGTTTTTAGAAAAAAATCTTGTGTGTATGTCGTTGGCCACTTTTTGTTACATGTCTTATTAGCACGATACAGCCTCCGGAGTGCAACAAGTCACCAATTTTATGATTGAATATTGTTAAGGGTATGTCACAGATGAACCCTATTGATTTTCAGCTCACCAGAGCCAGCAGAACGGGTGCTATGGTACTAGAAGTACGAAAATTTAGTCATTTTTTGAGAAATTTCAGTTTGTTAGAACGATACAGCCTCCGGAGTTCATCAAGTCACGAGTTTTATGATTGAATATTATTCAGGACACTTCACAGATGAACCCTATTGATTTTCAGCTCACCAGAGCCAGTTTCAGTTTGTTAACACGATACAGCCTCCGGAGTATATACAAGTGACCAATTTTATGATTGGATATTATTCAGAGCGTCTCAAAGATGAACCCTATTGATATTCAACTCAGTAAAGCCAGTACAACGGGTGATATGGTACTTGAAGTACCAAACTTTCGTCATTTTTGGAGAATTTTCAGTTTGTTAGCACGATACAGCCTCCAGGGAGTATGCGATTGATCAATTTTATGATTGAATATTGTTCAAGATGTCTCATGAATGTACCCTATTGATTTTCAGTTGACTAGAGCGAGTACAGGGGGTCCTATAAATCCAGATATACTGAATTTTTGGTTAATTTTGGAGAAATTCCGGTTTGTTAGCACGATACATCCCCCGAAGTGTATACAAGTAACAATTTTATGATAGAATATTGTTCCTGGCCACAGATGCGGAAAAGTTAGTTTTAATCCTCAAAACCGTTTATTTTTTTCCTATTTGCTTCATCATGTCACTAGTTTATCTCAAAATAAAAACTGTATTGTATTTAATTAATAAAATAAAATAAAAACATACTTACTGAGATAGATAGGACACCAAGAAATCAATTTTAAAAATCAATTCAGACGTATTTCCATTTTGTTTAAGTACTCCATTCACCCATGATTTGATAGACAAATTGTTAGGATCCACTTTATTTTTTGTAACTACGACTGGTCCTAACGGACAGAAAGTATCCATAGATTTGCCAAGCAAAAATTGACCGTTATTTCTCTTTTTCTGCCAATCTCTCGCGCTGATGTCTTGTGCTACAGTGTAACCGAAAATATAGTCGTTAGCTTGATCTTGTCTGATTGCTTTCGCTTTTTGGCCGATCACTACTGCTAGTTCTACTTCCCAATCGACACACTAAAAAAAAACGAAACTGTTATGTTCTGTTAAAAATATAGTAAAACCATACGTACATCTGTTATAGGTGGAATTTGTACGTTATCATTAGGTCCCACAATAACTGACGAAAATTTGCTGAATATCATGGGTTCTTTGGGGTGAGGTAAGTTCTGTTCTTCGCAATGGCCACTGTAATTCAAACCCACGCATGCTACTTTATCGGGTTTTGTGATTGGAGATAAAAGATCTACATTTTCGAGAGGAGTCACTGATTTACTTTCTCCAACGATCCTGAGAAACAATAAACATGATAATAGTTATTTCTTTAACACATTTATATTGTTATAAAATCGCACGCTGTGCCAAATTGTTGGCAGAACCGACAGAACAGAACAACTCAATACTCGAAAACCAGGTTTTTCCACATAGCTAACTTTAACCGACAAAGTTGACTACGCCATTTCAAAGTTAACTATAACATGTGACGTCATTCTACAAGTTAATTTTCAGTTATTTGTCAAAATAGTTTTATAATACCCTCAGGTAAATAACCTAGAAGTTAGGTCTTCATTCATAAGTCAGCCATTTTCGTTATAACCTTGTATATATTTAATTTAACCTCCAAATAGTAAAATATAAATATCTATAAATGTCAATGTTGCAAACAGTAAAGTTTAATGTGTTATACAATTCAATTTACACAATCAATATTGTGATAATAAATAACACATTCTTCATAGGAATACAGCAACAAATTTTATGTTATGTCATTTTCAGTCTAGGAATGATCATTACAGGGTTATATTGATATTTTCAATACATCATAAAATTTTATGGTTGTCATTAAGCGTATAACATGGATAACATGAATATAAAATATTTTTTCAATAATATTGTCTATAGTTTATTCAAAAATGCAGCGGAGTAATAAATCTTCACGACCCCTGTGTTGAGACTTTTTTGACAAGCCGACAACCACGCCGTTGTACGCTGACAGCCGATGTCGAGAGAAAAAAGATGGAACCAATGCACTACTAATACACATGAAATGTCCTCAGGCGCACTTGATAGATTCTAGAGCAAGATAGCGCCAGTCCGGACAGAAAAAGGGAGTGTTGATGTTTGTAAACGTGACAGTGTATGTTGGATGTGGGTATTACTTTTCCGCCAACCTATCTAATATGCGAGAAAAGTATTGGTTTACCCCAAAAAAAGTTGGAAATTTGAAATTTTTTTTACGTTTTCCATCAACAACAACCCAAAAAACGGTTTTTAGAAAAAAAATCCTGTGTGTATGTCGTCGTTGTCGTCTGCCACTTTTCGTTACTTGTCTTGTTAGCACGATACAGCCTCCGAAGTGCAACAAGTCACCAATTTTATAATTGAATATTGTTAAGGACATGTCACAGATGAACCCTCTTGATTTTCAGCTCACCAGAGCCAGCACAACGGGTGCTATGGTAGTAGAAGTAAGACACTTTAGTCATTTTTTGAGAAATTTAAGTTTGTTAGCACGATACAGCCTCCGGAGTATATACAATTGACCAATTTTATGATCGGATATTATTCAGAGCGTCTCAGAGATGAATTCTATTGATATTCAGTTCACTTACAAGTCAGTACACCGGGTTCTATTGTACTTGAAGTACCCAATTTTTGTAATTTTTGGAGAATTTTCAGTTTGTTAGCAAGATACAGCCTCCAGAGTGTATACAAGTGACCAATTTTATGATTGGATATTGTTCAAGATGTCTCACAGATATACCCTATTGATTTCCAGCTGACTAGAGCGAGTACAGCGGGTCCTATAAATCCAGATATATAACAATTTTGGTTATTTTTGGACAAATTTCGGTTTGTTAACACGATACATCCCCCAAAGTGTATACAAGTGACAATTTTATGATAGAATATTATTCAGGGCCACTGATGCGGAAAAGTTAGTTTTAATCTTTAAAACCGTTTATTTTAGTGTTTGATTACCCAATTTCGTTGTTTAAAAGATTTTGCTATAAAAATTCAAGATTAACTATCCCATTAAACTGCATTGTAATTTGCTCGGAGCAGCTCCATCTCACTCTTGGACCTTTCACCATAGACCAATAACAACGAATCTCTTACTCTAATGTTGGCCGCATAAGCTGTGCATTGAATAGATATTCAGGTACCATTCCACGTGTGTAGTTCATTGGATCCAACCCCAGAGACGGTCCTTCGAGAGTAAGATTATTGAGCAAATTTTTGTCCACGTGTCATCAGATCACCGGCAGAAATAGTAGATAGAAAAATTATGGCGAAGAAAAAAGTGTGAGGCCTGTAACCTGGTATTTATTCTTTATTTTCCCTTTTGTTATGATTTCGAGTTTAATCCTGAGTTTAATAAATACATATTTCCCCACAAATCTTGAAGTAAAATGTGAAAAGCACAGAATACTGCCAGATTAAAGAGATTGATTAAAACAAGGGGTATTTTAAAATTGAGGCAAACGCGTCTAAAAAAATACTTTGATAATATTTTAAAAGAGTATCGAAATAGAGGTATAAAAAACTACGATCGCAAGCAAATTTGAGAACTTGAGACTAGAATAGAAAGATACCAAACAATTCTGAGCGACTTTGATAATATACAGGGTGAAATAGAAAACTTATCAGTAGAAGATAGGGAGAGTGTTTGTCACAAGTTGTTAACCGCAGCCAAAGATATAATAACAGAATTTTATAAACCACGAGAACTAAAAATTCTGACATTTCCGTCAATGTGAGTAATAACAGTAATAGGAGCGAAATCAAATTACCTAAATTTGGTACTGTAACTTTTTAATTTTTAGAGATTTATTTGATAGTTAAATAAATTTAGATAAACGTTTGGCCGAAATATTTCTATCTGAGGGCATCATTGTTTGGGTGAGCCGCGTAGGTTATACGTACACAGCCGATAATATGGACTTTGTGTAACAGATATTATAATCGGGTAACACTTGTCGATAATCATGTGCGAGCTTTGTTTGATTTACCGGTATTAACACAAAAGTCTAGTATTGAGTTGAGGAAAATGCTTGATAATATTTCCAAACACTTAAGGTCGTTAAAGAGCTTGAAGCAACTGGTGTAGCTCGTTGGGATACTTTTCTTCTTCATATATTTGGTTCTAAAGTAGATAAGAAAACAGCAAGAGAATGGGAGGAGAAACGTGTGAAAGGGCAAGTTAGGTGTTCAGAAATGACTGTGAAGAGCAATCGAATCAGGATTTGCTCACTGAGTTATCAAGAAACGTTAAGGCGAGGATTGAGATTAGAGAGGTGGAAAATCACGAGTAAATAGTCTACGTGTCTCTCGTAGTGAATGAGAATGTTTGTGTAGTATGCAAGGGGGTACACACTATTCACAACTTTCTAAAGTTTCAAAGATTGAGTGTGGATGAACGAATACCCAAGGTCAAAGATTTACGTCTGTGTTTCAATTGTATGAGTGGTAATTCTGTGAAAAACTGCAATGCTAGCGCGTGTAGAAAATGTCGTGGTGAACACCACACAAGAACTTATTTCGAGAAATCTGAGCTATAGTCCAAATTTTGGATTCCAATGGAGTTCCGAGGAGATGCAGAGCTTTATTTGACTGGAGTAGCGAGAGTAACCTCATCACTTCCAAGTGTGCAAATAAATTAGGTCCTCAAAGGCATGAATTCCCATTAACGATCTTAGAGGTAGGTGGAAATTCAGTCAACTTGAACCACCGTTGTGAAATTAGGGTACAATCCTGTGTGAATGCATTGGAAGTGTATTATAATTCCATCCATTTGTGCCCACCGGCTAAGTCATCACATTGACATAGCTGAGTGGAATATGTCCAAAGATCTTTTGGCAGACGCAGACTTCTATAGATCTGGAGAGATCGACTTGTTAATAGGGGCCGGAGTTTTTCTAAGTTAGTCGATGTCATGTGAATACCAATCTGATTGTCTAAGCCCAGCTATCGAAATTCTGGGATATTGAAGAGCCTTATCATTCTAAGCCGTCTTGGTCGACTAAAGAAAAGGGGTGTGAGGATATTTTCGTAAAAACCACTGGCCGAAAGTCTGACGGTAATGTTATAGTGAATATTATTCCCTTTAAACAGTCCATATCTTTGCTGGGCATAGATGAAATAATTTCGAGTACAGATACGGTTGAAGACGCCATTTCTCTGTGTAATGACTTGCGAGTAGTTTTGAAATAAAATGGATTCGAGCTACAGAAATGGGCATGTAATAATGAGGAGGTGTTGCAGTATCTTAAGGAGAGTAGAAAATAGGTAAGAAGGATAAAACCAAAACTTTGGGTTTGGACTGGGTATGAACACTTATATTTTATCCATCAGGTCTTTTGGCACCTACCGTTATGCTGGTGAAAATTATTCTTCAAAGACTGTGGATGAATAACCTTTCTTGGGATGAAGGGGTTCCAATGGATACCTGGTGGAGAGCATTTCGGTAACAAATGGGCAACCTCAATTCCTTCCGCATTCCTAGTCAAATATAATTGACATATAAATTGATGGTTTTGCTGACGATTCATTAGAAGCATACGGAGCATGCGTCTATGTTCGTAGTGTGAATGAGAGAGGAGAATCTAAAGTGCAACTTTTGTTTTGTAATATATTGATCTGATCTTCGTTTAGATTTTTGTTCAGTTGATTTTGTCAATGTCAAGTTGTTAAAAGTCGAATAAAGCCTATTTCAGTTCAGGTTTATTTACTACAATTTATTCGACTTTTTTTTTATTCTACATAAGATGGATAAACTACTCAGACCAGAAAGGTTAGAAGTTGAACCAAGCTCTAGTACTGCCGTTCAACAGTGGACACATTGGATTCGGTCATTCGAGAATTTTATTGAAGCTGTCAATGCCACCGAAAGCAATAAGCAACTGAATATCCTAATTAACTATGTCAGTCCCACTATTTATGGATTTATCAGTGAATGTTCAACCTATGATGAAGCACTCGCAATCTTGAAAAAGATCTATGTCAAACCACGCAATGAAATTTTTGCTCGATACTCCCTTGCAACAAGGCGTCAACAAGTTAGTGAGCCTATTGACCAATACTTACAAGTCCTGAAGGAAATGAGCAAAGAATGTAATTTTAAATCTGTATCTGCAGACGAAAACAAAAATGATTACATAAGAGATTCGTTCATCAGTGGTCTCAGTTCTCCTCACATCAGACAACGACTTTTGGAAAATAATACACTAACCTTACAAGATGCTTTCGACAAAGCCAGAGCTCTTGAAATGGCTCATTATCATTCAGAGGCTTATGTATCTTCATATGGATCCTTTAATGCAGCAGCTAATATGAATACAGACAATCGCTCTGAACAAATTCAAGAATGTTCCTATCAACCAACTACTTCCGCAATTTCTTCTAAGTGTTTCTTTTGCGGTTTTGATTATCATTCTCGTGATATGTGTTCAGCTAGAAATTGCAACTGCCATGGATGCGGGAAGAAGGGACATTTTCAAAAGTCTGTAAATCTCGAGGCAATTCAGCAAAATCCACCAAATACTCAACCAAACAGACATCATCAACAATCCTGGCTACAATTTCAGCTGCATCCCCAGCTTGCCTGTCAAGAGCAATCCTTCAAATTGACGTTAATGGAATTATGACGGATGCGTTGATTGATACAGGAAGTTCGGATAGTTTCATAAATAAAAAAATAGTACGAGCAAGAAAAATGAAGATATTTCCTTCCTCATGTAATGTAGCCATGGCCTCTGCGTCTAAAGTGTCTCAAGTGATCGGATGCTGTATCGTGACCATTAAAATGTTGCAGAATAAATACGAAAACTTCAAATTACTGGTACTTGATGATTTGTGTGCATATATGATAATAGGTCATGATTTACTCAAAGAGCACTCAGGTGTAGAAGTGACTTTTGGTGGACCAAGAGATTCTTTGGCAGTATGTAATCTAGCTTTGGCTAACGTTGATCTATTTCCTCTATTCTCACATTTGGCTCCAAATTATAAACCTATCGCAGTGAGATCTCGCCGATACACATCTGATGATTCTAAATTAATTGATAATGAAGTGAAGAGACTATTAGAAGAAAATATTATTGAGCCAAGTAACTCACCGTGGCGTGCACAAGTTTTAGTCACCTCAAGCGAAACTCATAAAAAGCGAATGGTAATTGATTATTCACAAACAATCAATAGGTTTACATTACTTGAAGCTTATCCATTACCACGGATAGATGATATTGTTAATCAAATAGCAAAGTACGAAATATTCAGTACAATTGATCTACGCAATGCTTACCACCAGATTCCCATCAGAGATAACGAAAAAAAGTATGCTGCTTTTGAAGCTTGCGGTAAATTTTACCAATTCCGTAGAATTCCATTCGGATTAACTAATGGAGTAGCCTGCTTCCAGAGGACAATCCAAAATATAATCGAAAGTGAAGGTTTGAAAGATACCTATGCTTACTTGGACGACGTAACCATTTGTGGATCGAACAAGATGGACCACGATCATAATTTACAACTCTTCATGAATGCTGCAGAGAAGTATAGTTTAACGTTGAACAAGGAGAAATGTATGTTTTCCACTGACAAAATAAATATTCTTGGCTATACTATTACGGGGAAAACAATTAAACCAGACCCAGAGAGACTCGGACCACTTTTGGAACTTCCCGCACCAAATAGTTCAGCTTCCATTCGCCGTATAATGGGAATGTTTGCTCATTATTCGAAATGGGTGCCTAATTTCTCTGAGAAAATTCAACCACTGGTACAGTGTAAAACATTTCCCATGTCTGAAAATGCTATTACAGCATTCGAACTATTGAAGAAAATTATTTCCAATGCTGCCGTGAAATCTATTGACGAATCCGTTATGTTCACCGTAGAAACTGATGCGTCGGATTTTGCTATTGCTGCCCAACTCTCTCAGAATGGAAGACCTGTAGCGTTCTTTTCAAGAACTCTTTCAAGTACCGAACAGAGACATTCATCCGTTGAAAAAGAAGCATATGCTATTGTGGAAGCCCTCCGGAAATGGAGACATTTCCTTATTGGCAGACATTTTCAGTTGATTACTGATCAAAAATTGGTTTCTTTCATGTTTGATCACAAGGTTTCCAGTAAAATCAAAAACGATAAAATCATGCGGTGGCGCCTAGAACTATCATGTTTCAGATATTATATTATATATAGACCTGGAATCGAAAATACAGTAGCAGACACCTTCTCGAGAATAACGTCATCATTGTTGAATGAAGATAACAGGAAGACTCTTTATAGTCTACATAACTCTCTGTGTCATCCTGGAGTTACTCGAATGAACCATTGGATTCGCTGTAAAAATTTACCTTTCTCTATGGAAGACATTCGAAAACTAACTGCATCATGTCCCATTTGCGTTGAAGTAAAGCCTCGATTCCATAGAAATCGAGGAACTCTAATAAAATCTACATCTCCATTTGAAAGGTTGAATATAGATTTCAAGAGGCCTCTACATTCTTCAACAAATAATAAATATATATTAACTATTGTGGATGAATATTCACGATTTCCTTTCGCTTTTGCTTGTCCCGATATGACCTCTACGACAGTTATAAAATGCCTTCGTCAACTTTTCGTTATTTTTGGTACGCCATCTTATGTACATTCTGACCGAGGAACTTGTTTCATATCTCAGGAACTAAAAGGATTTCTAGGATCACTTGGTATAGCTTCAAGTCATACAACAGCTTACAATCCCCAAGGAAACGGCCAATGTGAGCGTTATAATGATATTATATGGAGAACAATTCAACTTTCGTTGAAATTACAGAGACTCAGGATCGATCAGTGGGAATCAGTGTTACAAGAAGCTCTTCATGCAATAAGATCTTTGTTATGTACAGCAACCAATTGCACACGAGAGGATGTTCAGTTATCCTCGACGATCCTCTAATGGTACTACAGTTCCAACATGGCTTTCTGTTCCTGGTCCGGTATATCTTAGAAAACATGTAAGAACCAACAAGTACGAACCATTGGTGGAAGAAGTTCAACTAATCGAAGCAAACCCTGATTATGCACATGTACGCTTTTTGAATGGTAATGAAACCACTGTTTCAACCCGTCATTTACCTCCTCAAGGAGATATGACCTTGTTGAGTGAATCAACTTCAAATCTACATCAAGAAAACTCAAATACAACCTCGAATGGCAATACCGATCTAGTTTTGATGGAGAAGCGAAAATCCAATCTTCCACAGGAGACAGCTGAAATTAGTCAAGTAGAGATGCCAGAAAGAATAGATGATATTGCTGTTGGACGACCAGTTCGAATTAGGAATTCTCCGAAGTATTTGGAGGACTTCGTGATAAACTGAGGGGGGGATGAAT
This sequence comes from Galeruca laticollis, assembly GCA_963921935.1. NCBI lineage: Eukaryota > Metazoa > Arthropoda > Insecta > Coleoptera > Chrysomelidae > Galeruca > Galeruca laticollis. Next base: position 315,873,028 of record OY998175.1, on the reverse strand, counting down.
GTGATATATTGATCTGATCTTCGTCGAGATTTTTGTTCAGTTGATTTTGTCAATGTCAAGTTGTTAAAAGTCGAATAAAGCCTATTTCAGTTCAGGTTTATTTACTACATGTTTGCAAAGACTAACGTAGCTCATTTGAAAACAATAACAATTCCGATATAGTGTGGAGTTAATTCTAGCTCAGTTAATTTAAAAAATAAAGATTTCTATGACAAGGAAAATATCGTGTCAACTTGAGTGGCAGATCCGAATGGGCCCAAGGAGAACCTCAACGCATGTTGAACAGTATCACCTGGTACAACGACGGGTCAAAGACCCTAACGGGTACAGGAGCAGGCGTTTACGGCGTCAAACCCAGGAAAAGCATAAGTGTTTGCCTTTGCAAAATGACGACAGTATTTCAAGCAGAAATAGCTGCACTAATCGAATGCGGCAGAACATACATAGACAGGAAATATAACAAAAAGACCATCTATGTGAACACGGACAGTCGGGCGGCCCTTTTGGCCTTAGCAAACCACAGCTATACGTCGAAGATAGTCTGGGACTGTCACAATACCTTGAAAATCTTGGCGAAAGACAATAGAGTAATTCTTACTTGGGTGCCAAGCCATACTGGGGTAGCTGGAAATGAGGGAGCTGATAAGTGTGCCAAGAAAGGAGCTCATCTCACCCTCATGGGACCAGAGCCAGCATACGGCGTTTCATACAGCGCCGTACGAAAAACTGTTTCCAACTGGGTGTCGCTTGAACACCAAAAGCGCTGGAATGGTAAAAGGACCATCGAGTACCTACGCAGTAAATGCTTTTAGACTGGGTATGAAAGAACTGCGAAAAGTGGTAGGATTCATAACTGGCCACTGGATATTCAACGCACACCTAGTGAAAATGGGGATTGAAATAACAAATCCCATTTGCAGGATGTGTGGAGAAGTAGACGAAACCGCAAAGCACGTGGTCTTCGATTGCCCTGCCCTGTGCAGAAGGCGAGCCTCCTGTCTAGATATCTTCCTAGGCACAAATCAGGAGGGAATGCAGGAAAACATAGTTCGACGAATCTCAATATTCGCTAAGAATTTAGGATGGGACTCTGCTTAATACGTGTGAGTGGGGGTGCACAATAAGCTGAGCGGCAATAATTAGGGCATCTGAACCCTAACCCCCTCGTGACTAAAAAAAATGACAAGGAAAGTTGACAGCTATTTTCTTTGGTGTGATTCAACAGTGAGTTTGAATCTTCTTCAAACCTTCGTGAGAAATCGAGTATCCCAAATGCAGAGTTTGACACATCTCAAATTGCTACTATATTCGTATCAAGAAGAATCCAACGGACTTATTATCCCGGGAAATTATGCCAAATTTACTTCAGAGTCAAAGGTTTGGTGGGGAGGACCAACTTGGTTACCAGGTCACGTGAATTTTGGCCAGTTAGTGCATTTGAGCTTGAATCCAATCTTCCAGAAATGAGGAAAACAGCTTCAGTGTTGAAGATGCAAGATATAGAATATTTTCCGTTTCACAGATTACCTACTTCAATTAGACTTAAACGTGAGATTTTTGCATAATTATCGCAGTGGAGAGAATATAAGGGGTTCGTTGAGTGTGAAAGAGTTGAAGGAAGCGATGAAACTCGTAGTCAGATTGTCCCAGAGCGTTTGTTTCGCGAATAAGATTGGGTTTCTAAAAAAGGGGAAAGAGCTTCTTAAGCTACTTAAATTAAACCCGATCATTAACGCTGAAGGAATTCTGCGTGTTGGAGGTAGATTCCAGCTTGTAAACTTTAGTTTTGAGAAAAAACATTCAGGGTTACTTGATGGAAATCATTATTTAACCGTACGAGTTATCAGGTCCGATCATTTGAGATTATTGCATGCTGGCCCCCAGATGTTACTAGCTCGGGTTAAAGACAATTAGAATTTTAGTACGAAAAATTGTTCATGGATGTATCAGATGTTTTCGAAATAAACCTTGCCAAAAATTATATGATGCTCGTGTAACCTGCGCCGCACCATTTCAAACAACGGGGGTTTTGTTACGAGATGGCAACGCGCCGCCTCTTCGATGGGAGCTAGTTAGAATAGTATACCTTCATCTTGGAGCAGACGGCACAATTCTAGTAGTTTCATTGAAAACTCTGAGGGGTAATGTTCGACGTGTTTTACCTCTAGTATGAGACAGTGTTGACACGAATCAGTGTAAATAATCGATTGAAAGGGTTACCCATTCAAGGCGGGAGCTATGTTGCGACTTTTTTGACATTCGCACCGTTAGTCGGTTGATCTGACAGCCGATGTCAAGAGAGACGAGATGAACCGAGACACACATTTTGTGCTTTTTATACTTCGTAAGTTTTATCAAATTATATATTTAGGAATAAATGCAGTTTACGGGCATTTGCCTTTTTTCGATTTTTTATTGTTTTTCATAACTAAATAAGCCTCCTGAACATAGAAACGGAAAAAAAAACTCAGCGGTCTCATCAAAATTTCTCCCCCTCCAATAATTTTTTTTCCTGAAAATCTACTTTTTTATATTTTTTTTCATTTCGTAATTAAATAGCCTGTATGAACATAAAAAAGAACAAATTATCTCCCTCCCCCAAACAAAAAAAAATACGACTAATCGGCGTTTTTATTTTTTAAGTAAATAAACGTCAATCTCCACACTGAAAATATAATAAAACAATAAGCATAACAAAAATAAGAAGTATGCATCTCTTTCATATTTGACCAGGTCCTCCAAACTTCGTTGCCTTGGTTATAAATGCGTCAAAGACTACTTCTCTGCAAAAATTGGGTCAATCCACTAACGTATGTTGCACGAGTCTTAGCACATTTTGCATTCGCAATAGCTGGTCTTTATTGACCCACAGATGAATAAATCCCAAACTTTTCCAAATGGGCATAAAAAACTACTATAACATAAATATGCCCTAAAAAATTTAAGGGGGTAGGTTATTTCTGTATAATGTATATTTTGGTTGCCATGGTAACTAATTTGCGTTACAAAGTATTGGATATTATGTTATTTAAGAAGGGGAAGGGGATATAATCATTGGATTCGCCCTTTCCCTTCTTGAGTAACTTAATGTGCGTTACAAAGTACTGGATATTAAGTTATTCAAGAAGGGGAAGGGAATATAATCATTGGATTCACCCATTCCCTTCTTGAGTACCTGAATGTGCGTTACAAAGTATTTGATATTAAGTTATTCAAGAAGGGGAAGGGAATATAATCATTGGATTCACCCTATCTCTTCTTGGATAACATAATGTGCGTTACAAACTATTGCGCACATCAGGTTATTCAAGAAGGGAAAGGTTGAATCCAATGATTATATTTCCTTCCTCTTCTTGAATATTTTAATGTGCATTACAAAGTATTGGATTTTATACTTTACCTTTTATTACAAAATATACGTTTCTTTTTATTTATTTTTATATATCCATTACATTTCCAACGAAAACCATCTATGGAATCTAGCGCTTACGATATAAACTCATTATTATTTCGTCAGGTATAAATATAGTCTAGATTATTAAAATTTATTTTTGTCGGAAACCAAGAAAATCTTAAATATAGAAGCGCAACAAAAATAAACAGACATACAATACCAACGGTAATAAATAATAATGACAATAGTTTGACACTTTTATGACAGAAATAATTTTTTTAATATTTTAATTGTTGTATAAATTCCAAAAGTGAACCTTTTAAAAGTGAATATTTTCATTAAAGTAAGATACCGCTAAGATTTTTTTTAATTTTTATGCTTCTACAAACGTAATCTATCCAATAAATAGAAAATTTTAGTAATACAAGAAAAGCCCGTAAACTGCATTTATACCTATATGTATATTACATGTTTTACATTTGAAAATGAATTGCTGGGAAAACACGTTATTAATTTTTCTTTAATAGTAATGTTTGTAAAGTTTACATAGTTAATGAGCAATTATGGATTTTTTTAATCCAACTTAATGGTTATTATCAAATAATTTGTTACCGATAACCTTGAAATTAAAATGGAACTAGTAATCATTTAGTTATAATCTATTATTTCAATTGTTTTCTATATGAATTGGAAATTTTAAAATAGAGATTCTAACAGTAAAGAGCAACAATGAGTAATTTCGACAACCCCGGTATGCAAGCGAATTAGACTTGTTTTACGTAGTTACAGAATTATTGCGTGAGAAATTCAGTTTTTTCTAAAACCGTTGCCTGTCCATAATATATGAAGAGAAAATTGTTCTTAATATGTTTCGACCTTGATATGTCAATTACATACAAAAAAAAGTAAACAAATTCAGCCAAAAAAGAATATTTTAATACAAATTAAACTCAGAAAGCCGATTAACCTCAATTTTTCAGAGGATTTATATTCAAAGCTGATAACAAATAGATAAAAATAATAAATTGGCATTAATTGAAGATAATACTAAAAGTTTTATATCATTTTTTTCAAAAATACTCATCACTTACGTAAAAAAGTTTCTTAATCATCCAGTAATGTGTTTATGATGATTATTAATTTATCAATAACCTAAAAAAATATGCAGTCTAACGATGCTATGATGTAAATGATTTAATTTCCATTAAAACAATATACCTGTTAAAATATGGGAGTCATATTATTAGTTTGCTTGAAATTAAAGATACCAAACGCAAAAGGGTGCCAAGGTAACCCTTCACTTTGTTTGGGAGTGACTGTGAGTCGCATGGAATAAAAAGAGAAATAAAAATATTTCCAGAACAAAATTTCGACGAATTATGTTATAATTTCCATATTTAATACATAATATTCGCAACATGGCTATTCAGAACAAAAAATGCAAGCATCTATTTACTATAACTAGAATTTGTAATACTGAAAGCAATGACTTTATAAACGTATGGTAGAGTGCTTAGCCACAACCTGTCTAAATATCTATTTTACATAAAACATTTAATAGTAAAATGTATGTATACAAGTATCATGCTTAATTATACTTTCTATTTTTATCAACAAACATGTTAATATCAACCTATATTAGTGAAGATATTAAAAATCGTATATACTGAACGATAACCTTGAAAAATGTTAGCTTTTACATAAATATGCAATTATATTTTTACCTTTTAGCTTTTTCGTATATTCCATACCCTTGTCCTAAAAACTCCACTAAGCTATTAGGTATTGAATGGTCTACGGCACTGATATCAACAATATCACCACAAGATGTTAGTTGAGCTCCAAGATGTTGTTGTCCACCTTTTTTGAGTCGATATTGCACGAGTCTCATATTAGAAGCGGATCCCACACTAAAATTTTTTAAACTCTGATTCCTCAAATGTTTCAATACGTTGTTCAACAAAATTCGAGATTTATTGCTGATTGTAGAGTTCATGTTTTAAAAAAAAACAGCGAAACAGGTTGACGAAAATTATTTTTGTGATAAGATTGCGTTTTATGTAAATAAAGTACTTCAGTTTATTGGGAGCCCGAGATGTTGTTATTAAGCTCTACAGTTACCTACTAAATACACCAAGGTTGAAGGTAACAGCTAGGCTCTACACTCCACAATACATTTTTGACTGGAATTACGATGTTTTCCCATATATTTTAGCGGTCTGTACCTTAGATGAAGAGTGGAAACGGAAAAGTCACATGATTTGAGGTTAAGTTGATGAAAAATTTATTACTGAATTAGTTTTTAGATAAAATATGGTAGAAATGTGTTACAAGGTAATAGAAAGTTATACCAGTAAAAGTTGAAATCTTTAAAATAAAAATTAAACATGTTTATTTTTTACAAAATTATTACATTCCATTTAAATATAAACAATAGTAGTTAACTTCAAATGCTTCATCGGACTATTCACTAAGAGATGTCTCTGTAGATCATAATTTCTGTAAGAGTAGCCAACTATCAATAGGTGGAGCAACTCATTATTATTAAAAATGTTATCAAACTATATTATCTACATTGTTATATTAACTAAATTAATACTTTCGCATTTTTATCAGTTATTGTAGAATTAGAGATAATTTTTTCAACAGCGAAAAGGTTATTACTTATTATACGCACTGAATAATAATGAAAAAAAACTAAAATCTGCTTCAGTTAGATAAAAATATTTTCTACTTCTACTCACCATTAGCACTCGTATACATACAATATTACCACTCGATTAATTGAATAATAAATGTAACTGTGTTGATTGACAATTGATTAACATAGAGTTCAATTATCATAATATAAATTCCTGTAATATATACTTTTGTATTAGACTTTCATTACTAGATGACGTCACTAGTATAAATTAATTATTTATTTTGAATATTTAACATAATTTGTCTTCAATAATCAAATTATCTACTTATTGTATTATCCTTGTTTATATATATCTAGGGTATATATAAACAAGGGTATACATTCACTAGACAATCAAAGAAATCTTTTTAGCTAAATAATATCTCCGTAAGTTGAGCCTTTAACTGATAGATGCTGCTGCAGTATAGAATTGTTGTATACTAACATTCGTTAATAGATGGCAGTACAAGTTTAAATATGAAAATATTTAAAAGGTAAAATTATTAACTATGTACTTGCATTTACATAATTTTAAAAATAAATGAAGAAAGATTAATAAGTAACGGGGTTACTTTGCACTACAACCTTAAGATTCATTGTGCCTCAAGAATTATTAAATTTATTTCCAGTACCTACGTTTGCATGAAAACATTCAAAAAATGATAATTAGTTTTTGATATTAAAATCAGGTAAGTTAATTCTAATAATCATCGACATATCGATTATCAGCCAAATTATGACAAAGAAGTATTATGTAGCGGATGACAAGTGACAAGCGTTCGAGAAATGATGATATTCCAATCAGATGGGTTGAATGGTCGTTGTACTAAAATGAACGAACAAGTGGTTGTAAATGTATGCGGCGCGGCTCGATATCTCAACCCTAATTAAATTAAAATACCGCAGCAAAACTCTTTTGAAATAATTGATTGTCGAAACAAAAGGCTTCCGATAGCATCGAAAGTCATCTGTTTGGGTCCATCAATAAAAGAAAATGACAATGAGACAGGAACGGACTATGTTATAATTAACATAAAATAATGCTCGAATAAAAACTAACATATTTGTTTATTAAATATACTGATTAAAACTTATTATTCGAATAAAATATCTACATAAATAGTACATTTAAAGTATCAGAAATAATTTTAACGTTTTATAATATAAAAATGTTGCACTTTAGATATCGATGATTCAAGATTAAAAATTTAACAATATAGCATCAAAAATTGTTGTCTACAAGATGCAGAATGTCAATTTATTGACATACTGTCTATTGTCGAGTTATTTAACAGTGACGAAATTTATCAAACCCTATCAATCTAAAAGCTGAATTTCCATGGTAACCAAGTTGAATCGACTCAAAATGGCGAAAGTTACAAATGTCAAGTATTATAATGGCTAACTGGTTAAAAAAATTAATCAATTATATAAAATGAAAATAAAACAAAGCGAGTAAAATAAAAGTGAGATGATTTAACAAAACTAATACGTCTCTGTAATTTATCGTATGAAAATCTCAAAAGTGAAGCGCACGTCAATTGTTTGGAGAGACCCTCTTTATGAAATGTTGTCATACAACTTGCTTATCAGATGTTAACTCGATCATTTGTGTACGACGGTGGGCCTAAAATACTATTGGGAACCACGAACCAAAAAAAAAATTAAAAGAAGAAATGTTGGTAGGTACCTACCCGGTTTCTTGGTAAACGAGCGATTTGTTTTCTATCATTTTATAATTTATGGTGTTTATGTTGATTTAGTAACGCGACTCACGATATTGATCTTTAGTGTGTTATACAGGTTGTCGTCAAGTTTGAAATACAATTTATACGCGAGATTAGTGTGACGTCACAATTTGAAACTGTATCCAAACAAAACTTATTGCCATAGGAAATTCCATTTGAGTGTAGATTTTTGATTATTTGAGCGTTTCATACGTGTTTTTGAAAGGAATAAATTGTTAAAAAGTACGTAATCGTGTCTACTCAATATAAAAAATTATAGTTTTGATAATGTAAGTTATCTTGCAATCCGTATTTTTGATTTTAAATGCTGTTTGTGTTTAAGTTAGAAAACTCTTTTATTAAAGTTATATTGTTATACATACCTATTTTGGCTGGAATCGAATATATCTTTTTGTAAAAGTCTTAGTGTATATCTAAATGTCTAAATCAGCAGTTATATTCAAAATATAAGGGAATAATCTCTGGTTCAAAATCACACCAATGGTATCTAAATGGCTAGTTTTGTTTGTTTGGATACAAAATTGACATAACCTAAGATTATGACTTCACCACTAATACCGCGTATTAGAAAGCGTTGTAAGTTTAGACACAATTAATTCTTGTATATAATTATACGAACAAAATCATCTGAATTAATTAACGATACGTTTCATAAATTTAGAAAAAGAGATTTGACATGACATAACCTCTAATAATATTACTCAAAAACTTGACTTATAGAGCAGTTCTGTGACAGGTTCCAGATTTTGCACAGAAAATTATTTCAGAAACGACTTCCTGATATAGGTAGTCATAACAAATTCCCCATGCTTCCTCGCCCAATATTAAAAAGTAAGGAAAATTATTTAACTAAATGTGTGCGGATATTAGGTATATTTTTACTTTATTTATTTAAGATCTTGTATAATTAGGCGCAGTGGCGTAGCGTCGATCCTTGTCGCCCTGGGCGGAATCATAATTTACCGTCCCTTTGACTTCATTAATAGTATATTACGTAACGTGTGTTGTAAGAAGCATTTTACGCACGAAGCCGCGTAGCAGCGAGTGCGTAATTCCGTGAGTGCGTAAAATGCGTTACAACACGAGTTACGTACTATACCTTACTTACGACCCACTTGTAATTGTGTTTATAATCTTATTAAGGTATTTAATGTACAAGTAAAAACGTACATCCTCGATGCCCAGCCAAGTTTTACAAAAGTCGCTCCTCGATGCCCAGCCAAGCATCTTAGAAGTTTATTATTTGGATGAGACTTGGTTAAATGAAGGTCATACTGTTTCAATGTTTTGGCAAGACACGAATGTCAAAAGTCGGAGGCAGGCAGCTCTTGAAGGGTGGTCAACAGGCCTCAATCCACCAGCAGGAAAAGGGCGTCGACTCATCATTACTCATATCGGAAGTGCCGAAGGTTTTGTTAAAGGTGGATTGTTGTGCTTTGAGTCGAAGCAAACCGGAGATTATCATGAAGATATGGATGCAGACGTTTTCGAAGAATATTTCTCACAAATGTTAGATCTAATTCCAACGGGCTCAGTCATTGTTATGGATAACGCAAGTTATCACTCCAGGTTAGTGGAGAAATTACCTTCAACTGCATGGCGTAAACAAGATATCCACGATAGGCTAACCTCGAAAAATCTTGAATGCCCAGATAACCCGCTGAAAAATGAGCTCTTGCAACTGGCCATAAACACAAATATAGTAGATACGTTGTAGATCAAATGGCATCAGCGCGTGGTATAACGGTGCTGAGGCTTCCTCCTTATCACTGTCAACTCAATCCCATAGAATTAATATGGGCCCAAGTGAAAGGGGAAGTTTCAAGAAAGAATACGACATTCAAAATGAGTGACGTAAAAGTTTTATTCGAAGACGCGTTAGGTAACGTAACCAAAGAAAACTGGAAGAAATGTGTTGAACACGTGATACAAGAAGAACTAAATATGTGGGAAATGGATCATATAAGTGAACACATGATTGAACCATTTATAATCAATATTAATAATGGAAGTTCAACAGAATCGTCTGATTCTGATATATAGACTAGTTTTTGTGTTAGTTATTACTATTATTTGTTAAGACTTTTTTTTATAAATCTTACATTAATTAGTACTTTATTCCTGCATTTTTCTTTTTTCCTCTCCTATTGTACACGGTATATTAGTAGTAAAGTTGATACCTACTGCAAAAAAATTTGCTATTTTTTATATAATATTTTATGTTTGTTGTTTATTCATAGGAACACAAAAAAATGTGTTTTTATTGAATCGATATTGTGAACTCTTTTGAATAGTTTTCGTAATTATAATTTCATAGTGCCTTCATATTCATATACCAAGTTTGTTTTGTCCTGATTGCACGCCTCTGAGGATTAAATTGTTCATTTGTTCATTCGAATACAATAGAGCGACCCTTTCAATACAATAGGCGACCCAACCGAATACAGAGTTACGGGGTGTTTACCTGAAATTCGTAACAAATGAGAAATTTTAGTACAAAATTAGATAAACTTCGGAGATATTTTATTATACACCCAGTATCGGTTTTGCATACCTAATGAGCTTTTATTAGTCCATGGACTATAATTCCAAATAACTCTTAGTATTAAATGCAATCTCATATCTAATAAATGTTATCTACCATTTATATATATATAGAATAAAATTCAACGTCAAATTTTTAATAAAATGGCTACGTCTATTGACAGTTGCTAAGTGGTTGCTATGGAAGCCGTGCGATTTACTTTACAGCCGTGCGTTTTGTTTTACCGTGCGTAATAGACGTCTTACAATGATTGCCGACTGTGTGGTGTTGACTACTTACAGGGGTGGTCGTAGGTAAAAATAATTATGTTGGTGAGAAAAAAAGTAATCATATGAAAGAACTCGAAAAATATTTATTTCAAAACCATAAAATATAGTACGTCGGCTATTACACTTCAAAAATATCGTCTAGTATAAGTCTAAAATTCAACTGTTCGGGCCTTACGTCCGCCAGACTTTGCTCTATTGACAAAATGACCATATTACTCAAACTTGTTTATGGTAGACCTCAACTAGTTTCAGTCTTAAGAAGCTACGCTCATATGAAGCAACACTGATAGCTATAGTTAAAAAAGTTCGAAACATAATTACGATATTAGGTACGCAAATAGGGTAAGTCCGGTATAGTTGGACCAGCGGGATAGACGGACCAGGGCGAGAATTTCCAGACGTGTTTATCAGATGGCACCCGCGATCCTAATTTGACGGAATGCCAGTCACGCCATACCAGTTGAGCTAAGGTGGTCGTTAAACAACGTTGAAATACATGTTTGTGACCGATTAGCGTTTAATACTACGTAATAAATTATTCGAGAATTTTATTGCGTGATGGTGAATTGATTTTAGGTAAGTTTTACAAGACAGTTATGCATAATATAGATTATATGTCCCCTGTATACTATTTTAACCTAAAAATAAGAGCTCTGTCACCTTGATTAAGTATGCATAAACAGTGGTCCATCTCTCCCGTAAGTTTGGGATAGATGGATCGCATATTTTAGGGTGAGTTGGACCATAAATTATATTGCCAAAAATCATATATATAGGTCAATTCAATACATTTATTTCTTTAACAGAGCCATGCCGACTAAATATAAACGCAAAGGAACATCAGAACGCGGAAATTGGTCTGCGGAATCACTCCATAATGCAATGGAAGCTGTGACAAATAAGACAATGGGCGTTAATCAGGCAGCCAAAGAATTCGGGAAACCGAAAACGACCTTAAAAAGAAAACTAAAGTCTAGTAATAGTAATAGAATGAATCGCCTTGTACCTGACTGTCAGCTAGGTGATGAGGCGGAGAAAAAATTAGTGGCTCACATACTTAAGTTACAGAAATATGGTTTTGCTCCAGACAGAGACAGCGTTAGAAAAATGGCATACGAACTTGCAGAAAAACTTAAAATTAGGCATACTTTTAACCGAGTTACGTGTAAAGCAGGCTATGATTGGCTCCAATTATTTTTAACTCGTCATCCTGAGATTTAAATCCGTAAAGCAGAGGGAATTTCTTATTCACGCGCAACAGGTTTGTGCAAAGAAAATGTTAGGAAGTATTTTCGCTTACTAGCTCAGGTTTTGGATGAAAATGATTTAAATGATAAGCCCGCCCATATATTCAATGTAGATGAAACTGGACTACAGTTAAACAATAAACCAGGTCAGGTTCTAGCCAAGATGGGGTCGAAATGTGTGGCAAACATTACTTCAGCAGAAAAAGGGGAAACGATATCCGTAGTGGCCTGCTGCAATGCTGAAGGAGTGTTTCTGCCTCCATATTGTATTTTTAAGGGGAAGAATAGAAAGGAAGAATTTCCAACCGGAATGCCCCCTGGGTCCTATATCGCAATGTCAGAAAAATCTGCATATGTTAATGCCGATATATTTCTTCATTGGCTGAAAACTTATTTCCTGCCAAGAAAACCGAATGGAAAAGTCTTACTTATTTTCGACGGACATGCTTCCCACACAAACTCTCTCAGTGTGTTGGTGTTTTCGGAAGCGAATGATATCATTCTTTTGTGCCTACCAGCGCATACAACCCATTTCCTGCAGCCATTGGATCGATCCTTTTTCAAATCCTTAAAGAGCTACTATTATTCGGCCTGCACTAGCTTCATGAAAGCAAATCCTGCAGGAAAATTGGGTAGACTTCAGTTCGGTGAACTATTGGGCTGCTCTTGGAACAAAGCTGCTACGGTACAGAATGCTGTGTCCAGATTTAAAGCCACATGTATTGTTCCATATAAATTGTCCACGAAGAATTTCCTTAGATTCCAGTACCATCAGCGCCCAACAGATAGGAAAAAATGCTTTGACGATGTTTGTTAAAGCTTTCTTAAACATCATCTAACTCTGAATACCGAATACGAAAGAGCGATTGCTTATTTAAACCAGTTACAGCAGCATTCGATAAGCGCAACAAAGCTTCTAAATCGTTAAGAGGTGTATCTTTTTAATTTTTCCGCAATTGTACACAAAATTAAAAAATAAATTTTATTTCACCTAAACAAACTTATAATGCGTACCCAGTAACAAATAAACTCACGCCCCCTTGTCAAGCTGCCACTGGCATAAAAGAAAACTAAAGTGATTTATAAACCTTTAATAATGGTACAAAATTACCTCTATTTAAAATGAAGAACGTCATGCAAAAAAAGTTCTTATCAAGCTAAAGGCAAAACTAGATAGATTTTAAAATCGAAACTAATTCATTCGTAGGTATTCTGAAACTGGTTAAATTCAAGGTCACCAAATTGATCAAAATACACAACAAAAGAAAAGAGAGAAAACTGTACGCAATTTATTTTTTGGACCTTATTCAAACTGCAAATATCAATTGTTAATAACAATATGCTTAAAATTCAAATCTAACTGAAATCCAACACCGGACACCATGTTGTGTAACTATGTCACTAAATAATTGAAACTTGTGTTATTTTTAAACATTTCGGTTAATTTATTCAACATGTGGCTCTCTCCCTCTGTTGCCTGTAGTAATCGAGGTTATGTATTCTAGAATCTTTGCTTGTCAACTGCGAGCAGGGCTGCCACATGCACCTGATCAAATATCCGTAGATTGGTTCGGAAATTTCCGTAGATCCAGAATAGAGCTTTAACATACAGTATGGGGTTATCTGAACTTATGAACATCTGATCCTTAATGACCTTGAACGCTCAAGTAGCGTGCTTGTGTGAATTTTGAATTTGTTTATTGGACGATATACAATTTTTCAGCTTCAAAGTTATGGCAACCGACTCTAGGTAGGTATTGGTAATCAATGAGTTTCTGGTGCTAGTTTTGTTTATATTAATTGAAGAAAAAATTCTTTCTACTGTTGCAGAAATATGAGAAAGAATTCTAATGTGATTTGTTAATTTTACTAATAAAGAAAATGTTAGTTCATCATTTGCATTTTTAAAAACTGATACTTTGGGCCAGAAGTTTTCAAAACTATCCGAGAAATTTAATTCACATTCTCACTTATTTGTTTTTGGTTATGGTTATATTCATGATTCATGTAAGTTAAACAACCACAAAATACAGATTGGTATATGTCAGGTTATCTAGTCTCCGCACTCTTCGTTTTCGTAGTAAGTATTTTGTTAGTGGGTAATATTTTGAGAAATAATTTACTCAGAGAACTCGGAGCAAACAATATAACAGTGCATAGTAATTATTATCATTGTTATTGAAAATTCCGTAGATTTTCGAGACTTTTCGGAGATTCCGTAGACATCTTCTGAATTCCGTAGAACTACGGAAAATTCCGTAGATGTGGCAGGCCTGACTGCGAGCTGGCGTGGTTACCCATGCCTCAAAATGATCAACGAACAATGATTGTTGCCTATCTAATTCAATTTACAGCCATCGAGTAGTTTCTAAAGCGTTTTATCGTTTGAATTCTATAAAAACGGTTTTTTTAAATCTCCTAATTTGTTATTTTAATTTTATGGTCAGTAACTTGATATTTAAAACACAACATTAAATATTACCAGCATGTTCTAACTTTATTTACATACAGATTATCATGACTAAGAATACACGCAATGGGAATATTGTGTATACCGTAAGCAAATCTCAATACAATATTTTACTTTGTTTTAGAACAAGCCAGAAAAACTTGATATATTTTTATGGTTCTTGTAAATAAAATACCAGGATGCATAAGGAAAAACAACGAAGTTTATTTATACATTATTTGTTACAGACCACACATGATATTACCATGATGCCCATCATATGTTACAGTTACACACACACACTGTCATATGTCAAAAATAACTTCGTCTTAAAACTAAAACTCACATTTAAAATGTAGATCTATGATCTTTTTAGTGTGGAATACTAACAAAACTGCTCCAAAACTTGTGTGAGTAGGTATTTTGAAATATTCTATGATAAGATATTCAAATAGTGAAAATATTTACGCATCCTGATTCATTTCGTGTGGTTATTGGGTATGACGTCAGGATAAATGTCAATTTGATGGAGTGTACATTATTATGACAAGAACATTTTTTTATCAAATGTGCTAACGTCCTTAAGCCGTTGTACTTTTTGAAGTATTGCCATTTATAACAAATTTTTTTGTGTATTAACGACTTTTTAGAATGCACAAAATATTACGTTGATCTAGTCTAGATATATCTACCTAACTAACTAAACGACTTCTCCAAAGTCGTTTTATTTGTCACCTCAAAAAAAAAGAAACAGCCAGAATAACGCAATAATTCAAAGAAATCATCACACAATAGTCAGGGATAATTTATGGTCTATTATTCCTTTCTAAACAACAAAACAAATTTTCGATGTTGTGGCGAGATTAGTTAGATTAGGTTCGGTAGGCGGACATTCTGAGAAATTATCCACAGATAGATTTTTTATAAGGTCGTCTCCCGTCGTTTTGTCAGAATTTAAGGGGTGATTTCTGTGTTAATGTGACTTTTTTGAACGCAGGGGGTGCTTACGAAACGTCATTATTATTTCAAGTTGATGTTATTTGACTTTTATTTTGTATCTCTCCTGAGAATGAACTTTTCGTGGATGTTATATATAAGGGTAGGTATATATACAGATATAGATAAAAAATTTGGTTAATTTTTAATATCAGAAATGTTGATAAGAACAGAGGTAACCGATTAGGGTCAAGTGGGGTAAAAATGAACAAGGAAGATTTAAGTGAAAAATGAGACGCTCATATAAAAAACATCATCCCTACAATATATTTCATTTTTGGGAAACAAATTACGTCAAAATTAAGATTACAAAATCTATCGCGTCGTTTGCGATGTAAGTCTTTTAAAACCGGCTTTTGAATTTTTGTTGTGCAAGTTCGTATGTCGGTTGGAGAGGTTGACAATGTCCCAGCCCTCCAAGCAGACTTAGATGATTTTTATGATTCCAGCAAAACTTTGGGTTCCAACAACAAGTAGTTCCTACGCTACCTCCACTTGAACCAGAAGGTAGAAATTCTTCTTTTGAAACCATTCTGTTAAAGAAAATCAATAAAACACCCTCAGCTGTTCCAAAGCGTCGTAAAATACTTAGCGGCAGTCAAATAATTAGTAGCCAAGAATATGCAAAGCTGATTGAAGTAATTGACAACGAAAAGGACAGAAAGAAAAATAAGGCAGGGAAAAAGAATCGGAAAAGAAAGACAATCTTAAACAAACTACCTTCTACTAGTTCAGAATCTGATTCAGAAGTAGAGGTTGAGTATGAGGATGAAATCGATACCGAAAACATGACACTAGCTGATTTAGTAAGACATGAAAATGAAGAAGAAGAAATTCAAAATGACGATGAAAGTGAGTACAAAATGTAGGATTCAAATCCCCAGAGGAAGGAAAAATAACTATTGGTAATTTCGTTTTGGTTAAATTTAAAACCAAAAAGAAAGACGAGCACTACATGGCAATTGTAAAAGATTTGTTACCTAATAATGAATTTTGTGTTTCCTATCTCAGACGCAAGGGAAATAAATTTGTTTATTCAGCAGTTCCGGAAATCAATAATGTGGTAAATGAAGATATTGTTTTAAAGCTACCACTCCCATCTCTGCTTGTAGGAACTTTTAGAGCAGCAGATGTTTTTGCCTTTCCAATAGATTTCGATAGATATGTAGTTCGTCAATGTTCTTTTACGTTCAATGTGTTCTGGGTTTTGTATTTCATTTTTAAACAGAACTATTATTTTTTATTAGCACTTCTTTGTCTAAGTTTTGCATGAACTGAAATTTAGTTTGAAATGAATGTTTAATTCTGTGGTTATTTTTCTATAAATAAATATTTTTCTACTGTTTTGTTGGGTTTAACATAAAAAAAACGTGTTTAGTCTCATTTTTTCCCTTAGTGTCTTAGTTTTGGTTTAGAGGATGACAAGGCTGTTAAAACATCCATTTTATAACTGTCTCATTTTTAACCAGGCATGTCTCATTTTTATATGTTTTTAAGCTTTTAATAGTTTTCTCGCCATCATTTATTCTCCATAACATTTTTAAACGGTTTTATTTAGCTCTCCCCGTTTGTTTTATTCTTGGGTCAAATTTAGTAATTCAAATTTCACCCTCTTCCTGTCAACCGATTAATCTGAAATTTTGTATACACTTTGGATTTTGGTGACAATACAATTATGTTTATTCATTATCATTATAAATTCAAGATGGCCGCCGCTACAAAATGGCGGATAATTTATGTTTTATTAATCCCATCAATATGGGTATCAAATGAAAGGGCTCAACAAGCAGAATACAGTATACTATAAAAAATTGAAATCCAAGATGGCGGCCGCTACAAAATGGCGGATAACGTAGGTTTTATCAATCCCATCAACATGGGTATCAAATGAAAGGGCTCAACAAGCAGAATACAATATACTATAAAAAATTTAAATCCAAGATGGCGGCCGCTACAAAATGGCGGATAACGTAGGTTTTATCAATCCCATCAATATGGGTATCAAATGAAAGTGCTCAACCAGTAGAATACAATATACTATATAAAATTATGTTGCCTTTAATACTATCATGGGCTTCTACAATACATAAAATGCAGGGCAGCACTGTGGATCACGCAGTCGTATACTTAGGTGCGAAACTGTTTGAAGAAGGTCAAGCCTACGTGGCTCTTAGTAGAGTAAGATCTTTGCAGGGACCACGTATAGAGGAGTTGGACTGCAATAAACTAACGGGCAAGAAACCTTGCAATAATGAAGCACTAAATGAATTAAACAGAATGCGAGATAAAAACTAAAAACCAAAAAATAGAAATAGGTAAAAAAACTTTTTAAGTTAAACGGTTTTATGTTAAACATACATTGCAATGTTTAAGATAAATGTACTAAAAACCAAAAAATAATAAAATAGATACAGTCGTGGGAATTATAAACATATGCATAGACTAGACTAAAATAAAACCGTGGGGCACGTCAATTGTCTACAAATTATCGACTTAATGTGCGATAGAAGAATCGTTTAATTCGTCGTTAGGCAGTTGGCCCGCAGACTATTTTCTAAGATTGTTTTAGAAACTTATGGTGGATTTAAAATTTCACCATTAGGTACTGTCAATCTAGACTGTATGTTTAATAATCAGATATGTAAATTAAAATTTGTAGTTGTTATAGAAAAATCAATGCCTATTCTTGGATTAAAGTCATGTCTTGATTCAAATATTTTTGCTAAAGTTAATGTGGTTAATTTATGTCAAAGTAAGGATGAATTTGTTAAAAATAACATAGATGTTTTTGATGGACTTGGTAAATTTCAAATGAAATGCACACAACTATTAAAAAATGGGTCACAACCTGTTGCTAGAGCACCTCGAAGAGTACCTCTGTCACTTAAAACGCGTATAAAGAATCATTTAAATGATTTAGTCAATCGTGGAATAATTGCAAAATGTTAAGGTCCTACTGAATGGCTTAGCAATTTGGTTATAGTGGAAAAAAATGACAAATCACTTAGACTTTGCTTAGATCCTGAAGATCTTAATTCTGCTTTAGAAAGAGAGTTTTGTGAAATACAGTATCCGCCAAAATAAACAGTACCGAAAATAAAAATAAAAATTAATTTTTAATTTCTGTAATGTAAGTGTTCAAAATGTTCACCATTTCGACGCTTGCCAAAACTTCTTTGGCGCCCTTTTTGTAAACTTAATAATTCTTTGAAGAATCCACCCCTTCTTCGACTCGAAGCTAGTCGACTGGCGAGCACGGGTTGTACCACGTGAGACAACCCGCATACCTATAACGAGCACTGAGAGGGTTAGTAGGTTTTCTCGTTATAATGTAAGTGTTCAAAATGTACATCATTTCGACGCAAACAAGCTTCATATTGATTTTGTAAGTCAATAAACATATTTATAAAAAGTGGTTGATGTAACTGCCGAAAAATATTTTGTATTCTTTCCCGTAGTTCGGCAATATTCGCCGGCGGATTTTCCGAGTGAAATATTTTGTCCTTCATTATGCCCCAAATGTATGCGTCAGGGGGCGTCAGATCAGGTGAATGAGAAGGATATTCGAAGTCTGTTCCCCGAGAAATTATTCTATTATCGAAATGCTGACGGAGTAAGTCTAAGGTGCGCACATCTTGTTGGAACCATTGTGTGCGAAACTGTAGATTTCGTGCACGGCAAAAGTTATTTAGATCTCTCACAAAAGGTATAATAATTTTCTCTCTATAACGCTCTTGGTTGACAGTAAGTGGATTCTGATTATCATCTTCAACGAAATAAGGACCAATCATTCCATGACCAGATACCGCGCACCAAACGGTAACTCGAAGACTGTGGAGTGGTTTCTCTACAATGACATCAAGACGTTCAAATCCAAGGAATCTGGTTGTTTGTCGATTAATATAGCCGCTAAGATGAACGTGACCCTCGTCTGAAAACCATATGTTTTTCAAAAATTCGGGATCTTCGTAAATTAAACTCAATATGTGACCACAGTAAATTTCTCTTGCACGTTTGTCCGCAGCATTTCGTCGTTGTCCAACTTGAATACGGTATGGATAACCACCAATTGATTTGAACATGCGACGTAAAGACGTTTCACTAATGTTGAGTTTACATGCAGTTCTTACAAGACTTCTTTGAGGTGATTGTACAACTTGGTTAAAAACACGTCCTTGATTTTCGTTAGTGCATACTGTTTTTCGACGACCTGAAGAACCTTTACGTTGACACAATACACTACCAGTGCGACGAAATTTTTCAACAACAGCTAACATCACACTTTTACTAGGAGCTTCTTTATTAAATTTTTGTTGATATTTTATTGACACCTGTTCTAAGCTTGGACCATCATTACGACCTTTTCCGTATGAACGAAAATAATGCTCTACTAAAAAAACTTTTTCTTCTGTTGTTAGAACCATTTTTAAATCAAATTTAACTGCAGCGTACTATTAATATATCAACTAATGACAATTAAGTCAAATATGACAAATCCATATTACATTAACAACTCCACAGCACTCTCTGTTTCGGTACTGTTTATTTTGGCGGATACCGTACCAAAGTTGGCTGATATAGGTGCTAAATTGAAAAATAAGTCTTATTTTACAGTGTTAGATTTTAAAGAGAGGTTCTATCAAGTCGAACTTGATAGTGAATCAAGTAAACTATGCGCTTTTGGAACTCCCTTCGAAGCCTATAAATTTTTACGTTTGCCATTTGGGCTAAATTGTTCTCCAGAATTTTTTCAGAAAATAAATAACGATAACTTTGGTGATATTCCTGGGGTGATAGTTTACTTTGATGACTTACTGATATCAGCTGATAGCTTGGAATGATCAAATTTTAATTAAGGTTATTGAGAGAGCTAGAAATGTTGGAGTAAAATTTAATCGTAATAAAATTCAATACAGGGTAAAAGAAGTTAAATATTTAGGTAATATATTTGACAAACATGGTATGAGGCCAGATGATGATAAGATCAGAGCAATTATGGAGCTTTAGGAGCCAAAAAATAGAAAGGAATTACAGTGCATGTTAGGTATGATCAATTATCTTAGAAGCTACATACCAAATTTGTCAGATATATCTGTTGCTTTGCGAAGTTTACTTAAAAAAAAATCTACATTTTTATGGACAAAAACTCATTCAGACTTATTCAATTTAACAAAAAAACTAATTAGTTCTCCTCCGGTTTTGGTTAGTTTTGATGAAGACAAGCCTATTGTAATACAAACTGACTCTAGTAAGAGTGGTGTAGGATGTGTACTTTTACAAAATGATAAACCAGTTGCTTTTGCTTCTCGTGCGCTCACTGACTGTGAGACTAGGTTTAGTCAGATAGAAAAAGAGTTTAATGCTATACTTTTCTCTTGTACAAAATTTCACAATTATATTTATGGTAGACATGTTTTAATTCACACAGACCATAAACCCCTGACATCTATAATCAAAAAGGGAGTCGCAGAGGTAAGTTCCCCTAGAATTCAACGAATGGAAGTAAAGTTGCTAAAATATGATATAGATGTTCAATACAAACCAGGAAAGGAAATGTTGATAGCAGACCTGCTATCACGAAATTACATTAAACAAGCATCGGGTGATGATAAATTTATTACTGAAATAGTTCATTCCCTAAATGTTACTAAGGAGAGACTAGTAAACTTTCAAGAGGAAACTAAAAAAGATGTTGAGCTGAATAGATTAAAATATATGTGTTTGACGGGTTGGCCTAACGAGATAACAAAAGTTCCTGATCTGATTAAAAAATATTTCAAGTACCGAAATAACATTTATTATTAGATGATCTCATTTTTTATGGTGACCGAATAATCATACCAAAATCTTTAAGACCAAAGATGTTATCTCAACTTCATGAAAACCATTATGGAATATCAAAGACACGACAAAGAGCTAAATCAATAATGTATTGGCCAAATATGAATCAGGATATCTTAGATCACATAAAGAAATGTGTTACTTGTGAAAGACTGCAAAAAAGTAATGCAAAAGAGCCTTTAGTTTTAAGGGATTTACCTGACTTGCAATTTAAACAATTAGCAAGTGATATTTTGGACTTTGCTGGACCCCTATTTAGTTATTATAGATTATTTTTCAAAGTGGCTGGAGGTAATTCCTTTAAAAAATAAAAATTCTTCATCTGTGGTCAATGCTTTTAAATCAGATTTTGCTACACATGGCATTCAATTCTTTTGAATGCAAAGAATTTGCTCAAAGCTGGAACTTTAAATTTAATACATCAAGTCCGCATTACCCTAGATCTAATGGTCTTGCCGAAAGAGCTGTTCAAATAGCGAAGAACATGTTGAGAAAATGCAATAGTTTGGAAGTTGCTCTATTGGAGTACAGAAACACACCAATTTCTGGATCTAACAAGTCGCCTGCACAACTTCTAAATAACAGATGCATGTGTACAAAATTGCCGCTTAAAAATAGTTTATTAGAATCAGAAGTGATAGATCATGGAAAGGAGAAAGAAAAAGTAGAGAATAAAAGGCGGCTATATAAACATTATTATGACAGAACTATAGTCAGAAGAGATGATTTTCAGGAAGGGGATAATGTGGTCGTTAAGGAAGGAAAGCAGTGGCAACCTGCTAAAGTTGTGGAGAAGTTACAAGAGCCAAGGTCTTATATTGTACAAAAAGAAAATGGTAATAAAGTGAGACGAAATATTTTCCACTTAAGACACTCTGTTAATGAACCTATGACTCGTTTACGTGCTCTTCCCGAAGATTCAGTAACTTCTGCCCCAAATGGAATTGAATCGGAATCTAAAATTAAAGGTAAGGAAACTCTGACTCAATTTTCTGAAGCCTTGCCCCACAGCACACCAACAGTGACACAGACCAAAAGCAAAAGGGTTATAAAAGTTCCTTCCCGTTTCCAAGATTATAAAATGGACTAATTTGTTTTGTTATTCTTTTGTTAATATTGTTTGTAGTTCAATGCTATTTTGTTAAAGGGAAAGATGTAATAAATGTTGCTATGTGGCCAAGGCCACATGACATTCTAAAGAGAAGAAGATAACCAAAAACGGTGCTTAGAATGGTTGACTGTAAAATTCATTTCATTGTTTTAATTATTAAGTCAATATATTACTTTTCCGCCAACCTATCTAATATGCGAGAAAAGTATTGGTTTACCCACAAAAAAGTTGGAAATTTGAAATTTTTTTTTGAGTTATTTTTACGTTATCCATCAACAACAACACGAAAAAAAGGTTTTTAGAAAAAAATCCTGTGTATATGTCGTCGTCGTCGTCGTTGTCGTCGGCCACTTTTCCTTACAAGTCTTGTTAGCACGATACAGCCTCCGGAGTGCAATAAGTCACCAATTTTATTATGGAATATTGTTAAGGACATTTCACAGATGAACCCTATTGATTTTCAGCTCACCAGAGCCAGTACAACAGGTGCTATGGTACTTGAAGTACGACATTTTGTCGTTTTTCGAGAAATTTCAGTTTGTTAGCACGATACAGCCTCCGGAGTTCAACAAGTCACCAATTTTATGATTGAATATTATTCAAGGCATCTCACTGATGAACCCTATTGATTTTCAGCTCACCAGAGCCAATACAACCGGTGCTACAGTACTTTAAGTACGATATTTTTGTCATTTTTGGAGAAGTTTCAGTTTGTTAGCACGATACAGCCTCCGGAGTATATACAAGTGATGAATTTTATGATTGGATATTATTCAGAGCGTCTTAAAGATGAACCCTATTGATATTGAGCTCACTAAAGCCAGTACAACGGGTGCTGTGGTACTTGAAGTACCAAATTTTTGTCATTTTTGGAGAATTTTCAGTTTGTTAGCACGATACAGCCTCCAGAGAGTATACGATTGATCAACTTTATGAATAAGTATTGTTCAAGGTGTCTCACAGATGTACCCTATTGATTTTCAGTAGACTAGAGCGAGTACAGCGGGTCCTATAAAACTAGATATACTAAATTTTTGGTTATTTTTGGAGAAATTTCGGTTTGTTAGCACGATACATCCCCCGAAGTGTATACAAGTAACAATTTTATGATAGAATATTGTTCAGGGCCACAGATGCTGAAAAGTTAGTTTAATCTTTAAAACCGTTTATTTTGTTAAAGAAACTGTTGTGTGTTATTTATATTACAATGACAGTATCAAAATTTGGCGAAACACGTCAATTTACATATCAAGGGGGACAACTGTTGAGTTATTATTACTTTCAACCCCCTGACCCCTAGGGCACCTACTCCTAAAATTTTAAATGACTACCCCTATTTCTTTTGCCATTTTTGAGTTTCTTATGTAATTCTCAGATCAGTTTAATTATTTTTTTTTCAAAATTACCTGACCTCACGAATGTGTGGAATGTATTTTTTTTTAGAAATACTAGTAAAAATAAAAATAAAATTTCGAATTATAATAAATTATTTAAACCTTAGCCCAACCCTGTTAACACCCATGAAATTTATTTCTTATTCGTATAAAACAGCTGATAATAGTTTTTGCCTGTTTTTGAATTAATTTCTTTTGTCAGTCATATTGTTTATGTGTACTTATACAGTTCTTTATTTTCTGACTCATTTCTATGATCATTTTTTATTATATTGCATTTGTTGGCAATGCAATTCCACAATTCTTCTCGGGAATCAACTGAAGAAGAATAAACTCTTTTAACGTTCTAGTGCTAATATGCCGTTGATCGTCAATGGTATCCAAAATAAGTTCTTCATCTCGCACACTCATTTGAACAGTCCTTTCTGGATTACCACTATAAAGTTTTCCTGTTACTCGAGCCCGTCTTTCAACATTAGAAAATGTTTCTCTCTGAGGAACCACGCGAGTAGGAAACCTCTTCTAATATTCTTCTACAGTTTCCTTCACGAAAACCTAACACCAATAACATATCTACTTTTTCGTTAAATGAAAATATTCCACTTATTTAAAAAATATATAACAATTTACTTACTACAAGCACTGAATTGCAAATTGTCAAATTTGATGTATAAATTCATAGCCAACTCTTGATTTTTTTGTAACTTTTTAAATAACATTGTTGAAAACATATTTTTGGTTATTGGACTGTGAAACTGTGAAATTTTAAGAATAGTTCGATTGCCTTCTACTTATCATTACTTACTGCCATCAACAGTCTCATACAGTGTACCGAATTTGGTATTTTAAAGTTAAAGGGTTGCAAAGAAATTATTTTTTTTCGAAATTGTAGGACCTACTTTGGGCTCCCCTATACGCCTCTGTTCTGTGTTGGTTCTTATGGACACCCTGTATAATATATAGTTTTATTAACGAACAGTCAAAGTGGTAGTTTGTAACTTTCACTTGATTTAGTACAATACAATTAGTTCAATTAAGACAGGGTGGAAAATGTAACAGACAAAAATGACTAAAAATGTGTTCACAGTTTCACCTTCAATTAGAGACCATAAAAAATGTTAGTACTCCCATCACAATGATAATTTCCCTCTTATTATATCATCATTACCGTTGCAGCGCTATACCCGAAGGGCATTTACTCAAACTATTTTCATTGGTATATATTAAGAACAATGTTAATGATGTTCATATTTTAAAACCACCCAATTTTGTGCCATTATAAAAATTTGCATGCAGACAAGACGAGAAGCGAGAGGACGTTAATCTTTAGAGGCACAATCTGATGTCGGAATCTAAATTCGCCTTATGGGGCAGTACAAATCTTATTAATGAAGCATATATTGGCGATATGAAGAAATCGAGAAAGACAGCGGCGTAGAAGAATCGATCAAAATATCCACAAATTCAAAGTAATAACTTATTTTATTAAAAATATATCGTCAAAACTGGACTTGGTAGTTTGGAATGGACATGTAGGTATCTTAGTGGTTTAAATGAAACTCAACGTTTCTAGCTAATTCCACAATATATTGAGTAGATTCCACGAAGTAAGGGTCGATACAGTTAATTTCATGTAGGTATCTAGTCATTGATAATCTATGGATGAGGAAATTAAGTTAGATGAAGGATGAAGGAAAAGCCAGGGTTGAAATATGCCTGATAATATCTGAAAGATTATACCCAATGCTTAAAAGCTGCAAAACGGATAAAGAGGTATGCGATAAATTAAAATCCACTAATAAAGATAAAGGGTTATCCAGGCGTCTTACTTTACTAAGAAAACTGTTTAGAATTTCGCTAGCTAACTTTGAAAGTTTGGAAAACTACTTGAACGAAATAGAAGCTCTTTGTCAAGGTCTATCAGAAATTGGTGCCCAATTAGAAGATGAATTCATTAGTGTCATGATGCTCAGTGGATAATTTGATAATGACACTAGAACTAAAACTCAGGACAGAAAATAATAGGAAACAAAAATAGAAGCTTCCTTCTGCAAAGGGATTTCAAGGTAGACGTCCTATGGATTTATGGGGAAATGCCATAAATATATGAAAATAGGCGTACACATACCCCAATGTACAAAGGTACACATGATAAGAGCAGATTTTTGAGAAAAACCAGAACTTTATGGGACCGTTGCTTCATTTAAGCAATTGGACCAGAACTGACATCATATTCTGTGGATATGCAAGTCATCTGGAGGAACGATCGAAACACGATGTTAATTTTGGCATGCAAACAATAAAATACCTTTCTATATATAGGAACGGAGGGATCAGCTACAGTACCATTATTGGTGAAGATTTTGAGCTTTTGGGATTCAGCGACTCAGACTAGGCTAGTGAGACTGAGTGCAGGAAGAGTACAACATGATACGTGATCGTTTATGCTGGCGGACGAGTGGCATGATGCTTCAGGAAGCAGCCCATAGTCTCTCTCTTAACCACTAAGACTGAATATATTGCTGGGCACAGAGTGCTGTAAGGAACTAATATTTCTGAGAGGTGTGTTAAATTTCTATCACAAGGGACAAGGAGAGTAAAATTCAAAATGTTCAAAACGCAAAATTTATTCAAAAATAAAACTACAAATTGAACAAGATCAAATAGAATTAGTAGAGAACGTGAACACATAGTCTAAAAAATAATGGCATGTCATTCTTGAGTTGTCAACTTCCTTTTTATTGAACGGTTCATATTTCGCCCTCGAAGCGCTAGCGTAGCTCACAGTTTTCAACATCTTCCCCTCTAATTTTCCACAAAAATTACAGAGCCAATAGAAAATAGAACCATCAGTCAGTCTAGTTTGCGGCAACGGTGGAGATTCAGTGTCGAAATTCTTGCAGCCAAAACGATGACGAATAATACACTTTCGTACGACATGGCGAGAGCCCAAAATTGTTCACGCGAATGGGTCCACAATGTTTGCGCGCCAACGTGACCGAGCCGCTTATGAGGGTCAACCATTCGTTCCACTACAGTATGGTTATGAGGGAGTAAAATTGGAGTGGTGAACGACTTGAAATCTTCTCGTTCGGTGATTTTTGTCTTCACCCTTATGACGCCCGTTTCATCTTTAAAAGGGCACAAATCGCAAATCAAATTGTTCTTCGTTTTGTGTAATAGTTTTCACGTAACATTTTCAGCAGCCAAGAGCTCTTCAACATAGAGGTCTCTGCGTTTCATTTGACCATTGCGTTTGTTGCGGCAGATGTACACAAATCTTTTGATGAAGGGATCCATTTGTACGATTTGTTCGAATTTTGAGAAGTATTGATACAGCCAACGATTATTCAGACCACCACACAAACAAGAAATGGCAGCTCTTCAGTGTACGATGAGAATAAGGTCAGGCGCCTTCATCATTGTACAGCCACGATGGGCCTTCCCACCATCGCATTTTTAGAAACTGCTCGATCGTACAACCTCTTGAAGAAATATCAGCTGGATTTACTTGGCTAGGTATGTGTAGTCATTCTACGCAAGAGCCGACTTATCTGACCCAGTTCCGGACAAAAATGCTTCATTCCTCTTGACGCTGTATACAGGCGAGTGCTGTGCGAGAATCGCACCAACCATACACTGTAACATCCTCCCAATAAAGAGCATCGAGCACCGACTTCAACAATCTTCAATTTCGCCTAAATAAGGTTAACTGTTCCACCAAAATAGCGACCAACAGCTACTTCTCGCAATAGATGGGCGTTTTGGAGGACTTCACCAAAAGCTTGCATCGTCTCGTCACCGAGTTTATCATCATTCCACTCAAGTTCATCGACCTCTTATCAAATCTCTATAATCATAGCTACATTTCGTATATCTCCCTGTCCACTGGCGAATAATCCTAGGCCAGGATTGTTTCTTTGGTCCTATATCTCTTTTCCTCCCTTCAATTTTTCCTTGTAGATAGGTGATAACGTTCCTCACTTATTATATGTTCCGGGTATGTTCCTACAAGGTTTAAATTAGACGCTTAAGATTTACAGTAACTGGCGAGCGAAACCCAACAGGATCATAGATCTTTTGGATCATGGAATAAACACTTCTCTTGATCAGTCCACTAATCCATATTCAAACTAAGGACGTCTCATTGTAGATCCCACTTTAGTCTAAGGATTGAGGTTGAGGAATCGCGGGCGCCATTTTGAGTGTACTCCTTTCCTCTCAGGTTGAACCCATCTTCGGCAAGAGTCTCTTAGATAACGCACTTGAGCTTAAAAGCCTCTTTAGGGTGTCCAAACTGCAGACCAGGTTGTCGAGATAAAAGCTTCTCCTCATTCGTTGAAGCAATTTTACAAAAGGAGTCGCGTTTTCAGTAATCCTGACAATGTGATGAGCAATCACTGCAGCCAAAAAAAAAGGGATTGTCGGTCACACCAAAAACAACTCTGTTATGTCTCATTGCCACCGTTTTAAAGACACTGGGGTTTTCCTGATCAAATGTTGTCCAGATGAACTTGAATGGAGTGTATCTCAATTTGAATGCCTTCTCAATGTCGGCTAATACTCGAACTTTGTGCTTTCTAAAAAAGAATATCGGGAATAAGTTCAATCATGTTTGACCCAGAATCCAAATAGTCATTCAACGATGGCCTCCCTGTCACGTAGTAGCATCAAAGACAGGACACACCTTCATCGTGGAAGTTGACTCCTTGACCATTGGTCTGGTGTCTAACGCTACTTCAATGATATTCAACTTTATCTAATCCTTGAAGATCTGGCCGTATTCATGGAACAACTTCTTCTTTGGCACAGCAAGACTGCGGTTAGAATGGAGCTCCGATATAATCTCGTTCCATTGCAGCCTCATCCTGTACCTCCCGTTGCCAAATTCTACCGGGTTCTTGAAGTGCTTTAGTGCGTCAAGTTGGCACTTATCACGTTGAATCTTTTCATTCGGATTGCTTATGGTTATTGCTTCGAACCTCCAAAGGTCACTTTCATCCACAGATAGAATGGAAACCAATGTGCAAATCATGGTGAGTCCCGAGTTCATCCCATCAAAATATTACCTGGCTTTTATTTATCACTACTACACACATACTTAAATTACAATAAATACATGACCAAGAACAGTCAATTTCAAACGTACAAACAATCTACATCAAACTGATTCGTTTTTTTTTTAGTCACGGGGGGGTTAGGGTTAACACTCCAGAGACCGTACTCAAAGAAGACGGCACACACACGGATGGACCGGAGGAGACACTGGCAGTAATGCTAAGTACGCACTTCCCGGGATCCACCGAAATACAAGTCGAAGCAACGAGCGAAGTCAGAGAAGGACGGCAAGTTGTCCGCGGTCTGGCAACTCGTGATAGCTGGACTTGTGCGAAGTCCATAGTTACATACGGGTCTGTGACATGGGCTATTCAAACTTTTTTTCATCCCTTCAAGGCGCCTGGAATGGACGGAATCTACCCTGTACTGCTCCAAAAAAGCGCCGACATAATAACTCCAAGACTTGTGAATCTGTTCAGATTAAGCCTAGCCACAGGAGTTATACCAACGGTGTGGGAAATCTCCAAGGAGGTATTCATACCAAAACCTGGAAGACCCTCTTACGATACTGCAAAGGCTCATCGTCCGATAAGTCTCTTGTCATTTCTTCTTAAGGCACTAGAGAAGATGATAGATAGGCATTTGAGGGTCACGGTGCTGGGCGACATGCCGCTGCACCCTAATCAACATGCCTACCAAAGCGGCAAATCTTGCGAAACAGCCTTACATAGCTTGGTGAGCAAGATAGAGCAAGCCATTACCCACAAAGAAGTTGCACTGGCTGTGTTCCTGGATATCGAAGGAGCATTTGACAACACGAGCACTCGCTCAATATTGTCAAAGCTGGAATCCAGAGGCACAGACAGGACAATCACCCGATGGATAGGGAACATGCTAAGCAGCAGTAGAGCACAAGCATCCGTGTGTGGAGTCACAAGAGAGGTGAAGACAGAAAGAGGATGTCCACAGGGAGGCATTTTGTCACCAAAGCTGTGGAATCTAGTAGTCGACGACCTTCTTGTCTCACTAAACGAGCAGGGGTGGTATGCTCAAGGATATGCTGATGACATCATCATTCTAATACGGGGAAAATACGTGGGCATCTGCCTGGAACTAATGCAGAGGGCAATGTCCGCAGTGGAGAGATGGTGTGATGCGGAGGGACTGTCTGTAAATCCCTCGAAAACCATCATGGTACCATTCACAAAACAGCGAATCGCAGACATTACTAGTGCGCCAAAACTCTTCGGCAAACAGATAAAGGTTGCCAGGGAGGCAAAATATCTAGGAATCTGGTTAGATGACAAGCTAACCTGGAACAGCCATCTAGCGAGCACCACAAGCCGTTCTCAGATCACGCTAATGACGATGAGACGAGCAATTGGGTGCACCTGGGAACTAACTCCGACAATGGTAAACTGGTTGTACACCAGAGTAATCAGGCCAATGATGGTGTATGGTGCGATCTCATAGTGGTCTAAAGTTCAGCAAAGCACAGCCGCCAAAGCGCTTTCTAAAGTGCAGCGAGCTGCGTGTCTGAGCATTACAGGCGCCATGAAGGGCACCCCAACCGCAGCATTGGAAATATTGCTAAACATCCCACCATTAGATCTCTATATACAGGGGGAGGCTAAACTGGCTGCTTACAGAATGCAGTGCAATGGCAACTGGTGCAAGCACCATGCTATGAAACATACTAAAATACACGACAACATGAGGTGCGACATCATCGAAATGCCACCTGACAGAATGTCCAAGGTCGTGGAAACTGAGATACCATATCGTGTCAACTTGAGTGGCAGATCCGAATGGGCCCAGGGAGAACCTCAACTCATGTTGAACAGTATCACCTGGTACACCGACGGGTCAAAGACTCTAACGGGTACAGGAGCAGGCGTTTACGGCGTCAGACCCAGGCAAAGCATAAGTGTTTGCCTTGGCAAAACGACGACCGTATTTCAGGCAGAAATAGCTGCATTAATCGAATGCGGCTGAACATGCATAGACAGGAAATACAACAAAAAGACCATCTATGTGAACACGGACAGTCGGGCGGCCCTTTTGGCCTTAGCAAGCCACAGCTATACATCGAAGATAGTGTGGGACTGTCACAATACCTTGAACTTGGCAAAAGACAACAGAGTAATTCTCACTTGGGTGCCAAGCCATATAGGGGTAGCTGGAAATGAGGGAGCCGATGAGTGTGCCAAGAAAGGAGCTCATCTCACCCTCATGGGACCAGAACCAGCATATGGCGTATCATACAGCGCCGTACGAAAAACCGTTTCCAACTGGGTGTCGCTTGAACACCAAAAGCGCTGGAACAGAATCACGGGGCATGCTCAATCCAAAAGAATGCTAAAAGGACCATCGAGTTCCTACGCAGCAAATGCTTTTAGAATGGGTAGGAAAGAACTGCGAAAAGTGGTAGGATTCATAACTGGCCACTGGATATTCAACGCACACCTACAGAAAATGGGGATTGAAATAACAAATCCCCATTGTAGGATGTGTGGAGAAGCAGAGGAAACCGCAAAGCACGTGGTCTTCGATTGCCCTGCCCTGTGCAGAAGGCGAGCCTCCTGTCTAGATATTTCTCCAGGCACAAATCAGGAGGGAATGCAGGAAAACATAGTCCGACGTATCTCAATGTTCGCTAAGAATTTAGGATGGGACTCGGCTTAATACCTGTGAGGGGGGTGCACAATAAGCCAATCAATGGCTGAGCGGCAACAATTAGGGCACCTGA
Organism: Galeruca laticollis; assembly: GCA_963921935.1. Classification (NCBI taxonomy): domain Eukaryota; kingdom Metazoa; phylum Arthropoda; class Insecta; order Coleoptera; family Chrysomelidae; genus Galeruca; species Galeruca laticollis. The sequence goes on along the minus strand of OY998175.1, from coordinate 315,841,544 downwards.
ACTGATTCGTTTAGTTTAGTTCTCTTTTATAGTCACTATTGTTGACAGGTTTGACAATTATACTTTGATTATGTTCTGTTTGTATTGTTTCTTTCGTTAATAAAAACTTATTTTGTGGGTAAAAAATCATTCTTTCATTATACAACACCCCGTTTAAATAATAACCTCTTCATTGATGCGTTATGTAAAATTTCTAAAACTTGAGAAACCGACGCCACTGTCACGACATTATAATTACATAAATTAAGCAAAATCGAGAAAACTACCTAGCTAATATACCTTAATATGGGGGTACTATAAGACTGTGATTTTACCCGGAGACGTAATCCGAAACAATTCACAGTCTCTTTTATTCGATAATAAATCGGAGACTGGCATCAGATATTTTGAAAACATAATTATGCGCTTTCATAATGTAATGAAATAACAACGGATGGTGTTGTATACCAAAGAATTATTACGAGAAGATAAGTGGGTATACTATCATTCAAAAAACTACAATGTATTCACAAGTTAACAGATAATTTAATCGTCAATTAGGGCAAATGTTCGCGGTCATCTTTGAGAGCTATCATAATTTTAACAATGACAACATTACATACAGTAGAAACGGTGAAACTTTTCCATCACGTGACTTAGTTGACGATATTATTTAACACATCGCCGTTGATTCTGCAATACCTGCTATGTGCACTTTTTGGCGATTTTCAGGTTTGGTTGTATTCCAGCTATATTAACGTGCGTGCATCGGTTGGTAACATCTGATATGTGCTAAAGAAATCCGTTGATTTTTTAAATCAAATAATAAAACCCTGCTATGTGCCACCATTCAAACTATGGACAGTAATAGCTGATATGTGTATCAGGATACACATGGCAGATATTATTTAGCCTTCCCCACCGCGGGTCTTGCACATAGCAGTTATCGCATTCCATAAAATCTGCTATTATGTACACTTCAGTTTGTTGTTATTGTTGTTCTGAAGTAGTGAAGAAGTAAACACGTCGTCTTCTTTTGTTATTATAACTAGTTAAGTGTACCTACCTACAAAGATATTATTTCTATTGTAAGTATAAGATTGTGATTAATGCACGTGTGAATGCACAATTTTTTATTATGGCCCACTTGAGTTCATACCGATTATAGTGACAACATTATTTTGGCGCCAATCATACTTTGCCTATAAATATAAACAGCTCACTGGTCGGACTTAAAAATTTGATGTTATTTAGGGTAGATAACTGAGTAAAAGCTAGCAAAAGAATATTAAGTTTTTCATTATACAGGGTGGACCAGTCAAGAAGTATAAAATGTGTACAATATAATATGACAAGGTTATTTATTCCACAAAAAATATTTATGGTACCTAATACTCGGGGCATAAAAAAGAAAATTTCCGCTCATCCACTTTTTATATAATATGTAAAATTAATACAAAAAACTAAGGTTATAATAGAGTTTTTAAAAGTGTTTCGTTTCACAAAATCAGGTTTTTATTTGTAAAAGTTGGATCAGTAAAAGTTAATTATTATACTATTATTTAGGTCCAAGCTTATATTTATTGTTGTTTCCTTCCAGATGACATCTCGTAGCAAAAGAATTTTCAATTTGGCCATTGCAAAAAAAACCAGAATCTTCAGTTAGTGAGAAAATTACAGTCACAGTAAATGAGTCTGATTCTCAAACAGTATTGATTCCTGATCACGATCTACTTAAGGAGTTAGATAACGTTCCCGGAAACGTTACTTCCATTTCAAATTTTGTGATTCCAAATGAAGGTATCGATGGCGAGGTTCCTGAGTGGGAAGTACAAAAAAATGTTGAATTCGTTAGGGTATTAACAGAAGATATATCTGCTTTTGGTGAAGATACTTTTACCGAACAAGTTATTACGAATGGATGTGAAAATAATACTGCGGATACCATTATTGAAGCAGACCAATTCGTCGTAATGAATCTGGATATTATTGAACATAGTATTATTGAGGAAGACAAAGAAAATTCAGAAGAATGCACAGAAAATATGGATATAGGGGATGATGCAGAAAATCGAATTGTAAATGAAAGGCGAGATGGAGGGCATGCAGAATACGAAAATAATCCTGCAGAAATGGATTCAGATTTTAATGAGGTAGACACAGAAGATATGGATGAAGGAGAATACACAGACAAATCCAAAGGTGAAAACACAGAAACTGTTTTTGAAAAAATAAGAAAAACGTATAAAAACAGAGTAAGCGGTGAAAAATATACTGGCTATAGAAGAACGCCCCTCAATGTGATTACCCACGACCAAAATAGAGATGCAAGGGCTATCAAAGGTCGCTGTCCTCATAATTCCCTGCCAAAAAGAAAAACGAAGAGCTCATTTATGTGTGCTCAAATAAAAGATGAAGACAGAAAACATGTTTTTGATAACTTTTGGAAGAAACTAAAAACATGGCCTGAGAATAAAGCCTATGTTAAAGGATTAGTAACTTCGAGAGACATTAGGAGAAGAAGAAAACAAGTAACTGGGAAACGAATTAAAAGCGAAGGCCACGATTTATTTTTACCAACTGGCACAGGGGACAAAGTGAGAGTTTGTCGAACTTTCTTCCTAAATACCATTGATCTGGGACGAGACACTTTTATGAGATGGGTAAAAAGAGACACTCATACTTCCAGTCCCACCTCCAGTGGAAATGAGGATGAAGAAACTGCAACAACTACTGTTAGAGATACGCACACAGTTAAAATTAATAAGGTTGAAAAAGTGAAACAATGGTTGGATTTACTGCCCAAGGTGCCTAGCCATTATTGCCGGGCGTCGTCAACAAAAAATTATGTCGAGTCAACTTTTAGATCTTATCTTCACATGTATGATGTCTACAAGAAATGAACTGGTACCAGTTGGAAGAATGCAGTTCACAGGTCTGTTGAAAAAAGATAAAATAGCTATTCATCACCCCAGAAAAGATCAGTGCGATACTTGCTGTGGATTCAAAGTGGGTACTGTTGATAATGAAGAATACGCCAACCACATCAAAAGAAAAGATGATGCTCGCACTGCTAAAAAAGCTGCCAAGGAAAAGTTGGTTGTAACAATGGATTTGCAAAGCGTCCTCGTTTGTCCAAAAACAGGAGCATCGGCAATGTATTACAAACAAAAATTACAAGTCCACAATTTTACTATTTATGAGCTCAATAAAGGAGACGTTTATTTGTACGTTTGGCATGAGGCTAATGGGGGTGTATCCAGCAATTAATTCACTTCATGTATAGTTCACTACATTTCTACAATGATATCCGAAACTTATAAACACGTGGTTTTGATTTCGGACGGTTGTAATTACCAGAATAGAAATAAAGTATTGCACAGTCAAAATCTATCATCATTGAGCAGCTGTTTTTAGAAAAGGGTCACACAATGATGGAGGCGGACAGCGTCCATGCGACCCTGGAACAATACTTTAAACCACCAATAAATTCACCCGCGGATTACATTGCTCGAATGAGGCTGGCCAGACCTAAGCAGCCTCATAATATTAATGTAATTGATTTCAACTTTTTCTTGAAGTATGATGGCCTAGATACAAACTCACAATCATTGAGGCCAGGAAAGAAAACCGGTGACCCTACAGTTACAGATATTCGCCAAATGAGGTATTTACCCAGTGGAGAAATCTGTTATCAACTAGGATTTACAGATGAATGGAATCAACTACCTCAAAGAAGAAAAAAAAATTGGTACAGGTACACCTACAAAAATGTACAACTCAGAACTTCAAATAGTAGAGTCAAAATTTCGTCATCTTCAGGAGCTAAAATCGGTTATTGAAAAAGATCACCATGCTTTTTATGATGCTCTAAAGTTTAAACCGGATTCAAAAAAATCAAAATAGGTATCCGACATTATTAAAATTTGAAAATTTGTTTAGTGTATGAATGTTCCTTTTTGTTACTCACTAGAATGCCGATTTAGCTACAGCTACATATTTGTAAATTGTTTAAATAAATAAATAATCATCTTATAATACAGTTTTAATGTTCTATTAAATTAAATTGACTGTCTCGACCCTTACTTCGTGGAATATGCTCATATTAGTGTTTTTAAATGAAACTCACGGTCTCTAGTTAATTCCACAATATAGGTAATACAAGTTATTGAAAATTCTGAAAAATTGACAATTGTTTCGATAAATCAATATCATCGTCAGAATGACAGAAGTTACATTTCATTTTATGCCTACCTGATGTTTAGTAGTTATTTTTGGCTAGACCAAGAAGTAACCTAACTTGTGATTAATATATGCTTATAGAAAAAAGAAGAAGATGTGATATTACAAATATCGAAGCTTAGATATTATTAGCCCTATGGTGATATCCTGGATATCATTTTTCCATTTAAGATCAGTATAACTGTGCAATGATATAGAAAACCAGGAAAACTATATCTGTTGATCTTTACAATTATCACTTAAGAAGACAGTTTATTAGCGGAGAATTCCCTAGATTCAACTGTTCATTGACAACTTCATATTGTGGGTTTCTTAAATGTCTTCAAGGAAATCCAGTTCTTGTTTCTTTTCACAGATATGCAGCACTTCTAGTTCTGTGTTAGGTGTCAATGAATGATTGGTGTCAAGTAGATGTTTTGCGTAGTGGGATTTATCTGGTTGTTTTAATCTGTATGCTCGTAAGTGCTCACTGCATCGTATTTCAAAATTCCTAAGGGTCTGACCCAAATAGACATCATTACATTCTGGACATTTGAGTTTATATATACCTGACTTCTTTAATAGTGGTATTTTTGTTTTTACATTTAACAATTTTGTACTAATGTTACTTTCTGTTTTAAAAGAAATTGTTGTATTCGTTGCTGAAGATATTATCTTTGAAATATTATTAGAAATATTTCTTGCATATGTGATGGTTTTATAAGATTTAATTTCATCAGCTTGTTTAGGATATATTAGTTGTAATGCCACTTTTTCCTCTTTTTTACTAATTAGCTTATTTATCATATCTTATGGATAACCGTTAGATGTCGCTATTTGTCTAATTGTATTAATCTCTATATCAAAATTACATTTGTTCATAGGAACTGAAAAAGCTCTATGTATCATTGAATTATATGCTGCTAGTCTGTGTGACACAGGGTGGTTAGAATTGAATGGAATTGTCACATCAGTCTGTGTTGGTTTTCGGTAAATTGAATAATCAAGTAAATTATTAACTCTTATGTTAATGCTCCTAATAATATATTGGCAAAGAAGCTCAACAATATACTCAATACTTACGGATATGAATCTCAGTACTCAATTAGAAATTCAATAGAACTAATCAACAAGTTGAAAGCAATCCACTTGCAAGATAACTATAAACTCATTTTGTTCGATGTAACTAATATGTTTACTAAAATTCCTCCTAAAGAATGTCTAATACTTGTAAGAAAATTACCAGAAGATAAAAATATTAATCCAGGAATAATATCAGATATACTTAATTTATTTGATGTATGCATTAATCAGAATTATTTCACTTTTGACAATAAGATATATATTCAAAATGAAGGTTTACCAATGGGAAGCCCTATATCACCTATTTTAGCAAACATTTTTGTGGACAATTTAGAAAGAAAGATCTTTGAAAGTAATATTTCGAAAAATATTTTATTTTGGTATAGATATGTAGATGACATATTAGCTTGTTTTATGGGTAGTGAACGACAATTAGATGTATTTTTCAACCACATCAATAATTTACACACGAAAATTAAATTCACATTAGAAATTGAAGAAAATAGCTCAATCAATTTCCTTGATTTAAAAATTCAAAGAGTTAATAATGTACTTGATTATTCAATTTACCGAAAACCAACACAGACTGATGTGACAATTCTATTCAATTCTTGCCACCCTGTGTCACACAGACTAGCAGCATATAATTCAATGATACATAGAGCTTTTTCAGTTCCTATGAACAAATGTAATTTTGATAGAGAGATTGATACAATTACACAAATAGCGACATCTAACGATTATCCATTAGATATGATAAATAAGCTAATTAGTAAAAAAGAGGAAAAAGTGGCATTACAACTAATATATCCTAAACAAGCTGATGAAATTAAATCTTATAAAACCATCACATATGCAGGAAATATTTCTAATATTATTTCAATGATAATATCTTCAGCAACGAATACAACAATTTCTTTTAAAACAGAAAGTAACATTAGTACAAAATTGTTAAATGTAAAAACAAAAATACCACTATTAAAGAAGTCAGGTATATATAAACTCAAATGTCCAGAATGTAATGCTGTCTATTTGGGTCAGACCCTTAGGAATTTTGAAGTACGATACAGTGAGCACTTACGAGCATACAGATTAAAACAACCAGATGAATCCCACTACGCAAAACATCTACTTGACACCAATCATTCATTGACACCTAACACATAACTAGAAGTGCTGTATATTTGTGAAAAAAAACAAGAACTGGATTTCCTTGAAGAACTGGAAATTAGAAGACATTTAAGAAACCCACAATATGAAGTTGTCAATGAACAGTTAAATCTAGGGAATTCTCCACTAATGAACTGTCTTCTTAAGTGATAATTGTAAAGATCAGCAGATATAGTTTTCCTGGTTTTCTATATCATTGCACAGTTATACTGATCTTAATTGGAAAAATGATATCCAGGATATCACCATGGGGCTAATAATATCTAAGCTTCAATATTTGTAATATCACATCTTCTTTTTTCTATAAACATATATTAAGTCAATCACAAGTTAGGTCACTTCTTGGTCTAGCCAAAAATATAACTACTAAACATCAGGTAGGCATAAAATGAAATGTAACTTCTGTCATTCTGACGATGATATTGATTTATCGAAACAATTGTCAATTTTTTAGAATTTTCAATAACTTTTATTATATTGTGGAATTAACTAGAGACTGTGAGTTTCATTTAAAAACACTTCTATTAAATTACTTATACCTAATTAATATGAAATTACTGCTATGTGCAAAAAAGCAGACACAAAATATCTGTTATGTAACATAATAACTATTAATTCCAGTTTTTAAGAAAACTAACCTAAAAACTGTTGTAATAACTAATTACACTTATTTCAAGAAACATATTGATGTGTTTGGCTGGAACAGAGAGCTGTAAAATATTGCTACTTAATTTAAAACACGTTTTATTTCATTCCTGAAAAAAGAGTTCTTTTTCACATAGCAGATATTGCAGAATCAACGTCGACATACATGATGTACTGTCTTCTTCTAATAACAGAAAAAGAGCGAAACTCAATACAAGCGTTTGTCGTATTGTTTTGATTAAGATGCATATGTTTATTTTATTTAGTATACCTGCGAATAGCGCACTGGGAAGGTGTATAAGAAAGTATTCATCATGAATAAATGTCCTAATTGCAAATCGGCAATTGACAATAACAAAAATTGTACTCCATGCATGTCGCGTCAGGCTTTAATTCATTTTCGCTGTTTAGATATCGCTCAGGAGGAGGCAATAAGAATGACAAGGGCTAAATCTAAGTCGGTTAGAATTGTATGTAGCAGCTGCTGCTCATTTGATGATAAATTGAATAAGCTAACTAATGTATTACCTAATTTGTCGGATAGATTTACAAAAATGGAGAATAGTATAACTGCCTTAGAAAATTCAACTCAGTCTGTTCAGATACAATTTGTGGAATGCGTGCAGGAGGCAAACCTTCGCTTTCAAAAATCCTATAAGTTGATCGTATATAACTTACCTGAATCAAACATAGATAATATAGATGATATGGATAAGGTTACTGATATTGTTGATATATTTAAACCTCGTTACTCTAATGTGATTGCAGTTTTCCGTATAGGCAAAGCAGACGAAAATAGGAACAAATCTAGACCGCTAAAAATTCAATTTCAGGATAATAATACTCCATCCTACATACTGCTCAATAAGAAAAAATTACAAGCTACTCGATTCTCTCGAATTCAAATAAAGGATGACCAAACTAAATATCAAATTAACTACTCAAAGAATTTGAGAGAGGAGCTAGAAAGGCGCAAAATGGAGGATGAGCATCTAACCATAAAATACGTTAATAAAATTCCAACTATTGTGAACATTACGAAGAAACTTGGTGCAAAAAACTATTAAAACTCACAAACATAAATACATTCTACACTAATATAGATTCTCTTTATGCAAAACAAGCCGGTTTCTTTTCATTTATTTCATCAACGTCCAATATTCACATTTTTGCGATAACAGAATCCTGGTTATCCCCTAGAATACCTAGCTCCCTTATTAACCCCAATGGGTATAGCTTATACCGTAAGAATAGATTAAATAGAATTGGAGTTTGCGTTTTCTTTCATAAAGAGTTCTTTAAATTCGAAATTAATTCGATTCCACATGATCTGGAGGGAATCGAATCTCTTTTGATTAAAATTGTGTCTTTCCTATCTAAGTCATTCTGCATAGACCTCTCCTGCCATACGATCTTACAATCTCCATATGTTAATATATTGAAGAATGTTGTAAAAGTAAAGAAAATCTTATCATCTTGACGATTTTAATTTTAAAGATTTGTTATGGCCTATTCTTTCACCTCTTGATGGCAATAATCCTAGTGTCCCTTTTTATGACTTATTTTTTCAAACTAATCTGAAACAATTTATAAATGAGCCGACAAGGTTCCGTCAAGGCAATGAACCTTCAGTATTAGACCTTGTAATATGTAATGAAGAGGAGCTGATTTCCGACATTTTCTATCTGCCTCCAATTGGTATCTCAAATCATGTTGTTCTTCATACTAAAGTCCAGCCTGGATATCTCTAGTAATATCAGTGAAAAAACAAAAAAATCCTTCACTAAAACCGATTATCAAGAATTAAATAACTATTTCAATCAAACAGATTGACAGGTACTAGATGGTCACACCTGTGAATTTGTGTGGGAAAAATATAAAGAAATTATGTATAAGGGAATAGAAGAATGTTCCAAAACTTATACAGTGAAAACTAACCCTAGATCTCCATGGATTGATAATCACTTAATCCAAATGAGTAAAGAAAAACAATGCTTGTGGATAAGAGTTAAGAAAAATCCATCCGAAGAAAACATTCGCTTGCACAGGCAGTATTGTAATATCTCTACCTCTAATAAAATCTAGACCCTTATTTATTTTAACATGTAAATGTAATAACGCTAGACCTTATTTTTACACTTATTCTGAAATTTCGCCACTCGAACAAATTCTGAATATTCGCTCTTCCAAAATGTCACCTGTGTAATAAACCCCTCTACTCCCCTATATAATGTCGGCTGTCACCAAAATCTATAACCCCAAAATGCGCAGCTGAGCGGACAAAGGCTACTCCGGCCCGTTTCCTGAGCTAGGTTCGCCTGGTCTTAAAGCGGGTTGGTCTCCTTTTGCCAGGACAGGGTTGGTCTCGGTATTTCGTCTCCTTTCCGAGGGGACCACACTCTCCAGAGGGGGAAGGACTGACTTACGGGATACGGGTGATGATTTTAAATAAGGTGGAACTACAACGTTGTATATAAAAAAAATATATTCAACAAATCACCTGTGAAAATACACATACATACATAAATCCTGATATAAAAAGAAAAATCCCGAGATACCCTCAAATAATTAAAGGTCTTAGATACAATTTAAAATCCTACCTATACCCTTTTTCTTTTGGAAACGTGTGCCCAGACGATAAATATAATATTATTGTGTGTTTACCTTCTCATCAAACGATTTATTTCTAATTCACGGGCTTGGGCTGTCCTTGACCTAGTGGTACAACCGCAGACGACAGTTATTCTCGACAAAACAAAATTTGATGTGTCAGTGACTAATAAAATATTTATCGGCCAGCGTCACGACTTTCGTAATTCCCCTCAGTAATGAAATCACCTACATATGTTTACGCATTCCATTAATAATTAAAACTTTAAAATCAAATCGGAACAAAAAGGATTATGTAAATTTACCAAATTGACTACTTATCAGCACAAGTTCGCTGCAGTCTACAAAAAGAATTATCTATAAAACACACTCCGGTTTTTGTGTTGCCGTGTACATAATTTTTAACTCTCTTGAAACTTACTGTCTCCTACCTATCTACGAGGTGGAATAGAAATATGCGGCCTAAACAAAATGATAACTCCCCCAGATGAAAAGGAAAAAAAATTAATTTGACAAGTTGGAGACTCTCTGGCAAATTTAATTAGTATCAGCCCACACGGTAAATAAACTATATATATATATATATATATATATTACACAAAAAAAAATTATTTAACTGAGTCTGCCCAGATGTGTCCAAGCCCTTTAGAAAAATAGAAAATTCAGATACAAATATTCGCATTCGCTATTTCGTGTATTGGCAAACGAATTTATACTCCCAAGTTTCAGAATTTCGATGCAAATAATATCTGACAAATCTCTCCAATAAAAAAAAAACTCCCAATCTAAATTCTGTTCAAAAATTTACGGCTTTGGAAACTTCTTTTGTATGGCCGGGGTGCTGCTGGAATTTGCTAGCTTCTTACCGCCACGAGTGGTGCCACTTCGCCGATATCGGGCTAGGTAGATTACAATTTTTGCGTAGAGGGTAATTCTACCGTTTTGTGTCTCGAAACGGGGGACAGTGTTCACTGACAAGGATATCTCAGTATCCCTATTGCACCCTGACACAACGGCGAGAACTTTTGCCTCTGATAACGCTAACACTAAAAAAACTACTACCGCTCGACCGGCACTCTCTTTGTTTTCTCTCCTCCACCGTTTTTGTGTTTTCCCTACTTGGGGTTTTTTTGTCGAATTGCAAAACAATTTCTTTTTTTTTGTTGTTCGAACGTGTGCTAATTTTTGTTTGTTGAAAATCGTATTCAAAACAAATTGGTTTACTGTGACCCAGTAAGATGTTTTATTTTTCTTTCGTCTGTTTTGACTTCGTCTAAATTTTTTAAACAAAATGTGGGTCGCATTCCAGTTTTTTATTATGATTTAAAATAAAATATGTTTTACCGTGTGGTCTAAAACTTTATACACTAAATTTATTTTTTGATATTTGCATTTATTACAGTATTCAAACAGACTCACACAGGAGTTGAGATTAGCACGAAGCAATTACGAGAATGGAATAACCACAAGAGGTTCAAAAGCTTTTTATAAATATGTTAGATCCAAGTTCTCCTCTAAAACTGGTGTACCATTAATAGAAAAACCAAACGGAGACAATTGCACCAAGGAAGAAGTATGCGAAATTTTTGCCGAAACTTTAGCAAATGCATTTACAATAGACTCTGATTTAATAACGCCTGTAATGCCACTAGCTACTAGAAATATGAACTCACTAAATACGGTTAATATCACAGTGGAAGCAGTTAAAGAAGTATTAAAGAATCTGAAAATCGCAGTTTCTCCTGGAATTGAGAAAATATCCCCTACAGTCTATAAAAATTGCAAAGACAGTCTAGCAGATCACTAAAAGAAAATTCCATTCCTGCCCCATGGAAATCAGGAATAATTACGCCTATCTATACAGATGGAAATAAAATGCTTTCGACGAATTATCGGCCTATAACGGTTCCACCAACATCAGTTAAAATTATGGAGAGATTCATCGTTAACGAACTTGTTCCATTTTTGTTAGACAATAAAATCATTCCAGATTCCCAGCATGGTTTTCTACCTAATCGATCGGTAACCAGTAATCTTCTAACTGCTCTTAACGACTGGATATTCTATTTAGATCATTACGAACCTGTGGATGTAGTATACATATATTTTTCTCGAGTCTTCGATAATGTATCCATTAAAAAGCTACTAGCGAAATTTGAACATTTCGGAGTGCGTGGTGAGCTGTTGGCATGGCTGAAAAGTACAATATGAGGATAACTCAAGTAATTTCCATGAAGTGCGCAGTGGGGTACCTCAAGGTTCCATTTTGGGTCCTATCCTTTTCCTGGTATACGCTTCTGACTTAACTGCTAAGTTTAAATGCAAAAACAAATCGTTTGCCGATGACATGAAGTTTTACCGTTGTCCTGATATTCAAAACACTATTCAACACGACCTGGGTGAATTATTAAAATGGTGCAAGGAGTGGAACATACAAATAAACTTTAACAAGTGTTTTGCAGTGCGGTTACAACAATCCATGTGTTACATATTATATTGAATCAGAGCCTATAAAATCAGTTTTGGAAGTCCGTGATTTGGGTGTCATAATTAATACAGGTCTGGGTTGGTCCTCGCAGTCTGCAAAAGCGGTTAACAGCTCTGTACTTGATATCTAAGGCATTTCCAAGAATGAGTCCAGGCTTGTTCTTGAGACTATACAAAAGTTACATCCGACCTCACTTAGAATTTGCTATTGCAATTTTACTGGGTCATAATTTAAAACACGATGTTTACGTAAACATCGAAATCTTGACTTTAACACCCCATTCGATTTTCAACAATGTTCCTAGCCCTCACAAAGTGATCATTATAAGCACTTTCAGGAGTATGCTCAGGAGGGGTTTCAAAAGGAGTTAAAAGAAAAGGTTTCAAGGGGTATCCAAAGTCATCAATAAGAAATGAATCGTCTCCTTGAACATAGAGATTTTCCATAATAACTTTGACATTCGAAGCTTGCCAAATTGCCGAGTCGTGAGTGGATCCTGGGAAACGGGCGTTCAAATTTAGAATGTTATAATCACTGTCCACTATTATTTGACAATTTATACTGTAGTATCCTTTTCTACAGTAATATGGAAACGCTGGATATTCTTCCGGAGGAGATATGATTGCTATGTGAGTGCAGTCTATAGCACCCAAGCATCGAGGAAAATTAAATCTTTCCATGAAGCCATTCTTCACCATATTCCTCTTGTTTTGAGAATTAGGGAATTGGATCCAGTTCGGCAAGACATGATTACAGATTGCATTTGTAACTTCATCAATAAAGCGACAAAATAATATCCTTTTCCAGTAGTCAACTGATAGCTTCTTAATGCGTAAAGTTGATAGAATTTTTAAATGAACTGGTAAACTTGTGTCTCTTTCTCCTTGATACATATGGTAGAAAGCATGTCAATGATTATCCTGACTACATTTTTATTGAAATGAAATATGTTCTTGAATTGAGTACCTGGTAATTGAAATGGGTCATTCATGTCTCGTAATATTCGGTGTTGTAGTCTGAGTTCCGTACTGTAAAATAAGGTAGTAGTGAATTATCAAGAAGGTATGAAATTTATGTAGGTAATTACCGTTCTTCATTTGCAATAATTTCTTCTACAAAACCCTCACCAACCACATCATAATAAGCCATGTACTGTTAAAACTTAAATAGGAATTTTTAGCATACTGTTAAAAATAAAGGTTTTAAAGCAGCCATGTCAAACATGCGGCCCGCGGGCCGCATGCGGCCCACTGAGCATTTTCCTGCGGCCCCGAATCAATTTTGAAAACAGCCATGTTATGCGGCCCGCGAGCCTGTTAAAAACCGAAAATAAAGTACTGTGATGATGAACTAAGATGCGCGCTCAACCTAAAAGCCTGGCTTGTTACGGAAAGTTCTATCGCGCGAGAACACAGATGACGCTACCTGAACATTCTGGAAAGAACTGTCGAGTAATCACAATCCGTATATAAGGCAATACCGCCCGATTGAGTTCAGTTGTTCAGTCAGTTATGAGTCAGTTGCGATAGAATTGCGAGTTTAGTTGCGTACTTATTGTTACAACACGTAACAGTACTTATTGTTATTTAACATGTCTGTTTCAAAACCGAGTGGAAGTAAGAGGAAACTTGGAGATGAGCATCGTATCTTTCAAGAAAAGTGGGAATTAGAGTTTTTTTGCTGTTAAGTGAAAGACAAAATTATTTGCTTGATTTGTAACAGTACAGTCGATGTCCCAAAATTATATAATATAAAACGTCACTACGATAGTCATAAAACTAAGTTTGACAAGTATACAGGCATGATTAGAAACGAAAAGTTAAAAGAGTTAAAATCACGGTTAAAAGATCAACAGCTTATGTTTACACGTCCAAAGCAAGAAAATGAATCTGCCGTTCAAGCGAGCTACGTACTGTCGGAGTTGATCGCAAAACACTCAAAACCATTTGTTGAAGGTGAATTTATAAAAGAGTGCCTTGTAAAGGCCGCGGAAATTGTAAGTCCCGGGAGCGTGAAGGCTTTTCAAAATATATCTTTTTCCCGGAATACTGTCGCTGAAAGAGTTACCGAGCTGGCTGCCAATATAAGCGAACAGATAAAAACAAAATCAGACTCTTTCATTGCATTTTCTATTGCCTGTGACGAAAGTACAGATGTGTGTGGTGTGGCGCAATTCGCTGTTTTTCTTCGTGCTGTTGATAGAGATATCATGATGATATGAAGAATTACTGGAATTAGTACCATTGCATGATACAACAACTGGGGACGATATTTTCAATGCTGTTTATGGACTTCTGCAAAAGAACAATTTAGATTTGTCAAAACTGTATTCCGTTGCAACAGACGGAGCTCCTTCAATGACTGGAGTAAATAATGGCTTCATTAAAATATTACAAACAAATATCAGAGAAACGGGCAGTGACAAACCAGATTTTCATCATGTTCATTCCATAATCCACCAAGAAGTTTTATGCTCAAAAGTGATCAAGTTGGAAAGCGTTTTAAAATCAGTGAAAAAAATTATAAACTTCATAAGGTCACGTGGCTTGAATCAGCGACAGTTTTCTGTGTTTTTACGTGATTTAGAAAGTGAGTACACTGGTTTACCATATTATGCAGAAGTGCGATGGCTTTCGTGTTCTATGGTTCTCGATCGCTTTTGGAAACTCAAAGAAGAAATACGCCTTTTCATGGAAGTGAAAGAACAAGATGTCAGCTTATTATCCGACGTACCTTTTTTACAAGATCTTTCATTTATGGTAGACATCACAAAACACTTGTCGGACTTAAATACGAAATTGCAAGGACCACGTCAAGTTATAACAGATATGCATGATCATATTAAAGCTTTCAAGTGTAAGATGATGCTGTGGAAAAACCAATTAGCGGTGGATAATCTGTCACATTTTGCGACTTGCAAGACGTATCAGGAAAGTACAAGTGGCCCAATATCATACAAAATGTATACAGAGAAAATGGGAAGCCTTCTGTCAGAATTTGAAAAGCGTTTTCAGGATTTTAAGTCCCAAGAAAACAATTTTTCTTTATTTACTGGTCTTGTCACTATCGATATTGATAAAGTTGCCCCTCACTTGCAGATGGAAGTGATTGAGATTCAGTGTCAAACCCATTTAAAAGAAAAATTTGATAGTGTTGGTACATTCGAATTTTATAAGTACTTGCCTTTTCAATACCAAGAAATGAGAAAACTTGCCTGTAAAATCCTGTCAATGTTTGGAAGTACCTATAAGTGTGAACAATTATTTTCTTTGATAAAAGGAAACAAATCTCCCGCAAGATCGCGATTGACGGACGCACACTTGGACGCAGTTTTAAAAGTTATTTCCGCCGATAAATTCACGCCACAAATAGACAACTGAATTAAAGACAAAAGATGTCAAATATCTGGCAAAAGAAGTTAATGTTTGTAAGTTTTTGTAATGTCCTTTTTATTGGAAATTTAATAAATATACTTCTAACATAATAGTACTTTTTTTCGTTAAGATTTTCAGTAGTTTGTCTTCTTTAGGATTAGATTTTGTGGCCCACCTAGTCTATGGTCTTCATGCTTTTGGCTTACCAGTGACTTTGAGTTTGACATGGCTGTTTTAAAGGATCATTTTAGATGACTCCTCTAAAATTTTAACAGAGGATTCATTACCGGATACGAAAACAGTTTTATCAGCCATTAAATTATTAAAGGCGTCTAAAATTTAACAGAAAAGATACAGAATAGACCTCTTAAATTATGAAACAAGACAGGCTCAGGCAGAGAACACTCTCTGAGAGAAGACAGAAGGGTGGTGTCATTACAACGTTTAGGATTCTAAGAGATGACTTTTGGGACCCTTTTAGTTTTTTTACATTGAATGAAGATAACAGTTTAGGAAGTCACAATTGTAAATTGTAAAGAAGAATCTTTTAGGTCTAGTGTTAGGCAAAACTTCCTAGTAAATAGAGTATTCGATAAATGGAACGATTCAAGTAGGGGCATCGTATCAGCTCCATCTCTGAATAGCTTCAAGAATGGACTGGGCAGGTGTTCTTGATCTGGTGTTGTACTTGATTAGTATTTTATAATTCTATAGTGCTACTATCTTTTTAAATCTCAATTTGTTTTAAGCTAAGTGTGTAAAATTAGTTCAATTAACAGCTAATCTATTAGTACCTATGTAATTTGATTTTGTAATTGAGCCGAATAAGCTTTGCTTTGGCTCGTAATCACTGTGTAATAATAATAATAAAATATGGTTGATGTCGTATCAGTCACGTGATGGAAAAGACTCAGCGTTTCTACTGTAAACAAATTGCAATGAACCACAGAAACAAAAAGTTTCCTGATATTTGAATTGAGGGCGCATCCGCCAAAGCATTAGTTATTAATCCCATCGTTTTTAAGTAGGTATGTATATTGTTTGTAAATGATTTATTACTACGTGACATTTGTGAATAACTTTTAGCAATAACCAAAAATGCGTTCGAAGCAATTTATACATTTATAAATTAAAATTTATCTGAATCTAATTAAAACTATTTCAAGCAAATACAAACCTGAACAATAGCCTATAATAGGATCCATTAAATGCGAAATATTAAATTTAGCCTTCAATTAATAACAATAAGTAATAAATTTTAACAATAATATCGTTGAGTGCGTTAACGTGGTTTGATTGGTTTATATTTTAAGAGTAATTGTGAACATGATTTGAAAAATGAGTAGAAACCATAAAATAGTTATGTCTCCATTAAAAACGGTATCGATCATAGTAAAAATGATTTGAGTAGGCGTTGAAAATAACCGTAGTCAGAGGAAATGAAAAACAGTCGATAATTATTTATTTTTCATTAATTAATTTTGCAATCCGTATGACATTTCTATTCTTAATTTTTAATTCTGTGGTTGGAACTGTTCTGTTGATGCACTCGATGGCCTCTTTTGTATAAATCAACTAGTTAGTTTATTTTGTCTATGACTACGGGATTTATAATTACAATTTCATGTTTAGAATATGCAAATGGTGGTTGAGGTACGAGAATTCTTAAACGCTTTCAGTGTATTAAATAAGAGAAATATCCAAAAAGTACTCGACTATTTATGATATAAGAGACTGTTGTCAGGGCCGTTCCAACCTGGTCGAGCGCCGTCGTGCAAATGTGATCACAGCGCCTTTTTTTGGTGCATATATTTTTTAAATTTTATATTATGTACATTCAACATAATCGCTAGACGGTAATAAACATTTTATTACCAAACAAAAAATAAACATTTTTTGAACAAGGAATAGTTACCTAATTTAAATAACCTGAATAAAAACTAAATAACCACTAAATAAAAGTAGCTTTACGCGCTTTCTTTCTGGAAAATTCAGAAATAAGTTCAGTCATATTTATATTGTCCAACAAATCACTTTCAATCGATATGATTGCCAAATTATCGAGCCGTTGTTGGCCCATTGACGATCTTAATTAGTTTTTGAATAACTTTAACTTTGAGAAAGTTCTCTCCGCTGAAGCAACCGATACAGGCATTGTCAACAAAATTCGCAAAGCTACGCTTGCATTTGGAACAGAATGAGTTAAATTATTTTTTATAATGTAGTTTAACATTTGTGTCGGTGTTTGTAGATTAAGATTTTTTAAAAACTGCAACTCGTGGAACAATTCTGTTCCATTTATGTCACGCACATTACGATTTTTGTCTGTTGAAACTCTTTCAAGCTGTAAACAACAATTTAGTTGTTCCTTTTCTGGTAAATCTGAAAATTTACAAATATCCCATAAAAATTGAAAATGGTCGGAATGGGACGACAATAAGTCGAACCTTTCACCAATTGATCTTATAACAATATCAAGTGTATTAAATAAAATGTTTATTTTAAAATCCCGTTCTCCATCTGTAATTGGTTCATCGTCATTCTCGTAACTAAATTGTTTTTTAGCACGCTTTGGTCTAAACACATTATTAGTTTTGAGGATTGGCTATACATCTAGAGATTTTGCAAGTTCAGAAGCATCAACTAATACATCTCCAAATCCTTTATCACTTCGGTAACTATTGAAAAACTTTAGCAAATTATTCATTTGGGTACATGCTTCCGAGATATTAAAATCTTTGGTTTGTAATGTTTTGCTAACAGTATTGACTCTAAACAGAACATTGTACCACAATACTAATGTACATATAAACCGGTAACTTTTTAATTTATTTGCTAAAGATTCAGCCATATGCTTTGTATTGTTATCGAAAGAAACTCCACTGAATATACTATATAAAGCATCATAGACTTCCCCCCAAGGTAATACCTCAATGGAGTAATGGCATCAATTCTGCTCGACCATCTAGTTTCAGAAAGTGGTTTTAAAGTTAAATTGGAAATATGTTCTTTGAAAACGGTCCAACGATTAGTTGAAGCCGAAAAAAAATTGTAAAGTTCTTGAACTGTAGAAAAGAATTGCCAGCAAGAGTTGTTTCCCTTAACTGCATCATTTACAACCAAGTTTAAACTGTGATTACAACAAGGTACAAAAAATGATCTTGGATTCAAATCTAGAATTTTTTTTTGTAAACCGGCATACTTGCCTCGCATGTTGGTACCATTGTCGTATCCCTGGCCTCTCATATCATATAAATTTTAATTATGTTTTTCTAAAGCATTTAGTAGAAATTTTTGTAAGCCCTCAGCTGTTGTGTCTTCTATTGGAGCAAAATGTAAGAAACGTTCATCAACAACAATTTCCCCTGATGCTGTATCTAAATTTACGAACCTGATACAGACAGAAATTTGTTCTTGATGGCTCATGTCTGGAGTACAATCAAGAATAATAGAAAAATATTTTGAATTTTTAATCATATATAAAATATTTTCTCTTAAATTATTGCCTATTATTTCAATTATTTCATTTTGAATGTGGATGCCAAGGTAATGATTCATTCTGTTGATTTGCATTTGTACCCTCTTAGTATGTTCAGCCATTATAGGATCGAATTTGGCAATCATTTCCACACATTCTAAGAAATTGTCATTATTATTTTGAAACAATTTCAAATTTTGACCGCAAAAGGACAGATTTTGTTTAGCTAAAAACTGAATAACATAGAATACTCGCTCAATAACTACATGCCAATATTTAATTTCAGCATTAAACAAATATTTATGAGTTAGATCAATCGTATTGTTTGTTTTAAATCTAGTTAAACAGTCAGACCATGTCTTAAGATTTTCGAAATGCATTTTACTTTTTTCATGAATATTTAAATGTTCACTCAAATGTTGCCAATCATTATAGCCATTTTCATCAGCCAATCGGGCTTTTGCGGTGTTAAGGTTGAATATTCTGCAACAGAAACAAAACACTGAATTTTTCGATATCGAGTACAGAAGCCAATCATGCTTGATTTTTTCATTATTTGGAAAAATTCGAGTGAAGTATGATTCAGAAAATTTTCGCCCAGTCTTGTCTTTCGGAAAAACGCAATTTGAATTGTTATAATAGGTTGGACCATATTTTATCAGAAGTTCAATATTCATTGAAGATAATATTTTCGGCCACAAACCGAGATCTTTAGACAGCTGTACAGTCTTACTATCAAAAACTTCATCATCATCAGCTTCGATAAACGTTACAGTTTTTTCAACATCAACTGAACTTGATGTCGATGGCTCCATATTATCATCATCATTTTTTACGGAAGCCTCCGAAGGAGAATCAATGGGTGCTTTGAAAAATTGAGTTATTTTCTTATTGGTATTTTCCAACATTTCCTCCCGTTTACGTTTGTTAATTAGATTTTGGTAACCAGAAAGTTTCTTCTTACCTTCAGACATCTAAAAAAAAATACCAAATAAAATTTTGGGGTTGGGTTCGGGGTTTGTTGAATCTAATTAATTTATAATTACGAATTATAACGATCTGGATATACATTACTTATCTTAACTTTATTTTATACTTATAACTTATACTTTAAAGTTTGAGCTTCCAGAAAAGAACAAAATTTCAAACAAGGAAATAAGAAATAGGTATAACTTTTTAGCTGATGCGAGATGCGATTTACTCTACTGTTTGTGACAAAAGCCAATGCTCAAATGAACATGATTTCACTGCAATACTCGCTTGGCCAGACAAGAATGAACTTGTGAAATGAAACATAGGAACTAAGAAATATAGTGCGGGCGCACGGCGCTCGGTAATAGAACAAAATATGCAATAGGTCGGGATCAAGCAACTTAAAGAAATCATATTTGAATCTATAGATGATAATAATGATCATAATAATACATTTTATAAATTATTTGTTTGAATATTATTACTTATTTCCTACTTTAATCTTAATTCTAGCATATTCAGACATTGGTAAAAATAAAAAAAAATATCTTCCGCGCCTTTTTTGTGACGGCACATATGATTGGAACGGCCCTGACTGTTGTAATTTCTCCAGAATATCGTATATTGAACTATCTTGGTTCGTAAAAACTTCTGATAATCTGTCCGAAGTTTATTATGACATATCTATCAACAACATAATAAAAACAAAATATTCTCATAGGTATCAATGTAAAATAATTTGGTTAGGTTAGGAGTTAATTTAAAATAGAAGAAATATTTATCTCAAGTATTTTACTTATGATCATAAAAATATTAATTACAAAAACTAGCCAGTTTTCAATATGATTAAACAGTGGCTCCCCTCATCATGATCTATTATAGCAGGGCCGTTCCAATCATATGTGCAGGTCGTACGGCGCACGACGGCGCCGTCACAAAAGAGGCGCCAAAGGCGCCGAAGATATTTTTTTTATTTTTACCAATGTCTGAATATGCTAGAATTAAGATTAAAGTAGGAAATAAGTAATAATATTTAAACAAATAATTTATAAAATGTATTATTATGATCATTATTATCATCTATAGATTCAAATATGACTTCTTTAAGTTGCTTGGTCTCCACATATTGCATATTTTGTTCTATTACTGAGCGCCGTGCGCCCGCACTATATTTCTTAGTTCCTATGTTTCATTTCTCAAGTTCATTCTTGTCTGGTCAAGCGAGTATTGCAGTGAAATCATGTTCATTTGAGCATTGGCTTTTGTCTTAAACAGTAGAGTAAATCGCATCTCGCATCAGCTAAAAAGTTATACCTATTTCTTATTTCCTTGTTTGAAATTTTGTTCTTTTCTGGAAGCTCAAACTTTAAAGTATAAGTTATAAGTATAAAATAAAGTTAAGGTAAGTAATGTATATCCAGATCGTTATTTTTTTTATTTTTACCAATGTCTGAATATGCTAGAATTAAGATTAAAGTAGGAAATAAGTAATAATATTTAAACAAATAATTTATAAAATGTATTATTATGATCATTATTATCATCTATAGATTCAAATATGACTTCTTTAAGTTGCTTGGTCTCCACATATTGCATATTTTGTTCTATTACTGAGCGCCGTGCGCCCGCACTATATTTGTTAGTTCCTATGTTTCATTTCTCAAGTTCATTCTTGTCTGGTCAAGCGAGTATTGCAGTGAAATCATGTTCATTTGAGCATTGGCTTTTGTCTTAAACAGTAGAGTAAATCGCATCTCGCATCAGCTAAAAAGTTATACCTATTTCTTATTTCCTTGTTTGAAATTTTGTTCTTTTCTGGAAGCTCAAACTTTAAAGTATAAGTTATAAGTATAAAATAAAGTTAAGGTAAGTAATGTATATCCAGATCGTTATTTTTTTTATTTTTACCAATGTCTGAATATGCTAGAATTAAGATTAAAGTAGGAAATAAGTAATAATATTTAAACAAATAATTTATAAAATGTATTATTATGATCATTATTATCATCTATAGATTCAAATATGACTTCTTTAAGTTGCTTGGTCCCGACCTATTGCATATTTTGTTCTATTACTGAGCGCCGTGCGCCCGCACTATATTTCTTAGTTCCTATGTTTCATTTCTCAAGTTCATTCTTGTCTGGTCAAGCGAGTATTGCAGTGAAATCATGTTCATTTGAGCATTGGCTTTTGTCTTAAACAGTAGAGTAAATCGCATCTCGCATCAGCTAAAAAGTTATACCTATTTCTTATTTCCTTGTTTGAAATTTTGTTCTTTTCTGGAAGCTCAAACTTTAAAGTATAAGTTATAAGTATAAAATAAAGTTAAGGTAAGTAATGTATATCCAGATCGTTATTTTTTTTATTTTTACCAATGTCTGAATATGCTAGAATTAAGATTAAAGTAGGAAATAAGTAATAATATTTAAACAAATAATTTATAAAATGTATTATTATGATCATTATTATCATCTATAGATTCAAATATGACTTCTTTAAGTTGCTTGGTCCCGACCTATTGCATATTTTGTTCTATTACTGAGCGCCGTGCGCCCGCACTATATTTCTTAGTTCCTATGTTTCATTTCTCAAGTTCATTCTTGTCTGGTCAAGCGAGTATTGCAGTGAAATCATGTTCATTTGAGCATTGGCTTTTGTCTTAAACAGTAGAGTAAATCGCATCTCGCATCAGCTAAAAAGTTATACCTATTTCTTATTTCCTTGTTTGAAATTTTGTTCTTTTCTGGAAGCTCAAACTTTAAAGTATAAGTTATAAGTATAAAATAAAGTTAAGGTAAGTAATGTATATCCAGATCGTTATTTTTTTTATTTTTACCAATGTCTGAATATGCTAGAATTAAGATTAAAGTAGGAAATAAGTAATAATATTTAAACAAATAATTTATAAAATGTATTATTATGATCATTATTATCATCTATAGATTCAAATATGACTTCTTTAAGTTGCTTGGTCCCGACCTATTGCATATTTTGTTCTATTACTGAGCGCCGTGCGCCCGCACTATATTTCTTAGTTCCTATGTTTCATTTCTCAAGTTCATTCTTGTCTGGTCAAGCGAGTATTGCAGTGAAATCATGTTCATTTGAGCATTGGCTTTTGTCTTAAACAGTAGAGTAAATCGCATCTCGCATCAGCTAAAAAGTTATACCTATTTCTTATTTCCTTGTTTGAAATTTTGTTCTTTTCTGGAAGCTCAAACTTTAAAGTATAAGTTATAAGTATAAAATAAAGTTAAGGTAAGTAATGTATATCCAGATCGTTATTTTTTTTATTTTTACCAATGTCTGAATATGCTAGAATTAAGATTAAAGTAGGAAATAAGTAATAATATTTAAACAAATAATTTATAAAATGTATTATTATGATCATTATTATCATCTATAGATTCAAATATGACTTCTTTAAGTTGCTTGGTCCCGACCTATTGCATATTTTGTTCTATTACTGAGCGCCGTGCGCCCGCACTATATTTCTTAGTTCCTATGTTTCATTTCTCAAGTTCATTCTTGTCTGGTCAAGCGAGTATTGCAGTGAAATCATATTCATTTGAGCATTGGCTTTTGTCTTAAACAGTAGAGTAAATCGCATCTCGCATCAGCTAAAAAGTTATACCTATTTCTTATTTCCTTGTTTGAAATTTTGTTCTTTTCTGGAAGCTCAAACTTTAAAGTATAAGTTATAAGTATAAAATAAAGTTAAGGTAAGTAATGTATATCCAGATCGTTATAATTCGTAATTATAAATTAATTAGATTCAACAAACCCCGAACCCAAACCCAAAATGGTATGTGGTATTATTTTTTTAGATGTCTGAAGGTAAAAAGAAACTTTCTGGTTACCAAAATCTAATTAACAAACGTAAACGGGAGGAGGTGTTGGAAAATACCAATAAGAAAATAACTCAATTTTTCAAAGCACCCATTGATTCTCCTTCGGAGGCTTCCGTAAAAAATGATGATGATAATATGGAGCCATCGACATCAAGTTCAGTTGAAGTTGAAAAAACTGTAACGTTTATCGAAGCTGATGATGATGAAGTTTTTGATAGTAAGACTGTACAGCTGTCTAAAGATCTCGGTTTGTGGCCAAAAATATTATCTTCAATGAATATTGAACTTCTGATAAAATATGGTCCAACCTATTATAACAATTCAAATTGCGTTTTTCCGAAAGACAAGACTGGGCGCAAATTTTCTGAATCATACTTCACTCGAATTTTGCCAAATAATGAAAAAATCAAGCGTGATTGGCTTCTGTACTCGGTATCGAAAAATTCAGTGTTTTGCTTTCGTTGCAGAATATTCAACCTTAACACCGCAAAAGCCCGATTGGCTGATGAAAATGGCTATAATGATTGGCAACATTTGAGTGAACATTTAAATATTCACGAAAAAAGTAAAATGCATTTCGAAAATCTTAAGACATGGTCTGACTGTTTAACTAGATTTAAAACAAACAATACGATTGATCTAACTCATAAATATTTGTTTAATGCTGAAATTAAATATTGGCATGCAGTTATTGAGCGAGTATTCTATGTTATTCAGTTTTTAGCTAAACAAAATCTGTCCTTTCGCGGTCAAAATTTGAAATTGTTTCAAAATAATAATGACAATTTCTTAGAATGTGTGGGAATGATTGCCAAATTCGATCCTATAATGGCTGAACATACTAAGAGGGTACAAATGCAAATCAACAGAATGAATCATTACCTTGGCATCCACATTCAAAATGAAATAATTGAAATAATAGGCAATAATTTAAGAGAAAATATTTTATATATGATTAAAAATTCAAAATATTTTTCTATTATTCTTGATTGTACTCCAGACATGAGCCATCAAGAACAAATTTCTGTCTGTATCAGGTTCGTGAATTTAGATACAGCATCAGGGGAAATTCTTGTTGATGAACGTTTCTTACATTTTGCTCCAATAGAAGACACAACAGCTGAGGGCTTACAAAAATTTCTACTAAATGCTTTAGAAAAACATAATTAAAATTTATATGATATGAGAGGCCAGGGATACGACAATGGTGCCAACATGCGAGGCAAGTATGCCGGTTTACAAAAAAAAATTCTAGATTTGAATCCAAGATCATTTTTTGTACCTTGTTGTAATCACAGTTTAAACTTGGTTGTAAATGATGCAGTTAAGGGAAACAACTCTTGCTGGCAATTCTTTTCTACAGTTCAAGAACTTTACAATTTTTTTTCGGCTTCAACTAATCGTTGGACCGTTTTCAAAGAACATATTTCCAATTTAACTTTAAAACCACTTTCTGAAACTAGATGGTCGAGCAGAATTGATGCCATTACTCCATTGAGGTATTAGCTTGGGGGGAAGTCTATGATGCTTTATATAGTATATTCAGTGGAGTTTCTTTCGATAACAATACAAAGCATATGGCTGAATCTTTAGCAAATAAATTAAAAAGTTACCGGTTTATATGTACATTAGTATTGTGGTACAATGTTCTGTTTAGAGTCAATACTGTTAGCAAAACATTACAAACCAAAGATTTTAATATCTCGGAAGCATGTACCCAAATGAATAATTTGCTAAAGTTTTTCAATAGTTACCGAAGTGATAAAGGATTTGGAGATGTATTAGTTGATGCTTCTGAACTTGCAAAATCTCTAGATGTAGAGCCAATCCTCAAAACTAATAATGTGTTTAGACCAAAGCGTGCTAAAAAACAATTTAGTTACGAGAATGACGATGAACCAATTACAGATGGAGAACGGGATTTTAAAATAAACATTTTTTTTAATACACTTGATATTGTTATAAGATCAATTGGTGAAAGGTTCGACTTATTGTCGTCCCATTCCGACCATTTTCAATTTTTATGGGATATTTGTAAATTTTCAGATTTACCAGAAAAGGAACAACTAAATTGTTGTTTACAGCTTGAAGGAGTTTTACCAGACAAAAATCGTAATGAGCGTGACACAAATGGAACAGAATTGTTCCACGAGTTGCAATTTTTAAAAAATCTTAATCTACAAACACCGACACAAATGTTGAACTACATTATAAAAAATAATTTAACTCATTCTGTTCCAAATGCAAGCGTAGCTTTGCGAATTTTGTTGACAATGCCTGTATCGGTTGCTTCAGCGGAGAGAATTTTCTCAAAGTTAAACTTAATCAAAAACTACTTAAGATCATCAATGGGCCAACAACGGCTCGATAATTTGGCAATCATATCGATTGAAAGTGATTTGTTGGACAACATAAATATGACTGAACTTATTTCTGAATTTTCCAGAAAGAAAGCGCGTAAAGCTACTTTTATTTAGTGGTTATTTAGTTTTATTTAGTTTTTATTCAGGTTATTTAGATTAAGTAACTATACCTTGTTCAAAAAATGTTTATTTTTTGTTTGGTAATAAAATGTTTATTACCGTCCAGCGATTATGTTGAATGTACATAATATAAAATTTAAAAAATATATGCACCAAAAAAAAGGCGCTGTGATCACATTTGCACGACGGCGCTCGACCAGGTTGGAACGGCCCTGTATTATAGTAATAATAGAGCCCACTATATTATACAATCAAGACATCATATAGTAAATACAAAATACACAATCGAGATTACCATATTACATTTAATTTTTTCTTCTGTGTTGAAACTGTTGATTTGACACAATTGGTACTTACGTTCTTTTGTGTGCCTCAATTCGATTCCAATTAGCACCAGAATTATAATTGACTACAACATTTTTAACACATTGAACGTGATTTCAGAACGTCAACTTTCTCGTTCAACCTCAACGGCAGTTGCTTTATATTTTTTTTAGAACGTCTACGTCCCAACATAATCACAGATTAACCCTTATTAACTTAATAGCTGGTGTTTATCAACTTTCTAAATAATCCATTTAAGTTAAAAGGAGATAATTTTGTTGAGGCGAATTTGGTCCGGACCTCTTAGAAGCAATTTATATTTTAATAACCACATTTTTGAGACCTTATAAACATAAATTACCGATAGGTATATTATAACTTCAATTTAGGAAGATTTATAAGAAGTTGTGAGGAAATTGACCGGTATTAGCACGGTTAAAAGATACAGAAACACTTTCGAAAAAGAGAAACGTCATGGTGAAAAAAGATAATCAAAGGTTTCGTGTAAAAAATGGATTTTATATTTAGATAAACCTAAACCTTATCATAACGTTTTTTTTCTGACGTGGCAACGTTTACTTTACGAGGAGTATATAAATTAGAGACTTACTGACAACGTTTTGAAATATTATATCTTCACTCAACTGGCCTAACTCGACACATCTTTAATTTGGGAAGATTTATAGTCGTTTTATACGAGACCGTTTATAGGTTAGGATGTACAGTAATTGTCTTCTCGAGTGTGTTGGTTTTAAAATCTTTAAACGGTTTGTTTTAAACGTACTGCAACAAATTGACTGCTAGCTTTATTTATGGGCTGCGATTGCTTCCACTGCAGCCGTCAAAGTCGAGGAAATTTATAAATTGTGCTTCATTTAAACGCAAGTTCACATATGAATTATTCAAATGATGTTTATTTTATTAAATTTGTGTCAGTTTTTTATAAGTCGGAATAACAAAGTTAATGCCTTATTTCTCTAGGAGAATGCATATTTTTGGTAACCTTTGGACAAACCTTATATAATATAAATAACTTTACGATGTTGCCAAACCGTTAAAATATGACATATACCTATGTAATACTCATATATTGCTGGTAGTATATAATTAGTTTACTTTTCACTTGGTCTTAAATTGTTACCTTGGATATTTTTCTAATGTTTAGTTTAGTCGTCGTGTTCAATTTTGTTTATTAAAACCTATCTTAAGGTCTCGTAATTTTTATTACACGTACGTTGTAATTTGAGTCATAATTGACACAGAAGTAACAGAACAAAATGGTTGACAGTAGATTGTGTTTGATGAGGTCTTTTTATAGCATTTTAGAGGAAATATTATAACAGCAACTTTTGACGTTACAAGATATATTTACTTAATGTCAACATAAAACAAAATATAAACTCCAATAAAATAAAAGGATAATCAAACATAGAAAATGTTCTTCGTACAGGGTACTTCAACAGATTGAACTAGCAAACGAACGATGTTTGCTTAAAATCGAATTTTTCAATAAATTCTGTAAACCGTCTGTTCCAACATCTTGGTGCTTGCTTTAATCCATACAAACTACGTTGAAGTTTACAAACTAGTCCGCTTTCGTCTTCATATCCCTCTGGCTGCTTCATAAATACTTCTTCTTCAAGTTGACAGTAAAGAAATGCTGTACAAACATCAAATTGGGTGAGCGACATGTTTCTATTGGCAGCAACACTAAGTAATGCTCGTATAGTGTCTCCTTTTGCCACTAGACTGTAAGTCTGATCATAGTCCTCTCCTTTCCGTTGAGAATAACCCTTTATTACTAATCTAGCTTTAAACTTGTCTATTGAACCATCTGGATTGTTTTTCAGCTTGAACACCCACTTGTTCGGAACTTCTTTCTTGCCTGGTGGTAACAATTTTCTTCAAGTGACTGTAGTTCTCGCTGCATAACTTCGATACAATTCTCTCGTTCTTTTCAAGTTATAGCTTCTTTATAGTTTAGTGGTTCTTCTGGCTCTATGATTTCAGCAGCAACTGTCAATACAAAATGATCAAGTTTTTCTGGCTTTCTTAGTGTTGACCTATCTCTTAACTGTCGTCTTACATCGGTATTTCCTTCGTCAAAATCAGATTGAATAAGTTCTTCTCTAAAGCTTCCTAATGATTCATCATTTGGTACCTCTTGTGGTTCTGGATCTACTTCGGTTTGGTCTTCTTGTTGCAGATTTTCCTCTATGTTTTCGTTTGATGAATGTATTGTCGTTCTTTCATCACTGTGTCTTGTAAATGTAAGCAAAGTTTTAAGTGATGTAGAAGGAGGGGGCTCCTGGGTCTCTTTTATTACTTGCAAAGGTGTAAGTTCATCAAAAACTACATCACGTGATCTAATCAGTTTTTTTGTGCTCAAAGCTCCAAATTCTGTAGCCATCTTCTTCATAACCAATTAGAATACCTTTTACAGCTTTCTTGTCAATTTTTCGACGTCTACTTTTGTTGACGTGAGCATAACAAGACCTTCCTATGATTCTAAAGTGAATAATTTTTGGTTGAACCAAACTTCATACGGCGTCTCGCCTTCAATGTTCGATTTTCCTGTACGATTGTCGAAACTTTGATCGGTTTCGACAAGGGTTCGGCTTTCTCTTTCTGCGCATCCATTTTGTTGTGGAGTGTAGGACATTACTAGTCTCTGCCGTATACCTTGTTGGTCTAGGATTCTCTTGACTCGATAATTATCGAATTCTCCTCCATTGTCGGACAGAATTTCTTGCACTATATGACCTGCAGCTCTAATTTGTGCCAAAACAATTTTTAGTTTCTCTACGATTTCAGATTTGTTCTTTATAAAATAAACGTAACGATATTTTGAGAAATCATCATTGTTACAAAATAACGATAGCTTTGCTTTGAACGCACGTTAAAAGGTCCACAAACATCTGTGTGAATTTTTTCACCTGGTGCATCAGCTCGTTTTCTTGTACCAAACTTGAAAATATGAGCCTTTCCATAAACACAGCCCTCGCATAGATCATTATCAAGCTTTACATCTATCTGTAGCTCGTTTTTCAATACCATTTTAACATGTCTTTTATTTTGGTGACCAAATCTTTCGTGATATATCTGTAAAACGTTTTTGTTGGTAGCTAGATTGACTTCATTTGATTTTCCCGGTTTTCGAGTTTTCATTTTTAACACATATAACCCTCCAGATCGACTTCTTTTTCTGCTATATGGAATGAACACCGTTCAGCCGTCGCAACAAACCGGCTGTCTGTATACATGTCTTGTGCTGACAAGGACGAAAACAAGTTCTTCTTTATCTCTGGAACATACCAAACATTGCGTAGTGTAAACAATGTTTTATTTATATCTGTTTCTACCTTGACGTCTCCTTGTCCAAGAGCTGGGACTGAATGGCCATTAGCTGTTGTAAATCTGCGGCTATCAAGAAATGGTCGAAACGTGTCAAACCAGTCACTATGATTGGTGATATGGTTGGTAGCTCCGTTATCTATATACCAGTCATCGTCACTTCCGCAAAATAACACTTCATTGGACTCAATCAGCAAACTCATTTCCTTGTCTTTTGCAAGTTTCTTTTCAGGTTTCGGTAGTCTTCCATCGGCTTTCCATTTATCGCACTGTTCAACTTTATGGTTGGGCTGCTTACAGTAATTACAGAATAAACGCTGTTTACTTGATTTTGTGATCTTCTTGCCTACGTATAAGACTTCTTGACTATTTTCTCCTTCATTCTTTGTTGGCAAAGCTTTTTCTTATGCAACCAACTGATTTGTAAAATTTTCTATTGTTCTTTCTTTGCTTGATATTAAAACCCAACCGGAAGTAATAAATCTGGCAAGTCACACTTGCAAGTATTTCCTACTTTGAGTTTTACTTTAGATATCTCAGTTTGTAAGCCCTTCCATAAGTTTTTAAGCTTCGACATATGGGTGGAAATATCGTCTTCAGATTTGCGATTATAGCTAAAAAATTGTGAACACAGATCAAAGGTTTTATCTTCAACCTGGCCATCAAACATTCTATGCAACTCTAGCCATACTTCCCTAGCGGTTGTAAATCTCAAGTGTTTCTTGAATCATGTTTACTGTTAACGCAAGAATAGCGCAACCATCTAACTTCTTATATTCTGATAAGGTTTTCTCATAAACTATTTTCTCATCTGCTGAGGCATTATCAGCAAGAGGCGTTGGTGGATTTAACGTACCTTGAACAACTTCTATAACCCCTGAGATTGACCTTAAAAGTATCTCCATTTTGTATTTCCAAGTTGTCCAGTTATTTTTGCCTTCAAGTAGACCAATGTTCACTTTCCCCAACAAATCCATTTTACTCTGAACTTGCTTGAATAACGCTTGAAACTTCTGCTTGTAAAAATTTTATCTGTCAAACTAACTTTCAAAATGTTGTTTTAATTCTGGACTTCTCTTTTTACTTCTTTCTTCTGTATTACTCTTCGTAGTACAACGACGGTTAGAACTGCTACAACCACGCTCGAGCTACCATGTTGATGTGGTATTTTTATAGTATTTTAGAGGAAAGATTATAACAGCAACTTTTGACGTTACTTATTGTCAACTTCATCTTATTAAAACAAAATATAAACTCCAATAAAATAAAGGGATGATCAAACATAGAAAATGTTCTTCGTACAGGGTACTTCAACAGATTGAACTAGCAAACGAACGATGTTAATGTATAGCGGTATTTTTGAGCACAGATCGTGAAATGTTGCAAACTAAATATTTGTAAGTATTACACAATATTCTCATGTTTCGTTACCGTTAATGAGAAGAATAGAATACGTAAATGACTATAAGCATATAAATAAAAGAAGTAGGCAACACTCGTCTATCACTTATTTAAATAAACTGTACACGATCCTGTTGTTAGACGTTTTCTTGTTTATTTTGAAGTGTTATGGTGGGTAATTTGGTAAATTATGCCCCTGGAGGTTGAATTTGTAAGTAAACTAGATATTAGTGGTGGATCGACCGACTGGCTAATGCCTATCATTAGCTTTAACGTTCGATTCGTGATGTTTGAATACGCTGACGTGGTTAAATCCGAAAGAAGAAGATAATGTAGAAGAAAAAAAAGCGGCACTTATAATTCTGATTGGAAATTGAGTTTTTGTTAATTTTCTATGAAAGTAGGAAGTTTGCATTTCCTTAATGGATACTTTTAAGCGTTATTACGTGGAATATCGGTCAAAAGTCCAAATAGTAAATTTATTATCAAAAAATTCGTAGAGTTGTGGTACCTACATTATTTTTAAAACAATGGTCAGTGAGTTCCATGATTCTTTAATCTTAGAAAATAAAATAATACATAAATTATAAACTTAACCAAACTCAACGAAACGACTCTGCTCTGCCTCGCCCTTCTTTCCGCAAATTCACTCTGCTTCTCTTCTCTTCATTTGACAGTTGACGTGGTCTCAGATACTAATATTGAGCATCTACCAACCTACAATGACTCAAGTCCTAGAGATTTATATAAATAATTATAGTGAGAAATTTAGATCGCTTTTTAAACAAACCAAATCAAAATAAAAGTTCCTAAGTATCAGATCTGGCAAATAGATGGCTGAGGAAATAAATCTGTTAATATATGATATAACGAAGAGATTCATGGGTAATTCACGCAAAAAGAAAAAAGGGCTACTGAAACAGAGTGGTAGCCGCGGACATGCATGTTTCTGGTTCATTTGCCGTCCTCAGTACGATATAACCAAATAAGGGTGTAAACCTTTGGAGCAAATATGTTAATCGAAACATGGGAAAACACAAAACAACGGATTTCAACAGGGAAACCAAATGCACATTTGTGCCTTCAATTGGAAGACCCCGAGTTTTCGGGACAACAACCAAGATCGACACGAAGGCGCATATAGCCCCCCTGCTTGAACCTTCCGACCCATACTAAACACCCGAAAATTAAATTTACATTAGAAATTGAAGAAAATAGCTCAAACAATTTTCTTGATTTAAAAATTCAAAGAGTTAATAATGTACTTGATTATTCAATTTACCGAAAACCAACACAAACTGATGTAACAATTCCATTCAATTCTAACCACCCTATGTCACACAGACTAGCAGCATATAATTCAATGATACATAGAGCTTTTTCAGTTCCTATGAACAAATGTAATTTTGATAGAGAGATTAATACAATTAGACAAATAGCAACATCTAACGGTTATCCATTAGATATAATAAATAAACTAATTAGTAAAAAAGAGGAAAAAGTGGCATTACAACTAATATATCCTAAACAAGCTGATGAAATTAAAACTTATAAAACCATCACATATGCAGGAAATATTTCTAATAATATTTCAAAGATAATATCTTCAGCAACGAATACAACAATTTCTTTTAAAACAGAAAGTTACGTTAGTACAAAATTGTTAAATGTAAAAACAAAAATACCACTATTAAAGAAGTCAGGTATATATATATATATATATATATATATATATATATATATATATATATATATATATATATATATATATATATATATATATATAAACTCAAATGTCCAGAATGTAATGCTGTCTATTTGGATCAGACCCTTAGGAATTTTGAAATACGATACAGTGAGCACTTACGAGCATACAGATTAAAACAACCAGATAAATCCCACTACGCAAAACATCTACTTGACACCAATCATTCATTGACACCTAACACAGAACTAGAAGTACTGCATATGTGTGAAAAGAAACAAGAACTGGATTTCCTTGAAGAACTGGAAATTAGAAGACATTTAAGAAACCCACAATATGAAGTTGTCAATGAACAGTTAAATCTAGGGAATTCTCCACTAATAAACTGTCTTCCTAAGTGATAATTGTAAAGATCAGCAGATATAGTTTTCCTGGTTTTCTATATCATTGCACAGTTATACTGATCTTAATTGGAAAAATGATATCCAGGATATCACCATAGGGCTAATAATATCTAAGCTTCAATATTTGTAATATCACATCTTCTTCTTTTTTCTATAAACATGTATTAAGCCAATCACAAGTTAGGTTACTTAGTCTAGCCAAAAATAAATACTAAACATCAGGTAGGCATAAAATGAAATGTAACTTCTGTCATTCTGACGATGATATTGATTTATCGAATTAATTGTCAATTTTTTATTATATTGTGGAATTAACTAGAGACCTTGAGTTTCATTTAAAAACACTGATATGAGCATATTCCACGAAGTAAGGGTCGAGACAGTCAATTCCATTAAAAAATCTTCGAGAGAAGATTTGACCCGACGGTACCAGAAGTTACTACAAAAACGTTACAAAGCATCACAAAACATTTGGTTTAACCAAGAATGCCTTAGGAAAAAAGTAATACCAAATTATGTGAATATAAAATGTCACACTAAAACACCACAAGCACAAAACGCTATAAAATGTGCTCAACGAGTTTGGATAAAATCAGAATGTAAGAAATGGTTCAAAGTTAGAGACTCCTTAGACAACTACATAAAAGTTGTACATTCAGAACTCACATTACAATTACATCCAGTAGAATTTGACTGTTTGGATGACAAAATTAGAGAAAATGTCAGCTCGATGAAGCATATGAAATTTAAGAAACAAGAAAAGAAGCTACAGAATCTTGAACACACACAACATAAAATTCAATACTCAAAACATCATGAAACTGTAAGTACCTACATACCAACACACTTTGCACCACGATTTGAAAACCTTTCAGGCACTAATTTTAGAGATAGTGAAATAGAATTTTTAAATAAAGGCTTAAAGTACAGCATACCACCAAAATTTACGAATAATATTAAAAAATTATAGCTACAGTGTCAGAAATAGCTTTAAAATCTAATTCAAATAATTTTCTTTATGAGAAATTAAAAATTGCCAATTTAATCAAAAATATTGAACCTTCAAAAGTTAAACGTCAAACAAAAAATGACATTTCAGTTTTAAACGCAATAAAAAAGAAGATAGAGAATAATAACCTAACAGTTACAAAATCTGATAAGGGGAACGCTACTGTCATTTTGACGACTGAAAATTACAATTCCAAAGTATATAACTTTATAGAATCCAGCGATATAAAAGTTCTTAAAGCAGACCCAACAAAGAAGTTTTCTAATAATGTAAGGGATATTGTTAATAATTCAAATTATCTTTTAAATGATTACGAAAAGAGGTCTATCATACATAAGAATCCTCATTGTCCACAATTATATGGAACAATTCAATAGAACTAATCAAAAAGTTGAAAGCAATCCACTTACAAGATAACTATAAACTCATATCGTTCGATGTAACTAACATGTTTACTAAAATTCCTCCTAAAGAATGTATAATACTTGAAAAAAAATTACTAGAAGATAAAAATATTAATCCAGGAATAATATCAGATATACTTAATTTATTTGATGTATGCATTAATCAGAATTATTTCACTTTTGACAATAAGATATATATTCAAAATGAAGGTTTACAGATGGGAAGCCCTATATCACCTATTTTAGCAAACATTTTTATGGACAATTTAGAAAGAAAGATCTTTGAAAGTAACATTTCGAAAAATATTTTATTTTGGTATAGATATGTAGATGACATATTAGCTTGTTTTATGGGCAGTGAACGACAATTAGATGTATTTTTCAACCACATCAATAATTTACACCCGAAAATTAAATTTACATTAGAAATTGAAGAAAATAGCTCAATCAATTTTCTTGATTTAAAAATTCAAAGAGTTAATAATGTACTTGATTATTCAATTTACCGAAAACCAACACAAACTGATGTAACAATTCCATTCAATTCTAACCACCCTGTGTCACACAGACTAGCAGCATATAATTCAATGATACATAGAGCTTTTTCAGTTCCTATGAACAAATGTAATTTTGATAGAGAGATTAATACAATTAGACAAATAGCAACATCTAACGGTTATCCATTAGATATGATAAATAAGCTAATTAGTAAAAAAGAGGAAAAAGTGGCATTACAACTAATATATCCTTAACAAGCTGATGAAATTAAAACTTATAAAACCATCACATATGCAGGAAATATTTCTAATAATATTTCAAAGATAATATCTTCAGCAACGAATTCAACAATTTATTTTAAAACAGTAAGTAACGTTAGTACAAAATTGTTAAATGTAAAAACAAAAATATCACTATTAAAGAAGTCAGGTATATATAAACTCAAATGTCCAAAATGTAATGCTGTCTATTTGGGTCAGACCCTTAGGAATTTTGAAATAGGATACAGTGAGCACTTACGAGCATACAGATTAAAACAACCAGATAAATCCCACTACGCAAAACATCAACTTGACACCAATCATTCATTGACACCTAACACAGAACTAGAAGTACTGCATATTCGTGAAAAGAAACAAGAACTGGATTT
The DNA here is from genome assembly GCA_963921935.1 of Galeruca laticollis. Lineage (NCBI taxonomy): Eukaryota > Metazoa > Arthropoda > Insecta > Coleoptera > Chrysomelidae > Galeruca > Galeruca laticollis. The sequence goes on along the minus strand of OY998175.1, from coordinate 315,805,442 downwards.
CCTTGAAGAACTGGAAATTAGAAGACATTTAAGAAACCCACAATATGAAGTTGTCAATGAACAGTTAAATCTAGGGAATTCTCCACTAATAAACTGTCTTCTTAAGTGATAATTGTGAAGATCAGCAGATATAGTTTTCCTGGTTTTCTATATCATTGCACAGTTATACTGATCTTAATTGGAAAAATGATATCCAGGATCACCATAGGGCTAATAATATCTAAGCTTCAATGTTTGTAATATCACATCTTCTTCTTTTTTCTATAAACATATATTAAGCCAATCACAAGTTAGGTTACTTCTTGGTCTAGCCAAAAATAACTACTAAACATCAGGTAGGCATAAAATGAAATGTAACTTCTGTCATTCTGACGATGATATTGATTTATCGAAACAATTGTCAATTTTTTAGAATTTTCAATAACTTGTATTATATTGTGGAATTAACTAGAGACCTTGAGTTTCATTTAAAAAAACACAATAAAGAAACCGCGTAATATGTAAACAACAAATGGGTAAATCACACTCTGTATCCCTTTTTCTTTTTGCGTGAATTACCCATGAATCTCTTTGTTGTTGTTGTTTATATATCACGCGATACTCGTACGTGTTTTTACCTGTAATCAACTTGAAAACGTAATACAAAATTTATAGTTTAGATTGTTGTTTAATATGTCAAAAACATTAACTTTTTCGCAAAAAATAATAGAAAACTGAACAAAAAAATATTCTAAAAGCCACTGTTTTTTCAAATGTCAAAAACATACAAAAATTAAACTTAAAATAAAGTATGGCCACCACGTTGATTTATAACAGCCCTCCATCTAGCATTCATGCTCAAAATTACATTGTTAATGTCTGCTTGAGGCATTTGTCTCCATTGTACTCTCAGAAGCTCTCGAAATTGGGACTCATTGTAAATGTTGCCCATAAGTGGAGTAATTCGTCGTTGGAGCATGTCCCGTACGTGCTCAAAAGGATTCAAGTCCGGTTACTGTGCTGCCCATGGCAATACATCAATACCCTCGTTATCCAACCAGTTTACTACAGTTTACGACATGTGGTCGAGTGTAGTGGTTACTTAGTAAGGGTCCCTTGTATACTCGACGTCTACCATAAAGGCATATTATTCTGGAGGAAACCACTTACCTAGCAACCTGTACTCGGGAACAGAATAAACAATAACACATTTATAAAATCACTAGGTTCAAGTTTAATACATTTAAAAATACACGATTATAAATATCAAAACGACTTATTCAAAGTATTAATAACAATAATATCATCCTGGTTCGTTCACACCCATTATATAGGAAACATAGTTGTGTTTTACTACACATCCGACCTCCGTCTGTAAACTGTACATGTCTGTTTATAAAATAACAAAAACAAGCTTTCCTTGATAAATGCCATTGACTATAGCCGATCAATGCTCCCTACATACTATAATTAATATTAACCTGAATTTAAATAATATATCTAAGTTAGTGTCCTTTTGTCTTCAATGTCTTTTAAGGGATCACTACACGAGCATTATTATGCATTAAGTGAAAGCTATCTCCAACAGCACCAGTAAATGAACGAACGACAGGTTGGAGAATAGTATCCTAATACTACTGACTTGTGAGAGAGCCGCGTGGGAAAATGAGCTGACAATCGATTTCTAAGTTGATTGTTGTTATTAGCAAAAATTGACGAAATGAATGAAAACACTTTGAAAAGTGTTGTTATTTTAGCCTCCAGACCTCGGAATAGCAGTTCATCTGATAGTTCCGAAGATGAAATAATAGGCGTATTTTTTTGAGGTTGTTGGAATTTGGGCCTAAAGGGCCCAACTCCCAACAGAATTGCCTCAAAGGAAACGTCACATGAAAGAATTAAAATTAAATTATAAGTAATATACACCACAGATAACCCACAGATAGATGAGACACTGATTGTGGTGCCATCTAAAGAGCCCGTCGAGTAAACAACTGAGTGATGTTGGAAAGATTTCTGTAATTTTAGGTTTTGGCGGTATATTCAAATATACTGTATTTTAATTATTTTATTTCAAAATAGCCATTCATAGTCCATCATTTGATATTTAATTCAATTTAACTCCATTAACTAAATAATGATGAGATGTTGAGTTAAATTAAATGAAATATCAAATGATGGACCATAAATGGTTAATTAAATTGGAAAAAATAAAACAATATCATATAAACAATTTATTGATTTTGGTATAAAAAAACTCAACAAATAATTTCTTTCACAAAGTACTTTTCTTAACAAACATAATGACAACAAATAAATTATAGTGTAAAAACCATGCAATAATTAAAAAATAATTTGAGTAACATACATTCTAGATTGGAGTATGATTAGATTTTCAAATGATGTTAAATCAAGATAAAAGTAGAAAATTATGTATGATAAGTTTATATTAATTTATTATTACACTCGTATAAACACACAGAGCTGGACAAACTGCTGGAGTATAACTGCTACTTACTTAATCAAAAAAAGTGTTAGCAATGAGTTGTTAACTACTATTTTTGGCAACTTTCTGTGAAAGAAAACATTTGAGTATAACTACTGTGAATGTTAGAACAAAAGTAATTAAAATATTTTTATAGGAAAAGTTGTTAAATATTGCCTAGCTCTGTGAATACAAGGTGCCAAGTAATTACATATAAGAGTGCTAAATAGCACTTGTGACTGTACAACATTTAAAATAATATATCTAACATTTCATTTCCACTTAAAACACATCTTTATTTCTTTACTGGAAGTATTAACCCTTAATTCGACACGTGAAAGGTACAACTTTAAATCGACACTATGAGTCCCACGGACTCACATTTTAAAAAAAAATAATAATAGATTCAAATTAAATTTATGTAACCAAAATACTTTATTATAAAAAACGTATTCTTAATATATAACATTTTATGGGTTACAAAACAAAATAAAAATTTATTTCCTAGATTTACAAAAATAAAAAGAATAACAAAAAAAAGTGGCGAAACTGTCACCAGTCATCATTAACAGGATATAAAAAAAAATAGAAGAAAATAAAAACTTTTTTCTTTAAAAAGCCTTAGATAAAAGTCCAATACTTAAAAGAAAACTATCAAAAATGAATAAACATGTTATAGAAAAAAACCTGCAAGCACATTACTAAGCCCTCATTTTTCAGCAACGCATCTAAGGCATACCTTTTTTGAACAAGATAGGCAAATGGGCTTTGAGCACTTGCAGCAAAGATAGGCAGTTTTTGTTCTTTTTTTATAATGACATAAAAAACAATATTTTCTTTGGCCACGCGGTAGTTTATCACATGGTATTTCATCTATATTAGTAGGTATTGGCTCACCTAGAACATTTGAAATTAGTGTTGCCCAAAATCAGTCTTGGTCTTGCAGTCTTGGTCTTGTTCTTGCATTTTGCAAGACCAAGACCAAGACCAAGACCGCGTAATTTTAGGCAAGACCAAGACCAAGACCGACCATGCAAGATTTGAGCAAGAACAAGACTAAGCCTGCGAGACTCTTGCGTCTTGCAGTTAGTACTGAGTGTCGTTTTAGGGAGCGGACAGGCTTAGTTTATAATACAAGAAATTGACACGTAGAAAACAAACGAAACAAAATAAAAGAAAGTACTAGTACATAAAATTTTGAAGAATAAAATAGGCAGAAAATAGGAACACGTAAAGTACAGATATAAATGAAATCAGTGCATTTTAGTTGAAGGGGGAATTTACGCAGTCCGAATAAGTAAATAAAAAATAATATATTAAATATAGTATGACAATAAATAAAATGAAAATAATAAAAACGAAAAATAAACTATATAGAATAAAGTGTAATAAAATTATATGTAGTATTTTACCGAGAAAATGTTTATTTTCTTAATATTTCGAAAGTTACAGGCCGAAAAACACAAACTAATTTAAAATCTAACTTATAATAATAAGAGCGAAAAGCAGGACGCTACAATGACATGCGGCATCCTTTGATTTGCGGCTATCTAAGATAATGGACTATAAAAAATAGTATTTATTTCAATTGGAGTTGGAGGAGTACCTAAGTAAACCCAGAGCCCCCAGCTCCGAAGACATTTTAGAGTGGTGGAGGACGCATGAGACAGAGTACCCGGCTTTATCGAAGATGGCCCGTGATTTCCTCTCAATACCTGCAACTTCAGTACCTGCAGAGAGATTATTTTCTAAAGCATCATTAGTAATTAGAAAACATAGAAATAGGTTAAGTGATGAGTCAGCCAGATGGTTACTTTGTATTAATTCTTGGTCAAAAGAATGAATATAAAGTAACAGTAATGTCAAAGCTATTCTGTAGTGTTCTTCAATATAACTTGTGTTGTATTTTTATTCAAATAAATGGTAAATTCAGTAAATTGTATTGATTCTTGGTAAAATGAATTAATATGAGGTGAGGGTCTATCAATTTCTTTCTAGACAGATAATGTTCTTTAAAATACAGTCAAGTTAATGTCTTTAATTTGTGTTTTATATGTTTTAACAATGTTTAATAAATAGCAATAGGCTAATACCTAATTGCGAGACTTGCGAGACTCTTGCTGCAAGACCAAGACCAAGACCAAGACTGGGACCGCAATACCAAGACCAAGACCAGGTGTATTGGCGCAAGACCAAGACCAAGACTGGCTAAGTCTCGTCTTGTTCTTGCATTTGGGCAACACTATTTGAAATAATATTACGTAATTGACGCGGAAGTTTTGAATTATAAAGGCGTGATTTTATATTGTTTTCATTGAGACCACAGGACAAACCTTTTAAAAAATTAAGCCTTGTAAGGTTTGTAGCATTTTTTTGGCTCTGATAAAGTATATATGCATTCAAAGCACTCATATCTAATATTCGATAAAACATAGCCATGGGCCAACGGTTAGCTCTGCGACTCGAACTGTACACCGAACACTTTTGGTCGACAGAGTCAACACCACCTTTTGTATTGTTATAGTCATCTATAATTACAGATTTGCCAGTCACTTCATTAGTTTCATCACCGTGGTGCATTGATGAATAGAGAATAACAGCCTTATTTTTTATCGGTACGTAACTAACAATCGTGCATTGATTTGTAAACCCAAATAACGACGAACCAACAGGTCTTTTTTTCTGTGGAAGAAATTCTTGTGGGACTTCTCCTTTGTTTTTTCTTAGAGTTCCAATCGTCGTTAGGCCTTTTTCTTTCAATGTTGATAATAACTCCATTGACGAATACCAATTATCCGTAGTTACGTTTCGATTCGTATTGAAGATGGGTGTGCACAGCCGAATCACTGCCTGTGTTGGAATTGGTTTTTTTCTATCTTCTTGGGAAAGAGTTTTTCCGTCAGAGTGTTTTCCAGTATACAAATAGGTGTTATAGACATAGGTGGTTCTTGCATCGGCCAAGCATTGAACTTTTAAGCCATACTTTGCTGGCTTGTTAGGCATATACATTTTAAATTTGCATCTGCCTCGGAAAGCAATAAGAATTTCATCCACCGTTGCATTAGCCTCAATAGTGTAAGATTTTTGTGAATTTTTGTTAAACAATTCCAAAATTTCTGTTACAGCACAACCCGGATCTATTTCCTTACGTGCTTCTCGATCTTCAAAGTCGTCAAATCTTAGGGCTATAAGCAAACTACAAAATCTTCTAATATTCATTGAAGCTCTAAATATCTCTCGGCCCGAACCATCTGTAGAGAAAATCGCAAGAATACTCTCATGATTGGATTTAAAAGCTGCACTATAGATCAAAAGAGCAAGCAATCCTTTTAGCTCAATGATTGTGCATTCTCGAAAACTAACATCATTAGGATACTTCAATCTGATATTTTGAAGTTTTTTATTAGTCCACGTAAGGATATTATCTAGCATTTGCTGATCAAAAATTTGCTGAAATGATTCGCATGGACTTAGTAAATCTTCTTGGCGAAACTGTCCTTTGGCACAAGGAAGACGAATGATATTGTGCGATGGAGTGCTCACGTTACGTGCCGGTGCAATTTTCGACCACTTGAACCTATTTTTTCCATAAAAGTAATTTGTTTCTGATGGCGCTATATTCTCAAAATCGTCTGTATCTGAATCACCTGATAACTCTGATGTTGATTCATGGTCACTTGGTATATACGGAGCGTCATCAGTGTCAGACACAATATCATCATCTGGCTGTTTTTGCTCAATACTTGTATTTGAGTTCGAATCATCTAATTTTTCCAACTCTTGAAGCCATCCGTTAACTACAGACTCGTAATTATCGTCATAAATTTTAACAGAACTAGGTCCTGGTAAATTTCTATCCATATTGTGATCTAGAATTAAATAAATACAATGTTACTAAACTGTACCATGAATAAAAGTTATAACGTAAACCTACACCATGAGTCCCAGGGACTCATTGGCACGTGATACTTACCCCAAACAACGCTGCTTAGACACACCCGCACGACTATCGATTAACGATACGACTGGAGAAAGCTACTGAAACGCTGAGCACGCTCGAGGCAAAAAGGTGGGAGTTATGCGAGAACAAAACTTGCACATGAGTCCCTGGGACTCAGGTGTCGAATTAAGGGTTAAATAGGTTTATATCACAAACTTAAACGTAGTATATTGCATATTTGTATATTTGTACATTTAAAACATTTTGTTCTTATGAAACCATCGCATAAGGTAGTTTAAGTTACAGCTCCTGGCAGTCTATGATTGTTAAAATGTTTCTTAAGGGCTCTTTAAAATCCCACCATCTCATGGAGTCCTTTCTCGTTTCTGGTTGAGGTTCTACAAGTAAACACACAAAATAACAACAATAAATAAGTATGCTTGAAAATTTATGTCAACAAAAGAAAACAAAATGCGCTTACTATCGAAATAATAAGTTTACACATGTTTTTGTACTAAGCCAAAAAAATATCAAAAAACGTTTGAATATATACATTTGTTTGGTTTTTTTGATTCCCTTTTTTGAAGCTTTCGATTTTTTTAACAATTCTTGATTTTTAACTATTTTTTGTCTTTATTGGATATTTTGGATTTTTGGTTACCGCTAGACCAACTACTTAGACGTAATGTCTCAACAAAAGTTAATACTCACTTTCATTTCCCATAAAATGTCACACCATGGGCTATATATGAAAATCGGCAAGGGATCAATACCTTCCATCCCATAGCTGGTAGAGGGAATATAGCTATAACATAAAATAAAACCCAGATTAATATTTTTTCAATGAATACATTTTAAAATGGAATTGTCTGAGTATGGTGTACACACTAGATATAAATTGAGTGAATGAAAAGAAGAGTACTGAGTATGTAATTTGATTAAAATTCCAGCTAAGCGCTTTCAGCCATTAGGTCATTCTCAAAGCTGTCGACAAGAAACAGGTACAATGTACACACAATGAAATGAAATATTTGATGTTACATCATTATTTAAGTAAAATTTGTTAAAATTACCCTTTAAAGAGGGTGTGCACACATATCATTTAGTTGGTGATCAAATTAGACGTTTCGTTATGTGAATTACAATTGTACACACTCTTTATAGAGTAATTTTAACAAATTTTAGTTAAATAATGATGTAACATCAAACATTTTATTTTATTGTATGTAGCAGTTACAGGGTTTGATGTTTTTTGACACTTTCTGTATATTTTTTTCTTGACGAGAGCTTTCAGAATGGTCTAATAGATGAAAGCGCTTACCTGGAATTTTAATAAAATTACACACTCAGTACTCGTCTTTTCGTTCACTCAATTTACATTTTAAAATATCCAAAATTATAGTATGCTATATTGAATACAATAAAACTTACCATCAATTTCTGTTAATTTCCACTTATATGGGAAGGCAAATCAAACTGTCTTAATAACCTCTCTTCGTCTTTCTCAAATCTAAAGAAACACTGTTTTTGAAAATGAAGGGATCAAATCCTCCATCGTTTCTTCGTCGACAAATTTAATGATTTATTACCACTGCTTTTCAGCCATATTAATTTTATCTTCCTGGGTTGGAGGAACAAAACTGTAAAAAGAAATATTTACTTTATTAATGCAGCAATTTTCAGTTTAGCTAATGTAAAGAACAACCATGATCTCTAAAGTTGTCGATTAAATTAGTAAAAATTCTCTGCGTTTTATAAAAATGAAGATAATAGTTGTTAATTGTGAAAGAAAAAATGCTCGAATTTTTTTAATAAAACTTACCGAGTACTCCTTCAGAATACACTTTGACATTGTCTTTTCAATTAATAACAATAAAGCAACGAAACAACAGATAAATATTACACTATAGCAATTAAAAAATACACCAAAATACCGTAACCTTAAAATAACCTCTACACTTGAACTAAGAAATGATAACAGTATAACATATAACATGTGGGGATGGGGACGAGCAATATGATATCGCGCAAACGCACTTATTAAAATCAATAAACTTTGATTACTAACGACGTTACAGTTTTCGTTAATTTTTTGGAATTATCTACCGATTTTAGTTACTCGACGGGCTCTATAGATGGCACGGTCTGCAGTGTCCCTTGCCTGATCTACACTAGCTCTATAAATAATAAGTTCGATGACAGAAGTGAGAAATGTCATCTGTGCGTCAGATGCCGTATGCCGGTTTGTTGCAATGGCATTTACATGTATTGTTTCATAGTACATTTTTGATTGTTCCTCATGAACATACTTTACTATGATAATAAAGTCATTAAAGAGCCAGCGACTTTTATTGGCCCCAGCTATTGAAGGTCTCTTTGTTGTCCAACACAGGGGTGTTGGCACCCGATCAGGGGGGATGCCTAGGGATTAAATGGTTTCTAACCAGAGGTTGAGCTGTCAATTTGTAAACAACCAAATTTATCCATCATCTCGAAACAGCGATGGAATGGTTTGCAAATTTGGTTGAAGCAATATGATGAACTAATATGAACTTAGTTCATGTCGACGTTAAAGTCGCAAACGCTTGTTTAAGTAAATAGAATAACAAACATGTTAGCAAGGATTATTTTGATATTAAGTATAAACATAACTATAAAAAGAAATATTGTAAACAGTCAAGAATGAATACTCTGTCGTGTTTATAGATATCAACTAGGGTATGTCGTTGGTAAGAAGTTGAAATTGACCGTCCTGTTAAATAATAGGTCCTATCTAGTAATTAAGTGTTATTTAGTGTGTAAATAAAATCTGAGTGTTACTTATCGAAATGTTTACTTTTCTCCCTATAATCCAGAATTGGTTAAGTCAACAATTACTTTAATACATGGCTTTATCTTGAGACTTATGGTCTTATCCGTCACAACATATATATCAACACTACATACAACACATGGTTAACCTGCCATGTCCAGCTCCGTAACTATACATACAACACAAACAGTAATACATGAACGCGTCATTTCTTCAATCTGAAATCCACCAATTAATATAAAAATGTAGTTGGTGGATTGGTCGATCTACCGGTGAATAAAAAAATACCTATAACTTACTTTCCTTTCGATACGAATATCAGATGATCAAATCACTTTATTTCAGTTGGTATCACAAAGTTAACGTGGTCCTTTCACCCGCTGCAAAGTGATGAGTCTACCTCCCCCCTGACCGATGCTGCACGTCTTCTCAATTACATGCAGTTATTGATTATTTTGAGGTTAAATTGGTATTTCGATTGGTGTTTTGACCGATTTTGGATTTTCAGTTAATCATGGTCTCGCCTTGAACGCGGCAGGGAATAACATTTTGAGGTTAAATGTATCTGAGATGCCAGTCAAAGCTTTCAGTCGTTCCTTTAAAAAAAAAGAATTGATGTGACTATTTCATTTCAAGTAACTTCACTTCACTTCGTTTGCGAAATGTTTGACAATTTTAATAATACGAAAACAATTCGTGATACAATAAATAGGTAAATGTAGATTACTTTCTTAAACATTCTCAAACTAATTCTATCTTGATAACACGACCATAGTTAGCGCCCTCTGTCGGTTTAGCGAGAGTTTATTTTAATGAGGATCAAAACGTGTACAGAGGTCGCTTACCTACCAATTGAATCTTAATTCCTCTTATCTGTTACGATCGTTGATTCGCTGTTGAATTATGTAAATTGCAAACGGCCGCAAAGTTGCCGTTATCGCCCTTTTTCGCGTCGAGTATCTATCATAAAATAAATCCGTAATCAATAAATATCGTAATTTCTGAGAAGGAATACTGTAATTTTGTACTAAAAGTGTTTTGTTATCGTGTCTGGTTGAATATAGCACGTAAATATTATTTGTTAGTTGAATTGAATGCCTCGTGATTTATTTAGTGTTACGGTAGTATTAATTATTATCGATATTTTATGATAACTTTTTGTAAAAGGGTTGTATTTTGCTAAAATCTAATCTGCTTGAAGTTTAATGAAATTTACTGTCTCGACCCTTACTTCGTGAATTTCATTTAAAACGTTAATTGTTTGAAGTTTATCAATTATATTTTTCAATTAATTATAGAAAAGAGTTAAGTAATATCTGATATAATCCCATCCTTATTTTTAACAATAAATAATCACATATTATATAGAACACAATTGATGTAATCATAATAAATATCATAATTGAATAAAGCATTTCTCGAACATTTCAAAAGATGAGGAGGGTCATATAAAGTTATTATTTTCTTTCCATTTACAAAAAAATAAGGACAAGGTTTTTCATTTTTCCAATGTCTACTTAATTGTCTCAAAGCTGCTCGATTTGTATTCCCTAGATCACAAACAGTTGCCATTACATTTAATCCTACATCTTGTAGTGCTGAAATCTTCAGTTTTAACCTGATCCTTAGTAAAATAATAAGCCACTGGCTGCTTACAAGCTTTATGCAATCCATTAATAGTGATCGGTTTCTACAATTATTTTTTTTCCAAACACGAACTGATGAAATTTGTCAAGTCCTACCACGATTGCAACAAGTTCTTTCTTTATCTGCGCATACCTACATTGTGTTTCGGTAAAGGCCGTTGAGGAGTAAGCACAAGGTAGGTTATTTTGTAGGAGAACAGCTCCACATCCAGCTTTTGAAGCATCGACTGACACAAAAGTGGGTAAGTCTACATTATAAAATTGTAGAACAGGTCTGCTCTTTAACACATTCTTTATTCTTTCAAAAGCTGCTTGGTACTCCTGTCCCCATTGGAATTCTATATCTTTTTTAAGAAGATCTCTTAGTGGTGAAGTTTTCTCTGAAAAATTGTCAATAAATTTGCTGACATATGTCAATAACCCTAGCAATCTTTGAACATCTTGTTTGTTTTCAGGCCTAGGCATATTTGAAATTTCATTTAATTTTGATTCATCTGGCAGAATACCCTGTTGTGTGATTAAATGCCCCATATAAGTGAGCTCTGTTTGACCAAATTTGCATTTTTGTAGGTTAAATTTCACATTATTTTCTTTGGCTAACTCTAATACTTTTAATAACCTACTATCATGTTCTTCCTTAGAGGATCCCCACACCAGTAAATCATCAACATACACGTCTGCACCCTTTATATTGAATATTTCTTTAAAGCGTGCTTGAAAAATTTCTGGTGCAGTTCCAAAAGTGCATAGTCTTGAGCTTTCCTCATCTAGTGGTATCTGATAAAAACCCTGTGTTGCATCAAGTGTACTGAAATATTTAGCATTTGCTAGTTTGCTTGTTATCTCATCTAGAGTTGGTATTTTATAGTGTTCCCTCTTAATGGCCCTATTTAATTCTTGGGGATCTAAACATATACGTAATTTATTATTAGGCTTTTTAACAATTACAAGCGCATTTACCCAATCTGTAGCACCTTGTACTTTTTCAATTATTTTTAATTTCACAAGTTCATCTAAGCTTTCTTTAAGAGAGTTCATTAGTGGCAATGCTACTTTACGCGTTGCCTGAATAACTGTTTTTATAATTTTATCAATTTCAATATGATAAGGATTGCCCAAATTGCCTATACCTGAAAACAAATCTTTGTATTTTGTAATTAATTCTCTATATTGTATGGTATTTGACTCTAAACTGTCAATTTTCATTATTAAATTTAAATGTGTACTTGACTCTAACCCTAAGATAGCTTCTGTATTAGAATTTACTATATAAAAGTTTGTTTTATAGTAGTTATTATTTTTCTTACATGTAATTAAACAAGTTCCAAGAACATTTAGCTCTTCACCAGTGTAAGAGCGAAGTGCCACATTTGACTTACAAATGTGTCTTTGTGAGAAGCCCAGTGAGTAAAATACATGCGATGGCAATATATTTGCCATGGCACCTGTGTCTATTTTAAAACTAATTTCCTGATTATTAATAAGCAATTCTGTTCTCCACTGGTTCTGAGAAATAGTGTCTATTTTTGTGGTTACACTGCCTAGATAAAGAAAACTATTTTCCGAGTTAAGTAATATTGAATTTACCTCAATACAAGCATCTGTATTTTCACTTCCTGTAACTTCACTGACTTTATTCTGATTGTACCTCCCTGAGGAATTTCCTTTTTTCTTCTTGAAACAAACCGTAGAAAAATGATTTGGAATGTTGCAAAAAGAACAAATTTTTCCAAACGCCGGGCATCTATTGATTGGATGTTCCATTTTGCCACATTTATTACAATTTTTAACCACCTGTCTTGGAATACTCGAACCCTTATAAACACTATCAACCTCAGTTCTTATTGTATTTGTAAAGCCCATAGCCTGGCTTCTAACTTTCGAAGTTTCAATTACATGACATAAATCTATAGCCTTCTGTAGGTTTAATGTGTCATCCTGTAACAGTCTTTCACGTACCGTGTCATTCTTTATGCCACACGTTATTACTGTTAAAATGAGGCTGTCTTGTAAGGTCTCCAAGTTACACCTGCTAGCTTTTTTCTTGACTTCCACTATAAAATCTTCTGTGCTTTGTCCTTCTTCTTGTCTGTATGTAAATAGTTTATACCTTTCGTAGGCTACATTTTCTTTTCCTATAAAATGCTCTTCAAACTTTTCTAATAAAGGTTTTAATTTGTTTTTTTCATCATTTTCAAATTTGAAAGTAGTGTATACTTTAAAACCATCGTCTCCAATGTAATGCAGTAATTGCGCACATTGGGTTTTTTCATCTTTCTTGTGGATTTCTGATGCAATCAAGTAATTTTCGAACCTGGCACGCCACAGCTTCCAGTTCTCGAAAACGTTACCTCTCAATGACAATGGAGCAATGCCGCGATTGTCACCCATATTTTAATTATTTTGCTTTTCGCTCAACTATGAGGTTCAGTCAACTTTCTATTTATTTAGTTACTGTACTACGCCATGTTATATGCTGTATATAGGAGTTGGTTGTAATAATTTATAATAAAACTCACTATTACTGACAATCCGTGTGTCGGAATTCAGACTTTTTATCTTTATTTTTTAACCGTCAACATTGCAGTAATCTATTTACTAAAAACACACCTTAACTTCTAGCCTATTATATGCAACCCATAACACATACATGATGTATTATGTTTTGCATAACTCCTTACAATAACAAACACCAATGCATGGTTGGCAGGTTCTAACTTTCTCCCTAAATTGCTACCAAGATCTACGAATCCTACAACTTTGTCATTAGCCACATCCAAAGTCAATTGTTCTTTTAAAGCTATTTCATCAAATAAGAGGACACAATTTTTATCTATCTGCTTCATTTTAACAACCCTTTTTTTAAGCCTATCAAAAATTGCTTTATTAATTCCAGTTTCAAATGGCACTGATCTTAGAAGTGACTATAAAGTAGATTTACTGGGCAAAGCTATAAAACGTCTTAAAAAGTTATATGCGCGTGTTCCCTTTTTATAAATGGCTAATGAAAAGACCTTATCTTTTATTGACCATGAAGGTTTATGTTTCTTAGAGTTTGCAGTACTACTTTTTAAAAAGACCATGCCTGCTGGATCTAATTTTGAATTAAAATTTTGAAATAACTTTGATTCAGACAATTTAACTGCTTTTTAAATTTTGTTATTACTACGAATAAGTGCCTTTTTTAATTTACAAATTCTATTTCTCTGATCTTTATTAATGTAATACATTTTCTTCTTCTTGGGAGATAAATTACTGACTCTAGTTTCATTTATTTTACTTAAAATACAAGATTCCAAACATTGCTTTTTACAGGCAATATTACTTAAACTACAAGATTCCAAACATTGCTTTTTAGGTAAATGTTCTGATTGAGTTTCTTGGCTATCATTATTGTTACAAAAAATAAGCTTTCTTTTTACAGGCAATATTTCAAAAGATTGAGTATTACTGCTGTGTTCAGCTACTTTTGGTGGTGTATGATGTAATAAGTGTTGCGAAGGTAAAGCAAATTTAGTGAGTCTTTGGCGTAATGAACTTGTAAATGCAGTATTGTTACGAAACAGCACACTGGTATAGTCCCTAAAACCGACTCTGTCTAAGCCAGGTATAAAAGTTAAAATTATGGCGGATACGCACTATTTTTTATAACTGTTTACGACTTCACGACTATCTTATGTAAACATTGTTTTTGTGACCAGAGTTATCTAGAAAAGGCCAGAACCAATTGTTTTTGTGTAAGCCACAGCCCAGAATTCTCTAGTAAGAAAGGCATTAGTATAAATAAGGACCGATCAGCGGAGGAGGAGTTGATAAAGTGATCTTGACAAATAAACAGTAAATAAGTGAATATAAAAGTGTTGATATAAATTAATAATTAAGTTTGTGTGCATATAAATTAAATTTAAGTGATTAGTTACGTACATATAAATTAAGTGTTAGTGAGTTAGTGTCTAAATAAATTAGTAAGTAGCCATACCGTGTGTTTCAAATTTATCCCACCCGTTTATTGTTTAAATAAATAACAAAAACATTACATTGGTGACAGAAGTGGGATTAAATAAATGAATTGCTACGTAAAAATGACCAAGAGACTATGTGACCTCAAAGTGGCGGAACTACGAGCAGAATTGGAAGATCGTGAGTTGGAAACGTCTGGCAAGAAAAGTGAATTAGTAGAACGACTTAAAGTGGCACTGGAAAATGACGGATTTGATCCAGAAACAGTTTTATTTAATGACGAGGCTTCCACCTTAATCTCGTCAATTTCTGCTAATATTTCTGCTAACATAGACGAGAAGATTTCTGCCATGGAAGAGAAACTTTCAACGAATATGAATAACGATATTTCTGCTTTGAAGAACGATATGTCTGCCGATATATTATTAATGAAAAACGACATTGCCGCTGACGTTGAAAATGAAATTTCGTCTCTAAAATCTGAAATCGAGAATAAGATTACAACGATTGACGAGAAAATCAAGGAGTTAGAGGAAAAGATTGCCGATTCAAGAACGCGAGGCACGCCAGACAAAGAAAAGAAGACCGAGCAAACGAAACCTTGCAAGCCAGAAACAGTATCTAAGTTTGAAGACATTGGCAGTTTTACCCGTGTCATGCCCCAACGTTCGATGGGAAAATGTCGTGGATCAATTATGTGAAAAAATTTGAGGCAGCCGCTAGAGTGAATAATTGGTCCGATAGAGAGAAGGCAGTGAACTTAACCATCGCGCTTCGCGGAGATGCCTTAGATGTACTCCAGACGATACCTTTGGAAGGAATGGATGACTTCGAGCTGCTGAAGAAGACGTTGGACATGCGATATGGTCACGAACATTTGGAACAGTTGTACAGATTCCAGCTGAAGAACCGAAGGCGGAAACGTGACGAACCCCTTCAAGAGTATGAAATGGATATTGCCCGACTAGTTCGATTTGCCTATCCATTAGCACCAGAGAACATGATGGAATGTTTAGGCATCCAGGCCTTTATTGACGGCTTGTGTGACCACGATATGGAGAAGACGCTTCGATTAGCCCATCCTAAAACATTGGCCGATGCATTGACTGCTGTTCTTGAATATGAAGCAGCCACGATGGCTTCAGGATACAACAAACATAGGACCATACAGGAAGAAGGTGACGATGACAGACTTGACCAGATCGTTAACTTGTTGAAAGGTATGGCAGACAAGAAGCCGAAGAAGATCAAATGCCGGAAGTGTGGCGAGCTACAGCACGTACGCAGTCCCTCTAAGCGCCCCAAGACTCCTGTAACCCAAGAACTTCAGTCACAGGGGAAATCAGATAGGGGTGAACATCCAGCTGATGTGAATCACCGAAAAGCCAACTCTTTACCTAGACGGTCATGCCCTGTTCACTATTCACAATGCAACAAGTCGAAATCTAAGGAAGTTGCAGTTTCAAGAATTACAGTAGTCAACGAGGAATGGTCACCTACCAGGATCAGAGAAGATCAGGAGAACGATCCTCACCTGAAGATAATCCGACAATGGAAGGAAGAAAATCGGCGACCCACCTGGCAAGAAGTGTCAAGATTTTCACCGAAACTCAAGGCGTATTGGCCTCAGTGGGACTCCCTTGTCCTGGAAGAAGGGCTGTTGAAACGAATCCTTGAAAACGATGATGGTTCTGAGATGAGGAGACAGCTAGTTATCCCGAGAACAAGAGTAGCTGAGGTACTGAAGAAGATACACGACAGTCCATCGGGAGGTCATCTGGGAGTGAAGAAAACCCTTCAGCGAGTCCGTGAAAGGTTTTATTGGATGAACAGCTCCGACGATGTGAAGGACTGGTGTGAGAAATGTACGACTTGTGCTACGAGTAATGGACCACATCGCAAGAGAAAGGCACCTATGAAACAGTATAATATTGGAAGCCCTTTTGAAAGGATTGCTTTAGATATCGCTGTACCATTTCCGACGACAGAAAATGGTACCAAGTACATACTGGTTGTAATGGATTATTTAACAAAGTGGGTGGAAATTTAAGCTATCCCGAACGAAGAGACCACAACTGTCGCGGATGTATTGGTGAATGAATTTATCAGCCGATATGGAGTGCCCTTGGAAGTCCACAGCGACCAGGGAAGAAATTTAGAAAGTCATCTATTCCAGGAGATTTGCGAGAAGCTGGGAATGAAGAAGACCAGAACAACAGCATTACACCCACAGTCAGATGGAATGGTCGAGAGAATGAACAGGACTATTGGAAAATACCTGTCCAAAGTAGCATCCAGCCATCAGAGAGATTGGGACCAGTATCTTTCCATATTCGCATTGGCTTATCGATCTACCGTCAATGAGTCCACGGGTGAAACGCCTGCGAAAATCCTGTTTGGACGTGAAATGAGGCTTCCTTGTGACCTAGAATTTGGCTGTCGGCCTGGAGAAGATCTAGCAGGCGAAGACTACGTGATCCAATTGAGAAGAAGGCTGGACGATATTCATGAATTAGTTCGAACCAATCTTCAAGTTGCCAGCGACAGAATGAAAAGTCGGTACGATACGCAGGCCACAGAAGGCGGTTTTAAAGAAGGGGACAAAGTATGGTTACACAACCCGACGAGGAGAAAAGGATTTTCTCCAAAATTACAAAAATCCTGGGAAGGTCCATACTTAAGAAAAGGATCAATGATGTCATATATCGCATAAACAAGATCCCTAAAGGAAAACCAAAAGTAGTTCACCAAAACCGACTAGCGCCATTCGAAGGAGACCATGACCTGGGGGAAAGAGTAAACCTTATTCGAGATGTGTCTGACCCTACCTCCGAGGAATTTATGGGCACGTATAGAGGTACCGGGAAAGCTAGATATGGAGTCACTTCGGAACAACAACAAGATCTGTTCACTCTCCCGAAAGATTATTCACTGGCATACAACATCCCCGCCCGTATCAAGAACGCACGAGGGTTGGCAACCGCCTTTCGAAAGAAGTTCGGGCAATTAGAAAAACTTGAAGACCAGATTCCAGCCCCTGGCAAGACACTGAAACTGAAACATAATTCGCGGTACGTCTTCTACGTGGTAACTAAAAATGAAATCCAAGATCGATCTACCTACCGCGATGTGTGGGAAGCACTTCGAAACCTCCGAGACCATCTGTTGGAATCCAACGTGAATAAACTGGCTATGCCTAAGATAGCGAGTAACCAGTTGGATTGGCGAATCATCAGGAACATGGTAGAGGTTATCTTTAGAGATACCGGTGTCCAGATATTAATTTGCAGCTACAACCCCCGTTATCAGTATCTGATGAAGACGGTGCCCTGCTATTTCCATGAGATCGGAAAGTGTAGAAATGGGGCCAGTTGCCAATTCAAACATCCAGTCTCGGCTACACAAAAGTTCCAGGAGGAACTTCCATTTAAGGAGGGGGTAATGTTACGAAACAGCACACTGGTATAGTCCCTAAAACAGACTCTGTCTAAGCCAGGTATAAAAGTTAAAATTATGGCGGATACGCACTTTTTTTTATAACTGTTTACGACTTCACGACTATCTTATGTAAACATTGTTTTTGTGACCAGAGCTATCTAGAAAAGGCCAGAACCAATTGTTTTTGTGTAAGCCACAGCCCAGAATTCTCTAATAAGAAAGGCATTAATATAAATAAGGACCGATCAGCAGAGGAGGAGTCGATAAAATGATCTTGACAAATAAACAGTAAATAAGTGAATATAAAAGTGTTGATATAAATTAATAATTAAGTTTGTGTGCATATAAATTAAAGTAGCCATACCGTATGTTTGAAATTTATTCCACCCGTTAATTGTTTAAATAAATAACAAAAACATTACAGTATCATCAAAATGATCTTCACACAACCTTTGATCTCTGGATGTATAAGGCAGTTCTAAAATGTTGTACCACTGTTTCCTTCGCCTAATGTCAGATGGAAATTTGAAAAATGTTTTGTTAAAATCTAAATTGCGAAGTGATCTGAAATATTTATTATTACAATTTTTTGCAATACAACTATAAGAAATTTTACCTGATGATGTCATTTCAAAGGTTCACTTACTTTTATTTACTTTCGTAGAATTAATGCTAAATAAATTTAAAAAATACTTACCCTTGTCACGGCTAATTTTTCGCAATTGTTATTTTTGACATTGTCACTTTGAATTTGACAAACACAGGCCAGATTCACACCAACCAATGTAAGATTGATTTTGGATATTTTCATTTTTAATGACTTGAAAGTTAAGGCTCTTGGATATTTCATAATATTTATAGATAGTAAAGGCAATATGTTAAAATTTATTTTCGTTTGTATAGTTTTAAATTATTTTATTCTATTTTGCGTATGTATAACAGTCTTGTAGTTCGCGCGACTACAGAGACTCCATGCGCGGGTGGCGGTGCAGAAACGTTGTGCCCCTTGCCGCCTATCTATCAAACCGTCTCTTATATTATTTGTCTATGCTGTCTACTTCATTTTTATGAGTAAAATATCATCTGTCACATTAAGTCAGTTTTTAGCGTAACTCAACAGAATTCCGGTTTCTTCACAAAACTTTTTCATTTCTTTGGTTACATATTCCCCACCATTATCACATCTGACTCTTTCTATTTTTGTTTCAAATTTTGCTGTTACTAATGCTACATATTCCTCAAACTTTTCTATGCACAATAATTATATGCAATATGCAGAAACAACAACAACAACCTGCTACTAACTGACAGTGACAAGCTACGACATATATGACACATATACAGACTGTAGCGCCATCTATCAATGGGAAGTCTAAGCATAATATTGCGGATTTCCTAATTTTAATTAACATTTAATAGGCTTCTAATTTAAGAAGTGATGAACATTCTTAGTTTTGATTTGATTTCAAATAGTTAATATCAATTTTTGATCTAGTTTGTTGCACTAGCAATAATATCACAATTAATTATTCTCAAATAGATACTAAATTCAGTGAGATCTCATGTCGACAAGTATGGTATACGCGTTCATCAAATCCAAACGCACCTAACTGGTGTCAAATTTGATACAAAAAAATTTGATATGTAATAACTTTTGTCACTGAAGCTGATGAAAACTGTCAAATGCATTAAAAATTATTTCACGTCGTCCGTTTTTTGTAAAAAGGCAATAAAATGTCGAAAGAAAGTGTAGATGTTGATAACACAATCGAAGGGAGAAGCACTAGCGATGAAACTGAATCCGATGATGTATCCGAAGAGACCCATTCAGGGGAATACGAACAAGAAGACTTTTTCTACGAACAATACGTTGATCCCTTGGATAAGTTGAGTGATATGGAATTAGTAAACTTGGTGAATGAATTGGAAATGGAAAACAAACATCTACAGGTTATTATTTTGATTAATCCGTGATTTATATTGATTTTTTTTCCGTACTTGTTTACCTTTGTAGCTGGAAAATACAGTTTTCATGGATTTTCTCAAAAACTACAGTCCGTCATCCTTGGACGGATTGGAACAAATGCTCAATTATGCAATTTCTATCAGCACGAAGCAAGCTCCATCATCAGGAGCAGGCATAGCAGAAGTAGCTGATTACAAGGCGGCTGATACCGAATCAATAGGTAAGAAATCAATATTCATATAAAATATTCTATTCGATCAATGTTTTTTGTTCAAGTGGAAAGTTTGCGAAGTAAAAGGAGTGTTAGAATGGATTCCATACCGAGTATCAACAATCTGGTGGAAGGTAGAGGCCCGAAAATTAATATTTCTACAAAAACTGATATGGTGGTTAAAGCTATAGAAGAAACTCAGCAAAATCTCGATATATACATTGAAAAATCACTTAGGATCAAAAGAAACTTAAGATCCGAGCTACAGGA
Source organism: Galeruca laticollis (assembly GCA_963921935.1). Classification (NCBI taxonomy): domain Eukaryota; kingdom Metazoa; phylum Arthropoda; class Insecta; order Coleoptera; family Chrysomelidae; genus Galeruca; species Galeruca laticollis. Next base: position 315,784,735 of record OY998175.1, on the reverse strand, counting down.
ATACAGTATCAGGGAAAATGATATAACGGAATCCAGGAACTCCTTCGAATTTAATATTGTTACTCAAGGTGTTGACCCTTTGACACAAAGAATACCGGCCGAGAAATGGATTAGGTATAACATGTCCCTTATTTTACTTTGTACTCAATTTAAAATTGTTGTTTTGTTAAGGTTTATGGAAGAGTGGCTGAAGAGTTCCGCGCTGATAATGGAAAAACTGAGACTCAGAACTGCGTCTTTGAGAATCCAATACAAGAAAGTTTCCGGAGTATTAATACAACGGCAAGAATTGGGAAAAAATGTCCATGCAGTCGATTTTGATCAGTTGGAAATAGACAATAACCATTTACAAGAAAAAATAGATCAGAACCAGGTAGAAGCGTTTTTTAATCTTCAGTTCGTTTTTATCTGTTTCCAATTTTTCCGCCTTTCTTTGTCGCGTCACATGGTACATTGAAACGGTGATTTAGGAGCGTTCCTTCAAATATCACCCATCACTAACTTCTATGAGATATTATGACAATGCGTGGACTTACTTGGATTGTGATAAGTTATTTTCAAAATCATTCATGCTCACAATTTAAGGTGATTCAAAGAAAAATCCGTACTATTAAGATTTATTTTACAAACGTTACGTTATAATCGCGATCAACTAAAACTGTGATTTGGGAGAACGCCTTGTTAAATATCACCCATCACTACAATGAGATATTGTCTCATATGTGTTGTAGGCGTAGCTTTATTTGGTTGTGATAATTTATTTTCGAAATGATTCATATTCATATTCATATTCTCAATTCAACAGTCTTCCGTAATCCTCAAACTTTGCAAAGCACATAACATAACCTAAAAGAGCAAAGGGATTTTGATTTTACCAGAAATATGTCCACAAATACATTATAATCGCGATCAAGCAAAACAGTGATTTTGGAACGTCTTTTAAAATATCACTCATCACTAACTAAATGAGAAATTGTATCAATGTGTGTAGTGGGCGTGGACTTACGTCAATTGTGATACGTTTTCTTCAAAGTTCAAATAGATTCATAAGGTTTCTGTAGTCATACGATCTTCGCTAAGTATATAATAAAACCTGAAAGAGCAAGCAAATTTTGAATTTAGAAACAATATGTTAGGACATTGAGTAATGTAATGTTCGAAGGACCACAAAGTAAAAAGATGAAATACGTAAAAGAAATAGTGTATTTAATCAGATTACAAAAAATGTATAAATGTCAATTCTTTTTTAAACATGTAACTATAAAATCAAAAAATTAGGTCAATGCCGCCAACTGTAACATAAATAAATTCAAAGAAAAACACAGAACTGTTTTTCATAAACGTCACTTAAACGTTTATGGACATGCCCTTCGCTTTGGAAGGCTGTACATTCAACAGTCTATGGGAAGAGGCGAAGCACCTTTTGATCTGTCCATGTTGGGATCGTAGGGTAGCAATTCGACCAATATCATCTGAGCCATGGTGGTGTGATGATCCCGAAAAAGTCAGTATTATAAAAAAGAGAAATTTTTACAGAAAAAGATTAAATTGTACATATTATATTTTCCAATGTTAATAGTAGTCATCGATCTGATTAAGGTCAGGCGAACACCCAGAAATCACGTTTCTATTTAACGTAAACACCGCGTTCACACACGCGGAAGGTCGAATCTACCGGTGACTGACTTGAATGTTTCCTATAAAAACAAAGTGTAACTAACCCATGATTCATTCGAAGCGAGTTCAATACTCTCGATAACAAGGTTTTACACTCATCGAAGCGAGTTTTACACACTCATCGAATCAAGCTCAACGCTCCATAACAAAGTTAGTTTTAATATTCATCAAATCGAAACATAAAGTGTCTTCCGATCTGAAACCACCGAAGGTCACCATTCACAACTTTGTACCATTTTGTAAATTTGTATATAATAAATTATTAATTTCGACATTAATTTTGTCAAATTAAGATTATTCACTTAGTTGAATGTCTACGCCAGTTAACGAAGTTCAGCTAGAAATATAATCAAAAACACATACTATAATCCAATTCAGACATACTCAATTGGTAAGCAAGGTGTTCTTGAAACACAACAGCCAGGCAGTAATACTAATCAATTTAAAAAGACCGGAACATTTTTCAAAGAATAAACAGGTCTTTATTTTTGAATGTAAAATGTTTACTTGTTGCGTAATTTCTGGCAAAGACTCAGGTAACTTTTGATTATCTGGCCAGCAATGAGGATCTTCACGAATCCAATTAGCACCATGCCCCCACAGATAATCGACACGTCTTGTACTTTTCATCTTCTTTTTTTGTATTTCTTACAACCTTTTTGTTTGTTGATTATTTTCTGATTTCTCATTTCACCTTTTTTAATAAATTTTATTGACAGATTCACCTGCTGGAAATGAAAAGAATGAATGGTGGTGCGAATTTGATCTTGAGCAAACACAAAAAGTACCTTCTACGACAACAACTAGATTTTAATAAACTTAAAGGAGATATAGAACAAAAAGAAAAACAAATAGAACAACTAGACGATGAATACGATAAAGTGGAAGAGGAAAAAGATGCTGCCAAAGAAAAATTTGAACATTTCAAAGAATTCAGAAATAAATACAGGTACCTACACATATACATTCCTTCATTTTTCGAAATTAAAAATTATTAATATTATTCAGAGTTCCAGATGTAATGGAGTATGTTGTGTTGAAACAAGAAGTTGACGAATTGAGGAAAAATATAAAAATATGGCAAAGGAGGAAGAATATTCAAGATATTAGTTTGAATGCTTCTATTAGGCAGATGAAGAATTTAACTGGTTCACCAGTAGTTGATCCTTCTTGGTTAGAAGATCCTCCACCAGAAATAGAAGACGAGTGGCTGTAACAATTTTTTTTTATAGAATAAAGAAAAATTATTTTTTCCCTGTGAAAGATTTAACTGATTAATTCCATTCCACATTGTAAAAGTGTTAAGGCATTAATTACATATAGATAATTACTGTGTATCAAAAACGCAGCCATCAAAGTTTTGCCCTGTCGTTGACTATTATTCATTAAGGAAGCAAAACCACCAATTTGCCAACATTAGTGATGTAATTTGAGGAAAGTGATGATCGCGACTTGGTTATATATCTACTTAGTTCGGGGGCTGGCAGCAATACTCGTGTTTCAAGATTTTATTAGATATTTCTAATAAATGACAGGTGAAATTTTGTTTTTGTCAGCGAAACTTAAGTGATTGTAAAAGTGCTCTTCATTAAAATTGAAAATACAATGGATAAGAACAACTAAAAAATTACTAAGCACTTCAAAGCTTTAAAGTACAAAATGGTGATGATGTTTAAGTGAAAAAAATAAGTTAGATTCGTGTATTAATTACATCTAATTTGTTTCATGAACTGTTGTATTCCAAATAATAAAACAATATAAATCAAGGAAAACCTGATAGGTGATAAGGTATTTGCTTAGAGATAACACAATACCTCAAAAATGTAGGAAAAAGATAGGTCAGGGTCAGGACTCCACTGGGATTGGGGAATTTGGCTAGCATCTTCTTCTACGAACGCAGTGAAGTCCGCCCCAAAAATATCTTTAAAAATGAAGGAAATTAACGAAATGTTCGCTCAAATTAGCACAAAATCGTGTTTATGGAAGACAAACTGGATAAAAAAAATCAGGAATTACAGGAGATTAAGCTGTGCTAAAACAGTTTAAGAAAAATCAAGAACAAAGGCTGGAAATATTAGAAAATGAAATTAGAAAAAATCACATAGTAATTCAAGGGATGAAGGAATTTAGGTAGTTTTTAATAAAATGGGAGTAAACGCTAACACTGAAACGAACGTACTAGAAACAAGAAAACTTCGAAGTTTTTAGATGGGCAAAACAAGACAGGTACTTATAAACAGGGCCGTTCCAACCTGGTCGAGCGCCGTCGTGCAAATGTGATCACAGCGCCTTTTTTTGGTGCATATATTTTTTAAATTTTATATTATGTACATTCAACATAGTCGCTAGACGGTAACTAGTAAATAATACAACTTTGAAGCAAAAATAAACATTTTATTACCAAACAAAAAATAAACATTTTTTTAACAAGAAATAGTTACCTAATCTAAATAACCTGAATAAAACTAAATAACCACTAAATAAAAGTAGCTTTACGCGCTTTCTTTCTGGAAAATTCAGAAATAAGTTCAATCATATTTATATTGTCCAACAAATCACTTTCAATCGATATGATTGCCAAATTATCGAGCCGTTGTTGGCCCATTGACGATCTTAAGTAGTTTTTGATTAACTTCAACTTTGAGAAAGTTCTCTCCGCTGAAGCAACCGATACAGGCATTGTCAACGAAATTCGCAAAGCTACGCTTGCATTTGGAACAGAATGAGTTAAATTATTTTTTATAATGTAGTTTAACATTTGTGTCGGTGTTTGTAGATTAAGATTTTTTAAAACTCGTGGAACAATTCTGCTCCATTTATGTCACGGTCATTACGATTTTTGTCTGTTAAAACTCCTTCAAACTGTAAACAACAATTTAGTTGTTCCTTTTCTGGTAAATCTGAAAATTTACAAATATCCCATAAAAATTGAAAATGGTCGGAATGGGACGACAATAAGTCGAACCTTTGACCAATTGATCTTATAACAATATCAAGTGTACTAAAAAAAATGTTTATTTTAAAATCCCGTTCTCCATCTGTAATTGGTTCATCGTCATTCTCGTAATTAAATTGTTTTTCAGCACGCCTTGGTCTAAACACATTATTAGTTTTGAGGGTTGGCTCTACATCTAGAGATTTTGCAAGTTCAGAAGCATCAACTAATACATCTCCAAATCCTTTATCACTTCGGTAACTATTGAAAAACTTTAGCAGATTATTCATTTGGGTACATGCTTCCGAGATATTAAAATCTTTGGTTTGTAATGTTTTGCTAACAGTATTGACTCTAAACAGAACATTGTACCACAATACTAATGTACATATAAACCGGTAACTTTTTAATTTATTTGCTAAAGATTTAGCCATATGCTTTGTATTGTTATCGAAAGAAACTCCACTGAATATACTATATAAAGCATCATAGACTTCCCCAAGCTGATACCTCAATGGAGTAATGGCATCAATTCTGCTCGACCATCTAGTTTCAGAAATTTTTTTTTGTAAACCGACATGCTTGCCTCGCATGTTGGCACCATTGTCGTATCCCTGGCCTCTCATATCATATAAATTTAAATTATGTTTTTCTAAAGCATTTAGTAGAAATTTTTGTAAGCCCTCAACTTCAACTGAACATAAGTAAATAGTTAATAAAAAAATGAAAATTAACAATTTTTTAATTTTTCCAACGGGAATCTTTTCTATAGCCTTTGTATGATAGCTCCATAGAAGGAAAAAAATCCCAGGTTAATAGTTCAACAACTATCGTATTTTCAATGTTGATGTTCGTGCTACAAAAAATTGTTAATTAATTAATGGATAATTAATTGAAAAATCGCTATAAAAATTTTTGATCGCCGGATTATTGTTCATTGATCTATCCTATAGGTGCCTGAATTTTTTCATTTCCTAATTTTCATATTTAGTAAGTTTAAATAATATTTATTCATTAAAGGTCCAAAGTAGGCGGAGCTTACGCAAGCGAGAGTTGCCGTTTTCGGCCGTATTTTCAACCCTCTAGAAAAATTATAAATATTGGTCCTAGAGTTCCGGGAGGTAGTACTTTTTTTTAGGAAATTTCTTCCTCTTTATGGATCTTTTTTCAAATTTCGAAAATTTTGAACACTTTTTGAGATATTCGCAAAAAAACAAAACCACCCTTTTTTTTACTAAATTGTTTATAACTTTTGTAATTTTTGCAATCAAAGCTTCAAATTTTTCGAAAAGTTTCTAAATGCGATGACGAATCGAATGACACCTCGATCATAATTTTCCGAGGCGAGCTAAAAACTTAGACCTAAAAGGCACATGTTGACTAGACTATAAGAGAGCATTTATTTTTGCAAGTACATACAATTGGACTGAAATGTTTTTCTGGAACAATTTTTCCAGATTTTGTTTTATATTCCTCACCGGCACATCTGTTCTTTTTATCAATAACTCTCTTCCATCTTTCAAAATTGCGTACTCGCTTTTTTGGTTTAAGAGTTGTTGCTGCTATAACTGATCTCGTTTGCTCAGTTGACTGGTTGCTCGAATGTTCAGCTTCTGTGTCAGATGGAATATACTCGGACACAGAATCCGCGAACGGATCAGATTCTGACGAGGCTGTAAAAATAATTTACCACTTAAATATTTTAGTGCAGTAGTGGACCAACCCACAAAATTATGAAAACTTTTAAGTCAGAAATTGATTGATATCAACAGACAAATAATGTTGATAGAGTAGATCTTAATAAATCATTATTTTGTTGTATGAATAATCCCTAAGATTGAGAACATTCTGAAAATATCTTATTTAGTACAAAGTTATAACCTTCAAATTGATAAGAACAAGTTTTCAAGTAAATAATTCTTTTCAATGGAACATAGCATAACAATAAATAATAACTTACCTTCTATTTCAACTTCCATTGCACTATTGATACTAAATGTTATTATTCTCTGGAATATTTGATTATTTATACACAACAGCATGCAAGTAGGGCTACATAAACAAATATAATCAAGAAGCACAGTGGACTAACCGCACTTGATCCACTTTGTTACTTAGCAGTCACGTCAAACTAAAAACGGCAAAAATAGTTTAGTGTAGCCATCTAGTGATCAATAGGAAAAGTTGACTTGGTCCATTTTGCAGCCGATAATATATGAAAATAGGAGTTGAATAATGCAATGAAAGCAAATTATTTTTTTTGTGGGTTAGTCCACCATTGCACTCATAGCCTCATATAACCTTTATAGGTATATTTTTAAGAAATACGAGACATTCCACGTAGACATCTTAAAACAGCAGTCAATAAGTTAACCAATCGGGTAAGATGCTGCATTTAAGAAAGATGATACATTTTTGAGCAGTTGCTTTACCTAATGGTTTTTACGTGTTGCTTATGTTCCTTATTGTTCCTCACTGTTGCCGTAATGGGTTTTACGTTTTCTTTGTATCCTTTAGTGATTAGTAGTAGCAGTGGCTCTCGTAGGAGATACAATGAATCAAATATAACTAGAATTTCCAGATGGAATAAAAACATTCAATAGTTTTCTAATTAATCCAGTGAACATAGACAAAAATGTGGTATAACGAATTTCATCAACTTGAACCGATTTTTATGAAAATTTGGAATTAAATTCCTTCCTCCCTCTAGATCAAAAGTTATAAATGCTTAAGGTGTGCTTTTTATTTTAAGGTTTGATTTATTTAAGATAAGATGATATGACGGAAATGTTTAGTTATTATTGATGTCAATAGAATAACAAAAAAACTAACGATTAGATAACAATAACGCTTAAGAAATAGGGGAAATTAAATTTTAAAAGAGAAAATGAAAACATTTTACAGTTGTAAGTAATAGTTTAATTTTCCTGTACTGTGGAATGAAATATTAGCCTACAAAACCCCAGGGGCAAATTCGAAGGGGGTAGTACATTTGGCTGCAGGGGAAAATTGAAGTTGTAACGGTAAAAACTTAGTCAATGGGAAAAATCGCCAGAACGCTAGAAATCTCGGTTGGTAACGCTGTCACGAACGATTTCCGCTATGGGAGGTGATAGTTCTGGGTTGTTGAAGAAGCCTGCCCTATTCAAATTGTCCATCGGCAGGGGGTGTCACTCGCATATACCTTCCAAAGGCCATTTTGTTGTAACGCTTATGTTGTTCACGTCGTGGGATTTCTGCTCTTGGTAGGAGTAGATATTCGATTGGTTGGTTGAAGGTTGTCCCGTGAAAAAGTCAAATATAAATATTAAATTTTAACTGATCGAAAAATGTTACTACTAATGTAGTTCTGAAGAATTTTATCAAAATCTAAATTATTTTGGAAAGTATTCAAAATTAAGACGACTAGTAGGATGGATTCTCAGATTTTACCACAATGTTAAAAACAGGCAAAGAAGTAAAAAGGAATTCAAGAAAAACAACAAATTTTATTATTTAGACAGTCATTAAATGAAAGGACGGTATACATAGAGTAGCTTGTATCCATTGGAATCGTTTTCTTCGACTAAATTAAACTCTGAAGAAAATAAAGAGTTATCCACAGTGTAAGAGCTACACATTCAAAAACCCAAAGAAAATAATAAAAACACGTTCTGGAAGGGAACTTAAAACTCCCTTAAGATACCAGAGTTGATTGATTTTGTTTTAGGGATTTGAACTACCACGTCAATTCTGGGGCCGCAGTATGTTGGGGCTTTAGTGTGTGTAACAATAGTAAACAAAAATGTGTGCCAGTTTTTTGAGTTTAATGTATAACAGTTGTCAAATAAAAATATAAAAGTCGTAAGATTATGTTCAATTAATAAACCTAGGCCCAAAATCCCGTAAATTACAGCTATTCTCTATTTACTGCCTAAATTTCGGGTCAATCGGAGTAGGTATGTTGCTAGAATTCGGACTAGATCTCATGCCCCGCGATCTTTTATAGCTATTGCTAAATTGCATTTTTAACGCCATCTATTCACTTGGAAGGTTACTAACGACATCAAAATGTCAGGAGTAAAACAATAACAAATGGATCAGTTGATCAGTATATTAGAGACTTTGACAGAGTTTTATTGTGTTTGTCATTTTTTAAAGAGAAATAATTTTTTAACTTATAGATGACTTCACTGTAGCACAAAGAAAAGCCAAAAGGGCTTCAATTACAACAGACCTTTCGTCTAGTTTCGATATTTACAAAGGACGGGGATCAAGGATATGGAAAAAAATACAAGGTATATGTCCCATCACTCTGGTTCTGATTCAGACGAGAGTCCCTCATTAAATCGTAACATTTATCCTGTTTTTAAACCTACACCACAAACAAATTGTGAGTATTTAAAGAAATTAATTGGAATGTTTGGTGCAAATAATATATTTTTCAGTATTGTATAAAAAGTCGGGGAATTATAAATCGGGTAGTACTTCTCCAGAGATTCAAGTGAAATCTATTGCCGAAATTATGAGGTCTGAAGCTGAAGGAATTTCCCTTGAGAATAAAGAATCAAATGATATGGCGAGATTTGCTGTTCCTAGAGGTAATTTGTTTCTTAAGTTAAATCATAATTTATAATAACCTAAAGTTTGCATATTAAATTTGAATTTTAGTATAAAAATACTTAATTTTATAATGTATCTTTTTTTAATTTTTTTTTAGAGTCCAAACTTTGTGGCAGTGGAATCAGATGAACACTTTACAAAAGAGATAAATCATCACCACAAATAGATAGATACACTTGATGATCAAGGTGACTAAACTAAATAATTTTAATTAATTTTTATATTTAATCATATTTTAAATTTATTTTAGAATTTAAAAGGTTGATGATAGATGAAATATCTCAATTAAATTTCAAAATCAACACTTTAATTGAAAGCGTTGGCACTCTCTTGACAGCACAAAGAATTCCGAGTAACCTGCAAGTAACATCGTTTGAAAATAATGTGAAAACGTTATATGAAAAAATTCCAGTAATTCGACATTCGACGCATATTTTTAAAATCCAAATTCAATGTACTCGATCAAATACTGTCCCTAGTATTGCAAACCGACATTACAGACCATTTCTCAACAATACTACAGATAGTACTGGAGAAGACCAAATCCCCCAAGGAACGAGGAATAGTGAAATACATAGATGAAACAAAACTTAAAAATACAATCAGACAAAAATCTTGGGATTCCTTATACTTGAATCCAGATCCTAACTATGCAACAAATACTTTCATTGAAACACTTCAAAAATATATAGACGACTGTACAAATACAAAAAAATGTAAAAGGAAAAACACGAAGATCGCCCCTTGGATGACAAATGCACTACAAAATACACAATGTATATCAGAAAAAAATTAGTGTTTGAATAACATTGGAATCCATTATATTGTATCATATGTGTAAATATTTCTTAGCACATGCTATTATCAATAAATTATTCTTATCTTAAGTTTGAGAAGAAAATCACCTGTACTATTTTATAAACAAAATTTTATATTAAATTTTTGAAACTATTTGTCGACATTCGTCTTTTAATAAACTATCCTGGTTAATAAAAACGGATAAAAGCTTTAAACAGCTTTTTGAAACAACCTATCCTACTTTTAAGCCAAAATAAAATAACCGGTTGCTTAAAAAAAGTGTTTAAACTTTGTGTAACTGTTTCTATTTGTTTATTTAAGAAAAAAACAATATAGGCGTAATTTAAAAAACCTTCAGTATTTGCTTGGCTTGCCATCTAGTAGTAACTAGTAAACTGTTACTAATCATGCAGGTATCTTCCTTTATGTTTTCCCAGTTGGTAAATAGTAACCTTCCACCACAATAGATGGCGCAGCACTCGACAAAACTTTGTGGCTTCGGACTTAGTATAGGAGATTCCATTCTTCCCAGTATTAAAAGTGTTTATCTATGCTAGATCTCCGACAAATAATGTTTGAGAGTTGAATGACCTGAAGTTTGTTCGAAATCGAAGTGTTTATTAGGTAAAGGTTACCGAGGGCTACAAGTGACGTGCGGTTAGTAAAAGAAGTACGTTTTATATTTTTGTGAGTTGAAAAAGACATAAGAGTGATAAAAACAAGCCTACGAAAACTCCTTGGTGTACATAATATTTGTTACTGTCTTCTGCAGCATCACAATCTGTTTCGGAGCATACGGACGTGGAAAACAACTATACCCTACGTAGGGATGTACTTATCGTATCAGACGCTTGACTATTATTTGATGAGGATGGCATGCAGGTAGAAAATTTCAACTCTTCAGGCGTAAAAGAATTAAATGTCCATTATAATGTTGTAAACTTATAAAAATTATAGCAATTTGCGAGGCAATTATCTTCTCCAGTACCCAAATAACTACGAGTTTGAAGAAAAAAAATCGAGAACAAAGTTGTGTTTGAACTTAATGGTATATTAACTCTAAATACTTTTGAACTAAAAACGCAACAATTTCAAGAGTGTAAAAACAATGAGTTACAGTGTTGTATGTACAAAAAACGCGAACAATTTTATTGTTCAGAGAATATTAGACAGATCAATTACATAACATTCTAAACTCTTTAGAATAATGAGTTTATTATCTGTTCGCGATCGTTAAAGACACTACGTTTCGTGTGGGAAAGAAAGAAAGAGATGTTTGATTTGATCAATAAACGAAAAATCATTTATTTTGAGAAAAATAGATACATAAATACTCAACTGTGTAACATACCAATTGGCTGTTATGTTTTCCGTTTAGTATTTTATTTAATTTTCAATATCTATGGCTCAAATCACTTTTATAAATGAAACTAAATTTTTCACAACATATTGAAAAAATGGTAAAAATTCTAAAAAAAATGACAATCGTTTCGATATTACTAAATATCAACGTCAGAATGACAGAAGTTCCATTTCTTGTGATGCCTACCTGATGTTTCATAACACTAGTAAGCAAAAAGATATTTTTGCTGTAGCAGAAAGCTGAATACTATGTAGAATTGATACGAAAATGGTCAGAAAGAAGCAGTACATTACGTTTAATAATTATTTAAAAATGGCTTGACAGGTTTTTTAACGTTGTATGTTATAAAACAGTTTATATCATTTTAGTTGCTACAGCTTTTTCAGCCAACCCATTCGATTGTGGGTATTCTGGACTACGAGTGACACGAGTAAAGCTCAAATTCTTAGCAAAATCTAAAAAATGTTCGCTATTATAGGGTACATTGTCACTAACAAAAATATCAGGGGCTCCAAATCTTACAAAAACTGGTTTCATCTGAGAAATAATAGACTCAGCACTTTTCTTTCTTATAGGCAAAATATCAAGCCAGTTTGAATAAGCATAAAACAAAACAGAATAAGTGTTTTTAAATGAAACTCACGGTCTCTAGTTAATTCCACAATATAATAAAAGTTATTGAAAATTCTAAAAAATTGACAATTGTTTCGATAAATCAATATCATCGTCAGAATGACAGAAGTTACATTTCATTTTATGCCTACCAGATGTTTAGTAGTTATTTTTTGCTAGACCAAGAAGTAATCTAGCTTGTGATTGGCTTAATATCTGTTTATAGAAAAAAGAAGAAGATGTGATATTACAAATATTGAAACTTAGATATTATTAGCCCTATGGTGATTTCCTGGATATCATTTTTCCAATTAAGATCAGTATAACTGTGCAATGATATAGAAAACCAGGAAAACTATATCTGCTGATCTTTACAATTATCACTTAAGAAGACAGTTTATTAGTGGAGAACTCCCTAGATTTAACTGTTCATTGACAACTTTATATTGTGGGTTTCTTAAATGTCTTCTAATTTCCAGTTCTTCAAGGAAATCCAGTTCTTGTTTCTTTTCACAAATATGCAGCACTTCTAGTTCTGTGTTAGGTGTCAATGAATGATTGGTGTCAAGTAGATGTTTTGCGTAACGGGATTTATCTGGTGGTTTTAATCTGTATGCTCGTAAGTGCTCACTGTATCGTATTTCAAAATTCCTAAGGGTCTGACCTAAATAGACAGCATTACATTCTGGACATTTGAGTTTATATATATCTGACTTCTTTAATAGTGGTATTTTTGTTTTTACCTTAACCAATTTTGTACTAACGTTACTTTCTGTTTTAAAAGAAATTGTTGTATTCGTTGCTGAAGATATTATCTTTGAAATATTATTAGAAATATTTCCTGCATATGTGATGGTTTTATAAGTTTTAATTTCATCAGCTTGTTTAGGATATATTAGTTGTAATGCCACTTTTTCTTCTTTTTTACTAATTAGCTTATTTATCATATCTAATGGATAATCGTTAGATGTTGCTATTTGTCTAATTGTATTAATCTCTCTATCAAAATTACATTTGTTCATAGGAACTGAAAAAGCTCTATGAAGGAAATATTTCTAATAATATTTCAAAGATAATATCTTCAGCAACGAATACAACAATTTCTTTTAAAACAGAAAGTTACGTTAGTACAAAATTGTTAAATGTAAAAACAAAAATACCAATATTAAAGAAGTCAGGTATATATAAACTCAAATGTCCAGAATGTAATGCTGTCTATTTGGGTCAGACCCTTAGGAATTTTGAAATACGATACAGTGAGCACTTACGAGCATACAGATTGAAACAACCAGAGAAATCCCACTACGCAAAACATCTACTTGACACAAATCATTCATTGACACCTAACACAGAACTAGAAGTGCTGCATATTTGTGAAAAGAAACAAGAACTGGATTTCCTTGAAGAACTGGAAAGTAGAAGACATTTAAGAAACCCACAATATGAAGTTGTCAATGAACAGTTGAATCTAGGGAATTCTCCACTAATAAACTGTCTTCTTAAGTGATAATTGTAAAGATCAGCAGATATAGTTTTCCTGGTTTTCTATATCATTGCACAGTTATACTGATCTTAATTGGAAAAATGATATCCAGGATATCACCATAGGGCTAATTTTGGATATTTTCTAGATAATGTTTCACAATTGTTACAGTTTTTTATAAATAACTCAATGTCTGCCGTAATACCTGGCCAATAAAATACTTTTCTGGCCTGTGATTTTGTCTTTTCTATTCCTAGGTGCCCTTCATGTAGAAGTTTAATCATTTCTACTTTTAGCTTGTAGGGAACAATCAACTTATTCTCCAAAAATAACAAGGTTTTGGATACAAATAATTTTTCTCTTGATTTGTAAAAATGTCTAACGTTTTCTGGGATCTTATACTTTTGAAGTAGCCAACCATTACTAATAAAATTTATAACAGTGCTAAGCTGTGGTTCTTTCATTGTTTCCAGTGTAAATTGCTTAACTCGATTGGTAGATATAGGCAAGGATCGAATTATGGAATGAACTGCAAAATCTATTTCATTTTCAGACCTTTCAGTTTTTTTCTTCAGAAAAGCATTCTTAGAATTTTTGGAGATGCTGATTGTAAATTTTTTTTAAAAATAGACTCTAAAGGTTTGTGACCATTGTAAATTTTAGTAGGCATACCATAAATAAAGTAATGAAATTTATTTACAGCAAAAAGCCAATGTCTCTCTTTTTCAATTTGAGCATAAGCTTGCTCAGTTTTAGTTAGACTATGTGATGCAAATGCTACAGGTTTGTCTTCTTGCAAAAGACATGCCCCCAACCAATCGTTAGAAGCATCTGTCTCTGTTTCAATTGGCTTTTTTGAAACAAAATAGGTTAAAATTGGAGAATTGGTTAACAAACGTATTAGGGTATTAAAAGAATTTTTACTATCATCCGTGCATTTAAATTCAATATCATTTCTCGTAAGATTTCTTAAAGGAGCCGTTATTTTAGATAGATTTGGTATAAACTTGCCTATATACTTAACCATACCCAAAAATCTTAAAACATCTACCTTACACTCTGGAACAGGCGTTTTTAAAATGGCTTCAATATATTACTTTTCCGCCCAACCTTTCTATATGCGAGAAAAGTATTCGTTTACTCCAAAAAAAGTTGGAATTTTGAAATTTTTTTTGAGTTATTTTTACGTTTTCCATCAACAAAAACCCGAAAAAACGGTTTTTAGAAAAAAAAACCCGTGTGTATGTCGTCGTCGTTGTCGTCGGCCACTTTTCCTTATATGTCTTGTTAGCACGATACAGCCTCCGGAGTGCAATAGAGCAGCAATTTTATGATTGAATATTGTTAAGGACATGTCACAGATGATCTCTATTGATTTTCAATTCACCAGAGCCAGTACCACGGGTGCTATGGTACTTGAAGTACGACATTTTGTATTTTTTTGAGAAATTGCAGTTTGTTAACACGATACAGCCTCCGGAGTTCAACAAGTCACCAATTTTATGATTGCATATTATTCAGGGCATCTCACTGATGAACCCTATTGATTTTCAGCTCACCGGAGCCAATACAACAAGTGCTACAGTACTTTAAGTACGATATTTTTGTCATTTTTGGAGAAGTTTCAGTTTGTTAACACGATACAGCCTCCGGAGTATATACAAGTGACCAATTTTATGATTGGATATTATTCAGAGCGTCTCAAAGATGAACCCTATTGATATTCAACTCAGTAAAGCCAGTACAACGGGTGATATGGTACTTGAAGTACCAAACTTTCGTCATTTTTGGAGAATTTTCAGTTTGTTAACACGATACAGCCTCCGGAGTATACACAAGTGACCAATTTTATGATTGGATATTATTCAGAGCGTCTCAAAGATGAACCCTATTGATATTCAACTCAGTAAAGCCAGTACAACGGGTGATATGGTACTTGAAGTACCAAACTTTCGTCATTTTTGGAGAATTTTCAGTTTGTTAACACGATACAGCCTCCGGAGTATATACAAGTGACCAATTTTATGATTGGATATTATTCAGAGCTTCTCGAAGATGAACCCTATTGACATTCAACTCAGTAAAGCCAGTACAACGGGTGATATGGTACTTGTAGTACCAAACTTTCGTCATTTTTGGAGAATTTTCAGTTTGTTAGCACGATACAGCCTCCAGAGAGTATGCGATTGATCAATTTTATGATTGAATATTGTTCAAGGTGTCTCACGAATGTACCCTATTGATTTTCAGTTGACTAGAGCGAGTACAGGGGGTCCTATAAATCCAGATATACTGAATTTATGGTTATTTTTGGAGAAATTCCGGTTTGTTAGCACGATATATCCCCCGAAGTGTATACAAGTAACAATTTTATGATAGAATATTGTTCAGGGCCACAGATGCGGAAAAGTTAGTTTCAATCGTTGAAACCGTTAATTTATTAATAGTAATTCTGAACTTTTACTATCCAATTCGATTTGCCAATACCCATCTCATATTAAGAACAGTGAAAAACCTTTTGTTTGTCAATTGGACAGCAATGTCATCATAAGATGGAATTAGAAAGTGCTCTCTTTCTATAGCTTGGTTCAAATTTTTTAGATCATGACAAAGACGAAGGTCACTATTGGGTTTCTCAACTATAACCAGAGGGTGTACCCACTCTGAAGGTTTATCAACCTTTTCTATAATATCCTTCGACACAAGATGATATAACTTATTTTCAAAGGTTCTAGTAAAATATGAGACACTAATAGCATTTATTTTTTGTTTTATATCTGGCTTTAAACTTATATGGTGTTGTGTAGGAAATTTCCCGAGTCCTTCAAAAAAACATTTGTGTATTTATTAATAACATCATCTAAAGTTTTAAACAATTTTGGTTTACATACAGAATCCAACCATTTGTTCCTTTCATGGCTTTTAAGTGCTTCGTCTACTGTTAGAGGTTTTATAAGTGGATTACTAGAAACTAATTGCATGCAACTATCGTCAGGTTCATGTAAATATTCCTTCATCCATCCTGGAGGACGTCTGATTCTACCTGAAGTTGTTGGAGGAAATACTAATGAACCCATTGAATTAGTATTTGCTTGAGAAATTATTTAAATAGAGTTTAATACTTCTTCAGGTGTAAAATTATTTTCAGTTGACCTTGTGTCTTTGTCTTCGCTTGAAGATACTTCAGATATATCGTTAATACGATTATGTTCAGAAGAAATTATCTGTTGTGAAATAATATTCTGGTTTTGTTTCAGTAATTGGAACCTTTTTTTCAGGCATAATATGATCAAGGAATATAACATCGCTATACTCCGTTTTTAAAAGGCATGGAGTAATAAATCACTCATTTTGGCCGGAACCATAGGCGTACCACATTTAGTCATTTAAAAAAAGTTAAGGCTTCTAAAATTATCTCATTTCCGAAAATAACCGTTTTGTGATATTATTTAAAATGAAATTTCAAATTATCAATAATATAATAAACTGTGGATTATAACACTGACATCAATTTTCCAGAAAATTTATTATTATGTATAAAAGGGCGTAGACGAGTCCCTCCACTAAGCTCCAGGTAGTTATAATCCTACATACAATAAATAATAAAATAAATGTTAATAACAATTATATACAAATACATATATATATATATATATCCAAACCAACCCCATTTGCCGATTATTTCACCCAATTAGCAGGTAATTGAAGAAACTTGACAAACAGGTAGCTCAAAAATGGTTTTATTATTGTTAATTGTTAATGCCCCCATAATACAATGTACTTACTAGAACTTTTCAACTATAAAAGTAGCGGAAAGGTTGCATATTTTCAATTTACAGTTAATCTGTTCTGGAGAAACTGCTGTGTTGATTGATTTCCCCATTATTACTGTTATTTGTTATTATTTTTTACCGTTATTGTTAACTGGTGTTTATTTTTGTTCATCTATACAAGTTCTCTTCTCATCACACGAGACAAACACCTAACTGCACCTTCCAACTATATAGTGTTCCAACCAAATTCGACCAGATATGGAGGATTTATCACCATCTAAGCGACCTAAAGTTGGCCCATTGTCGCTGAACGAAAAAAATCTGATATTAAATTGCTATTCCTCGTTGAAGAACGAAGAAATTAGAAGGAAAATCATGAATTTGACAGGAAGTGTTGATGAAACTGTGGAGATTACTGCAACAATGATGGGTGTTTCAAAAACAACAATTTATAATTTAATGAAGGAGAAAAAAAATGGAAACATCACAGCCCCAGCAAAGTCCCCAGGCCGACCCAAACTTGAAATGGATGACGACTTGAAGAATGGAATAAGGCGTAAGGTGCATGCTTTTTTCTTTAGAAAAGAGATCTCAACTCTCTCCAAAATTATGGCTTCGGTTCAAGAAGATTCAGATTTTCCGAAAATGTCTCGAAGTACATTACGGAAAATTTTGAAGGAACTTAGATTTGAATATAAAAAAAATTATCGGAACGCAATGTTGATTGATAGAGACGACATTGTCATTTGAAGGAGGAGTTATTTGCGCAATATTCGGAAAGCAAGACTAGATCAAAAACGAATTTATTATTTGGATGAGACTTGGTTAAATGAAGGTCATACTGTTTCAATGTTTTGGCAAGACACGAATATCAAAATTCGGAGGCAGGCAGCTCTTGAAGGGTGGTCAACAGGCCTCAATCCACCAGCAGGAAAAGGACGTCGACTCATCATTACTCATATCGGAAGTGCCGAAGGTTTTGTTAAAGGTGGATTGTTGTGCTTTGAGTCGAAGCAAACCGGAGATTATCATGAAGATATGGATGCAGACGTTTTCGAAGAATATTTCTCACAAATGTTAGATCTAATTCCAACGGGCTCAGTCATTGTTGTGGATAACGCAAGTTATCACTCCAGGTTAGTGGAGAAATTACCTTCAACTGCATGGCGTAAACAAGATATTCACGATTGGCTAACCTCGAAAAATATTGAATGCCCAGATAACCCGCTGAAAAATGAGCTATTGCAACTGGCCAATTCACATAAACACAAATATAGTAGATACGTTGTAGATCAAATGGCATCAGCGTGTGGTATAACGGTGCTGAGGCTTCCTCCATATCACTGTCAACTCAATCCCATATAATTAAAATGGGCCCAAGTTTCAAGAAAGAATACGACATTCAAAATGAGTGACGTAAAAGTTTTATTCGAAGACGCGTTAGGTAACGTAACCAAAGGAAACTGGAAGAAATGTGTTGAACACGTGATACAAGAAGAACTAAATATGTGGGAAATGGATCATATAAGTGAACACATGATTGAACCATTTCTAATCAATGTTAATAATGGAAGCTCAACAGAATCGTCTGATTCTGATATATAGACTAGTTTTGTGTTAGTTATTACTATTATTTGTTAGACTTTTTTTTTATAAATCTTACATTAATTCGTACTTTATTCCTGCATTTTTCTTTTTTCCTCTCCTATTGTAAACAGTATATTAGTAGTAAAGTTCATACCTACTGCAAAAAATTTTGCTATTTTTTATATAATATTTTATGTTTATTGTTTATTCATAGGAACACAAAAAAATGTGTTTTTATTGAATCGATATTGTGAACTCTTTTGAATAGTTTTCGTAATTATAATTTCATAGTACCTTCATATTCATATACCAAGTTTGTTTTGTCCTGATTGCACGCCTCTGAGGATTAAATTGTTTATTTGTTCATTCAAATACAATAGAGCGACCCTTCTAATACAATAGGCGACCCAACCGAATACAAAGTTACGGGGTGTCTACCTGAAATTCGTAACAAATGAGAAATTTTAGTACAAAATTAGATAAACTTTGGAGATATTTTATTATACACCCTGTATCGGTTTTGCATACCTAATGAGCTTTTAATACTCCATGCCTTTTAAAAACGGACTATAGCCTTTTCAATTTTGCAAGGGTTATATCTATTGGTGTGTTCACAATAACCCACCATAATCATGGGTTTAGATTTTGGATCAAATTCTCCTCTGAAATGTTTTGTTATGTGCATATAAGCACGACTTCCAAAATTCTAATGGCTGAGGTATACCTTAGACTCAGCCAATACTTCCTCATGAGTAAAACCACTGATATCATTTGTAGGACTCCTGTTTTTTAGATAAACGTCTGTCGACACTGCTTCAGCCCAAAATGATTTAGAAACACCGGATTCATATAATAAAGCCCCTTTCAATGACAGTTAGGTTACATCTTTCTGAAACGCCATTTTGTTCAGGGGTATAAAGTACTGTGTAAGAAAATAATTGAAATTTTTACCAGTACCATTGTCTGACCTTAATCTTTTAATTTTTGAACTAACTTGTTTTTCTACCAATTGTTTAAATTCTTTGAATTTACAAAATGACTGATTTTTGTTTTAAAAAATATATAAATGTCTTACGAGAATAATCATACTTAAGAACATACCTTGAACCACCCCAGCTGGGCTCTGACATTGGGCCACACAAGTCTGTATGCATCAACTGCAACAATTCATTTGCACTCCTTCTTGATACTTTTGGAAAACTTTACCTTGTTTCTTTAGCTTGGATATAATGAAAACGGGAAATATTTAACATTCCATCATCGTGAAAGTCAATACCAGTAGCAAGATTATTTTTTAATAAAGAAATACTATAATTACTGATATGCCCCAAGCGCTTGTGCCAGATTTATATTTTGTGATAATTTGGTTAGCAATATCTTGACATGAGTTGGGTTCGTTGTTTATAATTGCATCGGACAAGCTACCTAACTTATAAATTCCACCAGTTTTAGATCCAGTAAATTCAATTTTTCCATTCACTTTGACTTCATCTGATTTGTAAACTTCAAAACCACTATCTTTAAAAATTAGGACATAATTCTTTTCCGTCATTTTACTTACAGATAGTAAGTTTGCGGCAGCCTTTGGTGCATATCTTACATTAGTAACAGTGCCTTTAAAACTTGTTTTATCCTTTTTATTAAATAAATAAGACTTGAAAGGTTTCCATTATAAGCAGTACAGAAAATAGTTTTAGTATTAGGATTGAAATTTTACATCCATACTTTATTAAAGCTGACATGATTACTAGCACAACTATCAACATACCATGTATTTTGATTAACACTTTCAACAGCTCGGACAGCAGGTGTTATCTCTGGATAAGCTATTATTTAAAAATTTACCTTTCAGTTTCCTTTTAAATTTTGGACATTTTGGCCTAGTATGACCTTCTACAATGGCAAACAACATGTTTTTTGTTATATGTTTTTGTAACAAGTGCAGAAGCTGATGTTTCTTCTCGTAAATCTCGACGAACATATTATTCTAGTAATGATTTAATGACATCGTCACTGGATTATTGTGATATTTTTTTTTCGGGCAAAGATGGGAAACTCTTGTTCGAATGGGTCCTTTCCAGGACCCGAACAGTGTTGGACTCATCCCCAAGGGGATGCCAACCAACCAAACCCACCTCTTTATAGCCGTTACTCCCGCCTCGGAATCACTACCCTAGCATACTTCAAGGCAAGCGGCGGTCCATCACACACTCTCCAATCACGCAGTCATCTTCTCCCTTCTATCATTCCTACCTCTCATGCCATATCAAGCCCTTCTCTACCCCTAATCATGCTCTCCACCACACTACTTACCTCCATCCATTCCTCCTCCCCCCTCAACATTGTCTCCACCATGTTTTCCCAATAAACCTCCTCCCCTAGCTTCTTTATCAACCTTTCCAAGACATCCTCATTCTTCCAACATCTTCCAACACCTGTTATAATTTACTTCCTTAGACCTTTATTCTGAGGTATTACATTTATTTTTACAATAAGAAATATAATAAGAGTAAAAATACATGATGCCAAAATACCGGTAAGAACATATAGGTTATACATACCTATATAAAAATGTCAAAATCAAAATTCTTCTTTCTCAACATAAATCATAGAACTACTAACACGAACATATAGCTTACAGTTTCAACAAAAATTCTCCAATATCTCACGTAATAAAATATCTATAGTTTTTCAAATTTCTCGATTTTTATAGCATTTTTTAATAAATTCTACAGTGTTTCCATCACATATTCTTTATAAGAACCTTCGTTTTACGCGCCTCTTATTTTCTATTAAGGTTCCTATTAATATTAATCTAGAATAAGCATCTCACGTAGTAGAGTCTCGACAAAAGGAAAACACTTGAAGCAGGTAAATTAACGTGTTCATTTGACACAAAAACCAAGAAGAAACTGATGGTAATAAATTAGAAAAGCACACCATTATAAATCTAAAAATTACTACTGTTTCATGGTGAAATGAATGTTTATCAGGGGGAAAGTGACGTAAGTTATTGCCATTTCAGATGGGATGAACACCAGACAATGAGGTGCAGGCCATGTTGCCGAATGTAGATTCTAATTATTGCCACGTTTCGGGAAAATACTAGATAACAAGAAACTTAATTTTTCATGTCATTTAAGCATAAAATATGTGATATTTATATATTCAACGTACGCCTATAATACTTTTTCGAAACGTTTTTAAGCTTGAAAAGGTATAAGAATAAACCAAGAAGATCTCTCTCTCTCTCTCTCTCTATAAATCTGTTTTTTGACAAATTTGTTCTTTCAAACTCTCAGATGATACTTGTATTTATTATTTCATCTATTAAAGTAATAATTTTATTCAAGAAGACTGTCTACATATATTCATAAATCACCTAAATGTTTTTATGATCTGTCCCTCAAACGTGCGCTCTTTTAATTCTTACAAAGAATCCTTTTAACTTTAAATGTTCCTTTTCAATTGCGGTTAGTTTTTTTTTCTTTAAAGTGTTTAAAATATACTTATACTAATATCCTTTTCAGAATACCACAAAATCCCAGATGTAATTCATTTAACTTTTAACTTGGTCTGGTCCGGCGGCTTTGTTGCTTAAATACCTACACAGGATTAAGTGTATTCCAATAATTGGCTTTTCTTTAAGTAGATGGTAAATTTGTAGATATTGTCGATGTAATCCTTCGGTTGAAAGGATCAACAGTTTGTTTTCAAAAATCTTGTAACGAACAAAGTAGTTCTATTATAGATTATATGTAGGTACTATACGCTGATACTTTCCTTTCGAATGTTGCTAAAATTACGAAAAAAGGAAAATTCTCTTAAAATTTCGACAGAGCCTACTCCCCAACTGTGATTTATAAAGATAGACCAAAACTTGCCTACTATGCAAATAAATATTACAGTTATGTTAATTCAACATCACTTTGTGATAATGTTCTTCCTTTTTTTCCTCTTGTTTTCATCACATGCACATCTATACAACCGCTTATGCCCAGCTTGTGGCTGTTAACTTATGTGATGTTTTAACTTAACTTCTCAGCGATGTTAAAGCGAACTAAAAACAACATTTCTGTTACATTCTGAAATGCCTTTTAACGTCTTGTAGATGTTAATGCAATGTCTAAAAAATAACATCTTATCAATTATCTAAATGCACAATATCAAAAACAATACAGTGTATTTTCCTAGATGTAGTATGGACATTACATAAACCTCTAAATAATATACCTCAAACATTCTGGATGACATCCTATAGATGTTTCTGTGCCTAATCAGCAAATACAGGGTGAACAACTAAGAACGCTGGCTGTCCGCCTTATTTCAAAAAATAGTTATGGTACAACTTTAAAAAAATACCTTTAGGAAAATGACCCTGAAAAATCGCTGGAAAATATTTTTGAGTTCCTAAAATATCTCCTATGGGGTGGAATAAACACTTAAAAACATAATACTGTGATTATCTCCAAAAAAGACACACTAAAGGTATCCTAGAAATACAATTTTTGATATATTGATGAGATTATGAAAAAATATAGTTAGGGACTTTTTGTCCTTATTCTTCAAATAAGGGGTGGGGGAAGGTTCAACCTAAAAAACAAATGTCGTAACACTTTTTTGTTTTTTAATCGATATCAATGTTTTTTGCGTCATTTGAAAGAGTGTTTCCTCTTTAATAAGATATGCTTAAGAAAAATAACAAAATTGAACAATTTTGTCAACGCTTTGATAAAATTCTACAATTTTCCCATTTTTTTCGGATATTTCAAATGTAATGAGGCGTTTTTTAAATTCTGATAAAAAAGGGTTAAAAAAATAGGAATCTATTCCAAGATATAAGATTTACAATATCAGATATAAAAATTAAAAAAATGCTTCAATTTACATTTGAAATTTCCGAGTGGATACAAAATTATCTAATTTTGTTATCAATCTTATTAAACAGAAAAACTTTTAAATGCAGCGAAAATCATTAATATCGGTTAAAAAACGAAAAAGTTATACATTTGTTCATAAGTTTGAACCTTTCCCACCCATTATTCTTCAAATTTCCTTACTTAAATTTATTCATAATCTCATCAAGATTTCAAAAATTGTATTTTTAGGACACCTTTAGTATGTTTTTTTGGAGTAATATGTTTTCGAGTGTTCATTCCACCCCTAGCGGATATTTTAGAGACTGCAAAATATTTTCTAGCAATTTTTCAGGATCCCTTACCTAAAGGACATTTTTTTGAAAGTTGTACCATGATTCTTTTCTGAGATGTGGCCTACAGTCGTTCTTAGTTGTTCATCCTGTACATTTAAAATAAAATAGCAAAAAAAAATAAAGGATTTAAAACGTTTATTCACTATTAATGAACAGTACAGTAAATTTGAAAAAAACAGGTACAAAATTACAAAAAAAAATATCTTGTCCAGCAATCCAACCTAAAGAAAAATTGTGTAAGCATACCTATTACATAACAAGTTTGGAAAGTGGAAGCTATTGAACACATTCAGTGAAAGCAAGAAATAAAAAAGGGTATATTAATCCGTAGTTACCATAACGTACCATACTTTGAAACTGAATTAATAAAGTTTAACGGATACACATACATTACAGCTAGTTTACAGAAAATTTATTAGAATAATTTTTTAATTATAATAAAACTAATAAAAATTTTACACCGTAAGATTTAATGAAACATTACGTTACATCAACAGAAATCCAATCTGATTTAAGAAAATTCTATCGTTTACTTACGGTTACTTTTTCTCACCTAACCATTCCATAACGTACACTTCAAAATCCTTATCTGTGAAACATTTAAAGGTGTTCTGAATAACAGCTAATAAAACAATTACTTATCAAATTGTGCCCATGGAGACCTTTGATCGATCATCATAAATTACATCAAACTTGATTTTCAGCCAATTGACTGGGACCCATTTTCCATAAGATACATGCGGGGATCTTCAAAGGAATAATAACATATTTTATTTCGAGAAGTGACTTTTCATGATTTACCTTCTATTCCATGCCTCACTCCATTTGGCAGGTAAATTCAGGTGTGCTATGAAAATTCATACTTCTTTTCTGTATAAAATAATATACTATTCTCATCTTGTTATTTTCATCCTGGAACAAATTGTATATTAACATCGTGGAATTGTAACTTAATGAAAACTAAGCATTAATAATACACTGTATACAAAAAAAACTACTTATGAGGAAGAGATATGAACACATTATCAAGTTAAATGAGTTTATAATTAATTGTATCCAATTGAGTATCCAATAGCTGTGTTTCTACAATAATAAATAATTGAATGCTGTTTGTTGACTGGAGCATTCAGTATCATAAGTTACATATTCTTCAACTAGATTAATATAGGTACCATTGTAAGGGACATCTACAGATTATTTATTGTATTCAGTGAATTTTCAAATGGAAATGAGCTTTTTAACAGAAATTTCTGTTTTTAAAGTCTTAAACAATTTCACAAGAATTGTTAGTAATAATGTTAAAATTTTCTAAACCTGCAAAAGTATATTGATGGCTAAGACTACTACTAAAAAAACTGAAACTAGAGAAACTTGATTAAATATTTTTTGTACTGTTTAATACAATGTTTGTATCAGACTATCTGAAATAGTTACTCCCCTTTCATTACATAATTACCAACTATTTGTTTTTTATTTTATTTGTATAAGTAGCTTCTGAAACATCTTGAACATTGAAAATATTTTCTTCTAGATTCAAATATCTGCCAACATATGAGCATGTTTTATTATTAATAATAATATCTACCTTATTGCAATATCAAGTTTTTTGTAGGGTATAATGAATATCTAGGATTTGAAATATTGTGAATCGTTTTCAAAATATACTTACTAGGTAATATCAATATATAATAGCCGATTAAAGTATTGAATGAGTATTAAGTTCTAATAATTATGATTTTGGAATAGGTACTTACCGATAACAATTGTTGTTCGTCTATTATAACAAAAAATATAACTAAGTATAGAAACTGTAGCTTAGTAGGAACTAACGAAAACGAAGACCACTTTATTCAAGTGCTACTTGCAAAATATGTGCTTCCTGCAAATAAAATATAACACATAACTGAAAACCATCCGCCATTTCATGCTTGTCATTTTTGTTTCCACAGATAACTACTGCATGTTTCATTCATCAGTTCCTCTTCTGTTTTCTTCTTTTTTATGTTATTGTGATGTTTAATATGAGATATTACTGAGAGTTTTATGAATTAACGTCGTACAGACGTAATAAGTACGATGTTAATAAAAATTATTTGGAAATATGTAAAAATAACTGCAACATGTGATCATCTTAGAAACATGTTAATTTGTAATATCACAGTAACGTTCTGTATGTGACATTAGTGAGAAGTATACAAATTAACACCGTATGAATGTGTATAGGATGTGTATTTAACTGCGAATTCAAGTATTACTGTGTACATCAGAAATATGTTTTATTTACATGACATGGATGTTAATAGAGTCGGTAATAAAATTAAGACATCTAGGAGATATCTTATTAACGTTTTAAATAAACATCACGAAAAGTCTCTAAAAAGAACATCACAAAAAAGACTTGTTATGTTTCTTGTTTAGTGAGGATGTGACGTTTGAAAAACAAAAGATAATTGAAATGTGACTTTTCGCATTTTAAACACTACTGTTTAAAGAATCGTTTTGCACATGTCAAACACGTGCTTTAAATGCGGTTTTAGTTACGGAAGTAGAGAAAAATATTTTTGTCAGGAAAAAGGTACTTATAATAAGCAACTAACATTGAAAGCGTTCCGACCCTAAAAACCAACAGTTTACATAGGTACTTTACTTTAAAAGCAATATTTTGAAAAAGGGTACAATATAGGCGATTTTACCCTATCGTTTCACGACAAATATCTAACAGAAGGTGCGAGAATCCAAAATAATCATTATCATTCAATAAATGTCAAAATATTTCATGACATATGTGTAAAAGTTAACGCAGATAATTTAAAATTAGTGGCTTTCCAATTGCATAATTTGAGCACCCAGTCGAGCACATGCGTGCGCAGTGCTTCAAACGCATGTTCCAAATTGTCGTTTTTAAGATCTGTGTGTCAAACACGGTTGCGTTTTCCCCTTGCCCCTCAAACACCAGATAAAAGTTTGTGCTTTATAAGCTTCAAAATTGCGCTTTAAACACAAACTATACAATTGAGGTTATGTAGGCATTTATTACAATTTATTTAGATGTGTTTTTAAATTTAAAATGGAATCACAACCGGGCTGCTCAAAACAACATTCTCTTACATTATTGGATGCAGAAACAAATTCGGAATATGCATTATTACTCAATGAAGAAGACTATAAAAGGGCCCAAATAGGTAATGTATAGTAAAAATCATAGTTATTATCCAAGACTATTTAAAAATGTTTCTAATTGTAGATGTTGCCTTTGCATCTACACTATTAAATTTTGCCAAATATGAAGAGCTAAGGACGGATGAATATGTGAACAAGGAAAACATACAGGAGCAAGAATCTCCAAAAAGTGAATCGTGGGATTACAATGCTGTTCTTTGTTTGCTCAGTTGTATGGAAAATAACATGGAGGACATGCAACATCCCAAAAAAAAGAAAAATGTATTCCCAAATATTAGCAATGAACTTTTAAGTAATGGCTTCACATACAGCGCTACAGCATGCTACAACAAATGGCGCAGTCTGTTAAGAAGTTACAAAAGTACCAAAGATAAAAACAACAAAACAGGCAGAGGTGCAAGCAGATTTATGTTTTTTGAACAAATGGATAATTTATTAGGAGATAAACCATCCATCAGCTCCCAGCATACAATGGAATCTTCAGAAGCAAATAGTAATTTAATTACAAATATAAATACAAGTGACAATATGAATTTCATTGAAAACCATACTGATGTAGAACCTGACTTGGAAGTAAGTTCAGAGAACGAAAAAAGTGACAACAGCCGAACAAAGTTTTTTCGGAAACGGAAGCGGGATATTGAAATAAAAGAAGAGAATAAAGAAAAACGACACAGAGACAGAATAAATATTGAAAGGGAAAAGTTAACCGTGGAGAAACAAAAAGTGGAAATATTACAAGAAATATTGCAGAAGCTCAATGAAAATAACAAGAATTAATAAGTATGCTATAATGCGTTTATTCCAAAAGTTGTGATTATGTATTTTTGTTATTATTTTATGATTTGTTTTGTTTAAAATCACATTTATTTTTGTTAGTATTCTTTTAATGTATGTATCATATATTAAGACTGAAATAATGCCATGTAAAATAAATAAATTATCTTTTTTTCAAAAATAAATTCATTACAATATATTTCCTACTTTTACTAGAAATTTATTCTACACTATATTCATACTATACTATTATTATAAATTAATACATTTATTTATAAATTCATACAGTAAACATTTTTCTAAATATTTCTGCACTCTTCGTTACATTATTTTGAACCAGTTCTGCAACCAGATCATTGTTAGGTATATTTTCTTCATCTGTGACATTTTCATCCACCTCTATTTCATCAGAATGTATTATGCAAATATTGTGTAATACACAACACGCCATTATAATTTTAACACAAAATTTGATATTGTTATTATTCAAATGAAGAAGTCTTCTATATCTATTTTTTAGCAAACCAAATGCATTTTCAATAACAATTCTAGTAGACGAATGTTTTTAATTGAATTGTTTCTGTTCATCTGAAAGGGCACCCGTGTTTTTAAAAGGAGGTACTATAGCCACGACATACTTGGATAAGCTGAATCACCTAAAAGGTAATAATGTTTGAAAAGTTGTGGATTTCCAGCTTTCTGATAAATTGCTGATTTTCTTAACACCCTCACATCGTGAAGAGATCCTGGTTCCCCACAGTATACATCTAAGAGTTTTTTATCAGTATCACAAACTGCTTGTATAATCAAGCTATGATAACCCTTTCGGTTACAATATGAATCTTGATTTTCATTTGGTCGGTTGATTTTCACATGGCTACAGTCAATTGCGCCTATAACTCCATTAAATTGTTTTTTTTAAAATTTACTTGCAATTATCTCTTTTTCTTCATCACTGGGCCATTTTATGTATCTACTTTTCATAGATATTAAAAAGTCAATCACTCGAAATAGAGACCTATGTGCTGAACTTAAGCTGACATTGAACCGATCAGATATTTGTCTAAAACTCTCTGTATTAGCAAGATACCACATTATTAAAAGCACACTGGTTTCATTTGATATATGAGGTATCCCTCTAACGGTGTTGGTACTGTATTCACTTGTTGCAAAGTTATCTGTAAAAGAACAAAATGTTTTAACTGGAATTTAGTGAAATTTACAAATTAGTCTCGTGCATGTTAACTTAAAATATCTGATATCCGAGTGCAAACACAACTTATTTTACAGTTTGGTTATATGGTGGATGCACAGTATTTGATTAATATTTTGATAAATTTGCCCAAAAGAATGGAAAGATCTATAATTTAAATAAAGTTTTATTCATCTTCATTTTATTTAAAAGTCTGTCTGCAAATGATCCTATATTTGTCTGTATGAGGCAAAAACATGTTTATTTTCACGTTTTTTATTAAAATCCACTCAAATTTTTCATTCAACAATGCACAAGACTAGTAAGCACATACCATTAAGTTCACTGATTGTTTCTCGTTTCATTCGGAAGTGGCGTTTAAAAGTGTCAGGATCGTATTGTTTGACTGTTTGATTCTTGTGTGCCAAGCTCATGAGCGTCGAGCCCATGGGTTTCGTGCACAAAGTGCTTAATAAATTGGAAAGCGCCTATTATTTTAAAAAATCGATAATCTTATGCATGAATATAGATTTAGAAAAGAATTATATTCCGCCATAGAAATCAGAAGTTAAAACTACTAATCTCGTCTTGCTAAATTGGAAAAACGGTTATTAACTTTATAGCATCAATAAAAAGCGCACAATCCAACAAATCTAATCAATTTAACGTCACATATACATCGAACGTAGAACTAATTCAATAACTCTAAACCATTATATCGATTATTCACTCGTCTGAAAACCTGACGCTAAATAAACCAATTAATTTTCCCAACAAAAAATTATAATTACATAAAATGTCCGAGTGGGTATGCTTTAATAAAAACCTCAACTGACACCTCAATTACCAGAACTAAATGACATTAGGTTCCTCCTTCTCGGTAGGCGCGCGCATCCGAAGGCGTCACCTATACCATAATTTCTAAAACAAATATGCGACTGTCAACCGGCCGTCTTGAAGCGTAAAAAAATCTTAACGAATAGTCCGTAACCTGTTTGTTTTAACGCTAACTATGCCATAAGTGTAATATCGTGGCTTTTATCGTTCTGTAAACAGGTTTTGGACGGTGCAAATACGGGGCGTTCGCGTCCCAACTAATTCCATTTGTATCACTCCCGTCGACCAATAAGGAACCGAGTTTTTATCGCTGGGATTGTACGCCGTAAACCAATCCTTAAACGTTTACTCCCTATTTACTCCCCACCAAGCTAAACTCCTCTTCGACGTTTATTTCAGTTATTAACTTCTGAGATTTGTAAGTGGCAGCAACAGCGACGACTTTAAATCCTTCATTATCGCCCTCACCACCTACAAACAAATAAAAAAATATCGCGTATTAGTGATTAGTGTCCGAATAGTTATTATTATAGCAGCAGAGTTTTGAAAACGGTAAATATTTATATTTAATTCAAGTGTTTACCGACGGATCGCGTTTATGTGTTAAAAACAGTGACAATGGTGTTGAATTCTTCGCGTTTCTCGACGATTCGGAAAATTAAATGTTAGCCTTACAAAGTTTATCTTTATTGAAGTGCGTAAACTCAACCATGATGCCTCTGGCACCTACTCCTATAGTTGCAGTGCCTTCGAAGCCTAAAATAGGCTTTTCCATAGACTCGATCGTCGGAGGTGCGAATCAACCTAGTCCTCAACATTCTCCTCTACATTACTCGGAAAGTTCGGCACCTCTTTCGCCTAACAGTGACACTGAAAATAGACTCAATGGTTCTCCCAAACAATACGCTAGTTCACCCCAACGATCACCGGTTAGTTCGCCGAAACCTCCAATCATGGTTCCGGGTATTCCGGCGCATACGTTAGTACGACCTAACCCGACGTACGATCCTAATTTGGTACCGAAAAATGGTTTCCTGCAACCTGAGATGATGCACAACCACGGGCAACATCCTTTCGCGTTGGCTGCTCATTTTCAAGGAGCGGCATTAGCCGCTGCTCTTAGTGGCGGGCAACACGGATTTCCTGGACAACCTTCACCATTGGCACAGCACGCGCAACCTAGGGATAGTTATCCTTTGTATCCTTGGTTGTTATCGAGGCACGGAAGGCTTTTTCCCCATAGGTTTCCTGGAGGTGAGTACAAGAGTAACATTTACAAATTTTATTTATTTTATCAATTACGGGCAAGCCCAATTCATATAAATACAATATAAAAAATGCCACAATAACTAAAAAGAAAAATAAGTAAAGCTGGTAAGAATGATTAATTGATATTATGTAATAGAAAAAGGGCATTAAAAAATAGAACAACTAAATAAAAATAATATAAGCAGAGAGCTGTTTTCTTAATTATTATGATATTATGATACAGCGTATGTCATTAGACCAAATCATATTCATTAATTAGTGAATTTTCATTTATGCTTTCAACAACAGTCTTCAATAATGAAAGCATGAATTCATCAAACATAAACAAAACTCCTTTTTGAACAGAAACACACGTACCATATATGTATACCTATATATTTAGGTATATAGATCGATACTAACATATGGATAAAAACCTAAAACAAATATCTTCAGGTAGTCAATAAATACAGTATAAAAATGAATGAGATTTAAAAAGAGAACAGAAAAACAAATAAACTTACTTTCAACATTTCAGGCTGTTATACTGTAGGTATAAATAATAATAAATTTTGCATTAGAATGTATAACAAGTAATTGGAATAACATTAAAGATCACACAAGTTTATCATTAAAAAATTTCTCAGATGCAGTTCAATTTTGTTTAAACTCTACATTTTTGAAATACAATAATGATTTCTTCTCTCAAATTTTCGGTATTGCTGGTCTCGTCATGGAAGAACTTGTAAGCTCTGTCATTTCACTTCACATTTTCATAAACAATATGTAGATGATTGTATTCTCTGTTAATAAATTAGAATATTCATAAAATGCTTTTAATGCAGAGAACACTTTAAAAAATTGAAAATATTAACGTTGCCCTGTTTGTATATTTTAGATGTTTGTGTTTTCATATATAACAACATATGTGATTTGAAAACTACCAGAAGCATAATATCAATACAAGACGCTGTAATAATCTGTCTTTGACTTTTCCTAAAAGTAATATTACTTTCAAATCCCCTCCTATAATGGGACTACGACTTTTTAATAAATTACCATTATATATTAAATCAAGTAAAACAATAAAATCATTCAAAATTTTGCTCAAATCGTTTTTAGTAGATATGTGTTTTTATTCAGTCGATGATTTTTTAAATTAGTAACAACTTTGTGTATATTATCCTATATTTTTCACTATGCGTCATTTTCACTTTACTTTTAGGCTGTACTAGTTAGTTAGTTAGGTAGGTAGTTAGATTCGTTTTTACGAAAACTGTTGACGAATTTTATACAAATTTTGTTTGTCATTCAAAAAATAGAGAATTTTATTTTTATTTATTTATTTAATCCTAGAATTCAGTTCACTTTTGAGAAAGAAGTAAACAATTCCATATTCTCGATATTACAATTTCCTACAATATTTTCGGAAAAATGAATACTAGTTGGTTTACGAAAGATATATGGTCTGGCCGATATTTTAATTTCAATTTCGAGATTCCAGTTACTTGTTGTTACAGCCCTAGCAGATAGAGCTATAAAAATTTCCAGCCCTCAATATAGACCAAAAAATGTAATAAAATTGAAGAAGGATTTTATCAAAATAACTATCCAAAAACTTTCATTGATCCTATCATTAAAAAACGAGAAGTTTTACAACCAACAACGCATACAAACCAGCTCACAAACTAATAAATGTAGTCAGTACATACCCCTTCCATACATAAAAGGTGTATCCGAAAAGATTAAGAAAATGTTCAAACCTTACAATACCAATATTGTACACAAACATTATAATACAACTAAACAATTTTTTGCAAAATTAAATCCAAAATTTGATAATTAATATAGATCAAACGTAGTATATCAAGTTGAATGTAATAACTGTCACAAAATATATATAGGACAAACTAAACAATACATACATAAGCGTTTCTACTCACACTCTTCCCAATAAATACACCTACGTAAAAAAACGTTTTTAAAACGTTTTAATGTTATTTCAACGTTACTCGTTGAATCTTCAACGTTGACAAATTGGTTGCATTCGAAACGTTATATTCCAAACGTTTTTTCAAATTTGAAAACAACGACTTAGCTTAACCCACATGTATTTTCGAAAACGGTTTTTATGGCCGTTATTTTGACGTAGTATTTTTTACATTATTTATACCATTTCGCGAGTTATAGACGGTTATACTGAAATGTTTTTAACACGTTGTATATACAACGCTTTTTTAAATTTGAAAACAACGACTCAATTGAACTCAAATGTATTTACAAAAATGCTTTTTATGTCCGTTATTTTAACGTAGTATTTTCAACATTATTTATACTATTTCGCGTGATAAAGACGGTTATACCGTAATATTTTTAAAATGTTATATATACAACGCTTTTTTAAATCTGAAAACAACGACTTAATTGAACTCATATGGATTTACAAAAACGCTTTCTTATTCCGTTATTTTAACGTTATATTCTCAACATTATACTATTTTCCGTGATATACAATGTTATCCAGTAAATGTTTATAATATGTTGTTTTCACAATGCTTTTTCAAATTTGAAAACAACGACTCGATTGAACTCATATGCATTCACAAACACGCTTTTTATGCCCGTTATTTCAACGTAGTATTTTTAACATTATTCATACTATTTCGCGTGATATAAATAGTTATACAGCAATGTTTTTACCACATTGTATATACAACGCTTTTTCAAATTTGAAAACAACGAATTAATTGAACTCATGTGCATTTACAAAAACGCTTTTAATGCCCGTTATTTTAACGTAGTATTGTTAACATTATTTATACTAATTCGCGTGATAAGAGTTGGTAGTAATCCTATTAACGTCGCCGTGGAGTTTCGGTTACCGCTCATCGATGTCGCTGTACGAATAGACTAGCTCCTTTTAATCGTACGCGTAGCTCATCAGTATAAGGGATCCGTCGAGGACCGAAGACGGTAACAAGTAAAGAATACATAAATGCTTTATTTCTTGTATAATAAATATTATTTGTTATTTTATTAATATGAATAAAGTTTTATTTATCAAATACTACTTGTTTACAAACGTTAATATACGATTCCAGTTTTTGTCAAATATGCCCCCCTCTACTTTTAATTTTAAATGTGAATATAATGTTACGAAAATGATGGTTTAAACCGATTAAATGTAACGCTTAAATCACGTTAAAAGTAAGTGCTGAATATTATTATACAAAAACGTTTATACATTGCATTATAAAAACGTTTCTATCACATTACAAAAACAATGGGTAAATCACATTGAAAATGTAACGTTTAAGTGACGTTAGTAAGGTGGGTGCTAAATTTCGTTTCAAAAGACCGTCTATAAGTAGCATATTACGTTACAAACGCAATGGGTACATCACATCAAATAATTAACGTTTAAATTACGTTAAAAGTATGTGCTTAATATCATTATACAAAAATGTTTATAAACTGCATTATAAAAACATTTATATTACGTTATAAAAGTACTGGGTAAATCACATTGAAAAGGTAACGTTTATGTGACGTTAGTAAGATGTGTGCTAAATTTCGTTTCAGAAGACTGTTTTATAAACGTTTATATTGCGTTCAAAAGCAACCGGTAAATCACATTAAAACGGTAACGTTTGAATGACGTTACGAAAATCACGTTGTATTTGACGTTGGAAAAATCGTTATGTGTTACGTAGAAACGAGCGACATTACTCCGGTGATATAACCAGTTCCCTAAAAACCAATTATAAACGTTAGGTTACATGTTAAATATTTTACGTTTTTAAAACGTTTGTGTGTTTATTGGGTTATGACATAAAAAATTACAATACTAATACCACCGCACTATCAAAACACGCCATAGAAAGTCACCACCGTTTTAATTTTGAAAATTTTAAAATATTACAATCCGAAAGTAATACTAAAAAACAGAAATTTATGAAATGATCTACATTCAAAAAAATAATAATGATGTAACTAACTTATCCAATTGCTACTACAATCTTATTAATAATAATAACTAAATAAAATAAATATTATTACCCTCTATACTTAAATTATTTTGAAGACACACAATTATATCGCCTTTTATACAGCTTTATAGTTTTGGTTTCCACCTTAAATATATTTTAATTGATGCCAAGTAGACAGTATACTATTTTCATTCAAACGAAAGGGGTATACCTACCAGGGCTTTTGTTGAATGAAATAAAAATTTTTATTAGAATAACAGCCTGAAATATTGAACGTTGGATTTTATGCAAGTAAGTTTGTTTGTTTTTCTGTTCTCTTTTTAAATCTTATTGATTTTTATACTGTATTTGTTGACTACCTGAAGATGTTCCTTCTAGGTTTTTATCCATAATTGAGTATATACTGGAATTTTTGTACGACATCCCCAAAATAATAATAAATCATTAATGGCCGATTCCCAGGAATTTTATTTTTAATTTGGATGTATACGGCCAGGATTCATGACACAATAACAATAAGTGTTTCTAAAGATATATATATATATATATATATATATATATATATATACATTAATACAGTTCCTTTATTTGAAATTTAAAAGAAACGTTAAAAATAAGGAAAATTATTTATACTTTGTTTGCAATACTTTTGATATACACAGTATTGTATGAGAAATCATATTTGAAAGATTCAGTATATATCAAATTTGACAATTTTAATTTCCGTTGACATTTATGCTGAATGTATTTATTGATAGATAGATCATGTTACGATTTGGGAAAAAATATTCGAAATTTCAAAATACAGAGGTCTCTGCTAGCATACTGACAATGATAATAAAAGAATTTAAAATCTCTCTTTGTTATTGGGAAACATAATTTAGTATTTTTTTTAAAGAAAGGAAAAAGTTCGTAATCACAGGAGAAGAGATTTATTTATTTGGGAAAAGTTTAGTCAGTTGAATTTGAAACCCCCACGAGAGAACATCGCATTTTAGAGTTGTCTCACTTTTTGTGAATATTGTAGAAATAGTCTAATAGTATAATTAAATTCATAAATCCATCCATTCTAAAATCAGTGCGTGCGTAATTTGATGAAAATTTATCCTATTTATTTCGAGTGAAAGTTCCAGATTTATAAATTATATTTAGAAACTTTCCAGAATTCTAAATCATATTTAGAATAGCACGAGTATTTTCCTGTTCCATAGTATTGGTGAGTTCGCTCCAGTTTATTATTATCTATCGAGAATAACAGGCCTTGTTAATAAAATTAAATAGATGCATCTATAAAGATATTATTTTGAATTCAAATGAAATAACCAGTACGTATGAAAGTTTAAATCATTCGACGAATTTATGAAATAAACATTTTTGAACTGTGATCGTGGAATTTAACATTTATACATGTCAAGTGAATATTCGAAATTTTGAACTCTTGTTAAAAGTATCTATAATCGTTTGAAATTAGAGATTAGGTATTTTCTAGTACATAGGTTGTTTTTAATTTTAATGTCTGTATGAGAATACGATTTTGTCATATATTATTGGGAATACTAAATTTTGAAATTTTGTGATTTGATAATAGAATATAAATTTTTTAATCTAACTTAATGTGGTATTCATTTAGAACATATTTTTATAGAACTTAAACATATAGCATTCAATAAAAAATTTAATTTAATCAGTGACATTTGGACAATTAATGGTGACAGAAAAGTCGTAAATGTCATAAGGTAATTAAAAAGCATTCATAATATCAATTCATAAATAAAAAACATTTATGATAGATAAAATATTGCAATATATATATATATATATATATATATATATATATATATATATATATATTAAAGTGAAACATAGCTACGAGGAAAATTAAACCAATAATATCACTTGAATGATAACAATTTCTAGTGAGTATTCAATAAAAAAATAATTCATAACGACATGCTAACTGAGTGTACACAGTTTGGACATGTCTAGAAATAAGCCAAACTAAACACTGCATACATTAAAAAAATAATTTAAGAGACATCTATTAATTTATAGAACAATAAACATTAAGAATAAATCAATAATTAGTTCTTCAGTTACAGTATTTTGGTAGCCTGGATCTGACAATTGCCTTAAACACATTTTCCTTTTATCCAAACACGATAGTGCAGCTCCGCGCTTTTCACCAGTCTTTTTTAAAAAATAACTAGCTAACCACTCAACGTTATTCCGGTCAAAACGATATAACTTTCTAAAATTCACATCTCTACAATATTTCCGTACACTGCATAATTTTTCTTGACGCACATTCAGTTATTCAGCCATATTTAGTACAAAATACACGAAGCTGTATGCAAAGAGAACCAAAGTCGACTATTATCAAGCAAATGATGCTGTGTTTACCCCACCTTTAAAATTTGGAAGCAATTGCTATACTAGAAAAAGCAATTACTTAATTTATTCATCAGCTTTTAAGTTAATGATAGCAATTGCTTGCTTGTTTTTTAAGAAGAAACTTTGACTGACAGCAATTGCTGCATTCCTTATCAATTGCTTAAAGCAAAAGCATTTACTTCAGTTTTTATTCCTTGGATTCCAAGCAATTACTTCAATTTAATATGAAAAAGCAATTCCTTCACTTTTATTCATAAGGCCAATTGTCTTTAATTTTATCTATAACCTGTTGAAGGACGCCTTCAGAATAGACGAATAGTTTCCTTTTAGATTTGGCCTTAAAACTTGATGTCTTTGTTGATTGGGACATCTAAAAATTTTCTTTTCTTTAATATTGTTCATAGATGACTATTCTTCTTTTTTAAAAAAAAAATATTTTTTTTAAATAATTCCACAGCATATTGAAAAGACGAAAATTATAAAAAAATTGACAATTATTCATAGATACAATAATATATTTTAAAATGGCCGAACCAACCGGCTTTTCAGTTTGTTCTTGAACTGTGGCTCGTTGAATTTGCTTGCGTAGCCATAGGGGATGATTACAGTTTTATATATTAATAACTTATTTTCTAGTAGCATTTTTGAGTTTTTTGCTCTTTATTTCCATCTATTCTATTTGCTTTATTTTTTCGTTGGGTGTATAGAGTTCCAATTAGGTTTGGAATCAACATCTAGCCCTATATCGATCTGAGAATAATTATTGGACATCAGAACACATTGCTTTTGTTTAATTGATTTCAATACTCCATGTTTTGAGCCAATCTTCAATGTGGACGATGCCGCAGATTGCGAGTCATCGTCGCTAGATCATCTGTGAATGCTATCTAGCATCATCGAAAAATCTGCTGTCATTATCAGGTGGTTGTCATCAGTCATGATATAATTTCAATAGTCTTTTTTTGTCATTATATATAATATATAGATATGTGTATTTATAAAGAAGAATAAATATTTTTCGTCTAAAAGCATCAGTCTTCTTATATAAATACATAATAGTTTTCAATAATGGTTTTTACAAGCGTTCATCATCCTTTCCAAAATACGTACAACTATGACTCAAAATCTAAATTGCTGTTAAATATTTTCTGATAAATTAAATAAATCTCATAGTAATGCTTAATTCTCTTTGTCTTTATTCGTCGGCACCTATAAATATACTTACATACACATACATACACCGATCTAATCATAGATAAACTACAGAATTTTCTTGTTATTTGTTGCTGTTAAACGTATTAATAAAATGACCGCAACAGTGATGAAGAAGATTGTAGCAAATTCTTTTTTTTTAAACTTGAGGTGATATTTTCCATATACATATAAATAATAATTTATTACGTATATGATATTTTCATCATAGACAAAATAAAACAAATAGAGTTTTAATAGTGCCGGTAATAACAATCATTTTATCGTTGAATTAAGTGATTATAATGACAGATTTTTGTCAAGTTATTACAATTTACCGACTGTTGTTTGAATGATGTCCAACGTTGAAAAAATAAAAACCCTTTTCGAGTATAATTTAGATCATTTAATAAGCTGTATTTACAGCTTTAGTCAGACATAAATTTCATTCGAATCATTGATAAACTACATAATTTTTCAATTATTGTTTAACTTATTGATAATATGACCGCAAAAATTGGAAAGAAGATTGCGGCAAATTCTTCTTTTTTAAAATTGAGGTGACGTTTTCACCATAGATAGAATGAAATAATAGAGTTTTAATAGTGCTGTTAATAATAATCATTTTATAGTTGAATTTAGTGATGATAATGTCAGATTTTTATCAAGTTTTTATAATTTACCGATTGTTGTTTGAATTATGTTCAACGTTAAAAAAATAAAAACACATTTCGTATATAATTTAGATCATTTAATAAGTCTTATTTAGACATACATTTCGTTCGTATTAAGGTAATTGGGGGGAAGACGCGTAACCTTTTTTTAAAAATAAAAAAAAATAATTAACTTTATTCAAAACCGTGTATTCTATTACAAATACAATAAACAAATGATTAAACACAAAAAAGTTTTTATTTTCTTGAAAATAAACGAAAAAGTTGGATAAACATTGACAGCTGTCATTTCGGCAACTTACCCCAACTACGGGGTAAGATGCCGACAGACTTGGGGTGAGATGACAAATTTGGGGGTGTGATGCCATAGACAGAAAACATTGTATTGGCCATCATACTCCAGCTAAAGTGCCATCTTACACCAAGTCTAAAGTTTTGAATGTTTTATTTAGTGACTTTTGCGCAGCGATCGCACATATTCGGCCCCGAAGCACAGGTTTCGTGTAGCCACTTGTTGGCATACCACACAGCAAATCCAGTCAACTTTGGGACCCTCTTTGTCAACGTAAAAGCCATCGCAAATTGCACAGAAGTCGTTCTTGTCACTGTCAGGTTCATCAGAGCTATGGTCTGAGACAATATTTTCATCTCCACTGACTTCTTCACTACTGCTATCGTGTGCTACATTCTCTTTTTTTTGTTACCTTTTTTACGAAGTTTCTTCTCTAACTTAGCTGCCTTCCCTTGTTGTTTCTTTTGTTTTTCTTCAATTTTTTTGCGTTTCTTTTGGCGGTAGTCAGGAGAAGTAAGGACTTCTGCATGTTGTTTTCTAACGTTTGGCCTACTAGGACCAGCTACGGATGGAATTGGTGCAATATCATCAAAATTTACTACAGCTACGTCGCCGCTATGTTCGTCAGAGTTTTCTGCATCGACATGTTCCACTTCTTCCTGTAAATTTCCAGTTTGGTGCTCAGCTAAAGCATATGCATGGTCGGGAATTGCATCTTTGGAGCATGGATAAATTCCACAAGCCCGAAATCCAGAAACACCATTCTGAACCGTTGCGGCTTGAGATCACGCTTGGTTTAATAGTTCCCCAAACTGATACCTGTAAAGCACAAGAAACAAAGAAATCTCTTTCAAACTTATTTACTTAAATCAAATTACCTAGTTATTCGACGCCCTGGATGATTTCTTATCCACTGATTACAAGTGCTATTCCAGAAGGTCTTTAAAGGTTTAAAAAATGAACGGTCGAGAGGCTGAAGCCAGTGAGTCGTATGACTTGGTAAGCAAACCACATGAATTTCATTTTCAGCCAAAAAGTCCAAAAGTTCCACGTCATTACAATGGGAAGCATGACCATCTAATATTAGTACTGCAGGCCCTGGTCCCTTACGAGGCAAAAAATGGTCTTTAGTCCATGATGAGAAGATACTGGTTTTCACATAGGCGGACTCTGGAGACATCACTACTACCGATCCAGGGGGCATGTTATCTTCAAACTTCTTTTTTTTTTGTTTTTGCCTTTAAATATTACGTAGGGAGGCAAAAAGCTACCTTCTCCATTACAGCAAGCGATGACGCTAACTGTTTCTCCTTTTTCTGAGCTTGTGACCGACTGAACATCTCTAGCTCCTTTTATGGCTACGACTTTGGTAGGTTTATTGCATAATTGCAAGCCAGTCTCGTCCATATTGAAAATGTTTGCCGGTTTATCAAACAAATTGAGCGTCGTAAATGTATCAGTTGATTTTCTGACGTACGTTCGTGGCATTTTACCTAAAACAAACAAGATAAATTAAGAAACTATTCAATTAGACGTACTGAAAGGAGACCACTAACCAAAATAGACGCAAACCTGAGAAAAAACAAGAGTTACAAAGTTTACAGTGCAATTAAGATAAGGCATCTTACCTCACACGGATCTTGGCGTTTTACCCCAACCCTTAGGTATAAGATGCCAAACCCACAAATCAAAATAACAAAACCCTTTTTCTTATTCTAAATAGGACAGGAGTATTGTAATGAATGCCAAAACCCTACATAAATTACATTAGCACAAACAAAAAACATTTAACACTGTATATCACATAATTAATTTCTATCGTAGAAAACTTACCGGCTTAAAAAAACACATCACCTCAAGAAACAGTTGCATGCACTTAAGCGCTTCGAAAACTATGATGTTCTCTAATAATAAACACAATAACAACGTAGCCGTATATGTGGCGCGATCTATTGAGTATTGTCCAAAATACTTAGATTAGGCATCTTCCCCCTTTTGGCATCTTCCCCCCAATTACTTTATTGATAAACTGAAAAACAACAACAGAATTTTTTTGTTATGTGTTGTTGTTTAACTTATTAATAAAATTACCGCAACAGTGAAAAAGAAGATTGTAGCAAATTCTTCTTTTTTTAACTTGAGGGGACATTTTCATCATAGATAAAATTGTATGAATAGAGTTTTATTAGTTCCGGTAAAAACAATCATTTTGTCGTTGAATTTAGTGATGATATAATGTCAGATTTTTGTCAAGTTTTCACAATTTACCGACTGCTGTTCGACGGATAGTCAATTAAGTGCAACGTTGAAGAAATAAAACCCTTTTCGTGTATAATTTAGGTCATTTAATAAGCTGTATCAACCGGCTAATAACAACTTTATTCAGACATCAATTTCCTGCGTATCTGAAACTGAAAAAAAAGAAAGCTTGCAAGGTGTATAATTAAAAATTAAAAAAATCATTTGCGCCTCACTGCAGACTGCCAGGTTTCCCTGAAAATTGCAAAGAACCGAAGAGATGTTAATCGATTTTATAA
Source organism: Galeruca laticollis (assembly GCA_963921935.1). Lineage (NCBI taxonomy): Eukaryota > Metazoa > Arthropoda > Insecta > Coleoptera > Chrysomelidae > Galeruca > Galeruca laticollis. Next base: position 315,742,385 of record OY998175.1, on the reverse strand, counting down.
TTTTTTTTTTAGTTTCAGATACTCTTGATAAATAAAACACACTTAGGTTATGTTTAGTTGAGAACATAACTAAAATCTGTAAATTTTTTTTTAAATATAATTATATAAACGTAATTTAATTCGTATTTAATAACACTAATTTTCAAGTATTAATTTTTCATCAAAAAAAACACTCTAAAATGTAAATACCGCTTCTTAGTGTATAATAAGTACCAGCTTGCAGGTATCTTTGAAGCAAAAAATGTTTTCTCCATCATTTCCTTCATATATGCTAATGTCGCTTCAATTGACAGCAATTAAAGCTTCAAAGTAACAGTTACTACTTAGAGGAAGGGACCCAAATTTGAGACACTTTTTTTGTAAATTCGAAAAAAATCATCATTGAACAAATTTTTATTTTTATTGTACAAAATCGCTTCTTGAAATACATATCTTGAACTGTAACTTTTACTGAGTATTATAAATTATGTATTTCATCCATGGGGATAGAACAGGGCAGGGTCCCACGGATGTTTGCTGTATTCCCACGTTGAATGGCCAGTGATATCCTGATAGAGATACTGTTTTGCTTTGGTCTCTCCAGATTCCTTTATTAGAATAGCTCCAATGGTGTCGACAAAAGTCAGCGATTCTTCACACCAAGGTTCTAGAGTTTCAAATGCAGGTCCCTTAAAAATGAAATTAGACGCTTTTAGGTTTTCGTATTTCGTATGTTTCCGTTTGCATGCAGTTTCTGCTGCTTGACCCGTTTCCACAGACGATTGTGGTAAATGTGACGCGGCTAGTGAATTAACGCATGTCACATCCTAGACCAGACGCTGACCTTTTGACCATGGAACAAGGGTAACTCCATCAGGTCATTTACCGTCATTTCGAAAGAGTCCGGAGGGATCCAGTGTTGAACTTTGTGAGCTGATGATAGGGCTCGTTGAATTATTTGGTTAAGTTCGCTGTGTCCTAACCATCGTCCCTTACTTTTGCTACATGAATGGCCATGTGTCACCTTTTCGTTTACAGTAGCACTACAATTACAAACGTGACTGTTATAAATGTTACAGCCTAGCCCGAGAGCTATATATGTTTGGAAATCTTGCTTGTCTAGTAATGTACCGACATTTTTGGACGGTAGTGTATTCTACCATGCCCCAGATTCTCTTCGTTTTACTGCATTGTAACGAGCTTTGTATTCGTCTGCTACAAAATTCATCTTATCTCGAATCGTTTTGGAAATGCTAATGTTGTCCCAGTTCCGTTGTACAGATGGAATAGGAGTGATTATATAATATTGCTCGCTTTTCCATAACTCTAAAGCTTCTTTTACAAGGAAAACCTCAACCTTTACGTCCTGTTTTGAGAGTAATTAAGAGACAAGGCATAGGCATCCGTTCAACTTTCCTTCTGCAGAGCTCTTTAATTTCTGAGAGTGCACGCTGGCCAGCTTGTCCAGCAGATGCTGAAATTATGTCCTTCAAAAATTGAGGTCGAAAGTCATCCATTCCAGCTGTTGATCCACATGGGAAAGAATTTATTGCTTTCTTGACAGACATTTAAGTTTAGCTAGAGTTTTCTCATCAAACGGGGCCTGAGAATATGTTGACGTTATGCACTTGATTGCACCTTTCACGTCAAAATCGTCCATTTTTGCTTGAATCCGTTGTTCCAAAGGGGATTTTAAACCATTTTTGGAAGACGTAGGTGGAGTTTTCATCTGATTAGTGTTTTCTCTTATTTTGTGCGAAACCGATTTCTTGGATTGAGTGTCTACATGCAAAACTTGATAAGCGAATAGAAACAAGCATGACCCAGCCATAATCGTGTTTTCTTTGATGAATCTGAGTATAGTTGTGGAAAACTTATCAGCTACAGTGAAACGGGCTCTTTTGGGAATCCGGTGGAATACTCTTGCCCCTGTTTTTGCTTGAATCAACTTATCCAGCAATTCTTCAATGAGGTCCTTCTGTGATGGCGCTGAGCTGCTTCTTTCATGCTTTTTCATATGCGTCTCACATGTTCTATTATTTGCGATAGATTTCCTCAAACATATTGGACAACTTATTCGTTGAGAGTCATATTTTTGTAGGCATATCGGACAATACCAGTTGTTACTGGATTTCTCCAGCTGTACCGCTTTGGAACGTGTTTGTTTCACACATTGTGTGTGAAACCAATCCTTGCAGTCGTTACATTGTATCATTTTCTCTCCGTCATCAGGCCATTTGCAAATGCAATTGGCTGGATGAGAAATGAACGCATTTTGCTGGCTTGGAGCATCTGGAATCGACGTGTCCGCTTCACATAGTAGAATTCCACATACATTTCACAGTATATTCATAATAATGTTGCCCATTTTCTTTTTTTATACTCTAGGCCCAGTCTTTCAAAATATCATTCAGTTTTGTGGTAAACTATTGGGTAAAGTCGGGTGAGATGGCCAACAGCTAAAACTTGACTAACGGGTCGTGCTGCCTGTCCTCTCCGACAATAAATGATTATCCATAAGCACAGCCAGTGTGTTGTCGTTTAAGTCGAGGTCACGTTAAAGCGTCAAAACAATAAAAATAATATCACCTCCTTATAAAATTTTATATTAGTTTTGTGTCACCTTCTACTGTGAATGTTTGTGAGGAAATTTAGTGCCGATTTCAACATATTAGGTGAGTACAATGTTCATTAGATGATTCTAACCTCAAACAACAGTTAAAAATGTGCGGTGGGTTTTGTTTGTCACGTTGGCCAACTCTCCCTAGCATTTGGGAGAGATGACCAACCAATAGTAGGGACAGATGGCCATATATTTTTACGTCTCTTTCTTTACAGTTTGGCATCATTTCTATTCAGCTGCGAAAACATGCCAACGGAGTATCAAAGAAGGAACTCGAATCGTGGAAACTATACTGAAGAAAATCTGCGGCGAGCAATGGACGCTGTCAGAAACGGTTCATCTGTGAACGGCGCTTCAAAAAATTATGGCATTCCTAGGAAAACACTTGAAAGGAAATTTAAAAAAAATGTGTCGACGACAGATAAAATGGGGCCGGATAGCATGTTCGGGGAGGCAAATGAAAATAAATTGGTGCAACATATTAAGAAGGCACAAAAATGCGGTTTTCCTACGACAGTTCCAGATGTTCGAAAGCTTGCCTATAATTTTGCGGAAAGTCTAAAAATCAATCACCAGTTCAACAAAGAAAAAGGATGTGCCGGTTCCGATTGGTTTAGGTCTTTTTTGAGAAGACATTCAGACTTGTCTATTCGCAAGGCGGAGGGTGTATCTCTAGGGCGAGGTGAAGGCAGGAACCGTTTAGATGTGGGAAATTATTTCTCTTTACTGCAAGAAGTACTGGAACAAAATGAGCTTTTCGACAAACCTGGATGCATTTTTTATAATGTCGACGAAACGCTTTCAATTAAATAATCGTCCTGGCCATGTCTTAGCCCAAAAAGGAGCAAAGGATGTTGTCACAGTGACATCAGGGGAAAAGGGTGAGACAATATCGTGCATAGCTTGTTGTAACGCTGAAGGTTTTTTTTCTGCCGCCGCTCTGTGTATTTAAAGGCAAGAATTTGAAGACTGAGTGGACTGATTCAATGCCGCCTGGTTCACATATTGTAATGTCTCAAAAATCAGCCTACGTTACTGCAACGATTTTTTTGAATTGGTTTGAAAACCACTTCTTGCCACGTAAAGGAGAAGGGAAGGCATTATTAATTCTTGACGGACATGCTTCTCACTGTTCTTGTGTTGAACTTTTAGAAACCGCTGAAGCAAACAATGTCGTTTTATTGTGCCTACCTCCGCACACTACCCATTATTTGCAGGCGCTCGACAGAGCTTTTTTCAAGTCGCTCAAGTCCTTCTACTATCAATCCTGCAGAGAGTGGATGCAGAGTCACCCCGGAAGGAACCTGGGGAGACTCCAGTTTGGTGAACTTTTAACGAAAAGCTGGAGCAAGTCCGCGATCGCTGGAAATGCTATATCCGCCTTCAGGGCCACTGGCATATTTCCCTGGAACCCCGATTCCATACCCGATCATTCTTACACAGTTGCTGATCGAATAGTAAACAGCGAAACTAGGGAATTCCATAGAACCCTCACACAGACACAAGTAACGAACACTCAACAATCGAACGCTGAAGTAACACAAGAACTTAGACACCCAGTCATCATAATGGATGAGTCGATGCCATCCTGTAGCCATGCTGGTACAGAACCTCGATGTTCAACTCCAGCGGTAGGGACATCTGTTCCAGATTTGACGACTGGAAAGCTCTTAGATCAAATTAATCCCACACCTAAGTTAGTTGTTTCTGCAAAAAAACGAGCAAAGACACTTGCTACCTATTAACGTCTCCTGACTATATAGCGACTGTAAAAAACAAGTCCACAAAAAAATCTGAACAGACTAAGAAGGACACTCCGAAAACTAAAATTCGAAAACTAACAATTGGCCAAAAAAGATACGTTTGCCTTCGCCAAGTTCTGATGAGGAGGAGAATATTGAAGTTCAATATGAAGAGGAAAGTGATGCCATTTCTGAGGTGGATGAAACTGAATGTGTAGGATGCGGAGAAAGTTATAACATCACAAAAAAAAAGAAGATTGGTTGCAGTGCATAATTTGCCAGAAGTGGCTTCCTATTTAAACACATGCCAAAATTGTGGTAAAACTGCGTTTAAAAAGAAGCAAGATAGTTGTTAAGGATATTTTTTATATTTTATTTTAATAAGTAGTGTGTTATTTTCATATTTTTATGTTTTATTCGCGTTTTTATATTGTGGCCATCTATCCCTTATTGCATTGGCCAACTGACCCCACCGAACCGGGATAGATGGCCATATACAACTGATTTTTATAAATAATAATAAATAAAAAATAAAAGTGTTTTCAATGTATTTATTCACCAGTATGCTCGGATGATAGGTAAACAATGACAAAAAAATATTGTATGGAGCCTAACCCTCACCAAAAATTTACAGGCTCCTACTATGCAAAACGGTGGCCATCTCACCCGACTTTACCCTACGCTATTTTTACTCCTCACTGTATTACCACGGATTGTAGCCTCGATTTCCTCGGTTTTGGTTTCTCCAAACCGATTCATTTTCAAACACTTCAGCAGCTTCAAATCGATTGATTCAATTTGACGTTTAAGATGTATTTATCTAGAGTACTGTCAAATACACAGGCTTCTTGATATAACTAGCATGCTGAATAGTCGGTGACTATTGTGTACCATGCAAATAGTCGTTAATAGAGTGTGTTGATTGGTCTTGTCAAATAGGAAACGAAAGTATGATTGGTTGATGACTGATATTTAATAGATGAAAAAAATATTTTTTTTACACCAAGCTGTAGGTATATGTTGATAATCAGCTTGAACTATTTATATTTAATGAACCACATTGTATACGCGGCAGTGGTATTTTTACTTTGAATTTAACAGATACCGTGAGATGCTAATTACAGTTCCCAAAAGGCAGAAACGTTCGATGGACGTTACTTACCTACAAATTGCTTCGTGCAATTTTATGGAAATTACGGGGAATTAACGCCAACACAATGATGGAAAAAACTAAAATGTAAATTTTGTTGCTAACTCATCGGTCGGTACAGCATTTATTATTTGTGGGGAATGAATTGCATAAGTGAAAATATCACGAAAATGAATATATTCACTTCCAGGAGAGTAGAGGTATTTTTTGGCGTACCACTGTTTTAAAATTATTGGGTCTTTTTTATGTCATTGTCTTTTGTTTACATACTTAAAATTGCATAATTATCAAATAAAAAGATATATTCTTTGATATTATGGTGAAATTGACTCCGCAAGGAGACAGAAAATCAAAAACAACATAGAAATAATTGCATATTTTTTTTTGTAAAAAATGTTTCAAGTGACTATTGATGATATGCTATTAACAGTGGATGAAAAGGCTGCTTTCCTGTTGGTTAGGCCATGAAATATATCTCATCTGTAGTTCAAGTATTTTGGGAATAATTAACTCGACTGCACTATATACTGTAAAGAGTGCTACATGAAACCTATCGGACACGGATATCAATGTATCACCTTTTCCTAGCCACCAAAGACACATCAAAACAAATTTCTCCATGGAAACAAGATGCTGGCCATCAACAAATTGTCTTTCAGTGCAATTTATAACACCCAAAAGATTCACAAATGTATCTCTATTCAATCGATAATGATTGAAAAAAATTCTCCCGAGATACTGTGGCAACCAATCTTCATAATAATCTGGTGAGCGTATCATCCCTCAAATATTTGTAAATAAGATATCTTTGGAAATTCTGCTCATAATGAATATCGTTAATGAGTGCTAATATCATGCAATTCATTTTAAATTTGAATCAACACGTTAACCCACACAAAATTGATAAATGGAACAAAATGACAAAAACTTTCAAAATAATCGACTTGTTTCTTCGCGCTTCGCTCAATGACAAATGACGACATTGTTTTAAAAATATTTCGTTTTCGCCATCGTCAAATCTATGACGTAAAATTGAATATGTTTATAAAACATAATTGAATACGGTTCAACGCCAAAAAATAGCTTAGGTAGTAATATAAAGTAGTAGGGTAAATGCGTATAAGAATACGCACTGCATAAGAGTGCGCAATGCATGTATTCATAGTAATATCGCGTCTCTGCAATACCGTAATAATGCCTATTACGGAACAGATCCTGAAGTATAGCACTGGCAACAATGCGTTCTTCTATATTTGGCGCCAATTTTTCCAGAATGACAAGTGAATTGTTTGCAGCCGGCCGATGTAATTTTCGCTCATGCTAGTTTTAGTGATTGAGCAGGTATGTACGACCATAATTATATCTCCTAAGGTGTTTTCGCATGCTTTAGAGTCTATAAAACGTTGACAACATTATTTCCTCAAAATAGTGCCTATAAAAACAGAATAATTGAAAATAATCTTGAACGTAACGATGCACAAGAGTGCGCATTTAGTTTTGCACAAGAGTGCGCAGTGCGTACTCTTGTGCAAAGCTTTTCAAGCATTGTACAAGGTAATTCAGATAACCCTTTAAATAAAAATATCTCTATTATTCTTTAAATTAGAAACAAATATTCCGAATAAAAGTTGTTTAAAATCATCTGCTGCTACACACACTTTTTTTTTAATGTATACATGATGCCTTAAACAAGCCAATTTTGTTTTTCAAATGGAACACACTATTATTTCCTTTTTGAATTTTGCATGAAATATTTTCAAATTCAACTGCTTCCGACAAATATTGACGAATCAGAGAACATTTTCAAAACGATAATCCAAACGGCTGAACTTAGGGTAAAACGAATTCAACTTTCCGGAATTAATTCTTAATTATCTATAGTGTGACCCCAAGTTCCAGGTAAACAGGAAGCGATAGATTTCCGGCTTAGGGCTACTTCTGGTATAATCAGAAATTGGTGTCAAACGATAGATAATTAGAAACTAAGATAGAAATTGCAGTTCTAATAACTGCGTTCTTTTTCAGAATGAGTAGATATAATAGAAAAACTAACAGGAAGTTGGTCTTTACGGTAGAAAATCTCACCGAAGCAAAACGTAGAATTGCTGAAGGTGTTATACTCCGTTTTTAAAAGGCATGGAGTAATAAAAGCTCATTAGGTATGCAAAACCGATACAGGGTGTATAATAAAATATCTCCGAAGTTTATCTAATTTTGTACTAAAATTTCTCATTTGTTACGAATTTCAGGTAGACACCCCGTAACTATGTATTCGGTTGGGTCGCCTATTGTATTGAAAGCTTCGCTCTATAGTATTTGAATGAACAAATAAACAATTTAATCCTCAGAGGCGTGCAATCAGGACAAAACAAACTTGGTATATGAATATGAAGGCACTATGAAATTATAATTACGAAAACTATTCAAAAGAGTTCACAATATCGATTCAATAAAAACACATCTTTTTGTGTTCCTATGAATAAACAATAAACATAAAATATTATATAAAAAATAGCAAATTTTTTTGCAGTAGGTATCAACTTTACTACTAATATACCGTTTACAATAGGAGAGGAAAAAAGAAAAATGCAGGAATAAAGTACGAATTAATGTAAGATTTATAAAAAAAAAGTCTAACAAATAATAGTAATAACTAACACAAAACTAGTCTATATATCAGAATCAGACGATTCTGTTGAGCTTCCATTATTAACATTGATTATAAATGGTTCAATCATGTGTTCACTTATATGATCCATTTCCCACATATTTAGTTCTTCTAGTATCACGTGTTCAACACATTTCTTCCAGTTTCCTTTGGTTACGTTACCTAACGCGTCTTCGAATAAAACTTTTACGTCACTCATTTTGAATGTCGTATTCTTTCTTGAAACTTCCCCTTTCACTTGAGCCCATATTAATTCTATGGGATTGAGTTGACAGTGATAAGGAGGAAGCCTCAGCACCGTTATACCACGCGCTGATGCCATTTGATCTACAATGTATCTACTATATTTGTGTTTATGTGAATTGGCCAGTTGCAAGAGCTCATTTTTTAGCGGGTTATCTGGGCATTCAATATTTTTCGAGGTTAGCCAATCGTGGTTATCTTGTTTACGCCATGCAGTTGAAGGTAATTTCTCCACTAACCTAGAGTGATAACTTGCGTTATCCATAACAATGACTGAGCCCGTTGGAATTAGATCTAACATTTGTGAGAAATATTCTTCGAAAACGTCTGCATTCATATCTTCATGATAATCTCCGGTTTGTTTCGATTCAAAGCACAACAATCCATCTTTAACAAAACCTTCGGCACTTCCGATATGAGTAATAATGAGTCGACGTCCTTTTCCTGCTGGTGGATTGAGGCCTGTTGACCACCCTTCAAGAGCTGCCTGCCTCCGACTTTTGATATTCGTGTCTTGCCAAAACATTGAAACAGTATGACCTTCATTTAACCAAGTCTCATCCAAATAATAAATTCGTTTTTGATCTAGTTTTGCTTCCCGAATATTGCGCAAATAACTCCTCCTCCAAATGACAATGTCGTCTCTATCAATCAACATTGCGTTCCGATAATTTTTTTTATATGCAAATCTAAGTTCCTTCAAAATTTTCCGTAATGTACTTCGAGACATTTTCGGAAAATCTGAATCTTCTTGAACCGAAGCCATAATTTTGGAGAGAGTTGGGATCTCTTTTCTAAAGAAAAAAGCATTCACCTTACGCCTTATTCCATTCTACAAGTCGTCATCCATTTCAAGTTTGGGTCGGCCTGGGGACTTTGCTGGGGCTGTGATGTTTCCATTTTTTTTTCTCCTTCATTAAATTATAAATTCATGTTTTTGAAACACCCATCATTGTTGCAGTAATCTCCACAGTTTCATCAACACTTCCTGTCAAATTCATGATTTTTCTTCTAATTTCTTCGTTCTTCAACGAGGAACAGCAATTTAATATCAGATTTTTTTCGTTCAGCGACAATGGGCCAACTTTAGGTCGCTTAGATGGTGATAAATCCTCCATATCTGGTCGAATTTGGTTGGAACACTAGATCGTTGGAAGGTGTAGTTAGGTGTTTGTCTCGTGTGATGAGAAGAGAACTTGTATAGATGAACAAAAATAAACACCAGTTAACAATAACGGTAAAAAATAATAACAAATAACAGTAATAATGGGGAAATCAATCAACACAGCAGTTTCTCCAGAACAGATGAACTGTAAATTGAAAATATTCAACATTTCCGCTACTTTTATAGTTGAAAAGTTCTAGTAAGTACATTGTATTATGGGGGCATTTTCTTAGAACTGAAAAGACTATATTTCACAATAAGCTACCTGTTTGTCAAGTTTCTTCAATTACCTGCTAATTGGGTGAAATAATCGGCAAATGGGGTTGGTTTGGATATATATATATATATATATATATATATATATATATATATATATGTATTTGTATAAAATTGTTATTAACATTAATTTTATTATTTATTGTATGTAGAATTATAACTACCTGGAGCTTAGTGGAGGGACTCGTCTACGCCCTTTTATACATAATAATAAGTTTTCTGGAAAATTGATGTCAGTGATATAATCCACAGTTTATTATATTATTGATAATTTGAAATTTCATTTTAAATAATATTACAAAACGGTTATTTTCGGAAATGAGATAATTTTAGAAGCCTTAACTTTTTTTAAATGACTAAATGTGGTACGCCTATGGTTCCGGCCAAAATGAGTGATTTATTACCCCATGCCTTTTAAAAACGGAGTATAGTAAAAGACGGGTAGCTGCCGAGATGGGAATTGGTGAATCTACTCTTAGAAAACGCCTTAAATGTTGGAATATTCCTGTATCGTTAGGACAATTTTCCAACGTATTCCCCGCCGAAATGGAAATTGAATTAGCGAAGCAGTTTCGCGATCTAGACGACCGTTTTTATGGGCTCACATAAAAACATTTGCAAATGGCAGCGTACAAATTTGTGGAATCGAACAGCCTCCAAGACTGTTTTAACAAGGATAAACAACTTGCTGGAGAATCCTGGGTCATTGGTTTTTGTAAACGACATAATATCAGCCTACGGCAACCAGAAAAATGTTCGATGGGTAGGGTTATGGGCTTTAATAAAGCTCAAGTGAAACGATTTTTCCAAAATTTGAGAAGTTTGTACGAAAAAAAGCATTATTCTCCAGATTCAATTTTCAATATGGATGAAACAGGTCTCTCAACAGCACCTAACAAATTACCAAAGGCTTTGGCCACCAATGGTAAAAAAGTCGTGGGTAAAGTAGCAAGTGCCGAACCTGGACAACTTATTACCGCCGTGTGCTGTATGAGCGTCTCCGGAATGTATATTCCACCCGCGGTAATATTCCCAAGGAAGCGGATGAAGGAGGAACTTTTTACGCAAACACCCCCTGGAACACTTAAAATGGTTTCCGAATCTGGATTTATAAATACTGATCTATTTCACCAATGGATAATCCATTTTAAGAATTATAGTAAGCCAAGTCCTGACCACTCAGTGCTTTTGATTATGGATAATCATAGCTCGCATCGAGATTTACACGTCATCAAATACTGCAAGGGTAATAATATTGACTATTGACTTTACCACCACACGCGAGTCACAAGTTGCAACCACTGGACATCGGCTTCTTTGGTCCATTGAAATTGGCATTCAGTAGTGAATGCGACAACTGGATGATAAGCAATCCTGGAAAAGTAATTACGCAAATGCAGATCTCGGGATTGTTTAATGCTGCCTACGCTAGTGTTACAAATATTGAAAAGGCTCAAACTTCGTTTCGTGCTGCTGGAATTTTTCCATACAATCCTGAACTATTTGACGAAACTGACTTTGCTCCTTCGCTAGTATCTGATGTATCCATTAGCGACACTGAAAGACCAGCAAACTTCCTTGTAATCCCGGATGGATCACAGGTTGTAGAAAATGATATATTAGAACAAACATTTTCATCGCATCAAACACCACTACATCAAACGCCACCGCCTCGAACGTCACTGGCTCAAACACCATCGCCTGGAGTACCATGGCCTCAAAAATCACCGCAGCAAGCATCCTCTTCTCAAACGCAATTGCAAAACAATAGATTTATGAACTTGTATATTGAATGCAAAGACGGTGTGCTCATACCGAATAGTTTCCAAGAACCTACAGAGACACAAAGTTGTTCTAATCAATTCGCTCATATAGGCGAAATTTTACCACTGCCAATTATAAAAGAGCAACCATTGCAGCGTAAAATCAAGTCTCAGTGGTCTGAGATCCTTTCAAGCACACCATTAGAAGAAAATTTTCGGGCGAAGCAGAGAAATGAGGAATCTAAGAAAATAAAAGCAGCAGCAAGGAAGCTGAAAATGTCAGGAAAACAAGTAAAGAAAAGGAAGGAAAAAGAAGCGAAGTGTGACAAAAACGTGAACTGTTCAGGTTGCGGCGAGAATTATAAAGATCCCCCAATTGAGGACAGGATAATGTGTTCTGAGTGCAATAACTGGTGGCACGTGATTGTCACATTTACATGCTCACTGTGTGAATGAAGTGGAGCAAAAATTAACATGCCTACCTAATGATTAAGTACGCGTTTATTTTTTCAAGTTTAAATTAAAGTTATTTGTTAAATAATAGAATAACATATGTTTATTTTGATATTTTTAAGACTATAATGTTTTATTTTCTTAATTAAAGGATAAATGTAGCTTTTAAAAATCCTGTCTTGATTATATTTCATCATTTTTTACCGCTATTGCTAGAATTACAATACATAAGTACGTTGCGCACTCTTGTGCATTGATACGCGTACTCTTGTGCACATCTGTGTTTAAGAGTGCGCAATTGCACTGGCACCGTAAAATATGAATTTTGTCTCTTATTATTAGAATTTTTCCTTTAATCAAGCATAATTACTTTCATCAATCGTCAATACATATGTACGCATGTGAAAAACTTTTTTTCTGGAAAAAATATTAATTTCACAGTCAATATTGTACTAAGCGCGCACTCTTATACGCATTTACCCCACGTGTGTTACAGTTCTTCTTCTTTTTAGTCAGTCAGTGATTACACTATACTGTTTTTAAATAAATTTGTCAAAAGGTTGAATAAAGTAAGAGAATGTTTTTATTGTTATGAAACGGCGGCGATAAGGCGATCTACTCATGCAATAGAGCCATCTAAGATGTTAATACCAAACGAAACAACATTAAAAATACGTTGAAATTATGATAATATAGCGAGTTATATTAATAGTCTGTGATTACGAAGTATTTTGGTAAGATAGTGATCGTGGAGTACCTTGAACAGTTGTAATTATTTACACATTAACAGTGCCGCTAATTGCCTCTTAGATTCTACCACTGTTATTATGTTTAGGTCATGATATTAATACCTAATAGCGTAATAACATAGTCGCTTCATAAAAAAGAGGCATTAATTGAAGACCTTATGCTATACTTACGACTTGTTAATTATAAAACTTTTTTATATAAAATTATCAAACTTTCAAATTTTAACAACGAAACTAGATAGAGGTTATAAGTATCAAAAGAATGATGTATGTTTATGTCACTGATGGTACCATGGATGGTTTTCTTCAACGATCATTCTCCTTATCTCTAACCTCCAAACAATCTTTCTTGAAGCATTGTCGATCTTAAATAATTTTTAATGATTTTCAACTTTGGAAATGATCGCTCACCAGAAGCTACAGATATCTACAGGCAATGTCAGAAGAATTCTTAGTAAACTGCTTACGTTTGGAAGGGTAGGTATTAAATTGTTTTCAAATATACAGGGTGTCCCGGGACTAATGGGAAAAAAGTTAGGAGCGTATAATCTGAGCCAAAATAATGTTAGTACTTCATATAAACTTTTTCTATTCAGGCCCTCGTTTTCGAGTGATAGGCCTCCAAAGTTTTAATTTTGAATTTGGTTTTCATTTTTATTTTTTGTACTAGTTATTTGATCTTTATAAAATTTACGGCAAAGCTATAATATACGTGTTTGTTTATTTTGGCAAGGTAAACAGATTTACAGTAGCGCCTTGAAGCCAGGAACGGACTACTCGCAATGGTTAGTGATCCAAAAAATTTGCAGGGACGGCACACCCTGTATGAAATTATCGAAATTCACTTCCCCACACATTGAGCTAGCGAAAAGGTACTCTTGTTGGAATTCGATAAAATAAGCCGTTTGGCTAATATTTACAGTTTTATTAATGCACTACGTAACAATTAACGCTTTCACCATTTTTATAAGTACACAACGACTAAAACTAACTTATTAATACGATGTCAAAGATTTACCTACAGTACTACAAAAAAATAATTTAACGATAGCAGAAGATAAAAAACATTAACGACTTATTAATTGGAAAGTTGGTAAAAACTTATTAAAAGTATTTTTACCGTTTTTCAAGTAACCATAGGATTAGTTGTCAAATACTGTGTAGAATAGTTCGTAGTCAGTACTTGCCAATAATTCATAAATCCTTAATTTAACAGTTACAATGGCAGAATTCACTTTTATTGAGTACGCTGATATGCATTTAATGTATGGACTGGTTTCTCGAAACTATTTAGAGGCCTGAAGGCTTTATGCAGTACGTTTTGCAAACAGAGCATTGCCAGACAGACGAATGTTTGAGCGTATTGATCCCAGGTTACGAGAAACAGGTATGAATAAGTAAATGTAATTTTCCATGTGTACAAAACAAAGTTTTACGTTTTATGAAATTTTTTGCCAAAAAAAGTTGGAGAAGGTCCAGTACGAAGCGTGTGTACTGTGGCAGTTGAACAAGACTTGTTAAATGCAGTTGATAATGAACCATCAACAAGTTTACGAAAATAATCAAGAGAACATAACTTCTCCAAATCAGTTGTTCATCGCGTCCTAAAAGAACAGCTGTTATATCCTTTTCACATGAAAAAATTACACAGTATGGCAGTGGCTGACTATCCTTCACGACTTGAGTATAGCCAGTGGTTTCTGCGACAACAACAAGCAGACAATACATTTATTAGTAACGTTCTCTTTACGAACGAATCCGGTTTCAACAGAGATGTAGTCATAAATTCTCATAATATGCATTTATGGGATGATGTGAATCCACATGGCATTATCCAAACCAAGAGTCAGCATAAATTCATGGTTAATGTTTGGGCAGGAATAGTGGGCAATCATTTGATAGGGCCATACTTTATTGACGGTACTTTGACCGGTCAGAGATATTTGGAGTTTTTGCAAAATGAGTTATGGAATCTGTTTGATGATGTGCTACTACAAACTCGTAGGAATTTATGGTTCATGCATGGTGGGGCCCCTCCTCATTTTAGTTTAGATGTATGACAGCATTTACACACAAGGTTTCCTAATAGATGGATTGGTCGTGGAGGCCTCTTTCAATGTCCACCGCGATCAGGAGACGTTAATCCTATGGATTTCTTTCCCTAGGGTTATGTCAAAAGTAAGGTATACGCAACACCTGTGCAAACAAGGCAAGATTTAATAGACAGAATTGTGTTACACTGCAATGTTATTAGAAATAATGTGGAATTGCTTTTTCAAGTGCAAAGAAACAACCTTCATAGACTTAGAATGTGCGTGGAAGTGGGAGGAGCTCATATTGAACATTTATTAGAATAACGTTAGTTTTTGTTGTTGTTTAGAAATTAGTTTTAGTTCAATGTTTTATAACTTGTGTTTTTTGAGGTTTTCTTAATGGTTTAATAATGTTGTGTTCGTAATTTTGATTAAAAGCAACTAATTACGTTGTTTGCGTACCTATTTAATTCCCATTAAATAAGTTCTCAATGTTTTTATCATCTGCTTTCATCAAATTATTTTTTTGTAGTACTGTAGGTAAATCTTGGACATCCTATTAATAAGTTAGTTAGGTAAATATGTACGTAGCGCATTAATAAAACTGTAAATATTAGCCAAACGGCTTATTTTATCGAATTCCAGCAAGAGTACCTTTTCGTTAGCTTAATGTGTGGGGAAGTCCATTTCGATAATTTCATACAGAGTGTGCCATCCCTGCAAAATTTTTGGATCACTAACCATTGCGAGTAGTCCGTCCCTGGCTTCAAGGCACTACTGTAAATCTGTTTACCTTTCCAGAATACACATACACATACATTATAGCTTTGCCGTAAATTTTATAAAGATCAAATAACTAGTATAAAAAATAAAAATTAAAATCAAATTCAAAATTAAAAGTTTGGAGGCCTATAATTCGAAAACGAGGGCCTGCATAGAAAAAATTTATATGAAATACTAACATTATTTTGGCTCATATTATACGCTCCTGACTTTTTTCCCATTAGTCCCGGGACACCCTGTATATTGTAAAATGTATCATCAGGTAATGCGAACAACTTTAATTTCATTAAACAAATCATTGGAGTCTATATCCTTATTATCATGATCTGTCAGTCGGTCTTCAAGAACAGAACAACGTTTTAAAAGCTCGCTGTCGCTTAATTTGAATATGTGGCTAATAAATCCGAAAATATTATCATACTCATTTAATAAGTAAAATCGGTTTTTTAGAGAGCTTATGGTTTGATCTATAATTTTTAAATATAGACTAATTTCATATCTGAAAGATTACTTATTACTCGTGGTGTTCCTCAGGGATCAGTGCTGGGCCCCCTATTGTATATAATTTATACTAATAATGCTCCGGAAGTTATAAGTGCATACATGGTTCAATATGCTGATGACTGCTCTATTATATTCAGTTATGATGATCATGAATCAGTACAGGGCAGCATCACTGAAACTTTGAGTACACTGGAGGAATATTTCACAATACATAATCTGAAGTTGAACACCAACAAAACTCAAATCATTCACTTTGGTCAAAAAAATAATATGGACAGCGTCAACTATGGCACAACCTCCTTAAATCCCGAATCTAAACTATCTTTTCTTGGTATCACGCTCGATTCGAAGCTAGATTGGAAAAGTCATATAAGGGAACTTTATCGAGATACTGCTATGCGTTTAAAGTTATTAGACGAAATATATCCATAGAAGTAGCATTGTTAGCGTATTATGCCTATGTACAAAGTCATATTAGATGGAATCCTTTTCTGGGGGTTGTCTACTGATGTTGATAAGATATCCATACTGCAAAAGCGTTGCCTAAGAAACATATTTAATATACCACTTAGAGACAGTTGTAGGCCTTTATTCGTGGATAAGAAGATTCTTACTTTAACTAGTACTACGAAGCTGTAATATTTGTAACTGAAAATATGGCACTTTATACATGTTATGACAGAAATCACAGACATAATACTCGAAATAAAAACAATCTTCTGAATATTAGGCCCAATTTCACATATATACAGAAAAATGTCCCTTTCTCAGTAATCAACATATATAACAAACTACCAGAGTCAATGAGTACACAGCACATCAAGAAGCTGAAAACTAAATTAAAATAAACGGTTTTAAAGATTAAAACTAACTTTTCCGCATCTGTGGCCCTGAACAATATTCTATAATAAAATTGTTACTTGTATACACTTCGGGGGATGTATCGTGCTAACAAACCGAAATTTCTCCAAAAATTTAGTATATCTAGTTTTATAGGACCCGCTGTACTCGCTCTAGTCAACTGAAAATCAATAGGGTACATCTGTGAGACACCTTGAACAATACTTATTCATAAAGTTGATCAATCGTATACTCTCTGGAGGCTGTATCGTGCTAACAAACTGAAAATTCTCCAAAAATGACAAAAATTTGGTACCTCAAGTACCACAGCACCCGTTGTACTGGCTTTAGTGAGCTCAATATCAATAGGGTTCATCTTTAAGACGCTCTGAATAATATCCAATCATAAAATTCATCACTTGTATATACTCCGGAGGCTGTATCGTGCTAACAAACTGAAACTTCTCCAAAAATGACAAAAATATCGTACTTAAAGTACTGTAGCACCGGTTGTATTGGCTCTGGTGAGCTGAAAATCAATAGGATTCATCAGTGAGATGCCCTGAATAATATTCAATCATAAAATTGGTGACTGGTTGAACTCCGGAGGCTGTATCGTGCTAACAAACTGAAATTTCTCGAAAAACGACAAAACGTCGTACTTCAAGTACCATAGCACCCGTTATACTGGCTCTGGTGAGCTGAAAATCAAAAGGGTTCATCTGTGAAATGTCCTTAACAATATTCCATCATAAAATTGGTGACTTATTGCGCTCCGGAGGCTGTATCGTGCCATCAAGACTTGCAAGGAAAAGTGGCCGACGACAACGACGACGACGACATACACACAGGATTTTTTTTCTAAAAACCGTTTTTTCGTATTGTTGTTGATGGAAAACGTAAAAATAACTCAAAAAAAATTTCAAATTTCCAACTTTTTTGTGGGTAAACCAATACTTTTCTCGCATATTAGATAGGTTGGCGGAAAAGTAAAACATGCTTTTTTGAAAAGCATACTATTCACTGGACGAGTATTTCACAGATACATTAGAGTAGTAATAGTTATTTTATTTTACTTATCTTGTGATTCTTAAGATTCACTGTCTTTCACCTTCTGATTTTATATATACTGTTAATTTTACATTTGTGTTTGTGTGTGTTTCACTGGATGATTGTTTTGCAGGTACATTAAGGCATTAATATTTATTTTAGTGTTTTTAAATGAAACTCAAGGTCTCTAGTTAATTCCACAATATAATACAAGTTATTGAAAATTCTAAAAAATTGACAATTGTTTCGATAAATCAATATCATCGAAACAATTGTCAATTTTTTAGAATTTTCAATAACTTGTATTATATTGTGGAATTAACTAGAGACCTTGAGTTTCATTTAAAAACACTAATATGAGCATATTCCACGAAGTAAGGGTCGAGACAGTCAATATTTATTTTGTTTCACTAGTGATATTCTGTAATTTGTAATTTTTGTTATTCTTATGATTTACTGTTCTACCTTTAGATTTTATCTATAATGTGTTATCTGGTATCTAGGTGCCTGTATGTATGTATGTAGATATATATTGCTTATGGGGACTGTACCAAAATTGTTAATTTCACTTTGTTTATGACCTATTTACACTGTCTGTATTTATATGTATATATTTAGGTACTATAATAGTCATAATTTTTACTGACTGCTTTTTGTAGTGATATTGACATGTTCTACACCTGAAAAGGTATTTTTGAAGGAACTAATAAAGAATATCTATCTATCTATTTAATTTTAAAGGTGGTTTTTGAATCCTGAGGGGTCTCATCTCGGTGTTCATAGGCAAACAGTTTTGGTTTAACTTTCCCCCTGACCGTTGGTAACGGTGCAAAGTTTTCTTCCATTTCGAGAGAGAGAGTACTTATTCTTTTGCTTGTACAAAAATTTATTCAAAGGATTGGTCAGATCTATATTGCTGGAAGTGATCAACAAAATTTTTTAGGTAGGTGTGGCATACTTTAATAATAATTGTAGCACTTTGCATTTGTTTGCTGACAATATTTATATGAAATAAAACGTCATGCCAAATAATAATTCCACAAATAAATTGAAAATTTTGTATAGGCGCAGTATATTTTGCATCAATGTGAAAGGAATTATGTTCAACTACTTCTAGAAGACTTTCGCAAATCTTAATTAAATAAAGTTTGAGAGGCTGGACCATCTTGTCTCACTTAGAGGCTTTAAACTTAGCCCGGGGAAAGAAAATTATATAACACTTGCACAAGATTAAAAATTTTTATTGTAGCATCTGACGACACCATAGAAGCGTCATTTACTGTTTTTCAAAGTATGATCCGCACAAGATACAAAAAGTGCTCTCGGATTCGCATCAAGAATGCGTTTTTGAAGCCCAACATGCTTCCCCTTCATATTTGCCCCATTATCATAACCTCTGTCACAAATGTATATATCCTACCTTCTCCTGTAGAGTCCAGTATTGGAATAAACGCAATAAAACTTTCCTTAACTTCAACCTTTTTTGAAGTGGCGTTAAGGACAATATACCTCAGAACAAGACTAATTTGCTCAGTATGACTAGTGTCTGGTGTACAATCTAATATTATTGAAAAATATTTTGAACTGTGAACCATTTCTAAAATACTTTAGACGACAATAATTCAATTATTTCATTCTGTATTTGCTCGCCTAAATAATGAGTCATTTAAACAGTTTTTTTTTGGGAGTTACACACTCGGCTACATCACGGAATCAAAAGAGGCAGAAAAAATATTACCTTGTTAAAAGGCAACATGACGGAGAAGGAAAAATTGTAGAAAAATAAATAAAAAGACTGTCGTGTAGATAATCAAAAATGATGAACATTGGCGTAGTAATTGATCCCATAACAAATCTGAGGGGAGGGGGTCAAGGGGGGCAAATATTAATAAAACATTTTTTGGCTGTGTACCTGATGGTGTGTTATGATAATTCATCATGGGCATCCAACAGGAAAAATATGCCCCCCTATGAGCAAAACTTGCCTCCATAACTAAATTGAAATTAACGGACAAATATAATTGTTTTTGCAAGTTATCGAAAAAATGCTAGAGACTAAAAATGTATAGAGGGCGTTTAGACACGTACATAGAAATTTTTTATCCCGTATAAAAGGAGTATATTTCGCCTAAAAATTCAATATTCAAAAATTACGAAAAAAATTTTTCACAACCCTGTATATACTCAAGAAAATTTTTTTGGACCACCGTAGCTATATACCGAATGCGCATATGCCTAAAAACATCATCTCGAACTTCCACGTTCAATTTCAGTCCACTGCTGGGGGGCTAACAATATTTCAAGCCCATGACGCCTATAGGCACTCCAAATCCGGAAGATCCCCCGAAAATCACGATTCCAGCATTAATATTTAGCGAATGCTGGACCCCCAAAAAATTTTTTTTCAAATTTATTTGTGAATTTTTTCCTATATATTTCCCCCATTAACCTCCTCTTTTCATGTGTTCTATGTACGTGTCGAGTGATTCTCTTTGAAACGTCCCTAGGGAGGAAAGTACTTTTCCTCCCTAGGGAGAAAACGTATGAGTTTCCTCCCTGATTTGAGGGAGGAAAGTGTGTACTTTCTATAGGGGTAGGAGGAAAATTTTTTCATTTCTTGCTAGCTCGAATAATATAAAAGTGGATTTCAGCTGCGGCCTCTATCCCTCTATCGTCCGCGGGAAGGGAAGGGGAAGGGGGTCATATTTTCTTGTGACGGCGTTAACTCGAATGGAGGCATTTTTCATATCAGAAAAAATTTCTTCGAACCGTCTCTGAGATAGCTATAGGGGGGAGGAGGGGGAATGGTGGAGATGGACGATTTTTTTCCTATGATTTTTGTCTCAATTTTTTTTTCTCGTTGAAGTAAAAAATTCCCGCTTCGCGGGAATTTAAAATTTATGCTCACGTTCTCTTTTAATTGGTGGTTATAGCTCTTAAAAAACCCTACAAAATGGTACATGACATTTCAATTAATAAAAAGATATTTGGGTGAAAAAAATTAATTATAACCAGTATCCTATAAAGGGTTAATGTTGATAGTATAAAGTGGGAACATTTTATAGAATTTAGTTTTAGAAGGATTCATTCGATGGTAGCGTAAATGTTACATTACGCAAAAGAATACTTTAGGGGGAAAAGCAGTTGGCAGATATGTTGGTCTCCATTAACCTATAGTCTGTATTTAAATTAGGATGAGTATTTTAAAAAACTTGAATCAAATTACTAGAAAGCGCTAATAAAGTTACTAGATTCGGAGCGGTGACATAAAATCTCTTTTCTGGTCGTAACTAACCACTACTTTTATAGAAATACTACTTTATTAACACAAAATTATAATACTTGTTTCCTTTCGACACGAATATCAATCAAATCACTTCACTTCAGTTGGTATCACAAAGTTGACGTGTTCCTTTCATCCGCTGCCGAGTTTGGATTGTTATAAATAAACAGCCCCCCCACCCCACCTAAAACAATCGCCAAGTGTCCCACCATAGAGAAATAAACATACTAAGAGAGTGTACGTTCCCATATAAGCAGCTGGCATCGCGTCGATTTCAGCGCACCCCTTGCGGGGAACAGAACTAATTCTTACAGGCGGGATATTTAAATTTGGTAGTTTGGATTATGGGTAGATAAATTTTACAGTTTGTCTTAAAATTGTTTATTATATAAGTATTTCATTCCAAAAAATTATATTTCATTTTTGTAATGAAATAATAATAATAATAAACAATTTTGAGACAAATAATTTAGGTAATAAATAATAAAACAGCACACATTTAAAATTTTTATTAACCTGCACATAATATAAAAAAATTAATAAAATATTTGTTTACTATACATAGGTCTGTTATTTATACATGTTATTACATTGATAACTTTAAAATTCTTATTCTAATAGTTAACGATAATATTAAAGTACAAAAACATCTGATTAAATTATCAGTTACAATAAACAAAAAATTTAAATTTTTAATAATATCTCCTATTATTAAAACAATTATTCTAATATCACTTAACAGTGTTTCCACACAATTTTATTTTCAAAGTTATTTTCCCTACCACACGCACTATAAATAGGCATTTATACGACTGTACATTTATCAAAAAAATTCTATTGCAGCCTCCGCCATCCCCATAGCTGCCCAGCTTTCACCTTTTTTTAACTATTTTATTTCAGAAAACATTTACTTTCTTTAAATTAATTAAAAAGACAAAACATGTAAATCAGAGGAAAGCTACAGTTGTATAAATACACAACATAAACATATACTTAGCGTAAACTAAAAGTAAAAATGGCACACTAGCTTGAATATTAAAAAATGTTTTAAATTGGTAACACAAAACATGAAAAAACTATTATTATCTATATCATTAATTTACCATACAGTTACATATTATTATTAATCACAGAATTACATATTTCTACTCAAATTACAGCATTATACTTAAGAAAGTTTATCTAATATTACATCAAATATTTTAATAAAAAGCATTTAAAAAGTAGATTCCCCTTTACATGAACACAGGAACAGGTCTGAAACAAAAAAAACTTAAACGCAGTACATTGTTACCAAAAAATAATAATTATTTTTCTTTGTTAGTCCTCTTACCATCATTATAATATTTTTTAATTAATAAGGGGACACAATCTTTTATGAGTTGAGAAAATACATATGATTTATGTTCTCGACAAGTGAACCAATCAAAATTTATATGACTTTTTGCAAAGAGTTCAGTTTTTTCAGTAATATTTTCTACATGACCTAAAAGTGCTAGAAAATGATGAACAATATCATGCAGAATGGAAAGAAATTTTACGACGTCTCTTTGAACATA
Organism: Galeruca laticollis; assembly: GCA_963921935.1. NCBI lineage: Eukaryota > Metazoa > Arthropoda > Insecta > Coleoptera > Chrysomelidae > Galeruca > Galeruca laticollis. The sequence goes on along the minus strand of OY998175.1, from coordinate 315,719,522 downwards.
AATTAGACGTGTTTTATCATCATTTTCTTTGAAGGAAGTGAAAGTATGGTGAACATCTAAAATATCTTTTTGCAAATTAGCCTTACATTCTGCACAATTAAAAGTTGTAATTTTTTTAACAACGAAACCATAACGTAGCTTATTGCTTGAGTATCAAAATTTGAATCATTTAATTCTATATCTAAAAACGGGAATTCAAAGTTTTCCAATTCATTAATGGCATTAAAAGTTAATGGTTTCGTTCATTATGAAAATTTAAGAAAGAATGTAAGTTGTCTAATAAACTGCTATCATCTGCTTCACAATTTGTGTCTATTTCTCTGATCTTTATTAATGTAATACATTTTCTTCTTCTTGGGAGATAAATTACTGACCCTAGTTTCGTTTATTTTACTTAAAATACTAGATTCCAAACATTGTTTTTTAGGCAAAGGTTCAAATTCAGTTTCTTTAAGACTATCATTATTGTTACAAAAAATAAGCTTTCTTTTTACGAGCAATACAGTATTTTCAAAAGCTTGAGTATTATTATTATTATCTTCAATTACTTTTAGTGGTGTATGATGGAAGGGTTGCAAAAAGGTAAAGCAAATTTTTTAAGTCTTTTGCGTAATGAAACCAGATTCACACCAACCAATGTATATTTTCATTTTTAATGACGTAAAAGTTAATATACTAGGATATTTTATAATATTTATCCACGTTAAAGGCGATGTTTTGAAATGTATTGAAATTTATGATATTTTGTTCTATTTTGTTTATGTAAAACAGTCTTGTAGTTTGCGAAAGTAGAGATTCCATGCGCGGGAAACTTGCGCAGAAACGTTGTGCCACATACCGCCTATGCATCAAACTGTCTTTAATATTATTATTCGTCTATGTGTCCCACTTTCTACGAAGGACAGGGTTCAAAAGTTACTAACAAAATTTACAGGTCAAACGCCCCGTATAGGGCTGCTCTTTCATCCAGAAGCACCTCATCCTGCAAAATATGATTTATAAGCTTGTCATCTAAATCGTCACCTTCAAAATCCTAATAATCAAAGAGTAAATAATCAATTTTACATTCTTTTTACAAAACAGCTACAATATGACATCGAAAAGTTTGGTTAAAAGGCACTAAACATTAACGTTAGGTTGTAAAAGATGAGGTCGTCTTTTTAATAGCACAAGTTTTCTAAAACGTAACCATGTTATTGAGATGCGTTTACGTTGTGTGTTGGTTTTAAGTGTCTAATAAGACAACCAATAGGACGTATTTCATTACTCAAAAGACAAGTGTACGTATCGTAAATATGCGTTTACTTAAAGTAACTATTGTTATGGTAAACGAGTCGATTTTTTAGGAATCGATTATCAAAAAAATATCGATATCTGATCAGAAACAAAACAATATCGTTAAAATTCAACGACATCCTTTCAAGTGAGTCTCAATATAAATTTTACAATCTACTTGAAATTCTTTTCGCGTCTTGGTTATCGGAAAATTCTTAGATCGAATCGATTAGAATTCTGGTAAGGTAATAACCTCAAATAGAAAAATAAATTTTATTTTTCGCATGGCAATATAAGCGATTGTTAAAATGCCAAATAGGCGAACACTATGAATATAAAGTGTACATTTTGACAGTAAATTATTGAGGATATTTGTAATAATTGATTTAATTTGCATTATTTCTCGGGTTTCGAAGACCACCTACTAAATAATTGTAATACTAATCGTTGCGGAATAATTTAAAACATTAGCGCGACCACGAATTTTTAAAAGGAATAAACAAATTTATAACCCGGACAAAATTGACGAAAAAAGTGTCAAGAAGCCGGATTTTTTTACAGGCCTTGAATGCGTCATTATAAATATTATTTCAAAAGTCCCCATCTGTTTGTTTGTTGTTTTTCATAAGAGGATAAAGAATACAATTTTTTGCTTTTTGCGTATATCTCTGAAAGGGTGAGAGCTACCGGAAAATCTGATAGGGAGAAGTTTGTATTTACAATAAAAGTATCAATATTTTTTTCCTCACACTCAAGAACGGTGCTCTTGAGTTATCACAATTGGTAACATAAAAATTCGAATATGCACATGTTTGTGGCTATTAAATGTTATGTCAAAAGCAGTGGCGGCGATTGGACGTTCGAAAGGGAGGAGGCAAGGTTAAAACTAAAAATGGCTTTGTAAGAAATTGTAATTGTTATAAGTTGTTTAATTAAGTTATCAAGTAAAATTCAACTGTTACGAACAAAAGAACAAGTATAAACAAAAATAATTGACAGTAATGCAATTTTACACAATACCTACGTCCTTTCAAAATGTAATTGTTTTTTACATGGACTTCCAAAGTGGTCCAGGTGGACCCCCAAGTACGAAGTTGATTCAAGGGAGATACACTATTGCTTCTAAAATCAAAATAAAAGTTTTATACTTTTCAGGTTGGTTCGTTAAGCCTTTTGTATTTTACCTACCGGTCGTGTGTATGTTTGAATTGATTTTAATTATTTCTAAGACCATCGTAACTGAAATCTTTTAATAAATGTAGGATTATCCGTGTCAGAAATCCAAAATCTATTAGCTCCAAAATATCCAGGTCGTCTTCAAATAAAAAACAACCAAAAGATACACTTGCTCCGTAATTTTTAAATTTTTGGGGTTATGTTTTAGGGGTTCAACGTGTTCTATGTTTTGTTTTATAAACGGTTTATAGGTTTCAAACTTCAGGTAAGGGCTGCGGAGCCGAAATCGACCACCTAGGTGTAACTTTGGCAATTAGGGATCACTTCACTAAGCGAGCAAATGAAAACAGATCGCTACCTAAATTTAGGGTATCCTTAATGTTAGGGTTGATCTAAAGAGGTTGTTGCAAATGGGCATACATTATTTAATTATCAAATTTACTGTTTCGTCCCCTACTGACTGTCCCCTCCTAATCGCCGCCACTGGTCAAAAGTCCCCATCTATTCTGCTTGTCCCTTGTTCTTTTATAACAGGTTAAAGGTCCCATTTTTTGCTTATATCTCTGAAATGATGAGTGCTACAGAAAAATATCGTCGGGTTACTGTCAAAACAAGGTAACTCCATAATTTGAAATTTTGAGAAATATTCGTTTAAAAATTTAAATTGAAATGAAAAATCCTCACAGCTTTAAAATGGTTTATTAATAGGAAAAAATCAAAGTAAGTAACAAAACAAAAGAAACATTCCTTATAAAAATTCCTAAACATGAAAACAATTTAATTTTTTCCAGTAAAAAAAAGTTTATAGCACTTTTTTTGGCAGAACAAAATTATCATTTTGAACATCACTATCCTGAACATCGGGTTCAGGAATACCATCTACCATGTTCCTAGACGTTGGTAACGACTTATAATACTGATGAAATTCATCCGGGATGATCCCTGATTTGCAGAGCTTCAGCAAATCCTGCTTCTTCTGAATACTGATAGGTCGAGGTTTAGAGTATACATTTTTTAAGTCGATCTCAGTGAGATTAATGGGGCGGCCCGTACCAAAACCGTTTATCTCTTTATAATCGGATCAATGATCGTACCTGTATAGGGGCATTTTATTTTCAGCTAGCTGACTTTTTCCCCATTAGTGTTTTTGGTTTTATTTCTCATTATTAGTTTTGAAAGCTCTTCCAAATCGAAGAAGTCCTTATACTTAAGCTCTTTTACGGTGAACTGCTTTTTATTTGACCTAGACGTCCTTGCCATACGGAAAATATTTATCCAGTCACGCATAGTGTAAACTGGAACATATTTTTTTTTCTTTTCGATAGCGCTATGTTCTGTTCTATCACAGATAAGTTGGGATTTCTTTGAACCAAATACAACAACAAGGCACCAATATTTTGATTACAGTTCTGTCCGCTGCAGGTATCAGAAAAGAGAGAGAGTTCTGTTACAGCCAATGGGAGTATGTAAACTACATACCTCAAGAGGCACGTACCAATTTCGAGGCTTCCCCTTTTTCCATTTAGTTCAGTCCATGAGAAGCAATATGCATTATTGGATATGGGTAATTCATACACTGTTAAATTGTATGTGCAAATTTTGCGGCTGTAGTACATTGGACTAACATCACTAATTGGAATCTGCAGTACGCATTGAAGGTCAAAAGTTCAGCAGACGAAGTTAACTTCTCGATGGGTTCTCTCTTTATTTTCCAATTTGGCTCTGTAGCGATCGTTTTTCCGCACAATGTGACTTTCTTTAAGTTGTTTCTTTTTTTCTAAATCAGCTGTCTTATATTGTGTACAAGTCTGACATTGGTCTTATTTGGGAGTAAAAAAAGACAGATTGTAATTCGTGCAGAATATTCTTCTGTATGTTATGAGAGATACCGGCTTCAGAATATCTTTCTCGCACATCTCCTTATACAAGTTATGCATTTTTGCAATACTTAACTTGCTATCAAGCTATTGCCTCTTCGCACATTTCCGCGTGTAGTGAGATTCAATCACAGGAAAGCTTTGGATATGATTTTTCACCATCTCTATATCAGAATCCTTTCGTTTTATTGTAGGGTGCCTTTTTACCTCTTTGATCATTGCTGGCAAACAAGCCTCCTCACTTTTAAATATGAAGGCATGTTCAACGCCTTCTTTGCTTATACATTTTATATCCCTGCAGACTCTGCTCCTAATATTGTCATATTCAAGAAAGTAGCGTTTAGAATCCAGTCGCGGCTTCTTAGTACTTCCTGGAGTTGATCTTCTTCGTTGCTCTCAACCCTGCTTAGGATGAAATCCTTTCGCCGATTAAAATCGGTTGACCAATAGTTGTCACATATCATATCTCTTGCATCTCGATTTAACTTATCTGTGCATTTGAAGCGACAGTTAGAACAATCAATGAGTTTAGGAGCCTTAGTCTCTAATTTTTGGCGTTTTTTATTATTCTTCTTCCATTTACTCGGATCAAATTTTTTCCAGCGTGTTCTAGATGTCAGATCTTTCTGCAAAGTATTATGTAAATTACCATTTTTCTCTACAATATCTAAAACAAAAATAAGGGTAATGAATTAGAATTTACTTCATAATATTATTTTGAAAAACAAAGCGTCAAAATTAGATAATAAAATAAATATACCTTCTTCTGAAGAACTGTCTGATCCTGGCACATAATCATTGTCTTTTATCGAGCAATCGTAATCGTCTAAAATTGCTGCCAATTCATTACGTACACGCTCTTGTACGGGCTCTAGATTGGATAATGCTGTTTCCTCTATATTAGTAGAGCATTCTTTCGAGGTACTGGGCTTATTATGTGAGTTATTTACCGGCATTTTGTCTTCTAACAAACGAAATAAATAACAATGTTGAATGTAAACATCTGATTTAATAATAATACACTTACCATTATTAGGTTCAAACACCATTTTCAACATACGAGAACTACGAGAAGTTATTTTAAAATTAATATAACTACTAAAAAATCTCAAATTTATCACACTCCGACAATAAGTGTACGCCACAACTCAATTTTTTAGGTTATGTTTATACAAAAACTTTAGACAAATCCGAACAGCTGATACAGAATCACGTGTGTATTTCCGAATTTTATACTGCCTAAATAAACTAAGTGCCAATTATTTTACTGAATGTGATTAAGATTGTGTATTTTGCCGAAAATAGTACAGCGAAAACCAGATATCTGGCAGATGTCTTAGTTTCGCATGATAAAAATATACTTATAAAATTTTTTCTTATAGCAAAAACAAGCTAACTGACTTTTGTCTTATTTTGGAGAACTAGAAGGTTTCAAATGATAAAATACTTTTCTATTTTGAGATCCAACTGTACTTATCTGGTTTTAGCAGACTAAAAGTTGTAAAAATGGAGTTGGGTTTGGACCTTAACAGTTTGTTCGTGGCCACTAATATTGTATAAAGATAAAAAGTTCTACTTCCATTCCTACTAGTTTTAAAATAACCAGATTTTTACCATTTTTCGAGTAAAAAACAACTACTTTCCTGGCGATGATAATTGAAAACAGTAAAAATCAGTAATAAATTATTTATTTATATAGGATTTAGATGCAAACTCCAATCTATGTATGAAGTTCTAGTGAGCAGTTTTGCCAAATTTTAAAGTTGGTATGTTAAAAAGCGTGGGAAAGGAAAATACGTTGAAGATTTGAAGATACATTTCAAAGAAAAGGGGAATCGAATCGCGAAAGACTGAAAGAAATACTACACAATTTGATTCCGTCGAAGTGCGAGAAGATTCATAAGTTCTTTTTCAATATTGATTTGAATTAATTTTACATCTGCATCCATGAATAATTCTTATAAATATTATTTCGTATAAGTACTGGATTATTAAAACAAATCTGCAGATGGTATTATAATTTATTAATAATAAATTATTATAAGGAAATTGAATTTTTATTAGTTTTTTAACAAAATTTGTATCACATTTCATAACTTATTTACTGAAACTACATATTTTATTGGTATTTATATAATATAATTTAAAGTAATCGACAAGTATTCAAATATATGTCATATTAGTTTATTAATATTAATACAATTAGAAGATTTATGTTTCGTAGTTGAATAAACATTAATAATTCAACAACAAATCTGCAGATGTCGAACAAATTAAATTTCAAAGCTTGTGTTGTAAAAATTACGACAGCAATGTGTTTCGATATTAGAAAATACGGTAAAACGTTTAAATCTACATAAAGAAAAGATTGTCATCAAAACATATAAATTACAAGAAGCACGAACTAAAGAAATACAGAGAAATGACTTAGAGAGAAAATGGAAAATATTTAAAATAGCCAGCAAATTCTGTTATTACAATTGTATGGGGAACAAATAAGAGAAGTAGCTGGTGGAGTGAAGAAATAAAAATAATTGTAAAAAACAAAAAAAAAATGCATGGAAAGACAACTTGGGGGGCAAAATGAGCGAAAAATATGAAAAATACAGAAGAATAAGAAACCTAACAAAAATTAAAGAAGCTAAAGCCAAAGAATGGGAGAATTTCGAAGAAAAGCTGGAACACGATATCAAAAATAACTAAAAATTGTTCTAGAAAATATGAGACGCAAAGGGAAATCAGCATCGACACAACTGCTAAGAAACGGAGAAGTAGACTCATTACAAAAACAGAAGATGGAAAGATCACCCCAAAACAGTACTAAGAACAAATGAGACAGACAAAGAAGATGAAACACGAACAGTAAACCCAAACAACGACATAGAGGATGGAATCTCTACAGATGAGGTAAAAGAAGCGGCCAAAACATTGAAGAGCAGTAAGACATCTAAGATAGATAAAAAGAATAGAAGTGAGTAGGTCAAAAAAGTGAATGGTGTGCCGTGTCATATGAGCTAGGAACTATGGGACCTTTCTGTATTAAGGGATGGTTACTTACTTACAAACTCTGCAAATATTTATTGACAAGCTTCCTTTAAATATTCGACATACTCCTTCCACACAAATGATTACTGATTGGCTAAATAATCAGTTTGGTGAAAGATGGTTTGGGAGAATGAATGTTACATCTTGGACTGTTAGAACTCCAGACCTTACAATAATGGATTTTTTTGTATGGGGAAGGGTCAAACAAATAGTATATCAAGCACACATTCCGAATGATAGTGAAATAATGCAAAACATAATAACACGCGCAGCTAGATCAATTATTATAGAACACCTACATATTTAATAGAGTTTTGGCCTGTCCTGCATGATTTTAAACACACTTCACACTTTAGCGGATTAATAAGTCTTTCCAGAATGTTTTCCTGTTTTCGGGAAGAACTTCATCGAGTGCTTCTAGGATATTATCTCTCTTTTCTTGAGGAAATCCACATGGACACTCATGGGACTTGGGCATCTTGATTCCCTTTTTCTGAAGAAAATCCAATTCTTGGTATGGACACATAGGATCGTAGTTGCATTTATAATTTAATACATAATCTCCTCTTCTTGCACTTATATGGACAACGTCTCTCAAATACAATCTACAAGGAGATTTCTTCAATTTATGTTGCGATGTTAAATCAGGCCAGTGAAAGAAATCAAATTGATGCATTTGCAGCACTTAAACATTTCCCGAGTTTGAGGTTGACACTGCAAGAACAAAGTCTTCAAAATCGTAAGTTTTTTGTCTTGTTTTGTCAATGATTGTTCCACTTGGTGGTGAAAACTGTCAGCACTCATGAACGAATGGCATGATTGAAAATAATTCAAAACAATTTCTTCTGCAGCAATATCAGATGAGTTAATAACATACACGAGAAATGTGAACAGACACCATTTTTTGTTCTGACACGAACAGTTGTCAAGCCAAACGATTATTTTCTTAACATCTCTATTTTTTTTAGAAACATATAGACAGCACTTAAAATTCCCACGTGCCAAAGCAGGACATGAGGCTTGTTTTTTCCTTTTTTCCCAGCAGGAGCAAAAGTTTCGTGATATGCGACAAACAACACCTTCTTAAACATGTCAACTCTTGGAAGCATTATTATTTTTTGCATGTCGCCTGAAACAATAACGGTGTCATTTTGAATATCACCTTCTGAATGTGATTTATAGGATTCTCTTGCAGCAACGACTAATTCATGGTGATGAACCCATTCACTACATTTTCCACACTTGAGACCCAGTGTATCCTCATTGTGTTCATGGGGAGAAAACTCTTCGTATTTTTCACACTCTTCTTGGGCAAATGATATTTTCTGTTCCTTAACAAGTCTTCTGTACAGATCATAAGATATTCTATTTTTGTATTCCAGGAACTTTTGAATCAAATCACCGTGCATTAGAACAATATTGACATCAGAGGGTAAATATTGCACATTGGGTGCATGTTCTCGTCTATAATGCGAGATTGTTGGGTGAAAAGACTCAATATGTGTTATAATCTCACGATGAGGTCCCTTGTTTGAAGATGGCTGTTTTCCTCTTGAATGAAACTTCCCTGAGCGGTGTTTGTTAAGGTATAGTGTACAAATCTATCATTAGTAGGTTTATAAACTAATGTAGTAAGAAAGAACTTTTTACACACCTCAAACGCTTTATCGCTGCTGTCTTTCAAATGATACTGGATGGATAGCATTCATCTTTCTTTTTCATTATCATTCTTATTTCTTCTTCTTTTCACATCTGGTTTTTGACAAGAAGCTAGGATAAACTGTCTGCGTTCACCCCATGTCATGTTCCAAAATTGCTCATTTATGTGAATTCTTCTATCTTTACTGATACTTTCACCACACTTTCTCTTGCATCTATTGTTGTTACATGGACTCCTCTCTAAAACATTGTGAGCCCTTTTTAATTGTTCGATCTTAATTTTCTTCCTTTCCTTTGAACTAACATCAATTTATTTCCTTTTCTTGCGGACGCTTTCATCTTGGCCTAGGTCTCTTTCCTGTATCTCCTGAACTCCTTCATCTATCACTGCCTCTTGATTGAAACGAGTGTCCTCAAATTCCAAATTATCCAGAAAACCTACGCCATGCTCATTTTCTTCTATTGTTAGATCTAGGTCTAGATCGACTTCTTCTACATTTGAATCTAATCCAATCACATTAGTCTCATCTACAATATCACCTAAGTCATTCTCAATTAGTTCTCTGTTTGTTAAAGCATTAGTTTACATCAAAAACAATAACTTGATTGCTTTCTACAGTTATTTTGTTGAAAACATCAGGTTATACTTCATTTGAAGGATCAATAATTATAGCTGAACAATCATATTCAACACTATTATTGCAATCGATCATTACAAACGAACTGCAATCCTCTTGCTTACTACAAACTGGACCAAGTTGAGCTGTTTTATTACTTTCGTTACATTGTAAAGCTAAATCCATTATTTGAGGGAACATTATTTGGTATCATAATGAAATACTCAAATTATCAAATATTAGGTATGTTCCAACCAACACAAAAACCATACATGTACGATACAAACCCAGTTGACCTGCTGATTAGTGAATATAATAAGTCTGTGTAATTTACATCAAATTTGCTGCGTTACTGTGATTGTACGATACAAAAACGGTATTTACTTCGGTTGGAACAAACCTAATATTTACTTAAAATAAATAAAACGACTAAAATGTTCACCCGGTCACATCACTTTTCATTTGTTGCAAAACAAAACATAAAGAGTAAATGTCGTATGTACAGCCACAGTGGTAGCATTGTTAAGCAAAACTGCCGTATGCGCTAGAGCTAAGCAAAAGTGCAGTTTGAACATTGGAATTACTGCATTTATGTTTAGTATCTTGGATTTACGACACTTTTGCTTAGCAATGGAGGTATTTTAATGTATTTACGGCAAACTACATCTGGATATCTAAAAAACAGTTGGAGATACGGCATTTTTGACTAGTTTAGTGGATTCCTCGTGGTCTAAAACATGGATATCAATGTATAACTCAAATTCGATAATTTTGCACTAACGGCACTTTTTCTTAGTTGGGCAGTATAGTTGATCGTTAATTTCGATAGTTGGTATATGTGCCTACATGTTGAATCAAAACAACTTTTTTCAATAACTTTTTCCCATATTTGTCATATAAAAGGCACTTTACACAAAAATAGGTTTTTTGGAAAACTTATTATATGTTAGAAATTAGTCTTTAATCAAGCAAGGTGGAATCTCAATAAATGAAAATGGGAATCGAGATTTTTCTATCTCTTACACGAGTCGTTTCACCTATCCGGGGACACAATATATATAATATAATTGAGATTCGTTCAGTAGTAACTCAATTCAGAATGAAATATGTTCCATACTAAGAAAGACTAAATATATCCGTGACCAAAATTCGAAATATTCAAATAATAATTCCGAGCATTGTTTAAAGTCGTCATTTACTGTTATTATTTAAATTGTTCATTTGGTTAGATAAATATTCACAAAGGTTGCTTCTCATAACGATTAGGAAACAACGTCTTAAAAACGCTTTATTACTTTGAACATAGACGTAGTATTGAATTAAACAGTTCCCAGAAGATAAACAAAAAAAAATATATATAATAGTAACGGTAATAAATGTTTTGAATTTTTTGTTTGATTTGTTTAGCTCAAATTTTATTTAAAGTATATAACAGAGTTCTAGAAACAAGGTTGAAACGTCTGTTAGAAGAAGAGCCCGGACAGACAAATAAGCAATAATATATATACATGTACTCAGAAAAATGATAGAAAGGACGGATAAGAATATAAGAGCTATAGTCTGTTTGAAATAGACAGGGAGTGATAAAACCTAATTTAACATGCAAAACCCTTACCAGATGAGCAATTAACACTCCAGAATATTAAAACGATTTACATTATAATTCAAATCTTTTATTTGCCTACCACTAGTGACTTGAAATATGCCAGAATGTTAGGTTTGTTGAAAGCCTGAGTCTTAGCTATCAAAACACTTTCGGGATTTCTTCTATATATGCGGGGATTGTGTCTTAAAAAACATTGGACCCATTTCCACACAAATATTTTGCGTTCCTTGTTAAAATCACCGTTTCCTTCTACTATTTCCTACATCAATTTGCACAAATATAAGATGGTTAGATAAAAAAAACGTGATTCCATGTCGATGATGTGATTAATAATTTCTTTTTCAATATCTTCCGAAAAAATGGCTCGTTTTCCTCCAAGCCTCTGTTTAAAAGCACCTCCTTAAGAGGGGCCTCCTGACAGGTATATAAACCTAAAAACCTACATAATACTAGTTACTAATTTAGTAATTATTTGGTTCAAAATATTTACGATAGATGTCGATAGTAGTACTGAATCGGCTTTTACTTATTCAACATATTTTCCCTATCTGTCTTTCCACTCTTGACGGTTCAAAGAAACGCATCTCTGTTCGAATGTTTTGATTTCAAATATTTCGACTTATTGTGAGCACAGAAACCTTATCTCTGTTTTTTATGTTGCATCCAAACCACAGCACACCTGTGCATAGATAAGAGAATATTACATACACGGATTCAAACAAAATTTGTTGACATAATTTGCATTTGAGTGTAGATTTTTGATTATTTAAGAGTTTCATAAATGTTTTTGAAAGGAATAAATTGTTAAAAAGTACGTGATCGTATCGACCCGATATCACAAATTATAGTTATGATAAATTATCCTGCAATCCGTATTTTTTAATTTTAAAAAGCTATGTTTGAGGTTATGTTTACTGGATTATTTGCTTAATGTGAAAATGTGAGATAAATAATACTGATGGTTTGTTCTAGTATCATCAAACCATTTTTCAACATTCTCTTGAAACCCTGTTTTAATGATAATATGGGTTTGTTAGCGAAAAATGCTTAATTGAAGTGAAGTGACCTTTGAAGTATCTGAATGAAGAAACATTAAAACCGCTCTCAAAAGACAAGAATTGCATAATTCATTTTGATGAATATATAATAATAATAATTGAAAAATATGACTATTATAACCTGATACAAGGTGCATTACATATTGCATGAAAGAACATGTGCTATTTAATAATATGGATACCAAGTGACAGCACTGCGGAAATTGCTAGAAATCAAGAATGGAAGAAAAATATACATACTTTAAAAAACATTCTACCTTTCAAAATTTGTACCATTTATATTAACATAATAAAATGTTTTCATGATTATACATTTTTGTTTTTTTCATGCTAAGAAAATTAAACTGCGGAGAAGTTGCAAATTTACATGATTTGAAATAGGCCATTTAGTCTGAAAACACAGAACGTCTTGTCACAACTTTGCCTCAATCTAATCATATTTGTATCAGTTTCAGAGTTCCTGTTGGTTGCTTTCAAATTTTATTTGCCATGTAGGCTCTTTTTTCAAATACATCTGTAAATATATTCAATTTTACCTAGAAACAAATAATATAAACGAAGAGTTTCCAAATTTATAATACAAAGAAATATTTACTTGTAATACAATGCTTTACATTTATTAGAAAGAGGAAAGTAAGCTACAGTTAAGAATTTAAATTTAAAAAAGCAAACGTTTAAAAAACTTACAAAGCAACTATAACAACTAATAAAAAATTTAAAGCGAAAGATCTGTAATGACAAATAATAATGTATATTTTGTGGGAAGATCGATGTATACAGTACAAAATCAAACATACAATCAACATATACAAGTTTGCTTCTACCTTGTTTGCAAAGATTGATCATATGTGTTGTGGGGATTGGAACTGAAACATTTTTCCTTCATTATACAAAAAAATAGTTGGTTCATTCTCTTTTTTCCATGACAGATACACATATGTGTGATCACCTGGATGGTAAATATTTTTTTTTGTTTTTGTATAATACATTATTGGTATTATTACTTTTCCATCCAATCCATCTACGAGTAATATGCGAGAAAAGTATAGGTTTACACAAAAAAAAATTGGAATTTTATATTTTTTTGAGTTGTTTTTAGGTTTTTCAGCAAGAACAACACAAAAAAATGGTTTTTAGAAAAGAAAACCTATCTGTATAACTCGATACAGCCCCCGAAGTGCAACAAGTAGACAAAATTAACTTTTTAGTCGTCCTTTGTTTTACAATTTTTTTTTAATATCAACAACTAAGACTATTACTAAGTCATCCTTTAATAATAATTTGGTTTCTTATTTTCTTTGATTTTTTGAAATGCTTATATAATCAAACAATTTGCAAGGAAATTTTGACTATTAGCTAGACAAAGTTTTAAAATATTTATGGTTCTAAGATTTTTAAAATATAATGTTACCTACTTTATTCATTAATTTTATTCAACAATTACTATTATCTATGGTGCATAGGCTAAGGCAAGCTAAAAAGTGGATAACCATCCTAATTTCTTATAAAATCTTTGGACAGGTTGTTAAGAGAAAAACCAATACACCTTGTCATTCTCTTGTTAAAACTGTTCTTAAAAAGACTTATTGTATGACGGAGGTAATGGACTATGGAACTCTTAAGGAAAAAGTGGCTAAGAGCATTTTTGAACAGGTACAAAATGTTGTGGTGGTTGATTCAGGATTGTGGGTAGATGTTCAACACGGTTTTCTAGTTGCTTCTCCTGATGGTAAATATATTCAACATAACAAATAATCACCATGTGTTATAAATTCATTTTGCATATTAAATGACATACATTTATTGATAAAATATTTTAGGGCTTGTAGGTGATGATGCACTACTTGAAATAAAATGCCTCCACTCTGCATCAAAACTGAATTCAGGATATCACCATAGGGCTAATAATATCTAAGCTTCAATATTTGTAATATCACATCTTCTTCTTTTTTCTATAAACATATATATTAAGCCAATCACAAGTTAGGTTACTTCTTGGTCTAGCCAAAAATAACTACTAAACATCAGGTAGGCATAAAATGAAATGTAACTTCTGTCATTCTGACGATGATATTGATTTATCGAAACAATTGTCAATTTTTTAGAATTTTCAATAACTTGTATTATATTGTGGAATTAACTAGAGACCTTGAGTTTCATTTAAAAACACTAATTTTATTTTATGATACTTAGTACTGTAGTTCGTTCATGTTGTTTGTAGTTTATAACGTTATTGTATTGACTTCAATCCAATGGATTATATACATAGTTCTACTGTAATTAGGCCCAATTATAATTTAAAATTCCTTGTGTCGTTGATTCAGTTTTTTACATATAATTTATAGTGTTTTTATTTATATTGAATTCAAATAGTTTATAACTAATTTTGTTGTATGTGACCATTGTATATGAATAAATTGTATTTTTTGTGCCAACCTACTTTATTCACTTCATGTAGTGTTCTTGTAAAACCATCTTTTTGAATAAAGTTATTATTATATTATGTTTACCATATTCCTATTCTACATTGCTTGTTTTAAGATAAATATTCACTAATATTTGCATCGAATTTATTAGATCAGGACCTACCTTTATTTTATTTTCACACACCGAAAGCTTCCTATGACCGACGCACATTTCATAGTGCATGTGGAGCTCAAAAAGAACGTTAGAGGACGTGGTAACATTGTTGTTGGAATGAAAATCGCGGGGAACATAGAAATATGACGCATGGAAGGGGGCCACCATAGGCATAATTACCACCAAAAAACCAATCATATTAAAATTCCCCATCACTCTTCAGATATATTCTCATACTTTAGAGTTTGAAGCACCATTCTAAAGCTTTCGTAATTGTCTCTGAGCATTACTGAATGAACCGGAGGTAGAGATGCTAATTTATTTACATTGTGAAGAAGAGCATTAAAAGCTATTATTCCTTGAACAATTTGTTAGAATCTGGATAATATATTCATTTTTCGTTGTATGACATGTATAAAAAAGAATTCTCACATAATAACAAACCCAAAAACAACTGGGCAACACTTTTCGTGACCTCAGAATATTTTTTTGTTTCTTTATTCACTGAAACGATAAAAAAAATGTTGCAGAGACAGACAGAAAAGAACATTCGTGAGTTTGTTAACTTGAATTTAATTATGTCTCAACAACGGCAATTATCAGAAACATTAAAACAATTTACGACGTTATTAAAGCCTGTTATTGTTTTATGTTATTAAAAAAACTTATTATAACGATACTTATTATTCACGGTTTTTAATTATATGTTAATGTTAAAAGAGGTCCTTTAGCTTTTTAAAAGTTTTATGTCATAATTTAACACGAAAAATTATTATATTTCTCGAATATACGTTTATGAATTAATATAAATTATACGTTAATTGCTGCAGTTAAGATATTTTAGATAATTACGTGGAAATTACACCTGAAATTATGAACAATTTTATTACAAATTATAAATGAAAAGTTTGAACAATAATAACAGTTTGGTGTTGACTTTATAATAGACAAAACTATTTATATTTTGTCACTTTGGTGTAACACGTGACGAAAGTGGAAAAATCCTGTGCTGCCGCGAGCAATAAGGACTCCTGCTGCTATTTCTGTTTATTCTGAGGCGTATTTTGTTGCAACGATTGAAGCAGAAATTAGAAGTTTGTAACGTGACACAAACTGCTGAAGATGACAATAACAGTCAGCATTGAAATAATATATATATATATATATATATATATATATATATATATCGGTTTTAAAACGTCTTTCGACGTTGTCCGATGTCTAACTTCCATCTCTTCCTATCGTCCCATTGGCCCTCTCTCAGGTCTCGTGAGCTCATCGCCTTCGCTATTCCTTCTTTCCATGTTTTCCTAGGTCTTCCGCGTTTTCGACGATTAGGCGGCATCCAGTTCATTACTTTCTTGGGAAGTCTTTTCTCTTCCATCCTCTGAACATGCCCGTACCACACTAATTGTTTTCTCTCGATGTCGGTTATTAACGAGCCTTCTATCCCCATTTGGAGACGTACGTCCTCATTTCGTATTCGTTGTCTTCTGCTGATTCCTAACGATCTTCTGAATACATCCATTCCTACAGCTTCTAATCGTCTTTTGTTGTTTTCTGTTATTCGCCACGTTTCTGACCCATATAATAGGCTGCTCTTTATGAGGGTTTCGTAGATATTATATTTTCTATGTTTTCCGATTTCCTTACTCCAAAATATCCTATTTAAACACCCAATTATCCGTCTAGCTTGTGTGATACGTTTATTTATTTCTTTGTCGTCCTTCCCTGTTATGTCGAAAGTTACACCTAAATATGTATATTCATCGCAAGCCTCAATTTCTTCCTTTTCCAGTTCTATGTTCATCTTCTCTTGTGCTATAGGTAAATATTTAGTTTTTTGGGTATTAAGTTGCAAACCCCATTTTTCGTATTCTTCCTGCAGTTTACGTGTCATATATTCTAAATCATCTTTGTCATTTGCTATTAAGACTTGATCATCCGCAAACTGTAAGGTATATAGACAGACACCGCCAAGGTCAACACCCATTCCCTTACACTTTCTCTTCCACAGGTTTAGTGCTCGGGCTACATAGATTTTAAATAGTGTGGGTGAGACACAGCATCCCTGGCGTAGTCCTTTATTTACTATAAATTCTGGTGACAATTTATTGCCTACTTTTACTTGTGATATTGTTTGGTCGTAGAGATTTTTCAAGGCTTTTATTAGGGTATGACTAATATTAGTTTCTTGTAGGACTTTCCATAACTTATTCACAGGAACCGTATCATATGCTTTTTGGAGGTCAATAAACATGAGATGTACATCCTGATTGGTACCCATTTTTTTTTCTATCATCTGTTTTAAGCAAAAAACGTTGTCTGTGCAGGTTCTTCCAGCTCTAAACCCGATTGCTCCTCTTCTTCTTGTTCCCTGTATTCAGATTCTATTAAATCTCGAAGGATTCTTCCATATAAGCGGCTACTAGTAACAGATATACCCCTATAGTTTGCACAGTCAAGTTTGTTTCCCTTCTTATGAATAGACGAAATGTAGGCGATTTTCCATTCTTTTGGTATAGGAGCGCCATTTAAAAATTGATTCATGCACCATGTTATTGCTTCAAAAAGTTTATTCGTTCCGTTCTTAAGTAACTCGGCCGGAATGTCTCCTGGTCCTGATGCTCTATTGTTTTTCAAGTGTTTTATAGCTTCCTTCACTTTATCATTATCGATTTTAATCATTTCGCCTTCAATAACAACATCCGTCGGCGTGGTTATCATATATTCGTCTCTATTTTCTGTCAGGAGCGTCTCGTAATGTTGTTTCCATTTGTTGATAGAGATTAATTGTAAATTTGTGTCTTTCTTTTCTGTTGTTTTCACTCTGTTTATAAACTTCCATGTTTCTGTACATTTTTTGCCTCCTAAATAGGTATTTATTTCTTGGCATTTTTGGTCCCACATGTCCCTTTTTGATTGATTTACTGTTCTTCTCGTCGTTCTCTTCAGTTCTAGGTATTTATCTCGGTCATCTGGTTGTTTGGTACTTAACCATTTCCCGCAGGCTTCCTTCTTTTGTTTTGCAAGTGTTTCTATCTCTTCATTTATCCACAATTTACTACTACTAGTTTTATATCTTTCTCCTAGGGATTCCTCTGCTGCTTCATGCATACTGGTAATTATATTATCATAAACAATTTCTACAGTTTGGTCAGCTGCTAAACTCAATAGTCTGCTATCTAGTCTGCGTTGGTACAGCATTTTAGTACTTTCATTTATTAGGCTGTCTAAGTTGTAGTGTTTGGGTGTTATTTTTATTATGTCCTCTGTTTCGACATCAATATTGGGTTTTGTTCTCGTGCGTCTGTATGGTAAGAATATTTTTGACTTGACTATATAATGATCTGAGTCGCATGTTACACCTCTGTACACTCGTACATCATTTATTTTTATCGTAGAGGCTTGTCTAATAATAATGTAGTCTATGACTGATCTTAAGTTTCTTGTAATTTGTATCCATGAATATGTATGAATGTCCTTTTTTTTATAGAATCCGTTTGCTATTTTTAGTTTGTTATTTTCGCAAATTTCTATTATTCTTTCTCCATTATTGTTTCTAGTCAGTTCCCCATATGGGCCTACTATTTTGCTCTGTAGTTCTCTTCCGACTCTTCCATTTAGGTCTCCCATTAAAATGATCTCTCTTAGGTTTCCAATTTTGATAATTTCATCGTTAATTTTTTCAAAAAATTCCTCCTTTATGTTATTGGGTTCGTCATCGGAAATACCATATACTCCCAAGATTGTAACAGATTTTTGATTTAAAACTAGGTTTACTCGTAGTATATTTTCATCTATGGCTTCGAAATCCGTAATTTTGTGGCGATGTTTTTTATGAATCAAAATAGAAACTCCTCGACTTGCTTTCTGGTATTTAGGGACACCACTAAATATATGCACATATTTGTCTAGTATTTCTGTACCGGTGCCTTTCTTTTTGGTCTCCGTCAAGACTGCAATATCCATGCTCAAAGCAGATACTTCGTGAATAACTTCATCAATCTTGTTCCTTATTCCTCTCACATTCCAAGTACCAATGTTCATTATCCTTTTGCATTGAAATAATTCTAATCGTAAATTATTCAGTTCAAAGAGTCGTATTAGTAGTGAAAGTCCTGATAGCTTTTATTCACGTCTTCTTATCAGCATCCCACAACTGCTTCGTCAGAGAGTCAGCCAAACCTATCTCGATAATCTGTATTCAACACATTTACCGATTTAGAAACGCTTTTAATGAATACCTTTGTAATATTTGTAAAATGTTAATAAAAACTTCACAAGTTTCCAGGATTGCCACACTTATTTATGCAGGTGACATTATAACTGAAAATTTTAAATCTTAGGAAGTTCTACTATTAGCTTGGAAGCGCTACCGTCTTCGTTTTACATTTCTTTTTGAACTCATCACCAACATCAGGGCGAAACAAGCCTTTTTCCTGTTTTCCATATTTTTCAAAGTATCTCTCTCTATTTTTCTGCTGTACTGATCTCAGAGTACTGTCTGTAGTATTGCCTGTATAATGTCGCACTTGTTACTGTCAGTTTAAGGTGTCCAAACGAAACATCATGAGTAGGTTAAATAAGATTCTCTGTCCCAAACTTTAGTATTGATGCTAACAGATAAATCATGTGTTTAATAAAATAAACATTTTTAATGCCTTCATTAAGCATTTAGTCCACTAATTACCCTGGGAAAACACTGAAAGAAACCACATCCGATTGGCGTTTTATTATAATTAAACAATCAACTATGTAATTAATTTGTGGATATTAAAATATAGTATTGGAATTCAAATTCAAACTAACGATTTAATCGCTATGGATATCGTGATCGTAATTTTCAAATGAGAGATTTTACAGCTATAATTGCCTACATTCTCGTAAGGATGGTTATTACCACAAGAATTATCAAACGTATTGATTCAACATTTAAATATACAGGATGTGTCACCTGTACTTATACGGTCTTTAGGGGGAAAATAGAAATATTTAAAAAAAATCTTCTACGTAGTCATATGAATATGTAACTGCAGTCACATCTTTGCTACGATATTTTATATTTAAATCACGAATTGAATTTAAATATGAAATATGTGGCTGCAGTTACATAGTGCACTTGACCTACCTTTTCTTTGACTTAATAGGTTTGATCCAACCTGCGTCAGAAACAGTTTCTTACAGTCAGGATTCAGCGCAATAACTCTAATGTGTTCCAACCACAGTTTCTGATAGTTAGTAAACGTTTAGTTTTCAGTTCCAACTGATTTTCAACCTGTTTGTAAACGGTTTGTGGACTATTCTCTAGCAATTTGTTGCTTCCCGAAAAAACGTCCAAAGCTGGAAAGTGTTTTAATACCTTTAGAGGGTCCCAAATCATAGTCCTGTGAGTTAGTGACGGATTCTGGATTCTGCTGAAGTTTTGAGAGTAAAAAAACCGCGGAATTTTCGCACATGTTTAAATTGTTCGCGTATAACTGCTAAACGACGCATAATACAAAAAGTTGCATCCTAAGCTTGTTTAAAGAACCTTAAATTCCGCGTTGAATGGTGTTTGGTTTGTTAAATTTGATCTACCAGTTTAGCCGCAATCGATTTCTGAAGTTGGGCCATTTTTAAACACTTCGAGAAAAGTTGATTCTTTGTTTAGTTTTGGTCTTACAACTCCTAAACGATGCATCCTACAGAAATATTTACTCTAAGTTTGTTTAAAGAAAGTTTAATTCCGCGCCGAATAATGTTTAGTTCAGCAAGATCGGTCCACTCGTTATTAATTTGGGCCATATTTTACCAACTTGGCTAAAAAGTTTATTCTTTGTTTATTTTTCGGCTTACAGCTCCAAAACGATGAATACAATACTACAATAGTGTTTTTAAATGAAACTAATGGCCTCTAGTTAATTCCACAATATAATACAAGTTATTGAAAATTCTAAAAAACTGACAATTGTTTCGATAATAAGTGATTTTACTCGTAGCTTGTGTAACCGTCTGTGGGACATTGGGACACCTCTGTCCTACTTCATAATTTGCTATATTATTTCTTTTATTCAGGCGAGTTATTCCTTTTATTGGGTCCGCACCGGGACAATCCAAAATGATGTTATGGATTTCAAAATATTAAAAAGTATTACAAATGAATAATGATTTATTGAAGGTAACAAGACGTGTATTCTTGAAACGATAACGGTATTACTTGTGTACATGAAAGATCATAATATGAAAGATGTACAAGGTAATTATTGTTACGAAACAGCAAACTGGTATAGTCCCTAAATCCGACTCTGTCTAAGCCAGGTATGAAAGTTAAAATTATGGCGGACGAGCAAGGTTTCCTAGAATTGTTTACGAATAGTGACTATCTTATCTACATTGTTTTTGTGACCAGTCTTATCTAGAAAATGCCAGAAAGCCAATTGTTTTTGTAAGCCGCAGTCCGGAATTTTCTAGTAAAAAAAGGCTTTAATATATAAGGAACTGATCAGGAAGAGTTAGCAGTTGATAAAGTGATCTTGACAAATAAACAGTAAATAAGTGAATATATATTAGCAAAGTGTTAATATAAATTAATAATTAACTTTGTGTGCATATAAATTAAATTTAAGTGATTAGTTGAGTATATATAAATTAAGTGTTAGTGATTAGTTTAGTGTTTAAATAGATTAGTAAGTAGCCCAATTTATCCCACCCGTTTACGTTTTAAATAAATTAGAAAAACATTACATTGGTGTCAGAAGTGGGATATTACAAATAAATTGCTACGTAAAAATGGCCAAGAGATTAAGGGATCTGAAAGTGGCGGAATTAAGAGCAGAATTGGAAGATATTTTAAAACATTGACCTATTTAGCAAAGGCTACCATATACTGGGTGTTATTTATAAACGTGACAATATATACAATTTATCATGGAAAAAGAAGACAATGAACAAAGTGTACCAATTTTAGACATAAAATAATGATAACACATTATCTATTGACTGGTAAAGAAACCCAATAAGTTCTGTACGATTTATGAACTATTCGTCCATGGAAATTAATTTAATCAAACAAATGAAAAATAGAATAACCAAAATATCAGATCCTATTTTTCATGAAAAAAACCTAAAAATTTTATATTAATTATTTTTATCACATGAATATCCAAATATATGAATTAAAAATATACTATATAACTATTCTCTAAGTATAGACATTACACTATTATTACAGACGATCATTCAGATAATATAAACTACTATATATCTTTACCATACATTAAAGACATAACACCAAAGTACGATTTTCAAGCCAATGAACAATATTATAATTGCCAATCAAACATATCTCACCATAAAGTCTATTTTCACTAATTTATAAGACAATACTTCGATTCTTAATCTTTCAAATGTGATATATTGTGTTCCAAGTTGTAATAAATATATTTGTCACACTGGCCAAAACTTAAAAAACCGTTTATGGCCACATAAGAGTGATTGTAGGTTACATCCTGAAAGATGTGCATTGGCTGAACATGTAATTGATAAATACCACTCTATGGATTTTGAATCTGTTAGTATTTTAGACATACAACCAAATACTAAAAAAAATTTTTCTTAGAAATGGCTCACATATTCAAAAAACCTAATACTATTAACAGAAAGAGTTACCTTAATAATCTGAGTGATATTTATTATTACTTGATCGCAAAAATAACTAGATTTTAAATTCTTATTTGTAATCTAAACTTATAAATAAAAGTTATAATTATTTAAAAAAAATTATTTCAGGTAATTGATATCAATATTTTAGATAATTTTATATAAAAAGAATTCGTTATAACCGTTTATTATAATTTTAAATATATATGAACAAATTAATAATTCCAATCCACTAAAAAGGTCCCAAGGAAGAATGCAATAACTACCGCGGAATAGCACTTTTAGATATAACATACAAAGTTCTGGCAAAAATACTTAAATGTCGATTAGACAAATACCACAATGAAAATGTAGGAGAATACCAAGGAGGTTTTAAAGCAGGTATATCGACAATAGACCAAATTTTCATTATGAAACAACTTCAGGAGAATGCTTACAAACAAAATCTAAGTCTGCATATGCTATTCATCGATTACAGATAAGCATATGGTACTATCAAAAGAAAAAAAATGTATGAGGCAATGGGAAAGTTAAAAATAGCAGTTAAATTGAGAAGACTAGTGGAAATGACCATCCAAAAATCCGAGAGCAAAGTAACTTTGAAGGGCAGTACTTCTAACGAATTCAAGATAGAGAAAGGTCTGAGACAAGGAGACCCATTATCCACAAGCCTCTTTAACCTAGTTCAAGAAATTATACTAAGAGAAAGTGGTATAAAAACCCTAGGTTTGAGTTATGGTAATAAACATCAATGTCTAGCATATGCGGACGACATAGTACTCATGGCAAGATCCACGAAAGAACTGCTAAACGTATTTAAGCTACTGGAAGAGAAGGCAAGAGAATATGGTCTAGAGATCAACGAGAAAAAAACAAAATACATGGTAGTGAAGGACAATGAACAAACCGATATTGTTATAAATTGTAATCGTAATAATAGCTACAGAATAGAAAAAGTGGAACAAATCGAATGTTTGGGAGTCACTATCACAAATAAAGGAGATGAAGAAAGGGACATAGAAAAAGGTTAACAAAAGGCAGTGAAGCAGCAGGAATGGTATCAAAGATGTTAAACTCAAAACACATATCACGAACAGCTAAAATAAGAATGTACCAAACAATAAAAATACGTTACCTACGCTTGTGAAACCTGGCAATGAACAAAAAAAGCAGAATAAACTACAAATATGGGAACGTAAAACGCTCAGAAAAATTTATGGTGGAATTAAAGAAGAAGAACAAACAGAAAAATATCAAAATTGTATAAGCACCCAAGTATAACCCATATAATTAAAGCACAGAGAGCGAGATGGTTGGGAAAGATATGTCGAATGACAGAAGATAGATGGGTGAAACGAGCGCTAAAAGGTAAAAAGAGGAAGACCAAGGAAGAAATGATTGGAGGAGGTTAGGAGACCTGACAACAGTGGGAGTAAGGGACTGGCAAAATGAGGCTGGAACAGAGAAAAATGGAAAGAGAGAGTGAAAGATCTCGAAGCCAAAGGCCAGAAAACAGAAACTTAACTTAACTTACCTTATGTCGATACAATAGACAGAATGGGATATAGATCAGTATCGTTAAAATGAAGATAGGATTAAATTGGCTATATTTTATAGAATTCCATGATATATACAATCAACTTATCAATTTGATGAAGAAGGATTCAAAATAATATTGTATAATTTCAAAAAGTTACCTGAAACATCCATAGAATTTCAGTAGTTAATTTTTTTATAATAACATCAGCGTTAATAGTTATATTTCATATCCATATATCCATCACAAGCTGTTAGTAATAATATTTACTCTTAGATCCATCTAAAAGAGAAACAAAACACAGAACATAAGTATAACTAGAGTTAAAAAAAGACTATAGAAATGAAAAACTTAATTTGACAATAATTGTGAGTAGAAAATTGTTAAAAAAAATGAGTTTCAAATATAGAATGGAATAAGAGTTTATTTAATAGAAATAGTCATTTAGATAATAAAGTCAAGTTAGATTGTAGTTTAGTTTTAATTGTGTTTTCAATAAATACCTTTTGAAAGACAAAATATGAAGAAAAAGGGTAGAGTTTAGTGAAAGACTTTCAGAAAGAAGTTATACCTAACAATTAGAATTAGAACTCCTAATTATAAAATAGGTGTAAATAATAAGGTGACTTCTCGACTTGAACAATATATAAACAAAATCGAGAAGTAGATGAAGGTTGTCAAGGAGAAAGTTTTATTTGAAAAGAAAAACAACAAGCGTGGGGAGACAGATGAGAAATTTAAAAAAGTGGATGCTGAGGTAAAATAAGTTCCGACTGCAAATGTGTGAAAAATTATGGTAAAAGTGACATACCGAATATGAAATAATAAGAATAATCCAGCTCCTAAAGGAATAGGGAAGTGTACACAAAATTTGACATCTGCGATTGGAACATCTCATCAAGCCAGGTCAGTGTTCAGTTTTAATTAATTTTGGTACCAAATTAAAGAAACAATAAATATTTGCAAATTATAAATTGATAAGATGAAAATATAAAGGCTTAAATTAGTCAAAATTTACAAATGCTAGTTGAAATGATCGTACGATACTCAAAGACAATATTATAGACACTTACCTTTCATTCAATATATTATTTCTTCTACTTTCTTATAGATATAATTAGTTAAATATCATTTGAACTTCCTGTGATTCATATTTGTACATCGTTGTGTAATTTCATTCCATTTACTATCATTAAATCATCTGGTTATAACGTTTTAAATCATTTTATTCTTATGATATTTCAATATATTAGAATTAGAATACAGAAATCAATCCCTTATCTCAAGGGTATGTGGTTGAAATGAAATGTCCAGTGGCTGAATACAATAATAGTAAGAGTCCTCTGTGATATGAAGGTTCTCTATCTATTCCATAGGCGCACCAAATTTTTTTTAATTCATTTAGTTAAATTAAACATAAACATTATTTTGAATCCTTTATTAAATTTTATTATTGAATTATTATTATAAAATATTGTAATTCTATAAAAGTAAAAAAAGAATACAGTATATTTCCTGAACTCAAAGAGAGATAGAGTTTTCATGCCTCCGACAGGAACTATGAGCTTGCTAAGGTAAATATCAAATTAAATATAATAAATACTAAAAAAAATAAACAATTACAATATATATATATATATATATATATATATATATATATATATATATATATATATATATAGCTGAAAAGCGAAAAACGCCGTGATCGTTGCTGATCAATTAGAACACAAATTGAAAAATATCTTTTTGGGGATTGCAGCAAAAGAGGAAAAATACACTCTATTCAATTCTCCAAGCATTCATCAGGGAACTACAATAAGGAAAGAAAAACATAAATTATAAAAAGTGTTCTTACAAACATTTCTACAACTTACATTGATCGAGATTGCATCATAGATCTTGAATACAGGAAAAATGTACAACAGCAAGTCATTAGAGAAATAGGTCCAGTCGGCAATACATTTGCCTACTACTGGTTCAAATTTAAAACATTATATATATATATATATATATATATATATACCGGGCGATCCATTGGGAAATGCGCATACAGTTCGGGTAGATGGAGGACACCGAGGTACTTCTAAATAACCTATATTTTATGGGTCTTTCGTTCCAGGCATGAAATTTTTTTTTTAAATTGAAATACTAAATAATGTTTGTATTGTCAACAGTCGACTGACCTGTTACCTCAGCCAACCATTAACTGAAAACACTCCGGAAATGAGGAGATTGATTCCCAAATCAGTGTTTTGAATTAATGGTTGGCTGAGGTGACAGGTCAGTCGAATGTTAACAATATACAAACATTATTTAATATTTCAATTTAAATTTTTTTCACATTATGGCTAGCACAACTCAGTTACGAATGCAGATGATTTCCAAACAGTCGGGCCTCAACGTGTAAGGTTAGGTCCTTTCCATGTTTTACAAGTAACATATCTTATATTACTTCTCCTAACCAACATTATTACTGTTATTATTAATGCTATATAATTATTATTGCTTTTCATGGAAATTAACATCATACGAAAGTGGAGATCGTTAATATTAGCGGGTAGGTTTTGTTTGGCTTTTTTATCAAACAGTAGTTAATGCTGGAATGGATTAACAATTTGGGAATACCGAATGTGAGTTGACTTATTTCGTCATCCCAATTTTTTACATTTTGCAAAAGGAGGTGGCAGCTGTTTGACAATACTATGGATAAATTTGATAGTGTAATTTTTCAATCTTGTCGTGATTGCAGGTGTGGACATTGACCTATTATTGTTTTTCTTTAAAGCTTTCACCAAGCAACCAAAAAAACATAACAAAATGTATTAGAAGTTTGGATTATTTAGAAACAATTAGTTTCATTAAAAAAAGTAACATTAGTAGATTCCACACTGAAATGGTCGAAACATTTAATTTAATTAGTTTGATATTACGCGCAATCGTAAAGTAAGAAACGTTGTGAACATTAAATTGTATAGATCGAACATATGAAATAATATTATAGAACCATACCACAATACCATTTAAGTATGTAAATTGCTTCTATCATATTTAAAAGCTCCCGTCACTCAAATATATCTCGAATGCCTGCCATATCGGCTCCCAACAATGCCAAAAACCCGGTCCGTTTTTTTTATAAATAAACTTGATCCTATTTACTCCCTACAGGGCGAAACGTCGCACCCTAACAAGATCATGATTGACTCTTGAATTGTTTAATTTAATAATGGCCTTTGACAATGGCTCTAATCTAGTTTCACGCCCCTTAAAAAAGCCCCGTTGTTATGTAATCACTAGACCGTAAATTTGACGCATAAAAAGAGGATATAATGTTTTTTTATAAATCGCTCTAGCTGTATAATGGAGTCGTTCACACATTTCGTCTCAAATAACAACGTATATAGGGTGATCTGTTCATATATTATATACATAGTGACTTCTTATATTTCACGCATCAGCAACTCTATAACAAGATTCATTATTTAATTATGACTGCGTTTTCTAATCGGAGAATTTCTGTGAACTTTAAAGTAAATTAAGCTTTCCGTCTTTCATTTTATGTTTAAGTACGCAAATGAATCTAAATGAAGAAATTGGGGTCTAAAAATATGCTGGTATAAAAAATAAATGAAGATTTTATCTTAAACATCAAATTTAGACAGTTTTCTATATTGAATAACCGAAGATTCTAGCTTTAGGTCCAATAATTTGAATAGCTTCGATCTCAATCAAGATTTCTTGGTGTATATTTAATTCTATGCTGAAAATATTATTATTAAATATTAATATTCACTATATAGTTACTCATTATAACAGACAATGAGTAGCTGACTTGTTTAACAATTTAAAAAAGGTTTTGGTGAATTATTGTTTCCGGTGATACGAAAACGGATGAATTATAATGATCGCCATTTGATTATTCCTTATAAATTGGCTGTATGTTGCGTGTTTCACGTAGTCTGTTGTTTGGCTTTTGGAGGATTATTAGGCGAGTACCACCGCGTAAAATAAACAATAACAAAAAAATTCGAGGATAAGTTTAAGTATGTATAACAAATTTATGCATCATCGAAAAAAACCGCATTAGAAGTGAAACTTTTTATGATATCCAAAAACTGCCATTGAGTGTACAAAGAAAAGTCTTAAACATCAACAAAATAAAACGATAATTCTTCAAAAAAATTAAAACAACAAAATGATTTCCGAAAGAAAAACGATTCTTTTTCCTATAGTCTAAAAAAACTATTTACAATAATAAGACGAAGAAAGGTAAATGTTGTTTTTAAAAAATTATTTCATTATAGTCTATTTCTTAATGTCTGACAGTACAGTAGCCTCATTAAATGTTCAAATAGAAAATTATCTCTTACAGAGTGATCCTAAGAATTTTACAATTAAATACTATAATTCTAATGCAAAACAAGTAGGTGTCTGTATTGGTTTATCTGTACATCCTTGTTTCAGCTCAAAATACAACATGGTAATAAAACTGAACAATGCCAGCAAAAGGATAAACAGTGCGGCAGTTGCAGAGATTACGATGTTAGTTCATTTTGCTTATTTAATTAGATTCGGTCAACATAACAGTTGAAATAAAATTCATTCGTTTAGGCCTATTAACAAGTTACATTTTCATTTTTATTAAATTAAATTAATTAAAGAAAATATAGTTTAATTCTCATAATTCAAATTTATTGACAATGAATTAATGTATATTAAGTAAAGTAAACATACCATTTATAGGAAATATAAAATTCAATCTATAGTATCATCCTCTTCGCTGGCCATACAAGAATCATCCGAAGACTCGTCGAGCGAGATCACTATCGGTTCTATAGTTTGTTCTATGAGGTTATCTAAATCCCACATTTTCTCTTCCTCTTTAATTACATGGTTCACAGCATCTCCCCAGTTCTCTTCAGTTATTGTTGTCAATGAGTACTTCATGAGTTCACGAACATCTTTCATTTTGAATGTTTTATTATGTCTAGCTAAATAACCTTTCATTTGGGCCCATATTATCTCTATCGCATTTAATTCACAATGGTATGGCGGCAAACGAAGCACTGTTATCCCACGATTCTTGGCTATTTCATCAATATTAAACTTTTTAAATTGTAGCTTGTGATCTGAAGCAACCTTTAAAAGTTCTTTTTTCAACATATCATCTTCAAATGGTATATCTTTTACGATTAACCAGTTTCTAATATCAGCTTTTCTCCAAGGGGTAGATGGAAGATTTTCTGTTAATCGCGAATGATAAGTGGCATTGTCCATAAAGATTAGAGCATTATTTGGAATTAATTCGACCATTTGTGTAAAATACATCTGCAGTCATTTCTTCATGATAATCTTTGGTTGATGTTGTCTGAAACTCCAGTAAACCACCTTCAACGAACCCTTGATTGCATCCAATATGCGTTATTATTAGTCGGCGACCTTTACCGATAGGGGTTTTCAGTCCAGTAGATAAACCTTATATGAAAGCTTGACGACTGGTTTGAATACTTTTGTCCTGCTATATTTTTTTCACTGAATGTCCTTCATTGAGCCATGTCTCATCTAGATAATAGATTTGTCTTCCCTCCTGTCTGTATTTTCGGATATCTCGTAAATACTGGCGTCTCCAACATATTATTTCTTCGTTGTCGATTAGCACTGATTTACGACTTTGCTTCTCCCAAGTAAAATTTGATTTGTGTAATATTTTCCACAAAGTTTTTCGCCCTATGTCAGGCAAATTCTCGTCCTCCTTCATCATTCTCAGAATTCTGTCAAGGGTTGGGAGCTCTTTTTTAAAATATAATTCATGTAGTTTTCGTCTTATTGTATTTTGCATATGTTCATCAAGGTCAAATGGTTTTGTTCCAGTTGATTTTTTAGGTGGAGATATATTTCCATTTTTCCTGTCTCTTAGAAGTCTGTAAATAGTAGATTCACTAACTCCTGTCATATTGGAACATGTCGAAACTATATTTCTAACAGTAGCAGCCGGCATTTGATGTACAACAGCATCATGCACATTTAACACTACAGTATTCATTTGTAAGCTAATCACGCTCTTACACTTTACTGGGGTAAAACTTGAAGATATTTTTCACAACAAAAGTTAACACTTATGGAACATAAGCGACTCTAAGCAAAACAAATTATACAAATTTGGCGAAACCAAGTTTCACCGTATATATTTCTAAGTAGTCATTGGGACAATTCCTAGTAGGACCCTATTGCAATGTTTCTTGGAAATGTTATTATCAACATTTCAAAAATCAGAATGAATTGATAAATGGTTTGTTAATACGTCTCCCAAGAATTGACCTGCTGCAAATTCTCAAGATAATTAATGAAATATTCAGGCAGAATAGTTGCGTTACAAGATTATTTCAAAAATAATTTATTGTTTTAACTGTATGTACTCTACGAATGTATGAAGGTCAGTTAGTTGTTTTAACTAAACGAATTTACATTTATATTACCTTTATATATCAGATCGGGTATGAAATTAAATAGTAAATAAATTCCTTAGATGAACTGTGACGCTTATGCTTTACTACCAGACTAGCATCTGTGACTATTTCGCGTGCTGTCAGTCAATAAGAAACAGACTATAAATGTTCGAACAAACCACCATTTTGGGCCAAACTTCAGTTTAATTTTTGTATGTTTTAATCTAGAAGATAATGTCGATATTGTTGTAAAAATTGGAAAACGGAAACATGGATTCAACAAACCACTATTATTGAAATTAGTAAAAAGCAACAAGTAAATAGAGATCATTAGACAAAGTTAGAAACTAAAAGGCACAAATATATGGATCGATAAAGACTATGCATAGGAAATATGTGAAGGAAGAAAGTGACTGTATCCACAATTGAAGATAGCTATAGAAAATCATCATAAAGCATATTTAAATGCTAATTTTATGAAGTATGTAATAGAGACTCGCAACAGGGCGGAAACAGGAAAAGGAAGAGGACAGGAGAAGAATAGTATAAGAAAGATTTCCAGAAGTAAACAACTAGATTAGACGATCAAATAAGAAAAAATACGGTGACAACAAAAAACTAATAACTCAAAAGGAAAAATATAAAAATGGCTATGGAAACGCATATGACAATGGAAATAGATCAGAATATATAAAAGCTTATAAAAAATAAATATAAACTACTGAAAACTTATTCAAAAGGAAAAGCAAAAGAAAATATATTACGAATAAAAATATAGGAATTGAAAGGATGTGGAAAATTGCTACATGGAGCGCAAGAGGATTAGCAGGAAAGGAAGATGAACTAATACAAGAATTTGAAAAAGAAACTGTATATATTCGGAACTACAGAGACCACACAGAAAGGTCAAGGCGAAATTGAACTAGAAAAGGGACATTTGTCAATATTTAATATAGTAAACGCAAAAGAAGGAAAAAGAAACATAAAATATATATTAAAAACTGAACAAGAATCACAGAAAGAATACTTAAAATTGTTGTTATTTTTTATGTTGGGAAAAAGTCTATATATATATATATATATATATATATATATATATATATTATATATATATATATATATATATATATATATATATACATATATATATAAAAGTATTGGTACGTTGATGAATATTAACAATATTATTTCTGTTTTGAAACACATTCCACATGTTAAGATTTCAACGAGGAATGTGAAAACTGTAGGTTCCCTGTTTACCCGCACCAAAACTAAAGTCAAACCGTTAGAAAGTTCCAATGTTGTGTATAAGATCAATTGCAAGGATTGTCATAAAGCATACATTGGACAAACCTCAAGGCTTTTGCAGGGTAGAATAACATCTCACAAAAGCGATTGCAGATTGGGAAGGCCGTCTTGCGCTCTGTCGACCCATGTTATTGAATCACAACATGATATGGATTTCGAAGGAGTTGAAGTTTTAATTGGAGAAAATAACTACTATAAAAGGATTTTCTTGGAGATGGTGTTTATTAATAAAATTGAAAGACCCCTCAACACTAGATCAGATACTCAAAATCTGAGTCTCATCTATAATTACATTTTGGAGTATGAGAATAATAAGAACAAAATTCCTAAAATATTTCCCCTAACACAGCACACTAACAATGCATTTTAGTTAAAGGCCATTTTGTGTTGTTCCGTGCTCACCGTGTTGTTCCATGCTACTTGTCACTTTTACCATTTGTTATCATTTGTTTTCATTTGGAGTTTTATCAGTTAATTTCTAACGTCTTAAAATGTAATATTCATTGTGTGTTTGATCCGATAATAATTTCTAAATCAGTACAATGTTATTGTTTGTAACGATTTTTATGTTACTTTTAAATGTTTTTTAAATGTATATATTGTTTATGGAGTTTTTATTGTTTCCAACTTTTATGGTATAGTCGATCTGACAATCCATTTTAGTAAGTACGACTATGTTTTGTAACGTATTGTTTTTAAATATATAATATTTGTAGTCATCCTGAGGAAGACCCCAAACAAGGGTTGAAAGCTTGATGAATAATAAAATTGTTTGATTTCTCACCAGCCCCACTGTTGACTGCTACACCCAGTTCTGGATGAACATATTGTGTATATATATATATATATATATATATATATATATATATATATATATATATATATCCATATATATATACATGTTTCATTCAACATCGTTGCTCCCAAGTTTCACATCCATACTTGGTTATACCGTACTGATGAAGGCTAATGAGCTAGAAACATGCATGTTTACGGTTACCACTCCTCTTCAGTAACCTCTTTATTTTTGCGTGCTTTCTCATGATTACACTTGTTGTTTGCTCTTTGTTTTTGTTAAATTCACGCATGATCCATTTTTGATCTTGTTTCTTTACCTTGGGTTGGTTTTTTCCAGACAGGGGGGCTTTATGCGCCTCCGTGTTGATATTGGTTGTTGTTCCAAAATCGGAATCTTCCAATTGTTGGCACAAATGTGCGTTTGGTTGTCCTGTTATTTTCCGTTCTTTGTGTTCTTCCATGTTTCATTAAACATCGTTGCTCCCAAGTTTCACATCCATACTTGGTTATACCGTACTGATGAAGGCTAAAGAGCTAGAAACATGCATGTTTACGGTTACCACTCCTCTTCAGTAACCTCTTTATTTTTGCGTGCTTTCCCATGATTTCACTTGTTGTTTGCTCTTTGTATATATATATATATATATATATATATATGTATATAAAAATTGTCTTGTAAAAAGAAGATAATACAGTTTTTTTATCTCTCCTGAAAAGTTGTCAAAATATTGATAAGAGGTATTGCGCCTATGCCATCGATAAATTACATATAATATACATAAAGTGAAAATTCATTTGTATATATTAACATCTACTTAATATATTATTAAATCTAACCAAAGATATGACGTAATAATTTAAACGGTCACACATGCTGTAGCACGCACAGGTTAATAGACATACATACCTCAATTTCTTAATGATAATTTAATATGCCTGTATTCATTCTTATATATATATATATAACGAATTTAGAATCATTTTTTCCGCTAAAATCGAACGTACATTGACTATAATTACAGTTAATTATTTGTCGACATTAAGGAAGGTGTTTTTAAAATGTACTTAACTCTCTAATTGTTATATAAATGCGTAGTAGTCCTCTATAATTATTCTGCTACGTAAAGCAGATGTAGCAACAGCAACAGAACAACAAAAAAATGATACGTTTGCGCTAGGGAATTATGGGCAACTGAGTCGTGGTACTTGTAGAATTAAAATTGAAACAAAGAAACGGTTTCAAACCAACATAATCGTTTGTTTGGATTCGATTCAACAGATTATTCTATAAAAGATAAAATTAATAACTACTTTGATAGTAGAAGTGAATAGAATCATATAGGTAATTAATCAGAAAAATGGAGCTAAATGCCTTATAATGCATTTTTCTAGAGTTTAAACCAGTGGTTCCCAACCTTTTCTGGACCACCGCCCCCTATAGAAGAGAACAAAAATTTCACCGCCCCGCCCCCCCCAGTCGCTGGTTAGTCCAAAGTAGTTAATTTTATTTGAATATCATCTGCACCGTCCCAATTGATCCGTATTTAGCTTTAATTTCAGTTAATCTCTAAATTTTATTTTAGAGGAATGATGAAGTAGAAATTTATTAAACGACTACCAAATGTACAATAAAATTGTTTTTATAATTCGCGTATAAAAGACACTTCATTATAACATTGTTTACAGTGTCACAATGAAGCTCTTTGAACACTGTTACAGTAATTTTTAGTGTATAGTTGGTTATTGTATTTATTTATATTTTTATTTGACATTTGACTTTAACTTTGACACAAATTATAAATAAAATGGTCTAGCGTTGTTCTAGCTAGCAAATTATTATATTAAAGGTAAATTAGAATGATTTATATATTAAAAATATTAATGAATAACGTACGCTAACGTTTATCTATCAATGATTTGTCAATTGTTTATTTTTATATTGTATAGGATCAATATATAGGTATACAAAACGTTCGATTTTTGGAATAAACTACCAGATATTTATGTTAAGATGTATTACAGAAATAATTCTGTTCATGATATAATATAAATAGATCGCAAGAGCATATACGAAGAAGCTCTTTTTTAAACAAATATTCATCCTCTTTTTGCTTAAATGAAAGTTTGTTTACAATTTACACAATTGTTCGGTTATATGTCAAAAGTTAGAAGTGCTGAATAAAACCATCTGTGATCTGACCAATTAAGAATCTACAAAATTGCCAACTTAAATTGAAACCGCACCTCCTAGTTGAAAAACAGGGATTATATGAAATTCTATTTTATTTAAATAATTAAATAAATGCGAATTATGAAAAATATTGTGTAAAACTTGTGCCACAATAACTTTCTGTAGTACCTACTCGTACTACAAAACGGAACATTGTGACACTTGTTTTACAAATAACTATTATTAAACTTTTAAATATAAACACAGAATCAATAAGAAATACAATCACAATAGAAATAAGAAATGCAATACAATAAGAAATACAAAATTAATAATAAAGAAAAAATCAATGAGACGGTTGAGGCTGGTGAAGTGTTACCAGTTTGTTAATATCGGGTTCCAATTTCGTTAACATCAATCGCAGATCGCCACGTTCAGTGATGTGTAGTCTGTTCCTCTTCTTTGACTGCAAATCAGTTACTGCACTGAATGCACGCTCAGCCATATAGGACGAAGGAAATGCAATTAACAACTTCTGTAGTATTGTCCACAATCCAGGATAGAGAACTGGTATTGGTTTTTGAAGCCAGAACTCTTGATATCCACGTTTGAATGTTACTTTCAGTTCTTCGTTAGTTGTGAGTTCTAATAGCTCCTCTTCCGAATTTGATGAGCCTTCAGTATCTGTGTTTGCGAAAGGATCTATAACCCAACTTTGTATTTCCATGTTTAAAATATCTTGGAAACGCTCTGTAAAATCAACATGAAGAACTTCCAAGTGGTGGCAGTAAGTAAGTAAATCTTCCGGTTTTGCAGACACTGTTGATAATGTGGGGAAATGGTTGTACTCACCTCTACCAAGATTTCTTTTGAAAATAAGAAGTTTTCCTGCAAAAGCAGCTATGATGTTTTTAGTTTTAATTAAATTTAAATCATCACCTTGCAATTGTAGATTAACTTGATTAATAGTTATTTGTTTTACTAGGCATAAAAGCACAAGATTTAATGCCGCGGCTGGTGTTTGATAGCCGAGCATAGCGAGGTATGAAACCAGCCAAGGCATTAAATCTGCTTTTCTGCCGTGTGAAACATATAATTTTTTCTTCAAATTTGTTCCAATTCCACGCAAAATCGACTTTTTCATATTTAAATTGCATTTCATTATCAATATCCAAATAACTAAATTATTTTATCAAAGGTAACTGGGCCCTGCGTTACTATGTTTACCGCTGATGACGTTTGTTGAATATGTTTGTTTACTGTTTACTTTGTCATTGTCAATTTTGAAAAGTTGTCATGTTAGAAATGGATTTACTGCAAAGTGAGGATGAATTGATGCAATTAACACCACCTGAGATAAGAGACCAGGCGCGAGATGTGGAATTTAACCTTTTACCGAAAAAATCAAGAATTGTATATAAACTCACATACAGCAGATTCATGGAATATAGACAGAAGAAAAATATAGGATCTTTCTCTGAAAATGTGCTGATTGTCTATTTTTCCGATCTTTCAAAGAAAATGAAGCATTCAACGTTATGGTCTACCTATACGATGTTGAAAGCTATCCTGAACATAAAAAATAACATTGATTTGGCAAAATACCTGAAGTTACGGGCTTTTTTGAAACGCCAGTCAGACGGTTTCCATGCAAAAAAATCCCGAGTTTTTCAAAGAGAAGAAATTGAGAAATTTTTATCAGATGCCCCAGATGAACTGTATTTGTGTACGAAGGTAGGAATATATTAAAAATGATCTATTATGGATTGAAGAACTAATTTTCAATTTATATTTCAGGTTGTTGCAGTCGTTGGGGCTTGTAGATGTGACGAGCTTTTGCAAATGAAAACAGATGATATAAATGATATGGGCGACAAATTGCTAATTATGCTACCAAATACTAAGACCAAAAGATCAAGATCTTTTGTAGTAACGGAATATTTAAGCGTTTACAGAAAATATGCAGCCTCCAGACCCTCGAATTTATATAATCGGCGTGTCTGCTATAAGTATGCGAACGGTAAAGCACATCATCCATTCATTGGCATTCACAAATTCGGTAAAATGCCAGAAGAAATTGCTACTTTTCTGGGACTATCCCATACGAAAGAGTATACCAGGCACTGCTTTCGCAGAACTTCGGCCCCGTTGCTGGTGGATTCTGGTGGGGACATAACAATGTTGAAGAAACATGGAGGATGGAAGTCTTCCGCTGTCGCGGAGGGCTATATTGAGGAATCGCTAGCCAATAAGTCGAAAATCGGCAATAAAATATTTTCTGGCGTTTCCGGAGTATCAAGTGTGGATACTAAAGTTGTTAATTTTATTGGAAAGTAGGGAAGTGGACAGAGTTCAATTGTATTAAATAATTGTTCACAATTCACCATAAATATATCTAATAAATAAAAATTTCGTGTTGTAGTTTTAATGCAATAAAACCAGTTTATTATCATCAGCATCATTTTGAGTTTTCTTAATGTCATTGTAAATTTTAAGTTTGATTTAAATTATTACTTGGATGGTTGCCTAGCAACGAACTTTTTCTGCCTAGGCAGTAAAAGTGGACTTTTTTTGCCTAGGCATTAAAAGTACAACTTCTAAGCCTGCCAAGTGTCATTAAAAGGCCGCTTTTAATGTCATTTGTAGAAAAATACTTTAAACAGGTCCGTCATATAAGCGATGTCATTTTTTGACGTAATCAGGTTTTCGCGCAAATGTCCGCTTTCATCAAGAAATTCCAACACTGAGTCAAATAGATTGAAAAAACGATTCAGACAAACACCTTTAGAGAGCCAACGTACTTCTGTGTGCAGCAGCAAGCGATTGTAGTCTTTATCATTTTCATTGCAAAGCTTATGAAACAAACGGTCATTCAATGAATTGCTTCTAATGATATTGATTGCTTTAATAACGTTATTGAGGGACGCATGCAGACGTTCATTTAATTTTTTTGCCACCAAATGCTGACGGTGAATGATACAATGTACAGCACTGCTTTTCTCAAATGTGCTATAAAACCCTTATGACGCCCGATCATTGCTGGAGCACCATCAGTAGCAGCAGACAAAATATTGCTAATAGGAATTTCTTTCTCTTGAATAAATCCTTGCATGATATTAAATATAGAATGTCTCTTTGCATCAGATTCCAAATTCTTAGCAAATAATAACTCTTGATGAATTTTTCTTCTTGTATAAATCGGACGTATGATAAGAGTAGAGCTTCGTTACTTGGTAGAGTTGATTTATCGAGTTGAATGGAAAATTTGCAAGTCTTTAGGTAATCGCATAATGATATTTCAACGTCATTTGCCATTTCATCTATTCTTCTTTGCACTGAATTATTACTGAGAAGAATTTTTTTAATGATATCAAATGGTGTCTTATGATGGAGAACAGTTTTTAATATCTCTTCGACTGCCAAAATTAATTCCTCGCCAATGGTGTGTGGTTTTCCTGACTTTGCGATTAACCATGAAACGTTATATGAGGCTCGTAGCCCATCATCGTCTCGTTTAGAAGACGATGCAAAAAGGTTTGATATAGTTGGCTGTTTTAAATATTGTTTTTCGAGTTCTTGAAAATAGAATATATCTTTGGTCTTCTTATCAGGATGCATTTTTTGTAAATGTTCTTGTAGCCTAGAAGGTTTCATAGCTTCATTTGAAAAAACTTTTCGGCAAATTAAACACATAGGCAATGATTTGTTTGTAGAAGATTCCGCAAATCCATATTTTAAATATTCAATACTGTATTGCCGGCATTTATTTTTTAATTTAGAAGTAGATTCAGCCATTTTCATACAAAAATTAAATTCTCAATAGATTTATAGATAGTAATGTTTATAAAATGACACACCACTCACGATTATTTACTACGGCAGAGCTTATGATTCACGACTATATATCGCGGCCAAACACATACAACTAACTAACAAAAAATTCGTAGAGCTGTTGCTTTTATTCGTTTCATTTCGTGCATGATTCAACTTGTCTGTGTGCGAACATGTTGAAACATGTTATTTTGTATGAACATCGCGCGTCCGCTTATCAACGTGCGAGGACAAGTCATATGCTTCTATTCTGAACTAAAAGAAATTATTATAATTATTAGTATTATTATTAATGCAAATTTAAAACTGCTTATTAACCCTTATTAAATCATTTTTATTTCACCATCCCTCTTGACTGCTTATTATTTGCTTCTGAATCCGCTACCGCCCCCCTAAAAGGCTGCAGCGCCCACAGGGGGGCGGTATCGTCCCCGTTGGGAACCAATGGTTTAAACTGATCCTAAGAATATTTGGATGAATATGGTGAATGTTAGCGAAGTAGTGCTTAGTACGTGACTCTTATTTTTCGTATGTGGCAATTGACAATCGTTCCTGAAATCCAATATTTCAACACAGAACGGAGAAAGGACGATAATATCGATGGGAGACAAACGCTTTACAAGGTGAACTTTTTTCAAAAATTGCAGAACACCTTAAAATTTTTACCACGGGTCGCCACTGCCATAGAGTCATACTTTTATTATGCTTATTAATAAAAAATACATTTTTAAAAGCAATTGTTTCATTGTAGGATTCCGTCACTAATCATTTGAGAACTGCTAGTTTTATTACGATTATTATTATAACGTGTGCCATGGAAATGGTTAATGCACTTAAACATTTTCCTTGTACAAACCTTCTTTAGACATTTTATTAATCAATTATCTATTTGAAGAATATGACTTTGATACAACCAGTTTTCAATCTCAGTCTCTTAATGTCGAATCACAAGAGTTGACCCATTTGTGTTGACGTCAACATTTGCTATTAATTACGAAAGTATTTATCGGACACCCACTGTCAAAACGTTCATTATATGATATAACAAGGGTTATATTGGTCTTATATACCTCAGACGTAATTAATAGTTGTTAAAAGTGACATTTGAATGTTATTAATTGACATATAAAATGGGATTATATTACAAATATATATCTTGTCGAGCGTGAATAACGAGATATCAAAAAATATTTCCTGCAACGGGAATTGCTACAAATATTTATTTGAATCGAAAAAGAAGGTATAGGCCAATCATACAGTTAATTGAGAATTAAAAGGTTGTGAATCTGTTATATTGAAAACAGACCGGTGTGAAATTAGCAGCCAATAGTTGGCAGCCAAAATGACGGAAACGCCCGAAAAATCATACGCGTCGGAGGCTGCTGGTATATGGATTTGAAAGAACAAAAGCAATATGCATGTGTGATTTGCCGACCGTGCTGTTTCTAACATCGGAGGAGGTGGTGAACATATTTCTTCTATATCAACTGTTTGATTATGAAAAATGACGCTTCAGTCCTTAGAGAAAATCGAATGTCACATTTTTTAACGAAATTCTTATGGAAAACGTATTTATGTACTTCAGGAATGAAATATGGATAATATGTAGAAACGTTGGAATTAATTCAGAAAAGAAAATCTCTTCGATGCTCTTAAAACAACATTCACCTTGTGCTGAAGGAAACGAGAAGCCAGGTTGCAATTTATACAGAAAATAGAAACATATATCAGGATCCTCCAGACGAGAGGATAATCTCTAGGGTGCCGTCGAAGGGGTGATAATTACAGCCTTAATATTTAAAAAATTCATATTATGCCGAAAGAAACGAGAAGCCAGGTTGCAATTTATACAGAAAATAGAAACCTATATCAGGATTCTCCAGACGAGAGGAAAATCTCTTCGGTGCCGTCGAAGGGGTGATAATTCCACCCCTAATATTTAAAAAATACATACTGTATCGAAGGAAACGAGAAGCCCGGTTGAAATTCATACCTTGGGCACCGTACCGTAAAACGGGGTTACTTCGACAGCGGGGGTAACTTCGACACGTATAATATCATGCATGTTTTTAGCATACAAATTGACTTTTTAGTGTTTTTTCGGTTATCCATTTATTGTTTATTGTTACGAGTATCACTATTATTATCATTATTACTATTTTTTTGTTTTTATTATTATTATTATTTCTAGTTTTGTTTTTCCTCGTTGTTTCATGTGAAACACGTACCTAATTTTTTTGTAAGATGCCGCGCACCTACGTCAAAAAGCTGGGAGGTAGACCGTACCTCAACTATAATAAGGAGAGCATGGAGAAAGCCATTGAAGCTGTGAAGAAAGGCATGTCCAAATCTAGAGCAAGTCTAAAGTTTAAGGTTCCAAGAACAGCTTTGATCGATGAAATTAGTGGAACCCATCTTTTAAAACCGGGTCGTCCATGTATACTGACTGTCGAGGAAGAACAGATGATAGCAAAAACCCTTGGTGCAGTTAGCAACTGGGGCTTCCCCATGACGCACCAAGATATTCGCATAGTTGTGGCAAAGTTTGTAACGAAGCAAGGCAGGGATATTCCGAGATGGAAGAACAACGAACCAGGTTTGGATTTCATAAACAAATTTGCTGAAAGAAACAACCTGACAACCCGGTTGGCTTCAAATATCAAACGTCAGCGCTCTGCGGTGGGTAAACCGGAAATAAAAGAATTTTTCGACAACATTAAAGACAACTTGGAACATGCGTTACCGGAACATGTCTATAATTACGACGAAACTAACATCACTGATGATCCTGGTGCAAAAAAAGTATTGGTGCCCAGAGGAACTAAGAGAGTCGAGCGAGTTCAAGAGCACTCTAGGACATCGATCAGTATAATGATTTGCGGAACAGCTAAGGGCATCCTGCTTCCACCCATGGTGGTCTACAAAGTCCAACACTTATACGAAAATTGGACGACAGGAGGTCCCGCGGGCACAGTATATGAGGTCACGCCAAGTGGTTGGTTTGATATGACAACATTTGAAAAATGGTTCTTCGATATTTTGATCCCTCACATAAACGCCAATAGCTCCCCAGAAGAAACAAAGGTTGTGATTGGAGATAACCTTGCGTCACATTTCTCTCCTCGTGTCGTCGAAGCAGCAATAGCGAATAATATCTACATGACGCCTCTGCCACCAAATTCGACACATCTGATGCAGCCTTTAGATGTGAGTTTTTTTGCGCCCATGAAGCGAAAATGGCGAGAAGTCTTAGATACGTGGAGGAAGGAGTGTCGTCGGAAAGGAAGCATTCCAAAAGAACAATTCCCCAACTTGCTGAATCGCTTGTGGTCTCATATAGCTGAAAACGCTTCCACAAACCTGCAATCTGGCTTTAGGGCAACAGGGCTAAGCCCATTTGATCCAGAAAGAGTTTTCGCCAAACTTCCTGGCAACGAATTCAGTTCCGAGAGGGTGCTAGATTCCAGTTTACTAGAATTTCTAAAGGAATCTAGAGGATATTCTAATGCGCAGGCAACGCCTCGCAAAAGAGGAAAGAAAATAGCAACACGGCCAGGTCAACAAATGCAGATGCCAGTTGCAACAAGCACTCCATCCCGCTAGGAAGCAGCAATGGAACAAGTTGATTTACCAGAAATTGTTCATGTTGAAACAACTTCCATCACGCAAAACCCGAAGAAAAACTCAAAGGCAAGTCGCCCTAAACCACTGAAAATGAAAATCGTTGAACCTGATGCACCTGGACCATCGAGAAAGAGATCCACAAAAAAAGTCACTGATTCTGATTCTCTTTGCTCTATATGCAAATGTTCTTACGCACACTATACTGTAGACAAAGACTGGATTTGTTGCATTTCGTGTTTGAAGTGGGTGTGCGGTATTTGCAATCTTGGCTCCAATGACCCTCAATATGAATGTCCTGCCTGCAATTGCTGTTCCATTTGTCTAATAGAGTTTTCCGAATACACGAACCAAAAAGCTTGGATTAAGTGTGTGACTTGTGGAAAGTGGGTTTGTGGACACTGCAACGGGGGTTCCAACCAAGCGAGCTACGAATGTGCCTCATGTTTCGATGATGATTAAGCATTTGTCCCTGACTTGTTCCTATGTTCTTAGCATATTTAGATTTTTTTTTACTTGTGTTACCTACTTTATTTAAGAGTTTTTGTTTAGTTAAAAGGATGTTTTTTAGTTTAGATTTATATGCCAAATATGCCTTACACCAAAGTTGCTAAATATATAAATGATTTTCTGCAAGTATTATTTTTAACAACCCATTTACTATTATTATTATTATTGTTATTATTATTATTATTATATATTTATTTTTACATTTTTCGGTGTCGAAGTTACCCTGGAGAAAGCTAACTTCGATTTTATGCATAATTCTGCATGGTGTCGAAG
The DNA here is from genome assembly GCA_963921935.1 of Galeruca laticollis. Taxonomy (NCBI): domain Eukaryota; kingdom Metazoa; phylum Arthropoda; class Insecta; order Coleoptera; family Chrysomelidae; genus Galeruca; species Galeruca laticollis. Next base: position 315,676,497 of record OY998175.1, on the reverse strand, counting down.
TTACCCCCAACCCGGGGTAACTTCGACACCAAAAATAAATTTAAAAAAAAAGGTGAAGGGAGGGTGGGGCCACAATAATTTTTTTAGTGAATAGAACCAAGGCTTCCATTGTTACAATGGAATAGGAGCCAAGGTTGTCAAGCGTATAGTTTCCTTTACAGAGCAACAAACATGCCAAAAACCTGTCGAAGTAACCCCGTTTTACGGTATGAATTTTTTAAATATTAAGGGTGGAATTATTACCCCTTCGACGACACCGAAGAGATTTTCCTCTCGTCTGGAGGATCCTGATATAGGTATCTATTTTTAGTATTGTGACGAAACAGCACACTGATATAGTCCCTAAAACCGACCCTGTCTAAGCCAGGTATAATAGTTAAAATTATGGCGGATACGCAGTTATAAAAAACTGTTTACGATTGAGACTATCTTATCTAGAACTGGTTTTTGTGACCAGAGTTATCTAGAAAAGGCCAGAAAAATTATTTGTGTGTATAAGCCGCAGCACGGATTTCTCTAGTACAAAAGGTACTAGTATATAAGGGGACTGATCAGGAAGAGTTAGTTAGTTGATAATTTGACATCGTGAAATAAACAAATAAATAAGTGAATTAGTGAACTGTTCATATAAATTAGTTTAAGTGAATACACTGTATACATAAATTAAGTGTTAGTGATTAGTTTATTGTTTAAATAAATAAGAAAAACATAACAGTATGAATTCCAACCTGGCTTCTCGTTTCCTTCGGTACAGTATGAATTTTTTTAATATTAAGGGTGGAATTATCACCCCTTCGACGGCACCGAAGAGATTTTCCTCTCGTCTGGAGGATCCTCATATATGTTTCTATTTTCTGTATAAATTGCAGCTTGGCTTCTCGTTTCCTTCAGCACAAGATGAATGTTGTTTTAAGAGCATCGAAGAGATTTTATTTTCTGAATTAATTCCAACGTTTCTACATATTATCCATATTTCATTCCTGAAGCACATAAATACGTTTTCCATAAGAATTTCGCTAAAAAATGTGACATTCGATTTTCGCTAAGGATTTGATTATATATGTTTATTTACAAATAATTACAATTACAAATCACCAAAAAGATAATATATTAGAAATACAAAACTGTTAAAACCAATGTATAAACAGCGAGAAAAAATACATTACAATAAACAGATAGAAAATGTAGAACGTATTTCTTTACAAAAATGTAAATAAACAAATAAACAGGGGAGGCTAATTACCTATTGTGGCTTATTTTGGATCACTGTAACCTATTAAGACCTATGAGGTTGAACATAGGCACAATGATCCCATATGTTGCGATTTAATTGCCAGTTTTGTTTTACTTAACATAATGTTAATTCAACTTTCCTTATACACATATATACCTTTTCATCTTAGCAATCAAAATTTTATTAATATCCTTAGTTTCTAGGGATTTTACATATTTTTTAAATATTTCTTTTAGCAAACTGATAGAATTTAATCTTTTTATATGAGCCTTATACGTTTCTGGAAGAGAGTTAAACAAACGGGGTGCTATGAATTCGAAGTACCTAGTTCCTACTGTTTTTTTCGCTGTGTTGGTTTGGATAAAATCTTTTGTTTTATTTCTAGTATGATAATGGTGACCAGGAGATTGCAAGTATGAGCGATTTTTAAATAAGTAAACCACTAAACTAAAAATATATACTCGTAGATACCTTACGGACATTATATTAGTTTCGTTAAAAAGTTGGTTTGTACTATAGGTTAAATCTTTAAAATGCATTATTTTTAGAATTTTTATTTGCAGAATTTCAACCTGCTCTAGATGAGTAGGCACAGTTCCTCCCCAACCTAATATGCCGTGATTCTACAAGAGCATGATATATGATTCTCAGATGCTGTAAGTCCAGTACTCTCCTTATATATTTGAATTTATACAATAAACATCTCAGTGTCTTAGCTACTTCACGTAAGTGAGATGTCCATGGTAGATGTGAGTCTATTGTTAGTCCGAGATACTTTATTTCGGGAGGCAGTTTGTGTTTGTAACTAGGGAAAGGTACAATAAATGTTTTCGAATAGTTGACTGTTAAAATTTTATGTCTCAAGATATCAAATAAATGTCTTAGATGGGTTTCTATTACTTTTCCGCCCAACCTTTCTATATGCGAGAAAAATATTGGTTTACCCCAAAAAAAGGAATTTTGAAATTTTTGTTTTAGTTATTTTTACGTTTTCCATCAACACGAAAAAACGGTTTATAGAAAAAAAATCCTGTGTATGTCGTCGTCGTCGTCGTCGTTGTCGTCGGCCACTTTTCCTTGCATGTCTTGTTAGCACGATACAGCCTCCGGAGTGCAATAAGTCAGCAATTTTATGATTGAATATTGTTAAGGACATGTCACAGATAATCCCTATTGATTTTCAATTTACCAGAGCCAGTACAACGGGAGCTATGGTACTTGAAGTACGACATTTTGTAATTTTTTGAGAAATTTCAGTTTGTTAGCACGATACAGCCTCCGGAGTTCAACAAGTCACCAATTTTATGATTGAATACTATTCAGGGCATCTCACTGATGAACCCTATTGATTTTCAGCTCACCGGAGCCAATACAACAGGTGCTACAGTACTTTAAGTACGATATTTTTGTCATTTTTGGAGAAAATTCAGTTTGTTAGCACGATACAGCCACCGGAGTATATACAAGTGACCAATTTTATGATTGGATATCAATCACAGCGTCCCAAAGATGAACCCTATTGATATTCAACTCATTAAAGCCAGTACAACGGGTGCTATGGTACTTGAAGTACCAAATTTTCGTCTTTTTTGGAGAATTTTCAGATTGTTAGCACGATACAGCATCCAGAGAATATACGATTGATCAATTTTATGATTGAGTATTGTACAAGGTGTCTCACAGATGTACCCTATTGATTTTCAGTTGACTAGAGCGAGTACAGCGGGTCCTATAAATCCAGATACACTGAATTTTTGGTTATTTTTGGAAAAGTTTCGGTTTGTTAGCACGATACATCCCCCGAAGTGTATACAAGTAACAATTTTATGATAGAATATTGTTCAGGGTCACAGATGCGGAAAAGTTAGTTTTAATCCTTAAAACCGTCTATTTTTTAGATAGCTTTCAAAAAATTTATGAGGCAGACCACGTATTCCTGCATCCCCCAGGACGTCCAACAACTGTTCATGGCTCACAGTGTCAAACGCCTTCGCCATATCCAGAAATACAACTGCCGTTGGTTTAGTTTCATCAACAGAACTGTACACAGAAGAAAGCAATGTCTCAATTGCATCATTAGTAGAACGTCCTTCTTGAAAGCCAAATTGATGCTCTGATAATAATTTGTGGTTGGCCATGAATTTAGGAAACCTTTTTTTCACAGCTTTTTCCATTAGCTTTGTCAATGTCGTAATAAGTGATATGGGCATGCACATATTGGCCTTGTTGTCCTTTTTGTAGATTGGGGTTACTACAGCTTTTTTAAAAATAGTGGGACATACGCCTTCTGCAAAGATCAAGTTTATTAAGTCGGCTATTGGTTTAGTCAACTGTTCACTTAATTTTTTAAATATTTCTGCTCGCAGATTGTCTATGCCTGGAGCCTTGTTTGCTTTCAGAGATACTATTAAGTCTCTTATCTCTTCCGTAGTTACAGGCATCCAATAAAAGGTCTCAGAATTTTTAGATCGCCGAGGAGGGGGTTTAGTCGGTACGGTTATTTTTTGTGCCAAGTTTTTTCCCTCTGTTACAAAGTAACTGTTAAATTCGTCTGCCATATCTGATTTGGATGTTATTTTTTCGTCTTTCTCATGAATTATAAAATTAGTATCATTTTTTGTTTTATTTTTGTTGTTAACTAGGTTCCACATATATTATTTATTACACCCATTTTTTTGTATTTCGGTTCGGTAGTAGTATTGTTTCATTATTTTAATTATTCACGCGTTTGCGGTAAGTGATATATATTTCTCGTTTCTCCACACTATTCAGATCTTGCTGAAATTCTCTGTAGAGATTATTTTTAGTATTAATTGCATTCACAAGTCCTGCCGTAATCCACTTTTGACGCTTTAAATCTAATTTTTTTTTAATTTTCATTTCTTTTGTATGTTTTCCTATAAAAATACTTAAGATATTTAGCAATTCTTCAGCTTTTTTGTTTTTACTTCCTTTATATTAAAGTAATATTCCCAATTAAAATTTTGCAGATCATGTCTGGCTTTTTCATAGTTTATGTATGTTTTATACTTAATCGTTTCTTCAGAGTTTCTACAAATAGTTTTTATAGGAAGGCTCAGTAGCGTAGCTCGATGGTCTGTTATATTATTTTCGTACGTTGCTGCAGTGACATTTTCAAAACATTCTGTGACTGTTCTCAGAAAGATATCCAGGCAACTACGTGAATGATTTTTTATGCCTGTGTATTTATTTATCATTGAGTGTGAATTATATTCATAAAATAGGTTTAGATATGTGTTGAATGGAATGAAGCGTCATTTTTTATAATCAAACAGTTGATATAGAAGAAATATGTTCACCACCTCCTCCGATGTTAGAAACAGCACCGTCGGCAAACCACACATGCATATTGCCAAATTCATATTACTTTTGTTCTTTCAATAAAATCTTTCAAATTCATTTACCAGCAGCCTCCGACGCCTATGATTTTTCGGGCGTTTCCGTCATTTTGGCTGCCAACTATTGGCTGCTAATTTCACACCGGTGAAAACAGGATATTTCCATGCCGTTAGACATGTTCAGGATTTCGAACAGCAACACATTTTTGTATAATTTCTATCAGTAACTACAAATTTTGTTGCAGATTCTATTTTAATTGATATTTCTGCATTGTTTTTCATGATGGGGAGAGGAAATGGAAACATTTTTTTTTAGTTTTTTTTCATAAAATTAATTCCGTCACAAAAACTCATAAAAGCATTCATTAATGCATCTGTAGGTGTCTCTTAATAATAAAATTTCTCATGCAAAACCATAAAAAAATGTCTTTATGGCAAAACATAAAAACAAACATCAGTATGCGATAAGTTAAGCTCCTATTTCCTCCGTTCTCGTGAAATCTACAGCTCAGATCTTTTATTTTATTGATTTTCAATTAATCGTTTGCTATTAAGGTTCTAGCGTCATTTTTAATGGTTTCCTTTTCGTGTAAATATTGCAAATAAAACATCTCTTTTTATTAAAAACAGTTTGTTCTCCGTATAATTGGGCATATCCGCCACTTTCAAAATTTTATTGAAAAAGCTAGGTTACGTTTTTCTGCATTATTTTTATATTTCCAAAATCCGTTCTAAAATTAAAAATAAGACCATATATGTGTCCTACAGACACCCATCAATTTATTTAAATGACAATTACTTCAATAATTATGATTCAACCGTATCTATTTTCTGCAAATAATAAACCAAAACACAGCAGTGTAAGAAAGAATTGACTGATATATTAATTAGTTGATCTGATCTGGTCAAAAGTTAGCTCCTTTTATTCGTGATTCGATTACCTACAAATTATTACTTGACTTCGTTGAGATTTCTTTATTATTTTTCAAGCTACAGATAAAAACATAAATGAAATGCGATTTTTTAGTTTACATCCTCAACAAAAAATGATTATACAATATTTGCTGGCCTAAAACATCACACAAATAAAGTATTCAATACCTACCAAAGTTACTACAATCGTAAAATATTAAATTTACATTTTGGCCCTTAGCACCAATAACCAAATAGGTGCAAATTACAATGTTAACTTGAGCCATACATATATAACTAGTACTGATAATTTTTAAGCAGGTACTATCTTCAATTTGCAATAAATGTAATAATAATAACCCATGCTGGATTGTGAGGTATGTTTCTAACATAATGAACACAATGTGGTTAACATAAGACAGGACCGTGTTTAGAAATACAAACATTATATACATACATTAATAGAATAAATATAAATATCGATGAAGTTATTAAGCTCGCTTAGTCGCTTTAGAAGGAAAACATCAGATATTTTCTTTCAAAGAAATATTACTTTATGTAGACACCAATCAGAATTATAACAGAATAAATAGAAATACATTTAAAAGTATGGAACAAGCGAAAAATCAGAGGATTTCTCAATCTGACTGTTTTTTGTCCGCAATATTAGGTCTGTTTGGGCGGGAAATGAATGGGATGTAGGGGAAGAGAAGGCAAAACAGACCCTGAATCATATATTTCTTATTACTATTAGTATCATCTCCCAGTAAGATGGCCAAATATAATCTGTTTAATCGCGTAAAATTCGGGCATTCGATCATAGTTCTGTCATAGTGACGTGTGGTTTGACTGCAAGGTATGTTATTTTTAGTATAAATTTATGTAAAATTCAATATAATTATGAATACAATGCTTTTATTTTGTTTATTATTGTCAGTAACTGGTACTATGCTTTGAATTTATAGTATTTATGTAATCAGCTTTTAGCTGTATATACTTGTCAATATAACATTCAATTGTTTTGCTTTTTACAACAAATAGGCGAAATGAACAACTTTGCCTCCAACCGCTCGATTTTACCTTCTTTGATTAAAAATTACCTTTACTTTTTTAAAAGGTTTCTTTACTACAAAAGAAAGTCGGACAGCCAGGTCGGAAGAATCTATGAAACAAGGTTTTTACTAAAGTGATGGAGTTCAGAAAGGCTACATATTTATACAATAAATAAACAGTTTTAAGGGTTGAAATTTTTTTTAGTTATTTTCACGTTTTCCATCAATAACAACACGAAAAAACGGTTTTTAGAAAAAAAATCCTGTGTGTATATCGTCGTCGTCGGCCACTTTTCCTTACATGTCTTGTTAGCACAATACAGCCTCCGGAGTGCAATAAGTCAGCAATTTTATGATTGAATATTGCTAAGGACATGTCACAGATGAACCCTATTAATTTTCAGTTCACCGGAGCCAGTACAACGTGTGCTATGGTACTTGAAGTACGACATTTTGTCATTTTTTAAGAAATTTCAGTTTGTTAGCACGATACAGCCTCCGGAGTTCAACATGTCACCAATTTTATGTTTGAATATTATTCAGGACATCTCGCTAATGAACCCTATTGATTTTCAGCTCACCAGAGCCAATACAACAGGTGCTACAGTACTTTAAGTACGATATTTTTGTCATTTTTGGGGATGTTTCAGTTTGTTAGCAGGATACAGCCTCCGGAGTATATACAAGTGACCAATTTTATGATTGGATATTATTCAGAGCGACTCAAATATGAACCTTTTTGATATTCAGCTCACTAAAGCCAGTAAAACGGGTGCTATGGTACTTGTAGTACCAAATTTTTGTAATTTTTGGGGAATTTTCAGTTTGTTAGCACGATACAGCCTCCGGAGTATATAAAAGTGACCAATTTTATGATTGGATATTATTCAGAGCGTCTCAAAGATGAACCCTATTGATATTCAACTCAGTAAAGCCAGAGAGTATACAATTGATCAATTTTATGATTGAATATTGTTCACGGTGTCTCACAGATGTACCCTATTGTTTTTCAGTTGACTAGAGCGAGTACAGCGGGTCCTATAAATCCAGATATACTAAATTTTTGCTTATTTTTGGAGAAATTTCTGTTTGTTAGCACGATACATCCCCCGAAGTGTATACAAGCAACAATTTTATGATAATATATTGTTCAGGGCCACAGATGCGGAAAAGTTAGTTTTAATGTTTAAAACCATTTATTTTCCTGTTGTTCTAGATGGAAAACGTATAAATAATTAAACATTTTTTTTCAAAATTCATACTTTTTTTGGTTGGGCGGAAAACATGGGTCAACCATAGACATATCTATATATATAAAAGAAAGTCGTGTTAGTTACTCCACTTATAACTCAAGAACGGCTGAACCGATTTGGCTGAAAATTGGCAGGGAGGTAGTTTAGAGCCAGGAGAAGGACATAGGATACATTTTATCCCGTTCGACAGCATTCGCGTGTGACTTGACATGAAACGTCAGTCACTATAAAACGTGGTATAACAAAAAAGAATCAGACTTGGAATAACAAAACGCAAATGACAGCTATGTAATTGACGTATAATGACAGCTATGTAATGACGAATGAATGACAATTTGATATTTGTAAGAAATAAAAATAATACTATTTGTATTAAATAAATAATTAACAATTATAATGTAATGATAGTGCCATTGCCCATTCGTATAAACAGTGAAGTGAACTATAAAACTCGGTATGGTTGAAAATTTGAGTTTTTAGGTGAAGTGAAGTTTAATTAATAATGCCGCGACCAAGACGATCGAATCTTTCCCGACAAAGCCGTGATGCAAGAAGAATACGAAATACTGCAAATGAAAGGAGTGAAGAAGAACAAGAAATTGCACGTGAACAGCGACGCGATAGTATGGCTCGACTTCGTGCTTCTCAATCACGAGAGCAAATTGAAGCAGCCCGTGAAACAGCTCGGTTGGCAATGCAGAATCGTCGAGCGAACAACAGAGGTCAACAAATAGATAATTTGCGACCTGGAACAAGATATTTATCCAGTGCTGATTTGAATCGAGCAGCGTTTCAATACGATTGCAGCAATGATTACAGCTTGCATCCTAGCGTTTGCATTGGGCAATGGACGTAGTTTGCGAGTATTGTGGTGCATTAAAGTTTTCCGGAGAAACGCCTGGATTATGCTGCCTTAATGGTAAAGTGAAATTGCCATTGTTGACATGAGACATGAGAGTTACATTGCTTAATGATACATCTGCTGAAGATTTCTCGGAGCAATTGCTGACTATCGCTAATGGTCAAGTACCTGTCGATGAATCGAGCGGATTAATATCATTTCCAAATAATTTCTGTAATTTTGTCTCATCAAAAGACGAACTTATCAACAATGTATTTCCAGAAATTATTTCTAACTACAAAAATAATGAATGGCTAAGAATAAAGATGTAGATGACCTAAACTACATAATTCAAAATAAGATCATTGGAACAATGCATTCATTCAAATCTATTGACTGCGTCACAAATGAAGATGAAGTCACCAACTATCCAATTGAATTTTTAAACTATTTGGACGTGCCTGGCTTACCACCGCACAATTCACGCCTAAAGGTTGGCTCCGTAGTAATCATGCTTCGAAACATAAACCAACCAAAACTGTGCGTTTGGTGGTTAGAAAATTGATGAAGAATGTAATTTACGCTACGATAATTATAGGAAAATTCAAAGGTGAGGAAGTTCTCATTCCGAGGATACCGATGATCCCAACCGATATGCCGTTTGAATTTCCGATACGTCTTGCATTTGCCATGACCATCAACAAATCACAAGGCCAGTCCTTAAAAGTTTGTGGTTTAAATCTAGAACATTCATGTTTTTCCCATGGTCAATTATACGTGGCATGTTCACGGGTCGGAAGACCATCTGCGTTGTTTGTTTTTGCGCCTGATAATAAAACAAAAAATGTCGTGTATCACAAGGTACTTAAATGAAGAGCAACCTATGTACTAAAATACAGAAATAATTATGAATGATTAATGTAGGTATTTAATTTTTTTCGTATTTTTTCCAATTAAAAAAAAAGTCTGCTTATTTGTTGCCATTAAGGCGGAACAAAGTTCGCCGGGTCAGCTAGTTATATATAGATAGGAACACAGACATCAAAAAGTAATTATATTTTAACAAGACACAATCCAAAATCTAGTGGGATTCAACAATGTCTTTCAATCCTTCTTGCGATTTATTTGGATTATTATTCTCATTTTCTGTTCAATTTCATCGTATTACTGATATATTTTTATTAATACGTTCCTGTTTCATATCCACCAGCCTGGGTACACACATTCGCTACATCACCTCAGCACCATGATACTAATCAAACGAACGCGAGCCGTAATGGCGCGATATCACGCACACAGTACCCTAATTGACTTGTGAAATCGCCAACACCACAAACACTACTTTTACACCCTGCTAAAATATGCTTATTGTTTCTTTAAGGCATTACAGGACGGTCAGTTCGTGCAAACGATACTCACTTATTATGTCTTTGTTTCGACTTTCTCTTTAAATTGTGTTTACGTTGAAAGGAGTAGTCAGTACAATTATTATTTGCATATAATTCGTATTTTAGTGCTCGAGGAGACGAAATTTCACTAGAATTTTATGAATGATTGTAATAATCATAAATAGATTATATTGTGAACGTCAACATTGAAAAAGTGACAGCGTGTCAAATAAACGTGCGAATGTTGAAACGCCTGCCACTATTCAATATGAGCGATGAACATAGATAAATATAGAAACAAGTGTAATATAAAAAACCTTCGACTTTTAGGCTTTAATCCACAAAACATACACATAAGTATCAACTTGACAGTATGTATCAATGTGACAATCCAGAAACAATAGTAAGGGCGAATATTATACACAATACGAGAATTTAAATAGTAAGGGAGACTCATATCAATTATATGACATTCTCCCCAGGTTTATTAAAGTTCATAGCAACTTAAATACTCCGGAGGATGTCGCTCTGTAGCAGAACGACGGACTGTAGGTACTTCTGGTTCAGTATTACTTGGAAGATTTTCAGTTACCTCAATTTCAGAAGATTCTTCTCGTGACTGAAAGTCTGCAGAAATCTTGTCTTCAGATGGGGGGTTAACTGTCGTTTGTAGTTCCTCTGAATCCATATTAACGTTGGCGTCTGATGATAAAGTTATATCTCCACGAGGTGCTAAGTGTTTCAGTGACACAGTTGATTCTTTTCCATCTTGGTGACGAATTAGAGCATATTCTGGATTTGCCTCCAATAGTTCAACTTCTTCCACTAAGGGATCGTATTTGCTGTGACGAATGAACTTCTTCAAAAATACAGGTGTGGACGGCTTCAACCAAGTTGGTAACGATGTTCCATAGGTTGATCGACGAAGATGATTGAACATACCTTTATGAGGTGTACAATTTGTTTCAGTGCACAACAGAGATCGAATGGAATGGAGTGCATCTGGAAGAGCTTCTTCCCATTTTTGTGTTCCTAAGCCTTTACTTTTAAGAGCTAAACTTATGCTTCTCCATATAATTCCATTGTACCTTTCGATTTGTCCATTTCCTTCAGGGTTATATGTTGTTTTTCGACTGGTTGCAACTCCTTTAGAATGAAGGAAATTAACTAAGTCATTGGATAAAAACTGTGATCCTCGATCCGAATGAATGTAAGCAGGCATTCCAAAAACTGAAAATAATTCCACGAGACAATTTATAACAGATGCAGTAGTGATATCCTTGCAAGGGTATGCAAATGGAAATCTAGAGTATTCATCAACAACTGTCAAGAGATATTTGTTTTTAGTGCAGCTGGGCAATGGTCCTTTGAAATCAATGTTTAGACGTTCTAAAGGTGAAGTTGCTTTAATCAAATGCGAATTCTTGAGTTTGAGAAATCTTGGCTTCAGTTCGGCACAAACAGGACAAGACAAAATCATTTTCTTGACATCTTCGAAAGAAAATGGAAGATTTCGATGACGTACAAGATGGTACATTCTTGTGATGCCTGGATGACAGAGTCACTGGTGTGAATCGAATAATTTATAACTACTTGTGGTTCCACAAATTCGAGAGAAGGCATAAGCTGCTTCATTGGATCGTCCAGGACGGTAAATGATATCGTAGCTGAAACACGATAGTTCCAACTTCCATCTTTGAATCTTTTAATTTTTAATTTTACTAGAATGCTTTCTGTGAAACATGAACGAGACAGCCTCTTGATCTGTGACGATTTTGAAATGTCTTCCTATCAAAAAATGTTTCCATTTTTTTATGGACTCTATGATAGCATAAGCTTCTTTCTCTACAGAAGAATGTGCCTTTTCTGATCCTGAAAAGGTTCTTGAATGGAATGCTACAGGTCGCCCTCCTTGGTTCAGTGTAGCAGCTAAAGCAATGTCTGACGCATCTGTTTCAATGACCAATGGTTCATCACCAGAGACTGTCCACAAAAGAGCTTTTGCAATATCGTCTTTCAATTCATTGAACATTTTGGCAGCATCAGCTGGTACGGGAAATGACTTACAGTCAATAAGTCTTCTGATTTTATCAGAATATTTTGGGATCCACCTGGAGTAGTGGGCAAACATTCCAATTATTCGTCGTAGAGAAGAAATATCTTGTGGCACAGGTAACTTCAAGAGTGGTTCCAATCTACTAGGGTCAGGTTTCAAAGTACTATTTTATATCACATACCCTAGAAGACATATAGATTTTTGTGAAAATTTAGACTTATTTTCATTAATTGTAAGCTGATATTTGTCGATGACGGACATAAACTTCCTGAGATTTACATCATGTGTTGACCGATCTTCGCCGCATACAGTTATGTCATCCAAATAGGTGAATACCCCTTTTAAATTATCATCTGATATTATTTTATCAAGGGTTCTTTGAAAACAGGCTACTCCATTAGTAACGCCGAACGGAATCCGACGAAATTGATACAGTCGACCACATGCTTCGAAATCTGTGTAAAATTTTTCGCTGTCTGCAATAGGGATTTGGTGGTAAGCACTTTTCAGATGAATAGAACTGAACACTCGATATTTGGCAATTTTAGCAACCAGATCCTAAATATTCGGAACAGGATACGCGTCCAACAAGGTGAACTTATTGATGGTCTGCGAATAATCTATGACCATTCTCTTTCTGTGACGTTCATTCTTCGTTACCAAAACTTGTGCTCTCCAAGGTGACATACTTTCTTCAATTATACCCTCTTTCAGCAGATTTTTGATTTCGTTCGTGATAAATTTTTCATCTTCTTCCGAATCTCGTCGAGGTTTACAAGCTATGGGTCTACAATTTTTGGTTAGATTGCCGAAAAGAAGGGGAGGAGCGACTTTCGCTTCAGTGAGGCAGCATATAGAGAGAGGAGGTTTGCTTCCACCAAAACTGATGTCAAGTTTGGAGTGCTGCTTCATAATATCGTGACCAATTATTAAATCAGTGCACAATTTTGGTAGAAGAGATACTTTGAAATTTGTATAAACATTCCCAAGAATTTCCAAGTCTATATAGCAGTAACCATTTATTGATGAAGACAGAGAAACTGAGGCCATTGAAACTTTTCCAGTGCTGGGATGTATGTTGAATTTACGCTCCTTAGCGAAAGTATAGTTTAGATAACTATCAGAGCTGCCCGTGTCTATCAGGGAAGTAGCGTGCATGTTGTTTATTTTAACATTAACAAGACTTTTTGATAAACTGAGAGGATGGTTTGTAGAAGCAATAATGTGGTCCGAAGTTGTAGTTTCAGTTGAACAATGGGAATGGTTAGACGAGGTGGAAGCCATTAGGGTGGAAGCTGAAGTTGATTTATTTTCTTTTGCCAGTTTTAACTTCATACAAACCATAGAAAAATGTCCCAACCTCTTACAGTACTGACAGATCTTGGCTCGCGCAGGGCATACGGTGCGAGGATGCTTGTTTCCGCCACAGAAATAACATTTTTGTGTGGTAGCAGCATTAAAAGAAATATTTTCGACATGATTCATTACTTCGGAATGGTTCGGATGTTCTCCAGCAGTATTGGAAGAAGATGTTGCATTGACGCAAAACTGATATGATGGAAAATTGTAAGATTCTGAATATTTTTGTGCACTTTCCAACGATCTTGATTGAGAAACTGCCTGGTCTAGTGTGAGAGTACTATTCTCCAAAAGTCGTTGACGGATATGAGGTGTTACTAAACCTCTGATGAAGGTGTCTCTTATGAAGTCATTTCTGTTTTCTTCAGCAGTTACTGCTTTAAAATTGCATTCTTTACTCAGTATCTTAAGGGACTGTAAATACTGATCTATCGACTCACCATTTTCTTGTTTCCTCGTAGCAAGAATATGTCTAGCATATATTTCATTCACAGGTTTGCTATACGCATTTTCTAGTGTTTTGATAGCATCTTCGTAGGTCGTGCATTCACAGATGAGTTCGAAAACTGTTGGAGATATGTAGTTGATAAGAAGTTTGAGTTTGTCATGATTTTCCGGCTTTGTACTCTCCAGAAAATTTTTGAAAGCCGTATACCAGTGTTTCCATTCCTTGGAAGCGTTAGTGTTATTGGCATTCACGTCGAATTTCTCGGGACGTAAAAACTTATCCATTTGTAATCCTTCAGTAGCTTTTGTGGATTAAATTGTAATATAAAAAAAAACCTTCGACTTTTAGGCTTTAATCCACAAAACATACACATAAGTATCAACTTGACAGTATGTATAAATGTGACAATGTGACAATCCAGAAACAATAGTAAGGGCGAATATTATACACAATACGAGAATTTAAATAGTAAGGGAGACTCATATCAATTATATGACAACAAGTAACACTAGAATAAAACTTAGATTAAGTTTAATTTAGTTTTAAAATTTGCTTCATTCGTAATTTCTGTCGTATGTATAATTAACTCGATTTCTTTTCGATTATTTATTCTGTTTACGTAATCGATATCTCGCAACTTTTACACGCATTTCAACTGATTTATGTCAAATTTGAATTTTCAATGTTCAATTCAACCGTCTAACGTCAACTAAATTAAAACGCTTGAACAAACTTCAACAAATGATTAAAAATTAAGTCATAACCGAAAACAAATTAGCTGAGATCATGAGATACGGAAATAATCAAAAAGAATTTCGTAATAAATGGTCGAAACTCAATTTATCATCAACCTGTCAACCGGTTAAGAAATATTTGATTCCGATCACGCCAAGAAAACAATTTTGATTATAAAGAAAAATGTTATAATTTTTATATTGCTAAATTGAGTGGCGATGAAAGAAAAATATGAAAAGTAAAAGATAAAAGAAGACGTGATTGTCCCTATATTTAACTCTCTAGCAAAAACTAAACATCACTGAAAAATATTGTTAATATGTGGGTAGGCATTACATACTGATGTTTATTTCCATTGTCATTCTTCCAACCTCAATATACCACATAATATTTACTAATATCTGCATTTGATTTCTTGAATTTGCAATCATGTCATGTGTATATATTAAATTACTGAGTTCAACTGATACTAAATCTTTGTATCCTATTATTGTCCTGTTTTAGTAACTCCAATAATCATAAAACATTTACATCGACTCTATTTATTCAAAAAAGGCGTTCGGTACGTTATATCTTAGCATAAAGATGAAATAAACAACTTATAAACCTATATTTTTGATTCATACGTTAAATAGAGCTCAGTTATTCTGAAAAGAAGATGACACAACATACAGGGCATTGATGTTAAAAAGCCAAAATATCTAGCGATGGTAAATCGGACAACATCGCCAATGTCAAATGGTTTACCTATTATTTTACAATAATTTCGGTTAAATATCTATGGGGCGACGCTGGATTCGCAACATGTACAAAACGAGAAGACTGGCTGCATCCGCACGTAACTATCGGCTGCAACACAAATTATTTCAACCTTATCTACATAACTAATTACATACAAATAAACTCGGTAATTAACATTTTGTTGCGAATTTGTTTTATTTAGTATTCATCTGTCGGCAGGGCGAATACGAGAATTGGCGAGATGGATTTGTATAGAGGAAATGCATAGGAATATTTAATAGTTCTGTAAAAAAGTGTAGAGGGCGTCACAGCACGATATTCGTAAACGTTTGAAGGATAGTAAAATGGCAACACTGTTCTAGATCTTATAGAATATTTTCAGTGGCGTACTTATTTTGTAATAACGTTTATTCAAATTCGAACAAGTTATTTTTGTTTATTAATTCAGAATTAGGCTGGTGTCTTATGCCTTATCAACTCGATGTTTTGGGGTGGCAAATTTCTTCTTTTTAACATCACCAGTTCATCTGAAGTTGTTTACCGATCAAACAAAGGCTGTGCATATTTCAGCTGAAAGTGATTCAATCATATTAAAAAAATAAAAATAAACGGTTTGAAAGATTAAAACTAACTTTTCCGCCTCTGTGAGATGCACTGAACAATATTCTATAATAAAACTGTCACTTGTATACACTTCGGGGGTTGTATCGTGTTAACAAACCGAAATTTCTCCAAAAATTACCAAAAATATAGTATATCTGGATTTATACTCGCTCTAGTCCCCACATAGCACAAGTACGTACTCAAAACGTTCCCAGGATGTCCGTTATCAGACATCCGAAGTCCCCGGTACGTCCGTTTCAGACCCTTAGCCATCCTCAGGACGTCTTTTGTTACTAAACCATACGTCACTTGAAAGTCCTAATTAGGACATCCCAAGTACGACCCCTTAATTTCGATAATGTACCTCCCAAGTACGTCCTCTTATATGTTTTAATGGACCTTCTCAGGATCTTTTTAATGGACACAGGAAAATAAATACCATAATATCTTTATAAACATTTATTCAAATATTTATATTGTACATTCATATATAAGGACTAAATTTTCGATGCCTTCCACCTTTTTTAAGTGAAAAAAAATTAAAAATCAAAACTCTATGAAAAAATTATCATTTGACACAATTTGATGAAATTCTGATAAGAGTCCAATTTGCCAAAAAAAAAGTCAAAATATTCTGCTCTACCAAAAAATTGCTGACAAAAAAATAATTGCAGGCTGGGATTATCAGATGGATCACCGCAATAGGTTCAATAGATACATGTGTACATAAAGAAATCGTTGAAATCGTACATCTCAAAATTTTTATAAAAAAGGGTATCCTGGTTCATAGTATGCCACACTGTGTATATAATATGTATAACAGTTGTTCGAATTTGGGTTTTAATTACCAAATTCTCCCGTGATTTAATTTCAACCCCCTGTATATTACTGTTCGAATATTATGCTCAAAACATATAACTAAATATATCCTTATTTTCAACAGTTAATATTTCTTTACTTCACTAAAAAAGTCATTTAAATTTACTAACACCTAAGGAAAACAGATAAATATCGTTTTCTGAAATTCTACTGAACTTATCAAAGTCCTCGACATCTTATCTCTTCCAAACTCTGTTATCTGTATCTACGAAACCGTTGAAAAACCCCACAAATTATCTGTATCTACGAAACCGTTGAAAACCCCCACAAAAAACATCTTCATAATTGCAAAATTCACTTGTTGTTCGAACGTTACATTTTAAAATACTTTTATCCCATTGGCTAGTTTCTAATAGCTTGCTCATTCCTCGATCATACGTCACCAAACATATAAATACTCCATATAACCTACATTCAGCCTCTTTTCACCATCAAACGGGGCACACAAAGGTACTCATTTTAGAAGAGCACCCGGCATGTTCATAGCGGGAACAAACATGTGTTCTTAAACCGTAATCATCTCATAAATCTTAATAATATGTGCAAACTACCTTCATTCACCGCGTAAAAGTCAAGTGAATTCTTAATTGTCCAAACAAATGAAAGAAAAATGTACTTTTCGTCAATATACAAGTGAAAGTGACATAATAGTTTGATTTAACAAAAACCGCCATAATCCTACGAATACTACAGTGAACTACATATAATTACACGGTCCTTCGAACTAAGTAAACTACAACCTTCCGTTCCATTTATTATCCCAAGTACAAAAAAGGGTTAATAAAACAACAGTTTTACACTTTTTTATTTTGTTTTGCTTGAATTCTCTCGCTACTTCTTTTTATAAAACTCTGGATCGCCCCCTCCACGTCCTTCTGGTTGAAATTACACTTAGTTGCAACACCTGATAATAATTAAATATTATCACTAATTGAATAAATATATGGGCATATAAAAGTTGCTAAACAATATACAGTCGTCGCAGCATAAGGCTTCCTCTGAGAAAGATATTTTGTTTAACCGCTTGTCTACATGCAGTCCACAATCCTAGGCAACAGTAATTATTTACAGCTATACCAGGCATTGTCCTATTACAAATAAAAACAAAATAATTTTTAAAAGACTTTAATTCTTATGCAACGTTTTATACATCTAAGAGGTTTTAGAAATAACAAGAAACAACTGGTAAAACTCGAGAATACGAGTACATTTATGTTTTAATTTAATGGGATGAATTCAATGTCTAAAACTATGCTCAAAATCCACTGTAAGAACCAAGGACATTTGGTTATAAAAATACTAATAATATATGCATTAATCACTAATTTTGTTACTCTAAACCGTACATAAATAAGTCTTCAGTCTATAATTTTCATAAACTGCACTTAAACACCAAATTTTGCACGAAAACTTTCAAAAACCAAAAACTGTGGTAAGAACACAATAGGTAAATATACAAACATTTAGCAAACTAATGGCGGCCGATACCACGTGACATAGGTAACCAATCACTAGGACGACCATAATTGTCGCCACTGTCTTGTATATAGTCACTGTAATACTGAAGGTTTTTAAATTATGCATATTGTGTTTTTTCTTTAATAAACAAATACAAACAGTCACACAACGTTTAAGCACTTTTTGAAACAACCTGTTATTTTATTTTGGCTTAAACGTAGGATAGGTTGTTTCAAAGAGCTGTTTAAAGCTTTTATCCGTTTTTAATAACCAGGATAGTTTATTAAAAGACGAATGTCGACAAATAGTTTAAAAAATTTAACATAAAATTTTGTTTATAAAATAGTACAGGTGATTTTCTTTATTTTCTTCTCAAACTTAAGATAAGAGAATAATTTATTGATAATAGCATGTGCTAACAAATATTACACAAATGATACAATATAATGGATTCCAATGTTTTTCAAACACTAATTTTTTTACGATATACATTGTGTATTTTGTAGTGTATTTGTCATCCAAGGGGTGATCTTCGTGTTTTTCTTTTACATTTTTTTGAATATGTACAGTTGTCTATATATTTTTGAAGTATTTTCAGTAGTAATACCACAAGTGATTGAATTTTCGCGATAAGTCTGTCGATTCTTTTTTGAACGAAACTGAATTGTTTCGAGAAAACACCACGAGTCCGCAGGACGAGTGGTTTTCTCAAATCAATTCAGTTAAGATCATAAATGAAAGACAGACTTATGAGATAAATTCAATCACGAGTGGAATTTTATTAGACTATTTCACAAACAGAGTGAAAGATAAAAAATCTGAAATTCGGCAGGATTAGAGGAAATTGGCAAAAAAGTTGACCTGAGAAATCAATATATCGTATTTTTCGGTACATTTTCATCGATTTTTTCGTTGATTGATTCGATAGAATTCATCCCAAATCTACTCATTTTTGAATGCGTGCATAGCGTAATCACTTATATTTGACGTTCAACTGTCACATGCACTGTAAACAAATCTGAAAACACCGAACTTGATAGGCCAATCAGAGTCAAGAGTCAAGTTTGGTATTATCGGTAAGCCGAACTTGACTAGAGCTTCTGATTGGTTCATTTCGTAGGTGAGTGAAATAGTCAATGAAAGTATTTGTTGCATAGTTAGGATCTGGAATCAAGTATGAGAAATCCCAAGATTTTTGTCTGATTGTATTTTTGAGTTTTGTTTCATCTATGTATTTCACTATTCCTCGTTCCTTGAGGCATTTGGTCTTTTCCAGTACTATCTGTAGTATTGTTGAGAAATGGTCTGTAATGTCGGTTTGCAATACTAGGGACAGTATATTTGATCGAGTACGTTGAATTTGAATTTTAAAAATATGCGTCGAATGTCGAATTACTGGAATTTTTTCATATAACGTTTTCACATTATTTTCAAACGATGTTACTTGCAGGTTACTTTGTGTTTTCAAGAGAGTTCCAACGCTTTCAATTAAAGTGTTGATTTTTAAATTGAATTGAGATATTTCATCTATCATCAACTTTTTAAATTCTAAAATAAATTTAAAATATGATTAAATATAAAAATTAATTAAAATTATTTAGTTTAGCCACCTTGATCATCAAGTGTATCTATTTGTGGTGATGATTTATCTCTTTTGTGAAATGTTCATCTGATTCCACTGCCACAAGGTTTTGACTCTAAAAAAAATTAAATATAGGTACATTATAAAATTAAGTATTTTTATACTAAAAGTCAAATTTAATATGCAAACTTTAGCAAATCTCGCCATATCATTTGATTCTTTATTCTCAAGGGAAATTCCTTCAGCTTCAGACCTCATAGTTTCGGCAATAGATTTCACTTGAATCTCTGGAGAAGTACTGAACAATATATTATTTACACGAAACATTCTAATTAATGTCTTCAAATACTTACAATTTGTTTGTGGTGTATGTTTAAAAACAGGATAAATGTTACGATTTAATGAGGGACTCTCGTCATCAGAACTAGAGTGATGGGACATATACCTTGTATTTTTTTCCGTATCCTTAATCCCCATTGTAAATATCGGAACTAGACGAAAGGTCTGTTGTAATTAAAGCCTTTTTGGCTTTCCTTTGTGCTACAGTAAAGTCATCTACAAGTTAAAAAATTACTTACAATAAAACTTTGTCAAAGTCTCTAATATACTGATCCATTTGTTATTGTTTTACTCCTGACATTTTGATGTCGTTAGTAACCTTCCAAGCGAATAGATGGCGTTAAAAATGCAGTTTAGCAGTGGCTATAAAAGATCGCAGGGCATGGTGTTCTGTGTGTTTTATACAAAAGTTCCAATTTCCAAATAATAGAATAGGGGGAATCGGAAATTTCCGGCAGGTCTTCGGACAGCATCGATCAACGTTAGGGGCTTACGTGAGAGCCCGTACGTTAACGGAGGTCCGTAAACGTGAATATTTATTCACTGCGCATGAGCAACTGTCAATTTACACGTAAACACTGTTTTGCTGAAACGTATGTAATGCAACCATATAGTCTAATTTTGACCTAAATGTATTCTTCCAACCGTTCCATAGTGTTTATTATATAGACACTTTAGAACATTTAGACCTGACTCGCTTGATATATCAAGTTGTTTAAGGTGAGCTTTCCAATTTAGTTTTTGATAAAAAATTAGTCCCCGGAAATTTATTTGTTCATTACATTGAAGAATTTGTTCTTGTAAAGTAAATTTGGTTGTAATTATATACGTTTTTTTGGATAATTAACTTTAATTCGGTTCTCTAACTACCCAATTTATAATTTAAATTTGGCATGTTTTGAGATTTTTTATAAATATATACAGTAACCGAACTAATGACTATATTCCATTCGATTTTCCACTCTGTATAAGTTTGTTTACAAACGACCACCCTGTTACATGCGGGTATTACGTTAACAAACCAATTTCTGACGGCCAGCTGTTCCACAAACAATTTATACGATACCGAAACCATTATAAACCAGATCGTGAGACCGATTATCTAAAATATTTCACGAACTTGCACCTACAAGTTATTCATTATATAAATTTAAAATCATACTTTAATTAAATATAGACTTGAAGAGAGATATTTCCTTGAATATATGTACTGATAATAACTACATTAAGTTGAGCGGTTTTCTAATAACATGTATGCAGAGTTTATGTTGGATTTAACTTGTCATGTTCTTTATTTTATATAAAAAAAACAGAATAACATTGAAATTGAACGTTTAGAAAATGTTAGTTACCAAAAGGCGTGTCATCACGGAATAATTTATTTCGCTTTGGTATCAAGAAATTTAATGGTGTTAGAGAAGAGTTTTAATTTTACTTTAATGGTCTTTTAAATAAAATATCACACTATTACTATTTTTATTATATAACACGTCACTCAAAAATTTAAAAACTTGACATTCAACCATAGAACGTTCACTAATAGACTACAAAATAAAGTATGGCGTGTGTATAATATAGTAAGTAGCCTCTATTACTACGGGAGTAGTTCATAATGAGGGGTGTCACTGTTAAGTCAGATTGACAACTGGCTAGTTTTTGTAATTAATACTTTTATAATCTTAAATAAAATACTTGAGTTAAATAATTATTCTAGTTTTAATTAACTGCACAACCAAAGTATTTTACAACGTGAGGATTGTAATATAGTTATAATATTATAAAGACTTTTATTTAATAGTTTTATATTTTATCAACAACTTATATTTGAGAATTCTATCACTGACTGATTCGTTGACATTGACCGTCCATTATTGTCACTGCTTAGGGTAGGTTCACATGACATGTAACAAGGATCAGAGATCTAAAAGAAAACAGTGGCGTACCTAATCAAGGAGTGAGTTTTAGGAGTTATAACCCCCTACCCACCTTGAAACCCAGATAGCACTAGATATTCAATGGACGTACTAAAAATATTCGTTTTCGGATATTGTATTATTCTATAGACCCATTTTAAATATTTATATCCTTTCTCGAATATTCTATGGACCATGAAATGGGAAATTTTTTGAATATTCTATAAATATTTCCAAGGAATATTCAAGAATATTTTGAGGATATCTGTTGAATGTATATAGCAAGATAATCCAGAATATTCATAGAACACTCCAATAGGCATATTCTACAAATATCCAAGTAATATTAGGAATATTATAAGGATATCTGTGGAACGTGTATAGCAAAATTTCAAATATTTGTAGAATATCCCAATATGGATTATACCTGTTGAGCGAGTGATACTGAATCATAGTACACTTCCCTTTTCATTTTTAGTTTCAAAGGTAATTGATTGAAATTTGGGAGATCCTGTATACTTAATGAACGACAGTATTGTACATATCAATAATTTTCCAACTTCTTGTTCCACCGGGAGTGATACCAACTTTTGTTCAATATTGCCAATTATTTTATCCATAAGCTCCATTAGTGTGAGAGAGAATATAATTACCTGCCAGGGAAAGCTTCTCTCTCGCACTTATCGAGATTATGTGAAAATTAATTGGCGATATCGCTCCATAGTCTTTGGAGATATCACCATCAAAACTGGTATCCGTGGATTCCTTAGAATAATTCCTAACCGACCATGTAATAATATACAGAGTGTTCCATTTGAAAATCGGAAGTTGGTGTCACTATCTGTGGAAGCGGAAAATAATAATTGATATGCACATAAGTGTCCTTCAGTACGCATTGTATCAGATTCCAAATTCTTAGCAAATAATAACTCTTGATGAATTTTTTCTTCTTTTATAAATCGTACGTATGATAAGAGTAGAGTTTCGTTACTTGGTAGAGTTGATTCATCGAGTTGAATGGAAAATTTGCAAGTCTTTAGGTAATCGCATAATGATATTTCAATGTCATTTGCCATTTCATCTATTCTTCTTGGCACTGAATTATTACTGAGAGGAATTTTTTTAATGATATGAAATGGTGTCTTATGATGGAGAACAGTTTTTAATATCTCTTCGACTGCCGGCAAAATTAATTCCTCGCCAATGGTGTGTGGTTTTCCTGACTTTGCGATTAACAATGAAACGTTATATGAGGCTCGTAGCCCATGATCGTCTCGTTTAGAAGACGATGCAAAAATGTTTGGTATAGTTGGCTGTTTTAAATATTGTTTTTCGAGTTCTTGAAAATAGAATATATCTTTGTTCTTCTTATCAGGATGCATTTTATGTGAATGCTCTTGTAGCCTAGAAGGTTTCATAGCTTCATTTGAAAAAACTTTTCGGCAAATTAAACACATAGGTAATGATTTGTTTGTAGAAGATTCCGCAAATCCATATTTTAAATATTCAATACTGTATTGCTGGCATTTCTTTTTTAATTTAGAAGTAGATTCATCCATTTTCATACAAAAATTAAATTCTCAATAGATTTATAGATAGTAATGTTTATAAAATGACACACCACTCACGATTATTTACTACGGCAGAGCTTATGATTCACGACTATATATCGCGGCCAAGCACATACAACTAACTAACAAAAAATTCGTAGAACTGTTGCTTTTATACGTTTCATTTCGTGCATGATTCAACTTGTCTGTGTGCGAACATGTCGTAACATGTTATTTTGTATGAACATCGCGCGTTCGCTTATCAACGTGCGAGGACAAGTCATATACTTCTATTCTGAACTAAAAGAAATTATTATAATTATTAGTATTATTATTAATCCTAATTTAAAACTGCTTATTAACCCTTATTAATTCATTTTTATTTCACCATTCCTCTTGACTACTTATTATTTGCTTCTGAATCCGCTACAGCCCCCCTAAAAGGCTGCAGCGCCCACAGGGGGGCGGTATCGCCCCCGTTGGGAACCACTGAATTCTAGACCGACTCTTACTATTTGTAACCTAGCGGCTGCTGAAGTACCAGTTTCATCACTGTTAAGGCACTTATCGCCTGATATGAAACTTATAGCGATAAAATAGATTTTCAAATCAAGATCCTGACTTTATCGAAAATGAAATCCAACGAATGATATATGAAGGTATTACCTTGGCGGGCGCAAGTGGTTGTCGTATCCGGAGAGAATAAAAAGATGAGAATGTTCATTGACTATTCACAAACAATAAATAAATTCACTTTATTAGATGCATATCCTCAACCAAGGATCAAGGAATTAGTGAATAAGTAGCTCAATATAGTACTATCGACTTACAATCAGCCTATCATCAAATTCCCATACAGAACAGTGACAAAATTTATACTGCGTTTGAAGCGAATGGCAAACTTTATCAATTCCGGCGGATCCCATTTGGTGTTACGAATGGCGTTTCTGAATTTCAAAGAGCTATCGACAGGATAATCGAAACTGAAAAGTTACATGGCACTTATTCCTATCTTGATGACGTAACCATTTGTGGAATCGATCAAGCAGATCACGGTCGAAATTAAGAACATTTTCTTCAGGTTGCAAAGCAATATAAACTAACCTTAAATACTAAAAAAAGCAAATTCTCAATAACGCGCATCAAACTACTTGGATATGTTATTGAAAACCACACTATTCGACCTGATCCGTCTCGACATAGAAGCTCTTCTGCATTATCCTCTCCCTACTAATCTTAATGCCATGAAACGAGTACTTGGGATGTTTGCGCATTATTCGAAATATGTGCCACGATTTTCAGAACGGATTGCACCATTGGCTCACTGCATGACGTTTACATTAAACGATAAAGCTAAAGAGGCATTTGAAGATCTTAAAACATCGATTGCAGATTCGGCTGTCAAATGCATCGACGAATCATTGGAATTTGTAGTAGAAACTGATGCATCCGAAAATGAAATAGCTGCGACTCTTTCGCAACAAGGACGCCCAGTAGCATTTTTCTCCCGAACTTTGTCTCCGTCGGATAGAAATCACTCTGCCATCGAGAAAGAAGCTTACGAAATAATTGAATCACTAAGGAAATGGCGACATTCTTACTGAATAGACAATTTAAGTTGATTACTGTTCAATAATCAGTTTCGTTTATGTTCAATTCAAAAACAATGTGGCAAAATCAAAATCGAGAAAATTCTGCGATGGAGATCAGAATTATCCGAATATAAGTATGACATAATATATAGACCTAGCAAATTTAATTCTGTGGCAGACGCATTCACTAGAATTCACTGTAATCTAGCAACTAACGGACAAACATTGGAATAATTACACACTACTCTCTGTCATCCTGGAGTTACTCGTTTATATCATTATGTTAGAAGTACAAATTTGGCATGAAATAAGAAGAATAACAAATATGTGTCCGATATTCGTCAAGTTATCAGGAAGATTGATAAAAGCGACAGCACCGTTTGAGATGCTTAATATCGATTTTAAGGGACCTCTACCTTCCACATCACAGAATCGATATTTATTAGTGATCATTGACGAATATTCACGATTTCCTTTTGCCTTCCCATGTTCTGATGTGTCAGCAGCGACGGTAATACAGAATTTACATAACCTTTTTACTGTATTCGGAATACCATCCTACATCAATTCTGATAGTGGCTCCTCTTTTATATCTGATGAAGTTAACAGATACTTACATAAGTTTAACGTGGCGACCAGTCACATTGCACCTTATAAACCTCAAGGAAATGGCCAAGTAGAAAGATATAATGGTACAATCTGGAAGACTATTATGTTGGCACTCAAGTCTCGTATGGGAAATTGTTCTTCAAGATGCCCTTCATTATGTCCGGTCACTTCTTTGTACTGCAACTAATGGAACTCTACATGAACGCATGTTTCAACATCCCCGGAGGTCCCCGAATGGCGAGTCGATCGCATCGTGGTTGTTGACTCCCGGAAAAGTACTTATGCGTCGTCAAGTGAGGTCATCTAAATACGAACCACTCGTCGACGAAGTAGATCTATTAGAAGCAGACTCTAATCATGGCCTTGTCCGTATTCAGAATGGCCGAGAACTGACAGTATCTCTGAAACACTTAGCTCCTTGTGGCGAAGGAAAAGAAGTGCCAACAGTTACGGATAGCGATCAAACTGAAGCAGATTCTCAAACATAAGGTGGCACAAATTACCCAGAATCTACTACCAATGATTATAATACAGTCTCTGAATACCTCCGACTCTTCTGAAATGCCGCAACAACCTACAAATTTTAAAACGACTAGCACTGAAGCCCCAGTAATTATGCTGAGAAAATCTACTAGAGAACGACGTATTCCAAGTCATTTACAAGATTTCGTCATTAATACTGAGGGGGCGAAAAAGTAGTATATTTGATAAGCTGGTTATTTACAGTTCAGCGTTTTTAACGGTTCTTGTGAACACATACTTAGTTTCAATATTTGTCGCGAATGTTTCTTTAATTATCTTAAATTATGTCGAATAAAGGTCGTGTATTGAGAGCTTAATTATTTCTGTTCAGATCACCTTTAATTTGTTTCATTATTTTTTTGGGTTTAAAATATTCCTCGTATTTTGCCGTCCACATGATGGGCGAGAAAAGACGCTTGACGCACTCGAACACTTAAAATTTGGATTCGAGAAGAGGTTTAAGTGTGCTCTTTTAAAGGTATAAACTGGAAGTAGGCTGGAACCATAGATATACGAATAAAAACTAGAACCTATCCCTTAGTAAAAATTTCCGAGTCTCACGAATCAGTCTCTGCTTTATTTTGTGAACGAATTTCGGGTTAAAAACATATGGAACGACCTACGTACTACCCCGATTTGGCTTCGGTAGACTTTTTAAAATTGAATGTTAGTGTCAATTTAAGCAAATGTTGATATCGAATAACATGAATAATAATGCATTAAACGATGTAATTATCATATTTATAAATAGTTAATTTGTGTTAATTAGTATGATATTCATTAAGTATCTAATTATTTTGTTTGGAAATTATCATTTCCCAGCTGTTAATTAGCGATTGAGTTATTATGTTCAGTGCGATATTAACTAAAATTGTTTTTTTTTTACATAAACTTTGACATCATTTCTATTACTCTGTTCGTTAAACAATCTAGCTTATTAGCATTTTTTTTTAATTGATAGACTTAAAAAAGAATTACGAATATAATAAATGAGACAATAATTATTGATACAATATAGAAAACTGTGTAAAAGAAGTGTTCATTTGCTAATTCATCAACTGTCAATTTTTTTCTGTTCTGTCACTTACTACGCTTAGGGGTAGTATATTTAAAATGATTCATAAATAAAAAGTTTTAAGTTACTTCTCGAGTATTTTTTTGTTGAATGTACACATAATTTTGATGAAATTTTATGAATTGTTTGCTAGAAAATATATTTGATTGTCATACGATAGTAGTTGTACAACTATCAGTACAAAAGTCAACTAAAAAAGAAGAATCAATTTATGGCGTTTATTTTAACAGAATCTGTTGTAAATGTCAAATTTTGGATTATATAATTTAAAAAACTATTATAAAACAAAGATATAGTTGTACTTATCCAAATATAATTATTTCATTAATAAACTATGTTTTTAATTAATAGGAATATTGTTTTATGTAATATAATTGGTTTGATATTAAAAATAGTGTACTCGATCACTTTCAGCCACCCTTGATCATTTGTTTATGTAACAATGTATTTAAGTCTGAATCGCATTCACATGCGAGCTTCGCCCAACTGACTCTGCATTCTTTATATGCAAAATAGCCCTGAATACAAAATGATCACGAACAAATAGTTACAAATTGTTCTCGAGCTTTACAACTTTATTTACCGGCTTCGGCATATAAACGAACTGTTTCATATATTTACTTATATTCAGTTAAATTATAATTATCGAATATTTTGAGTTAGATATACAGTTAGGACTGTATGAACGTTTTAATTAATTTGAATGGTACTTTTTGTGGTGTAATTTATTAGGTGAATGTGTTCAAATATCGTTTTTTTAAATTCGATATGATGTTTCGTATTAAATTTGGTATATCTGGATTTACAAAACCCGGTAGTACTTGTCTCTGGTGAGCTGAAAATCAAAACAAGAAAACATTTTAGAAATATATATTTCAAACATTATTATTGTGCAGCCTTGTTAACAGTAATAAATGGAAGTAGTAATTGTAATATTGAACTTTATTTCTTTAGTTGGAAACAGGATTGTAAAGTAACGAACATAAAAAAAATGCAACGCTAACTTGACACACACACACTTGCCACCACTTACATGACAGTACTGACAATTTTAACATAAAAGGATGAATGCCAATGTAATTTTAGATTGTATAACAACAATAGCAACAATTATTTATTGTCTTGAAAGCAAAACAACACTGATAAGGATAATGAAAAGTGGGGAAAGTAGAAATCTAAATCACAACTAGCGGGACGAAAATAAGAATAATTTATGACGAAAGAACGAACAGAGCATGGAGACAGTTTGGTTGAAAGTATGATGAAAATGGAAGAGGAATAGCTGACAAAACAAACTGAAATAAATGCGGAAATATAGGAATACAAAACAGGGCAAGAAAAATAACAATAACAGGGAGAATATGCTTTATTGTAATGAAAATAGATAATTAAACAACTTTGACAATCGACATTTTTAATAGTCGATAATTGTTAGCGTTTTCTATTTTTTCTCCTTTTTTTCGGGTATCTAGAGGAGGTCATGTTATGGATTTTTACGTGGATCGGGTTCGGATAAAATAAAACAACGTGCTTCGTTCACCAGTGCACAACAACGAATGCTTTCTTTTATTCAGACAGTTGACACTTTTTTGACATAAGGAAATAGATAGCGTAACCAAATAAGTGGGAATTTTGAACTAACTTTCAACAATTATTGTCTCTCAAGAATTAACTTTCAATTAGAGAAAAGGTTCATCACTGTTTAGCTTTAACAGTTGAATTCACTGTCATTTCTCCGATTAGTGAAGATTCTGAAAAGTGTTTTTTTATATTTGGGAGTTAAAAAATAAGATGTACTCTATTTACGTAAAATTGATTGTTGTCTTTGTTTGTTTCAGGTCCGGATATTCCCGGATTTCTCCTTCAACCTTTTAGAAAACCAAAAAGAATAAGGACGGCGTTTAGTCCTTCGCAACTCCTTAAATTAGAACACGCTTTCGAAAAAAACCATTATGTAGTTGGAGCAGAACGAAAACAGTTGGCACAATCTTTATCCCTAACAGAAACACAGGTAAATTGTTTAAATTATATCCTCTCTTTTTGTTTATATCAACTAGAAGAAGAAAAAAATTTGTTATTACAATCTCGTGGTGCAATCTCTCTTTGGGTCGATAAAGCAGCGCGCGCAAATATATAAACTATCAATTTCACGGCAGCCGGGATGGGGATTATCATTACAAAAATCCGACGGGTATCGTCGGCGGGTCTATCGGGAAGGGATTGAAGGGACAATTACATGGAAAGACGATGAATGTTATTGGCGCAGGGGGAATTCGAACCGTTTAACGCCATCTTGCCGGGAGATGACACCGTCCCTCTATTGTTTGTGTTTGCGATTACTTCGGTTGGGGTGAGCCGCCGAATAAAGGAGGGTGGACGAATTAGTTCATCTGCTTTTTAACTGGTAAATGGGGTCCATGAAATGGACGCTAATTCTCGATAACAATAAAACGCAAACAAAAGTTTAATTGCAGAAAAACAAAATCAAAGGTACGATGTTTTTTTTTGTATAATACTCTTTTAGAAGAAGGATTGTCAAACAATTACCATTGTCGTATTCAAATACGTTCATTTTTCTCTTATTGGTTGCTTTTTCATCAGGTTGCATCTTTAAATTTGCGCCAGTACTTTGTTTTATTACCACTTCCATACGTTGATCAAAAGACATAACAGCCTCGTAGACATTTTTAATCAAAGCATAATATTATTAAGTTCCACGTTGATTCTGCTGTTATATTTTGACTTAATAAGTTCAAGTTCCAAAAAGAGAAGTTTCGTTCCGTAACAAAATCTAGGATATATATTATGATATATGTTTCAACCACGTTGACGTTGAGATAGTGTCATAAAAATAATCTTTTACGTTCATTATAAAAAAGTATTATTTCTTTATTTCATTAAAAGTCTTAAGCACTAAAGTACAAGTTATTATTTAACCTACAGAATATAGGCCCAGGCATCAGTGGTTAGTATATAAATGTTTTAATATTATTTTGAGCAAAAGCTGTACGAGAAAAACACTCTGCCAGAAAGTAGTTTTTATTCGTGGTACAACTGTAGAAAATCAAAAGTCAAAAGTAATGGAGGGTCAAAATACAATAATTGAGTTGAATGAGACAAACTATAAATTATGGAGACATCAAATGAAATTGGTGCTAAATGCCAAGAAGTGTTGGTATACCATTGAAATAGTATGTTCAGAAGTAAATGAGACAAATTGAAAATAAATAGAAATCTATAATGAAAAAAGTGCAATAGCTGCATCTATGATTTTAGGAGCGATTGAAGCACAACAAGTCATAAATCTCGATGAATCTAAATATATCTGGAACAAACTTAAAGAAATTCAAAAGTATCATCAAGTTGATTTAAGACTTGAGTTAAGCCCAATTAGAAAATTAGATACTGAAAATATTGAAAAATACTTAGCTAGAGCTCAGTTTTAAAAAGATCAGCTTGAGCAATGTAACACAAAAATTGAAAAGAAGAGTACATTGGTTTACTATTAAACGGTTTTACAAAAACTTTTAACACTATCAGAATCCAGATGAAGACTACAGCACGAGACAAAATGTCATTTGAAAAATTTTGAAATGGGTTGAAAGCATAAGTAGAAGAATAGCTGCTATAAATGATGCGTTGAAATCACATAAGAACAATGAGGCATGGGACATAGTAAATAGAGTAAAAGATAAACATACAATTGATTCTAGATGGGTTTTCAAAATTAAGTAAAATGTAGATGGTTCTATTGATAAATTTAAAGCTAGGCTAGTAGCCAGAGGATTCAACCAAATAAAAGGTGAAAATTATGATGAAGTTTTTGCACCTGTAATTAGGCTATAATGTTACTACATCTTTTAGGCTTATTTCAGAATGAAATAGGGCTATTGTAGAGAGTAGCATGACGCGACTTCGGAAAAATTTCAATGCAGTTTTTCGTTTTGGTGTTCCTAAATGCCAAAATCACCCTCCGTTCCAAAGGTTATATATGTATATATATGTATGTGTTATAACGGAATTTGTAAGCACGATAGAGGGCGTATTTTTTGACGGATCGAAACCAAACTCGCTACAAAAATCGGTTAGGCCAAAATCTTGAACGAGTTCGTTAATGATCCAAATCGACCCAGTAAAAACAAAATGGCGGCCAGTCAAAGTTGAAAAAAAATCGTGTTTCCTTTGTTTTTCATTTGATGCAAAAAAGTTAATGAGCTTTTTTATAGACCTTAACACGTTCTACAACTTTTGTATTCAATATTTTTCTCTAAATCGTACATTAAAACATTTATTTAAGAAAATTCACAAATTATAACGGAATTTGTAAGCACGATAGAGGGCGTATTTTTTGACGGATCGAAACCAAACTCGCTACAAAAATCGGTTAGGCCAAAATCTTGAACGAGTTCGTTAATGAGCCAAATCGACCCAGTAAAAACAAAATGGCGGCCAGTCAAAGTTGAAAAAAAATCGTATTTCCTTTGTTTTTCATTTGACGCAAAAAAGTTAATGAGCTTTTTTATAGACCTTAACACGTTCTACAACATTTGTATTCAACATTTTTCTCTAAATCGTACATTAAAACATTTATTTAAGAAAATTCACAAATTATAACGGAATTTGTAAGCACGATAGAGGGCGTATTTTTTGACGGATCGAAACCAAACTCGCTACAAAAATCGGTTAGGCCAAAATCTTGAACGAGTTCGTTAATGAGCCAAATCGACCCAGTAAAAACAAAATGGCGGCCAGTCAAAGTTGAAAAAAAATCGTATTTCCTTTGTTTTTCATTTGACGCAAAAAAGTTAATGAGCTTTTTTATAGACCTTAACACGTTCTACAACTTTTGTATTCAATATTTTTCTCTAAATCGTACATTAAAACATTTATTTAAGAAAATTCACAAATTATAACGGAATTTGTAAGCACGATAGAGGGCGTATTTTTTGACGGATCGAAACCAAACTCGCTACAAAAATCGGTTAGGCCAAAATCTTGAACGAGTTCGTTAATGAGCCAAATCGACCCAGTAAAAACAAAATGGCGGCCAGTCAAAGTTGAAAAAAAATCGTATTTCCTTTGTTTTTCATTTGACGCAAAAAAGTTAATGAGCTTTTTTATAGACCTTAACACGTTCTACAACTTTTGTATTCAATATTTTTCTCTAAATCGTACATTAAAACATTTATTTAAGAAAATTCACAAATTATAACGGAATTTGTAAGCACGATAGAGGGCGTATTTTTTGACGGATCGAAACCAAACTCGCTACAAAAATCGGTTAGGCCAAAATCTTGAACGAGTTCGTTAATGAGCCAAATCGACCCAGTAAAAACAAAATGGCGGCCAGTCAAAGTTGAAAAAAAATCGTATTTCCTTTGTTTTTCATTTGACGCAAAAAAGTTAATGAGCTTTTTTATAGACCTTAACACGTTCTACAACTTTTGTATTCAATATTTTTCTCTAAATCGTACATTAAAACATTTATTTAAGAAAATTCACAAATTATAACGGAATTTGTAAGCACGATAGAGGGCGTATTTTTTGACGGATCGAAACCAAACTCGCTACAAAAATCGGTTAGGCCAAAATCTTGAACGAGTTCGTTAATGAGCCAAATCGACCCAGTAAAAACAAAATGGCGGCCAGTCAAAGTTGAAAAAAAATCGTATTTCCTTTGTTTTTCATTTGACGCAAAAAAGTTAATGAGCTTTTTTATAGACCTTAACACGTTCTACAACATTTGTATTCAACATTTTTCTCTAAATCGTACATTAAAACATTTATTTAAGAAAATTCACAAATTTACCAGAATTTTTTTTTATTTTTTTGTTTTTGATTTGATGCCAGAATGTTACTTTGGTTTTTTGTACATCTCAAAACATTCTTTTACTTTTGTATCTAATTTTTTATTTAGGGTTTTATGCAAACATGTTACTGAAATAAACTTGTCCAATTGGTCCTGTGCCATTGGGATTTTATTTTAAATGGAGTATAGAATGACGAAATTTTTATGGAAATTCCATCAGGAATAGATGAAGATAAAAGGACTAAAGTATGTAGAGAGACGGCATAAAACAAAGTGCACGTACATGGAATCAGACAATTAAGACATAATTACATAACCTAGGGTTTATAAAATTATATTCATCACCTTGTGTATATCTATACAATAACAATAACAACGATTCTATAATTAGTTTATATGTAGATGACATATTATTGGTCACAAACCCCACAAAAGAAATGGCAGATCATGTCATGCAAAAATTAAGCACAAAATGTCTAGAAGCTAAGTACTTACTACTTATTGGATGGGAAATAACTAGAAACCGAGAAAGAGGATTTTTGCATATAAAACAAGAAAAGTACTTTAATAGAATTTTACAACGCTTCAACATGAGTGAATGCAAATAGGCGAGTATACCATTGAAAAATGACAAAGATGTAAGTTCTGAAATCATGAATAGAGAATCTCCTTATCAGGAATTGATCGAAAGCTTATTATATTTATCACAAGGAACAAGACCAGATATTACTTTTGTTACAACTTATCTAAGCCAGTTTAACACCAAATACTCTCTGAGATAAATTGGAGACAAGCAAAACACGTTTTGAGATACTGGAAGTGCACACAAACTGAAGGAATAACTTATCAAGAAAACAACAGGCCACTAAAATCTTATTGCGATGCAAGTTGGAATAATGTCTTAGATGGACAAGGGTTTTCTAGATATATTTTCATGGAGCAATTAACTGGCAATGCAAGAAACAGAATTTTGTTGCTTTAAGCAAATGTGAAAGCGAATTTATAGCAATCACTGATGCTGTAAAGGAAATTTTATGGTTTGACAAAATTTTTGGAGATCTGAACCAAAGCCAGTTTACTAGAAAACAAAGAAATGTAGAATGACAATCAGGCAGCAATGAAATTAGCTACAAGTAATACATATCACTCAAGAACCAAACATATACAAAGGAAGTTATTTTTCATCAAAGATGAAATTAAGAAGAATAAAATAAATTTGAAATACATAGACATTGAAGAAAACGTCGCAGATTTCTTAACCAAAGCAGTTGCAAAACCCATACTGGAAAAACATGAGACAAAAGCAGGGATACAAAGTATGGAAGACCAGAAGAAGAAACAGTAAGAATTGTTTGTTAAGTCAAAATGGGGAGGATGTTGTTATATTTTAACTTAACCTTCCGTTGGTCGCGCCTTAATTTATGAGTCAAATAGTCGCGCCGGTCTCCTAGACCGGGTTTAGTTAAATTGGGAATTAGTGAAAATAAATGTGATTTTTCATGTGAGCTATAGAAAAACATGCTATATTTAGATTTTTTAATATAAATCAAATAAAAGTATTATGTTGTTACAAAGAAACATTGCAGGTATTACATATTTAAGTAACGTAACATAAAATAAACTACATGGACCTTAATTAGTACAAAAATAATATGAACTTTCCATTTTATATAAATAAATGTTGAATACATGGTACAAAAACAACTAAACTACATTGTCGCGGCAAGTTTGACAAATAGCGACAATGTGCTCTAAACACATATAAGTACTGCATTTAAAACAACAATACTTGGTTTTTCGGTTTTTTCTCCAATCGCAATAAGCGCATCTACCTGGTCTAACATTTTCTACTGGTACGTCGGCTGGTGGGTCGGAAAAATCTAGCAAACGGGCCCTTAAACTTCGCGGAAGATTAGTCTGGAGAGCACGGACTTTCAAATGGAGGCGAATAAGTTCTTCGGACAACATTTTCAAAAAAAATCTTCTGGCATATTTGGTATCTGGATGATTGGAGAAGTAAATTACTTGCGAGTTAATCCCAGTGACATTTAGAATCAGATAGAGTAAAACCATTGGCCATCTCCGCGTAGTTCTTGAACAATTATAAGTCGCGATGAGTTTGTCCACGACGTCCACACCTCCTTTTGTTGAGTTATACGTAGTGATAATAACCGGTTTCTGATGGTCTCCTGTACTTTCATCTATATCATCGTGGTGATGCATAGTAGAGAGCATAATGACATTCTTCTTTTTTTTAGGTATATATGAGACGATGGTACAGTCTTCAGTAAAACCAAACATGCTAGTATGTTCGGGTCTTTTTGCAGGCTTTGAAAATTCATCGGGTAATTCCCTTTTGTTTTTTCTAAGGGTTCCAATGGAAGTCAGTTTATAGTCTGTAAGTAATTTTCGAGCTAAAGGGACCGAAGTGAACCAGTTGTCCATGGTTATGTTTCGATTGGAGCCCGAAAGGTGTTGACAAGTTCTAAGTACTATATCTTCTGGCTTATTAGACATTTCATATGGCCCTTCTGGCCGAAACATAAACTTCGAGTTTTGATGTATAAAACATCTTAGCATCACATAAGGCGAATAACTTTATGCTATATTTATTGGGCTTTGATGGTATGTATTGCCTAAAGCTATATCGCCCTCTAAAACCAGGCAATATTTCATCAATCGTAACATACTCAGACAAGTGATATCCGTTTTGACAGTTTTCTACAAACATATCAAACAGACTACGGATCGGAGCTAGTTTGTCAGTTTTTCGCCGTTCTTCACGTGTATTTTTATCGTCGAATCTGAGGCACCTTAGTAAAAATCGAAACCTTTGCAGTGACATTCCAAGATGTAACATTTCCACGCCATAACCATTCCTGTCCCACAAATCGGCGGTATTTGTCTTGTTTGAGCCTGTAATTCCAGCCAAGTATACTAAGCCAAATAAGGCTCGTATTTCTACGGAATTGGTGGGAAGCGCATCTCTATCTCTGGCATAGTTTGATCTGATCGACTCAATGAACGTGTTTGTTGAATCTACAATTAATTGAACCATTTCCTCATTTATGAAGTAGTTAAATATATCAAAAATTTCTTTTAGAGGTTTAGTTACTGAAGTACATCCGGGTAATCTTTTTATTATGTTCTCTTTTCTTGTTCTCACAGTTTTACGACTTGGTGGATATTTCTTCCATACCGATCCATCCTTTCCTAAAAACAAAATATAGTAGAAACTTAACTAAGAATATATTTTAAAATTAATACCCTTATAATATGGCAAAGGTTCACTATACTCTGCTTCTTCCGTGTCGCTAATTTCTTGTTCGGTATCCGTGTCATGATCTGATTGCTGCTCGTGATCAGATTCATCACAATCGGATTGGTCATCGCAAACATCTGCCACACTTTCCTCGTCAAACGCTTCTTCCATCAACTGCCTAAGACGGGCTTCTTCTTGCTCATAACTCGCCATTCTTTTGAAAATTCGCTTTCAGAGTACACATAAATAATGTATCACTAATAGTCGCGCCGGTCTGAGATTCCGGGAAACGCCCTAACACATACCACCTTACTCCCACGGCGCTCACTTACGTACTGCCGGTAAAAGAAAGCTGCGTTAGGAAGGTAGACGATCCCCGCTATCTCTCACTCCGATATTTAGAAAAATAGGCATTCGTTTATTATGCCCCGGTCCCTGAGATCGGGCGCGACCAACGGAAGGTTAATAAGTTGAAGTCCCAAAAAGAGAAGAAGTTCCGTTCCGTTATATGTAATGCTGTCATTACTAACGTCATTGAAGATTGGGAAGTGTCACATTACACACCTCTACTTCTCGCCCTCATTTCATCTATTCTAGATAAATATTTTTTAATAACATATTTTTTTGACAAATTTTGTAATACCTATTTAATGGCAAACAATAAAAAACAACAATGAACTAAAATACAACAAACTACTTATTGATATTATTCGTTAAATTTGAATTATTGTAAGCGTTTATTGAAATACTTAGGTTTGTACCAGCGCTGGACCCTCCAAATTAATTTCACGTTGAATGACTGAGGTTTGTGAACTACTTGTAATAGCTACAGAAGACATGGCACATTGGGACAGCATAGTGGCACTTTTCGTTTTATTCTCTATTGAGACATCCACATAACCTTCTGCCACAGTACTAGATTTCCATCTTCCCAGGCTTTTTAATTGGAGTACACTTGCACCACTGTTGGCAAGTAACGTAGCAGCGGTTCTTCTGAGTGCGTGACCTGTGAAGCCTTCCCAGTTCTCTAAATTCAAACAAGTAACAATTTTGTCCAATTGGTTGATTTCTTGCTATTCCTCCTCTGAACTGAACAAAAAATCTATCTTTTTCTATGTTTTTTCTCAAATCTAAGTAGTCTCGAATGATCTTCACCCATACTGGATCAGTAATGAGAAATGATCTATTTGTATGTGTTTTAGAATCTGGAATCTCAACCGGAATTTTTTCTTCAAAAAAAGCCACATCCAACATTTTCATTTTCACTAATTCGTCCGTCCGACAAGCTCCAGATACGCCTATTACTATTGCTACCTAAAACAATAAGAAAAATTAATACCATAATACCAGTATACTTGTATTAGCTCAAACACGTTTTTTTTAAATACTTATTTAAAGAATCACAAATAACTTACCTTCATCGGTAGAAGATTATTTAGAGCTTTATTTAAAAAATCCTCTATATTCTTCCTAGAAAATACGTTCGATTTCTAGGGCCTTAAGTCCACATTTTGTCGTTTTAGGAAGGCTAGCAGTTTCCCGTGTTTCGAAATATCAGTTTTTTCTTCAATTTCTAGCATCGTTCGAATCATACTGTACATTGCCCACAAAGTAGACGGCTTCTTTTGTCTGGTATGTTCTCCAAAATATGCCAGGAGTACACTTTCGGAACCGATATTTTTAACCTTTTCACTTTTCCGCCCAACCTTTCTATATGCGAGAAAAGTATTGGTTTACCCCAAAAAAGTTGGAATTTTGAAATTTTTTTTTGAGTTATTTTCACGTTTTCCATCAACAACAACCCGAAAAAACGGTTTTTAGAAAAAAAATCCTGTGTGTATGTCGTCGTCGTCGTCGTCGGCCACTTTTCCTTATATGTCTTGTTAGCACGATACAGCCTCCGGAGTGCAATAAGTCAGCAATTTTATGATTGAATATTGTTAAGGGCATGTCACAGATGATCCATATTGATTTTCAATTCACCAGAGCCAGTACCACGGTTGCTATGGTACTTGAAGTACGACATTTTGTATTTTTTTTGAGAAATTGCAGTTTGTGAACACGATACAGCCTCCGGAGTTCAACAAGTCACCAATTTTATGATTCAATATTATTCAGGGCATCTCACTGATGAACCCTATTGATTTTCAGCTCACCGGAGCCAATACAACAAGTGCTATAGTACTTTGAGTACGATATTTTTGTCAGTTTTGGAGAAGTTTCAGTTTGTTAACACGATACAGCCTCCGGAGTATATACAAGTGACCAATTTTATGATTGGATATTATTCAGAGGTCTCAAAGATGAAATTGATATTCAACTCAGTAAAGCCAGTACAACGGGTGATATGGTACTTGAAGTACCAAACTTTCGTCATTTTTGGAGAATTTTCAGTTTGTTAGCACGATACAGCCTCCAGAGAAAATGCGATTGATCAATTTTATGATTGAATATTGTTCAAGGTGTCTCACCAATGTACCCTATTGATTTTCAGTTGACTAGAGCGAGTACAGGGGGTCCTATAAATCCAGATATACTGAATTTTTGGTTATTTTTGGAGAAATTCCGGTTTGTTAGCACGATACACCCCCGAAGTGTATACAAGTAACAATTTTATGATTGGATATCATTCAGAGCGTCTCGAAGATGAACCCTATCGATATTCAACTCAGTGAAGCCAGTACAACGGGTGCTAGGGTACTTGAAGTACCAAATTTCCGTCATTTTTGGAGAATTTTCAGTTTGTTAGCACGATACAGCCTCCAGAGAGTATACGATTGATCAATTTTAGGATTGAATATTGTTCAAGGTGTCTCACAGATGTACCTTATTTATTTTTAGTTGACTAGAGCGAGTACAGCGGGTCCTCTAAATCCAGATATACAAAAAATTTTGGTTATTTTTGGAGAAATTTCGGTTTGTTAGCACGATACATCCCTCGAAGTGTATACAAGTAACAATTTTATGATAGAACATTGTTCAGGGCCACAGATGCGGAAAAGTTAGTTTTAATCTGTAAAACCGTTTATCTTCTTCGCACCACTTCCTATATAATTCAATGGCTTTTAGATACCGACGCTTACTTTTCTCTGGCACCAAGCCCTGGACTGCTGCGTGAGCAGCCTGTCGTACTTCTGGTGGGGTACAATCCATAAATTCTTCGTCGGAAGACATGGTTTTCAATTTATAATTCGCGAATTTAATATCCAACTGACATTTATTGACTTTATCTGACATTTACTCATATTGGTGACAATTGTATACCCCGTAGTCACGGTAACAATATATCTACTTGATTATTCTGAGAAACCGCGTTCTTGGTAATTTGTCGTCAAATGTAATATTTTAGGAAAGTTCAGAACGAAACAGAGATTTATTAATTTTGATCGAAATATGATGGTTGTAAATAAAATAGTATACAAACCTCGGTAGGAAGTTTCATTCCTGTCTCACGACAGGAATTAATCACTTCCCACCTCGGTGTGTAATATACTATTTATTTCATTAAAAGTGTTAAAAACTGAAGTACAAGTTATTACTTAACCTACATATTCTTGTTTCTATTTTTGACAATACTAAGTAGTGTTTAGTGCCACTTGTATTACTTTGTCAATTAATATTGCTGACGTGTTTTGAAGATACTATAACCTATAAAAAGTGAGTCATGTATTCAACAACTAGACAGTGCTATTAAAAGATTTAATTTTATTATGATTCCGATATAGATCTCTAAATGGCAACATCTCTAAAATAATAAAATCCCGTAATAAATGACCGTCTATAAAATAGAAAACATCGCGGCTTTCATTTAAACTGAGCCAGCATCATCTTCCGTTGCGGCAGTTTCAAATTTCAGATTGTATCACCTCCAAGAAAGGTGAACTTCAATCAAGTTATAATAATTGACGAAATGCTCTCTGGCATTTAGAAAACTGATGAGGTTAATTAAAGTTATCCCCTCGTCGATCTTTTCTTCTTCTTTTGCAGTTTCAGTAACCATGTCCGCAACAGCTTTGCTAAGAAGGATACAGCGAGATAACCTTTTGATATTCACCTTGTTGCAGATTTTTGTTGTCGCAAACTGCTTTTATAACGTACAGGGTGTTTCATAAAATATACAGTTTACTCGCTGTAATGTGATCGAATTAAAACAGCAACTTGATACTAGGACTCTCATTTAATACATTATTCAATAAACATCCAAGGAACGTAACTTCTTTACGTTTCGTTTACCCAAACGTGACGTCACTAACGACGACATGACACTGACAAGCTTTTTAGTGTCAAATTTAATTCTAAAAACTAAAATTTTTTCCTTCTAAATATGGATTATCTGCAAAAGTACGGCATTCATTGTAAATAATATACTTTTCCGAACATTATAGGATAGTTTGTCGAAATCTGTCATCATGTCTATAGGACATTCCAACGACCTGTCAAAATAAATTCAAAATGGTGTCCGGGGGCAAGCAAAGTTATAACCTCGTAAGAGACTGTAGGATTCAAACGTTTTTAAGGGTCCGGTGAACTATAGGGAGACACAAATTTTTGACTGATTTTGCGAAAAATCGATAGTACTCACCTATTTTGAAGATTATCCGTCGAAAAATTTGCGGGTTATACACAATTTACAGAGAAAAATCTAAAAAAGATTTTTTTTCGCCACATAAACCATCACTTTTGGATTAAATATTTTATACAAAAATCAATTTAAAGGTATCACACTGTACAGGAAAGTGATCAACAATATATATTCTCACAAATTATAATAAAATTTCAGTTAGTTTGCTGATAATATTATTTAAATTACCACTTTTATAAATATATATAATTGTAAGACAACAAATTTGTATGTGAATAGTTTTAATGACAGATACCTTTCCGTGAAACGTAATGCATAACCAAAACCATAAATCTAAATATGTATTCTCTAACATTTTCTTTTCATCATTCAATGCGAATGAGAACATTTTAAATTTGTTAGGTCATTATAAAGAATAAAATTGTTTGAACCATTTAATTTTAAATGTATGTTTATACTTTATAATATACCATGAAACCAAAACTTGAACATTTATATCAGTAGGGGTGCGTTCACAAACCAACGTCTTGAGTGTAAGAGTTATACTTAG
Organism: Galeruca laticollis; assembly: GCA_963921935.1. Classification (NCBI taxonomy): domain Eukaryota; kingdom Metazoa; phylum Arthropoda; class Insecta; order Coleoptera; family Chrysomelidae; genus Galeruca; species Galeruca laticollis. Next base: position 315,634,794 of record OY998175.1, on the reverse strand, counting down.
GTACAAAGTGACCGTTCATAAAACATTTAATATATATCTCACACTCTGTAACACAGCGCTCATAAACGCACCACGGGAATAGCCTAAAGTGTACTCTTAGTTACCCGCTCGAGATCGAGGAAATTATTACCCTGACATGCGTAATTCGTATTACACAAATGTTCTTGTTTATAGAGGTTAATGCGTCAGTAATTGTTATTCTGTGAGTTGAGGTTAGCTATAAGTTTCCATCAGCATAATATTTTCAAATTCCATTGGTAATAATGTTAAAGGTTAAAACACTCGACAATTCCTGTTTTACGCAACCAACGTAAAATAATTTCAATGTCTAAATCAAATTTGGACAGTGTCGACCTACAAATAGGTAGGACGCGCTCTAATCGTTCAAGTTGGTTTCTGCCTAGGTTTGATTGACATGTTACCCTGTCAGAGTTCTCTCCTCACCCCGCCAATATATTATGAATGCACTCTAGAAGTCTAGCGTATATATAAAGATATGCAACCAACAAAACAAAATACGATACTTTGTAGCATGGTTGCCAGCTGTAATCGACTACTTGAGAATCATGGTATTTTTTACATTATTATCAAGATGCAAAATCAAATATTTGATTAAAATATATCTTTATTGAATAAATTTAACCCAAACTCTAGAAAATAAATGAAATTATTAACACATTTATATATGATGATATCTTTATATTGTGTATTTGAAGAAGGACAATGAAATATAATCATTGCATTCATCCTTCCCCTTCATGAAAAATATCCAATACTTTGTAACGCGCACATCAAGAAGGGGAAGGGAATATAATCATTGGATTCACCCTTCTCCTTTTTGAATAACCTAATAGGCATTACAAAGTATTGGATATTTTTGAAGAAGGGGAAGGGTGAATGCATTAATTGAAATATTCACTTGCATCTCGAAAAGTAATTGGTAATAAAATAGAGTGTAAGGAACCCGGAAATATTTTAAATAAACGCAAAAACTTCCACAAACTTAATGCACACCTTAAGCTTGTTTGCCCCCGGACGCCATATTGGATCACGTGGTTTGGAAAGCCCTATTGACAGAGTCAGTAGGATTCATTCGCGAAATGATGAAAAAGTTGAATGCTTGAGTTTGTAATGCAAAAATTACATTTTCGATATATCTAAGCTAACAATAAATCATTAACTAACTTTGACAAACTTTGTAACCCAATCCAGAAAATATGTGATATGCTTTCAGTAAGATTGAGCAGTGCCCTTTTATGACACACTTCGCTTACATAATTTTGCCGAAACAATGCACAACTAGGGAGTGAAAAAACAATGAAAAACGATTTGTTTTATGAACCATATCCAAATGAAACGAAAATGTTTCTCAACCTAATTTCGTTGCGGGGCAAATTTGATGAAAATCCCACGGAAAATTTAACGATATCATAAAAATGATTAAGAGACGAAAGGATTTGCTCTATATATTCGTTTATTATTTCGTTAGTCATTTGTTTGTATTCTTAATTGAAAACGTGTGGTTTTCTATACATATTTTAATGAAAGGTAAACAGTACGTATGCTGGGATTATATAGCGAGTTTTAAAACGTTTCGGGGGCGTTATAATGGTATTAAAAGGCTCGTGTAGGTTTTACGCTTTTTTATTTGTTCACGGATTTTTGGGTTATTAAAAGATCACGGTCCAGGAAGGGGATGACAAATTATCGTGCAGAAATTTCGGTATGGTGTATAAATATCCGCTATTAATCTTTTCCGGGTGAAAAATTATTGAAAGAAAGAAGAAATTGATTAATTTGAAAGGAAACATTAAATAAAAAGCTGCTTAACTTCAATATGACACTGAATTATGTATCTGAAGATCTTTTATTCTGATATCTTGGTAACTAATGACGCAATTTTGGAAACAATATAAGTTTCAAAACAAGCAAATACATTTTTATTATAATTAATAGATATTTATGTTATAAGGATGATAATAACGGTCTTAAAATGTCTTGTCACATTTGAGTTAGTGGTGTAAACATAAATTAATTTCAGTAATGTGTGAAGCAACCTATAATTCTCATGCCATTGTCCAAGTTAAATTTATTGAAAAGTTCAACAAGCATTGTAAAATGCATTATTCACACATATACTTTGGAAATTTAGCTAATTGTGCAGTTGCTGGTTTAAGGTAGTACCTCCATTTCAAGAAATCCGCAAAACTTGAGTTATAAGTTAGTAAATGTATAATGAATATACGCCGTTTAAATTTGACGATTATTCACCTCCCTAAACATGATAGATCTACGTTGCTAGTTACTAAGGAAGCCTTTAACCTTTATGTGACTGGGAAGAAAAACACCTTCTTACGACGGCGTAGGTACCTACTGTATAATAATTTGGAATATAAACGCAAAATACCTGTTTTTATCAAAAAACTCCATATATGTATTTATAGGTACACAATACGTGATTTATGAATTTCTAACTTATCTGTATTTGACAAAATAAGACTTTGTTTAAATGGCAACAGCGCAGCGACATCAACTGAATTTATTCCTAGTTACAGGTCAGTTGCATGTTTGAGTTTGTCGAATAAACAACTGTGGGTGATTAAGCGTATTTGTTAAATTTTGTTTTAGAATGTCTGATAGTAAGGCTGGTTCAAGCCAAGCCAATATTGCGAAACCAAGATGGCGAAATAAAAGGTAAGAAATAAGACGATTCTTTGATTTTAGTAGTGTATGAATAATGAAAACTGTCATGTTATTTTGCTTACCTGTGGTCTATGTGTGTAGGAGCCGCAGTAGAGTGGAAGTTTTTTTTTATCTTACAAAGAAACAAGAACAATAATTATACTAATAAAGGTAATTCGAAATATGTTATTTCAGGCTGACCTCTGCAGAATTACGAGAAGCAGTAAAACATTTGTCTGATGAAGAGCCATTTGTTGCGTCCGATGAAGACGAATATATTCCACAATTGTTATCAGGTGGAGAATCCGAGGAATCTGATATAGAAAAGGAGCCTGTAGTGGAGCAAGAATATACTGATTCCGATGAAAACGTTGACGAATAAGAAGCGCCTACAAAAACAACTTGGGCTGGCAAGGATGGCACTCAGTGGAGTGACACATCATCAATACAAAGGCAAACAATAGGTCGTAATATTCTGCACGAAAAAAGTGGCGCATCATCCTTTAGTCGTTCATACACGGCTCGAGAAATTTTCAAATCTATTATATCTCCAGAAATGTGTACCTTAATTCTAAGGCATTCTAACAAAAAAGGTAGAAAAGTAACGGACGAATGGAACCGAAAATTGGCAGATAAATATCCACCTCCCAACACACCAAGCCCGAAAGTATTCATTCCATTTACTGAAGTAGAATTAGATGCATTTTTAGGAGTTCTTATTGCTGCTGGCGTACACAGGTCTAATAGGGAACACGTGCCGAACGTGCTAAAAATGATAAAGCTGCCCCAATTCGAGATATTTGGACTATGCTAAATTCAAATTTGGCAAAGAATACAAGCCAAAAGAATGTATAACAGTAGACGAACAATTGTTTCCTTACAGGGGACATACTAAATTTACCCAATACATTCCATCGAAACCCGCAAAATATGGAATAAAAATTTTTTGGGCTTGCGATGCGGCAAATGCTTATCCTTTACAAGGTCAACTATACACTGGAAAACCATTAGATGGTGAACGACAGGTAAATGTCGGTGAGCGTACAGTTTTGGATCTAGTGGCAAAGTATAAGGGTTCGGGAAGAAATGTAACAACGGATAATTTTTTTACAAGTCTGCAATTGGCCCGTACTTTGAATTCATGGAAGATGACTTTGGTAGGGACTCTCAGGAAAAATAAGGCATTTTTACCACCAAATATGCAGGCATCTAAAGACAGGCCTATATACTCAACCATTTTCGCATTCAACAAAGATGCAACAATATGTTCCTATGTTCCAAAGAAAAACAAATCTGTTATTCTTTTATCAACGATGCACACTACAGGCCAAGTAGATGATACTACCGTGGCGAAGCCTGAAATAATAAAATATTATAATCAAACAAAAGGAGGCGTTGACACCATGGATAAGATGCTAGGCGAGTATACAGTAAAACGTAGAACAAATCGTTGGCCATTGGCATTTTTTTTCAACACAATAGATGTTGGTGGCTTGGCTTCTTATTGTATTTACAAGGAACACAATCCAAATTTTAGAGCAACTGATCAACGACGAAGATTTCTAAAAGATCTTGCTCATGACATGTGCTTGCCCGCTATACAAATGCGATCCCTTATTCCAAAAGTTGTTGGTAATTATTTCACACGTCAGTCGCTAGAAATGGTTCTTGGTCGACAAATAATCGAGCCCATTGTTACTCCAGCCGGAGAAGAACCAAGACGGGATGCTTCTGGGCGTGTTATGGTTGTTGGTAGCTGCCAAATTTGTCGAGGAACAAAGGAAGACTCGTAAAGCGTGTAAATCCTGCTGTAAGCCAGTTTGTAATGAACACTCTGTAGATCAAACTATATGTAAAAAATGTTGCCAAAAAACCAACTGACCTTATATGTAAGATTTTTTTGTTTTTTTGTTACCATTTATATAAATAAATATATGCAGATAAACTTGGCGTTTTCATTCTGGCTATAAAAAATATCTATTTGCATTTAAAACTGATAGAGGTACCCAGGTACCTACACCGTTATTTGTGGGTGAAAAAACTTTGGACCTTATTTATTTCTAAAATAGCGTAAAAATATTATTTCTATTGTAACATTGTGTAGAAAAAACCTAGATTAGAAATGTCACGAAATCACACACTTCAAAGAATTTAAACAAAAAAAGTATTTATATCTAAAATCTGAATAGGTACCCGGGTACCTATTCAGTCACATAAAGGTTAAAGCAATCAAATATCTGTCAATTTAATTCTGTGATTTGATTTAATTTTCCTTCTTCAGTTTTTATTTCCCATTTTTTCTAAGTCGCTCTCTATGTGGACCGTTCATCCAACTTTTTGTCTACTTTTTGGCATGTTTATAACTGGTGTCCACTCTGTTATTCTCTTCACATAACTACTCCCTTCCATCCATTGGATATGTCTCAGCCATCTTATTCTGGATGATTTTATTGTTATTTCTATGTTTTCAGATTCTAGTATTTTATCTATTTCCAAGTTTGTCAGTCTTTCATACTGCCCCTCATTTATTTTCTTTGGTCCATAAATTTTCCTTTCGAATATTTTTAACTTTTACTCATTTCCGGTTGTAATTGCGGTAGTTCCGGTTGCATAAGTCTTATATATTCTCATTTTTATAGTTCTTTTGATTGTTTTGCTCTGCATTACGCCTGTATGCGTTGTGCAATTTCGTCTTTCTTGTCATTTCGTTTGTTAATGTTTTTGCCGAGATAATTAAAGTTTTTGACTATTTATATTCCCCAATATCTATTGATTGATTTTCTTTATTGCCCCTGTCTCTTTGTACTTCCATGAATTTTGTTTTTCCCTTATTAATTTCGAGTCCCCTTTTTCTGGCTTCTGTTATAATCGTTTGCAGCGTTTCTCGTAAAACTTTCCAATTATAATATAGTGGTGGCTAATTACAATTGTACGAAATTTAATCTAATCACCCTGTATTTCATTACAAAAAGAGAAAAGACACTATATAAGCTTTCATTTTTATCAGGCATTAATTTATGAGATATTGTCAATTGAATAAAAAAAGGTTTTTAAAAATCATTTAATTGTAACAAGTTAGCTATGGAATAATAACAAGTATTGATTAGTAGCATGTCATTAAACAAATTTTTGAAATTGTGTCTCAATTTGTGAGGACTCATTAACCACTATTTGAAATGAACTTTCCTGCTGAAGAATTAACAGACATGGTTTGGGTATTGGGAGAAAGTAGTAGGAATTATGTATACTCATAAAAATTTACCAAGAGTGATATCCTGGACATACACAACCCACAAAAAGTTTGTTGAAAAGGTTGATGGATCGTTTTAATCGTACAGGTTCAGTACTCTATGAAAAACATGAAAGGACAAAAACTGCAGTTACTGAGGATAATGAGTTTAATTGTATGCTGGTAGTTGCGGACAATCCTCATGTTAGCACTCGTGAAAATTATGGCCAACAGGATATCAGTGTGTATCATCGAGGAAAACGACGCTTTTCTTGAGGAAGAGACGGTTCGAAAGGTCACCGAATCTTATTTTTACCAGTCTTAAATGTATTACAATCGGATATGTTGAGGAAGAAGTGATCCAGATGGCAGAACGGTCATCAACACCCACCTCCTGTACTAATACTTCCAAAGTTACATAATTCAAAGTCACTTCCTACCTCACATGTTCAAAAATTCACTGGAGATTTGAAATTTCGGCCTTCATTATTCGTTATGTATAATCAAATTATATATAACAATACTTCAATTTCAAATGCTTCCAAGCTAAAGTATCCCCTTTCTTACCTAGAGGGCGAATCTCAGAGATTGCCAATTATATTTTGGCTTATGACAAATTGGTTAAAAGGTACCAAAATAAACGTTTTTTGGCAAACAATGCCATGAATTCAATCATGGGTGAAACCTGTTAAAATAATACATCAAAGGATATAAGAAATCTGTTTAACACATTGTTTTGTGCCACCACAATCCTTACTAAACGAACAATGTCCGGACGAACCGCCGCACAGTTCACGTACTATCAGATTGCACTCCAGATGTCAAAATGTCGATTAACCAATAGCTTCACGATACACAAAAATTTTGACTACAGAACTTCAATCCCCGCAAGATGCTCCAACTTTAAGGCGCGTTGCGTAGGGATAGTGTGTTCAAAGTAATACTACGGGAACGTGCTCCAAAATAACAAAAATATATCGCCGTTTAGTTAGTAAGAAAATGTAGTAAACAACATTTGCATACTCTCAATATTAACCAACTGAGACAATAAACACAACTCTACTATCTGAACACTTATACCACTCATTCCAGCAAGTTGACTGTCGCCTACAGTCAATAATTCGCGAAAGAGCTAATTTTATCTTGATGCACTTTTTGTAATGTAAACATAATAGATGGTAGTAAGAATGAACATAAAAAAAGATGTTATATGGCTTTTATTACCTAACAGCTAATGTTTTATATACAGGGTGTCTCAAAATTGACGCCCGTCCTTTAAGAATATGAATCGGAGGACTAAAACGAATTAAAACGTAAGAATAAAAAAATTGCGTATGTCCATGGTTACAGAGTTATTGACAAAAAACAAAGATCTAACATTCAATGTTTACACTTTATTAAAAACGAAGTCAGCTAAAAACAAATGAGTAGCATAGGCTGCTGTGGTAATGTTAAATGTTAATTATTAGTTCTGTCAACTTTTGTCATAATAAGTATAAGTATAATTTCATACGGTTATTTGTTTTAAAAATGGAACGTTATTATTCCAATCGAGAATATGTTGATATGTTAAAAGTATTAGGTGCACATAATGATAATGCCAGTGCTGCAGCTAGAGCATATACCGTAAAATTCCCAAATCGACGGCACCGTGATGCAAAAACTATACGACGGGTTGAACAAAGATTACTGGAAACAGGTAATTTAAATCCCAGATTAAATAAGGGAGGACGCCATTCTACGCTCAACGTCGTCCAAGAAGAGCAAATTCTTGATTTTGTTGAAGCGGAACCAAATACAAGTCTTCGAGTTACATCGAGACAAACGCATTTCCAAAAAGATACCATTCATAGATTATTAAGAAGGAATGGCTTATATCCATTTAGGCCTCAAAAAGTTCAAGTTTTACATGAAGAAGATAGGGAGCTTCGGATTAATTTTTGTAGATGGTTATTGGATAACGTAAACAATGATCCACATTTTATAGAAAATATTATGTTTACTGATGAGTGTACATTTACCCAGACAGGGATTATAAATACTCATAATTTGCACGAGTGGAGAGATGAAAACCCTTATTCAATACGTAAAAGATGTCACCAAAGACGATGGTCAGTAAACATTTGGGCTGGATTATTAAATAATAATGTAATCGGCACAAATATGTTACCTAACCGACTTAATTCAGCATCGTATTTTCATTTTTTAAACGACAATTTACCACTGCCATTTCTCGATCAAGTTCCATTAGCAACTAGATTGAATTGTTGGTTCCAACATGATGGTGCTCCTGCACATTATGGTAGATAAGTGAGAACATTACTAAATCAAACATTCCCCGACTGTTGGATTGGAAGAGGTGGACCCGTACTATGGCCACCTAGATCTCCAGATCTAAATCCCTTAGATCTTTTCTTCTGGGGATTCTTGAAAGAAAAAATTTACTTTGAACCTGTTGAGAGTGCGGAAGATGTAGTAGCTCGTATTCACGCTGCTGTGACATTTATAGACGAAAACATGCTACAGAGGGTTCGTGATTCAATGATAAATCGTGCAAATATTTGCATTGAAGTAGGAGGCGATTTGTTTGAACACCTTTTATAAATTAATTTCTTGTTTTGTAACAAATATTCGTTTTTAATAAAGTGTAAACATTGAATGTTAGATGTTAGATGGACATAACGCAATTTTTTTATTCCTACGATTTAATTCAATTTGCACAACAAAATAGACTCCCTGTACGCTACAAGAGTGGGATTCCACAGGAGTAGCATAATTGATCACGTAATGAGCAACAAAAAACTGAAGTGTGAAATAACATTAAAAGACCATAGCATATCGGACCATAAGTTGATGAAAATTACAGTTGATCAGCAGGTTATGGAAAAGTCTCAAAAGTTGTCACAAGGAGTAATGTGAATATAGCAGACTGGAGAAGTCGAGTTAGTTTAGAATTAAACAACAAAACCATATCAAGCTTTGGTGAGCTAGCTAATATACTTTGCAAAACTAAAACTCTAAGTACAAAGCAGAAAAATATAAAAATCATTAATAACAATGACTGGATCACAAACGAATTTATTGCTAAAGTGAAATATCGAGACCGATTATACAGGATGTGGAAGAGGTTAAAAACTCGTCACTCTGAAAGTGAATTTAAAAAAGCAAAAAATGCGGTAACCAATCAAGCCAAACAACTGAAGATCAAATGGGCGAATAGAGAATTCTCAAAAACTGAAAACAACCCAAAAAAGGCCTGGAACTTGATAAATAACTTGGTGCATAACAAGAACTCTGAGAACTCCAACAACATCAAACATATTAATATTTCTGATGAGATTTTTACAGATGAGACAATAATTTCCAATAAATTCAATGGACACTATGCAACAATCGGAGAGAAGCTAGCCTCAGAAATTCCACCGGCATATAATCAAGAATATACTGAACAAGAATCCACGGACTCAATCGATCTTGGTTTATGTGATGAAAGTGAAATCAATAGTGTAATTAAAAGTATAAAGTCAAATTCAGCTGGTCATGATGGAGTGAGCAAGTGGGATTTACTAAATCTCCTAGACATAATAATTGTAACTATTACTCGTCTTGTAAATAATGTTCTCACCACGAGAAAATTTCCAGAAGAACTCAAGGTTGCAAAAATATTACCTCTACATAAAGGTGGGTTGAAAGATTTGATAATTAACTATAGGCCCATATCAATACTGAGCATCTTTTCAAAAATTATTGAAAAAATAGTCAAAAAAATAATTGCACTTTATGTAAAAGATACCTTTGGCTTTGATAAATATCAATATGGCTTCCAGGAAGCAAGTAGTACCACGAGTGCAACAACTGATCTTCTGGAAAGTGTTTCTGCTGAAATTAATAAGAACAATTATGTCATTCTTGTGTTTGTAGATTTACAAAAGGCGTTTGATACCGTGGACATTGAAATTCTATTGAAATAATAGAGTAAAATGGGTTTTCGGGGAACTGCTTATAAACTACTCAAGACATACCTAGAACACCGAAGTCATTACACTGTTGTCAATAATGTGAGTAGTGAGAAAAGAAACGTCAATATGGGAGTCCCTCAGGGGTCCGTTTTAGGTCCAATTCTATATCTTTCATATGTACAATGTGTAGGTACAAAGGCAAAATATTTCAGTTTTGCAGATGACACGGTATTGGTATATTCAAGTCCATGTTTGAAAAGTATTGAATCTACCATAAATGGGGACTTAACCCACTATTCTGATTGGCTGCGGTGTAATAAACTTAGTATAAATGTCAAAAAAAACCGTATACATGTGTATTAAACTAAAAAAATAAGCCATTTCATGATCTGCAAATTAGATTTGATAATAATCTACTGGACTGTGTTGATTATCACAAATATTTGGGATTATATATTGATGAAAAATAGAGTTGGCACAAACACATAAATTATATCACTAGTAAAATAGTTCCAATAGTAGGCGCATTGAAAAGATGTGCTTACATGATGAGTGACAAACATAAAAACACAATTTATTATTGCTTAATTGGATCCAGATTGAGATATCTTATTAACTGTTGGGGAAATGCTTCAGATACATTAATTTCAAAATTACAAATTATGCAAAATAAAACCATAAAGGTATTGTATAACTATGACTCACGAAAATCTACTGCAGAACTTTATTCAGAAACGAAATTACTCAATATCAAAAATTTGAAGAAACTTGAACAAGTTAAACTAGTTCATGGCATGCAAGTTGGCTATATTAAATCAAATCACACATTCATGTTAGCACAAGACGTGCACAATCATGACACTCGAAATAAAGATTTTTCAAGAAACGAATTGAGACTTTCCAAAAAAACCCAAGATTCGCCGATTTATAGGGCAATTGAAGCATACAACACAATTCCAGCACGAATAAAAGAAATAGAAAATAAAAATTCATTCAATATCAAATTAAAACTGCATCTGAAATGTATTATGTTAGATGTATGACTATTTAACAATATGATTCATGTGATATCTGTAAATACTCTGTGATATATCTATTTAAATGAATTAATGCCAAAAAAGTTATTTGTATGTGTGTATATAACAAACATTGCACTATCCAGCTATTCTGTATTATGTACTATTTCATTATATTTTATATTTGATTATGTACTATATTTTTTGTATAGGCCTTGTTATCAGTATCCTTTTTGTACTGTATTTGAGGTCATAAATAAATAAATAAATAATTCGTTTTAGCCCCCCGATTCATATTCTGAAAGGACGGACGTCAATTTTGAGACACCCTGTATATACGATAGCATAAATGTTTCCCAAAAATAAATAAGAGTCACTGGACTCCCTAGTATATAGGTTGAGTCGAAATAATTTGAAATTTAATGGAGAGAAATATTCCAAAGTTCCGGTATCTGAATTTGTACAACGAGAAAATTGAAACATATCAAATAGAACAAAGATTGCTCAGTTATACAAATACAAATAATGAACAAATATACTAAGCAAAAGAGATGATTTTAAGAAGGTTATGAAGTGCCAGCAGGAAACAGACCACCCAATTGAAAAACCACATTTCAAGAAATAATACAAAGGCACTCTGAAAATTAGTAGACCGCCAGGTTTTGATAAAGAAGAGGAAACAATTATGGAAGAAAACTACAAGAACGTTTTTAGTTTTCTTATCTTCACTAAATATTTATCCAGGTGTGAGTTTTTCTATGGGACTTATTCTATGGTTGTTGTTTAAAATAACACATTTTCAAGTTCTACGAGTACATATTTTTTAAACACAAATTAAGTTTCCTCTATGAGTAATAAATTAAACTAAAATCTAATAATTATTCAGGTGGTGAAAAGATCAGATCTCTCTAGTCTGTCGATTCGTTTAATCATTTTTTGCTAATTCAGATGATTAATCAAGAAGCGAAGCAGTCAGACTCAATGGTTAATCTTTCGTAGCGATCAGAAGAAGAAGCGTTACGATCTCGACAATCGAAGTACACAAGTTGGCGGGGATGCCGTTTATAACTTGGCAACGTACCATTAAATTATTAATTTTCGACCGAGTTATGTTATCAATACTATTAATTAGAAGTAAAATGAATAATTAGTTCACAGAACGCATTTTTGTCGAAGATGGTATCGCGTCTGGCATGCATGCTGCCCAAGGCACGGAACGTTAAAGTACGAACCTGTCAGATCTTAACGGCGTAATAAATAAGTAATAAGAGGTATTAGATACGGATCTTTTTGTGGGGATGGGCGATTACCAGACGTTTTGGTTTCGGTATTCAACAACAAATTTGACAATAATAAAATACGAGATAAAATTTCAGTTTTCAAATCACTTTTCTTTACATTACGAGCAAAATAAAATGAAAAACTAGTTTGATAAAAAAAACGAGCGTAGCATAATTTTATTCGAGCATTTGTCTCAAATGGAGCCTAAACTAGAAATAGATGACTGTCTTTAATCCGGAAGCAGACGATTCACAACCAAGTTAAACCGGAAAACATGAAAAACTCCATTGTCGATTTTATTATTGCCATATTTTCTATAGGCGGAATATATAAAATACTTTGTATGGGAGTTTGTAGTCAAACGCAGTCGTTTGTCAACTGCTTAATGACTTGTGAATTTGAGTTTAGTGTTGTTGGCAGCAATGGGTGTGTCTGTTGTTAGTTGTCAAACTTTTTATTGTAAATTGACTGGGGTCTTTTGTATGCAATATTTGCATTTACTTTTGCCGGCTCGACTACATCATAAATGCAAACGGGAACGTGTTGGTGACATGATTTATATGAGCTTAAAAACCAAGAGTAAATATGATAATCGTAGGAATTATTTTTTGAGTCAAATTCATTAGGAATTAATAATGTATTTTGAAGCAGCGACTCTCAGTATTTACTCAAGTAAAACGAGAGCATTTATAGAGTGAAATGTTATTAAGTAGTATTTGACTCTCTCGGCATTTAAAGTTTGTTTAGCCGTTTAGGAGTAACAACGGTTTATTAAAAAAGTGAAAAATTCGGAGATTACTTTCAGAACAATTCTCTTATACACAACACCACCAAAATATAACATAAACAGTTTAACAACAACTACACTTAGGGCTCCCGTAAGGGCTACTGGCAACTGTGTGCAAAAAAGGATTTTGGCGCCCCTTAAGGCATAAAGATTTCCTACTTAAGAAATATAACATCTTTAAATAGGTGAGTTTCTTGGTTATTAATTGGAGTTTTGAAGAATTATAGCTGTAAATAATTACTTTTGCCTAGGAATATGTAATAAAAAGATTGTGGACTGCATGTAGACAAACGGTTAAACAAAATATCGTTCTCAGAGGAAGCTTTATGTTGCGTATATTGTTTGGCAACTTTTATATGCCCATATATTTTTTCAATTCGTGATAATATTTAATTATTATTAGGTGTTGCAAGAAGGTGTAATTTCAACCAGACGGACGTGGAGGGGGCGATCCAGAGTTTTATAAAAAGAAGTAGCGAGAGAATTCAAGCAAAAGAAAATAAAAAAGTGTAAAACTGTTATTATATATTATATACACAGTGTGACATACTACGGACCAGGACACCCTTTTCTATAAAATGTTTGAGATGTACGATTTTTTTAAGTACACATGTATCTATTGAACCTATTGCGGTGATCTAGCTGATAATCCCAGCCTGAAATGATTTTTTTGTCAGCAATTTTTTGGAAAAACAGAATATTTTGACTTTTTTTTGTCAAATTGTGTCAAATGATGATTTTTTCATAGTTTTAATGTTTTGATTTTTAATTTTTTTTACTTACAAAAGGAGGAAGGCATCGAAAATTTTGAAAATTATCATGTCGTTGTCCTTAGTCCTTATATATGAATGTAAAATATAAATATTTGAATAAATGTTTATACAGATATTATGGTATTTATTTTCCTGTTTCCATTAAAAAGATCCTGAGAAGGTCCTTTAAAACATATAAGAGGACGTACTTGGGAGGTACATTATCACAATTGAGGGGTCGTACTTGGGATGTCCTAATTAGGACTTCCAAGGGACGTATGGTTTAGTAACAAAAGACGTCCTGAGGATGGCTAAGGGTCTGAAACGGACGTACCGGGGACTTCGGATGTCTGATAACGGACATCCTGGGAACGTTTTAAGTACGTCCTTGTGCTGTCTGGGAAGGTGTGAGATACTGTGCCAATGGATGCATGGCACTGCCGAGTGAGTCGTAAACAGTTCCTCCAGGTACCGGGCACCCTCTGGATGACACTTAGCTTTATCGAGGTATCCAGGCTCTGCTTAGATGGATTGAATAATTCCTAGGCTACTCGTCGGATCAATCTATGAGCTTATTTTCAGAATACCCCCCTTTACACGGGTCTCAAAAGAGACCTCGAACATATTCGCCAGAAGTATATGAAAACTCAATATTTTATGAAAAGTACTATATAATCAACAGAAAAGAAGACAGTTTTGAGAAAGTATCACCTTTCACAATCCATAAATCACTTACCTTTTTAATAGGAGAAACTCAAAATACGAAAAAACTAAGAAATGGAACACTACTGATAGAAGTTAAGAATCAAGCACAATCTGAGAAAACAAAATTAATTAACAAGTTTAACGATATGGAAGTTACAGTCGAGCCCCAAAGAACACTAAACGTAGAAAAAGGAGTTATCACCTGCAGAGATTTATTGAACTCTGATACAGAAGAAATACTGGAGAATTTGCAACCCCAAGGTGTCCATTAATAAAATTCGATACAAAAAACATAGAGCATAAGCTACACAGTTATCAATTAAATATATAGCAGATCCTCATTATTCTACTAACAACTAGGAATTGTTCAAATTAGACTAGGGCGAAATCAGCCAATAATGAAGGAAACAGTACTCTGTTATATATTTACAGGCACAATACAAATCCAATCCAATAGATTGTATTGACAGCTAACATCTCAACTAGCACACTTATTTTTCATTTTTGAAAACGCCCATAACACTTTAACCACATTTTAATCGTTTACAATTATACGCTTCAACTGGTTTCTCAACAAGTACCGTAACATCAATAATTTGTATTAATGATAGATTTGTTTGTGGAGATAATATTGCATTCCCAGCTATTATTGCACAAAACAGTACGAAATTTTTAAACTCCCGCTCTTTCAAAATAGTGGCTGCGCTTGCGCTTGTCATGTGATGAAAAGTACTATTGAAGCAGCATCCCATCTCAGCACTGATGTGTTGAAGAGGTTTGTGTCACGAAGAGGCTGACCAGAAGAAATTCATAAAACCTATAATAAGAAAAAACTACAGCACCTTAGACGATTTGAATTGCGGGGAAAGAAAAGTCAAGAGAAATGTTGGACGTAGAATTGCAATAAGAAAGGTTTGAGAAGTATAAACCAAATTGCCTGTATATCTTCAAGTATTTCGTATCCCGTCATCTTACGAATTTGTTTTCCAATCTAACAATGCAATTCATGATTATATCTACACTTCAATTAATGTCAAAGATCTACTAAAAAGTGTCGTAATTGTGGAATTCTTATTTGAAATATTTACGAAAGAGAGAAGGGATACAGTTTAAACCGATAGACATTCTTAACCTGTCCGATGTTATCAGATTAAAAAAGTGGTTGCAATACCGAGGAAACAGATTATTTCGCTGAGTCTAATTACATTGCATTCTGTTTATTTCGGCAAGGTTTCAGGAGCTACCGTCTAAGAAAATTGTTGCTCAATTCTATTGCCCTCATATCGGAGATACTCCTAAGGTAGAGAATTGGAAATGTTTATGCTCGCGTAAGAAATATTTCTCTCTTCTCTATTCTCCTTACCCTTTGTCACGTTTATTGAACACCCTGCCTGCCTTGTTTATCCTGTACTTTCACAATGCAGTTCAAAGAAACAATTACTAACAAGAAGAGCGTAGAAAAATATACAAATATTTGAATGAAATTAACTGTCTCGACCCTTACTTCGTGGAATCTGCTCATATTAGTATTTTAAAAGAAACTCACGGTTTCTAGTTAATTCCACAATATAATAAAAGTTAAAGAAAATTCTAAAAAATTGACAATTGTTTCGATAAATCAATATCATCGTCAGAATGACAGAAGTTACATTTTATTTGTTGCCTACCTGATGTTTAGTAGTTATTTTTGGCTAGACCAAGAAGTGACCTAACTTGTGACTGACTTAATATATGTTTATAGAAAAAATAAGAAGATGTGATATTACAAATATTGAAGCTTAGATATTATTAGCCCTGTGGTGATATCCTGGATATCATTTTTCCAATTAAGATCAGTATAACTGTGCAATGATATAGAAAACCAGGAAAACTATATCTGCTGATCTTTACAATTATCACTTAAGAAGACATTTTATTAGTTTTCCTGGTTTTCTATATCATTGCACAGTTATACTGATCTTAATTTGAAAAATGATATCCAGGATATCACCATAGGGCTGATAATATCTAAGCTTCAATGTTTGTAATATCACATCTTCTTCTTTTTTCTATAAACATATATTAAATCAATCACAAGGTCACTTCTTGGTCTAGCCAAAAATAACTACTAAACATCAGGTAGGCATTAAATAAAATGTAACTTCTGTCATTCTGACGATGATATTAATTTATCGAAACAATTGTCAATTTTTTAGAATTTTCAATAACTTTTATTATATTGTGGAATTAACTAGAAACCGTGAGTTTCATTTAAAATACAAATATTTGACTCAATTTAAAATTCCATAGTAATATTTTTTCTGTTGATTATTATATGTATGTTTGTAATACAGATAATTTCATCACGCACAAAGCTGACAAGCTTGCCCTATTCGAACTTGGAGGAATAAAAAGCGTCCATTTGAATTTTAAAGGTTTACAATTTATTTTTAACGTAAGCTAATATTATTACTTTTCCGCCAACCTATCTAATATGCGAGAAAAGTATTGGTTTACCCACAAAAAAGTTGGAAATTTGAAATTTTTTTCAATTATTTTTACGTTATCCATCAACAACAACACGAAAAAACGGTTTTTAGAAACAAAATCCTGTGTGTATGTCGTAGTCGTCGTCGTCGTTGTCGTCGGCCACTTTTCCTTGCAAGTCTTGTTAGCACGATGCAGCCTCCGTAGTGCAATAAGTCACCAATTTTATGATGGAATATTGTTAAGGACATTTCACAGATGAACCCTATTGATTTTCAGCTCACCAGAGCCAGTACAACGGGTGCTATGGTACTTGAAGTACGACATTTTGTCGTTTTTCGAGAAATTTCAGTTTGTTAGCACGATACAGCCTCCGGAGTTCAACAAGTCACCAATTTTATGATGGAATATTGTTAAGGACATTTCACAGATGAACCCTATTGATTTTCAGCTCACCAGAGTCAGTACAACGGGTGCTGTGGTACTTGAAGTACGACATTTTGTCGTTTTTCGAGAAGTTTCAGTTTGTTAGCACGATACAGCCTCCGGAGTATATACAAGTGATGAATTTTATGATTGGATATTATTCAGAGCGTCTTAAAGATGAACCCTATTGATATTGAGCTCACTAAAGCCAGTACAACGGGTGCTGTGGTACTTGAAGTACCAAATTTTTGTCATTTTTGGAGAATTTTCAGTTTGTTAGCACGATAAGGCCTCCAGAGAGTATACGATTGATCAACTTTATGAATAAGTATTGTTCAAGGTGTCTCACAGATGTACCCTATTGATTTTCAGTTGACTAGAGCGAGTACAGCGGGTCCTATAAAACTAGATATACTAAATTTTTGGTTATTTTTGGAGAAATTTCGGTTTGTTAGCACGATACATCCCCCGAAGTGTATACAAGTAACAATTTTATGATAGAATATTGTTCAGGGCCACAGATGCGGAAAAGTTAGTTTTAATCTTTAAAACCGTTTATTTTTAAAAGGTTCCAATAGATAATCCTGTGGCTCCAAACCATAAGTTATGGTAGTTAAAATACGTTTCCCTTCGTTAAAAAATGTATTAATCATATTTTCTTTTTCCTTGTTTCGTCTCCAACCTAATATTATGTTGATTGTCGTTACTTCACTTTAAAATATCTTACATATTTATTCTTTTGTTAGAAAGGAAATTATCCATTGTAAAATATACCTACAATTTTTTTTTCTACATTCATATTACATGAACGTGAGAATCAGCAATATATTTTATCACGCCCATAAATTAACAAGAGGTTAGTGAATTTTTTTTCATCAAAGTGACTATAATTTGTGTACTTATTTTTTTACAATGCACGCGAGGCAAACAACATATGTGTCACGATTCTAGGGGTAAATAAATCAAGTGGCACTTTTATTTTAAAATTACATAAATATATAAGTAAAGAAAATAGTATAACGTTCATTTTTTTTGTTCTCAAATTGAAAACTAAAGGAAAAGTGAAAACAAAATCATCACTGCACATAACAATAGTTTTTTGAAAGCATGCGTGACAGTAGTTATTGAAGTAGTTCATTTTATAAAAACCAGACCACTAAAATCAAGGATGTTATCTTTTCTATGTGAAAACATGGGAGCTGGGCATTAAACTTGTGTGCTATCCTTTAAACTAAATTAAATATATTTCAAAATAAAAATCAACTTCACATTTTCCAACTCAGACTAATATAAGCTTATCATGTGAGATCAAGTATTATATCATTAAACAACGCATTCCACACATACATATATATTTACATCACTGACGTCTATACATTTTCCTTTTTTTTTATTACGGTAGAGCAGTGATTAGCAATTAAAATATGGAACAAACATGTTTCTTATGTAAATTAATGATATTGTAGGTAATTACATTTTATAACGTTGTTGTGAATACTGTGAATGACCTGGGTAATTACGATTTAATGGTAAATATGGATTTGTTGATTAATTATGAGACGACAAAATTACCACATATTTTCTTACTAATTGAAGCAAATGAATATCTTTTCCAACAATATTTGTTTAGTAAATAAACTTCAGAAAGTAGACTTCCATTTGTTTTTTGGTTCTATTTATTTTAAAGGTTTTTCAAGTAGCTTGAGTTGATTTAAGAGAGAACACCTTCTTGTGCTCATTTGATATCATCTAATCCTGTGTCCTGCGTCAGTATCTAGGTTGGTTAAATATCTTTTGAGTGTTTCAGTAGCAAGTTGACTGCATTTTTCACAGCACAGATCTGGTATTTTACTCATTAAAGTTTTGACAATGACCGGAAGCTTTTTTATCGATCGTATAGTCCAGTGGTTCCCAACATTTTCTGGACCACCGCCCCCCATAGAAGAGAACAAAAATTTCACCCCCCCCCCCAGTCGCTGGTTAGTCCAAAGTAGTTTATATTATTTCAATATCATCTGTACCGTCCCAATTGATCTGTATTTATTTAGCTTTAATTTCAGTTAATGTCTAAATTTTATTTTAGAGGAATGATGAAGTAGAAATTTATTAAACGACTACCAAATGTACAATAAAATTGTTTATTAAACTTTTAAATATAAACACAGAATCAATAAGAAATACAATCACAATATAAATAAGAAATGCAATACTATAAGAAATACAAAATTAATAATAAAGAAAAAATCAATGAGACGGTTGAGGCTGATGAAGTATTACCAGTTTGTTAAAATCGGGTTCCAATTTCGTTAACATCAATCGCAGATCGCTACGTTCAGTGATGTGTAGTCTGTTCCTCTTCTTTGACAGCAAATCAGTTACTGCACTGAATACACGCTCAGCCATATAGGACGAAGGAAATGCAATTAACAAGTTCTGTACTATTGTCCACAATCCAGGATAGAGAACTGGTATTGGTTTTTGAAGCCAGAACTCTTGATATCCACGTTTGAGTTTTACTTTCAGTTCTTCGTTAGTTGTGAGTTCTAATAGCTCCTCTTCCAAATTTGATAAGCCTTCAGTATCAGTGTTTGCGAAAGGATCTATAACCCAACTTGGTATTTCCAAGTTTAAAATATCTTGGAAACGCTCTGTAAAATCAACATGAAGAACTTCCAAGTGGTGGCAGTAAGTAAGTAAATCTTCCGGATTTGCAGACACTGTTGATAATGTGGGAAAATGGTTGTACTCACCTCTACCAAGATTTCTTTTGAATATAAGAAGTTTTCCTGCAAAAGCAGCTATGACGTTTTTAGTTTTAATTAATTGTAGATTAACTTGATTAAATACCTTAAACAGGTCCGTCAATCCGGTGAATAATACAATGTACAGCGAGTACATTTGGCACTGCTTTTCTCAAATGTGCTATAAAACCCTTATGACGCCCGGTCATTGCTGGAGCACTATCAGTAGCAGCAGACAAAATATTGCTAATAGGAATTTCTTTCTCTTGAGAAAATTCTTGCATGATAATAAATATACAATGTCCCTTTGTATCAGATTCCAAATTCTTAGCAAATAATAACTCTTCATGAATGTTTTCTTTTTTTATAAATCGTACGTATGATAAGAGTAGAACTTCGTTACTTGGTAGAGTTGATTCATCGAGTTGAATGGAAAATTTGCAAGTATTTAGGTAATCGCATAATGATATTTCAACGTCATTTGCCATTTCATTACTTGCACTGAATTATTACTGAGAGGAATTTTTTTAATGATATCAAATGGTGTCTTATGATGGAGAACTGTTTTTAATATCTCTTTGACTGCCGGCAAAATTAATTCCTCGCCAATGGTGTGTGGTTTTCCTGACTTTGCGATTAATAAAGAAACGTTATATGAGGCTCGTAGCCCATCATCGTCTCGTTTAGAAGACGATGCAAAAAGGTTTGATATAGTTGGCTGTTTAAAATATTGTTTTTCGAGTTCTTGAAAATAGAATATATCTTTGTTCTTCTTATCAGGATGCATTTTATGTAAATACTCTTGTAGCCTAGAAGGTTTCATAGCTTCATTTGAAAAATCTTTTCGGTAAATTAAACACATAGGTAATGATTTGTTTGTAGAGGATTCCGCAAATCCATATTTTAAATATTCAATACTGTATTGCCGGCATTTCTTTTAGGCTTATTTCAGAATGAAATATGACTATTGTAAAGAGTAAATTTATATATATATGTTATGTGTTATAACGGAATTTGTAAGCATGATAGAGGGCGTATTTTTCGACGGATCGGAACTAAACTCGTTACAAAAATTGGTTCGGCCAAAATCTTGGACGAGTTCGTTAACGGGCCAAATCGGCTCACTAGAAACAAAATGGCGGCCTGTCAAAATTGAAAAAAAATCGTATTTCTTATGTTTTTGATCTAACGCAAAAAAGTTACTGAGATTGTTCACTTTTTTCTAGAACGTACATGAAAACATTTATTTAAGAAAATTTAAATTTTGTTTTTTTTTGTTTTGAATCTGATGCAAAAGCTTTACTGAAATAAGCCGTCCAATTGGTCTTGTGCCATTGGGATTTTTTAATTTAGAAGTAGATTCAGCCATTTTCATACAAAAATTAAATTCTCAATAGATTTATAGATAGTAATGTTTATAAAATGACACACCACTCACGATTATTTACTACGGCAGAGCTTATGATTCACGACTATATATCGCGGCCAAGCACATACAACTAACTAACAATATAGCTGTTGCTTTTATACGTTTCATTTCGTGCATGATTCAACTTGTCTGTGTGCGAACATGTCGAAACATGTTATTTTGTATGAACATCGCGCGTTCGCTTATCAACGTGCGAGGACAAGTCATATACTTCTATTCTGAACTAAAAGAAATTATTATAATTATTAGTATTATTATTATTAATGCTAATTTAAAACTGCTTATTAACCCTTATTAAATCATTTTTATTTCACCATTCCTCTCGACTGCTTATTATTTGCTTATGAATCCGCTACCGCCCCCCTAAAAGGCTGCAGCGCCCACAGGGGGGCGGTATCGCCCCCGTTGGGAACCATTGGTATAGTCTATGAAAGGTTCTTATTTGGGGTCTTTTAGTTGGTTGTAGTTGTTGCCAAGAAATATTTCATTGAAGGATAATGTAGTTAAACTAAATAGATATCATATAAACCAAAACTGTTTTTGAAAAACTTTTCGAGCTGATAAACAGTGCAAACTTATAAAATTGTTAAGAATACCTGGAAAATAAGACTCCGAAATAAGGAATGTTTGGTTTACCTTGACAAAAAATTGTATGAACATGATACTATATTATATCTCAAATAGTAGCAGTAATGTTAATAATTCCTACAAGAAATCCTCGAAGAAGAACTCGGAAAGAGGGATTACTGCTGATAGACCTCTCTGAATGTCGACATACTTACTGAGCTGTGAAATAAGGGTTCTTTAAATTTTTTGCGAATTCATCAAGTTCACAACATTTCTGCTGATAATTTACCATCACCCGGTACCTCTAACTTTCCGTTTGGTCATTATAATACAGGGTGATATGTTTCGGTGGCACATTAAATTAAAATCTGAAAATTTGTACCAAGGAGTTTTCGGTAATGATCTATCGAATGAAAATATGCTCAACTTCCGGCGACTTCCGGTTATACCAGAAGTAGACGTCAGCTTTATTATTTTGAATAGAACAGCCTAGATTTTTTTACATTTTTATATTAAACGTAATAAAATAATGTCAGTTGCATAAGGGTTTCCTATACCTATCTTTCATGGTTTTCAAGATATTTTAGTAGTTGCGAAATACAGTGTTTCACAAAAAATTGAATAACAAAAACTTGAACCAAAAAAGTTCTTAAAAATATAATAAAACGATTTTAAGGCCACTTTTTGCAATTTTACAAGGTGTTCCAAAAAGTGTGAAATATCTAAGACACCTTTCAACTTATATAACTTGTTTGACTTAAATGCAACACTCTGTATTTTTTTACTTTATTCGATGGAGTAAATTATTTTCTTTCAAACGATATATGGGTTCTCTATACTCATAATTAGTATTTTTTACGTAATCATATAAAATCTGTTTCTAGAGAGTTATCAAGCTTTTTTATTTTTTATAAAGACTTAGTAGTGTCAAATTTGCTAAACAGTTTAAAATAATAATAATAAAGTTTTTTTAAATCTTTTATTCATCAAGTTTGTAAAAAAAAATTAATCTAGAATATTTTAAAATTTTTGTTGCACGATACTTAAATGTACATAAAGTATTAAAAAACCTTACAAGAACATGGAACGTTTGTTTCTAAAACAAGAAATAAATCAATGAGAATAATGGAATTTATGTATTATTGGGATGTTTTACGGATTATCCCAATTATAACAAATGTTCAAAAATGTCACCATTTTGATGCAAACATTTTTCACATCGTTCAACCACAGCACAATTGCTTATTTGAAAAAGATGTTCGGCTGTCAAAGAAGCAAATGCCAGCCGTACTCTATGCATGGTATCTTGGTATCATGGTGGTAAGAGGGTGCTAGTAAACAACATTTTTTATATAGCCCCATATTGAAAAATCCAGAAGGCTCAAATCTGGAGAGCGAGGTGGCCATCTATATGGTCCTTTAGTTGCCAGCCATCTTCCATTAAACATTTCTTCCAATCTGGCGGATACACTTTGAACACTATTAGGAGGGTCCCATCCTGTTGGTACCAAAAATACTAATTATGAGTATAGATGGGTATAGGGAACCCATATAACGTTTGAAAGGAAACAATTTACTCTATCCAATAAAGTAGAAAGTACAGGGTGCTGCATTTAAGTTAAGCAAGTTATTTGAGTTGACAGGTGTCTTCTCACTTTTTGGAACACCTTGTAAAATTTATCGTTATAGATAATATTGCAAAAAGTTGCCTTAAAGCCTTTTTATTAATTTTTTAAAAACTTTTTTGGTTGTTGTACCATTTTTTGTGAAACACTGTATTTCGCAAAAAACTAAGATATTTCGAAAATAATAACAGGTAGATATTAAACAGCCATTATTTTTGTACGTTTAATTTAAAAATGTAATAAAAATATAGGGCATTCCATTTAAAATAACGAAGCTGACGTTTACTTCTGGTATAACCGGAAGTCGCCGGAAGTTGAGCATATTGTCATCCGATAGATCATTGCCGAAAACCTCGTAGTACAAATTTTAATTCTGGCTAGTTTTCCTATAACGTCTATATCCTTTGCTAACATATGTCCATTCTACATCTTCAATTTTTGTTTCTCATTGATTTTAATGTTCTGTGCGGAACAGTTTTCACTTAGATTTGCTGTCTTCTATTTTGTGACCAAATACGGTGCACACTTCCTTTCTTTCTTAATCAGGCCTTAATATTATTTGAATATATGTTATATCTATATTTATCCAAAATGTCAAAAAAGATGTTTCTTTAATGATGAGTTTTTAATATATTTTTGTTTGGTTTCAGGTCAAAGTGTGGTTCCAAAACAGAAGGACCAAACACAAAAGAATGCAGCAAGAAGAAGAAGCCAAAACGAGTTCCGGCAACAAATCCGGTTCGCCTAGTTCTCAAAATAATTCGCATCAAGTCAATAAGTGGAAGGAAGAAGCATCAGACGAATACGGGGAATACATTGACATGGACATGGAGGACGATTGTATCAGTGATGTTGAAAGTGAAACATAAAATGGTGATATTTGGTGGAATAATAGAACTACAAAAAAAACTCTTTTTTTGGTGAAAAAAATCCATCGAAAATTCCGTGTATATATAAATTCGAACTGATGGAATTGCAATAACCCTACCAGACATTTTTTAATAGTGCCAATTGAAGCGTGTGCCAAACTTTCCTTGTTCCAGTGCCAATTTTTCAAAGGAATGTCCTGTTGTTACTAGTTTTCAAATTGTACATAGCCATTATTTATTTCAAACTTATAATTTTATATTTATTTTGTTGTATATATTTAGGTGTCAAAGTATTAGCTTCTTTTTCTATTTTGGAAACGAAAAATATAAGAAAATGTTTAAAATATGTTTTTCTATTTATATTTTTAATAAAATTTATCGATTGAGTAATCATTTGAATAATATAAAACGTCATTGGACGCTAAAATCTAGGCGCTTATTGTACAAGGATTAAGAGGAAATGAAGGTAATAAAGAAAATAATTTTGTGTGATAGTTTTTACGATACGTTATTAACCAAGTAAAGCCAGCACAAGTGCTTTTTATTATCCCTGTTTAACAATTAGTCCAGGAAATCTGGGTATGTAAGCGTCATTTTCGAGGTAACGGCTGATACTTGGTAAAAAGTTATTAAAAATGGTGTACAACAAAACTGAACTTATGCGACCTCTCTAAACGGACCGGAACATTGTTTATGATTCGATTTACAACAAAAGTACATTGACTAAAGATTTTAGGGATATTTTTTGTTTTTCGATACTCGCATAAATTGTTGACTGATAGGCATCCGACTTCGATTGTCCGTAACTCAGTCGTTTGTCAATAAATCTTAACGTATTTTTTCAATTAAAGCTCTTTCCATGCCCCTCCTATGTGCGTACTTAATTCTCGACAAAAATCGGCGGATATAGTGTCAAATTAATTATGCAACTAAGCCAAATATGAAAAAAAATTCGCGTTGTTGCAAAAATGTATTTTTTTTAAAATGATGGGTATCGATGTCTTATTATGAAATCTAACAGTGAAAAAATTGGCGCGAGGTTGCATAGCTTACAGAACTCTGCAAGTCAATTTTCAGTTAATTTGTTTATAAGGCCATAATTCATAAACTATTGAATTTACAGACCCCATCTTTCGTAAGTATCATTTTTAATGAGTGAGAATAGATAAGTGTGATGTGGAAGTGTTAGTGTAATAAATGCTCATTATAATTTTATTTATTAACAATAACGTTATCAGTTGTTTATTTGCCAATAACTTTTGACCCAATCAATTTTTTTTACGTGTAAGGTCTAAAATTGTAGGTCTTTAAACGAAGAAAAAAAAAGTATTTAACTTTTTGTCTGTACTATGCACGAGAAAAAAGATATACCTGAAAAATCTACAGAAGGCATGGAAAATGAGTGTAAATCGAATCATAAACAATGTTCCGGTCCGATTTGAGAGGTCGCAATAGTTAAGTTTTGTTGTACACCATTTTTACTAACTTTTAACCAAGTATCAGCCGTTACCTCGAAAATGACGCAAAATGATCATTTTAGGTCTGATTTTCCTGGACTAAACCTTTTATAATGATTCGTTATTTATATGAGAATTTTACTTTGAATAAAAGAATCAAATACAAATTATAAAGTCAAAAAATTATGTGACAACTTATTTAGAATTTGTTAGATATAAGTGTGTCAACAAGTTAACCATTAGACAAATGTTTCATCCAGGTTGATGTGATTTGGCGTGTAATTTAACTCGATTTCATCCAAACTCAAAGAACTTCTAAATTTAAAAAACTACTCTTTCGGCAAAATATTCGTGATCCCATCAGCAATCACATCTTGAGTCGGACAATAGTAACATTTGATTACATTATTTATCACTAACTGTCGCAAATGATGATATTTTACATCAATATCTGCAGATGACTTTTTCATTTGCATTTAATTTTATACACCCTTGGTTATCTTCGTAGAAACAAATTACTCCGTCACATTTCAGTCCAAAATCAGAAGTCAGAAAAGTCTTGTTGAAGATAGAGAAACTGACGTTTGCTTCTTGCTGCACCAATAAATGGGATTGTTACTAACTAATAAAATAAAACTGACTTACGATCTGTCATATTACCTGCCCAATTTGAGTCCGCGTATCGACCCTTACTTCGTGGAATCTACTCATGTTACTGATAAATGAAACTTACAGTTTCTAGATAATTCCAGAATATATTGAAAAAAATTACTCTGATTCATATATCCTTTTGGTTAAGTCATATAAATTTCTTCATTTAAGCAGTTTTCACATAGAAATATCCGACATTGAATTTGTTGACGGCAGCATTTTTCAACAAAATTCGGAAGATACTTTGTATCAACACGGGGAAAAAATACAATCGTAATCATCTCTATATGTCTGCGGAAAGCCTTTAGCAATCAACCTTATCTTGTATTTAGTTGCATCAGTTTTAATTTTAAAAACCCACTTACATTGTACTGGTTTTTTATCTTCAGAAAATTCTTTTAAATACCACACTTCCTTCTGTTGAAAAACATTAATTCATCTTCCATTGCGTTCATCTATTTGAGTTTTTTGTTCTCAGGAAATTTCATCATATCTTTCCATGACTTGGGTTCTTCAGGATATATTGATACTGCAGTGTACGAAAGTTTATCCGAAGACATCCTTTTATTATTTCTTAAGGATTGCCCCACTGTTTAAATTTCATTTAACGAAGAAGAAGAAATTTAACAATTTCCTGTAGTCTCATCTAATTCAAATTCTGTAATACCTATTGACACTTGAGTCTTCACAGTAACAGCATTCTCTTAATTATCTTCCTTATTTCTTTCTTATGCAGCTTCTTCTTTATTAGTATTTCTAGTTGTGGTTTCTCGATAAACTTCACTGTTCAATTGAATATTATTCTATCATTTGACTAATCCGAAATTCTCTAACAACCATGATTTTCTGTATATCCCACTGAAAATCCTTTTTTTTGTTCTCTAGGATTCCATATACTTCTTTCCTGTTTTGGAACAAAGGCATTTACATTCAAAACTTCTTAGATGATCTAATTTTGGTTTCTCTTATTTCCATATTACGTAGGGGGTAGTATCAATAGCTTTGCTTGGAAAGCGATTTTTATGATGATTGACTGTAGTGATGGTTTCACTCCATATGAGTTTAGCATCAAATAACATACATCTTGCTGATTCACACAATGTCCGATGTTTGCGTTCAGGTATGCCATTTTGTTCAGGGGAGTAGGGAACCGTTACTTGGGATGCTATAACAATATTCCTTTAAACGACTCACAGCAATATTCTCCCCATTATCAAATAATCTAAAAGCTTTGGGTGTTCTTTCAAATTAAGTTTTCACAGTATCTATTATATATACAAGGTGTGCCGAAACTAATGCGACACAGAGCGCAAGAGTAGATTCTTTATATTAAAATAATGCCTCAGAAATTTTTAAAATTCTTAGAAAGTGATAAAAGGATTATTTTTGAAAATTTGAATAAAGGAGTTCTCTGAGAGGAGATAAACGAATTCTGACTTAATTTTGCTGTAGGCGCTAGGTGGCGCTCCAAAAAGTACTCCATGTTGATAAAAATTCGTTATAATTTTTTCTCAGAAAAATATTATTCTCCTATCTATTTTTCACAGATAAGGTATACTTGTTTTGTGTCGATAAATTTAACCGATTTCGATTTATTTCTTGTTTTTCTATTGGAAACAAATATATAAAAGTTTGTAGTTACTGAATTAAAAAGCTAAAGATTATTTTCAACAACTGTTTAATTGCATTCAGGTAGCTGCATTAAATTCTCAATATGACCCTCCTTTACATTCATGTTTTCAAATGAACACATCCTTCTATGGCAGTGTGGCAAAAGATTCCTTTGAACACTCTCTAAGAATTTGAATTAAGAATTTCAACTTTAACACCCTGTAACTTTTCTAGTGTCCACAAATGTACTAAGGTAAGTTTGACTTAATCGCATTATTTGATGTAAGGATTCTACTCCTGCTCTATGTCTTTTTAATTTCGACACACACTGTATAGTGTTCCGGTTTTTCTTGAATGTAATAAATATATGGAACAGTATCAGGAGAAATCATCAATGAAACTGAGAAAATATCTCTTTTTTTCAAGCGTTTCAGTTTTCACAAGACCACATACTTCCTGATGAATTAGGTCCAAGCATTTACTTGATTGTTTCTTACAACTTTTAGGATATGATTTTTCAATCATTTTTCCTTTTATGCAACTGGCACATTATAAGTACTCCTAGCAGATATATATATATATATATATATATATATATATATATATATATTCCGTTCGTTAACCCTTTTGCAACAATTGTCTTGATATCTTCTGGATCTCCGTGGTAGTCTTGTGTGACAGATATGGATGCAATAAGATTTCTGAGTAGAAATATTCACTTTTGGCGATTCCAGGATTAATTTATATAATCCATTTTCAATTTTACGCACTGTAAGTGTTTTGTAATTGAATTTTATTGATCGTATGTCTTGTTCGAAGCTAACATTGAAATATTTCTCAGACGGTCACGGACAGTAAACTGGAATGTAAATCAGGAACATCATTGATACGAACTGTTTTAATTCTTCTTGTAGTCATTCCTTCCCCCTTTCCCTCACATTTCATTCGTTCGCTATTAGCAACTGTTACTGAGTCACTGTAATTATCCATGTTGCTGAAAAACTCGATTCATTTACTTTCCATAAAAACAGAATTGATCTTTATAATTTTCTGATAACTTACTATATATTTATGGATATATTTCTTCCAGATTAATATGATTTGGTGTGCACTCCAACACAAACTACCTTTAGTTTCCGAGTGACGCGTTTTGTTCTTACTGCTGACTGCGTTCTTTTTTTTTGGGCCATCATGGTGAAAAACACAAAATTATACAAAACTCTGGTACGAGATTCAATTTTTCGGAAAATATGACATTTTAACTTTGATTTATTATAGACGAAAACACATTTCAAACATTTTCCTATATATTGAAACTTTATGGACCTTTATATTTTTTATTATGTATAAATATATACATGGGTTACATTTTTTGCGTGGTCTGATGTATTTTTTTTTCAATGAACTGATAACGAAATGCTTAATTCCACATTCTCGTCAGACCGTTTTTTATTCTCGACTTTTTTACTCCCTAGAAAATCCATTCGAAGGTACAAAGAAATTTAAAAAAATAATGAATGTAACGTAATGTTGAAACTTTTATTTCTGTGATGTTTGTACATAGATTTTTTTACTATTTTAACATATCTGCGGATAATAAAAAAACCAATAAGAATATGAGTGAAATCTGTTGACAGGGCTGTACTGGATATATTTAATTTTATCGACAGAGTTGCTTTTAAATAATTCTCTAAATTATTCAAAGCCATCGTGATTGAGATCTGGGACTTCCTACACAGAAACATGAAAAGATCGCGTTGTTTTTTCTCAGATATGACAAAATTTAAATAATTGGCGTTAAACTTGGCATTTATTTGTCTAGGACTTACAGATTTTTTAATTGAAAATTGGTATCAGGTTTGAGGATATTTGTTAAAAAATGCTGTAGTTTAATAGTTCAAAGAAATAGGTTTGAGTCAGAGGTATTTTTTGAATAATCATTTTTTATACTTCTGATATTGTATACTGTACAAACTAAGTAAAATTCGAAGCAAAACCAAGTTTCAGCCTAGTGAAATTGAGAAAGTTCTGGAAGAAACTGAGGATGCAGAAACTTAAAGATGCTCAGAGAAAATGTTTACTTTTATTATTACTCATCATCAGGAATATTATATTATATATTTGGACCGATCTTACTGGGTTCCATTATTCCAAAAATGACTTGAGATTGGCGGGAGCTTATGTGCCAGACATAAATAATCTTCGATATTTGTGGCAATAGGTGTGTTTGTATTCTTACTGCATATTGCTGAATCAAATTCACATTAGTGAAACGAAATAAACAGTATCTAGATAGTCAAATTATAATTTATACTGAGATTTATAAGTAATGTTATTACAAAGCAAGAATAAAATTGAAATTTCATTACGGTTCTGTCAACGATATTTGGTTTTTCTTACTTGTAATTTTTCATATTAATTGTATTATTTTATACATCAGAATGTACTGATACCTAAATGTGAAGTACCTAAAGAATTGTAGAAATTTGCAAAATATGTTGAGTTTTCATGTACTTAATTCCTGTAAGTATAGAAGAGTAAATATAAAAAGAGTTTTATCAGATATTTCTGTCGTTTTCTTCAACAATTCCCTTTCGAATGTGTTTCGCTAAATCTGTTACGGAACGCTAGGAAAGCTAGTAAAAATTCCAGTACAATTACATTAAAAATGAAATTAACTGTCTCGACCCTTACTTCGTGGAAGCTACTCATATTAGTGTTTTAAATGAAACTCACGGTTTCTAGTTAATACCACAATATAATAAAAATTGTTGAAAATTCTAAAAAAATGACAATTTTTTCGATAAATCAATATCATCGTCAGAATGACAGAAGTTACGTTTCATTTGATGCCTACCTGATATTTAGTAGTTATTTTTGGCTAGACCAAGAAGTAACCTAACTTGTGATTGGCTTAATATATGCTTATAGAAAAAAGAAGAAGATGTGATATTACAAATATTGAAGCTTAGATATTATTAGCCCTATGGTGATATCCTGGATATCATTTTTCCAATTAAGATCAGTATAACTGTGCAATGATATAGAAAACCAGGAAAACTATATCTGCTGATCTTTACAATTATCACTTAAGAAGACAGTTTATTAGTGGAGAACTCCCTAGGTTTAACTGTTCATTGACAACTTCATATTGTGGGTTTCTCAAATGTCTTCTAATTTCCAATTCTTCAAGGAAATCCAGTTCTTGTTTCTTTTCACAAATATGCAGCACTTCTAGTTTTGTGTTAGGTGTCAATGAATGATTGGTGTCAAGTAGATGTTTTGCGTAGTAGGATTTATCTGGTTGTTTTAACCTGTATGCTCGTAAGTGTTCACTGTATCGGATTTCAAAATTCATAAGGGTCTGACCCAAATAGACAGCATTACATTCTGGACATTTGAGTTTATATATACCTGACTTCTTTAATGGTGGTATTTTTGTTTTTACATTTAACAATTTTGTACTAACGTTACTCTCTGTTTTAAAAGAAATTGTTGTATTCGTTGCTGAAGATATTATCTTTGAAATATTATTAGAAATACTTCCTGCATATGTGATTAGATGTATTTTTCAACCACATCAATAATTTACACCCAAAAATTGAATTTACATTAGAAATTGAAGAAAATAGCTCAATCAATTTTCTTGATTTATAATTTCAAGGAGTTAATAATGTACTTGATCATTCAATTTACCGAAAACCAACACAGACTGATGTGACAATTAGATTTAATTCCAATCACGCCATGTCCCATAAACTAGCGGCATATAATTCAATTATACATAGAGCTTTTTCAGTTCCTATGAACAAATGTAATTTTGATAGAGAGATTAATACAATTAGACAAATAGCAACATCCAACGGTTATCCGTTACATATGATAAATAAGTTAATTAATAAAAAAGAAGAAAAAGTGGCATTACAACTAATATTTCCTAAACTGATGAAATAAAAACTTATAAAACCATCACATATGCAGGAAATATTTCTAATATTGTTTCAAAGATAATATCTTCAGCAACGAATACAATAATTTCTTTTAAAACAGAAAGTAACGTTAGTACAAAATTGTTAAATGTAAAAACAAAAATACCACCATTAAAGAAGTCAGGTATATATAAACTCAAATGTCCAGAATGTAATGCTGTCTATTTGAGTCAGACCCTTAGGAATTTTGAAATCCGATACAGTGAACACTTACGAGCATACATATTAAAACAACCAGATAAATCCCACTACGCAAAACATCTACTTGACACCAATCATTCATTGACACCTAACCCAAAACTAGAAGTGCTGCATATTTGTGAAAAGAAACAAGAACAAGAACTGGATTTCCTTGAAGAATTGGAAATTAGAAGACATTTAAGAAACCCACAATATGAAGTTGTCAATGAACAGTTAAATCTAGGGAGTTCTCTCAAGTGATAACTGTAAAGATCAGCAGATATAGTTTTCCTGGTTTTCTATATCATTGCACAGTTATACTGATCTTAATTGGAAAAATGATATCCAGGATATCACCATAGGACTAATAATATCTAAGCTTCAATATTTGTAATATAACATCTTCTTTTTTCTATAAACATATATTAAGTCAATCAAAAGTTAGGTCACTTCTTGGTCTAGCCAAAAATAACTACTAAAGATCAGGTAGGCATCAAATGAAATGAAACTTTTGTCATTCTGACGATGATATTGATTTATCGAAACAATTGTAAATTTTTTAGAATTTTCAACAATTTTTATTATATTGTGGTATCAACTAGAAACCGTGAGTTTCATTTAAAACACTAACATTAAAAAATCACTTCCAAATGATAAATTATAAAAACAAAACATTGGTAACAGATTTATAAAATGCAAATACGTGTGGGACATTTTGATTTGACAGTTTGCAGTATCAATATTCCACTGAGTTCTTCTGAATTCACATATGAAGTGGTATGTCAAATTAAATTAGACTATTTAAGCAAAATCAACTACGCTGCCCATGTTCCTAAGTGCGGAACCGATATAAATAATAATTGATAAGAAACTGTCTGTCTGTAAAAAGTTTATTATTAAGTGAGGTATATATTTCATTAAGAACACAAAACATTGCGTGATTAGTTTCAGAATAAAATGGTAGATTTGGATGCGGCGAACAAAAATATTACAGAAGAAATCTTTAGAACTCGCACTGATATAAAAAGTTGTATAGAAACTAGCGAATCTAGACTCCTATTAACAATAAAACAACTCAAAAGTACAGTAACAAAACTTGAAACAGAAAATCTCGAAAGGAGAAGTAGAACTCTTGAAAAGAGCACAAAACAAGAAAAACATTGTGATATTTGGGTTAAAAAAAACGAGAAGAGGTCATGGCGGAAAACTGTCCAATTAAAATTGAATTCACTCAAAAACTGTAATAAGCTGAAATGGAAAAATATAGCAATAGCCAACGACTTAAATCTCAAGCAAAGTAAGGAATTTAAAATATTGAGGAAGCATAGATATATAAGGAATGTTACATAAAATGTAACAAACTCTTTGTTGGCGGAACTGCTTACGGAATTGAAAACCTTGAAAGACAAGATCACTTGGAACCTAAACACAACAGTGCACCTCTCATTCCTACAGCTGTGGAGACAACCCGAAGTCCCCAACACCCCAGAGAGTTCCACAACAAGGAAACCAATGATTCCAGCACAGAAACTAATACAGGGAAAGCCAAGAAGACGGTCAGTCAACAAAATTTAGATGCAGTAACGACAATTCGACAGTAGATTAATTTGATTATTAAATGCCCCTAATTAAATTAAATTTTTAATGTTATGTCTATCCAAATTGTCGTTGAAATCTTTTTATGTATGAAATAATAAAAAAAAGATAACACTATTGTAGCTCGGTGGAAATAACATAGATCAATAATAAAATTCGGAAAATGGATCCATATATACGCAATAATGTAGAAACTTTCACACTGACCAGTGTGAAATAGTGTAAAAACTTACTAATGATAAACGAAAGTAATTATAATTTCAAGTTGTTGAATCAAAATATACGTTCAATTAGTGCGACTCTTAATGAGTTCAAAATATTTCTTAGTCTTTTGGATAAAAATGTAGATTGTATAGTTCTAACAGAAACTTAGCAGATTAGCCTTAAGCGAGATAGATTCAGTAGAAACTTTAACGTAACTTTGTAAACAATTAGAAGTGTAGTATGTATTTCCAAATTAGGCAGGTATTTCAACTAAATTTCTCTAAAAGTAAAAATTTAAACTATAAAAATGACTTTATGTCACTGTATCTCGAAAGCAAGAACTAATTGGTTACTGCGATTTTAGAAACTCAACAGGTGAAAAATATATAAGAAATAGTATTACTTTAAGAGAAAAGTTCAAGATTATGTTTTCCCAAAGTTCATATTGTAATGTTTTTCTTATTTATTAAAAGTTTTTATTACGGGTGGGATAAATTTCAAACACTCGGTATGGCTACTTACTAATTTATTTAAAACACTAAACTAATCACTAACACTTAATTTATATATACTCAGTATATTCACTTAAACTAATTTATATTTACTGTTTGCTATTTCGGTGTATTTATTTCACGAGATCACTTTTATCAACTAACTCTTCCGCTGATCGGTCCTTATTTATAATAAACCATTTTTACTAGTAAATTCCAGGCTGCGGCTTATACACACAAATAATTTTTCTGCCCTTTTCTAGATAACTCTGGTCACAAAAACCAGTTCTAGATAAGATAGTCTCAATCGTAAACAGTTTTTTATAACTGCGTATCCGCCATAATTTTAACTATTATACCTGGCTTAGACAGGGTCGGTTTCAGGGATTATATCAGTGTGCTGTTTCGTAACATTACCCCCACCTCAAATGGAGGTTCCTCCTGGAACTTTTGTGTAGCCGAGACTGGATGTTTGAATCGACAACTGGCCCCATTTCTACACTTTCCGATCTTATGGAAATAGCAGGGCACTGTCTTCATCGGATACTGATAACGGGGGTTGTAGCTGCAAATTAATATCTGGACACCGGTATCTTGAAAGATAATCTCTACCATGTTCCTGATGATTCGCCAATCCAACTGGTTACTCGCTATCTTAGGCATAGCCAGTTTCTTCACGCTGGATTCTAACACATGGTCTCGGAGGTTACGAAGTGCTTCCCACACATCGCGGTAGGTAGATCGATCTTTAAATTCATCTTAAGTTACCACGTAGAAGACGTACCGCGAATTATGTTTCAGTTTCAGTGTCTTGCCAGGGGCTGGAATCTGGTCTTCAAGTTTTTCTAATTGCCCGAACTTCTTTCGAAAGACGGTTGCCAACCCTCGTGCGTTCTTGATACGGGCGGGGATGTTGTATGCCAGTGAACAATCTTCCGGGAGAGTGAACAAATCTTGTTGTTGTTCCGAAGTGACTCCATATCTAGCTTTCCCGGTACCTCCATACGCGCCCATAAATTCATCGGAGGTGGGGTCAGACACATCTCGAATAAGGTTTACTCCTTCCTCTATGTCATGGTCTCCTTCGAATGGCGCTAGTAGGTTTCGGTGAACTACTTTTGGTTTTCCGTTGGGGATCTTGCTTATGCCATATAAAACATCATTGATCCTTTTCTTGATTAAGTATGGACCTTCCCAGGATTTTTGTAATTTTGGAGAAAATCCTTTTCTCCTCGCCGGGTTGTGTAACCATACTTTGTCCCCTTCTTCAAAACCGCCTTCTGTGGCCTGCGTGTCGTACCGAGTTTTCATTCTGTCGCTGGCAACTTGAAGATTTGTTCGAACTAATTCATGAATATCATCCAGCCTTCTTCTCAATTGGATTGCGTAGTCTTCGCCTGCTAGATCTTCTCCAGGCCGGCAGCCAAATTCCAGGTCACAAGGAAGCCTCATTTCACGCCCAAACAGTATTTTTACCCGTGGACTCATTGACAGCAGATCGATAAGCCAATACGAATAGGGAAAGATACAGGTCCCAATCTCTCTGATGGCTGGATACTACTTTGGACAGGTATTTTCCAATAGTCCTGTTCATTCTCTCGACCATTCCATCTGACTGTGGATGTAAAGCTGTTGTCCTGGTCTTCTTCATTCCCAGCTTGTCGCAAATCTCCTGGAATAGATGGCTTTCAAAATGTCTCCCCTGGTCACTGTGGATTTCCAAGGGTACTCCATATCGGCTGATAAATTCTTTCACTAATACATCTGCGACAGTTGTGGCCTCTTGATTCGGGATAGCGTAAATTTCTACCCACTTTGTGAAATAATCCATTACAACCAGTATGTATTTACCACCATTTTCTGTCATTGGAAATGGCCCAGCGATATCTAAAGCAATCCGTTCGAAAGGGCTTCCAACATTGTATTGTTTCATGGGTGCCTTTCTCTTGCGATGTGGTCCATTACTCGTAGCACAAGTCGTACATTTCTTACACCAGTCTTTCACATCGTCGGAGCTGTTCATCCAATAAAACCTTTCACGGACTCGCTGAAGGGTTTTCTTCACTCCCAGATGACCTCCCGATGGACTGTCGTGTAACTTCTTCAGTACCTCTGCTACTCTTGTTCTCGGGATAACTAACTGCCTCCTCATCTCGGAACCATCATCGTTCTCAAGGACTCTTTTCAACAGCCCTTCTTCCAGGACAAGAGAGTCCCACTGAGCCCAATACGCGTTGAGTTTCGGTGAAAACTTTGACACATCTTGCCAGGTAGGTCGCCGATTTCCTTTCTTCCGTTGGCGTGTCTTGAGTCCTTATATCTGCCATCTTTTTTTCTAACTCCTTGATTTTCTCGTTCATCGTTGTCATCTTATTCTCTATCTTCTCGTCCATCATTGTAATCTCATTCTAGATTTTCTCGTCCATAGTTGACATTTTATTCTCAATTTCAGATTTAAGAGACGATATTTCATTTTCAAAGTCAGCGGCAATGTCGTTTTTCATTAATAAGATATCGGCAGATATATCGTTCTTCAAAGTAGAAATTTTTTCGTCCATATTAACAGAAATGTCGTTCTTCATAGTAGAAATATCGTTCTTTATAGCCGAAATATCATTTTTCACATTCGTAGAAATCTTCTCTTCCATGCCAGAAATCTTCTCGTCCATGTTCTCTTGCATGGCAGAAATCTTATCGTCCATGTTAGCAGAAATTGACGAGATTAAGGTGGAAGCCTCGTCATTAAATAAAACTGTTTCTGGATCAAAGCCGTCATTTTCCAGTGCCACTTTAGGTCTTTTTACTAATTCACTTTTCTTACCGGAGGTTTCCAACTCACGATCTTCCAATTCAGCTCTTAATTCCGCCACCTTCAGATCCCTTAATCTCTTGGCCATTTTTACGTAGCAATTTATTTATATTACCCCACATCTGACACCAATGTAATGTTTTTCTTATTTATTAAAAGTTTTTATTACGGGTGGGATAAATTTCAAACACTCGGTATGGCTACTTACTAATTTATTTAAAACACTAAACTAATCACTCACACTTAATTTATATATACTCAGTATATTCACTTAAACTAATTTATATGAACACTTAACTAATTTATATTTACTGTTTGCTATTTCGGTGTATTTATTTCACGAGATCACTTTTATCAACTAACTCTTCCGCTGATCGGTCCATTTTTACTAGTAAATTCCAGGCTGCGGCTTATACACACAAATAATTTTTCTGGCCTTTTCTAGATAACTCTGGTCACAAAAACCAGTTCTAGATAAGATAGTCTCAATCGTAAACAGTTTTTTATAACTGCGTATCCGCCATAATTTTAACTATTATACCTGGCTTAGACAGGGTCGGTTTTAGGGACTATACCAGTGTGCTGTTTCGTAACAATATGTTTATGCAAAATATGCATATACTGATCAGTCAAGTAAAAAATTACTCCACACCTTTTCCGCCGAGAAATAATTGATAATTTCATAATAATTACGATAAAATGTTAATTATTGGTTGTAGGGCAACAAGAGTGTGAATAGTCGAAGTCTTGTGTGTGGTAGGTAAACAGATTTATGATTGATGTATTATTGCTGTAAAAAAGACATTATGATAAGCGATTATACTATAAATCAATATCATCGTCAGAATGACGATGATATTTATTTATCGAAACAATTGTCAATTTTTTAGAATTTTCAATAACTTGTATTATATTGTGGAATTAACTAGAGACCTTGAGTTTCATTTAAAAACACTAACACTAACTTATTATTATTACGTTTGTTAATAAACTCTTACTTCTATCTTAACGCTCTCAGTGTCCATTTATTCATTATCTGTATTTTCATCTACTTCATATGTTTGTTTCGGAAGGTTTCTATAAAAGTTATGGTAAATTTCAGGAATTCCATTCTTGCATAGGAACTGAAGGTGATCATATTTTTTTTTTTGATATTGGAAGTTCCTGGTATGCGGAATACAATTCTTTGGATGCTGTTTTGGGGGTGGTATTTATTCTTTTTTTGATTTTCTTCTTCAATAAGTTGAGCACACATTGAGCATTTTGGTCTAGAAAATCATACTTAATTTTGATTTTAAAAGGCTCGTCAAAAGTGATTTCAATTTCTTTGATCTCGTTCCATTTAATATTATTTCCCTCTTCATCAGTTTTCCAGTTTCTGTCTTCCCCTACTAATTTTTTCAGAACGTAAACACGACTTTGACTAACTTCAATCACCTCGTAAGGTTCTCCCGAAGTTTTTGCCACCTTAATGAGCATAATCCATTGATCAGGCGTATATATAACTTTACCCTTTTTTGCCGTTCGATTAGAGCATGTACACGATCCCCCTCATCTTGTGTATGACCTTTTTCCAAAAAACGATGTGTTATTGAAACTTTGTATCTTTCAGCTGCATGAACATACATAGCCAAGACAAACCGATTCCTGTTTTGACCTGCGCAGTTATCTGTGTAAAAAACAAAGATATTTACGCCCTTTTGTGTCTGATTTTTTATATAATCGAGAACAAAGCTACCTATTTCGTTGGCACCTCTTTTTGCAATGGTTTCATGCCATACGTAACAGTGGGCTTTCATATTGCCAATGTCAAACAATGTTAAATTATGGGCGCTATGGGAGTTGTTAATATCTTCTGTAAATAATAACAGGCTACGTTCAATTATTTGTCTTCCTTCGCTTGCTGTTTGTCGTTTTCTTTTAGTTTTTCAACAGCTTCTTTATTTCCTTGTTGTTTTATTCTTTCAGTCTCTAATTCTGCATTTTTTTCATCGTCTGCTAATATGTACTTGTCGCATACCTCACATTGGTCTTTCTTCGGCGAAAAGAATCCAATATTGTATTCATGTTCAAAAACATAGCGGTATTGTCTGCATGTAGCAACTGGAATATCTTTCTCTTTAGCCCAGTCCATATACAACCTATACATTTGAGCTAAGGACTGTATATCGACTTGAAGATATTGACGTTTTGAGTCTTTGCGGATATAGTGTGATTCAGTTGTTGGAAGACTCTCAATGTGTTCTCTTATAAATTTTCTCATTTTTTCTATGGCAGGATCTCTACCTCTATTATCTGGACTTCCAATTCCAATTTCCTTTCTATCAAGCTTGGCCATAACAGTTCTCACCCAAATATCAGTTCTACTGAGAGTATTTAAAAAAAACGTTTTGCAAACCTTAGTGATCGATTCCCCCACCGTAAAGTAATAAGTCAATGTGAAGTGACGTCAAAAATTTTTGTCTCTTACAGTTTCTAGTGTTTTTTGTTCTTTTTTCACATGTTTTGCCAAGAAGTCCCTGTGTTTGTTGTGATCCAAAAGTTTTTAAAAATGGTACATCTTTGATCTTGTGCAATTTTAGTGTAACATTTCAGTGTACATTTCTTTTTTTCACAACTTTCCTTAATTTCTCTGGCTTTTACAGTTTTCTTCGTGGGATATGACACATAGTTCTGTCCTAGATTCCTTTCCCTTTTAGCTTCCTGTACTTTCCAAGTTTGTGGTTGTCTGTATCTGTTTCTACCAGGTGATATCAATTTCTATTCTACATTCGTTTTGAACAGTTCAACATCTGTACATGAAGTATTCGTTTCAACAGTTTTCGATAAATCCATATCCATGGGCAGAATGATATTTCCGTTACCGTCAGCGAGGCCATCGTCCAAGGAGTCGGTTTGCTGAATGTCATTTGTAAACTAAAATTATAAAAAATCGGTCCTTAGTACAAATTTCATTTAATTTATAAAACATTCTATTTATTCTTTGTAAGACAAAAAAAAACTAGATAATTGGAATAAAAAACACATATTTCCAAATAGAATTCCAACAGATAATAGTTATTTATCCAAGTATTATGGTGTCGTAGAGCAATCAATAATAAATTAAAATTTATACACATCTTACTGTTTATCACCCACTTTTAGGTGAGCAAGTCTTTTTACGTCTCAGCTGAAATTAAATAATAACTCTCATTACCTACCTCAATTATATTATTATCTTGAATAGGCAAAACATCACCGACTGTGTTTTCTCTAATGATATTCTGCAAACCAAACGAATTATTGAAAACTTCTTCCTGATACTGTAATATTTCGTTATTATTCAACAATACACCTGTTTCTACTTCTGTGAATCCAGGGTTATAGTTATGTTCTACCGAAATAGAAGAGTTTATTGTTTGTTTTTCTAAGTTTGTAAACTCCTCATCAGTGCTCTTGTTTATAACATCTAAAATTAAAAAGATCGTTAGATTTCGACTCTAACCTCAAACTTCGAATAGGTATATCCACAAAACAATGTCAGCTGAATGGATATGTAAAAAGTATACCTACCTCTAGTTACAAGACTTAATATCATCTGATCTCTACTCATATTGCTATTTTAATAGCTGATTATTTACCAAATATAAACAACAACACAACAGTACAAAACTAATGTCTTAATTTCGTAAAATAAAAATGATCGTAACTAACGCGTTAGTAACATCCTAACTACGTACAAATACGTTTTAGACGAGTAAAAACATCGCATGTTAAGTTCAGACCCATTTTTCCCAAATTTGGAGATACGATGTTATTATTTGCGAGCGTCGCATTGTGTACCTCGTCAAATACACTACATCTAACTGTCAACTGTCAGCTGACGCCCAAAGAATCAAATTGTTTTCAAAGTATGTTCAACATTATTTCTATTATCCTTCGACTAAATACAAAAAATAACGTCGGCCCATACAGTGATAACCGAAAATACCAACTTAAACACCTGATATTCTCTAATAACATTAACAAATGGCCGTGGAAGCATCAAGGTGGGTAAAATAGCGACAAGTCGACAATTACATTCTGACGTGAACCATTAATTATAATCTAACCTGTGGTTAGGACTTAACAAGCTGTCACAAGTAGATTGTTAGCGGTTTATTTATGAGAATTTAAACGTACCGGTCAACATCGTACTCTAATATGGCCGAGAACAATATCATCACATTTTTTCATTAAATTAATAAACAGTTTTAAGACCGGTCTTAAAATGATGGAGAATAAATTAGGACGAAACGTTTAATAGTTAAAAATACCAAGATTATCGAAGGAGAATGTAATTTAGATGATTAGAATTGAATTATTTTACTCGTAACTCAAATAGATACCTCGGGGCTATGACGTCACCTGTATTGGTACGACCATTTAAATTGATGTAACAGATATCCTGTAATAGTTATGATTACTTTTGGTGGTGATTTTTATACACGTGAAAGTAAAGGATTGAAATTCACAATGTTGTTTGCTTTTGATGGATGTCAGTCACAAGCTAAATGACAGAGCTTGCTCAAAAAGTGACAATAAATGACGAAAACAATGTTGCGTTTAACATGATTGAACGGGAAATTTTTAAAGTCACGGATTTATCTGACTGTCTGGATATTTGGTGCTTCGCAAGAAAAGGATCGTCAAAAAAGCTATGAGGACAATAAACAATAAGCTTCGTGCAGATTGCTTGAGAAGCTTTTAGCTACCTTCAGTCTGGTTATAAGAACATATTGGTTGTAATTACAACAAAGAGGCTCTGCTTTATTCAAAAAAATGTTTGATGTGCCCTAGTTTGCTCAAAACCTTTAGTGTACAGGAGTTGCTGCCTTTGTTTGGGTTAT
This sequence comes from Galeruca laticollis, assembly GCA_963921935.1. Lineage (NCBI taxonomy): Eukaryota > Metazoa > Arthropoda > Insecta > Coleoptera > Chrysomelidae > Galeruca > Galeruca laticollis. Next base: position 315,592,404 of record OY998175.1, on the reverse strand, counting down.
ATATTCAATTTTATCTGTATAAATTTAAGACGTTTTTTGCGCCGCAGAATGAACGCATATTTTGTAAAAAGGAATAATTCAGTTGATAACAATATTTGAATGCAAGCCAATGGCCAACAACTTTTTGGATGTTGAGTAAAAACACAACAGTTTTTGAATAAAATAATGAAAGAATGATATATACACAAATTCACCGACAGGTTGAATTATTGTTTCTTGATGACAATTTGTGTTGTTCTGCTGTTACTGTAAATTTCTAACGTTATTAGGGGTGATGCAACGTGAGATGAGAAATCTTTCAAGTGAAGAATGTGCTGGTGCAATAACACTCATGGAAATGGGTGTTCAAGTTCACGTGATTCAAGTGGCAGGCTGTTAAAGTTATTAACCGTGAACCTGACTGTTTATTTTAATTTATTAACTTTACTAAGGAAAAACTGTAGTAACTTTTGGAAAAATGCTTTTATCAAAAAATCGTTTTTGATATCAATCAATTATATATAAATCTGACATTTTTTATATTATTTTATAATCCACCTATCTAAGTAGAGCTTAGAGTATATCAACAAAGTAACTATAATGTAAAAGCTTCAACACCTTCCCTCATTAGGTACTTTTGATATTCACTAGTCCAATATTTTTCAAAATATAATCCATTCTTGGCTTGAATAATGACTTCGTCAATAGGGTTCCGAAGCAACCTGTTCTATATCAATACATACTTCAGTTACCCATTCTCTTACAAAGAAATGCCTGATTTCAATATGTTTCGTTCTTCGGTGATATTCTGGTTTCTTTGCTAACTTAATAGTAGCTTCATTATCAACTGATAGTGTAGGAACATTCTTTAAACCTATAATTTCCTGATAAAGTCTTTTTAACCATATCAGTTCTCTGGCTCCTTCACTTGCAGCAACTATTTCTGCTTCTGTTGTTGAGAGTACTACTGATGACTGTCTTTGACAAAGCCAGGATATTGCACCTCCAGCATATTTACAAATAACACCTGCAGTTGATCTTCTGGTTGTAGGATCTCCTCCATAGTCAGCATCGCTAAACCCTTGAAGATGTTTCAATTTGTTACCAGACTAATAAATAATTCCAATATCGATAGTATTTTTGAGATATCTAAAAATACGTTTCACACGAATCCAATCATCATGAGATGGATTTTCTATTGTTCTTGAGGCAACTCCTACTGCATATGCAATATTTGGTCTTGTTCCTACCATAAGATACATTAGGGCTCCAACTGTGTGCCTATAAGGGAAACTTTCTTCTACTTTTCCAGTTTTTTCCCTGATTGGTCACTTTTAATAATTGGTGTAGTCACAGCCTTACAATTTTGCATTCAAAATGTTCCAAGATTCTTCTTGTATAAGCTGCCTGACTCACTGTTACAGAACCAACATTACTAGTCTCAATTTCCAAGCCCAAAAAATAGGTAGCTGGTTTTGCAGTAATTTCAAACTCTTTTTCCAAATTATTCATAAATTAATTTTCCAAAATTTCGTTACTCGTGGCTAAAAGTTCATCGTCAACATAAAGTGCCACTAGAATCATATCAAGTTCTTGTTTCTTGATAAAGAAGCATGGGTCTGCATCACTTGCCTCAAAATTTTGGTTTATAAGAAAAGAAGAAAGAAAACCAACGAATCCTTTATTCCAGCATCTCGGAGCTTGCTTAAGTCCATACAAGCTACGTTAGAGACAGTAAACTTTACTAGTACCATCTTGATACCCCTCCGATTGTTTTAAAAATACTTCTTTCTCCAGATATTCATAAAGCATTGCAGTAGAGACATCAAATTGGCTTAAATTCATTTTCTCACTAGTAGCTAACCCAACAAAGCTCTTATTGTTCCAGATTTAGCAACAGGACTAGAAGTTTCTTCATAGAATTCACCATATATTTGTGAAAATCCCTTGACTACCAATCTATCTTTGAATTTATCTATAGAGCCATCCGGATTAGTTTTAATTTTGTAAACTCATTTACACGAAATTGCTTTCTTCCTGGGTGGTAAATCTTGTAGAATCCATGTTTCATTTTCTTTCAAAGATGCTATTTCTTTATTCATGGCTTCCAGCCACATGTCTTTATAATTACTATCAATAGCTTCTTGGTTAGTCTGTGGTTCTTTAAGTTCTAGAAGTGTAGTATATACCTCCATTACAAAATCTTCATTCTTAGGTAATTTTATTTCTCTATATTTTTTGATATATTCTCTACTAATTTTCGCTCTTCTTCAAATATATCTTCTAAATCTTCGTTTATTTCTTGATTTTCTGGTAGAATATCGTCACTAGATCTATCTGAACTCCTTTCATCTTCAGTTTCAGTACTTTTCTTATCTTCAACGGGAGAAAATTCAGTCCATCTAATTAAAGGTTGTTCCTCGAAGATAATATCTCTGGATCTTATGAGTTGTTGTTTTTCTTTACACCATACACGATATCCATCATCATTATCGTAATCAATTGAAACTCCTTTCACCGCTTTTCTGTACATTTTCTTTCGACATTGTTTGGGAATATGTACGTAACAGGAACACCCTATAACTCTCAAATGCTTGATGTTAGGTATTTTCCCTGTCCAAATTTCATAGGGAGATTTTTCATTTACACCAGATATACCTGTTCTATTCAAAATATATGCAGCAGTATTTATCATCTCAGCCCATAAAATTTGCGGTGAATTGTTTCTTGCATACATGATTGATCTTGCAGTTTCCACAATAGTTCGATTATCTCTTTCTGAACACTCATTTTGCTCTGGTGTGTATGACATGATCAATCTATGCTTAATTCCATTCTTTTGTAAAATTTGTCGAGAAATGCTGCTGGTAAATTCATCTGAAAATAGCTCTTTCATTACGTGTCCCGCTATTTTCAATTCATTCAACAGGATTTTCAGTTTTTCTGCAATTTCAGATTTTTCTTTCATAAAATAAACATATCTGAATTTACTAAAATCGTCCTTTCAAAAGTACAAAATAGCAATATAGCTCTTCAGGTGCTTTGGCACGTTCCCTAGTTCCAAATTTCAATCTATGGGATTTTCCGTAAATACAGCCATCGCATATTTCACTATCTAATGGACCTTTTATATCTAAAACTTTTTCAATTATAGATTTCACATCTTTTATTTTAGTGTCCAAACCTTTCATGGTATAACTGCATCAAACTACTATCCGAAACCATATTCTTCACATTCAACATGTTTTTTTCAGGGATAAAATTTTGAATAGCTAGTTTGTACAAACTTCTGTATCGATGTCTATGGCCTATTAACTTGATTTCTCCATCAATTACTAGAGTAATTCTTCTACTCTCGAATGAAATTCACTATGTGGATTTTTGTCTTGTGCAGCCAATACGGAAAAAAGATTTTTCTTTATACCAGGAACATACCACACATTAGCTAATTCAATAAAATACTTTTTACGATATACAAAAGCTTCTATTATTATTAAGCCATTGCCAATAGCTTCAATGGATACTTCATTTGCGGTTGTTACTTTGTATGTTTCATTGAAGTGCTCAAATATCTGGACAATATCGTTTCTATTGCAGATATGATTAGCTGCTCCATTACCTACAAACCAACTGTTTTGATCACAGTCTACATTTAAAATTTCTTCATTAAGGGCTAATAGTGCTACATTTGCATTTCTCTCTTCAGATTTATTACTATTATTGTTAACTGTAAGCTTTGGAGGTCTTCCATCGGCTTTCCACTTGATACATTGACGAACTTTATGACCCACTTTCTTGCAATAGTGACATACTCTATATTTCTTCTTCTCGAAATTACGTCTGTCTGAATTTTTTTCTGTATTTAAAGTCTCTTAAGTTCTATTCTCCGTTTTATTAGATAATGATTTTTCGTAGGCACATAGCTGGTTGGTAAGATTGTCTACTGTTCTATCTGATTTCGACATTAGCATCCAGCTAGAGTTGAATGAAAAATATTCTTCTGGCAATGTATCAAGTGTCTTACATATTAACAGTACTTCAGGAAAATCACAAAAACAATTATTCATAAGAACTAACTTGTCTTTGGTGATTTCTTGTTGAAGTTCTTGCCAAAGTTTTTTCAGCTTTGAAGTATGTGTTGCAATGTCATGACCTGCTTGTCGTTTATAACTGAAAAACTCGGTACATAACTCATAAGTTTTATCTTCAGTTTTCCCATCAAACAATCTGTGAAGTTCTAACCAAACATTTCTTGCTGTAGTAAATCTCATCACTGTTTGAAGAGTTTCTTCAGTCATACTAGTTGTGAGTACCAGTAATGCACTAGTATCTGCTTTAGTAAAATACTCAACCTTCTTATCATACTCCATTCGTTCTTCTGTAGATGCTGTAGAAGAGACAGGAACTTGTCTGAGCAATTTACCTTCTATAACATCAGTTGTACCTACCTGGTATTCCCCGTAGTAGAACACACAACTTATATTTCCATGTATACCAATTTACTTTACCGTTCAGGAAGCATATTTGAACTTTCATCGTTTCCATTTTGTCCTTCAAGAATGCTCTTCACAACAGGAACAAAAAAAAATCAAATAAATTATTTCTTGCGCATTTGGGCCCATAACCTGCTAAAGTTATTAACCGTGAACCTGACTTTTTACTTTAATTTATTAACTTTACTAAGGAAAAACTGTAATAACTTTTAGAAAACCGAAAAAATACTGTCTTCTGGTGAAAAAAATGCGATAAAACTGCAGTGGACTTTGTATTGTAAGGCAGTAAAAAATGGTTACCCACCTTATAACATTGAAAAATAACTCCGAATGATCTTCGCTAAATTTGTTTGTTAGTAAGGATCTAAGGTTCTTTTCTTTTTGCTTTGGGATTCAAATATAGCAAGCAAAGACTGTGTAGAAATCAAACAGCCAATAATAGGTGTTTTTTTTTGTCTTAGGCAAAACTATCTTTTTAGTGTTTCAGATTTTTAATGTAGTTCACTGAATTTAAAAGATTTGGCTTCCAGTAGGTTTCATTTCTTCTTTCAATGTAATGTTCATCATACCTCCAGAGAGGTAATATCAAGCATTGGTCACTGTAAATTAGGGACTTTAAAATCACTTTAGCTTTAAAAACCAGTTTAATGCTAAAAATAATTTATATCTTAGGTGAAATTAACCGTCTCGACCCTTACTTCGTGGAATCTACTCATATTAGTGTTTTAAATGAAACTCAATGTTACTAGCTAATTCCACAATATAATGAAAAATTTTGAAAATTCTAAAAACATTGACAATTGTTTCGATAACTGAATATCATCGTCAGAATGACAGAAGTTACATTTCACGAAATGTAACAGAAATTTTTAATTAAATGCAGCATATCGCATATCTGGGTAATAAACATTATTATATTGTTCAAATCATTAAAGTTTGACGAGAATATTCATAGGTTTACATTCTTGGAACTCTCAATGATTTTCTTGAAAATTCGAAGAATGTCAAATTGCCGTGAATGTTCACAGATAACATATTTCCCGATAAAATTCAAAGATTTCACTTTATATATATATATATATATATATATATATATATATATATATATATGGCCAAGGACAGTGTTTATTCCGATATCTCGTAAACGTGCGAATGCGCCTGACAAAGACGAACACAATATGCAAAACTCTCTGACAAAACTCAAACATATGGGATAATTTGAGATAACTTTTAGCACAGTTGGTAATAATTGACAACGATAGCATTGGCAACACTGATAGAAATGTAAAGTTCGAAACAGCTGCTCACTAGAAGATGAAGCATCGTTCCTAAAAAAATGAGAAGAAAAATCATTCATCCTTTTTGCACTTTATTAATATGCTGACCTGTTTTTCGGATGAGAAATATGATCTTCAATTTCTTCTAACAGATGCTTGACAGTTCTCTTTGACAATCGAAGTCTATTTAAGAAATCGAGATTGTCATACTCTTCAAAATAATCGTATCTGAGCCTTATTATTTTAGGTTTTCTCGTTTCCTCATCACTGTTATATAGGCATTTACCTCATAATCGTTCATTTTAAACTATTTTAATAACATACAACACACCCAAAAAAAAACGAGTGCAACAATTTTAATACAATTGGTAGGTTGGAATCTCTTATTACCACAAGATTTTCTTGATAGATAACCATAACTTTAGCCCTTGACAGGATAACGTGGAACACTTGTTTTGAAACAACCAAGGGTTATTATTTGTTAACCTCATGAAAATTTGACATTGTGGAACCGGCAGTTACTACACGTGTGCCGTTATTAGAGAATTTTAAAACGATAATTTTCATCAATTCACTTTCATATTTAACCAGTTTTATTAAATAGTTAATAATAAACATTAATGTTCTGAGTTCTCACGATCTCGCTTTACCTATAAAACGTTATCACAATACTAAATTATCCTATTCTACACAACATCTCCGAGAAGAAAAAAACTAACCGTTGGTAAACATTATATCATTAAGTGTAATTATGTTTTTTTCAATCGAGGATCATTGTGAAAGTCCAATTTAATCTTTATAAACACTTCTAACAACTACTATAACATTTAATTTTGTATATACAACGCAGTACTGCTTAATAATCAATTATATTGTAAGTCTAATAATAAAATGAGGTTTTGGTTTCTTTATACTTGAATTACTGTTTTAATATCTCTAATATAGATCGCTGTGGTCGAGCAGAATTTTGTTCTGTTTGATAACCAAGAGATCCCAGTTCAAACTCGGGTTCGGATAATTTCGAAAATAAGATCAAAATTAAAATTACCTTAACTAATACCAATATTTTTTTGTAAGTACTAAAGCGACATTAACTAAGGAAAGTTAAAAAGAAGAAACCTGGATGTTAAAAAGAATTGATGTTGCTCACAGAATAAAGAGCACGGTACTTAATTATATCACGATACTAAAACTATAAAATTAACATAAATATTTGTGAAACTTCATAATAAACTCAAGTTACTAGCAGATAATGCTAATACTTACAGAAATATGACACCTCTTACTATGAATTGTAAACTTATGTTTATGTTATTTATTAACAATTTTATCCCAGTTTTTCAGTTTCTGTCTAGGTTTTGTCGTGTAAGTCGTGAAAATATTGTAGAAAATCGCTAAAACCGTGAGATTTTGTGACTTGGCGATTCGACGTCTTTTTCGCGAATCATGGGAATCTACCCTTTTGATATGATTGTTTTATTTTATCTTTTGTTTTTATTGAATGACAAAATGACAGCTGACAGCGCTTCTGATTTATTGGCATATTTTTGACAGATAAATAAATGGTGTAAGTTATATTTGCTCGTACTTATTTTAATTACATAGTAGTTTTACAACACAATACCTTTTGAGGATTTTACTACGTTACCGTTTTTGTGGGCTACCAGCTACTAACCAATTAGTGGAAATGAGACCGATTCAGCTAAAACCCCTCACAAAAAACAGAAACTCAGAGAAGAAACTGGTATCAACGATCATCGAGATAAGTACCAAGTTAATTTTTGCCCTCTTAGCCTTTTCGCGGTTTTCACGTAGGATAGTTGTTGAGAGTATTTAATTTTGTTATTACAGTACGACAAAGTATTAGTATCTATTCATTTTGAACGATTTCGAATTAGTAAAATTCGTTACTAACTCGAGTATTTCTATTAGTAAAAGTGGGAACAAATCTTATTGAAGTAAAATTTATAAATATTTTTTCCAGCTGACAAAATATCAACTTGTCGAACAGCAACATTCAAACTCTCATTAACATCCAAAAAAAAATAAAGAAAAAGTCTTTATTAGCTTGTAATTGTCAAGGTATCAGACATAAAGCCATTGTATCCGTTGAAATGTGTGATACCACCTTTTTAAACAAGCCATTTAACAAGAAAGTATTAGATTACAAATAGAACTTGATTTCCAACGACCGAAAAACGAACAAAATGTGTTAAATTTATGTTCGGTGACTAAACAGAGGCGTGTTTATTGAAATTGTACGCGTTACACGAACATTATTACCTGTAAAAACTCAAAAACAATGTTATTTACGTGTCACAAATATTAATGCTTGTTCTTATTGACAGACCAAGAAGATTTATTTAGCTACTAAATTTTGATTGAGAATAAGAATTTCATTCCAAGCAATATTATTTTATAAATATAATATCGGATTATTAATATATACAAGATGTCTTAAATTGAACAAAGACATAATATGAACCCACCTGACAAACAAGAACCAATAAATACACTAAATTAAAAAAAAACAAGTCAATTTCTCAAATGTAACGAACTGTTGACAAGATGAAGAAAAGCATGGAAGGTAAACGTTACCATTAATATCAACCTACGCCAATGGTTAAGATCGTGGTGGTGTAACATGAGCCGCTGGTGTCTGGACATCCAACGCATCTCTGCTTTTGGTTAAATTGGGTACAAATTATTCGAAATTTATGCGTTATCAATTAGGCTCGGAAAATAACTGTAATTGATTTTTGGCTTTTTAATAAAGTGGTAGTGACAAAGTTATTAGTGTTAATAATAAATTTTCACTGTAAATGTTTATATTTCCACAAAGGTATATGACAGCTGCTCCTTACTAATTATAGTACGCTTACTACGAGGTACACATACTATTACTTTTCCGCCCAACCTTATCTAATATGCGTGTGTTTATGTCGTCGTCGTTGTCGATACAGCCTCTGGAGTACAACGAGTCACCAATTTTTTGATTGAATATTGTCAAGGACATGTCACAGATGAACCCTATTTATTTTTAGCTCACTATAGCACGTACAAAGGGTGCTATGGTTGTAGCGATAGTTCTAGGGCGTAGTATTACTCTATACTCGATTAACCTCCTTCCGTCAACTGTCAACCTACACAGGATGGCCAACCCAAAAATGAGGCGTGTCTAATAAATAATACCAGAAATCGACCTTCCTGATTTTATAACGTCCTCGTCATTTTTAAGTTATACGATAACATTTGTTCACTTATACATTTAAATTTTTTTTTCGAGAAACAAGAAATATTTTATAGTCTATTTCTTAATGTCTGACAGCACAGTAGCCTCATTAAATATTCAAATAGAAAATTATCTCTTACAGAGTGATCCTAAGAATTTTACAAGTAAATACTAAAATTCTAATGCAAAACAAGTAGGTGGCTGTATTGGTTATCTGTACATCCCTGTTTCAGCTCAAAATACAATATGGTAATAAAACTGAACAATGCCAGCAAAAGGATAAACAGTGCGGCAGTGGCGGAAATTACGATATTAGTTCATTTTGCTTATTTAATTAGATTCGGTTCACATTACAGTTGAAATAAAATTCATTCGTTTAGGCCTATTAACGAGTTACGTTTTTATTTAATTAAACTAATTAAAGAAAATATAGTTTAATTCTCATAATTCAAATTTATTGACAATGAAATAATGTATATTAAGTAAAGTAAACATACCATTTATAGGAAATATAAAATTCAATCTATAGTATCATCCTCTTCGCTGGCCATACAAGAATCATCCGCAGGTTCGTCGAGAGAGATCACTATCGGTTCTATAGTTTGTTCTATGAGATTATCTAAAACCCACATTTCCTCTTCCTCTTTAATTACATGATTCACAGCATCTCTCCAGTTATCTTCAGTTATTGTTGTCAATGAGTACTTCATGAGTTCACGAGCATCTTTCATTTTAAATGTTTTATTATGTCTAGCTACATAACCTTTTATTTGGGCCCATATTAATTCTATCGTATTCAATTCACAATGGTATGGCGGCAAACGAAGCACTGTTATCCCACGATTCTTGGTTATTTCATCAATAACAAACTTTTGAAGTGAAACTTTTTATGGGACACTAGCGTTTTGTCATTATAGTTAACTCGTCGAGCTAACAAAACTGTTAAACTCCTTGTGAGAGAGGCGGAAAAAATTAACGAAGATTCGCACAAAGAGGAGACGCCGAGAATAGTCGCAGGGCATTGTTTATTGATGGCGATCATATTATTCCGTTTATCAATCCCCACTTCGCTGCGCGAACGATAAAGTGAGAACGCATTCGGGGGGAAAAGGATACCAAAAGCGCTTAATAATTTCTGCCGATATTGGTATAATTCAGTGCGAAATTAATATAGAAATTGTTTACCTTTAAAATTAAGGCGATAAAAACTAGGAAATTTCTTTGCATTGTGTATTTATTTGTATTATTTTGAAAAAAATATGTAATAAAACGTAACAAGAGTATTGAAATATATTGAAAAAGGAAACATTTCATTTTTATATGATAAATTACAATTAAATATAAACAATGACATTCATATTTCAACAACAAGATATGGAACTTGCTTGGATGCTGTTTTTTCAAGACACTTGAATTCATTGAGATCTGAAGTATTTGCATCCTACTTTAGCTATCATCAGCCAATTATTTCTATTTTGCCAAATAAAAATGACAGTGCAGATAAAGATATTTGAATCTGTGATTCATTAACATAAGTCATATTAATTACTTATATAGTTCTTTTCTTAATGTAGAATGTTTATGTATATGTAATATATATATATATATATATATATATATATATATGTATATATATATATATATATATATATATATATATATATATATATATATGTATATGTCTATTAAATTATTTCATATTAAAAATTTTTTAATATTGTTTTTATTCTCAGTTATTGTCAATGAAGATACAAAAAATGTATGCGTCAGTCCAAAACTAACAGCGTCAAAAGTGAAACTTTTCATGTAATTCAAAAACTATCAATGAGTGTACAAAAAAATACATTGCAGCAAAGAAAAATTGACTGGAAATTATAATAAAAATGATTTATAATAAAAATCAAGAAAAATCTACGGACTATCCCGAATTAATTACTACGGAAGTTTCACTTGTACGTATATGTATATAGTTTTATGTATATGTAAATAATAGTACGTACAAGTGAAACTTCCGTAGTAATTAATTCGGGATAGTCCGTAGATATTTCTTGATTTTTATTATAAATCATTTTTATTATAATTTCCAGTCAATTTTTCTTTGCTGCAATGTATTTTTTTGTACACTCATTGACAGTTTTTGAATTACATGAAAAGTTTCACTTTTGAAGCTGTTAGTTTTGGACTGACGCATACATTTTTTAAATTGTAGCTTGTGATCTGAAGCAATCTTTAAAAGTTCTTTTTTCAACATATCATCTTCAAATGGTATATCTTTTACGATTAACCAGTTTCTAATATCAGCTTTTCTCCAAGAGGTAGATGGAAGATTTTCTGTTAATCGCATTGTCCATAACGATTACAGCATTATTTGGAATAATTTCAACCATTTGTGTAAAATACATCTGCAGTCATTTCTTCATGATAGTCTTTGGTTGATGTTGACTGAAACTTCAGTAAACCACCTTCAACGAACCCTTGATTGCATCCAATATGCGTTATTATTAGTCGGCGACCTTTACCGATAGGAATTTTCAGTCCAGTAGATAAACCTTCTATAAAAGCTTGACGACTGGTTTGAATACTTTTGTCCTGCCATATTTTATTCACTGAATGTCCTTCATTGAGCCATGTCTCATCTAGATAATAGATTTGTCTTCCCTCCTGTCTGTATTTTCGGATATCTCGTAAATACTGGCGTCTCCAACATATTATTTCTTCGTTGTCGATTAGCACTGATTTGCGACTTTGCTTCTCCAAGTAAAATTTAATTTGTGTAATATTTTCCACAAAGCTTTTCGCCCTGTCAGGCAAATTTTCGTCCTCCTTCACCATTCTTAGAATTCTATCAAGGGTTGGCATCTCTTTTTTAAAATATAATTCATGTAGTTTTCGTCTTATTGTATTTTGCATATGTTCATCAAGGTCAAATGGTTTTCTTCCAGTTGACTTTTTAGGTGGAGATATATGTCCATTTTCCCTCTCTCTTAGAAGCCTGTAAATAGTAGATTCACTAACTCCTGTCATATTGGAACATGTCGAAACCATATTTTTTACAGTATCAGCCGGCATTTGATGTACAACAGCATGCACATTTAACACTACAGTCTTCGTTTGTAAGCTAATCACGCTCTTACACTTTACTGGGGTAAAACTTGAAGCCATTTTTCACAACACAGTTAACACTTATGGAACATAAGCGACTCTAAGCAAAACAAATTATACAAATTTGGGCGAGACCAATTTTCACCGTAAATACCTGCAAAATTTCTAAGTAGTCATTGGGACAACCCCTAGTAGGACCCTATTGTAATGTTTCTTGGAAATGTTTATTATCAACATTTAAAAAATCAGAAAGTAATTATCTGGAGAATGAATTGATAAATGGTTTGTTAATATGTCTCCCAAGAATTGACCTGCTTCAAATGCTCAAGATAATTAATGAAATGTTCAGTCAGAATAGTTGCGTTACAAGATTATTTCAAAAATAATTTATTGTTTTAACTGTATCTACTCTACAAATGTATGAAGGTCAGTTGTTTTAACTAACCGAATTTACATTTATATTACCTTTATATATCAGATCGGGTATAAAATTAAATAGTAAATAAATTCCTTAGATGAACTGTGACACTTATGCTTTACTACCTGACTAGCATCTGTGACCTTTTCGCGCGCTGTCAGTCAATAAGAAACAGACTATAAAACTAAATTTAATACATAACAAAAATTAACAAAAAATGATATAAGTAGGTACTCTTCAAGATTAAATATCTATGTTAATTAAAATAAGTTCTACTACTAAATCTTCCTAGAAGCCAGCTTAAGTTGTTCACTGGACAAAATGCCTTTATAAAGTCGACCGCTTTGCTGTTCTCCTAAAATAACCTCAATGACAACCTATCTTTGTCCAAGACCCTAACCACCTGAATACTTGGGTTCTAATTTTCGACCTTCCCCCGTAGATGGTATCTGATCTCGCCCCATAACCAAATCTCCAATTTTATATTTAAATGCTTCTGATTTTCTTTTATTATAATAATTTGATTGTTTTTCTCGATTACTGTCTAATCTTTCAGTTACTTTTTTTCTTAGGTTTTTATTTTCCTGCAAACTTGCATTTAAGGTTTTATGTTGGGATTCTGAGAATTTACCTATAAGCTACAGAATCTGTAAGATATAGGATCTGTAACTTGAGCCTTTACATATTTGTAAAATCAGTACGAGTCATAGTTACAGATCTTTACCTTATAGGTTTCAACTTCACTTCTGTTTATAATGTCAAAATTCTAACCTCAAAACCATTATTAATACTTAAAAGCTGTGTGTGTACCGACCTGGTAAACCTTAATACTAATTAATGTTATTTATTTATTTAAATATACGTATTTTGTAGAACGCAAGGTGTAAAAAGAAAGAGGACCAAAAATACGTCTCCAGAGCAATTGGAGTTATATTTACAATTCATGGAAAATGATTACATTTTTCGCAGTAATACTATAAACCCAACTTTAGATCCCAATTATTTAATAAAAAAGTGGAAAGAATTAGTGACGCAATTAAATGCCATTGGAAAAGGCCCCTCCCTTTCTGTCGAAGAATGGAAGAAGTTAAGAAAATTATATACACTTACATTGCTTTTTGTATTCACCTTGAAATGAAAGCCCTGTCAATTGAAACAGGTGGAGGACCTCACAACAACATTACTCTAAATGATTTAGTGTAAAGAGGCCTTTCAGTTTGGGGAGAGGTTGCAGTAGCGAGGGCAAGTAATGTAACCATCTATGAAGACATTGAGAATCCCGAATGGCAACAGAACACAATTTGTGAACCGAGCACAAGTGATCAAGTAAACCGAAGTTATGAAATCATTTATACAGAACCATCAAATGAAAAAGAAAATAACAATGAACACACACAGGGCAACAACAACCAACAACAAAAACAGGACAATATTAAAAGGTATAAAACCAAACCATCAGGTATTCTCTCAGAAAATTTAATCAAAAATACTGCAAATATCATAGAAACAAATGAGAAACTAGTTAAAATTTTTGGAAATTTGTCAAATAATTATGTGGAATTAAAAAAAGAGAAAATTAAATTGCTCAAACAAAATTTGTAATTTAAAATAGAAAAATTTAAATTTCAACATCCTGAATTTCATTTTGATATAGAATAATGTTTTTTTTTACTCGAAAGACTGCTGGGATTTACATACACCGTATCGCAAATCAATTCGTAGTCAATATAATGTTAATTGTGTGATATATTTATTACTTCTATGTTCAGTAGTTTAGTACCAAAGTTTTTTACCAAAGTGTTCTTATAAAAGTTAAGTAATATTAAGAATTAACGTTTTTTATTTTGTTTTTTGTTTGTTATAGAAAGTTGTTTTTATTTATTTGTAAGAATGTTTCTTGTTTTGTTCGAAAATGTTTTGTGTTTCATTTGTCTATTTGAATAAAAAGACTGATATATTTTTATTAATTATTTATTGGTTTAAAATATTTTCTCTAAAATAATTTTCTCTACCAATTCTACCACAATTTAAGTATTCTTGATGTACCTCCTGGTCTACAATATTAACTAAAAAATAAATATTAATTATTCGTAGATTTATTTTGGTATACTATTGTCTTCAGGATATTCTATATTATCTTCTACAATTTCCAAATTTGCATCTATTGTAATATTATGTAGAATACAGCTAGCATAAATTATATTAGCTGCTTTTCTGGGGTGATAAAATAGTGTTCGATGTCTAGAAAGACATCTGAATCTTGCTTTTAATATGCCATTGGTGCGCTCAATGACATTTCTGCTTGACACCAATAAATTATTAAAAGCTCCTTCACCTACATCTCGAGGGTTATGAAAAGGAGTCATGGTTTCAATAGATAACCACTGTCTCCTAAAAAATAACACATCCGTTTCATTAAAAAACTGTAATTTACCTATTAAACGGGAACTTGTATCCTCTCTCAGATATTTGGAGAGTAAATGAGCTCGAATTGAACTGGTACTCCAAATTGCTGCATCATGAGCTGAACCAGGAAATATAGCTGAACATCCTATTATTTTGCAATTCGAATCCGATATCTACAAATGCTTAAATAACTCAAATAAAAGGGTAATAAATATTATCCATATTTACCAGCTTGACATTAATAGAATGTTTTCCTTTTCTGTTTATATAAAGATGTGGTGGGTATTCAATGTCGTTCAATGGTGGAGCCAAGATTTCCACATTAGTACCATCAATAGCACTCACAATTCCACGAAAATTATATTTTTCATAAAACCTGAGAAAAAAGATTACACATTTTGGTCACTACTAGCTACTTATAAATTTACCCTTTGTTCCTCATTTACCGGAAATTTTATGTAAGTCCTCATTAATATTTGAACAATCAATTCACATATTTGTGAAATGATTCTACTCATAGATGTCTGGCTAACTGCTATCCAAGCATTACAGCCAACAGTGTTCTGAAATGAGCCCGTGATCAGAAAGATTAGAGTAGCAAAAACCTAAAAAAATTATTTAAATGCATTGTAAAAAGACTGTGAATTAATTATTACTTTCACTACAAATGGAATTCCTAAATTATTCTCCATAACATGAGGTCTTAAATTATGAATTAAAAATTGAACATTATTTTTGTCCAACCGAAACATTTGTCTAAAATGCCTGTCTGGCATATCAAACGGATTTAATTGATCCCTTAATTGTCTTCGTTGGATTCTCATATGATTTCTGGAAAAATGGGAAGTGTATTTTATAATAAGACCATAAAAAATATGTACAAACCGATTCTCATCCTCTTCCAACAGAATACCGGCGAAAATATTTAATTGTCCGTTCATATTAATGTCAATTATGTTCACTTAAGAACTTTTTAATAACTTAAAAATCACAAAAAAACTAAAAACTCTTACAAGTTTTTGACTAATAATACAAGAAAAATGATAATGATAATACAACGCTGTGTACCACACCCTGTACTGCTTACAGTGACATATGTCTAGCCCGTAAATATTTACGAATCTGTAAGTAACAGGTAAGGTTAGAATCGCATTTCCTGTAACTCTTACATATTTCCGCTTATAGATCTTACAGATGTTCTCAGAATTCCACCATAAATTTCTTGAAATATAACGAATCAAAAAGCTATAGAAAATATAGTCGCCCCCGATCGGTTTTATTCGATTCCAACTTAGTATACGTAAGATATTATGTTCATTATATGGTAAAATATATATATATATATATATATATATATATATATATATATATATATATCTATGCGTAAAATGGAAAATATCGATAATAACAAATAAGTGGATACAACCAACATATGCACGTACCAAATTATAGCATATTTTTTGTATTACAATTCTAGTAAACTCATAATGATAGTAATATTTGTCGTACTCAGTCCGACTGAAAGTTTAAATACGCTAATTTTAAAAAATTCGAAGAAAAATACTAATTTACGTTTATTAACATTTCTTAGATTTTTTTCCTTTTCAATTCTTTTGTAGCGAACGTTTGCCTTTGAGGCAGTTCCGTTTTAGGAATGTCCAAAAATTATATATTCTCTTTAGTTAACTTGACAAATTATTCTTCCTGCTTACCGCATGTTGCTGTCAAATCTATACGAATATTACAACAGTATTGTTCAGAGTCGGCTCGCGATATATTATAATGGTCGTGTTTATCCGTATATTTCAATATGCAGCGAAAACTACAGTTAGTGGTAGTCCCATTGTGCACTATGGTGGTGGTGTATAGATGTATGGGTTAAAAATATACGGAGGTTGAAAGTAATGAAAGAAATCCGAGCAACATCTCGAAAACCGTACAACTTTCTGACACTATTTGGAAAATTCTACTACTACTAATAATAATTACTTCTAAGTAGGTATGTACAGAAATATATAAAAGATCTAAAGGAATACAAACCTACTATTCATTTAAGGTCGGATCGGAGCCCCACGTGAAAAGGGTGTTTAATTTTTCACCTGCATTAAAAACCCGTAATTTTCGGAAGGTGCAGTGAAAAATAAACCAGAAAAATAGCTATAAGTGTCAATATCTAAGAGTAGATTTAGTGCCAAATGGAAACACTTATGGCAGCCAATGAAGACCTCCAAAATGAAAATAAAAATTCTGGAAAGAGAAGTAAGGCGAATAAATTTAATATTTAGGGTGTGGAAGATGAACCCAATGAGAAGATAGAGTCGATAATAGAAAAAATAGGAGTACATTTAAATGTAAGCAACGAAATTAATAAGATGAAAAAATTACGAACTTATATAGAAGACAGACGGGGAATGAGTATAATTGAGCTAACTACGGGAGGAAAGAAAAATAAAATACTAAAACAAACAAAAGGGCTGAAAGTTACCAACCTATGGATAGAAGAAGATTATACCAAACATACGCAAGAGGAGAAAAATACTAATCGACCGTTTAAAAGAAGCTAGTATAATGGGTAACAAAGCACATCTACCTACGTCACAGCAAATTAATAACAAAGCCTACCTAGTTAAACATACAGTAAATATCGTACGTAAAATAACTAACTAATTTAAAACACAAATATGAAGACAATGGTAAACGACACAGAAACGAAATTGGATATGAGAAAGGCCCTACAAATAGCGAACAAATAGTCTAAGATCACGATATAAAACGACCTTAACCGAGCTGGTTAATGGATAAAGCGTATATTATATTCAATTTAATATGTCCATTAATATATTGCATATGGGTTGTCTACAAAATTTCAGTCCACGATTTGATTAATTAATGATTAAAAAAAATTTATACTCTTGATTGGTATGGTTTATTAACCAAACCGTGAAATGTTTTAAAAAATTATTTTTTAGGCTTATTTCAGAATGAATTAGGGCTACAGTGTTGAGTGTTGAGTGTAGACGTATTTTTATTTTGTCCTCCTAATTTATGAATTTTTAATGGTAAAAAGTCGCCAATTGTGTTGTGAGATATATCATTTTAAAGGTAATTGACTGAACTTTGTATATATGGAGGTGAATCTAAAATCTTTTTGTATCTAAAAAAGATATTTGATCTTTTATTGCATTTATGAAAGATTAAAATTATCGTCAAATGAACAAAAAACTTGTATAATTTATAAGCAATTAACTATTTGGAATCCGCTTTTGTCGTATGCAGTAAATTTATAAACAGTAAACTCCAGTGGCAGATCAATCAACAATGTAAACCGGAATTATAAAACAAAAAGATACTTTAATTTTGATAGTACCTAGTCTAAACAAATCCTTTGTGATAAAACTGATAATGTCGATAACTGGAGAAATAATACTAGAAGAAATAATACCAAGTAAACAGGAATTGAAATCACTCATAGAAGCAGTAGAGGTTAGATTATCCCTAAAAATCGAAGATCTCTACAGAAAACTGAATAAAGTAGAAGCAGAAAACCTTCATCTTTTGAATGAGATTGAGAACATTGAAAGGAAAGCGAAAGAAAATAATATAGTGATTTTTGGACTCGATACCAAACCCGAGGAAATAACGCCTGAATATATTTGTAACGAGCTAGGGCGACTAGTAAACGTTACAATAAATGAGAACGACCTGAATGATATTCACTCTTTGGGTAGGAAAGAACGAGCTCCTGTCAAAGTGGAATTTGTTTCATACTTGAAAAAAACGCAAAGAATCTCAAAGGTACCAACATAAGCGTAGCCAATGACCTAACACTCATCCAGCGAGAGGAGCACAAGATTTTAAGAAAACACCTAATTCTGGCGAAAGCAAATAATCATATAAGCTGCTACATACAAAGAAAAA
The DNA here is from genome assembly GCA_963921935.1 of Galeruca laticollis. Lineage (NCBI taxonomy): Eukaryota > Metazoa > Arthropoda > Insecta > Coleoptera > Chrysomelidae > Galeruca > Galeruca laticollis. Next base: position 315,573,579 of record OY998175.1, on the reverse strand, counting down.
AACTATTTGTGGACGTTTAAATATATTCTCCTGAAGAATTAGAAATAATAGAAACTACTGAAATAAACAGACCGAAAACAAATAGTGAATCTGCGACCCCAACGCGAGATAAAGCAGTGGCAAATATTCCCAAAATAACAGCTGGGCAAACATCATTTATTTCCAAAGAATTAGCAACCGGTTCCGGAAAAAAAGAAGAACAATCATTTGTGGGAGGAAAAAGAAAAAAAATACTAGAGCACGCACAGGTTCTACGCAAAGCATCAAATAATTTATGTATGTTAATTTACTATTTTTACTTTCTGTCTTAAATAACTTCTTCAAAAATCTTATTAATGTCTTCATAATTTGTTATTATATAAAAACCAAATAAATATTGTAATGACTGTCAAATAATTTAAAACTGTTTACTGGTTGGTGCATTTACATGGATGAATATATAAGAAATTTTATGCTAGAAAAAATAACAACATATGCCCTAAATGATACAAATGAAGCAAAAGAAGTTTTGTCTGTAAATAACAAATTGAATAACTTCAAAATTCTTAATACTAATATTTGTAGTGTTTCAAAAAATATAGATGAATTAAAAATATATCTTGAGGAACTTGAGACATGTTTCGAGTGCATAGTTTTAACAGAAACTTGGCTGGTCCCGGATACGTCCTTCCTCAACATGGCCAACTACACAACCCTATACAATGAAGGTAGCTATAACCAAAATGATGGTGTAATCGTCTTTGCAAAAACAAACTCAAACCATTCGCATGAACATATTCAGATAAACGGAGGTATATTATTGAAAATTGTAATGGTTATAAACATGCTGAATTTTTGCATTTTAGCATTCTATAGATCTCCAGCAAGTCGAATTGACGACTTTCTTGACCAGCTTGGGGATATTCTAAATAAAGAAAGTAATTAACATTATTATAGCTTATTTGTAGGTGACATAAATATCGACTTGATGAAAATAACTGAAGATTCAAGAAATTATCTCGATATGATGAGTGAGCATGGCTTTCAATCAACTATTAACACTACAACAAGATCGAGAAATGGATCTGAATCATGTCTTGATCATATATTCATTAAAACAAAACTTCAATAACATATTACCCTCTCACTATATCAACATCAATTACGGACCACTACATAACGTTGTTACAAATTGTACTGAATGAAACTAAAAACAATTCAATAAACAAAAAATATTTTCAAAAAGTAGACGTACAATTATTACAAAAAGCAATTAATAGTTTAAGTTGGAAAAATGAATTGTACCCAATGCATGATATCGAATCGACAACAGAAAAATTCATCAACATCATAAACACATGTGTACAAAAATCAACTCAATACTTCAGATTAAAAAATAGTCAACGTAAAAGGAAAAATTGTATAACAAAATCATTGATAAAACACATCAACCAAAAAAATTATTCATTTTTTTTATGGAAAGAAAATCCAAATAATGTAAACTTGAAAAATGATTATTTAACGAAAATAAAAGAAACGGGAAAGAAAATAAAGACTTCCAAAGAAAATTATTATAAAAAATTAGTTGAAAAAGAACAAAATGCAAGTAAAAAACTTTGGAACACTGTTAATGAAATTTTGAATATCAAGACAGGAAGAATAATAAATAATATTAGGAATGAAAAAAATGAGATCGTCACAGATCCAAAAGATGCTGAAGATATATTTAACAACTTCTTCGCGAATGTGGGGGAAACTTTGGCAAAGAACATACGACAAAATCCCAATTACAAAAGTAAAAAATATATAAATAAAAATTAACTTTTTTTTACTACTGAGGTTGAAAATACAATAATTAGTTTAAAAAATAAAAAGGCTCCCGGGCTCGATGGAATGAAAGCTGAAACTCTAAAGATTATTGCAAAATTCATATGTGAACCTTTGACGGACATCATAAATAAATCCTTCGAATCAGGCATATTTCCTTCGATTCTGAAGAAATCTCTTATAACTCCAATTTTCAAAAATGGGAATACAGAAAATATTTCCAACTATAGGCCTATTTCACTTCTATCTTCAATAAGCACGGTCTTTGAAAATTTTATAAAAACGAGACTTACGACATACCTATCTGCTGTCGACATCCCAGTATGGCTTTAGAGAAAAAAATCTACCAATGATGCAATTCATTCCTAGACAAAAACCATCTACGAATCCTTGGATTTAAGCACTCCATATATTGGCTTTTTTCTAATCTAAGAAAGGCTTTCGATACTGTCGACCACTCCATACTTTTAGATACACTAGAAGATATGGGTGTAAGGGGTTTAGCTCATAATTTATTCAAAAGTTATCTAACAAGCATAACACAAAAAACTAAATTCAAAAATCATGTGAGTGAAGAGATCAACATTGAATGTGGTGTACCTCAAGAAACAGTATTGGGGCCGGTGCTATTCGTAATTTACTTAAATAATCTATTTGAACAGGAAACAATCGGAAAAATAATCAGCTTCGCGGACGATACTGTGATTTATTACAAACATGATGACTGGTATAATCTCAAAATAAATATTGAAAATGATCTTGGAAAACTCAAAGACTGGTTCGACAGCAGATTACTCTCAATAAACTTTGACAAAACTGTATACTTACCCTTCAGTAGTGATGAAACGTCTCTGCCGATATACAATCTTAATATCTAACAAGATTTTTCAATTAAACCTGCAAAAAGAATTAAATACTTGGGTATTTACATTGACAATCACTTACGATGGAACCATCATATGGAATATTTAACTAAAAAGCTTCGGAGTATCCAATTTCGATCTAAGCAAGTAAGCCAATTTTTGAGCTTTAAATGTAAAACAATACTGTACCACAATTTGATTGAGTCACACCTCAATTATGGCATTATTGGCTGGGAAGGAGTTTCAAGGAACTATCTAAATGCCCTCGAAGTGTCTCAAAGGCGATTCCTTCGAATGATTCTCAACAAACCTAAAAGATATTCAAGCTCACTACTCTATACTGAAACACAAATATTAGATGTTAGACAATTATACATTATTTAGATAGGATGCCATCAATATGAAAATAGATACAAACTTACCACTCAAAATCCTAGATACGCGACAAGATCGAATAATCAATACTGTATACCAACAGCTCTTAAAACAATAGGTCAAAAAGGTTACTCTTACTTGGCACCTAAATTATTCGGGCAACTACCACAGAGAATTATCGATGAAACTTCTTTTAAACGCTTCAAAACCCAACTAGTAACATTTGTTAGAGAAACAAACAAAACAAAAATACACAAAATGATAGAATGCTGAATCAGGAAACAGAGAAGAGTAAACTCATATACGAAATGTATGTCTGAAATACAATCATGTAAAAATGGATTTATATTGTTTTTAACTGCATTTTTTTGAATTTTTCTAAATAATGACACACTTGCCTATATTCACCACATACAAGTATGTACAATACTTCTGTGGATGTCTAGATGTTTATTCAATTTTATTTGTATTTTATCACTGTATTTATCAAATTTATGAATAACCGTTATTAAGATTATATTGTACAGAGTAGCATGACGCGACTTCGGAAAAATTTCAATGCAGTTTTTCGTTTTGGTGTTCCCTGATGCCAAAATCACCCCCCGTTCCAAAGGTTAGGTATCGTATTTCCTTTGTTTTTTATTTGACGCAAAAAAGTTACTAAGCTTTTACATAGACTTTAATACGTTCTACAACTTTTATATTCAACATTTTTCTCTAAATCGTACATTAAAACATTTATTTAAGAAAATTCACAAATTTACCAGAATTGTTTTTTGATTTGATGCCAAAATGTTACTTTGGTTTTTATACATCTCAAAACATTCTATTACTTTTATATCAAATCTTTTATTTTGGGTTTTATGCAAAAATGTTACTGAAATAAGCCTGTCCAATTGGTCCTGTGCCATTGGGATTTTTTAATTATTAATTAGGTAATCACATCCACAACTGAAATTTTTAGACCATCCATATCCAATATATTTATTGACATAATAAATTGAATATAAAATACGTTTCATCCATTAACCAGCTCGGTGAAGGTCATTTTATATCGGGATCCTATACCAAAAAGAAAAATAAGATAGGAACATATGGAACACAAGAATCCTACAAAATAAAGAAACAGAATTAGTAAATGAATTTGAAAGAGCTGGATTAGAAATTTTAGTAATACCAGAGACAAAGAAGAAAGGAAAAGAGATAATCGATATGCAAAATAAACATTTACTATTATGGAGTGGGGTAGACGAAAAACAAAGAGCAAGCTCAGGAATTGGATGTGTAGTAAATAAAAGCATAAGGCATATAATAAATAAATGGGAGACCATTTCAGAAATAATTCTTTCAATCGAAATAAAACGACAAACTCATTTTGAAACAATAAGAGCAGTATATGGGCCAAGCAATGACGAAGATGCATTGTTAAACTGTTAAGCCTAACAGTAGAAACAGCAAATACTAGATAACATAAACGGAAAAGACGTGAAACCAGTGATTGGTAACTATGGAGAAGTGGCACAAAATAACAATGGACAAAGACTGATTGATTTCTGTTTGGTTCACAATCTAATTGTGGTAAATATCTTTTATCAACATAAAGAAGTACATAAATATACGAGAGAAGAGCCGAGTAGAGAGGAGAAAACAATTGTAGACTATATAATTGTAGGAAGAGAAAATATACAGATAATCAATCAAATCAGAAGCGATCATTATCATCTTATTGTCGAAATAAAACATGAACAGGAAAATTTACACTTCGTCCAACGCACAAACATAGAAAACAATATCCAGAAATAGCAAAAAGATATGAAAAAATGGTAAATAATAAAATAAACCAATGCACCGAAAATATAGAAAATTTTAACGTAGAGGAAATGTGGGAGGAATTTAGAAATACATTTATAGAGTCAGTCAAAAATATCTATGGAACAAACAAAATATGTTTACAAAAGGTGCTAATGGCTTGGTTGACAGAAGAAATTGAAGAAGCAAGGAAGATTAGGAAAATAATGTGGGAAAAATATTTATAGTATATTTCTTAATGTCTGACAGCACAGTAGCCTCATTAAATATTCAAATATAAAATTATCTCTTACAGAGTGATCCTAAGAATTTTACAAGTAAATACTAAAATTCTAATGCAAAACAAGTAGGTGGCTGTATTGGTTATCTGTACATCCCTGTTTCAGCTCAAAATACAATATGATAATAAAACTGAACAATGCCAGCAAAAGGATAAACAGTGCGGCAGTGGCGGAGATTACGATATTAGTTCATTTTGCTTATTTAATTAGATTCGATAAACATAACAGTTGAAATAAAATTCATTCGTTTAGGCCTATTAACAAGTTACATTTTCATTTTTATTAAATTAAATTAATTAAAGAAAATATAGTTTAATTCTCATAATTCAAATTTATTGACAATGAATTAATTTATATTGAGTAAAGTAAACATACCATTTATAGGAAATATAAAATTCAATCTATAGTATCATCCTCTTTGCTGGCCATACAAGAATCATCCGCAGGTTCGTCGAGAGAGATCACTATCGGTTCTATAGTTTGTTCTATGAGATTATCTAAAACCCACATTTTCTCTTCCTCTTTAATTACATGATTTACAGCATCTCTCCAGTTCTCTTCAGTTATTGTTGTCAATGAGTACTTCATGAGTTCACGAACATCTTTCATTTTAAATGTTTTATTATGTCTAGCTACATAACCTTTCATTTGGGCCCATATTAACTCTATGGCATTTAATTCACAATGGTATGGCGGCAAACGAAGGACTGTTATCCCACGATTCTTGGCTATTTCATCAATAACAAACTTTTTAAATTGTAGCTTGTGATCTGAAGGAACGATGAAAAGTTCTTTTTTCAACATATCGTCTTCAAATGGTGAATCTTTTACGATTAACCAGTTTCTAATATCAGCTTTTCTGCAAGAGGTAGATGGAAGATTATTTGTTAATCGCGAATGATAAGTGGCATTGTCCATAACGATTACAGCATTATTTGGAATTAATTCGACCATTTGTGTAAAATACATCTGCAGTCATTTCTTTATGATATTCTTTGGTTGATGTTGACTGAAACTCCAGTAAACCACCTTCAACGAACCCTTGATTGCATCCAATATGCGTTATTATTAGTCGGCGACCTTTACCGATAGTAGTTTTCAGTCCAGTAGATAAACCTTCTATGAAAGATTGACGACTGGTTTGAATACTTTTGTCCTGCCATATTTTTTTCACTGAATGTCCTTCAATGAGCCATGTCTCATCTAGATAATAGATTTGTCTTCCCTCCTGTCTGTATTTTCGGATATCTCGTAAATACTGGCGTCTCCAACATATTATTCCTTCGTTGTCGATTAGCACTGATTTGCGACTTTGCTTCTCCAAGTAAAATTTAATTTGTGTAATATTTTCCACAAAGTTTCTCGTCCTATGTCAGGCAAATTCTCGTCCTCGTTGAGCATTCTTAGAATTCTGTCAAGGGTCGGGATCTTTTTTTTAAAAAATAATTCATGTAGTTTTCGTCTTATTGTATTTTGCATATGTTCATCAAGGTCAAATGGTTTTCTTCCAGTTGACTTTTTAGATGGAGATATATTTCCATTTTTCCTCTCTCTTAGAAGCTTGTAAATAGTAGATTCACTAACTCCTGTCATATTGGAACATGTCGAAACCATATTTTTCACAGTATCAGCCGGCATTTGATGTACAACAGCATGCACATTTAACACTACAGTCTTCATTTGTAAGCTAATCACGCTCTTACACTTTACTGGGGTAAAACTTGAAGACATTTTTCACAACACAGTTAACACTTATGGAACATAAGCGACTCTAAGCAAAACAAACTATACAAATTTGGGCGAGACCAAGTTTCACCGTATAAACCTGCAAAATTTCTAAGTAGTCATTGGGACAATTCCTAGTAGGACTCTATTGTAATGTTTCTTGGAAATGTTATTATCAACATTTCGAAAATCAGAAAGTAATTATCTGGAGAATGAATTGATAAATGGTTTGTTAATATGTCTCCCAAGAATTGACCTGCTTCAAATACTCAAGATAATTAATGAAATATACAGTCAGAATAGTTGCGTTACGAGATTATTTCAAAAATAATTTATTGTTTTAACTGTATGTACTCTACAAATGTATGAAGGTCAGTCAGTTGTTTTAACTAACCGAATTTACATTTATACTACCTTTATATTTCAGATCGGTTATAAAATTAAATAGTAAATAAATTCCTTAGATGAACGTGACGCTTATGCTTTACTACCTGACTAGCATCTGTGACCTTTTCGCGTGCTGTCAGTCAATAAGAAACAGACTATAAGTAACAGAATATTTGTTAATTATGAGGACTACAATGTACAACAAAAAACATTTAATAGGCTAGTGAAATAGCCCAAACAAAACAATTGGAGGGAGTTTGGAGAGAAATTAGATAAATATAGCAGAAGTAATCGAAAGCTGTTTTTTAACGATTTTAAAAATCTTAGAACTAATAAGAAAAATGTAGATACCTTAACAATTAAAAGCGACAATGGTGATATCTTAAGAGGGGCCTCCTCACAGGTATATAAACCTAAAAACCTACACAATACTAGTTACTAATTTAGTAATTATTTGGTTCAAAATATTTACGATAGATGTCGATAGTAGTACTGAATCGGCTTTTACTTATTCAACATATATTCTCTCTGTCTGTCCACTCTTGACGGTTCAAAGAAACGCATCTCTGTTCGAATGCTTTGATTTCAAATAATTCAACTTCTTGTGAGCACAGAAACCTTATCTCTGCTTTTTATGTTGCATCCAAACCACAACACACCTGTGCATAGATAAGAGAATATTATATACACGGTTCCAAACAAAATTTGTTGTCATAATTTGCATTTGAGAGTAGATTTTTGATTATTTAAGAGTTTCATAGATGTTTTTGAAAGGAATAAATTGTTAAAAAGTACGTAATCGTATCGACCCGATATCAAAAATTATAGTTATGATAATGTAAATTATCCTGCAATCCGTATTTTTTAATTATATAAAGCTATGTTTGAGGTTATGTTTACTGGATTATTTGATTAATGTGAAAATGTGAGATAAATGATACTGATGGTATGTTCTAGTATCAACAAACCATCTGTCAACATTCTCTTGAAACCCTGTTTTAATGATAATATGGGTTTGTTAGCGAAAAATGCTTAATTGAAGTGAAGTGACCTTTGAAGTATCTGAATGAAGAAAAATTAAAACCGCTCTCAAAAGACAAGAATTGCATAATTCATTTTGATGAATATATAATAATGATAATTGAAAAATATAACTATTATAACCTGATACAAGGTGCATTACATATTTAGATACCAAGTGACAGCACTGCGGATATTGCTAGAAATTAAGAATGGAAGAAAAATATACATACTTTAAAAAACATTCTACCTTTCAAAATTTGTACCATTTATATTAACATAATAAAATGTTTTCATGATTATAAATTTTTGTTTGTTTCATGCTAAGAAAAATAAACTGCGGAAAAGTTGCAAATTTACATGATTGAAAGTAGGCCATTTAGTCTGAAAACACAGAACGTCATGTCACAACTTTGCCTCAATCTAATCATATTTGTATCAGTTTCAGAGTTCCGGTTGGTTGCTTTCAAATTTTATTTGCCATGTAGGCTCTTTTTTCAACTACATCTGTAAATATATTCAATTTTACCTAGAAACAAATAATATAAACGAAGAATTTCCAAATTTATAATACAAAGAAATATTTACTTGTAATACAATGCTTTACATTTATTAGAAAGAGGAAAGTAAGCTACAGTTAAGAATTTAAATTTAAAAAACTTACAAAGCAACTATAACAACTAATAAAAAATTTAAAGCGAAAGATCTGTAATGACAAATAATAATGTATATTTTGTGGGAAGATCGATGTATACAGTACCAAATCAAACATACAATCAACATATACAAGTTTGCTTCTACCTAGTTTGCAAAGATGGATCATATGTGTTGTGGAGATTGGAACTGAAACATTTTTCCTTCATTATACAAAAAAATAGTTGGTTCATTCTCTTTTTTCCATGACAGATATACATATGTGTGATCACCTGAATGGTAAATATTTTTTTTGTTTTTGTATAATACATTATTGGTATTATTACTTTTCCATCCAACCCATCTAATATGCGAGAAAAGTATAGGTATACCCAAAAAAAGTTGGAATTTTGGATTTTTTTTAGTTGTTTTTAAGTTTTTCAGCAAGAACACAAAAAAATGGTTTTTAGAAAAGAAAACCTACCTGTATAACTCGATACAGCCCCCGAAGTGCAACAAGTAGACAAAATTAACTTTTTAATTATCCTTTGTTTTACAGTTTTTTTTTAATGTCAACAACTAAGACTATTACTAAGTCATCCTTTAATAATAATTTGGTTTCTTATTTTCTTTGATTTTTTGAAATGCTTATATAATCAAACAATTTGCAAGGAAATTTCGACTATTGGCTAGACAAAGTTTTAAAATATGTATGGTTCAAAGATTTTTAAAATATAATGTTACCTACTTTATTCATTAATTTTATTCAACAATTACTATTACCTATGGTGCATAGGCTAAGGCAAGCTAAAAAGTGGATAACCATCCTAATTTCTTATAAAATCTTTGGACAGGTTGTTAAGAGAAAAACAAATACACCTTGTCAGTTTCTTGTTAAAACTGTTCTTAAAAAGACTTATTGTATGACGGAGTATGGAACTCTTAAGGAAAAAAGTGGCTAAGAGCATTTTTGAACAAGTAAAAAATGTTGTGGTGGTTGATTCAGGATTGTGGGTAGATGTTTAACACGGTTTTCTACGTGCTTCTCCTGATGGTAAATATATTTAACATAACAAATAAATACCATGTGTTATAAATTCTTTTTGTATATTAAATGACATACATTTACTGATAAAATATTTTAGGGCTTGTAGGTGATGATGCACTACTTGTTCCAAAGAACAAAAACTCAAAATCATTCTCACATACTACCTATATTTAATCACTTTTGATGTATTTACCAACAATAAAAATAAGAATAACATTAAAAAGTAGTTATTTGTGTAATAGGTGCAAAAAGTACATTTTTGTTGCAAGGAAGCATGAAGCACTAAACACAATCTTGTGAAGTAAATGTAAATAGCATTTACGAAGCACAAATTTACTTATTTAGCATGAAAATTACTTAATTATAATCACTTATAAATACAATACACACTAAACTATAAATTTGGGATATTTTTATGAACACAAAACATATGACATCATTTGACCCATAGAGAAAGTTATAATATTATTTGTCTATGAATTGACCGTCGTTTTCTGTCATTGTTCTATACAGCGCCATGCATCAAGACGGTGGAGCGGTTGAACTAAAGTAAAAAGATGTTCGTTTGCAAAAATTTGCACACAACAAATTTCAAAAAATACAATGATTTGAGATTTCATATTTTCAGAATCGAATTCTCTAGGCTTCCTTTTGGGGATCAGGTTTTGTTGTCCAGATTGGTGACCACAAATTGTCAAAATCACACCATCACTTAATGGCTTCTATCTTTTTTATAACAATATAAAACTCAACCAAAATACCTGATCCCCAAGACAAAGGTCCAAGTTATATTGTGTTAAAATTTCAACACTTAATTTCCCTCTGTTCTTTAGATTTGTTGTGTACAAAATGACCTAAATTTTGTTGCAAATCACGGGTGCCAACTGTTTTCAGGTTCCTAAAACGTGAGGCCCCTCTTAAGGAAGGAAACTGATGTAATATATTGTAGACTTCTGTGTTGCTAGTCACCAGGGTTTTTTTGTGTGCCGGGAGCCAGGGCCAAGGTAACAAAAATATAAGAACAACACTTGTAATTTATTTGTTGGAATTGGATTTTGAAATAAAGTCTTTTGTCTATTTAAGTGAATATTGTGTTTAACTCAACAATATTATACACGATAATAAAGCTGAAGTAATGAATCGTTGGAAAGAATATTACCAGGATCTAGTGGCCTCAAAAGAGTAACCGGAAGAAGCTAAGCAAAATAATAGAAATGGCGTAGAAATAGATATTATATAGAAATAAAACACCATTACTAGTGTAATGTTTTTCTAATTTATTTAAAACGTAAACGGGTGGGATAAATTTTAAAACATTCGGTGGGTTCACTTACTTAATTTATTCAAACACTAAATTACTCACCAACACTCAATTTATATATACAGTATATTCACTTAAACTAATTTATATAATTACTTAATTTATATCAACACTTTTATATTCACTTATTTACTGTTTAACTCACGATGTCAAATTATAAACTAAACTAACTCTTCTTGATCAGTCCCCTTATATATTAAAGCCATTTTTACTAGTAAATTCCGGACAATTGATTCTGGCCTTTTCTAGATAACTCTGGTCACAAAAACAATGTTTACGTAAGATAGTCGTAGAGTCGTAAACAGTTTTTTATAACTGCGTATCCGCCATGATTTTAACTTTTATACCTGGCTTAGACAGAGTCGGTTTTAGGGACTATACCAGTGTGCTGTTTCGTAACACTAGGAAACAATAAGTGAATTAAAAACTGGAAGTCGCCAGGTTATAACACTATTACAACAAAGATATGGGGGAAATAGAACATACTCACTTTTAAAAATTTTAAATAAAATTTGAGATGAGGAAAAGGTACCTAAAGAATGGGAAATTCGACTAATACAACCTATATACAAAAAATAAGTTGTACTGAATTGCAATAATTACCAATGATTAAGATATTTGAGAAAATTATTTCAAAGAGATTGAGAAGAGAAAAAGCGCAGTTGCTATTAGAAGAACAGAGTGGATTTAGATCAGGAAACAGGAAACAAGATCATATATTTACCGTAAAAGGAATTATAAGCAGAACACTAGCAAGATCAAAAACAATTGAACTCATTATTGTGTGACTCATTTTGAAAATTGAGGTTTTAATAATAACAGAATTATTGATCAAGAAGAGCTGTGAATAAACTTGATAATTTTACCTTTTGTCACCTGCAACCAAATTTTTTTGTTACTTGAAAAACTAAAGGCATCAGGTGGTGTAGATAAGAACATGATATATAAAAATTGACAATTGTTTCGATATTACTAAATATAATCGTTATTAAGATATTTAGTAATACCAAAACAATTGTTAATTGTAAATTTTTTCATCATATTTTGGAATTATCTAGAAACAGTTTCATTTAAGAAAGTAATATGTGTAAATTGTCGAAACAATAAATTTAAGAAAATATATTTGACTCCATCCATAACAAAAAACTTGAATTGACAATTACAAAAATCAAGTTTTTCACATGATTCATATTAAAAATGTAATTGTAACAATTAACATAAAAAACAATACGTCAAAACTCTTAGTTAACAGCATTGTATGAGAAATCCGACCACAACGAACCATTTAGTTGAATGCGGCCGCCTTCAGCAAATACTTTTAGCGAAACATTCCGAAAACCAACATTAGGGAAGGTAATGAGATGTTTTGCAACAATAATAAAGAGCTCCTGGAATGAAAATCATGTGATGAAGACCTAAACAAGTTGAACGTTCATGCAAAATTATAAAAATAACCAGTTTAGTGGTTAAAGGTATCATTTAAAAAGGCCAACAATAACGAGTTTGTCAGAATTATAAAAAGAAACGATGTCACTCATCTTATAACCATTATATTTTGAATTTTCGACACGTATAAAATGAGAAAGTAAACAAAAAAATGCATGAGAAAAGTAATTATTTTAAAATGCCAAAAACATAACGAAGTTCAGCAATAGATTTCAACTTGGAATCCGAAGTTTTTTGCCCTTTCAATTGTATCTGGTTGAAAGAGCGAGATCAGTTACTGCCAAACGTAGCATATATAGGATGTCTATATATATCGTTACATATAAAAAAGAACAAATAACAAAAATAAGAAAGCGCTTGTTTTTACCCCATTTCGTTAAAAGTGTTTGTAATAATAAAGGTTCATGGTGTAGCATTATAGAAGAAGATAAGTTTAATGAGAATTTCAATAACGACTGGATTAGCTTGCAGTCTACTCGTGTCATTATTAAACTAACGAAATGCATCCTTTACATTCAGTTATCAAAAAGTATATTTAACTAAGAACTTGGCATTATATATTATTTAATGGATAAAGTACATCAGTAAAACGTTTACAAACGATTCTGTAAGGAATTAGCCTATAATTTATCAAAATAAACAGATACTAGAGGTGGGAAAGTATGTAGAAAAAATACGTGTTCTAAATATAGTTATTTAACGTAAAAATTATTTTAATATTAAAAAAATCTTCCGTAAGATATCCAGCTAATAGAAAGAGCAGAAGAAGCGTCTCCATAGATCACTTCTGAGTGAAGATTTCATAAATAATATTATTTAAGATCACATTCCGTTGCTGTTAGATTGAACAAACATTCTAAGTACCACTTCTACTATGCTGTTAGCAACAAAAACTAATTTAGAATTAAATAAATTACACAGTATTTTTAACAGTACTTAGATACTTCATTTATATCTACTAATATTTGAAAATATGACAAAATATGCCTAAATTTTGAATTATTCATTCTTCTAAAATGCAATATTTTTAAAAAACTGTTCTTAAAAGACTCAAATGATCTAAAGTTTCGACCTAATCAAAATTAAGTATTTATAATTAAAAATATTGTGGAGCATCTATAGTCTATTTTTATGAATGAGAGAGTATAGTGATTTTAACTAGAATCAACAATTCCAATGTACATTGACGTCGGTCTCTAAAACATCAGGTTTAGTTGACATTCATGGGAATGACATCGATCTCGAGATAAAAGGTACACCAGGTGTTGGGAGGGTAGTTTTCGACGTGAAATTTGGATGAACCTCCGGGATGACGTCCAGGGCCAGGTTAGTTCGCACCAGGTGTCCGTGGGGTGTTCGCCGATGCGATATTTGAATCTTTCTTCTTCTCCCAAACCCTTCTCCCACAACTCTCACCTGTCACGTGACCACAGATCATCCAAGCTAGACAGGACATTGTAAAGTATCATATACGTAACAGAATAAACTCCTGAACACGTCTAGGCATATACAAAACGAGATGGTCGATGTATGTTTGTTGCACCTCGTTCCAAGCAACTTGAACTTCGGTGGTTTAATCACGCAAGAATCTGTGGTGGGTGGGGCAAATTGGATAGACTACTCCTATCATATCTCACACATGTTCAATTGGATTTAAATATAGTGACCAGGGTGGCTACAGCCAAAGATTAATGCTAGCTTTTTGGATAAACTCCATGGCTCGACCTGCAATATGTAGAGCGACCCAAAAAACCCCCGTAACGATTTTCGGTTCGTCTTTTTCAATTGTTTGTGGAAAAACCTTGGGGGTGACGTTCAGAGTTATGGCGAGGGGATTCTCTCAAGAAAAGAAAGACAGTTGGTGTGGATAGAGAAGCATGGTGCTCCGGCTGAACCACCCCTTAGCAAATCCGGTTCCTCTGGAACCATGGGCGCGGGGGTGAAGCCGAGGCAAGGTGCGAAACCCGAAGCCCAACCGTCATCATCCAAACATGTAACTTCTGGAGAGAAAAGGTTGCACTCGCAGCGAACTCCGGAGGAATCTGTAAGGATGACAAAAAGGTCTAAGGCAGAGGGGGAAGCTCAGCGAGAAACTTAAAGGTACCTGAGTCCTTCGCCGAGAAACTGATGGTTGAAAAGATGGCAAATGTCCATGTGAACCATCCAGAAACAAGGCTGGATAAAAAGACAGCCTTAAAAATCAAAATGGAGCTGGGGAGACGTGCCCTTCGGGGCGAAGACGTCAGAATATCCAGCTGTCATCCTGAGAACGTGGTCTGGCAGCTCGTGATAGCTGGACTTGTGCAAAGTCCATAGTCACATATGGGTCTGTGACATGGGCTATTCAATCTTACGATCCCTTCAAGGCGCCTGGAATGGACGGAAATTACCCTATACTACTCCGACATAATAACTCCAAGACTTGTGAATCTGTTCAGACTAAGCCTAGCCACAGGAGTTATACCTACGGCGTGGGAAATCTCCAAGGTGGTATTCATACCAAAACCTGGAAGACCCTCTTACGATACTGCAAAGGCTCATCGTCCGATAAGTCTCTTGTCATTAGAGAAGATGATAGATAGGCATTTGAGGGTCACGGTGCTGGGTAACAAGCCGCTGCACCCTAATCAACAAGCCTACCAAAGTGGCAAATCTTGCGAAACAGCCTTGCATAGCCTGGTGAGCGAGATAGAGCAAGCCATTACTTACAAAGAAAATGCACTGGACGTGTTCCTGGATATCGAAGCAGCATTTGACAATACGAGCACTCGCTCAATATTGTCAAAGCTGGAATCCAGAGGCACAGACAGGACAATCACCCGATGGATAGAGAGGAAAGCACAAGCATCCCTGTGTGGTGTCACAAGATAGGTGAAAACAAAAAGAGGATGTCCACAGGGAGGCGTTCTGTCACCAAAGCTGTGGAATCTGGTAGTCGACGACCTTCCTGTCACACTAAACGAGCAGGAGAGGTATGCTCAAGGATATGCTGATGACATCATCATTCTAATACGGGGAAAACACGTGGGCATCTGCCTGGAACTAATGCAGAGGGCAATGTCCGTAGTGGAGATATGGTGTGATGCGGAGGGATTGTCTGTCAGTCCCTCGAAAACCATCATGGTACCATTCACAAAACAGCGAATCGCAGAGATTATTAGTGTGCCAAAACTCTTCGGCAATCAGACAAATGTTGTCAGGGAGGCAATATATCTAGATGACAAGCTAACCTGGAACAGCCATCTAGCGAGCATCACAAACCGTTCTCAGATTACGCTAATGACGATGAGACGAGCAATTGGGTGCACCTGGGGCCTAACTCCGACAATGGTGAACTGGTTGTACACCAGAGTAATCAGACCAATGATGGTGTACGGTGCAATTGTGTGGTGGCCTAAAGTTCAGCAAAGCACAGCCGCTGAAACGCTCTCTAAAGTGCAGCGAGTTGTGTGTCTGATCATTACAGGGGGCCATGGAAGGCACTCCAACCGCAGCATTAGAAATACTGCTAAACATCCCACCATTAGATCTTTATATACAGGGAGAGGCTAAAATGGCTGCATACACAATGCAGTGCAATGGCAACTGGTGCAAGCACCATGCTATGGAACATACTAAAATACACCTCACCATGAGGTGCGACATCATCGAAATGCCACCAGACAGAATACCCAAGGTCGTGGAAACTGAGATACCATATCGTGTCAACTTGAGTGATGGACGCATGTTGAGCAGTATCACCTGGTACACCGACGGGTCAAAGACCCTAACGGGTACAGGAGCAGGCGTTTACGGCGTCAGACCCAGGCAAAGCAGAAGTGTTTGCCTTGACAAAATGACGACCGTATTTCAAGCAGAAATAGCTGCACTAATCGAATGCGGCAGAACATGCATAGACAGGAAATATAACAAAAAGACCATCTATGTGAACACGGACAGTCGGGCGGCCCTTTTGGCCTTAGCAAGCCACAGCTATACGTCGAAGATAGTGTGGGACTGTCACAATACCTTGAAAACCTTGGCAAAAGACAATAGAGTAATTCTTACTTGGGTGCCAAGCCATACAGGGGTAGCTGGTAATGAGAGAGCTGATAAGTGTGCCAAGAAAGGATCTCATCTCACCCTCATGGGACCAGAACTAGCATACAGCGTTTCATACAGCGCCTCACGAAAAACTGTTCCCAACTGGGTGTCGCTTGAACACCAAAAGCGCTGGAACAAAATCACGGGACATGCTCAGTCCAAAAGAATGCTAAAAGGACCATCGAGTTCCTACGCAGCAAATGCTTTTAGACTGGGTAGGAAAGAACTGCGAAAAGTGGTAGGATTCATAACTGGCCACTGGATATTCAACGCACATCTAGTGAAAATGGGGATCGAAATAACAAATCCACATTGCATAATGTGTGGAGAAGCAGAGTAAACCGCAAAGCACGTGGTCTTCGATTGCCCTGCCCTGTGCAGAAGGCGAGCCTCCTGTCTAGATATCTTCCTAGTTACAAATCAGTCCGACGAATCTCAATGTTCGCTAAGAATTTAGGATGGGACTCTGCTCAATACCTGTGAGGGGGGTGCACAATAAGCCAATTAATGGCCGAGCGGCAACCATTAGGGCATCTGAACCCTAACCCCCTCGTGACTAAAAAAAAGGTGTTCGGTGGGTCGTTTTCCACATTAAATTCGGATTCAACGCCCACAAAACTCCCCCATAACGGTTTTCGGTCCGTTCTTGTCGATATTTCCAGGAAAATTCTCGAAGATGACGTCCGCGTTCAAAAAAACCCCGGGCGCCGAGTTTCTCTCCTTCCTCGCATGAAGTTCGAGATAGTCCGACGGAGATGACGTTCGCCGGCGTTCCTGAGCTCCAGGTGTTCGGCGGGGCAATTTGAACATCATAATCGTGATCAGCAACCTCAAAAACCCCTGTGTACCCGGCTTGGGCCAATTCTGACTCTTATTTACAAAGTTATTAAATTTGTCAAAAGGCCTCTCAAAAAATGCATTTTTTGAATGTATTTTTGACTGCAGCAATGCAACTTCCGGTTTATAATAGGTAGAAAGTAGGTAGGCATGGTATAAATAATTTTTGGAAACGAATGCAAAAAACCGCATTGCGATCCTAAAAGATTTCCTAACATAATACTTCATTGCCTCTACTAAATAATTTTTTGATGTTGATACGGAATGAATAAAAGAGTTTTCTGAATTGTTATTCTTTGTTAAGTTCCAGATTACCGTTAATATCGAAATGTGTTACATCCCATCTCTACACATGAAGTTGAAACCTCATTCTGAACCGAGACTGAAAGAGGTGTGTTTTCTGTACAGTAATTTGTTGGCAATCCTGAAAGGTTTGCTTAACCCGAGATTAAAACTAACTGATAATTACATAATAACCACGTTGGTGAAGCTAGCAACTGTTGTTGGACCATTAATAACAACCAAAGAGACCGTTTAGTAATTTATTTGTTCAATTACTGACCCATAACAATTAAAAACCGGATTTGATTTCTAATAAGAGATGCATTTATTCCGATTGTTAATTTTTGTTTTCAATTTCATTCGGTTCTCAGTTATTGATACCTGAATATGTTTTTGGAAGAAGGATAGAATTTAATTTGTCTCTCATGCCAGACTTTGTCAAATGCCTGTTTCTTCTAGAGCATTTTCTATTATGTTGGCGATTGTATGGAATTGCCAAAAAACTGAATAAAGCGATCCTTTTATTAAATCTAGATGTATTTCAATATTTCTAAATTCCGACCGGTTCGTGAAGCGAGTTAAGTTCGTTTCGGGTTCAGTGCGAGGTTTTTCTTGTTTATCTTTACAAATTATAAAAGAATAAATAAACTTTTTGATCTACTCTAATTACTAAAGTGTTGAAGAACTGAATACTTTGTTATCCCAGATTGGAGATAACGAGTTAATTTAGAATTAGAACATTTCTATATTTATAAACATTCCTTTTTTGTTATATGGTAATTAATGATAAGAAAGCTACCATCAACTATCCACTTACGCCGATTCAAATCGGAAATAGGCAACCAGTATTACAACAAGTGAATTTACTGGTTGCTGACTAAATATTAACAATTCTCCTACAGGAAATCAATCAACAACAATAGCGAACACTGGTAGTCTTCCTTCAACTTCCACATCTTATGTAGCTGCTGTAAAATCTTCACCAAAACCTATTTTTCCAAAAAAAAAGAACAGGAAATTGTAGTTCATTCTTCAGAAAACCTAAAACTTATTGACTATTCCGTCGCAATTCGTGGATGCAAAAGAGCGCTGAATAAATATCGTCGAACGCGCACTGAATCCAACCTCACAAACTTTAAAAAAACTAAAAGCTAAAGCATGAAGAACGCTAAAGCAAGCGAAGGAGGATTCTAAGGGAAAATTACGTTTCTTCTATCACATGTGAAACTCCATCTAGCCAAGTCTGGACAAAAATAAGACAGATGAAAGGTAATAGAACATTCACAAAAATCTCAGCACTAATAGATCAAGGTGAACTGACTACTGATAGCGAAAAAATTGTTAATATCATCGGCAATGCACTTCAGGAGAAAAGTAAAAACTCTAGTGAATATGCCACAAATACCACTATCCAAATCCCTACTCATGTTATACAAGACAAATTTTCTTTAGATCTTCCTTTCTCTCTCCAAGAACTCATGTATTCCCTCTCATCCTGTAAGAATTCAGCTCCAGGTCCAGACAATATTCCTTTTCAATTCTTAAAAAACTTGTCAACAAATGCTCTGGTGAAATCATTGAATTTGTACAACAAAATCTGGATTAACACAGAGTTTCCTCAACAATCATCTTACCAAGTAAAAAGCAAAACAAATCTTCGATGGATGCAGATTCTTATCGCCCTATTTCACTAATTAGTACTGTATGTAAGCTACTAGAAAAAATGATAAATAAAACATTAATTTGGTATCTTGAAAAACATAAACTTCTATCCCCTACTCAATCAGGCTTTAGACCCCAACGCAGTGCAAGTGATAATCTAGCTCTTATTCAGATTTGCGCAACGAATGCACTTAACAAGAATCAATAAGTCGTAGCTGCTGTCTTCGATATCCAAAATGCCTTTGACTGTCTACCACGACCTGTTATTCTCAATAAACTTAGTGAATGTTACATAAAAGATAACATGTATTCCTTTATTGAATACTTTTTGAGTGATCGTACGTTTAAAGTGTCTGGAAACGGATCAACTTCCAACAGCTTCTTTCAATACAATGTTGTTCCCCAGGGATCGGTACTGAGCCCCACTCTATTCAGCATTGCCATAAACGACATTTCCTCAAACATCCGATCTCCCGTCAAAATTGCCCTCTATGCCGACTTACAACCACGCTAATCTGGATTCTCTCCCATATTGGCATTACAGGCAATGAAATAGCTGATCGATCGGCAAAACAAACTGCAGTATCGTCCAACTTAAAGCATGAGAAAATCCAGTTACAGACAGACTTGAAGGCTCTATTTAAGAGTAAGAGATTTTGGCAAGAACATTGGAGCAAATCCCGATCGAAGCTTAGTGATATCTAACCAACAATCAGCCCCATATCAATCACAAACCTAAAAAGAAAAGATAAAGTTCCTATAAGAAGGCTTCGCATCGGACACACGCGCTTCACACGTGGACACCTTATGGCGTCTGATCATACACCACTGTGTCAGCTCTGCTCCAATCCTCTCACGGTTAAACACATTCTGATGGAATGTAGTCACCCATACAGCATTCAAGGGTTATTGACTTCCTTCAAGATACAAAACTATATCATAAACTATAATGAACCAATATTGTGACAACTGAAACCCACCAAAGTGTACATAAGAACAGTGCTATATTAGTTATATTTTGTATTTCCATTTGTTTGTATAATTGTATAGCCTTTGTATTTGTGTCAATGACCTACGCTGTCGAGACACGTTAATTTCAATAAAAAAGAAATATTTCTAAGTTCCCCAGTTTGTATATTCAGGTACTCGTTTAGGTATTATTATCTTTCGGTAGAGAATTTCCGTAAGGGTTAAGTACCACCCAAAAATAGATTAATAATAAACAAAACAGTTCCTAAACAGTAAAATATAAAAAATCTCTCTTCACCAATTATCTAATTATTTGAGTGAAGAGAAAATTAAAATAAGTCAAAATTAAAATATCAATCACAATATTTGCGTAATCTAAAATCAAAAACGCAGAGAAACAAACAAAAAATAACAGTATATTTGAAGTACCTCATAAAAATTGTGATGCTGTTTATATAGGACAAATATCATAATATTTAGGAAATAGATTTAAAAGCCACGAATACGTAAAAAAACATAAACAGCATTCTCTAACCAGAATTTTTCATTTTTGATTGTTTTATAAATTTAATTTATGTTTGTAGTAAACAATTTATCACTGCCGGCTTTTAGATACGCTCAAAAATCTGTATCTTTCACGTCTTTCGAAACCTTAGCCAGCCAGTTGCACCAAAGGTTGCCACTGTTGTATGGTTACAATGTAACAAAAATCCAATTAAATTGGATCGATCTGAAAATGTGCACTTTCAATAACATCATACATAATGTACAATAGAATTAAATTTGTTATGGCTACACGCACTAAGCTATAATACCTTATCGATTCCCATCATTTGCTTAATGCTTGTGAATATTTCTTAGAAGAGATATAAATAACACATCCATAATATGTCATGACAGCGTTATTAAAAGTTCAGGTACATAATAAAGGAATCATAAACTCCTGAATAACTTAATAAAATTATATAAAAAGCCATCAAGATATTTTAGTGTTGCAGGGGCGTCACCTAAGGTACAAAACTTCTTCTGGATTCATTTAATGGGCAGATTTTATCACAATAAGGGACAAAATAGGAGCATGCACGCACTTTTAGGTCATCCCCTTTTCCTTTTTTATGGTGGTGTGTACAATTTTTGGCATCAATAATGTCTGAATTCGTAACATTGATCTTATTTGAGGTTAGATCTTTTGACTATGACCACTTACTATCTTATTGACCTACTTTTTCATAATCCAATAGTTAGTGGATGATATGAACAATTATAATATAGGTTAGGTTTGTAGTGAGTGGCTCTGTAATGCTCTCAACTGTGAATTATAATACACAATGCCATGTGATGGGATTAGTGTCGTAGGTCCGTATAAAATCAGAGTGTATACCTTCAAAATTTGCGTATCAAAGAGACATAAGGAAACGTAAAACTACTACAACAAAAGCATATATTCTCAAGAAACTAAGAAAGTTATTGATTGAAGAATGTGAAAAGGATTGTTGAATCAAAATGCAGCTAGAATGAATTTTATCTACTGCTTGGAAGGCTTTCTTATTCTTCTTACTTCATCATGTTCTTTCATTTTCCAACCGATAATTTCGAACGTTCAGTCAATACGTAGTAAAAAATCAGTTTTAACATCTAATTTCTTGCTCAGTGTACCTGATCAATAGTTTTACTTGTTTATGAAACAAAAGCTGATTCTTCACTTATTTTTTAACTGAATTCAACAGGTTTATATCTCAAGATGCGCATGAAATGCAATTTTCGCTTTGGAAACTCAGTTTTTAACTTCTTTTGTGAATTCTCGAATGAATCCCACTGACTGCGCCAATTAATTATTTCTAATGTTCAATAAAAACGTTGTAAAAAATTAGTTACAACTGTTAATTTCTTTCTCGGTGTACCTGATCAATAGTTTTACTTGTGTATGAAACTAACTTTGATTTTTCACTTATTTTCTACCAGCTTTTTAACTTTTTAATCAATATTCGAATGAATCCTTCCGCCTAATGATTTGTAGTGTTTAGATAGAACGTGTTTGTTGCGCTAAAAATTACTTTTCGTACCCCCAACTGCACTACCAAGCGAGTTATTTTTTTATATATTTTCATCACAACTTCACGATTCCTTTTCTTGCAAATATATTTTTTTCAAATTGAATCCCAATTGAAAATTCAGTAACGTTCCCACCCTGGGCTTAAAGTTATTTTTTTGTAGACTATCCCTTAATGTCTTTGTTTAGAGACATTTCACTACGTGAAGTACCTGTAATATATCAAAGCAATTTATGTGTTTTTTATTGATGTAAAATCTCGATTAAATCCAAATTAAATATTTTAATGGTTCCACGAGGGAGTGGGCCACTCCCCTGTATCCGAGATGATGCTGTAAAAACTATATTATCACTTCACAGATGTCAGCGGGGGCTCTTACAGAAATACAGTACGTCTTTCAGATTGAGTCCACATAAGGAACAACTCATTTTTTTTTCAAAAAAGAAGATAGGAATCTGCTTCCTTTAAAAAGTGTTTATGGTGTCATACAGGTAGGTTGTTTTTATAATATAAACATATTCAATTATATCTTCAATTAATAATCAACTTGATTGTTTTTATTTATATTTGTCGGACACCTGCTGGTCAAAAGTTCTTCATAATTGATCTTTTCTCATTAGGAAAATTAAACAGATTTTGATATGGTTAGTAATTTATTCAAACAGGACAATTCTTCACAAAAATATGTTATTACTTTTTATCTTTGGTTTATGCATTTATATTTTTTGAAAAGTTTTAATTTTGTAATTGTGATCTGATAATAGATTATATAAATTTGAATTCTAAATCTCTTTGGTTATTTTTTCATATTCATTCTCATTATATTCGATACTTTTTATGCTAGAGAAAATTTAGTATAATTAGTGACATTTGGTTAATTTCATGACAGTAAATTTCATATATGTCATAAGAATTTAATTGTCTTATAGTGTATTGGACAAACAGTTACTTTACATTTTGAATAGTGCAATACGTAATTTGGAAAATTATTTGGAAATTTATAAAATTTGAATTTTTATTTGAAATCTTTGATCCCTCCCTGAGTTAAGAGTGAGTTAATTGATTGTATTGATTTATCTTTCATTATATAAAATTTAATATTTATTTAGCCGGGCATATTAATTTGACAACTGCTGTCATAAAATTTAATAAGTTATATTTAGCAGTAAAGGTGTTTTCACATTAGTGCAGTTACTATCACAAATTGTGACGACAGCAACAAATAAAATTCACATCATATAAATTCACATTCATATATAGTATATAATTAAAATAATATTATTAGAGAATATAGAATATATAATAATTGGTCACCCAAACGTGGGGCAAATATAATTAAAACATAGTTGAATATAATATATATATATATATATATATATATATATATATATATATGTATATAAATGTCTTCTGCGATTTTCACAGAAGACAAAATCGCAGAAGATATCAGAAATTACAACGAGAAACTGGTACAAACAACAATAGAAAACCGTAAAAGCTACAAAAATGCAAAAATGGCACTAATAATAGGGAAAAGACAGATAGTTGCATTAACACAAGAACCACAGACAGGAATGAAATAATAGACCTAGTAGCCAAATTCTATGGAGACCTATACAAGGCCCCTGAAAACTTGGAAGAAATAATAGAACACTCAGAAGATGCCATACCAGAAGTATTGGTGGAGGAAGTAGAAATGGCATTGAAAAGCATGAAAAAGTGCAAATCAGCGGAAAATGACGGCATCACGACCGAAATACTCAAATATGCAGGAGCTAAAACATGGAAGTACCTTGCCAAACTATACACGAACTGTCTGATGTCCAGGAGCATACCTAAAGAGTGGAACAGCGCCCTTATAGTGTTGATCCACAAGAAAGGCAGCAAAGAAGACATTAAGAACTACAGACCAATAAGTCTACTACCAGTGACGTACAAGGTATTCACAAAGATCATTCACAAAAAAAAACACTAGACTCGGCCCAACCCCGAGAACAGGCTGGATTCCGCAGAGGCTTCAGTACAATAGATCACATCCATACCCTCAAATAGGTTATCAGTCGAACCAAAGAATACGACCAACCACTAGCACTAGCCTTCATCGACTTTGAGAAAGCATTCGACTTTATATATCCCAGAGCAGTAATAAATGCCCTAACAGAACAAGGGGTCGACAAGCCATATATTGAGAGCCTAGCAAATATATATAGGGGAGCCAAAGCGAGAGTTAGGATATATGAGGGCACACCAGAATTCCCCACCAGCAGAGGAGTTAGACAAGGAGACGCAATATCACCAAAGTTATTTACAGCAACACTAGAAAGCATCTTCAGAAAACTGGGCTGGAACAACACAGGTCTGAATATAGATGGAGAATACTTGAACCATCTAAGATTCGCTGATGACATCATCCTGATAGCGAGTAACCCTGGCGAAATGCAACAACAAATAAATGAACTGAATGCAGCAAGCAACGAAGTAGGCCTTAAAGTAAATCTGAGTAAGACCAAGATAATGTATAACGAACTGATAAACGCACAAGAAATAACAATTAATGACACTGCCCTGGAAATAGTAGAGGAATACATATACCTGGGTCAACTAATACACATATCAGGCTCTCTACTTCCAGAAATAAACAGAAGTATCAAATTAGCATGGAGAACATTTGGACAGAACTCTATCATCTTCAAGTCTAGAATGTCACTCCGTTTGAAAAAGAAAGCGTTTGATCAGTGCGTACTACCAGTATTAACATACGGCTGTGAAACCTGGACCCTGAAAACTGATATCATTAGAAAACTCCAGGTAACGCAGAGGTCTATGGAACGATGCATGCTTGGAATAACAAGGAGAGATAGAAAAAGGCTTGATTGGATCAGACAAAAGACCCAAGTGATAGATGTCATGAATAGAATCAGATCCCTAAAGTGGCAATGGGCGGGGCATCTCGCTAGAAGGACAGACGATAGATGGACCACAAAGATAACGCAATGGTATCCCCGAGGCGTGAAAAGACCAAGAAGACGCCCCAATTTAAGATGGGACTACGACATAAAGAAACTCGCAGGATCAACTTGGGGCCGCATAGCTAGCAATAGACAACAATGGGCCCACATGGAAATGGAATATATAAATATGTAAAGGGAGGCTACACCATAACAAAATGGTTGAATAAGCTGCGTATGATGATGATGATGATATATAAATGTATTTATTTCATGTAATGGATAACTGTTGGATATTACTATTTAATTAATTTATTAATTTCTCTATAAAAATTCTATGGACCTGAAAATGTATCATTGAATTATATGCCGCTAGTTTATGTGACATGGGGTGATTAGAACTATATGGAATTGTAACATCAGTGTGTGTTGGTTTTCGGTAAATTGAATAATCAAGTACATTATTAACTCTTTGAATTTTTAAATCAAGAAAATTGATTGATTGTAAATTTAGTTTTTTGTTGTAAATTATTAATATGGTTGTAAAATATATCTAATTGTTTGTTCACTACCTATAAAGCAAGCTAACATCTCATCTACATATCTATACCAAAATAAGATACTTCTTGAAATGTTACATTAAAACATTTTTCTTTCTAGACTGTTAATAAAAATGTTTGCCAAAGTTGGTGACATAGGGCTTCCCATTGGTAAATAATTCTGATTCATACATACCACAAATAAATTAAGTATATCTGATATTATTCCTGGATTAATATTTTTATCTTCTAGTAATTTTCTTACAAGTGCTAGACATTCTTTTGGAGGAATTTTAGTGGACATATTGCTAACATCAAATGAAATGAGTTTAGAGTTATCTTGTTAGTTGAATGTTTTTAATTTTTTGATTAGTTCTACTGAATTTTTAATTAAGTATTTGGATATATCCGTAATAATTAAGTATATAGTTTTTTGGTAATATAAGATTAGGAGTATTAATATAAGAAACTACTGGTCTAATTGGTTTCGATATTTTATGTAATTTAACGGTTCCATATAATTATGCAGACTGAGGATTTTTATTTATGATGTATTTCTTTTCATAATCAATTTAAAAATAAATTGAATGATTAAGAATATCTCTTACAAAAGTAGAAAACTTTTTGCCTGCTCTTAGAATTTGGACATGTCTAGATTCTATAAAGTTATTTACTTTGGATTTATAATTTTCAGTATTTAATATAACAGTGGCATTACCTTCGTCAGATTTTATAATTGTGAGGTTATGATTTTCTACTTCATTTGTAACAGTATTTAAAACTAAATATTTTTTGTTTAAAGCTTTGATGATTCAAATTTTCTTATTTAATTGAAAGATATTTTTTTCAAACAGTAACTCGCTGGATAATACTAAAGTTGTTTTCTAGGTTTATTTTTAAACCATATTGAACCAAATCGTGTCTCTATTAACACATAAAAATTTAATATATGGCAGCTAAAGACATACTGTACATTATCGCTTCACACAAGCAACAACGGGGGGCTCCTACAAAATATTACACCTCGTACAGTATGTGTTTATAATCTCGCCTTCCCAAAGAATAATAGTTGGGGGTATTCTTGTAATTCAGAGGCATCAGATTACAGATAAAGCCACAGTTGAACTGTGTCATAAGTCAAAATATTAATAATGGCCCTTATTTTGAACGTTACGAGAATACCAAGGGCCTAATTTGATGCTTGTTATGAATGACCACTACGGCTTAAACTAAGTAGCTTTATAAAAAGCATATATATATATAGTCGTTATAGCTAGACACATTGTTATTCATTTTTTCTCGATGACGTCTAAATAAAATATATATTTATTATATACAGGATGTTTCGAAATTGTTCCATTTCATTTTTGTTAATGATGAAAAACAAATATCTAAACTTCAATATGTAATTTTAATTAAGAATGACAGTTTAAAACGAATGGCTGGCAAAGGTTGCTATGGTAATGTTAAAAATTTTATGATTAGTCTGTCAACTTATTCTTTTATACAATTTTGCTTTTTGACGCACGTTATTCGTATTTTTTTATCAAGAATTAAGTTTCAAATTATTCAATTATTGTGCATAGTTCCTAGCAACCTTGTAATAAAGAATTATTTTATCTTCAAAATAAATAACTCACTAGATGGTTATATTGATATTAATTATGAAAATATTGCGCAAAACGCCTTTAATGGTTCACCTGTCTCTGATAGAAAATGATAAATCCCAAGCTGACGTATAATTGAGGAATTATTAATATAAATATTTGTTGTTGGAATGCCGTTTGGTCTTTCAACGATTCGCCTAGCAGCTATTTGAGTTCAAAGTGTGGACTTAAGGCGGTAGAATTACTATTATTTGCTTTATCAATTTATCAAATCATTTTTAGTTATTTACGACTGCTATCTAGTTTAATAGGCCTGGAGGTTATCCACATAACCAGTTACTAATTGTTACTCGATGTTTGGATATCATATTTCAATTATTTGGTCGTAACAGAAAATTGTAGACAAAAATTATAGTGTTGATAGGCTTCTCGGATTTAGATGGCAGCGCCATGGTAGTGCAAACAGAAAATACTTACATTGCCATTGTTTATCTTATGGTGTTTTTATTGTTTATTAATATTTGAAACTAGCGAAGTAGTGAGTGTTATTTTTCATCTCAACACTTCCCTTCACGAACTACTTCGCTTTTAAACCAACTAAGGTAACTGTACCAAATTCGGACCTCTTAAGGAATAGCTTTACTCACTTTCTTAGTAATTTTGTGCGTATTTGTGACACCAGAATGAAAAAAACTAATCTGATTTCTTCAACATTTAATTTATTTATGTTAAGAACTGAAAACTATAGAGGAAAATGATTTTTTTCTTAAAAAATGATACATAAAAGTATAAACCATGATCCTAATTCGGACACAGGTATCCAACTAAAGTGCTAAAAAATGACACCCCCAGGTACAAAAATACGGATAGTGTCGGTATTTCGGACACAAACTTAACCCAATTGTGACATGGGAGTAAAAATTATTATAAAAAGTTGAAATTATTGTATATTTATGAACTTTTCAATTGCAGGTACTCTGAATAGACTTCTGTTATTGTTGGTGTTTTAAATGAACCTCCATGTTTCTAGTTAATTCCACAATATAATGAAAAATGTTGAAAATTCTAAAAAATTGACAATTGTTTCGATTACTGAATATCATCGTCAGAATGACAGAAGTTACATTTCATGTGATGCCTACCTGATGTTTAGTAGTTATTTTTGGCTAGACCAAGAAGTGACCTACCTTGTGATACACAAAGGATCTTTTCAGGTCGCAGTGTGGCCAATCGACCCCTTTGTAATCTACCTTGTGATTGACTTAATATATGTTAGAAAAGAGAAAAAGATGTGATATTACAAATATTGAAGCTTAGATATTATTAACCATATGGTGATATCCTGGATATCATTTTTCCAATTAAGATCAGTATAACTGTGCAATGATATAGAAAACCAGGAAAACTATATCTGCTGATCTGGAAAACTCCCTAGATTCATCTGTTCATTGACGACTTCATATTGTGGGTTTCATAAGTGTCTTCTAATTTCTAACTCTTCAAGGAAATCCAGTTCTTGTTTCTTTTCACAAATATGTAGAACTTCTAGTTGTGTTAGGTGTCAATGAATGATTGGTATCAAATAGATGTTTTGCGTAATGGTATTTATTTGGTTGTTTTAATCTGTATGCTCGTAAGTGTTCACTGTATCGGATTTCAAAATTTCTAAGGGTCTTACCCAAATAGACAGCATTACATTCTAGACATTTGAGTTTATATATACCTGATTTCTTTAATGTTGGTATTTTTGTTTTTACATTTAACAATTTTGTACTTACGTTACTTTCTGTTTTAAAAGAAATTGTTGCATTCGTTGCTAAAGATAGTATCTTTGAAATATTATTAGAAATATTTCCTGCATATGTGATGGTTTTATAAGTTTTAATTTCATCAGCTGGTTTAGGAAATATTAGTTGTAATGCCACTTTTTCCTCTTTTTTACTAATTAGCTTATTAATCATATCTAATGGATAACCGTTGGATTATTGATTATTGATAATTCAATTTACCGAAAACCAACACAGACTGATGTGACAATTCCATTCAATTCCAATCACCCTATGTCACACAGACTAGCGGCATATAATTCAATGATACATAGAGCTTTTTCAGTTCCTATGAACAAATGTAATTTTGATAGAGAGATTAATACAATTAGACAAATAGCAACATTGAAGTCCCTTATCTCGGAAAATAATGCCAACTCTATTGCAAAAATTTCACGGTTTATAGAGATTTTCTCATTGAATCGATAAAAAATTGAAAAATACTTCTGGGATGGATAGTTCCGAAATTTTTTTACCCCTAAGCAGTGGGTTGAAATTTTTGAAGAATATACATGATTCTATTTTAAACATTGTTCCAAAAGACAATATTGAAAATTCAGAACTCATATTTTAGAGAAGTGGTATCGAAAGATCAGTGAATTAAGAAAAAATCTAGAATGCCGCAACGGTTGGAATTATTGAGATACAGGCCGCTAAAATTGAGATATAAAAAATAGAGGGAAATAATGTTGGTTAACTTTGAAGTCCCATATTTCGGGATATAATAACGTTAGAAATGTGAAAATTTCTCGGTTTAAGAAAAATTTCTTTCTAATTTGATGGACAATACAAAAAAAAACTGGAATGAATGGTTCACAGCTTTTTTTATCCATAAACAATAGATTGAACTTTTAGCAAATATACATGCCTCTATTTAGAATTTTTTATAGAAGATAACAATGAAAATTTCGAGCTCATAAATTGAGAAGTATTCTTAAAGCATCAAAATATGAGGAAAAAAATTTAGAATGCCCTAACGGATGGAATTACCGAAATATAGTGCGTTAAAATAAAGATATAGGTAATCAGGTGACAAATGACGGTTAACTTTAACGTCTCTGAAAATAATGGCTCTACAAATGTGTTTATAGAGAATTTCTTTCTTATTCGATAGAAAATACAAAACGTTTTCTGTGAGTAATGGTTCCGAGATTATTTTAACCCTAATTAAAGGATAGACTTTTAAAAAAAATACATGTTTCTTACTTTCTGTTTTAAAAGAAATGGTTGTATTCGTTGAAATATTATTAGAAATATTTCCTGCATATGTGATGGTTTTATAGGTTTTTATTTCTTCAGTTTGTTTAGGAAATTATTAGTTAGTAATGACACTAATTTTACAGATAGTGAAATAGAATTTTTAAATAAAGGTTTAAAGTACAGCATACCACCAAAATTTACGAACAAATTATAGCTACAGAGTCAGAAATAGCTTTAAAATCTAATTCAAATAATTTTCTTTATGAGAAATTAAAAATTGCCAATTTAATCAAAAATATTGAACCTTCAAAAGTTAAACGTCAAACAAAAAATGACATTACAGTTTTAAATGCAATCAAAAAGAAAGTAGAAGATAATAACCTAACAGTTACAAAATCTGGTAAGGGGAACACAACTGTCATATGGACAACTGAAAATTATTATTCAAAAATATATAACAACAAATATATAGAACCTAGCGATGTAAAAGTTCTTAGAACACAGAAGTTTTCTAATAATGTAAGGGATATTGTTAATAATTCAAATTATCTTTTAAATGATTACGAAAAGAGGTGTAACATACATAAGAATCCTCATTGTCCACAATTATATGGAACAGTTAAATTACATAAAATAACGAAACCAATTAGACCTGTAGTTTCTTATGTTAATGCTCCTAATAATATATTGGTAATGAAGCTTAACAATATACTTAATAGTTACGGATATGCATCTAAATACTCAATTAGAAATTCAATAGAACTAATCAAAAAATTAAAAGCATTTAACTTACAAGATAACTCTGAGCTTATTTCATTTGACGTTACTAATATGTTCACTAAAATTCCTCCTAAAGAATGTCTAATTACTAGGAGATAAAATTAATAATCCAGGAATAATATCAGATATACTTAATTTATTTGATGTATGTATTAATCAGAATTATTTCACTTTTGACAATAACATATGTATTCAAAATAAAGGTTTACCAATGGGAAGCCCTATATCACCTATTTTGGTGAACATTTTCATGGACAGTTTAAAAAGAAGAATCTTTGAAAGTAATATTTCAAAAAATGTTTTATTCTGGTATAGATATGTAGATGACATATTAGCTTGTTTTAAAGGTAATGAACGACAAATAGATATATTTTTCAAACCACGTTAATAATTTACACCCAAAAATTAAATTTACATTAGAAGTTGAAGAAAATAACTCAATCAATTTTCTTGATTCGAAAATTCAAGGAGTTAATAATGTACTTGATTATTCAATTCACCGAAAACCAACACACACTGATGTGACCATTCCATATAGTTCTAATCACCCCATGTCACATAAACTGGCGGCATATAATTCAATGATACATTTTCAGTTCCTATCAACAAATGTAATTTTGATAGAGAGATTAATACAATTAGACAAATAGCAACATCCAACGGTTATCCATTACATATGATAAATAAGCTAATTAATAAAAATGAGGAAAAAGTGGCACTAAAACTAATATTTCCTAAACAAACTGAAGAAATAAAAACTTATAAAACCATCACATTTGCAGGGAATATTTCTAATAATATTTCAAATAGCAACGAATACAACAATTTCTTTTAAAACAGAAATTAACATAAGTACAAAATTGTTAAATGTAAAAACAAAAATACCAACATTGAAAGAAATCAGGTATATATAAACTCAAATGTCCAGAATGTAATGCTGTCTATTTGGGTCAGACCCTTTAAAAATTTTGAAATCCAATACAGTGAACATTTACGAGCATACAGATTGAAACAACCAGATAAATCCCATTACGCAAAACATCTACTTGACACCAATCATTTATTGACACCTAACACAGAACTAGAAGTACTACATATTTGTGATAAGAAACAAGAACTGGATTTCCTTGAAGAGTTGGAAATTAGAAGACACTCAAGAAACCCGCAAAATTAGGTCGTCAATGAACAGATAACTCTAGGGAGTTCTTTATTATTGAACTGTCTTCTTAAGTGATAATTGTAAAGATCAGCAGATATAGTTTTCCTGGTTTTCTATATCATTGCACAGTTATACTGATCTTAATTGGAAAAATGATATCCTGGATATCACCATAGGGCTAATAATATCAATATTTGTAATATCACATCTTCTTCTTTTTTCTATTAACATATATTAAGTCAATCACAAGTTAGGTCACTTCTTGGTCTAGCCAAAAATAACTACTAAACATCAGGTAGAAATGTAACTTCTGTCATTCTGACGATGATATTCAGTTATCGAAATAATTCAAAATTTTTTAGAATTTTCAACATTTTTCATCATATTGTGGAATTAGCTAGAAACATTGAGTTTCATTTAAATCATTAATTTTAATATTAGATAATTTGAGAGGATGTTTTTTGCCGGTAGCTTGCTGTTCTAGTGTCAATCTTGACGGCTTGTTGCAATGACAGTCGAAATTAAATGTGGTATTAGTGTTTCAAATGAAACTAAATGTTTCTAGCTAATTCCACAATATAATGTGGAATTAGCTAGAAACATCGAGTTTCATTTAAAACACCAATATGAGTTGATTCCACGAAGTAAGGGTCGAGACAGTTAATTTCATTAAATACGTGGTAGTTACTGTAATTCAAAAAAATCTTCTTGGATTACTGAAAACTTTTATAATAC
This sequence comes from Galeruca laticollis, assembly GCA_963921935.1. NCBI lineage: Eukaryota > Metazoa > Arthropoda > Insecta > Coleoptera > Chrysomelidae > Galeruca > Galeruca laticollis. Next base: position 315,540,187 of record OY998175.1, on the reverse strand, counting down.
CCAGCTTAAAATCCTATTATGACATCTAATCTGACTACCATTTTAAAATGTCCATTTTGTCGAATGAGAAAGTGTACATGAGACTCGAAACGTGCTTATTTGCTCGGTCTGTTTGTAATAAATCAAAATATCAATTATTCTAATAATTATTTTGTTTCAGGTGACCAACAAATCTATCGTATTGGTCGTAAATAAATGAATTATAGTCCAAATTGAAAAGTTGGATGTATTTATCAGAGTAGATTATATTATTATTATTGTTTAACGACTCAATATATAATTATGTTTTTATATTTATGAGGTTTTGTTTGAAAGATTGATAAATAACTATGCTCTCTGTTTACTTGTACCTGGTAATAATGTTAAAAATGTTTATTCTCCTATAAATTTTTTTCATCTAATGTGATATATTGTAAAATTTTCTACGATTTTTTTTTATCAGTTCGTTCACAAAAAAAATCATGATAATTTCTGATTGAAAATAACTGTGAACCGATTACAGTTAATCCGTGTATCTTAAAAGACTAAACAGCTTAATACAAAAAAAATTATATATATATTTATTCATGACCACATAGAATGTCAAAATTATACGCGCATCCCAGATGATATCTCGGAACTATACCCAATCGAGACACTTTAAGTGTCGCCCCCTACCGAGAACCATTCAACTATTATAAACATGCTGCCACGGTCATAAGACTTTAACTACGGTTCTAGTATATTAAAATTATAATAACTTTATTTCCATTTGGATGATTATACATGAAGAATGTTAAATAACAGTCACGTTTATCACTTATTAATTTGAAAGTGGTTGTAAATAATGTTTTCGAGGGGACAATCAGTATAAATAAAATGTTAATAAGTAGATACATTTTATATAAACATATTTATCTTATCATATAAAGTAGAGAAGAAATAATACATATAGGTATGTATGTAACTCTGCCTATGAAAGCACTGGGTGGATTGAGTAGCCCAGTGACTTCATCGCCGGTCCCAAGCCGGCCCAAGAGGAGGGTTCCAAGTGAGGCCTGCGAACTGCTTCGGTAAAAATTCAAGTGATCCTAGAAACAATGGCTTAGCCTCGGAATTGACTGGATTAAATAATGACAACCTGGAATAAGCGCATAAGGAAATCGACTTAACTTAGAATTGGATGCTAACATCATTTAACCATAGAGACCATGAAATTATACTTGAAATGAAAAGACACAAATTAGATGTATGTGCACTCTCTCGGAGACCAATAAGAAGAGCAACGGAAACAGCAAATATACAGCGGCTAGGATAAAAATGAAAGAGCAACATCAAGGGTTGGCATTCTGCGACATGAAAGATACGAAAACCAAGTCAGCAATACAAGATACATCAGCGACAGAATTCTACAGATGACGATCGAATTACAAAAATATAGACCAACGCATATAATAGGAGATAGAGTTATTTTACTAGACTTTACAGACAGTCTTAGATTAGATTAGATTTTAACGCAATTTACAGTCAATGTCCTCCAGAAACTTGCAAACTAACAAAACTACACTTTCAACAGTCTCTCTCAATATACAATTTAGATAAAGCACCATAGCAAGCGGGTTGAAGCATTTGATTATTTCTATATAAAATGTGTCCCTTACACCTTTGCTAATTGCCTACTCAAAATACACGGTTTCACGGATTAAAACTAACTTTTACGCATCTGTGGCCCTGAACAATGTTCTATCATAAAATTGTTACTTGTATACACTTCGAGGGATGTATCGTGCTAACAAACAGAAATTTCTCCAAAAATAACCAAAAATTTTGTATATCTGGATTCAGAGGACCCGCTGTACTCGCTCTAGTCAACTAAAAATCAATAAGGTACATCTGTGAGACACCTTGAACAATATTCAATCCTAAAATTGATCAATCGTATACTCTCTGGAGGCTGTATCGTGCTAACAAACTGAAAATTCTCCAAAAATTACGAAAATTTGGTACTTCAAGTACCATAGCACCCGTTGTACTGGCTTTACTGAGTTGAATATCAATAGGGTTCATCTTTGAGACGCTCTGAATAATATCCAATCATAAAATTAGTCACTTGTATATACTCCGGAGGCTGTATCGTGCTAACAAACTGAAACTTCTTCAAAAATGACAAAAATATCGTACTTAAAGTACTGTATCACTAGTTGTATTGGCTCCGGTGAGCTGAAAATCAATAGGGTTCATCAGTGAGAAGCCCTAAAAAATACTCAATCATAAAATTGGTGACTTGTTGAACTGCGCAAGCTGTATCGTGCTAATAAACTGAAATTTCTCAAAAAATTACAAAATGTCGTACTTCAAGTACCATAACAACCGTTGTACTGACTATGGTGAACTGAAAATCAATAGGGATCATCTGTGACATGTCCTTAACAATATTCAATCATAAAATTGCTGACTTATCGCACTCCGGAGACTGTATTGTGCTAACAAGACATGTAAGGAAAAGTGGCCGACGACAACGACGACGACATACACACAGGATTTTTTTTCTGAAAACCGTTTTTTCGTGTTGTTGTTGATGGAAAACGTAAAAATAACTCAAAAAAAAATTTCAAAATTTCAACTTTTTTTGGGGTAAACCAATACTTTTCTCGCACATAGAAAGGTTGGGCGGAAAAGTAAAAAATGTGGTAAGATTACCTACTGCTCGGCAATCGCACAAAGGAGACTCTACCAGTCCGATTCTGTTTAGGTGATCTTTGGAATTTAGATTTGTTCAATTGGCTTTCACTAAACCAAGGCTTTTTAGGGAAGTGACCAATAGCCTGTAGGTATAAATGTTGACCTTTCAAATCACACAATTATCTCCATTCTTCTTCCCATTCGTAGATATCAGATTTAATGTTAGGTAAAACATTTTTATATTCAACCAAGTTGAAATTTATATGATCCAACCCAAGGCTTTTCTTGGCCAACGTATCTGCCGTCTCGTTCTCCTTTATGAAATTATGGCTCGGATTCCATCCCAATTTTATAAGGATGTTATTTTTCTTAGCTTCCCATAAATCGTGTCTGATCTCCAGCTCTGTGTTTTCTGAGGTGCCTCTGATACCGCATCTAGTTATTTTACTTAATGCATTTGCTGAGTCTGATAATACTAACGCTTTAGGTATGGTACAATCTATAATTCTTTTAATTGCACTGGAAATGGCACAAATCTCCGCTGTGCATATAATAGCTTCATTACAGATTTTGACTGAAGTTGTATAAGTGATATTGTTGTATTTATTGTAGATTCCAAATCCAACTCAGTTTTGACATCCTCCGTGAAAAATACCTGCTGATCCTGCCATTTTCCATGATGATATTATTAAATAGGTGGTCATTATTAAGCGAATATTTACATAGATTAAATTAAATAAGGGTATGTTAGGTATTTGAGACTCAATTTAATAAAGATAGCAGGGATATTTATCATTTTTTTTAGAATGGAAAGATTGACAAGAGCTCTATCGAGACCCTCCAAAATTGGGAAATTATGAAGCAATTGTATGTTATTGATATTTTGGTACAATTCCAGATGACCTCTTAAAACTACATTATTTTCAATTGACAAATACTTAATAATATACTTTTCCGCCAGCCAGATCCTCCTCCACTTAAGAGAAAGTTCACCAGTCTCAGCCAGCACTGAAACTGTGGGCAACGATTTCATCTCTCTAATACCACTCTGAGTGCTCTGAATTGGATTTTGTCCAATTTGTAAAGATTCTGAAGGAAAGAATTATAAATGAGGATAGTGCCAAAATGAAGGTGGGCTTTTAAAAATCCCCTGTAAATCATCATCAGCAGTTTAGGATCTGCGCCCCAGGAATTCCCTGCTACAGACCTCATGACATCAATGCCCTTTTGGGCCTTAACAACTATCTTGTGAATATGAATGTTAAATTTTAGTTTATCATCAAATACAACCCCCAGATAGTTATATCTATTCACAAAATCAATGGAATGTCCATTGACTATTATATTTTGAGGCCTATCTCTAGTAGATCTCATTTGAAAAAAAATACATTTTGATCTCAGAATTGACAGTTCCAAATTATTATTCTCTCGCCAATTGATTCATTTTCTGACATATTGTGTTTAGATTATTTCCCTGAACTGTAAAATTTAGACCGTCTGCATAACCAGAAATAAGAACGCCGTCTTATTCCAAATAAAAAATTTCATTAGTGAAAATATTATACAAAAGGGGGCTTAACGCTGACCCTTCAGGCAGTCCCTTTTGAACCATCCCAGTGTTAGATACACACAGGGGGTTGTCCCTGATAACAACCTTCCTAGACCAAAATAGTTGATTAATTATGTTTAGGATATGTTGAGAAGTATTATAACTAGCCAATTTGATAAGCAGCAGGAGAATTCGGACATTGTCATAGGCAACTTTCATGTCTAAGAAAACTACTAAAACCTGATCTCCTTGATTAAAGGCATTAATAACACTGGAGGTTAGCAAAATTAGGTTATCCACAATAGTTTTTCCCTGTCTGAATCCGGATGGAAATTTATTTAAAAACTCCATGTCACTGACAAGTTAGAGTCCCTATTTAAAGTTGCACAGAATTATCTAAAAAACTTTTTCTTTTTTTGAGTCCTTCACTTCTTCTAGCTTTTGCAACTGCCAAATTCATTGCCTCATAATTGTCCACAGAACTGTTATCCAAATATCTCTTAATGGCATTTTTCCTTTCCAGTACAACGTTGGTACAAATCTCATCCTACCATATTGTGGGAGAGTTATTTGTGGATTTGTAGATTTCCTTCCACCCTTTTTTGGTGATGCCTCCTCAGTAAGTATCATATGAGCAATCGGTTATTCCAGCTATCAAGTGTTCACATACATTCTCCAATCTATTTTCTTGATATAATGCTCTTGCCTCCTAATATCTGGATTACTGTCCTGTGAAAGTTCTTGAGGAATGTGAGCGTCTGAATCCAACTTTATAAATATAGGAAAATGGTCACTATTGCCTTTATCTAAAGGGAAAGTGGCCCAGGAGTAATTTATTCAAATTTGATAGGAAGAAAAGAGAGGTCTGTAATACTAGTGTTTTGTCCGGGAAGAATGATTCTAGTCGGAGACCCATCATTAAGATTAACAAAATCTCTATCCAAGAAAGCCTCTTCTATTAAGTTACCATTATGATCACTTCTGTTGTATTTTCTGCAATAAAGTCCCCCCACAATAACATTATTACTAAAGTTATTTCGTTGGGATGGGACATAAACGTTTATAAAGACTGTTTCACTCACAAGCACAACTTGTATCTGCATACCATATAGTTTGTTATTAGTGTATATAGCGTTTAACTGACTTTCGACAGCTATAGCTATACCATTGCGCCCCTCACTCTGATCAAGTCTAAATATTTTATAATTCTTAAGTTGTCGATTAATGTTAATAACAAGGAACGTTCCTTGCAGCATAATTACGTCAGGATTCTCCCTGTACAGGAGTAATTGAAGATTCGTGTTATTCGAATTTATACTACGTATATTCCACTGAATGATAATGAATGGGAGAAATAAATTAAAATAAACACTTAAAATGTTGATGATGCACAAGGGAAATTGATTGTATGAGACTTTTTGACTTCCTCCTCCATTTGCTCCACAGTTGCCTGCTGGCTAAGTTTGAAGCAGACTTTTTGGCAGGCATCAGTGAGATCTTTTACCATATTACATGTAAGTGTGTCATAGATTTCTGAACCTGAGAAAGATGCTTTAACTATTGATATGAGGTCCTCTGCATTTGTGTCAGCGCATCTGAGAGATTAAGTATCTCATTCACATTTGGTGTTGGTGAAGCTGGGAGTGGGGTGATATGTGGACTTAAGGCATTATTATTTCTAGTATTAAAGAGTCTCCTTTTTGGAGTGGAATGAGCTGGAGTCGCTGAGTTGCTCTTACCTGACATTGAATTAATGGGTGATAACGGATACATTGAACTACTTAAAAGGCAGGATTTATGAGCCTGATTATCGAATCCTGGGCTGTTTACCTTTTATTTTGTGTCACAGCGGAACTAAAGGAGGATCTACTTGGTTTAGGGATAGTGGAACTTCTTTGAGAAACATTTATTAGGCTATTAGATACTGATTTAGGAGACAAAGAAGGGGGAAAATTAACGTCATCGGGCAGGATATTATTATTCAAAGTCTTACCAGGGTATACTACTTTTCTAGCATCAAAGTAAGACAGGTTTTGGAAAGCTCTCAACTTCGTTAATTCGTTTTTTTACTTAGTCTATCACATACCTCTGGTTTATTAATACATTAAAAGACCAGGTGATTCTTCTTGCAGAACAGGCAAACCTCTGAATCAGGAACATTGTCACATTGTTCATGCAAGCGGTTATCGAATCCACATTTAACGCATCTAGCCTTACTCCTACATTGCTTTGATGAGTAATTGAACCTGTAGCAATTTCTACATAGCAAGATAGGTCTAATATATGTAGACACCTCCTGCTTGTTGGAATAAATATTAACAAATCTAGAAAATTATTCGCCAGCGGATGTAAAAATATAAGAGCCAGTCGGTACATACTTAATAGAATGATCGGATGTATCTTCTACTCTTCTGGTTAGTCTCTTTACTTGCAGTACTTTATATACTACTTCACTTTCTTCATTGGTTCTATTTATGACTTTTTCTTCAGTTAGAGTTGGACTTACACCTTTGATAACTTCTCTGCATGATACTAAACCATAGCTATGAACTCTTTGTTCTTTTTAAAATCATTAGCTTCTTTTGGTAGCCTAAAAGTGACAGAAATTCTATTACTACTTTTTCGTTCAATTGATTTGATTCCTCAGATTTTTTTTATGTAGTAGTCTGTCCTATTCCCTTGGGTGTAAGTTCCCTACGTTATGCTGGACCATAACCTTAAAGGGAGCTGAATCGTACACAGAGTACTTTTACATTTTCAAAAATTGAGGTTTTTTTGTCTTCGTTGGGCTGAATAGTTTTGGCAGCTGAGGCTTTCAAAATAAGAAGAAGTAGTTGTCATGTTCTTCTTTTTAGTTTTTTCTAAAGTTAACTTTGGAAACGTTATTACAAAATTATAAGTGAATATGAAAATTTTCATATTTCATTTTGACTGTTAATATATGTTTACGCGGAATTTTTGGTTTTTTTAGGTTTATTAATTAATTAGTGTTTTTAAATGAAACTCACGGTTTCTAGTTAATTCCACAATATAATAAAAGTTATTGAAAATTCTAAAAAATTGACAATTGTTTCGATAAATCAATATCATCGTCAGAATGAAAGAAGTTACATTTTATTTGATGCCTACCTGATGTTTAGTAGTTATTTTTGGCTAGACCAAGAAGTGACCTAACTTGTGATTGACTTAATATATGTTTATAGAAAAAAGAAGAAGATGTGATATTACAAATATTGAAGCTTAGATATTATTAGCCCTATGGTGATATCCTGGATATCATTTTTCCAATTAAGATCAGTATAACTGTGCAACGATATAGATAACCAGGAAAACTATATCTGCTGATCTTTACAATTATCACTCAAGAAGACAGTTTATTAGTGGAGAACTCCCTAGATTTAACTGTTAATTGACAACTTCATGTTGTGGGTTTCTTAAATGTCTTCTAATTTCCAATTCTTCAAGGAAATCCAGTTCTTGTTTCTTCTCACAAATATGCAGCATTTCTAGTTTTGTGTTAGGTGTCAATGAATGATTGGTGTCAAGTAGATGTTTTGCGTAGTGGGATTTATCTGGTTGTTTTAATCTGTATGCTCGTAAGTGCTCACTGTATCGTACTTCAAAATTCCTAAGGGTCTGACCCAAATAGACAGCATTACATTCTGGACATTTGAGTTTATATATACCTGACTTCTTTAATAGTGGTATTTTTGTTTTTACATTTAACAATTTTGTACTAACGTTACTTTCTGTTTTAAAAAAAATTGTTGTATTCGTTGCTGAAGATATTATCTTTGAAATATTATTAGAAATTCTTCCTGCATATGTGATGGTTTTATAAGTTTTTATTTCATCAGCTTGTTTAGGAAATATTAGTTGTAATGCCACTTTTTCCTCATTTTTACTAATTAGCTTATTTATCATATTTAATGGATAACCGTTGGATCTTGATATTTGTCTAATTGTATTAATCTCTCTATCAAAATTACATTTGTTCATAGGATCTGAAAAAGCTCTATGTATCATTGAACTATATGCCGACAGTCTGTGTGACATAGGGTGATTGGAATTGAATTAATTTCATTATTAATTAATGTTTCATACTATAAATTTTTTTTGAAATTTGTGTCATTCTTAAATTTTTCCATTATATGTATATGAATATTGTCTATTCTCCTTTTTCCCCATCATCTTTTTCCACGATTTCTCACAAGCCGGATTGAGATTATATTTAAATTTCGTATATGGAAAGCTGATTCCAACAGTTTTTGCTCTAATAATAGAGTCAGGGGTTCCTTAAAACAAAAGAATTATATTTCCTCAAGTAGTTACGATATCAGTGTATCTCCAAAGAATACCTAATTCTTGGAAAATGGTGGATCAATAGCAACAAAATTCAAAACTTTTGTAAAGAAGTTATTAAGTTTAAAGGAGTATTTTGGTATTATTTTGAGGTTTGTGGTAAAATGTTGCATAGCCAAGAACGAAAGATTGTAGCCAAAGTGCTAAAATGTATGAGTGCCGAAGCCAAAAATGGATCATTAATGGCCAGTTTCACCACCTTTTGATAGCTTATTCACAACTTTTGTCTCTGTTACTTGGCATAAAATAATAAAGGACAAAACTTCCATTTAACCTATCATACACTTAGAAGGTGGTGAAACTGGTCACTACGAAATTGTAAACGAAGAGATATGGAAGCAACAGACATTTCAGTGAATATGTATAAAATAATTTGTAAGGAATTCTGCAGAGAAACAGAGAGTTTCATAACAGTCTGTGTATGAAGGAGTTGAGAAGAGATTACGTGATATTGTTATTACTAGAACAAATTTAAGCAACTAACGTGGGCTTTACTGGCGAAATTAATACACTTTGGAAGCTTTTGAAAAAATGTGATTTAGATGAGTTGTCCGCAAAAGTATATGTACCTTTTAATTTCTAAATCGTTTATATATAGCGTTGATGGTAATGTGATATATCGTATGTCACAAATGCGGCCATTTTACGTTCATCTGTACCCCTATGAAACGTTGATTGTAAAATTTCAACAGATGCTATCCTTTTACACGTACAAATATGTCGTAACTCTTTGTTAATAAAAATGGATACTTCCGTATGGCGTATGTCAAAATCATCGCACTTCTTATTACCCATACTAGAGGTGAGGGTGACTTTGTTTCTCACGCATTATTAATTTTTATATCAGGCACGTGGAATTGCCATTACGTTGACTTTAGGATAATGTGAAATTTTTTATTTACAGGAACTAAGTCAGGTGACTATCATGATCACCAGTTATCGCAACAGTTTTTATCGTAGACAATGCATCTTACCACAATCTAAAAGTTGGCCCCACTTCGTCTACGTGAAAAGCACATTTAGGGCCAGTTTTACAAGAGAGGTTTATACTAGGTATAAATAACAGTATAGTTATTCTTGGAGTAAAGTTATGATAGAATTTATTCCTTGTATAACAGCAGTTGTTTTTACAATGCTTTTTTACACCGGTATAGCGATTCTAGGAGTAACGAAAAAGTAGTTCATATAAATCGATATCTCCTGTCATTTGTCATCTATTTCTTCGTTTTTAACCCTAAAAGTGTGTTTATTATTTTTTATCGGTATTTTATTATTCTTTATATAAAGAAATGTGCTACCAGAATTGTAAAATCACGAGGAAGATATTGAAATTGTTGACAACGAAAATAATAATGAAAATATACAAATAGGAAATAATATACGTAGATTAGATTCAATAAATAATCATTTCTTAAATTTATTGTAATATACTAGACAACTTTGGGATGTATAAATAAACAAATCATTAAGTTAAAATTATGACTTACTTACATACTGCAATACTACTTAAAACTAGTTTTGATTAAATATAGAGGATTTTATAATTACGTCCATTAAGTTATCCTTGTCAACACAGCGGAATCAAATCTGAAATAGGTAGGAATTTGATGCTTTTTTATGCCTATTACATTCTTATATATGACAGAATCTTCTGGAAAAACTAAATTATGATATGCCAAAGAACCTTGAGAAGTTGGAGCTTGAATATTTGTATCTTTCTCCTCTTCAATATGTGAGCTATCAAAATCTAAAAAGTAATAAATATCAATCAAGTACATTATTATCATGAACTTTATTAATTGAAATACAAATACAATATATAATAATATAATATAAATGAATGCATGCATTACAGGTGATGAATAAAGAAATAATGGATAAGTGATCAATCACTTGTATCGATATTTGCGAAATATAAATATAAAAATAATTTCATGTATATGAACATGCTTAGAATATATAAAAATACACATGAAAACAAAAATGTTATCACAATTATACATTATGCAATATTAAAATTATGGAGCCAAAATAGAAATAGATATATACACATACACACATATATATATGCATATATACACATATACATACATACACACATATATACATGCAAAAGCACATTCTAAAACATATAAAATGCGCATTAAAATGTTAATCACAATATAAAATATTGAAACTAAGACAAATAGCATTAAAAATTGATAAAGTGAAAATATAAAAATATAAAACCAGAACAGAGTAAAATCAAGAAACGAGTCAGATGATGAAGAGCGGATCATCTATATTAATGCAGTATGTATGCTGATTATGGTCTCGATTCTATCAGATCGATTATTAATTTTCTGTCGTTACTTAAGATGTAATCTTTTAATTTTTTTTTGAAGTTAGCTTTATTTCTTTCAGATCTTATAGTGTTCGGGACACTATTGTATAATGATTTTGTGATATAGGAGTGAGATCTTTGGGATATTGATTTTTTTTACACTTGGTACTACCGTAATGGGTTTTCGGCGGGTATTATACTCATGAGTGGGTCCTGCTATATCACCAGATAGGTGGAATTTCACATTGGTACAGAAATAGAATAACTGCCAGACATCCATGACTTCTGATTGTTTGTATAGTAGTTCCGAAGAAAACCTTCTGTTTTTTTTCATTATCACTTTCAGAAATCTTTTTTGCAGTATTTCCAATGGTTTGAGGTGTACTCGGAGAGCATTTCCCCATGTCAGAATTCCATATCTTAAATGACTTTCCACTAAGGAGTTATACAGTGCGTCCATAAAGTAACGCATAAATTCATTATTAGCTAAATAAACAATAATATTAAAAATTCCTGAAACAGGTCAATTTTTGATTTTAATTTACTGTTTTTTCAAATTATAATGTTATTTACAGGGTGAACCATCTTCGTGTGATGACGTCATCGCCATTTTTTTAAGTGGAACAACCCAATTTTTCTTCGATTTCCGGATTTCCCTTGATGAGTTGATTCCAAAAATGTATAACACTTTCTTTCAAATTGGTACAGGGTGGAGGAAAATAAAAAAAATTAAATTACCTACAAAATAAGAAATAAAAGAATAAACGTAATAAACACATTAAATGAAATTACGTATTTACTTACTACTACTTTAAACACCCCGTATAATTTTTAACATTGTATTTAACAGCTTAGTGATCCAAGCCCCTCGACTAAAATTTTTATTGTTTGAAATTTTTTTCTGTCATTTTTTATCATTTGCCGGTAAAAACTGTCAACAACGTTAAAGTTCATTTCTGTCATTGTTAACTCTGTAAACAAGGTACGTTTATGTGAAAACTATCTACAAAGAAATTCATCATATCATAATTTTGCAACTTCTTTAACAAAATGCGGTTAACCGAAAGTGAGAGGATTGAAATATTAATGATGATTCGTATTGGCGACAGGATGCGGAGTCAACAAGAGGTATGCAGATTATTTCATGAGATGCACCCAGATCGTGAACCCATTTCACAATCTACTGTAAGCAGAATAGAGCAAAAATACATAGAATTAGGACATGTGAGGGATGCACCAAAGCCCGGTAGAACAAAAATTAATGAAAATATTCAAGAAGACATAATTTTGTCGGCAATAGAAAATCCACACTGCACAGTGCGAGGATTATCTAGGGATTTAGGTATTGGAAAGTCTTCAGTAGCAAACATTTTTAAAAAGGTAAAATACCATCCTTATAAAGTACGACTTATCCATGAATTGTCTAAAGACGATTTTGACCGAAGAACTGAATTCTGCGAGTATATGATGAACCAAAATAATTTCACTGACAACGTTTTAGTTTCGGACGAGGCAACGTTTTATTTGAACGGGCATGTTAATAGGCAAAACACCCGTTATTGGTCTGATGGAAATCCACACTGGATACAAGAATGCCATACTAAAGACCACAAAAAATCAACGTATGGGCTGGTATTGTGAGAAATACAATTATTGGTCCATATTTTTTTGACGAAAATTTAACAGGAGCATTGTATCTGGATTTCCTACAAAATACAATGATTCCGGATCTGATCCAGCTTTTTCCTGATATTCAAATACCCAACAATCTAGACCGTGGAATCTGGTTTCAACAGGATGGTGCACCGCCACATTTAGCTGTAACTGTGCGCGAGTTTTTAAACAGGACCTTTCCACAACGGTGGATAGGAAGAAGGGGAACAGTGGAATGGCCCGCTAGATCCCCTGATCTTACCCCATTGGACTTTTTTTATGGGGTTATTTAAAATCTAAAGTTTATATTAACAGACCTGACAATATCCGTGATCTAAAAGACCGAATCAGGCAAGAAATGCAGAACATAACACCCGCTATGCTACAAAATGTTAAAGAAGAATGTAATGTCCGTTTCTGTCATTGTCTAGCAGTCAATGGAGAACAATTTGAACATTTATTGTAAATTTTCTTTTGTTTCTTTTTGGTAGTAAATCACAGTAATTTCATAATTATGTTATTACAATTTTTGTATTTTTTTCCACCCTGTACCAATTTGAAACAAAGTGTTATACATTTTTGGAATCAGCTCATCAAGGGAAATCCGGAAATCGAAAAAAAATTGGGGTGTTCCACTTAAAAAAAATTGCGATGACGTCATCACACGAAGATGGTTCACCCTGTAAATAACATTATAATTTGAAAAAACAGTAAATTAAAATCAAAAATTAACCTGTTTCACGAATTTTTAATATTATTGTTTATTTAGCTAATAATGAATTTATGCGTTACTTTATGGACGCAGTGTATAATATCTTCATTGTTTTCAGTGGAAGGTAATTACTTAAATATTTAAATTTGTATAAAATGGATTGCAGTTTTTTTATGACGTAGTTTATATGAACGTTCCATTTCATGTGCGGATACAGATATACACCAAGATATTTAATATTTTTTTCAGATTTAATTCTGAGCGTGTTTTCCTGAGTTTCTAGGTCGATATGTAATACAACAAAACTAGGATTTTAACTATTTCATAACTGTCGAACTCATTCGTAGTCCCTGTTCCTGTAGCTCCTAGTATAGCCAAAACTCTTATAGTCCACACACTTAATTTACTATCACTAGGGCCAGGACCCCCTCCAGTTTTATATAAACTATTCTTTAGAACCGCTTGATCTTTCTTGCTACTCTTTTTCCAGGCATCCCATTTATTTCTTAACATTTTTGATGTTCTACCTGTGCCAGAGGCAGCATTAAATTGTTGGCAGAGGGTTTGCCAACACAGCTCTTTATCTTTATTAGTAACTGCATCCGTTAACTTGCATTCTACAAAATAAAACAAGCATGCATAATAATGTTTATATAAATAGAAAAACATTAACTTACCAATGATATTTTTATGTTTTTCTACCAAATGCAATAGTATTTCCATTTCAGTAGCACTAATATTGCTACAACGCGTTCTTTTTTCGCTTTTTTCACACATAATTTATAAGATTCACCACAAAGAAAAAATAAAAGTGCGTGTTTACAAAGTATATATGAATAAACCTATACATAACAATATTTATATACCTGCGTAAACGTCAATTTTTAAGGTTATTCGTAGAGTAATGGACTTTTCTGCCTGTTCGTCGATGGTATAGCTTATACTACTCCTTCCGAGAATTGTATTTCGTGGTTAAATTTATACCTGCTTTGTAAAACACCAAAATACAATTAATACCGAGAATAGGCTCACTCTTCGTTTATACCGCTATTGTAAAACCGGCCCTTAATAAAATTATTACAAGATAAAACCATTCCACATGATCCTTCTTTAACAAAACTCGTTTGAAACAATTAAATTACACAAGAATGAAAAACCTAGATATAAAATTGAGGAACTTTTCGAACATGGATATTAAATTCTGCTACTTCCTCCGTATTGTCCAGAATTGAATCTTATTGAGAAAATCTAGGTTCAAATAAAAAATCATGTGGCGTCACACAATATTATCTTTAAGTTGAGTAGTGTGAGGAAACTGGCTGAAATGCAGTTTTCTGAATTTTCAGAAGTGGAGTTCTTACTACTTCATTAAATCGTGTCTCTTATTGAGACACCTGTTATGTTTATAAGAATAAATGCCGTGATCAATTAAACTAAAATATTCGCAACAATATCCGATCCTTAAATTAAAATAAATACATGATTAAATAAAACAGCACTGCATAAAATTATTGCATATTATTTTGAATCACGTCTCAGTTGTTAGTTTATTAGCAATCAAAATGTCACTGATCAAATATCTAATCTCTGTATACATAATAATAATAATTGACGTTGTTGTGAAACGAATTAACTAAATTATTATCATAAGAACATAAATCGTAACTGATATATACGAGAAAAAGAGAAACTAACAACTCCTCAAGTCTTTACTTGAATAAACTAATTGATAGCAATGTTCTTATCTCTGATTACAATTAAACAAACTACATGGGTGTGACTAAAAGAACGAGCCATATAAGTCTAACACGGATCTATAGGCTTATATTCGACCGTCTATAATTTCACCGAGTCAGAACCGGACTCGAACCATTTCACTCATTGACGATTGATTCAATTTATATAAATAGCTATTTGTATTACTAGAGAGGCAAGTGCCACTTTTCCTCCCGCAGGATGTAGTTTAAACATCCAAGGGAGGAAAAGGCACTTTGCTCCCATGTGATACATGATTTTTCCTCCTGCCCACCTTTTTTTGAAAATTTATTTACGACATAAATAGGTAACGAATATAATTAAGAACACAAGAATTATTTATTAAACAAATTTATCAATATATGTTATACAATTAAGTAGGGGAAAGAAGGGTAAGACCGGGTAGCGGGGTGAGATCGGGTACCTTGACTGTGCTGCTACTACTAATGCCACCTGGAGCACAGAACGTGAAATACATTCCGTAAGCTGAGACGACTTAGCGGCAGTAGTATCGAGTCGATGCTGGAGAACGTACGTTGTCAGTTGAGGTAAGTTTGTTTTTGCATGTCGCTTCTCTAATGTTGCTTGCAATTTGAACGATCATTACTTATTGGCATTTATAGTTATGAAAACTTGCTTCAGTATCACCTATTATATGATAAATAAGGTTCAATATATGCATAAGAATGAAGGAATAATTTAAATATCAGAGTGGTTTTAGAGCATTTTCTTAAATTCTGTACTTGGGGCAAGACCGGGTAGTCCGAGTGGGGCGAAATCGGGTACTACCCGATCTTACCCCATTATTTCCGATTTTAATCCATTATTCTATTTTTACAGAGACAATATGCCTAGAACTTACGAGAGAAAGACAAATCGGCAATCCTGCAGCCCGGAAAGTATGGAAGGCGCTATAGAGGAAGTATTGTCTGGACGCATGGGATACCTAAAAGCCTCAAAAGCCTTCAATGTTCCGCAGTCTACTTTAGAAGATCGAGTAAAAAAGGCTAGAACAAATCAACTTACTTCTAGCCAAGCCGCTAGAAAAGGTAGCTTGGGACCTTGTACGACGATATTTTCTGAAGAGCAAGAAAAAGAGTTTCTAGAGCACATATTGCTGTTAGAGAGTAGATTGTTTGGTTTAACTTTGAGTGATGTCAGAAGATTAGCATTTGATCTTGCAACTAAAAATAATTTGAAACACAAATTCAATGAAGAAACTAAGATGGTTTTTTAAAGAGGCATAAGAACAATATTTCTCTCCGATTTCCAGAAAACACTTCAATATCAAGGGCCATGGGATTCAATAAACAAGCTGTTTATAAATTTTTCGATCTGTTGGAGGTTTTGTATAAAAAACACAATTTTTCTCCTAGTGATATTTATAACGTCGATGAGACGGGAATAACCACAGTTCCCAACAAACCATCCAAAATCCTAGCTTCACGAGGAAAAAAACAGGTTGGAGCATTGGTATCAGCCGAACGAGGCGTTTTGGTTACTGCTGAAACTTGCATGAATGCGGCCAGAAATTTTATGCCAACAATGTTTGTTTTTCCTCGAAAGAGAGAAAATCCCGCGCTGCTTGACGATGCACCACCGGGAAGTTTCGCTCAATATCACCCTTCTGGATGGATGCAAACAGACATTTTCGTGTATTGGTTTCGAAGATTTATTGAGTTTTCTAAACCAACGTCTGAAAAACCAGTCCTTCTGATTTTGGAC
Organism: Galeruca laticollis; assembly: GCA_963921935.1. Classification (NCBI taxonomy): domain Eukaryota; kingdom Metazoa; phylum Arthropoda; class Insecta; order Coleoptera; family Chrysomelidae; genus Galeruca; species Galeruca laticollis. The sequence continues at coordinate 315,523,447 of OY998175.1, read as the reverse complement.
GGTCATACTACCCACACAAAGAGTCTCGAACTAATTAATATGGCCAGAGAAAACAATGTTGTGTTGTTGTGCTTGCCACCACATTGTTCTCATCGACTCCACCCGCTAGACGTGACCTTCATGGCTCCATTGAGCACCTATTATCAACAGGAGGTGCGCCAGTGGCTTGCAACACATCCTGGTAGAGCTGTTACAATTCAACAAGTAGCTAAACTGTATGGTGCAGCTTTCCTTAAGGCAGCAGGAATGCGGACGACAGTAAATGGATTCAAGCAAACAGGAATATACCCTTTAAACCGAAATATTTTTCCTGATCACGTTTTTGCTCCCTCAACAACCACAGATAGACCTGTTTCGCTAGAGACAAATGCAGTTCAAGAAGGAGACCCACCCCCACAGGCAGAAGCAGATGTTGTTCTACAAGTGGACCCAGCAACAGAAGAAAAACCTGCACAAACAACGTGTGAAACGGTAGTTGAGATTAACGAACCAATACAAACCAATATTGACGAACCATTTCCAAATGAACCCTGCTGTTCTAAAAGTTTAGAACCACAAATTTTTACGGATGCAAAGCCAGCTGCATCAACAGCTTTTGATATATCACCCAAACATCTGATGCCACCACCTTCTGCTGAAAGAAAGAAAACAGAAAGAACAGATAAACGAAAAGGGAAATGTGCAATATTAACTTCTTCACCATACAAAACAGAACTCGAATTTCAGTTAGAGGAAAAAAAAAAGAAAATGAAAGAAAAATAACGTCACAGAAAAGAAAATTTGTTATTGATGACTCAAATACACCAAATAAGCAGACAACATCGAAACCAAACAATCAAAAACACAAGCGTACCAAGGCTCAGAAAAAGAAAAAAGTCTCCTCAAAAATTCTTGTAACCTCTACCTCGATCTCGTCTGATGATTCTTCCGATGGGGAGGATAACAAGTCCGACGATCATTGTTTATACTGCAACGAATCTTTTTCTAACTCAAAACAAGGAGAATGATGGATCCAATGTGGAAAGTGTTTTGACTGAGCTCACGAAGGCTGCAGTGGAGCGGACGAAGAAGATACCTTCTTTCAATGTGATTTTTGTTCGTAAGATTAATATTTTTTGTTGAAATTAAAGTTTTCTGAATTAAAATGTAGTTTTTATAGTTTTCCATAAAGTTAATATGTGCACCCGATCTTACCCCACTAGTGGGGTAAGATCGGGTGATTTGACATTTTGAGAAAAACATATTTTTCTGGAAAAAGTAATGAATCTACGGCTTTTCTGAAACATTATATTGTGATACGATAAACAATACGTCAGGTCGTTCTATCAAGCAAGCTCTAGTTGAAGTAATTTGGCTTCAACATGCCGAGAAGTGTTAGCTACCCGGTCTTACCCTTCATTCCCCTACATAGTATTGTTTAACTATATTTTAGAATTATTTATGTTAATATTGAATGTGCAGTTTTGAGCAGCACTCAACACCATTGGAAGAAGATAGGGTTTGAACAGGAGCTTTACTATTTGAAATATTTTCGCTTAGCACATGTAATGGTGGTAACTTCTAGAAGTGCTTGGCTGATTTTGATCAAGTTCAGGTTCTACATTATTTCCCATAATTTGATCAGAAATTTTTCTTTTTTTTTGTATAAGATTGTTCTACATAACCTTCTGCGATATTGGTTGATTTCCAACCGCCATGCTGTTTTAGAGCTAAAATATCCCCACCAGCGTTTACTAACAGAGTTGCTGAAGGTCTTCTGAAACTGTGCCCTGTGTAATGTTCGGCATTTGGAAGATTGAGATATTCTGCAATTTTTTGTGGTATTTTGGATATACTATTTTTGCCAACCACTTGATTTATACATTTGCCTGCTTTAAAGCATACCAACAATCGTTTATGCTCAGTTTTAGGACGTAAACAGATATACTTTTTAACGATTTGAACAAAATTTGAGCCGTTACCTGTTGTAGTATTGATAACGAAAGTTCGTTGTTTATACGTTTCTGAAGTGTGGATATTTATGACTAAAAGATTGTCTTTCTCTTCAATATCATCCATAGTCATTTTAATAAGCTCATCACATCGACATGCTCCAGAAATTCCAATAACAAGGACTACCTATGAATATTTTACAGCAAAAATTAAATTATTTGCATGGGATTTCATTTCTTACCTTCATTAATAAAAAAACATCATCGGGGGCTTCCATTAAGAATGTATTTATTTCTTCTCTTGTAAAAGTTTTAGCTTTATTTGGTTTGTATCCGGCATTTTGACGTTTTAGAAATGCAATCAACTTTGGATATTTAATATCGACATTGTCCTTCATTTGTATCATTGTGCGTAGCATTGAATATTTAGACCAAAGTGTTGAAGCTTTTAATGATTTTCCTTGTAGTGAAAAATATGCCTGTAAAACATTCTCTGAATATTTATATATCTTGTTGTCTTCAGCCCATTGCTTATATTGTGCATATTGTTTTTCATACCTGTCTTTAGATTTTTGTGGTAGTAAGGTTAATGACGCTATGTTGGCTTGTTCCTTAATATTAGGTGTTTTATTTGGAAATTCAAAATCACTTGAATCGCTCTCCATTTTTCAAAAATTCAACTAAGTTTTATGAATGTAGCGACTTTGCACCTCAAAAGTCAATCGCCGTGTTTACTGTCAGTAAGCCACAGCATACTATGCTTTTCTTATTCTGAACTCAAAAAACGTATATTTAAGATTCCTGAAGTTGAAATTTGTATTGAAGAACTATACTTTGAAGTAACATTAATGTTTGATATTTACCAAAAAACAGGATATACAGGATGTTCTAGAAATTATGGAAATAATATGAATATAATGAATTCACAAGTTTAATCGTTTACAACTTACTTGAAATGAGGGGGTGGAAAAATACTTTCCTCCCTAGGGAGGAAAGTACTTTTCCTCCCTAGGGAGAAAAAGTATGAGTTTCCTCCCTGATTTGAGGGAGGAAAGTGTGTACTTTCTATAGGGGTAGGAGGAAAAATAATTTGCGGATAAAACAGCTTTTATGTACGATGATATTTTATAACATTATTGATAAAGGAATGAAATTCAATCAATGTTTCTTCGTTAGGATAGTTATAGAGTAATTATTTTTTATTATGCTTAGGATAACTTTTATCTTGATTTCTCTCTAGTAGGAAGCATATATTATGCCTGAATCTGGTATTTCCGCTCCCCATAGCTGTATACCTACCATAAATCATGTACTTTAGCTTTATTTCTTCTGTTTCTATTTTTTATACGCTGCTTCTTTCCTTCTATTTCGTTTAGTATATTTTGTAAGGTTGCTTGCACTTATTTAAATGTATTACTTACTGCTACGAACGTTGTGCCGTAAGCAAATGTAGCTAGCTTAAGATTATATAGTATAGTTACTGTAAAAATAAACTTCAGGTTGAATCCGGACCTGCGTTTTAGCGAAGTAAAGTGAATAAAGCCACGAGTTAGCCCCATAAATTCCAAAAAGTCATATCATTTAATTTCGCAAGAACTTTCCAAGTACCTATATCCTACGAGCGTGCGGTATAAAAATAAATGAATGCGGACAATAATGGAAGTTGAAATACAGGTTATCAAACATTTGCACGTAGTTTGTGTCAATTGTCAGAAACAAACGACTGCGTTCTTATCTGATCGAGATGGCGGGATCGGCGATCTTCGCTAATTCGTCACGAGATTCAACGCGTCTTAGGAATTATTCAGTATCTTCTTTAATAGTAATTTATTGGACATAATAATGATAAAAAGATACTCGCAATTTATACCTTTATGTTGGATCAAACTGGTACGATCTGTCTAATTATTTATTAAACAAAAAGTTGTAATTAATATGAAAAACTAGGAATACCCGTTGATGGTGAAGCTTTATAATAAAATCAACAAAACATTCAAAATAAATAAAATATACGGGACGTCGCGTAAATGAGTACAGTGTATAAAATTAAAATTCAACTTACCATTCAAAATACAGCTTTGCTGAAACAAAAAAAGGAAAATATTAGTATTTGAAGGTCGAATACTTATTTTTTTTTATAAATATGACTGTTGCAATATTACTCTTTGATTTCAACAACAAAGTAGGGTCGACCTTATAATTGTCGAAATTCAATAGACCATAAACTAATTGCTGCCGGTAAAAATTATTATTATTTTTATAATTTTGCACACAAAATTAAACCTAACTGATTTTAACTGTCTCGACCCTTACTTCGTGAAATATGCTCATATTAGTGTTTTTAAATGAAACTCACGGTCTCTATTTTATTATATTGTGGAATTAACTAGAGACCGTGAGTTTCATTTAAAAACACTAACTGATTTTAATTGAACACATTAATCTGAATTTAATATATTCAATAACAAATTTAACTTAAAACTTCTGAGACTACCTGTAAATCCCACAAACAATAACTGTGACTTTACAATATATTTATACTCAACCACATATTCATAACCCATCCATCCATGGCTCTACAACCCGGGGTGGGTCTTGGCCGCCTCAACAATTCTCCTCCATTCATGTCGATCCTGAGTACTTTCTTCCCAATTAAGGACTCCCAAAGTTTGCAGGTCCTTGTGTATATTATCACGCCATCGAAGTTTTGGGCGCCCAAGTGGTCTTCTGTTGTTAGGGGCTTCTTCCCAGACCATTTTAATTAGCCTTGTGTCATTACTCCTCTGGACATGTCACAGCCATCTTAATCTGTTGGATTTAATTTCTTGTACTATACTTGGGCTATTATATAGTTCATATACCTCATTGTTCGTGCGCCTCCTATACCGCACTGTTTGTTGATCCCAGACTCCTCCGTATATTTTCCTAAGGATCTTTTTTCTTTCGATATTCATAACCCACTAAACAAGAAACATAACAAGTCTTTTTTGTGATGTTCTTTTTAGAGACTTTTCGTGATGTTTATTTAAAACGTTAATAAGATATCTCCTAGATGTCTTAATTTTATTACCAACTCTATTAACATCCATGTCATGTGAATAAAACATATTTTTGATGTACACAGTAATACTTGAATTCGTAGTTACATACACATCCTATGGACTTCTTTTTAGTAACTTCCTATAGGAAACAGTCATACGGTGTTAATTTGTATACTTCTCACTAATGTCACATACAGAACGTTACTGTAATATTACAAATTAACATGTTTCTAAGATGATCACGTGTTGCAGTTACTTTTACATCTTTAGAAATAATCTTTATTAACATCGTACAAGTTAGTTCATAAAACTCTCAGTAATATCTCATATTAAACATCACAGCAACATAAAAAAGAAGAAAGCAGAAGAGGAACTGATGAACGAAACATACAGTAGTTATCTGTGGAAACAAAAACGACAAGCATGAAATGGCGGATGGTTTTCAGTTATGTGTTATAGTTATATTTTATTTGCAGGAAGCACATATTTTGCAAGTAGAACTTGAATAAAGTGGTCTTCGTTTTCGTTAGTTCCTACTAAGCTACAGTTTCTATACTTATTAATAATCGACGAACAACAACTGTTATCGGTAAGTACCTATTCCAAAATCATAATTATTAAAACTTAATACTCATTCAATACTTTAATCGGCTATTATACATTGAAATTCCATGTGGCGGAATTGTACACTAACATTATATTACAAAATAAGGGTTTTTTCAATTTTTAAAATATTTTAGTTACCTAGTAAGTATACTTTGAAAACGATTCACAATATTTCAAATCCTAGATATGCATTATACCCTACAAAAAACTTTATATTGCAATAGGGTAGATATTATTATTAATAATAAAACATGCTCATATGTTCGCAGATATTTAAATCTAGAAGAAAACATTTTCAATGTTCAAGATGTTTCAGAAGGTACTTATACAAATAAACTAGAAAACAAATAGTTGGTAATTATGTAATGAAAGGAGAGTAATTATTTCAGATAGTCTGATACAAACATTGTATTAAACAGTACAAAAAATATTGAATCAAGTATCTCTAGTTTTAGTTTTTTTAGTAGTAGTCTTAGCCATCAATATAGTTTTGCAGGTTTAGAAAATTTCAACATTATTACTAACAATTCTTGTGAAAAATTAGAGACTGTTTAAGATTTTAAAAACAGAAATTTCTGTTAAAAAGCTCATTTCCATTTGAAAATTCACTGAACACAATAAATAAGCTGTATTTGTCCCTTACATTGGTATACCTATATTAATCTAGTTGAAGAATATGTAACTTATGATACTAAATGCTCCAGTCAACAACCAGCATTCAATTATTTATTATTGTAGAAACACAGCTATTGGATACTCGATTGGATACCATTAATTATAAACTTATTTAACTTGATAATGTGTACATATCTCTTCTTCATAAATAGTTTTTTTTTGTATACAGTGTATTATTAATGCTTAGTTTTCATTAGTTACAATTCCACGATGTTAATATACAATGTGTTCCAGGGTGAAAATAACAAGATGAGAATAGTATATTATTTTATACAGAAAAGAAGTATGAATTTTCATAGCACACCTGAATTTACCTGCCAAATGGAGTGATTTTACGTTTCTATCTTAAATGTTTCTCACTGATGGTGAAGAACCTCGATTCCAGCTAGCTCAAATGAATCGAACATGTTATTCAACGGTAGAGTAGGGGTGGATTCATAAATCAAACATTGTTAGATTGAAACCATTGAAATTTTAATTTGTAAATCACACATATGATCTTTGCACGACCGAGTGGTACCACTTGGTGTTTACAGGTAAGTTTAAAGATAAATCGGTAATAATGTTTGAAGTAGAGGTTAGTTAGTAATGTATAACTTGTCGGAATTATGTTAAAATTTCAGGTTCAGATGCTTGTCCTTCACATAGCAACCCTTTGTAAATGGTGAATGTAAATATAAATCGGAAAGTTCTTACTTGTATGATTGGCCGTGAGTTCAACGTCAATACTTGCGGTAGTTGGGTTGACTCGACCTGGATCCTCCTAGGTTTCAAATCTAATGAGATGAATCGCCTGGCATGCATCAAAATTCATGCAGTACGGGGTTACTAGTTACATCTACTATTCTGCTACGGATGAATGATGTAATGTGGAAATGGTTAGACAGCTTAGAGGAAGCGATACTTATGAAAAGCGGTGAGTGATATAGCGAAGTTCAGCACATATAGTAAGCGAGATAGAAACAGACAGAAGAAAATTAGAAGAGAAGGAGAAGGCCTAAAAAAAAGTAAGAAATATGTGAAATATTAGCTATGAATTTAATAAAAGTGAATGGTGGATGATTTTTACTTACCCAAGTTGTAGGGTGGCCTTAAAGAGGTTTTTAGATTTTGGTCCAGATCCAATATAGATAATTTTGTCTACACTGACAATTATGACCAATAAAATCTAATAAAGTTTACTTTTTTCCAGCTTATAAGATCCGATTTACAATCGAAAATTAAGGAACCATGTGCTCCGAATCAAAGCTGATATAAAAAGAAGGAAGGGTCAAAGTCGAATCAAGTAGGTTTTGTAGGCCATCCACAGAACTCAGGTGAAGTCACAGAACACAGAACATTCAGCGAAATAGTAAGTTGGATTGGTATGAAATAGTAAAAAAAGAAGAATAAATTGTTTCCCATGCATATGATAGATATCAAATATAAAAATATAAAATGACAATTCAATTTGGAAAGAAGAGATTAAAACAATAAATTGGAGTAAACAAAAGTGCTTCGAGTTTTAATTATATTTTTATAACCAGGTAAATTAGAGTTTTCAACTTATAATGATAAAGGATACGATATCTTATTATGATTTAGTTGAATAAAGCTCTGTTGTAAATGTAAATAAACCATTGATTTTTGGTTAATGTTGAATGTTGAAGTTATTGATTTTACTCTAATCATTGAAAAGGTGAGTTTCAATATATTTTTGAAAGAAATTATTATGTCAACCATTTGTATATAAGTGCATGATTACATTCCCAATAAATTTTGTACCAATGTTTTTTTTTAAAACCGTAACAGTGAGGCATGGAATAGAAGGTAAATCATGAAAAGTCACTTCTTGAAATAAAATATGTTATTATTCCTTTGAAGAACCCCGCATGTATCTTATGGAAAATGGGTCCCAGTCAATTGGCTGTAGTTTATGATGATCGATCAAAGGTCTCCATGGGCGCAATTTGATCTAAAGTAATTGTTTTATTAGCTGTTGTTCAGAACACCTTCAAATATTTCACAGATAACGATTTTGAAGTGTACGTTGTGGAATGGTTGAGGCACTCCAAAAAAAGTAACCGTAAGTAAACGATATAATTTTCTTTAATCAGATTGGATTTCTGTTGATGTAACGTAATGTTTCATTAAATCTTTATGGTGTAAAATTTTTATTAGTTTTAATATAATTAAAAAACTATTCTAATAAATTTTTTGTAAACTAGCTGTAATGTATGTGTATCCGTTAAACTTTATTAATTCAGATTCAAAGTATGGTACGTTATGGTAACTACGGATAAATATACCCTTGTTGATTTCTTGCTTTCACTGAATGTGTTCAATAGTTTCCACTTCCCAGACTTGTTATGTAATATGCTTACACAATTCTATTTTTTTTAGGTTGGATTGCTGGACATGATATTTTTTTTTCTAATTTTGTACCTGTTTTATTTCAAATTTACTGTACTGTTCATTAATAGTGAATAAAGGTTTTAAATCCTTTATTGCTTTTTTGCTATTTTATTTTAAATGTAAAGGATGAACAACTAAGAACGACTGTAGGCCACATCTCAGAAAAGAATCATGGTACAACTTTCAAAAAAATTACCTTCAGGTAAGGGATCCTGAAAAATTGCTGGAAAATATTTTGCAGCCTCTAAAATATCCGCTAGGTGTCGAATGAACACTCGAAAACATAATACTCCAAAAAAACATACTAAAGGTGTCCTAAAAATACAATTTTTGAAACCTTGATGAGATTATGAATTAATTTTATTAAGGAGATTTTTTGCCATTTTTTGAAGAATAATGGGTGGGAAAGGTTCAAACTTATGAACAAATGTACTTTTTCGTTTTTGAACCGATATTAATGATTTTAGCTGCATTTAAAAGTTTTCCTGTTTAATAAGATTGATAACAAAATTAGATAATTTTGTATCCACTCGGAAATTTCAAATGTAAATTGAAGCATTTTTTTAATTTTTATATCTGATATTGTAAATCTTATGTCTTGGAATAGATTCCTAAATTTTAACCCCTTTTCATCAGAATTTAAAAAACGCCTTATTACATTTGAAATTTCCGAGAAAGATGGGAAAATTGTGGACTTTTTCACAAAGCGTTGACAAAATTGTCCAATTTTGTTATTTTTGTTAAGCATTCCTTATTAAAAAGGAAAAACTCTTTCAAATGATGCCAAAAACATGGATGTCGATTAAAAAAAAAGTGTTACGACATTTGTTGTTTGGGTTGAACTTCCCCCACCCCTTACTTGAACAATAAAGACAAAAAGTCCCTAACTACATTTTTTCATAATCTCAACAATATATCAAACATTGTATTTCTAGGATACGTTTAGTATGTCTTGTTTGGAGATAATTACAGTATTATGTTTTTAAGTGTTCATTCCACCCCATAGGAGATATTTTAGGAACTCAAAAATATTTTCCAGCGATTTTCCAGGGTTTTTTCCTGAAGGTATTTTTTTAAAGTTGTACTATGACTATTTTTTGAAATATGGCCGACAGCCGGCGTTCTTAGTTGTTCACCCTGTATTTGCTGATTAGGCTCAGAAACATCTATAGGATGTCATCCAGAATGTTTTGAGGTATATTATTTAGAGGTTTATGTAATGTCCATACAACATCTACGAGAATACACTGTATTGTTTTTGAAATGTCGCATTTAGATCATTGATAAGATGTTATTTTTTTAGACACTGCATTAACATCGACAAGATGTTAAAAGGCATTTCAGAATGTAACAGAAATGTTGTTTTTAGGTCGTTATAAAGACTTCCGTTCGAGGAAGTTCTAGTAACATCACAGTAATGTAAAAAGACAGCGCTTTAACATCGCTGAAAAGTTAAGTTGAAACATCACAAAAGTTAACAGCCACAAGCTGGGCATAAGCGGTTGTATAGATGTGCATGTGATGAAAACAAGAGGAAAAAAAGGAAGAACATTATCACAATGTGATGTTGAATTAACATAACTGTAACATTAACCCAGTTTTCAATTCGCGTAATAACAGCTTAAGCTATTGTTCTGTTGCCTTTAACTTCATTGACATTCATGTTTCAAAACACTAAACTACCACACCGCTTTACACTTTTAAAAGACAAAATGTGCCTGGAGCGAGTAAAAAACACAAAATTCAAGTTTACAATGTGCGAATCATTTAAAATTTACAATAACAAATGCAAATAAATGGTGGGAAACACTAGAGTAGTGTATGACTGACTAACTTTTAGCTATGAACATATCAAATAATATCTACAAAATGCAAATAATATGGTGAGAGCGTACAAAATTTCAAAAACGAGTATTCGTCGTAGAAGGATCAATTTTATTGTTGCAATTAGTCTTTGATTCCAACAAAGAAGTAGGGTCGACCTCTTAATTGTCGAAATACAATAGACCAAAAACTCATTGGTGCCGGTAAAAATGATTGTTTTTATAATTTTGCACACAAAATTTAACCTAACTGATTCTAATTAAGAGAGGCCTCCTCACAGGTATATAAACCTAAAAACCTACACAATACTAGTTACTAATTTAGTAATTATTTAGTTCAAAATATTTACGATAGATGTCGATAGTAGTACTGAATCGGCTTTTACTTATTCAACATATTTTCTCTCTCTGTCTTTCCACTCTTGACGGTTCAAAGAAACGGATCTCTGTTCGAGTGTTTTGATTCCAAATATTTCGACTTATTCTGAGCACAGAAACCTTATCTCTGTTTTTTATGTTGCATCCAAACCACAGAACACCTGTGCATAGATAAGAGAATATCATATACATGGATACAAACAAAATTTGTTGACATAATTTCCATTTGAGTATAGATTTTTGATTATTTAAGAGTTTCATAAATGTTTTTGAAATGAATAAATTGTTAAAAAGTACCCGATATTAAAAATTATAGTTATGATAATGTAAATTATCCTGCAATCCGTATTTTTTAATTTTAAAAGCTATGTTTGAGGTTATGTTTACTGGATTATTTGATTAATGTGAAAATGTGAGATAAATAATACTGATGGTTTGTTCTAGTATCATCAAACCATCTTTCAACATTCTCTTGAAATCCTGTTTTAATGATAATATGGGTTTGTTAGCGAAAAGCGAAAAATGCTTAATTGGAGTGAAGTGACCTTTGAAGTATCTGAATGAAGAAAAATTAAAACCGCTCTTAAAAGAAAAGAATTGCATAATTCATTTTGATGAATATATAATAATGATAATTGAAAAATATAACTATTATAACCTGATACAAGGTACATTACATATTGCATGAAAGGACATGTGTGTGTGTGTGAAGCTTTAGCAATACACACATATTTGTGTTTCATCTCCGATTTAAGTTGAAAATCAGTTGTTTGAATCGCCAGTAAATTTTCAAAGTGTCTGCCTTGTGTTGAATGCCAGTTTTTCCAACAGTTGTAACATATAGACCGTACGTACTTTCCACGTAAGTCCGTTTTTTATATTATAATTCATATTTTGCTGTCAGTGATAACGACAATAATAAACGTAAACAGGTCCCAAATTGTTCTAAAGGGTACCATACACTACGCTTGTGTCTAGTAAAAATGACAGAATTGGACAAAGCGATTAAAATTATTCGTGAAGAGATCCTGACCAGCCGTACGGAAATAAAAAACTGCATTGTGGCCAGCGAAGCAAGACTTCTGCTAAAAATTGAAGATTTGAAAAATAGTGTAGCAAATTTGGAGAAGGAAAATAGTGAACTCAAAGAAGAATTAGAATATCTGAAAAGAGCCCAGAACAGGAAGAATATTATAGTATTTGGACAGAAAAAAAGAGAGAGGAGGTTGTCGCAGAAATATTGTGCAAGGATTTAAGAGGCTTGCTTGGTGTGGATCTGGCTACAAATGATTTTGCTGACGTTTATCCACTAGGTAAGTCGGACAATTGTCCCATCAAAATTGAGTTTGCTTCAAACATCAAAAAAAGGGAAGTTCTGAAGAATTGTAGCAGGTTGAAGGGGACAAATATTTCTATTGTTCATGATCTCACACCGACACAAAGGAGCGAGAACAAAATTCTTAGAAAACATCTCTACCTAGCCAAACAAGAAGGTACCTATAAGGAATATTATATAAGGAGAAATAAACTTGTCGTGGATGGAGTATCTTTTGGAGTTGATGACTTGGAAAAAGATGCTACTTCTGTAGACCAACCGCACAGTGCACCATCTACCCCAACAGTAGAGAATAAAGAGAGGTTTCCATCGGAGTCGCAGAAAGTTACTGTTACTCCGCGGATTCCTGCTTCTAATAAACCGGTTAAGGCTCCGGAGGGGAAACCAAGAACCCGCTCAGTTAACAAGAATTAACCGATCTGAAGTGAGACACCACAATTATAAGACTGTTTTGGTTCCAGCAGTTGTTAGTAATTTGTTGTTAGTAATACATTTCTCATTCGTTATTTTTATGAGCTTATTGGATTGTGCTTTTAGATTTAGTTTTTGTTGTACTTGGTTGTGGGACTTCATTATTGTTGGATGTATGGGCACAGTCCTCAACATGTATTTTAATGCTATTTTTTAATTTTTAGTTTGTGACTGATTTTAACTCCAGATTTTAATTGTTTGTTGCATTATTTATATATCTATAATGGACCAGTATGTAAGGGATTTCAATGTACCCATTGTTGAAACATATAACGTAACGGATTTCAGAGAATGTGATGAGGTTTTCAAAATTAACCAGGGTAACCATAACTTTACTATACTTCATAACAATATCAGAAGTATAAACAAAAATCTAGATGAGTTTAAACTTTCGTTATCTAATATTACGGATTTTGATTGTCTAGTTCTAACTGAGACCTGGAAGATTACTGACATAAATTTGTATAACATACCGGGATATAATATAATATACAACAACGGCGATCTGAATCAAAATGATGGAGTCGTGGCTTACATAAACTGCAGATACTCGTTCGAATATGATGTCATAAGATTAGGACCGACAAATATTTTAAAGGTGACAGTTACTATTGGTAATAACAATAAAATTACGATTCTTGCTTTTTATAGATCACCGTCTAAGGATAATAATAATCCAAGTATACCTGAGTTTGTCAATAATTTCCATAATTTCCTATATAACAGTGGTATCAATTCTGAAAGTTGTTGTCTATTTGTTGGAGATATTAACATCGATTTATTGGATTTAAATGGTGATACCATGGAGTATGTAAGTGGCCTGAGTGAGTGTGGATTTACATCCACCATTAATAACCCAACCAGAATGGCAGCTTGCTTAGATCATTTGTTTGTTATGTCAAGAACAAACATTCTAGAAAATATTATACCTGTAGTAATAGAAACTAATATAACAGACCACTATACAATAGCGCTGCAAATAGTTTTTGACAATAAAACAACTAAAAAGGTAACTGAGTATAATACTAAGCATGTCAACTATAAAAAACTTGTAGACAATATATCCAAAGAATCATGGAATATTGTCCTAAATTGTAGTAATCCAGACCCTGCAACAGAAAAATTAATAACAATTATACAAAAAAACATCAATACAAGTACTTATTTTAGAAAGGGAAATAGAAAAACCATAAAAATTGCGCCATGGGTTACAAAAGCTCTCATAGAATCCATTAATGAAAAAAATAGATTATATCGACAAACAAAGCTCCATCCCAATGACTGTGATTTACTTGTAAAATACAATGTGTATAGAAATAAATTGCATTCGCTTATCGAAAAGACAAAACGCAAATTTTATACGGAAAAGATAATGGAAAATTCAAATAACAATAAACAATTATGGAGCGTGGTGCAAGATTTGAGTGGAACAAAAAAGGTAAAAATGCCTTATGAAGCTATTAAGGGTCCAATGGGAAATATGTTGACAAACCCATGTGACATTGCGAATGAATTTAATCGTGTATTTTCAGGAATGGGCAAGAGATTGGCCAAACAAATAAATGGTAACCCTCGGCAAACATATGGTGATAGTGCCTCTTTGCCAAATTCGATTGTTTTATTACCCACAAATAGGTATGAAATTGAAAAAATAATAAATGAACTGAAGAGTAAAAAGGCAACTGGTATTGATGAGATAAGTGCGGAATGTCTAAAAGCAATTTCACCATTTATACTTGATCCTCTAGTGCATATCATAAATATGTGTATAGAAAAAGGTACATGGCCCAAATCCTTCAAAAATACTGTAGTCATACCCGTATACAAAAATGAAGATAAGACCGTTGCCGAAAATTATAGACCTATATCACTGATTCCACACATGGCAAAAATTTTTGAAAAATAGACTTACATCGTTTATAAACAAATATGATTTAATTTCATACAAGCAATTTGGTTTTAAGCAAAATAACTCCACACAAGATGCCGTTCTAAATTTAACATCAAAAGTTTATGAAGCATTAAATGATAATAAAGTTTGTTTGTGTGTTTTTTTAGATCTAGCCAAAGCTTTTGATACTGTTAGCCATAGCAATCTATTGCAAACATTGGAAAAAATTGGCATACGAAACAACTGTTTAGAACTATTTAGGAGTTACCTGTCAGAGAGACAGCAGATAGTAAGGGTTGCCGGACAAGCGAGTGGTCGGAGGGATGTAACATATGGAGTACCTCAGGGAACAATTTTAGGCCCCGTTTTATTCAATCTTTACATTAATGGATTATTGTCATTGCGCAGTGCAGGACATATAACTGGGTTCGCTGATGACACTGCTATTACTTATGAAGCAGATAACTGGTATGAGCTGAAATTAAAAGCAGAAACTGACCTAAAACTAATAAAGACCTGGTTTGATAATAAACTACTCACCATAAATTTCAAAAAAACATATTACCTACCACTATTTAGCTCCAATTTAAGCATCAAACTATTCAAACCTCTTGAAATATCACAAAACGGACAAAATTTTAGCATCAAACCTGTAACACATGTGAAATATTTAGGTATTATCATAGATGCAAATTTAAAGTGGGATTATCATATTAAATTTATTATAAAAAAACTACAATTCGTCCTCTACAAATTTAAATACCTCAGAAAATTCATCCCTGCTAGATATCTTCGAAAGATGTATTTCGCACTAGTGGAAAGTCACCTCCGTTATGGTATACTAGCTTGGGGAAGTGCCCTGAAAACTCACATTCATCCGTTAGAAATAATTCAAAAAAGATTTCTAAAGATCATCATGTGTAAACCCTATACCTATTCTTCAGATCGATTGTATAGGGAAAGCAACATATTTGACCTGAAACAGTTGTACTTTCTATGTGCATCTATAAAATACCACACAATAAAAAATGTAAGAAACTTACCTGCACATAGATATGTAACTAGAAACAAAAGCCACTACATTGCTCCGAGAATGATAAAGTCCTTCTCTCAACGATCTTTTTCATTTCTAGCTCCGAAAATCTATAATTGTATTCCAGATAGTATCAAGAATACGAGTAGTGTTATTGTTTTCAAAAAAAAATTGAAAGAATTTCTCTTGGAACAGACGAGAAATTTCTGTTATATTGTTGTGGAGGGGTAAACACATATTGCTTTGCCTACTTTTGAAAACATAGAAGTTACGTTTACTCAAATTCCTGCGTTCGCTTAAATCTAATATTGTCCATATATACATATATTTACTTTGGTCCTAATTTTAATTTTATTTTATTTATTTCATTCAAAACTATTCAATAAGATGCAATAATGTTAAATTTAGTGAATTTGTTTTGACTTGTATTTTTAATTGTGTTTTGCCGAAACAGGTGTATCCACACCTCTCGGATACCTTAGGGTTTATTTATTTATTCACTTACATGGTTGTTTAGTTGTTTTATAAAATTGTGTAAATGTTTCAAAATTATCATGAATATTAGAGTATTAATCAAACTCAACAATGCAATTTCAATTTTAGATTGTCTAGGTGATGTTCATTTATACAAATACTTATATTTTAAATGTTTTATTCTATGCCAAGCACGCCTTGCCCTTCTGTAGTTTTTGTAAATTTAATGAGATTTTTATGTACGTATGTATATTGTAATTGTAAATTTACATGGTGAATAAATATTATTATTATTATTATTTAATAATATGGATATCAAGTGACAGCATTGCGGAAATTGCTAGAAATTAAGAATGGAAGAAAAATTACACACTTTAAAAACATTCTACGTTTCAAAATTTGTACCATTTATATTAACATAATAAAATGTTTTCATGATTATAAATTTTTGTTTGTTTCATGCTAAGAAAATTAAACTACGGAAAAGTTGCAAATTTACATGATTTAAAATAGGCCATTTAGTCTGAAAACACAGAACGTCATGTCACACCTTTGCCTCAATCTAATCATATTTGTATCAGTTTCAGAGTTCCTGTTGGTTGCTTTCAAATTTTATTTGACATGTAGGCTCTTTTTTCAACTACATGTGTAAATATATTCAATTTTATCTAGAAACAAATAATATAAACAAAGAGTTTCCAAATTTATTATACAAAGAAATATTTACTTGTAATACAATGCTTAACATTTAATAGAAATAGGAAAGTAAGGTACAGTGAGGAATTTAAATTTAGAATAGCAAACGTTTAAAAAACTTACAAAGCAACTATAACAACTAATGAAAAATTTAAAGCGAAAGATCTGTAATGACAAATAATAATGTATATATTGTGGGGAGATCGATATATACAGTACAAAATCAAACATACAATCAACGTGTACAAGTTTGCTTCTACCTTGTTTGCAAAGATTGATCATATGGGTTGTGGAGATAGGAACTGAAACATTTTTCCTTCATTATACAAAAAAATAGTTGGTTCATTCTCTTTTTTCCATGACAGATACACATATGTGTGATCACCTGATTGGTAAATATTTTTTTTGTTTTTGTATAATACAATATTGGTATTATTACTTTTCCATCCAACCCATCTAATATGCGAGAAAATTATAGGTTTACCCAAAAAAGTTGGAATTTCGTATGTTTTTGAGTTCTTTTTACGTTTTTCAGCAAGAACAACACAAAAAAATGGTTTTTAGAAAAGAAAACCTATCTGTATAACTCGATACAGCCCCCGAAGTGCAACAAGTAGACAAAATTAACTTTTTAGTCGTCCTTTTTTTTAATATCAACAACTAAGACTATTACTAAGTCATCCTTTAATAATAATTTGGTTTCTTATTTTCTTTGATTTTTTGAAATGCTTATATAATCAAACAATTTGCAAGGAAATTTTGACTATTGGATAGACAAAGTTTTAAAATATTTATGGTTCAAAGATTTTTAAAATATAATGTTACCTACTTCATTCATTAATTTTATTCAACAATTACTATTGTCTATGGTGCATAGGCTAAGGCAAGCTAAAAAGTGGATAACCATCCTAATTTCTTATGAAATCTTTGGACAGGTTGTTAAGAGAAAAACAAATACACCGTGTCATTCTCTTGTTAAAACTGTTCTTAAGAAGACTTATTGTATGACGGAGGTAATGGAGTATGGGACTCTTAAGGAAAAAGTGGCTAAGAGCATTTTTCAACAAGCACAAAATGTTGTGGTGTCTTCATTCAGGATTGTGGGTAGATGTTCAACACGGTTTTCTAGGTGCTTCTCCTGATGGTAAATATATTTAACATAACAAATAATCACCATGTGTAATAAATTCTTTTTGCATATTAAATGACATACATTTATTGATAAAATATTTTAGGGCTTGTAGGTGATGATGCACTACTTGAAATAAAATGCCTCCACTCTGCATCAAAACTGAATTTACAAACCAATACAATACGATACGATACGATTTATTGACCAGTTTTAAATACAAAAGCATTTGTGTAGTCCTAATACTAAATTACTAAGTAGTTATCAAAATTCCTAAATCAGATAATAGAATAGAAATAAAGTTAAACCAATATTTTCATAAAATTAGATTTCTGAAGTAACATATATGTGAGAATGAATTAGTAAGACTAATAATTGAACGACATGTAGTCCCGAACTGCGTAAAAACAATTCTGTAGTAAAAATTGTTTTGAAAATCTATAGAACTGATTCTGGCTCATATTTTTCACATTCTTATCAGCATGCAAATCTAGAAACTTATTATACAATCTAACATCTAGTTTGTTGTATTGTGTTTGATGCAACCTAGAAAAAGGCACGAGTCGCTCTGCACCTCTGGTGGTATAACAGTGAACACCAGAATGAGTTGCCATATGTAGTACACCCCTATGAATACACAGAAGTGTCTCAAACATGTACATGCAAGGCAATGGCAGGATCCCATATTCCGCGAAAAGTCCACTGCAATGTACTCGACTTTTTGCATTATGAATAATGCGCAAAGCAGTCTTCTGAAGAGGAAAGACTCTTTGTACTCTGCTAGAGTTACCCCATAGAGAGATACCATAAGCCAGATGACTCATGAAGAACAAAATTTGTCTAAAAAAACACAACAATAAAATTCAACTTAAGCGGAATAACAATTACTATTATCAGGTATAAACATGATATATTTATTCCAAAGAACAAAAACTCAAAATCATTTCCACATAATATATTTAATCACTTTGATGTATTTACCAACAATAAATAAAAATAACATTGAAAAGTAGTTATTTGTGTAATAGGTGCAAAACGTGCATTTTTGTTGCAAGGAAGCATTATGCACTAAACACAATCTTGTGGAGTAAATATAAATAGCATTTACGAAGCACAAATTTACTTATTTAGCATGAAAATTACTTAATTATAATCACTTACAAATACAATACACACTAAACTATAAATTTGGGATATTTTTATGAACACAAAACATATGACAACAGCATTTGACCCATAGAGAAAGTTATAATATTATTTGTCTATGAATTGACCGTCGTCTTCTGTCATTGTTCTATACAGCGCCATGCATCAAGACGGTGGAGCGGTTGAACTAAAATAAAAAGATGTTCGTTTGCAAAAATTTGCGCACAACAAATCACAAAAAGTACAATGATTTGTGATTTCATATTTTCAGAATCGAATTCTCTAGGCTTCCTTTTGGGGATCAGGTTTTGGTGTCCAGATTGGTGACCACAAATTGTCAAAACTGTCAAAATCACACCATCACTTAATGGCTTATATCTTTTTTATAACAATATAAAACTCAACCAAAATACCTGATCCCCAAGACAAAGGTCCAAGTTATATTGTGTTAAAATTTCAACACTTAATTTCCCTCCGTTCTTTAGACTTGTTGTGTACAAAATGACCTAAATTTTGTTGAAAATCACGGGTGCCAACTGTTTTCAGGTTCCTAAAACGTGAGGCCCCTCTTAAACCCATTAATTTGAATTTAATATATTTAATAACAAATATAACTTGAAACTTCTGAGACTACCTGTAAATCCCACAAACAATAACCGTGACTTACAAGACTTTACAATATATTTATGCTCAGACACACAGTCATAATCCACTGGACTGTGATTCACCCTCAATTAAAAATTACAACAAATAAATTATTTTACATTCACCAGAAATATACAAAGAAATTAGAATGAGGAAAAACTATGAAGGTCTTATCTGTTGGTGATGAAGACAGGTAAACATATTATAAATTTACTTATCCTGTGAAATTGTTAGCACCTCTGTAACAATTTTTTGAACATCAAATAAACTATTCTCTATTTTTCCTGGTGCGACGTCAAAGTTTTTTTGTTGTCAGTTATTTATAAATATATTATTTCGTTTTCCGACTCAGTCAACACTGAATTTTCATTAATAATTTTTTGTTAACTTTATGGGGTGGGAATGACTTCACACTTTATAAAAAATTTTCAATTACTTTTTGAGTTCTTAAAAAAATGACAATGTCAATGATAGACTACTTTGTTCTAATGAAAAATATACTACCTATGGAGATGAAAGTTTATCATTCATATCATTCAAATGAGGTTAGATTATAGACTTTCCCTCAAATGTCATGATGACAACTAGCATTGGAAGGAACTGAAAAATTATATAATTTTTACAATATTAGAGCGACTCGTTCTCCAATAATGACATTTTTGACATCAACAGCAATTTATATTTTTTAGTTCGATTAGGTACAGAATATTCATTCTATAATTTGTTGTAGAATGAAAATACAAGCAAACACATAGAAGGAAGTGAGTCAAAATAAATATTCCCACTCTAAAGCAAGAATGTTTACATTCTATTTTTGAAATTGATTTCGGAATATTATTACATTCACTGATGGCCGTGGAGAAAATATGATTTCTATGATAATAAAGAAGCAGTTTACAGTTTATTAAAGTGGTTTAAAATTGTTTGAAATGAAATTATAGATCAGTATCTGAAGAATAATAGTGAGGTCGATTATTAAACTCAAAATGTAATACTATAACTTTAATTTACTCCTATAACTATAAGATTCAATAAAATAGTTTGCCAAAATTAAACATCTCAATATTTTCGTAGAAAAGTAACTTGGTTAAGGAAAAGGTAATTTGAAAAGGGATTCTTTGCCGCCACACTAAAACAACCCATCATCGAGATAAGAAAATAGGCGTTGAAAGTTTGGCACTAAATTATTTTCATCAGATGCACAAGAACAAAACTCGAAAAGATAAAGAAGATATAATTAATAGTGATAAATCTCGACCGTGTGAAAAACAAATAAAAATCGTGACTTGCAATCCATCCACTGACTACTTTAATTGAGATTATAATATTATTGGTCGATCACGTCTATCAAACTTAAATCAAGTGTATCAACAGAGGCACGACAACAGATATTTGATTGGGATCAGCTAGAATAAATGATCGTTGATTCATTCTGCAATTTCGGAATGGGCAAAGTATATTTTCACAATTTTCCACCGCTTTGCCAATCTCTGGATAGCAAGTGATGAACAAAACGAATCTATCATAATTGTGTGTGCGTCATGAGAAACAAGTAAAAATCGAATTAAGACCAGCCTATGCAAGACCAATAGCCAATATACGAAAACATGAAGAGAATGTATTACATTATTGACGGGTCTTTGAACTGTACTGTCTTACTGCGATATTTAAAAAAACATATTTGTTTAAGTACGTATTCCTATAGGATTAACCGGAAAAAACAACGCTTTCGTTGAGGGTGCAATAATTACGAAAAAACGTTGATGGATTGGATTGTAAAAATCAAAATTGAGAAACGAGCCTCAAGACTATACTATAGCAACACCAAGATTTGATAGAGCAAGAGCAAGACTGTATGAACAAGGCCAAGACAAAAATCGAGACGAAGACTAAACAGTAAAGGTAAGAGCAAGACCAATATATAATCACCAGGAACCAATGCCAAGACAAGTATTAATCTTGGTATTGGTCTTGATCGAGCATCACTAGAAGGAAGCAAATAGATAATGCAGTCAAAAAATGTTATTCTATCATGTAAATGTCTCTACGTTTGTCCAATGACCATCCTTGCAATTGCTTTTGGAACTTTCTAACCGTTTAATTTTAGATTTAGTGCGAGTAAACAAGGAGTCAACATTCTTCGTTAAAATCCTAATTTATTTAGGAATAAGATATAAGGTAAGGATATAACTTTCACACTATTTCAAGTATATTATCAACATTAGATCTCCAAAATATAGCGCCACGACGTTAGATCGGAAAAGAAGAGCTGAAAATAATGATATTGAGAAATTTAGAAGGGGGAGAATTAACAATAAGAATATTATAAAGCATTTTTAAATCAATATTTCTGTATATTAGATGAGACAATTGGCATACACGGCTTTCCATAGCATGGACTAAATTAACGTTCATTTGCATGGTGTGAATGGAATGGTAATAGAGAATCGTTTTACTAGGTTTGCAGTACCAAGATGTCCGTAATATCCGTTGATTGTCTCTATGGACCTTCATGTCTAGAATAGGAATATAATTATCTGTTTCAATAGTAAAATGGATGTTTTCATCATAATTATTGAACGCATCTAGTGTACTTTGTATATCATTTTGAGATATAAGTATTAAAATCATTCACGCACTTTTTGGCGAATGTAATGTAAAAAGGAATGACTCCTAGCACACTTTCAATCATTAAATCCAAAAGAAAATTGCAAAATATGGGCGCAAAGTCTACAATTATTTTTCTGAGTAAATATGGAAAATTACTAAAATCGATTCGTTTTTTTAGCATACAATTTAAACGTATCCTGTAAATGTCACACATATTAAAGACAAACAATTTTTAAAACATTTTTTTCAGTGTATAAAATGTAAAACACGTCATAAAATATATTTTCCAGCTGGAACATAAACCACTGCTATTACGATCTTATTGTTTAACCCACGCACGAGCCATTCCTTACTAAAATACACACAAACAAACAGGATAGTACTTACCAACCAAATCAACACAGATTTTATCACAATCGAAGAAATCCTGACAAGAAGTTGGCGTTTTATTGAAAACAATCGTCAAAATTCGAACCGCAATGGAGGTGTGCCTCTAGGTATGATATAATATGAATTTCAATAAGAAAACACTCCAAAAACATTGATTTTGTTTCTAGATGGGAAGTTCTTGTTGAAATTTTACCCCACCTTTTCTTACATTATTCGAATAAAAAATAAATAATTATTATTTTTCACCTACAGGTGGGAACAGACCAAGCAAGCATTGTTGTGCAACAGTTGAACAACAGCTAGGCAGCTGTTGGCAAACTTGTTTCCGTGGAGAGAAAACATTTTCGGCAAACTGTTCGCCAATATCGACCTACCTAGTTTCCCCGGTGTTTGTCCAGTGTTCGTTTAGTCTGTGCTATGAGCGACGAAGAAGACGCTCTACTCGCCTGGTGTGCGTTCTTATTTCTAAAAATAAAAGTATCACGAACAAGCCGTAAAAAGCGAAGGTGGTGGCAAAGACGTATATACGCTAACAGAGAACGACAGTTTTTACCAGAATTAAGAATGGAGGACAACATGTTGTTCAATAACTTCTCTCGAATGGATACAACTACATTTGAAAAACTAATTGTAATGATTCGTCCTAAAATTGCAAAAAACATACGAACTACTACCGAGAACCAGTTTGTGTCAAGACAAGATTACTTGTAACTTTACGGTTTTTAGCCACAGGAGATTCGTATGTCAGTCTAATGTACCTTTTTCGTATATCGAAGCAGTTAATTGGTACTATAATTCCGGAAGTATGCGAAGCGCTAATAGAAGCTTTGATGGATCAGATACAGGTAAAAAAAATCAAAACCTTTTCTTATTATTTATTTAAATTAGTGTGTAGATAACATAGTTTTTTTACAATTCTCCAAAGTTATCTCCCTTTTGTTCTTGAGATACAAGTAGAGCGTCAATAAAGTTCGGTTCCTGCGGCTCTAAGACAGCATGTTGAAGGCTTTCTGACGAGTTTGGAGACGGGACTGGTGATGGATAGGATGAGGAACTTGCAGTGGATACAGTTGTCCTTTGATTAAATTGTCCTTGCGATTGGTAGAGCATTTGCATGTCAGCATCATGCAGAAGGCAATTAATTTTATGTTCTACGTTAGCTCGAATCAAAGCATTAAACGTTCTTAATTTATTTCCTACGTATTCGCCATATAAGTCAAAGCTGTCCCTTTTTGCTCGGTTTCCTGTTAATGCTTTTATTGCTTTAAAAGCTTCATCAATTTGAGGATCAGAGTGAGCGGAGCGCTTCCCCAACGTTTTTTTTCCTGGTGGTACCAACTGCCTCACGGTGTCACGAGATGACTGTGATTCATAACATTGATAATCAGAAGAGGTTTCCTGTATTGGTGATAAAACATTTGTCACTGTGTCACGCGATGGTTTTACATGAGTGTTGGACGAATCCTCATTAGCAATAATTTCTGATTGTAATGTGTCGTCTTCTTGTGTATTTTCCAATTCCTGTGTCTGAAACAAAGAAAATAATAAAATAGGTATACTGTGTGTGGATACAGGGTGTCAATTAATGATATGAACTTTTTTAATGGGTGATTCCTGGGCTAATTTTGAGTCGGAAAGTTCATATATGTACCTATTTTTTTTTCAGTTACCTGCTTCACCCGAGGAGTGGCTTCAAGTTGCCCAGGATTATGAAGACCTGTGGAATTTTCCTCAATGCTTAGGAGCAATTGATGGGAAACATGTCGTACTACAAGCCCCTTTAAAAAGTGGAAGTGAATATTTTAATTACAAGGGCACTTTCATTATTGTCCTTATGGCAGTAGTAGATGCAAAATATAGATTTTTATATGCGAATGTGGGATGTCAGGGACGAATTTCCGATGGTGGAGTTTTTAAAAATACAGATTTTGCAAAGAAACTAAACGCTGGTACATTAAATTTGCCACCTGCAAAACTGCTGCCAGAACATCGGGACAGGACAACTCCTTTTGTGTTTGTTTGTGACGATGCGTTTCCTCTACAGGAGAACTTGATGAAACCATTTTCAGGAGAACATGCGAAGGGGACGTTCCAACGTTCATTTAATTACAGGTTATCACGAGCAAGGCGACTAGTTGAAAATACTTTTGGAGTTCTGTCAGCTGTGTTTCGAGTTCTTCGAAAAGCCATGCTTTTGCAACCTGCTAATTCTGAAAAAGTTGTTCTAGCCTGTTGCTACTTGCATAATTTTTCACAAAATAATAAATCAGCCACAGTTTTATACAGTCCGCCTGGAACCTATGATAAAGAAGATATTCCCTCGGGAATTTTGAGTCCTGGATCCTGGCGAAACGAACCAGAACCCTCAGGAACATTTTTAAATATAAAGAGAATTGGTAGAAAATCAACCAGAGTAGCACAAGAGGTCCGTGAACAATTTGCGCGTTATTTTTCAACCAATGGAAGAGTGCCGTGGCAAGACAAAATGGAATGAAAAATAATATTGTTTGTTCTAATGTTAATATAATTATTATGATTCTGTAAACAGGCAATAAAAAATAATGCTTACTTACCCCGACTTGAGTATCTCTTGTATGTCTCGGCTTATTCTTGTCTTTTAAAAACATTAAATGTTTATATCCAAACCAGTGAGAAACGTACAATTCACTTGTTCCTTGGCCGGATTTTGTTACACTTTTAATACATTCTCGTCTAAATTGATTTTGCAGAACTTTCCATTTTCGCTCACATTCTTCCCGCGAAAGCCCTAGAGCTTCAGCTATATTATTAAATGCGTCGGTACGTTTGTTTTTGTGTTTATAAGTCTCATTTTCGGGATTCCAAATATTCGGAAAACCTCTTACAAGATCTATCAAGATCAGACTTTGCTCTTCAGTCCAGTTCTGAGACATTTTAATAACTGATGAAAACTTTTCGCATACAAATCGTCTCACTGTTTGAAATGCAAGGTGTACACTAGCGATACTGTGTGTGCACTGTTGGGCAACGTCTCCTTTCTTCTGCAGTAATGACCAATTTTCAAACTGTTTTCTCTCCTGCATATTTTATCATAGGATTCCGTAATTCTGTCCAATCTGTATCCAATTATTCGTAACTACATATCTCACTATATTGCACCCAAATAAATTAAAGAAAAACAATTTAGATAGTCATTAAATATACTTTATATAACCAACACTTCCTCAATTGAAATTGATTTGAATATAAAAATCATTAACGTGACTAATGATCTTAACAATTAAAAATCAATACGGTACTGTCCGCAGTACATTATAAGATTTGGAGAAAGAAGAAGAACAGTGAAAACGAAGAATAAGAAGACATAGCTCTGTTAAATTTAACAAGCAATATCTCGGTATTATATGCTCATTTTATTTATAATTCTACTGCCACGTCTTGATGAAGATGTCTAGAGAACGAGTTACCATAGCGACAGCTGTTTGGTACCACAGCAGGAGTTCGTTATGCGGGACGCCCGCTGGGCGAACGTTTTAGAGCCCTATAGGGCTTGATACGCCCCTGATATTTATATCTTGTTAACTAAGTTTTAAATAAAGTTAAGAAGACGTTGAAAAAATTGAATTCTAATAATTTTTATTTGTTACGGTGTTTCCACAGATGCTCTAAATTTTATGGGATGTCGGATTGTCTGGTTCCTTTGATAATTCTGGAGCATTAAAATGTTACAAATAAGTTTACGAATATAAATGGTTCTTAGTTCAGATTGTTACGATTATGAGTTACGACACAATTATTTTGTTGATTCGATTTTGAAAATTGAGAGCTGTTCAAAATGGTTATACTTTCTCGAATTGCTTTGTTTAAAGGACTGCTCGGGTTGCTCTAAATACATATTTATTTTTCAGTAGACTAAACTAATAAGTAGACATTGTCACGGTTTGATTTTATTATTAAACATTCTCGAGTCGCAAATTATAATTCTTATCATTTTAGTATATTGTCGATATATTCAAGTGAAATATCTGGTTGATTTACCCACAACTGACTGTAATTATGCCCAGTTCACGTTCTACTTCTGCAACTCTTTTAATTAAATCCTGATGTAACCTTTATAATTCAGTTATCTAGATAACGTTTATTTTTATGTTAGTTGCACACAGGCAAATGGCATTGTGTTTGTTAAAATCAACATTCTTTATTTTTACGAATCTATTCGGTAAAAAGTAGGGTTTTAAAATGAAGGAAATTGTAATTTATTATTTTGGAAATAAAGCGTGTGTACAGGCCTTCACTGTCGTTCTACGCTTTCATTATTTACCAAGCGGATAAGTTTTTGCCGTTTAATGTCCTTTTTATGTGAGTTATTTTTATCTGTACCTGGAGAACGAAATTTGAGGAGAATTTTCATTTATCTTTACTTCAAGAATTGTGTTCGACTGGTTGGAGATTTAGTACCCCGTATTTTATCACTTATTTGTGGATTTTGGGGCTCTTCCACCAAAGTAATCTTCATGGATGTTTGGTTCTGTACTGGTTCTTTGATTAATTACATGAAGATTTTTCTGATATTCAGAATTTGAGACCACCGAATACACACTTCTTTCAAACCCCTATAAACCATCTCAAGGTAAGATATTATTTCCTTTTACTTATTCCGTTAATTGGTACTCGTAATTTCTTTTATAAAAAGTCTAGTTTGTTTTATTTCATCCTGTAGTTAAGTAATTTTCGGTATAATTTATTTCTGGGTGAATTTTGACACGTGGTGGTTGGGTTAATTAGGGGTCAGAGTGCGATTACTTTATTATTTTCTATTTAGTCATGGCCAATATTTCTTAATATATTTTATTATTCGTGGAAAATGTAGTTAATTCGTTTTTTTACTATGTGCTAATGGTACACAGTTTTCTGGTTTCATATCATTTATTTTCTATGATTTTGTGAATCAAGTGGTCTCATTGCTCGCGAAAATGTTTTATAAAGTAATTATTTTCGGAAAGAAATTAAATTGATCTGTGAAAATTAGTAAAAGGCGACTAGGGTATATACCGAAAGTAGGCCTCACAAACCCACACCCTATATCGGTCAGACTAATTAGCCTAACATATTTCCTACTTAAAGGACTTGAAAGAGTATTGGATTGCTACATCTGGCGGGTAGCAATATACAATTTCCCATAAGCATCCAACACTGTACACTTGACCTGACATTCGGGGTTTCGAGTAGTCAGGACACACCCTGTATATATATATATATATATATATATATATATATATATATATATATATATATATATATATATATTGTTAATAATAATATAATACATGTGTGTGAATTTACTTATTGTGGGTAATTATATTATTGATTATTATTGTTAATATATTTGAATTTATTTTGGGTATTGTATTATAATTGAGAAGTTGAATTGAATATGAAATGCAATGTTAATATTGAAATAATAATATACTTTTGGCTAGCTAATTAATATGTAAAAACAAATTTTTATTTATATTTTTTTATTAATATTTTCTCCTATTTATTTTGCTATTTCATTTCACGTAGTTTCAGTTAATTTCAAAATTTTACCTCGGCTGCTCCTATTTATACACAACTCTTTTTCTCAGTAGGGTTCCTGGGCGAAGTCATGAGAAAATCAACATCACTATTCAATGTAATTTATTTTATATTATTAATTAAAAAAGGAACAAAAAAATTGAAATTTTAAATATTGGTTATTCATAAAATGCAGTTGACGCTTTTATTTAGTTATTGGACTCATATAAATATTATATCCAAAAATAAATGATTATCCTGTTTTCAAAATATGAACTATTCTTACACCATAAACATAAAAATATGGATTTTATTTATATATATCTAAATTTCCACATCACACAATCATCATATATCTTTAAAAACTAT
Organism: Galeruca laticollis; assembly: GCA_963921935.1. Classification (NCBI taxonomy): domain Eukaryota; kingdom Metazoa; phylum Arthropoda; class Insecta; order Coleoptera; family Chrysomelidae; genus Galeruca; species Galeruca laticollis. The sequence continues at coordinate 315,494,874 of OY998175.1, read as the reverse complement.
TCATTGTTTGAGACGGCTATGCAGACTCATTTGCATAAATTTACATAATCGTTTGGAAACGTTATTTTTCTCTGAAAGATGAACATCTGGTTTTAAAACAGTAAGTTTTTTTTCTTGTTATTCTAAATGGAATTATTGAAATATTTAGAATCTACTTTAGTTTCAATCGATTCGTGAAATGGAGAGGATATTTAAAATTTTTTATCTACTATATTTCAATCTCAATAAAAAAATAAACGGTTCTAAAGATTAAAACTAACTTTTCCTCATCTGTGGCCCTGAACAATATTCTATCATAAAATTGTTACTTGTATACACTTCGGGGGATGTATCGTGCTAACAAACCGAAATTTCTCCAAAAATAACCAAAAATTTAGTATATATAGTTTTATAGGACCCGCTGTACTCGCTCTAGTCAACTGAAAATCAATAGGGTACATCTGTGAGACACCTTGAACAATACTTATTCATAAAGTTGATCAATCGTATAGGCTCTGGAGGCTGTATCGTGCTAACAAACTGAAAATTCTCCAGAAATGACAAAAATTTGGTACTTCAAGTACCACAGCACCCGTTGTACTGGCTTTAGTGAGCTCAACATCGATAGTGTTCATCTTTAAGACGCTCTGAATAATATCCAATCATGAAATTCATCACTTGTAGATACTCCGAAGGCTGTATCGTGCTAACAAACTGAAACTTCTCTAAAAATGACAAAAATATCGTACTTAAAGTACTGTAGCACCGGTTGTATTGGCTCTGGTGAGCTGAAAATCAATAGGGTTCATCAGTGAGATGCCCTGAATAATATTCAATCATAAAATTGGTGACTTGTTGAACTCCGGAGGCTGTATCGTGCTAACAAACTGAAATTTCTCGAAAAACGACAAAATGTCGTACTTCAAGTACCATAGCACCCGTTGTACTGGCTCTGGTGAGCTGAAAATCAATAGGGTTCATCTGTGAAATGTCCTTAACAATATTCCATTATAAAATTGGTGACTTATTGCACTCCGGAGGCTGTATCGTGCTAACAAGACTTGCAAGGAAAAGTGGCCGACGACAACGGCGACGACGACGACGACGACGACGACGACATACACACAGGATTTTTTTTCTAAAAACCGTTTTTTCGTGTTGTTGTTGATGGATAACGTAAAAATAACTCAAAAAAATATTTCAAATTTCCAACTTTTTTGTGGGTAAACCAATACTTTTCTCGCATATTAGATAGGTTGGCGGAAAAGTAATATGTTAACGTATTATACACATTGTGCACGTGATAAAACTGAAAATAGTTGTACCTTGTTATTTCGTGGAAAGTTTTATATATATGTGATTAAAGAATATGCAACGTAAAATAAATGATACATGTATCTATAAATTTGGTAGGTGAGTTTTTTACATTTCCTTGTTTATTATTATTATTCAAACTTGTATTATCAGGTGTTTCATTTTAAATGATCATCTAACTTTTATTCTTTTCACTATTCAAAATTTGGATCCAAATATATTAATTAAACACACCACGGACCTTTTCTTTTCACCAAGCCGACGCCTTCAATAGTGTCCATCCATGACGCTTTCCCGCTCCGGGTGGCAATCTCCCTTCTTAGTATTATCGGGTGATAATTCTACTACGTGGGTTGACTCTATTTTACACAAATTTTGTCTCTGCACTCATTTAACTTTTTACTACTCTTGTACCTTCTTATATTCTATATATAACACTTATTGCTTTAAAATTTTACAAGAAACTGCATCACATTCAATTTACCCCCTTCTTCCCTTGTTACCAATGCTTGACTCTCCTGTCGCGGTTTTTTTATCCGCCAAAACCTCTTTTTTGTTTATAACCGGAAGCTCGTAATGTTCTAGAAAAATCTTTGATTATCGTTCAACTGTCACTTTGTTTTATTAATATTTTATTGTTTTTCTGACTTAATTTTGCTACTATATGTTGTTTTTCATGCACTATAATCTTATCGTCATTGAATTATTCACTAACATAGTATTTATCATTATTTTTCTTGTTAGTTAATTATATGAAATCTTCCGATTGGCCAATACAAATATACAAATTTTTCATTTCCTACAACCTAACTATTCACATAATACATATGGATACAATTAATTTCTTATTTTGTTCTTAATCACTACATCTATATACATAAATTAGGTCGGTAATCATTAATTTTTATTCTTAATATCTTATATCAGATTGCATTTCATGTTGGTACACTTGTCGCCAACTGTTTTGTTTTGACATTACCTACTAATTACAGGTTGCTACATTTTATTATTATGTTTCCTATTAAAGTACATGATTGAATATTTGATTAACATATCTTATATATATTTTTTTTCTAATTATAAATTTCACTTATTTATCAATCATTCATAGCACTGTGGATTTTTTTATTCCTATTCTATTTTATACTTTATATATTATCAGATCTTTTAGGTGTCTAATATTCCGTGTGGCGTCACGTTATTTTATTGAGCTTCGTTGCTTGTTAAGTACTGTCTAGGGTTGTTTATGGTACGGAATTATTTTAAAAAAATGTTTATCAATAATTATTTATGAATTCTTTTGATTTTCCTATTTATATTCTCTATGATTATGTATACTGATTCTAATTAATTATATTGTTCTATATTTTTGTTAATTTGGTAAATTTTTTTGACAAAATAACTTTTATTGATAGATATTATATTCTATATTCTATTGTGATTTTACGAATGTTTATATGCTCGTTCTATCTACAACAATATATATATATATATATATATATATATATATATATATATATATTAATACATATACTCTATCTAAATTCTAAAGAAAACATTGAAATAAAGAAAAATGTACATATTTGGATGTAATACTAGTGATATACAATGTATTATAAATAATTTAAAAGATTCAATATGCAAATAAAATTTGACATTACAATTTCGAATGACAATAATGCAGAAGATACTTAATGATACATAGATTTTATAAAGATTTTAAAAAAGAATACAGATGTCGCTGGTAGCAAAATTACAATTAGAATTAAAGAATGAAAATCTCTCTTTGTTATATGAAAACATAAATTTGTATTTTTTTTAAAAAAGGAATTTTTTGGTAACCAAAGGAGAACAGAATTATTTATGGAAAAAGTTTAGTTAGTTGATTTTGAACCCCTCTCGAGAGAACATCTAATATGAGTTCTCTCAAATTTGCTGAATAATATAATAGTAATTGATATATTAAAATAGCATCAGATTATAATAATTAGCATGATAAGATCAGTGCGTGAATAATTCCTTAAATAATTATATTGAAATAGTGTTAGTGATTTTTCCGGGTTCTAAATTATAAATTTAGAAAAGTGGTTCCGGCGATTCTAAAAGACGTGCTTAGAATCAGAACGAGTGATCCTGATACCTAGTTGGTGAGTCCAGTCCAGATTTTATAAATTATTTTTCAAGAATTAACAGGCCTTTAAATAAAATTAAGATAGATGCATCTATATCACATTTTTGAATACTGACAAAATTAACGTTAAAAATATATAAAATTTCACCTGAAGAGAAAAGAAAATTTTTTGAATAGACAATTTTATCGCATATAGTTATTTGACATTTATACACGTCAAGTGTAATTTTCGATGATTTGAACGTTTAGAATAAGTAGTTAATTAGGTTGTTCTTCTAGTATATAGGTTGTTTTCTTAATTTTAAGGTTCGTAGAAAGTACGATTATTGTTCTTTATTATATTTTGGGAATAATAATTCATTTTCACTTGTTATCTGATGGTATATAATATATAATTTTTGATTCCAACTCACTTTGGTATTAATTCAACTCCTATTTCATTGAATTTGAAAAATTTTGGATCCTATAAAACTTTTGATATAATCAGTGACATTTAGTTAATTTTCAGTGACAGAAAAATTGTAGATGTCATTAGATAATTCAATGGTCTTAGAATATATTGAACAAGCAGTCACTATAGATTTGCAATAGTATAATTGACAATTTTGGAATATTCTTTGGAAATTTATAAATTTAAAATTTAAATTATTAATTTTTTTTAATCTTTGAACCCTCCCTGAGGTAAGAGCGAGTAAGTCGATTTTGTAGTAATTTATCTTTCAGAATATAAAATTTCATATTCATCTGAGCCAGGCATAATAATTTGACAATTCCTGTCAAAATTTCAAATAGGTTATATTCAGTGATAAAGGTGTTTTCACATTAGTGTAGTTACTACCACGATTGTAACAACAGCATCTAATAATCAAATTTCAAATAAAATCCTATAATACATAATTATAAAAACAGTAGAACATTAAATATATTATAATATATATATATATATATATATATATATATATACATATATTTATTAATACACATCCTATATTTGAAATCTAAAGAACAAGTAAAACATAAGGAAATTTATTTAATTTAGTTGTCATACTCTCGATACACACTGTACTCTACGTGAATTCCTAAATTTTGAAAGATTCTGTAGAAATATCAAACATGACGTTTCATAATTTCGATGACATTTGAGTAGAATATATCTAATGATAGATAGAACATAATAGGATTTGGAGAAAATATTTGAAATTGTAAAATATAGAGGTCTCTGCTAGCAAGATTGCAAATGTAATAAAAGAATTTCAAAATCTCACTTGGTTATTGAAAATTATAGATTAGAAACTTTTTTAAAAACAAGAAAAATCGGTAACCAACGGAAAGGAGAATTATTTATTTTGTAAAAATTTAGTCAGTAGCTTTTTATCCTTTGAAGAGACAACATCAAAATAAGAGTTGTTCTCGAATGTTTTTGGTAGATTGCATAAATTGCATATGATACAATCAGATAAATAACCTATATAATAAATTCAGTGCGTACATAATTCGGAAAAGAATTGTATCGTAAAAGTGTATGTGGTTCCAGTTTTTCTAAATCGTATATATTTAGAAAGTTGCAGTATTCTAAATACGTTAGAATAAGTACGAGATTTCCTGATCCATTGGGTGAGTCATCTCCAGTTTTAAATTTATTTCTCGAGAAATATCAGGCCTTTAATTCAATACAGTTTAAAGATGCATCTATATATAAGAAAATTTGAAATATACCAAATTTATTGATACCTATCATTTACAACATCAAGTGAATAGACCATTTTGAGCAGAAGTTTCGGTATTTGACATTGATACACGTCAAGTGTAAATTATTATTTGAACGTTTGATAATAATTCATTAGGTTAAATTCTAGCATAGTTGTATTCTAATTTTAAGCTTTTTTTTGTAGAGGTTACGACTGTTGTTCTCTTATCATAATTTCTGGGAATAACAATTTTGTTAAGTTTGCGTATCTGATAGTATAATATATAATTTTGATTCTAACTACCTGTAGTATTCATTCAGTATCCAATCTCATTGAACTTATCATTTTACATTCATAAAATTTTCAATTTAATCAGTGACATTTGGTTGACATTTTTAGTGACAGTAAATTAGTAAATGTCATAAAATAATGAAATGGCCTTTTATTATATTGAATTAACAGTTATTTGAGAGTTTGATAATAGTGAAACATTTAATTTGGAAATATCTTGAAAAACAAATAAATTTGAAGAATTAATTTTGAACAATTTTGATCTCACCCTGAGATAGGAGTAATAAGTTGATTGTAGATAAATTCATCTTTATATTAATATTTATTGGCGCCGGGCATATTTAATTTGATAATTACTGTCAAATTTGAAATTCAATACGTACTTAAGTGGTATGCACAATAATTGTCGCTGCGACAAGATAGTATAATTTATTTACATATCGTAGGGCAATTATATCTAAAGAATTGAAATATTCGTGGGAAATTATATTCAAAGGTTTGAAAATATAACAATTGTCACCCAACGTGAGGCAATTACAATTATAAGACTGACTGAATATATAACAATTTGTCACCCGAACGTGGGGCAAATACATATTATTATACAATTATTAAAGAATATTCAATATATTACAATATATATATATATATATATATATATATATATATATATATATATATTTTCCTGTATTCAGTAATTACGAAACGTAACATGTATAAAATTCGACCCAATATATTTTAAACCGCGAAGAGAAATTTTGTCGAAAATTTAATTAACGTCCAAATTTAATTAACATCCATCATAACTAGACAAATTATGATATTAAACTACTTATGTCTGTCGAAAATAACTATCCATAATCGCCCATAAATTAGTCATAAATTAATAAGCAATTAATTCCACCATTTAAGGGTAATGAATCAAAGTTGATGTATCACCTTTTTTGCGAACACACGAAATTTTCGTGACGTAATCGCGTCAATTAATCTGAGCTTAATTAAAACTGAAATATGATCGTACTTTTCCTTTTAGAGAGTTAATTCGGTACTGAAGACGAATGACAATGACATAATCAAGATATACGTTGACAATCAAAACTTTTTTAAGTCGGTAGTTCAAGTGCTACTTCTATTACAATATATAACCAGTTGATGTTCCCAGCACATGACTTAATCTTATGCAATGAGGGTACCAGTTTTCACTGAAAAAATGTTTTTCTACGACTATTGTAGAATTTCTATATTCCGACGTAGTTTTTGATTATGGAATACCTTCATTCTAGCACTAGTGCAAGAATATTCATTCTCGACCTTGTTATGGAATGAATACTTGTGTCGCCCTCTTAATATCACGGTTCATTTGACAGAAAGAGAAAATAGGCGTGTTCCGTTTTGTACACCTGCTGCACTGCGCAGAGCAGAAGTAGTTCAGAAATACCAAAATGCATCAAAAATCCTCTAAACTCAACGTAAAATGACTAATATGGTCGTTGAATATTAATTGTTAGAGCCAGAAGTGCAGAATAAGTGTACTTTATGACACTTATTAATAAAAAAAGACCAAAATACACTATTTATCAGCAACAATTGTCAACTGTCAAAATTGTCTAATTTTTCAAATTTTAAATTCATATTACTTCATAAAAATTAAGTAAATTCATATAATTATATTTAAATAATAGCTATTACATGGCTTCATTTCTTTTTAGTGTTTGATACTGACAGCAGTGATAGTTTTGCCCCAACTCCTCCAAAAATTAGGGAGTTAGCAAAGGCGGCAGCAGGCAATCCGTTGCCTGAAAAATCTGAACATATTTATCTTCAACAATATGACCCCTGTTTATCCAATGGCGTAGATTAAAAAAAGCCCAATCATTTTCAGAAAATGTATTTGTTGTATGCTTTGCAGAATTAGCAAAGTCATATAAACCATCTGATCTCTGGAAAATATACTCAATGCTAAGAACCACCATTAACATAAAACATAAAGAGGATTTATCAAAATACGCCAAGTTACGAGCATTTTTAAAAAGACAGTCTGAGGGAGATCGAGCGAAAAAATCAAAAACATTAACTGGAAAAGAAGTTAACTGTTTTACAAACAATGCGCCTGATGATAAATACCTCTCTACAAAGGTAAATACAATATTAGCTTAAGTCTAAATAAAGTTATAAATAATATCGCACCCTTGCTTCAAAAGTGACAACTCAAAAAACTTAGATTTTTAGAAATCGCAAAAAACTAGTATTTGAATAGTTACAGATTTTTGAATCGATCCAAAACAGAAACCAGTTAAATACGTAACAGTGTAAAGGTGGCAAAATTATTTGAATTTTCTGTTTAATCCATTTTACTATCCTTGAAACCACCCCTTTTGAGTTGTGACGGTTTTGATGATGTTTATTCGTATAAATAACTGAATTATTTTGAGTTGTGTCACGTTTAACGTATTTTTATAAAAAAGTGACATTTTTGAAGTTTTGGTTCGGCTATTAAACACAAAACGTTTTAAGTTGTGACATAGTCATTGCCAATAGATACCGTAAATAAAATACCAATAATATATGATTTTTAGTAAACAAAGTAGCTAAGTGTTTTATTGTTCACCTTAAACGTACAGAGAAAACTAAACCGTACGGCACAGACAAACTAATTACCTATATTTTTAACAGTATGTACCTATACCTACTGAGTACCTGTCAAATGTATTCATTGACTTAAAGAGAAAAAACCAAATTTTTACTAAAAAGAAAATAAAAATAATGTATCCTAAAGTTATCGATTGAACTTAAACAGTAATAATTATTATGAATGATTTAAGTATTATAACAATGCTATAAAATATTCTAATTTTTTAATCAAGAATATTTTTAAAGTAAGAGTTGTAATAAAACTTTGGAATTATGTTTTTGTCAACAAGTTCTTTTAAGTCCTTTTTTTATTGTCACTTAGTTGTAATTTATTGACATAAGCCCGCACTAGACGCGTTTCAGATTCTATTGTTTGTCTAGTTTGTTTCGACCTCGTTTGCTTTTGTTTTCTTATATTTACCATCTTGAAAGTTTCATCTTCATGCGATGTTTTGTAGAAAAAAGTTGTAGGGCTTTGCTTCTCTACTACTTTTATATCATGCCACTTTACTTTCCTATTTTCAGTGTTTGTTGAAAAATTGTTACCCATTTCTTCTTGTAGTGTTTTTAGATCATAAAAATCTTCAAATGTCATGTCATGCAAGCGATAAGCATAGCCATTTTTTTTGCTGTTCGGATCAATGTAGCATATTGCTCTGGCACGTAGATTGGATTCGATTTTAAATGCCTCTTTACCTGCTTTTCGATTACACTACGAACATTATCTCCTTCGTTTTGAGAATGTCCATGTATCAGATATTTGTGTGTGATAGTCTCAATATTCAGTGTTGTCACTGTAGCAAGTAAATACTTATTTTTCTGCTGTCCGCAGCAATTGTCTGAATAAAAGCAATCGCTCTTCTTCAAGTTCAGAGCACAACTAACGATTGTGTCACTTTTGTTGGATATAATATTTCCAGTTTAGAAACTTCAAAAATGACACAAGCGCCCTTGTAAGCTAAGTTGAAACACTTTTGATGATCGACGTAGGAGTGTTTAGCAATCTCATTCATAGCGTTAACTCAAAAAATGTGAATTTTGAGTTGTGTCACTTTTGAAGCAAGGGGCGATATATATTTATCAAATAAACCTTAGAATCATCTTTCCATTATTGGATAATTTATATTCGCAGGATATCTAGCATTATTGTACAGTTAAGTTATTAGGAGCTATAAGAAATAAACTTGTTCGGATTGTGAATAACAACCGACTGAAGCCGATTAACTACGAATTGATTTGTTTCTCTTTTTAATTAATTGTTTCTAGTATTGCCGATTCTAGACTATTCAAATTAAAACTGTTAGATTAATTTCTAAATGGGCATTTTTAATGATTTCGAGGAAATCCAAGACCAAGAGATACAATAATAGTAGATTTTGTAAACCTAGAACGTGACACATATACAGTGACAGGACGTATGTATATATATTACAGCAACTATTTAAAAATATTTACATAAAATATGAAATACTGATTTCAGTGCTGTTAAGCAAGTGACAGCTAAGCTATAATCTATTTTGCTACCTACAAGGCGACTGCGAAATATAATAATTGTTTATCCTTTTCTATCATATAAAATAAGTCGATGTTCTTTCATCGTTATTTGCATCTGGTAAAAAGCTACTGGTAGAAGAAACGTTTTTATTTGTTGGTGTGGTACTTTTTATGGTATTAGTTCTTTCTTCATTCTTTGGAGCTGGACGGTCAGAGACGGAAGAGCACAAATATTCATGGTCTTGAAAAATATTTCTGTCTAATGGAAAAATTCCACTTTTGAGAAAACCTGACTTGATCGATTCAGGTGTAGCAGCTCGATCCCAGGCTTTGGAGCATAACTCTGGTAATGCATAAATAGAAAGAGTTTCATTAGGATGGGATAACATCCAAGTGTGCACTGCCTCGCTAAAATATTTTCTGAAGGGGCCGAACACAGACCCATCTAGTGGCTGCAATTTATTAGATGTATGTGGGGGCAGTGTAAGGATTGTTATTCCATTTTGTTTGCAAAAATCAACTCCCTCAATACTAAGATGTGACTAGTGGTTGTCGAATATTAATAATACTGGGTTTTCCTTAGAGCATCTAACATTTTTTTCAAATAACTCCAAAACTTTGAAAAAATTCTCTGATGTCATCCACCCAGATTTGTATTCCAGTCCCATGGATCCTTGCATTGCCCCTAACATCATACGATGTTTATCGAAACGTACTCTAGGAAAAACCCAAATAGGTGGTAATGCGTTCCCATTTGCGTTACCAATTCGCCGCGCTCTCTGGACGTAACTTGGCCAACCTGTTTTTCACCCTTTTTTCCAACAACCTTTTGAACTGGTGGTACCGTTGTTACCCCAGTCTCGTCTAAATCATATATCTGACATGGTTGATAATTGTGTCTTTCGTCACTTTTTCGAGTTTATCAAAAAATTCACCCACAACGGCTCTGTTGAACGCAGTCATTCGGGCAAGAGATGTGGCTTCTGGTTTTCTCACTGACAACGTTGGATTTCGCCGCAAAAAAGCCAACCATTCTGAACCTGCCATTTCACTTGTTTTCCATGAATCTGGGAGTTTCAATGAATTTCTTATTGCAAACTGGAACGTATAAACGTATAAAACATACTGGAAATTCTCAGTAGATATTGTTCTAGTATTTTCTCCATAGTATCAGGAAATATATGTCGATTTTCAAAGTTTGGCTCGAATAAAATATTTTGAATTTCATTTTCCTTTGCTTTTTCTACGTAAATTGCTAACCGGGACTTTTTAACATTATGGAGTTCAGTCACTTTTCTGAGGCTGTCTACATTGTTTATCACATCTTCGACTGCCTTTCGAATATCGCCTTCAAGAAATTCCCTGTTGGTTTTTTTTTTGTAGACTCTGACCATCTGAAACAAAAAAAAATGATAATGCACAGGGAGTTGTTAGTAGTTGTTTGTAGGAGGACAAGTTGGGGATACAGCGGACATTGTCCACTATATCCCCTATTTACATTTTATTATTTTTTTGTATTTATTTGAAAAAACAAAAACTATTTTAAGAAAATATGATCAACAATGGCTCTTAAATAACTAACATTATGTAAACTCATTGTTGCATTTGAAAAAATACATAACCGAAAGCATTGCAAAACGTTTAGCACTTACCATAAATCTTCTAACAAAACCTTAAAAAAACGAAAACACTCGAACGCTCGCACTGTGGCAGTAGTATCGCAATTTAGGCGGAAAATTTGAAGGTGCACATTTTATCCACTTGTCCAATGTATCCTCAGTCTTCCCTAGGGTTCCGTCCAGAATTTCGCTTTCCAACAGGGTTCAGTCACTAAAAAACTTTGATAGCCACTGATTTAGAGAATTATTGTTAATATTCTAGTCTTAGTTTTATTAATTGAATGTGTTATTACATTACCAAAATATTCCTTCTTCCATTAAATCAGTTTTTTTTGTGATCTGATCAATAATAAAATTAAATGTTGGTAAAATTTATATATTCTCTGTCTATATGTTGTCTAAAAAATACTATTTCGCATGACAAAACAGCATATAATATCGTCCACCTTAGTACTACAACTAGGTAACTTAAAAACCTGTGTTTTGGAATAAACTGCATTGAAAATTTGCATAAAAAATTAAAGTCTTAGTGTGTCTTTCTAACTTTATCACAAGACGTATTTATAAAAAAGTTGCCATAATGTAAATTTTTTGAAAAAAACGAGAAATCTACTTGTTACATCAACATGAAATTCGGATTAAACAGAGTTAACCACATTTGCATTTGAAAAGAAATAGTACCAGAAGCCACTTTAAAGCACTTTTATTGTCATCAAAATTTATATAATAAACAATGAAATCACTATTCATTTTCAGAATCCATGTCACTACTTCCGGAAGACTCCTGTTGTACTTGCTACGGCAAATTTTGGTAAAACGGTCGGTATTCTTGTCCCAGCGCTGGAGGGGTTAACAAAAATTAGGAATTAGTGTTTTTAAATGAAACTCAAGGTCTCTAGTTAATTCCACAATATAATACAAGTTATTGAAAATTCTAAAAAATTGACAATTGTTTCGATAAATCAATATCATCGTCAGAATGACAGAAGTTACATTTCATTTTATGCCTACCTGATGTTTAGTAGTTATATTTTTGGCTAGACCAAGAAGTAACCTAACTTGTGATTGGCTTAATATATGTTTATAGAAAAAGAAGAAGATGTGATTTACAAATATTGAAGCTTAGATATTATTAGCCCTATGGTGATATCCTGGATATCATTTTTCCAATTAAGATCAGTATAACTGTGCAATGATATAGAAAACCAGGAAAACTATATCTGCTGATCTTTACAATTATCACTTAAGAAGACAGTTTATTAGTGGAGAATTCCCTAGATTTAACTGTTCATTGACAACTTCATATTGTGGGTTTCTTAAATGTCTTCTAATTTCCAGTTCTTCAAGGAAATCCAGTTCTTGTTTCTTTTCACAAATATGCAGCACTTCTAGTTCTGTGTTAGGTGTCAATGAATGATTGGTGTCAAGTAGATGTTTTGCGTAGTGGGATTTATCTGGTTGATTCAATCTGTAAGCTCGTAAGTGCTCACTGTATCGTATTTCAAAATTCCTAAGGGTCTGACCCAAATAGACAGCATTACATTCTGGACATTTGAGTTTATATATACCTGACTTCTTTAATGGTGGTATTTTTGTTTTTACATTTAACAATTTTGTACTAACGTTAGTTTCTGTTTTAAAAGAAATTGTTGTATTCGTTGCTGAAGATATTATCTTTGAAATATTATTAGAAATATTTCCTGCATATGTGATGGTTTTATAAGTTTTAATTTCATCAGCTTGCTTAGGATATATTAGTTGTAATGCCACTTTTTTCTCTTTTTTACTAATTAGTTTATTTATCATATCTAATTAAAAATTAGGAATTCAAATTATCATATTTTTCTTTCGAAATCGGTATAACTGAGTTTTATAACGGTTTCATTGTATGCGACAGTGTTGTATTACTATTCCTCGTCCTTTTCTTGCAGTCAAGAGTTCTAAACTCTTCATCGTAATTTTCTTAGTAGCGGATGATGAATGGTCTGGTTTTCGTAAAATTCGACCAGCTTATCTTCTGCCAGCCGACTGGTTTACGATTTTCATCCTCTTTTCTCAAAACCTCAAGGTGATATTTCCAATCTATTATGTCTTTATGGGTAATCTCATGCACAATTGTACGGCTTGTCACCCTTTCGTCTGGCACTGCCGGCAATGGTTGTCCAATCGGCAGGCCAGTTCACTCTTCCGACTCTTTTTTGTTCAGTAGGCCGAATGCATTGAATCACATTCCATTTCACTATGGACCACAACTAAAAATTTTAGATCAATGGTTTCTACGTTAGGTAGTTCCTGAACTGCTGTCAAACACATAGCAGCAACAAAAATGATCAAGTTCTGTCCACCACATCTGTCACTAAAACAGGAAATGTGCTTCACCGATGGAGGAAGAGATTTATAATATTGATATAGATAGCTAGAAATCTCACAACTGCCTCTCTTTCCTTGAATCTCGGTCCACATGAAACAGTCCCCTCGTTTTGTGGTAACGTTGTATACAGTGAAATATAATATAATAAAAATATTTAAACCGTTGCTTATAGAATAGAGCATTGTTGGTTGGATCGGTTGGAGCCAACAGAACTTGCTGAAGATTACAGCTCATAAAGGTCTCGTCTGAGTTTTCGGCTTGCTGTTTGTCCTTTCTTTTTTCAGCTCGAGCTCTGTCTTTTGCTAAAATATGGGTGTCATAATTGTCTTTACTTTCATTGTTGTCATTCCCAGGAGTATTGTACACCATGCATATGCGACGTTGGTCCTTCTTTGGGCGGTGGAAACCTAGATTGTACTCCCCTGTGAAAATCTTTCTATACGTAACTATCTTAGCGGTTCCTTGGTTATTTTTAGCGCATATCGACTTGTACATAGAATACATTATTGTGATGTTGAGCGATGGATCGAAATATTTCCTTTTAGTTCCCGAGCGGCAATAATGAGAATTAACAACCGCAAAGCTTTCAATGTGGTTTCTCACCCCGTTTTTTTCACATGCTGGCCTTTTTTGTTTTTTTCACTTGTATTTTCTGCCGTTCTCTTTGTCATCGCGATATCTACTACACCTTTGCGAATTCCAATTGTATTCAAAAACATGGTCTTACAAACTTTGATTCTTTCGTTGTTTCGTGGTAAATACAAAACCACAGTAAAATGTCTTTTTGAATCAAATGTTGTGGTACTATTCTTCACAATTTTATCTGTGTTGCAAAGAATAAAATCGCGTTTTCTTTCATAAGTCTCTAATTTATAATACCTTCGAAACATGAAAAGTTCTGATTACACCGCTGTCTGCAATTGTCTCCACATGGATCTCATGAGAACACCAGGTACATGGTTTTCTCTAGACGAAACGTAGCTTTCTCCACGCTGCCGCCTTTTTTTGCAACATTTCTTCTCCACTTTTCTGGACGTCTTAATCGCTTTCTAGGATTTTTCGTTTATGTAGGGGTCTCCTCCATGCCTTCTAATTCATGTTCTTCGTTTAAACGCTCTAAATATTCAGTAGTAATTTCATTTTAGATTTCGTCCGACGACGGGTGATATTCAGACACATCTGGAGAGAAAGGTTCCACTTCTGATTCTACATCAGAATTGTCAATGCCAACAGTCGCATTTGATGTGGAAGGCATTTTCACGAGGGCCATGATTAAAATCTGCAATAAATTTTTATTTGCTTATTCATCACGTCTATTCAAGGATGAAGAACACAATCCGCAATCCCTCTTTCATCAAACGACGATTACAGAAAGAGTAAAGCAAATTTGCAATCATAACCTCAAAATTTACGTAGATTATGTCTATGTTAAAGTAATGCACACTGGTTTTCGATACATACCTGCTTGAAATTCCACATTTCGAAGAGCAGCTTCAATCAATTTTTTTCCTCTTGAACCCATAATTATTATCACTCATAAACACTACGTATTGTTAAGTTCACGCCTTGACAATAAATGAGTGGAACAAATAGATAACTCCTTTTATTTAGAAATTTTCACGTGCACTACTAGACAAGTCAATTTATATAGTTATAGCAATAAGCGACAGCCTACTGAGACACATACCTACTTGATGCATTGACCAACTGCGTCACAAAAGAGCCAGTAGAGAGTTACCTAGTTATAGCATACAGTAGAGCATCTCAAGTGGCGGATTTTAAACTGGATAAGTCAAAATCGAAAAATTTCAAGTTACCTACTTGTAGTATTAAGGTGACAATATATTCTGTTTCTTTTTTAAAGTTACTAATCATTCTAGAACTTATTGAACTGCCCTCGTATTCGAGTGCAATATTGAGAAGTGCATTTTTTACATTGTAAACCATAATGTTTTCACCATATTTCACCATTTGTTGTAGACAGTTAATGTATGAAAGATCATAGATTTGAATTTACTGGATCCTGTTCGAGACCCACCTCCTTTTAAAGTTTTTTTTATTGGAGATGAATATACCTACCTACTACCACCATCAACAAACCTCTATCTTCCTCTAAGATCTCACATACTATCAATCGTTTGTATCAACAATATTTATCTGTTGCATACAGGGGGAGTATAAAGGATGATCAAATTGGTGTTTTATGCCAGACAACGTTATCTTGTAAATATTTTTTGTGAGACGTACCTCTTGTAATTTTTATATCATTTTTTTATTTGTTTTGAATCGCTGTCGCCTATTATCTCAGTTCATTTTTCTGAACGAAAAATGTGTGAAACAACTTCAATATGACCCCGGTAGAGATATAAAACCAGCAATATGAATAAGTTGCTATAGAGACAAGTTATAATCTGTAAGCTGGTAGAAAACAACGCCGAGCCCGACGATACCATCGAACAGGCAGTATTTAAAGTTGGTTGTTGGGTGACAGTTACAATACCCATGGACTCACAGTGACTACATTAAAAATTATAAGGATTTAGCCTAACAAATGAAGGCAGTTTATTGCCATCAGGCGTGAATAGAATGGATTGAGACGGCATAATGCCTGAATACAATATAATCGAGCTTGAAATATGATTATGTTTTTAAATGTGACTAAATCTGGTGGTTAGTTTCCTATAATTCTTGTACGCGGTACGGGGTTCGAGAAAGGAAAAATGTGATAAACGAGGTTGCTTCTTATATTAAAATACCGATCAAGATAACCGGTATAAATTCCTACTGTATTAGTTTTTTATTATTTTTTCATTCAACATTAAAAATTATCTGTATGCAGGACAAGCTTAGCATTGGTTTCAAATCTGCCATCTAGCCACAACCAAATTCATTTTTATGTATCTTTTTTTTAAATAACGTTTTAATTGCATTTAGGTTATGATCGAATCCGGATATTTGGGAGCGGCCGTTTGGGGGCAAGGACAGAAGGGCGTGATTCCATTAGGGCACAGGGCGAGGGCACTAAGATAAGACACGATGTTGCAAAAAGTCAAGATAAATCAAGAAAAAATAACTAGAAATAAGTTTCTAGTTTTATTGAATAAATTACTGACACACGCTTCTTTCGGTTAGAAGATATTCCTTAATGATATTTACTAGGTATACTGGTGTCTCTATTCGCTTAACCTAACCTAACATTACTAGTGGTATTTCATAAACTGCGTGGTTTTGTCATTATGACAGCCAAAAAATTTTGCCCTAACTTTTCCAGTCGATGAAATAACTAAATATAGACTGTTTCTTATTGACTGACAGCACGCGAAAAGGTCACAGATGCTAGTCAGGTAGTATTTAATTTTATACCCGATCTGATATATAAAGGTAATATAAATGTAAATTCGGTTAGTTAAAACAACTAACTGACCTTCAAACATTTGTAGAGTACATACAGTTAAAACAATAAATTATTATTGAAATAATCTTGTAAAGCAACTATTCTGACTGAATATTTCATTAATTATCTTGAGAATTTTGAGCAGGTCAATTCTTGGGAAACATATTAACAAACCATTTATCAATTCATTCTCCAGATAATTACTTTCTGATTTTCGAAATGTTGATAATAACATTTCCAAGAAACATTACAATAGAGTCCTACTAGGGATTGCCCCAATGACTACTTAGAAATTTTGCAGGTATATACGGTGAAACTTGGTCTCGCCCAAATTTGTATAGTTTGTTTTGCTTAGAGTCGCTTATGTTCCGTAAGTGTTAACTGTGTTGTGAAAAATGTCTTCAAGTTTTACCCTAGTAAAGTGTAAGAGCGTGCTTAGCTTACAAACGAAGACTGTAGTGTTAAATGTGCATGATGCTGTTATACATCAAATGCCGACTGCTACTGTTAGAAATATAGTTTCGACATGTTTCAATATGACAGGAGTTAGTGAATCTACTATTTACAGGCGTCTAAGAGAGAGGAAAATTGGAAATATATCTCCACCTAAAAAGTCAACTAGAAGAAAACCATTTGACCTTGATGAACATATGCAAAATACAATAAGACGAAAACTACATGAATTATATTTTAAAAAAGAGATCCCAACCCTTGACAGAATTCTAAGAATGGTGAAGGAGGACGAAAATTTGCCTGACATAGGGCGAAAAACTTTGTGGAAAATATTACACAAATTAAATTTTACTTGGGAGAAGCAAAGTCGCAAATCAGTGCTAATCGACAACGAAGAAATAATATGTTGGAGACGCCAGTATTTACGAGATATCCGAAAATACAGACAGGAGGGAAGACAAATTTATTATCTAGATGAGACATGGCTCAATGAAGGACATTCAGTGAAAAAAATATGGCAAGACAAAAGTATTCAAACCAGTCGTCAAGCTTTCATAGAAGGTTTATCTACTGGACTGAAAACTCCTATCGGTAAAGGTCGCCGACTAATAATAACGCATATTGGATGCAATCAATGGTTCGTTGAAGGTGGTTTACTGGAGTTTCAGTCAACATCAACCAAAGACTATCATGAAGAAATGACTGCAGATATATTTTACACAAATGATCGAATTAATTCCAAATAATGCTGTCACTTATCATTCGTGATTAACAGAAAATCTTCCATCTACCTCTTGGAGAAAAGCTGATATTAGAAACTGGTTAATCGTAAAACATGATATGTTGAAAAAATAACTTTTAAAGGTTGCTTCAGATCACAAGCTACAATTTAAAAAGTTTGTGTTTGATGAAATAGCCAAGAATCGTGGGATAACAGTGCTTCTTTTGCCGCCATACCATTGCGAATTAAATGCGATAGAGTTAATATGGGCCCAAATGAAAGGTTATGTAGCTAGACATAATAAAACATTTAAAATGAAAGATGTTCGTGAACTCATGAAGTACTCATTGACAACAATAACTGAAGAGAACTGGAGAGATGTTGTGAATCATGTAATTAAAGAGGAAGAGAAAATGTGGGTTTTAGATAACCTCATAGAACAAACTATAGAACCGATAGTGATCTCTCTCGACGAGTCTTCGGATGATTCTTGTTTGGCCAGCGAAGAGGATGATACTATAGATTGAATTTTATATTTCCTATAAATGGTATGTTTACTTTACTTAATATACATTAATTCATTGTCAATAAATTTGAATTCTGAGAATTGAACTATATTTTCTTTAATTAATTCAATTTAATAAAAATGAAAATGTAACTTGTTAATAGGCCTAAACGAATGAATTTTATTTCAACTGTATTGTTGACCGAATCTAATTAAATAAGCAAAATGAACTAATATCGTAATCTCCGCCACTGCCGCACTGTTTATCCTTTTGCTAGAATTGTTCAGTTTTATAGGGATCGAGAGGCAGCACTTCTGCCGAAAGTAGAGCACCCTGGTGTTAAATAATAAAAACATTGTGATGTAAACAGTGTGATAAATAACATACAAAATGCAAAAAATGAATAGATCTTTTTATTTACTTTGCCAGGAAAAATAATTGGTTTGTAAGATAGGTGTAGGGGACTATCTGATTTTTTATTGATGATAAAATGAGCACTGCAAATTCTACTATTTTTATTTGGTTCCCAATCCTTTCGATGTTTTCTGGAATGTAATTAAAAAGCTTGAAGTGATTCGTTTTGTACAGGGTTATTCACCATAAATTACCCACCACTTCTCATCGTTATTATTGCCTACAGAAAAAAAAGTTAAATGTAAGAGTTGTGTGCTTATGACTAAATTTTGATAAATTGCTATCAAAAATACAGAGGCGTGCAGATTTCAGGGGATACAAATTTTATAATATTTTTTTCAAATAGGACACCCTGTATTTTATTGAATTTTTGGAGTGGTCTTTTTTTCTTGATTTCAAAAATATACCATATGTTACCCCTATCTTATACCGTTTTCGAGTTATTAGATGTCGATTAATTGTGAATTCACGCACGACGTAACTTAATCATAACTTAACATAACTTAATCATAAACTTAAGATGAAACTATAATTTTTTATGGTAATGTTCATGCACGCGACTTAAGGATTTAAGAGTGATTTGAGAAAGTCATGTTATTTAAATTTCCTAAATAAATTTTTTGTTTTCTATTTTTCAATATTTGAACTTTTTCTTCCTCACCTCTAATAACTCAAAAACGTTATAAGATAGGGGTAACATATGGTATATTTTTGAAATCAGGAAAAAAAGACCACTCCAAAAATTCAATAATATACAGGGTGTCCCTTTTGAAAAAAATATTAAAAAATCTGTATCCCCTGAAATCTGCACGCCACTGGGTGTTTAATAGCATTTTATCAAAATTTAGTCACAAGCACACAACTTTAACATTTAACTTTTTTTTCTGTAGGCAATAATAACGATGATAAGGGGTGGCTAATTTATAGTGAATAACCCTGTACAAATGTTTACTTCCTTCCCCTTAATAGTATTTAATTATTTGAACTTATTATATAATATTAAAGTCAGCAAGCACATAACTAGTTTTTTATTTTATATAATCAATGAAATCGTACAGAAAATAACATTTTATTCTCTCGATAATAATCTCTTATTTATGTAATAAACATTTAGAACTTTTCTAATAGCTGCCAATTGTAGTATCATACTGATTATACACAAAATAATAGTTAATAAAATGTTTTAATTAGAACATTTTAATTACATATGGGTTTTTACTGCATTTATCCATTTTTGTCGTTTTAAGGTTATCCACTCAGTGTTCAATGGACTTTCGGGGAAACTATAAAATTTCAAATGCGTAGTATTTTTATACAGCATATTTGAACAGCCATGAATACAGAAAGATACTTTTGATAACGACATCACAAACATTTAATATCAGTTTTAAAAAATTAACAATTAAAAACGCTGATTATACAAAACTACATCACATTATTTGTGTTTTTTCACGGCAGATGGTATAAGCGTCATCTCTCTCGGTCCATATTACCATATTGTATTTTGAACTAAAACAGGGATGTACAGATAACCAATACAGACACCTACTTGTTTTGCATTAGAATTTTAGTATTTATTTGTAAAATTCTTAGGATCACTCTGTATGAGATAATTTTCTATTTGAATATTTAATGAGGCTACTGTACTGTCAGACATTAATGAATAGACTATAGTGATATCATCAGAAATACTGTAGTTGTTACCTTAATCACAAAAAATAATTCAAAAGTACAAAAATGTACTTGCGCACAATTCCCCATCCTATGGGGGAATCTTGCGCGTAGTTTAAAACAAGACATAGTGAAAAATATTTATTATTATAACGAATTCATTTATCTATTATATTTGAAGCCTGATTTCAACACTACTCACCATAAAATGTGAAATCTGTTGTAAATTTTTTAAGAAGCAAGGCCTGAAAACACATCAAAACAAGACCCATGGTGGACAAAATTTAAGATCGATTACAAAAGAAAGTCTTAGAAATAAGGAAATAAAAGATACGGATTTTCATCTATAGTTGGCAAAATTGAAGAGCCAATGATCTGTCATCAGAAGAGTCCCAAAAGCTTCAAGGGCTTTTTGTACCTCAACGCTCTCTAGTCTGATTGATGAATGCGTAAGACAAAATTCTGTTCCTATCTGGGAAAATCTATTGCTTTTTCCATACAATGTTTTAAGTCTTCCTCTTAAAAATTCTAATAAAAAAGTATTTCTCTCTATTATAATCAAGAATAATATAGAAATAGATCATCATTTAAATTTCTCTGATTAGCTAAAAACAAATTTCTCAGTTCGGGAAAACATAAATTTATCAAAAAATAGTAAACTTATGAATATCATTAATAATGTTTCTGACGGCGACTTCACATCCGCAATCAAAATCTTAGCTTCAGATGACAGTTTTGCTGATGTCAGTGCAGCCACTTTAACAGAATTGAAATCGAAATATCCTTTAGAGACACTTAATAGTACGTTCCCTACTTTGAGTTCAGAACTTATTCCTATTCTTATAACAGAAGAATTTGTCATTAACGCAGTAAACTCTTTTAAAACAAGTTCTGCTGGTGGTTTAGACTCTTTAAGACTTTCACATCTACAAGATTTAATAAGTTACAGTGCTGGCCCTTCAGGAAAAAATCTCTTATCATCTTTGTGTAAAGTATGTAATTCTATTTTAAATTACACAGTCAACATCAATATTCGTCCTATTTTATTCGGAGCGTCACTATTGGCTTTAACTAAAAAAGCAGGAGGTATCGGACCAATTGCTATTGGTACTATTATTATTATTACTATTGAACACACACAACATAAAATTCAATACTCAAAACATCATGAAACTGTAAGTACCTACATACCAACACACTTTGCACCACGATTTGAAAACCTTTCAGACACTAATTTTACAAATAGTGAAATAGAATTTTTAAATAAAGGTTTAAAGTACAGCATACCACCTAAATTTACGAATAATATTAAACAAATTATAGCTACAGAGTCAGAAATACCTTTAAAATCTAATTCAAATAATTTTCTGTGTGAAAAATTAAAAATTGCCAATTTAATCAAAAATATTGAACCTTCAAAAGTTGAACGTCAAACAAAAAACGACATTACAGTTTTAAATGCGATCAAAAAGAAGATAGAAGATAATAACAGTTACAAAATCTGATAAGGGGAACACAACTGTCATTTTGACGACTGAAAATACAATTCCGAAATATATAACTTTATAGAATCTAGCGATGTAAAAGTTCTTAAAGCAGACCCAACAAAAAAGTTTTCTAATAATGTAAGAGATATTGTTAATAATTCAAATTATCTTTTAAGTGATTACGAAAAGAGGTCTATCATACATAAGAATCCTCATTGTCCACAATTATATGGAACCGTTAAATTACATAAAATAACGAAACCAATTAGACCTGTAGTTTCTTATGTTAATGCTCCTAATAATATATTGGCAAAGAGGCTCAACAATATACTCAATAGTTACGGATATGAATCTCAGTACTCAATTAGAAATTCAATAGAACTAATCAAAAAGTTGAAAGCAATCCACTTGCAAGATAACTATAAACTCATTTCGTTCGATGTAACTAATATGTTCACTAAAATTCCTCCTAAAGAATGTCTAATACTTGTAAGAAAATTACTAGAAGATAAAAATATTTATCCAGGAATAATATCAGATATACTTAATTTATTTGATGTATGCATTAATCAGAATTATTTCACTTTTGACAATAAGATATATATTCAAAATGAAGGATTACCAATGGGAAGCCCTATATCACCTATTTTAGCAAACATTTTTATGCACAATTTAGAAAGAAAGATCTTTGAAAGTAATATTTCGAAAAATATTTTATTTTGGTATAGATATGTAGATGACATATTAGCTTGTTTTATGGGTAGTGAACGACAATTAGATGTATTTTTCAACCACATCAATAATTTACACCCAAAAATTAAATTTACATTAGAAATTGAAGAAAATAGCTCAATCAATTTTCTTGATTTAAAAATTCAAAGAGTTAATAATGTACTTGATTATTCAATTTACCGAAAACCAACACAGACCGATGTGACAATTCCATTCAATTCCAATCACCCTATGTCACACAGACAAGCGGCATATAATTCAATGATACATAGAGCTTTTTCAGTTCCTATGAACAAATGTAATTTTGATAGAGAGATTAATACAATTAGACAAATAGCAACATCCAACGGTTATCCATTAGATATGATAAATAAGCTAATTAGTAAAAAAGAGGAAAAAGTGGCATTACAACTAATATTTCCTAAATAAGCTGATGAAATTAAAACTTATAAAACCATCACATATGCAGGAAATATTTCTAATAATATTTCAAAGATAATATCTTCAGCAACGAATACAACAATTTAAATTAAAACAGAAAGTAACGTTAGTACAAAATTGTTAAATGTAAAAACAAAAATACCACTATTAAAGAAGTCAGGTATATATAAACTCAAATGTCCAGAATGTAATGCCGTCTATTTGGGTCAGACCCTTAGGAATTTTGAAATCCGATACAGTGAACACTTACGAGCATACAGGTTAAAACAACCAGATAAATCCCACTACGCAAAACATCTACTTGACACCAATCATTCATTGACACCTAACACAAAACTAGAAGTGCTGCATATTTGTGAAAAGAAACAAGAACTGGATTTCCTTGAAGAATTGGAAATTAGAAGACATTTAAGAAACCCACAATATGAAGTTGTCAATGAACAGTTAAATCTAGGGAGTTCTCCACTAATAAACTGTCTTCTTAAGTGATAATTGTAAAGATCAGCAGATATAGTTTTCCTGGTTTTCTATATCATTGCACAGTTATACTGATCTTAATTGGAAAAATGATATCCAGGATATCACCAAAGGGCTAATAATATCTAAGCTTCAATATTTGTAATATCACATTTTCTTGTTCTTTCTATAAACATATATTAAGTCAATCACAAGTAAGGTCACTTCTTGGTCTAGCCAAAAATAACTACTTAACATCAGGTAGGCATCAGATAAAATGTAACTTCTGTCATTCTGACGATGATATTGATTTATCGGAACAATTGTCAATTTTTTAGAACTTTAAATAACTTTTATTATATTGTGGAATTAACTAGAAACCGTGAGTTTCATTTAAAACGCTATTGGTACAGTTTATCGTCGTTTAGTAGCGAAAATAATTTGTTCAAACTTCAGAGAAAAATAACGATATTTACTTCGTCCATTACAATTTGGTTTCGGATCGAAAGGTGGTTGTGAAGCAGTTGCACATGCAGCAAGACGTTTCGTCTCTAATCATCCAGACGTTAATAATAAAGTTTTTCTGAAAATTGATTTTAAAAATGCTTTCATAGCAATTCATCGCGATCATTTATTAAAACTTGTAGCAGATATTCTACCTGAAATTTTTCCCTTCATCAATCAATGTTATCGATTCCCTTAATATCTTTCGCGTCCAACAAGGGCACCTCTCCGTTTTTGCATATCGATACACAAACTTATAAGCAACATTGACCCATAATTCAATGCTTGGTACCTTGATGATGGTTCTTTAGGTGGTAATACTAATTCCGTGTTCAAGTCTCTTGTCTATATTATAAACAATTGCAAGGATATTGGTCTTGAACACAAATTCAGCAAATGCGAATCACCAAATAATTTAACCATTGATAAATTTATTTTTGTAGTACCAAGCATAACAATTACCAACAGACAAAATTTATTTCTATTAGATGCTCCTTCATTAAACGAAACCTTTCTATCAGCTTTCAATGAAAAACTAACATTTTTCGAAAAAATGTCATTTCGTTTATCCTGGTTACCGACACATATTGCTTATTACCTTCTCAAGAATTGCCTATTAATTCCAAAATTAACATATATCTTAAGATGTAGTCCAATCTGGTTACATAATGATATCTTAATCAATTTTGACAATACCATTCGTCATTCATTAGAGTCATCAATTAACATTAAATTAGAGAACCTTTCTTGGAAACAAGCTTCATATGGTGGTTTAGGAATTCACTCAATCGTTTCAGTAGCTCTTCCTTCTTTTTAGTCATCATTAAATAGTTCAAAAAAATTCATTAATTACATTCTGCCTATATTTTTCCACACACAAGACCCTTTATTATTGGAGGCAGAAAATATTTTGTCATTAAAGTCTAACAAAGTTGTACCCGATGAATATAAATCCTTTAAAAAATCCTGGGATATACCTTTATTGAACATTGAAAAAGAAAATCTGCTTTAGAAAGCTATCAATTTTCCAGACAAGGCTCGTTTGAATGCAGCATTTTCAAAGGAATC
Organism: Galeruca laticollis; assembly: GCA_963921935.1. NCBI lineage: Eukaryota > Metazoa > Arthropoda > Insecta > Coleoptera > Chrysomelidae > Galeruca > Galeruca laticollis. The sequence goes on along the minus strand of OY998175.1, from coordinate 315,469,509 downwards.
AGGAGTATGGTTGAACGCTTTACCGTCGGCCCCATTAGGTACGCTTTTTGACGAAAGTTTCCGTATTTCTATTTTATGTTGTTAAATTTGTGTAAAACATGGCTGTCGTTGCGGAGCTGATGTTGATGAATATGGTAGACACGATCTAAGCTGCAAATTGAGTGCCGGCCGTTTTTTACGTCATTCTGCAGTGAATGACCTAATCAAACGAGGCCTGTCATCTGCAAAGATTCCCTGTTCGTTGGAACCATCAGGTACTTGCCGCGACGACGGTAAACGTCCAGGTAGTATGACCCTTATTCCATGGCAACGCGGAAGACCAGTTATATGGGATTTCACTTGCACTGACACTTGGGCTCCGTCCCATGTTCAATCCACATCTACATCCGCATGCGCTGTAGCTTTAAAATATAATCACTGAATCTTTTGAAGAAATTGCAATGAAATCTTAATAATGTGTCAAAAAATTCCACAAACGCTGAATCCTTCAACATAGATCCCAATTGAAATAGATTCACGGTCTTTAACCTTTAGCTTATATTTTGAGTCACTCCATCTATAAGAATCTTAACCATATTCATAGATGCCTAGGCATCTTTCAGCTCAAAAAATAATTAGTTATCTACTTCTTCTGTATTCGTTCCATTTTTGACACTAAACTACTAAAACTAAAACAGTCCAAAATTATTTTTTATATATCAGGTACAAATTTCAGTACTCCAAATCGAAAGGATTTTTTCCCACCTCAATCTTCTCTGTCTAAAAGGCCCTATATCTTCGAAAGGAAGGTTTCGTACTTTGTTTTATACCAGCAAAAAAAATGAGCCATATTTGACTTCGTCCAGTTCCCCTATCTTTCAGTAATATCTATTTTCTTGTAGATGTATAGAGTGTGAAACAGCCAACTGGAATCTCTTCAGTAGCACCATTATTATTCCTTTTTCAGCATGACAGTTAGAAAAGTCTTAATTTTCTAATAATAATAAATTTATCTAATTTATGGATACTAATGATACAAATAAATGAAATACTGACATCGAGATATTTATTTGATTATAAAAACGAGCAACGACAATAGCAGAATGAAAGATAGTGAAGGTATTTGAAAATTAATTTCAGAGACTCAGGTGGCATCACACCAAAACGTAGGTGTATTGATAAATGGTTGAGATAAGTTTCACGGAGTTTTGTAAGCACTGAGCCATAATATGACTCTCATTTAAAATATATCTCGGTAATTTCCTCCAGACGTGTGAAGACATTTGTGATTGTTAAGACAGAGAGAAGCTATAATTTACTAAGAATATAATTAAATGACAAAGATATTAACGCAACTGTGAATTCGTTGTTGAAATTTGAATTTAAATTCAATTTTTTTTAAATATTAATGTGTATAAAGTCAGGAGGTGATTGCGCGTATGAAACTATGACGGATATTTCCTGTAACACAATTTCCTCTTCCGAGATACCACCTCTATAGAGTGGAGAGTAAAATTGAGTTTTAAGTTTTTTTTCTCAAATTTAAGTAAAGATAACGCTTGAAATTTTGTACTCTCAAAGGACTAACCAATGGTATTTTTTAAACATTCCTGTTACATTATTAGGGGGTGAAATTAGCATCCCTTACCTTTTTTAATACCAAATCTTTTTCTAAAGATTTAATTTTATGAAATAAAAGGTTTTAAGGATTGAAACCAACTTTTCCGCACATAAATTATTGCGGAAGAGAGAGGACAATTTGTGCAGCCTCTACTTTTCCCCCTTCCTCATCTCTCCCTGTCCCTCTTCCAATTATATGACAGCATCTTCCTCGTAGTTCGAGGAGGTTTCTTGATCCCAAGGCAGACCCTCGACCACCAGGCAGCTTCGATCACCTTTTAGGAATGCAGAGGAGATCTCCGCATTCTCAGGTGCCCACATCGGAACCTTCGCCTTTTCCTCTTGTTCGGAGTTTCCAGACGTGGAGGGCATTTCCATATCCTTCGGATCATCCACAGGGTACTCTTCCTTTCCCAGCCCCTGGACAGTGATACGGCCAAAACGGAAGTTCAGCGCGTAACCTCTTGCCTTCAAAGCCTCCCTAGATTAGTGACCAATGCCAAAGTGATGGTTGTTCCCTTTCCCAAATTTTTGGAGCTCGGGACCTTGCAAATCTCATTAGTGAAGTTGGAGCTCTGAATATCGAAAAATTGGAGAACCTTCTCCATTTTCATGTCGATGCTTCTTAGGAATAATACCGTAATTGTGAAACTATGACGGATATTTCCCTTCCCTTCCCAAGAGTTTAATTTCGACTCTGACCTCGTTAGCCTCTTGGGACCCGCAGTCCATCAATGGAAATGAATGCCGGAGAAGTGAAGCCTTTTCTCCTCCCAACTAACAGTTTGCTATTTTATAATAGTCGTTTAAATGTTTTGGCGATAAATATTATAAAACAATGTTAATCTCAGAATACGTTTTCAAAATGTTTATAAAACATCTTTAAACATAGAATGGGCACAATTTATAAAATATTTTGTTTATACAGGGTGTCCCGGGACTAATGGGAAAAAAGTCAGGAGCGTATAATCTGAGCCAAAATAATGTTATTACTTCATATAAACTTTTTCTATGCAGGCCCTCGTTTTCGAGTTATAGGCCTCCAAAGTTTTAATTTTGAATTGGGTTTTAATTTTTATTTTTTGTACTAGTTATTTGATCTTTATAAAATTTACGGCAAAGCTATAATGTACGTGTACGTTTATTTTGGAAAGGTAAACAGATTTACAGTTGTGTCTTGAAGCCAGGGACGGACTACCCGCAATGGCTAGTGATCCAAAACTTTTGCAGGGATGGCACACCCTGTATGTATATATCGAAATTGACTTCCTCACACATTACGCTAACGAAAAGGTACTCTTGTTGGAATTCGATAAAATAAGCCGTTTGGCTAATATTTACAGTTTTATTAATGCACTAACTACCAATTTACCTAACTAACTTATTAATACGATGTCCAAGATTTGCCTACAGTACTACAAAAAAATAATTTGATGATAGCATATGATAGAAACATCAAGAACTCATTTAATGGGAATCAAATAGGAACGTAAACAACGTAATTAGTTGCGTTTAATCAAAATTACGAACACAACATTATCAAGCCATTAAGAAAACCTCTAAAAAGACAAGTTCAAAAACATTTGACAAAAACTAATTCCTAAACAACAACAAAAACTAACGTTTTTGTAATAAGTATTCAATATCAGCTCCTCCCACTTCCACGCACATTCTAAGTCTACGAAGGTTGTTTCTTTGCACTTGAAAGAGCAATCCCATATTATTTCTAATAACATTGCAGTGTAACATAATTCTGTCTATTAAATCTTGCCTTGTTTGCACAGGTGTTGCGTATACCTTACTTTTGAGATAACCCCAGAGAAAGAAATGTATAGGATTAACGTCTCCTGATCGCGGTGGCCATTGAAAAGGGCCTCCACGACCAATCCATCTATTAGGAAACCTTGTGTGTAAATGCTGGCGTAAATCTAAACTGAAATGAGGAGTGGCCCCATCATGCATGAACCATAAATTCCTACGAGTTTGTAGAGGCACATCATCAAACAGGTTCCATAACTCATTTTGCAAAAACTCCAAATATCTCTGACTGGTCAAAGTACCGTCAATAAAGTACGGTCCTATCAAATGATTGCCCAAACATTAACCATGAATCTGTGCTGGTTCCTAGTTTGGATAATGCCATATGGATTCACATCATCCCATAAATGCATATTGTGAGAATTAATGAATCCATCTCTGGTGAAACCAGATTCGTCCGTAAAAAGAACGTTACTAATAAATGTATTGTCTGCTTGTTGTTGTCGCAGAAACCACTGGCTATACTCAATTCGTGCAGGATAATCAGCGACTGTGTACTTTTTTCATGTGAAAAGGATATAAAAGCTGTTCTTTTAAGACGCGATGAACAACTGATTTCGAGACGTTATGTTCTCTCGATAATTTTCGTAAACTCGATGATGGTTCATTATCAACTGCATTTATCAAGTCCTGTTCAACTGCCACAGTACGTACGCTTCGTACTGGACCTTCTCCACCGTTTTTGGCACTAAATTTTGTTTTGTATACATGGAAAATTACATTTACTTATTCATACCTGTTTCTCGTAACCTGAGATCAATACGTTCAAACATTCGTCTGTCTGGCAATGCTCTGTTTGCAAAATGCTCTGCATAAAGCCTTCTGGCTTCTAAACAGTTTCGAGAAGCCAGTCCATACATTAAATGCAATTCTGCGCACTCAATAAAAGTGAATTCTGCCATAGTAACTGTTAAATTAAGGACTTATGAATTATTGACTACGAACTATTCTACACAACGTTTGACCAAATTATCCTATGGTTAGTTCATAAACGGTAAAAACACTTTTAAAAAGTTTCTACCAATTTTCGAATTAATAAGTCGTTAATGTTTTTCATCTTCTGCTATCGTTAAATCATTTTGTTGTAGTACTGTAGGTGTAAATCTTGGACATCGTATTAATAAGTTATAGTTAGGTAAATTGGTACGTAGTGCATTAATAAAACTGTGAATACTAGCCAAATGGCTCATTTTATCGACTTCCAACAAGAGTACCTTTTCGTTAGCTTAATGTGTGGGGAAGTCAATTTCGATAATTTAATACAGGGTATGCCATCCCTGCAAAAATTTTGGATCACTAACCATTGCGGGTAGTCCGTCCCTGGCTTCAAGGCACAACTGTAAATCTATTTACCTTTCCAAAATATGCATACACGTACACTATAGCTTTGCCGTAAATTTTATGAAGATCAAACAACAAGTACAAATAATAAAAATTAAAACCAAATTCAAAATTCAAACTTTGGAGGCCTATAACTCGAAAACGAGGGCCTGCATAGAAGAAGTTTATATGAAATACTAACATTATTTTGGCTCATATTATACGCTCCTGACTTTTTTCCCATTAGTCCCGGGACACCCTGTATATATCATATATTTCATAACTGCTATAGCAACTACTATAAAAGCGATATACAATGTTTAAAAAAATAAAATTGTTTTATAGAATAAATGTTTAATAAATGTGTTAGAAAATTTCTCAAATTTTATTATGCGATACTTATACAGGGTGATTCATATTTATTGGGTCATAGGCTAAGAGTAGATTGTTTGGACCAAAATATGGCGATAGGACCAAATATACCTCAATAAAATATTGCTGTGGAAAAAGATAAAGGGCGTTACAGTTGAATTTTTTTTTCGTTTTTTGCTAATAATTTCACTGTATATTTATCGATTGTTATCAAAATCGGCACAGAGGCATAATTTTACACAGTCAATACTATTTTATGTATTATTTGACATTTTCTTACAGGGGGGGCCTCGTGAAGGATTTCTGATGATGAAGTTGACTGGTAACTTTTTTTGACGAAATTTTTAGTGATTTTAATTAGAAAATATGACATTAACATAATTTCTTTGTAATATTGGTAATCTTGTTCAAACACGATATTATCATTAATTTTCGAGAGAAACGCAATTGAACAGTTCAGAGTATGGGAAGGGGATTTCAAGTAACGGACAATAAAAAAACTTGTATCTTAAGGCTTCTATTTCGACGATAAAACATAATTAAAAACAATGTAACATAAAAACAGCAAACTCAAATTGAATGTTCTACGTGGCCTCCTCCGACTTCTAAGCCTTTTCTAATTCTTTTAATAAAGGACTTTTGAACTTCAATTCTATATTCATATCTAAAAAATTATTAGAACGATTTTTGTCCATTTCTATGGTGAATTGTAATTTTTTATTGAAGTTGTTAAAACGTTTTAGAATATTTTCAGTCTAGTGAATTGGTACACAAAGAATACAGTCGTCGACGTATCTTGAAAAAAATGGTACTTACATAGGTCAAACTATCCAATATTTACATAAGAGAATTCAACAACACCAGCAATCAGTTCGAAATAACAATGAATGTACTGCACTATCAAAACATTCACTAGATGAAAATCACTCTTTTAATTTCAACAACGTAGAAATAATAACTACAGAAAAAAATAATAGTAAAAGATTGATAAAAGAAATGATAAATATTAAGAAGAATCCTGATTCAGTCAATTTCAGAACTGACATAGACAACTTAAGTTGCATATATACGAACTTAATATTATAAACGAATATCTACACCTTACCTAGTTATTAAAAATTAAAAAATAGATTTCTAATTCTAATTTTATTTTAATTAGGACACTCTGTAAATACATTCTAATCATTTTTAACATAGTTCATTGTTTGTATTTTTTGTTTTTGTGTACATTAATTGTCTTTTTTTTTATTTAAGAAATACTACTGTACAGTAGTAGAAGAGCCTCTACGGAGGCATAATCAAAAAGTAAGTTTTAAAGAAACATCTTTTAATTATATGTATTCTAATAAATGTATTGTGTTTTCAAAACATTTTTAGAAAGGTTTGAAAATGGTTTAAATAAAATAGACCGAAACGTAACCACTATAAACAAGTGATTTTATTTCTGATCGAAACCCATGAAAATATAAGAAATTGAGTATTTACGGTCATTAAAAATATATATGTTTAAGGAATTCATGTGTCCCCAAACATAAAAATGAAGCGGGTTATACTAAGGACTTCTTGGTGCCTATTCAAAATCACTTGCTCTGCCAATCTATCGTTCAGGAAATATGTCATTATTTAGATAATTTCTAACAACTAAAGGGAAATGAAGTGGAGCTCCATCCTGCATAAAACATATTTTATTTCTCACAGCTAGTGACAGATTATCCAAAATATCACTAAAAGTACTTTGCAAAAAAAAATAAGAATCTCCATTCAAATTTGGAGGCAGAACATATGGCTCTAGTAGTTGGTCGCCTATAATGCCACACCAAATATTCAATTTAAATTCATGCTGGAAATGTCTTTCTTTCAGAGCATGCGAATTTTTTTCTTCCCAATAATGGCTGTTTCTCCAATTAAATACCCCTCGTCTGGTAAAAGTCGCTTCATCGGTGAACATAATATTCTTAATAAAATTTCGGTCATCATGATGCTTGTTGATAATACGTTGGCAGAACTGTAACTGTCGTGGGAGATCTCTTAGAAGCAAATTTTGAACAGGAGTTACTTACTGTAGGATTTCCATTTATTCGCACCAAAATTTCATCTTCATGATTAGGTGAAATTTGTTTCGGACGACCATCTTGATTTTTATTGCGAAATGACCCGGTTTCATCCAAACGATGAAATAGATTTGACAAAATTTTGTGATTTGGTTGCCTTCTGCCTGGATATAACAATTCATACCCTCTGGCTGCAGAGCGCCCGCAAAAATGTTCTTGTGGGTATACACAAATCATATCCCGCATTTCTTGATTCGTAAAATGATTGTGACGAGGCATTTCAATCGAAAAAGTATATGATAGCTTCAAAAAATACAACAATTGACTATAAACTCGCAGCAAAAATATTCACTGACAAGAAATGTCATTTACCTGATAGTCCAAAGCACACTTTTCATAAATGAAATAATATTTGAAATCCCCTTCCGATACTCTTAACTGTTCAATTGCGTTTTTCTCGAAACCGAATGAGAATATCGTGTTTGAACAAGAGTACCAATATCACGTATATGCCATATTCTCTAATAAAAATCACTAAAAAGTTTCGTCAAAAAAAATTACCAGTCAATTTCATCATTAGAGATCCTACATGAGGCTCCCCCTGTAACAAAATGTCAAATAATACATAAAATAATATTGCCTGTGTAAAATTGTGCCTCTGTGCCGATTTTGATAACAATCGATAAATATACAGTGAAACTATTAGCAAAAAACAAAAAAAAAGTATATTTGGTCCTATCGCCATATTTTGGCCCAAACAATCTACCCTTAGCCTATATCCCAATAGTTATGAATCACCCTGTATAATAGTTAAAAAAATATTATATAAAGATTCTCTATATGTTTTATAATTGAATTACATGCCACATTATTGCTATTGTTGCGGTATTAATAAATCGATAGATGGGATAGAAAAAGACGATAGCTTAAAGAAAGCTGCTGCGTAACCAGTGGCTTGCCCGGTTTTCTTTGCAGCGTTTTGATCTGAGGTCACAGCAGAGGAGTTATATGCTCCATGCCTACTTTCTCCTTTGACTTCCCCGTTTCCTTTTAGGATATGTACTATCTCATTAGCGCCTCATTCGGGTTCGCCGCTAAAGAGCCTGCTTCCTAGCCTCTTCAGGCGCTATTTCCTGATGAAGGAGTCGCAGGTACTTCCTTCCCCCTGTTCCATTTAGGCTTTTCCTCAATGGGTCGTCTCTACCCCAGTTTGGGCAGATCAAATGACAGCTTTTGCCGTTTGTAGGGTGCCTGTTGTGGAAGAGGAGACTTCTCGGTGATTTTTTCTTTCCTGAAGTCCATATGTGGTACCACGAAAAGCTAGGGTCATTAAGGTCCAACACTGCAGAGCCCCGCATACAGAGATAAGGGATTCGATACAATGGAATTCCCACTGTGTTCCAAGGTCTAAACCAGTGGAGGCTAATAATGATAATAATTAATTAAGGAGTGAATTTCTGCAGACTTGTCGACGGAAATATATTATTCCCGACACAATTTACTTCGTGATACGTAATGATCTATACTTCCATGTTGATATTGTTTTATCTAAATACAACTGATATTATACATAACATTGAAGCATATATCGATATGATAAACAAAAACAGTTATTTCATTGAAAAGTATTTTAATTTGATAACAATAATAATATTAAGATATTATACTGGGCCAATATTCTCATTACATGGTGTTTGAAGCATAATAACAAGGTTTTGAGATCATGTATTCGAAAAATGGCGTTATTTGGGGGTTTCTGTTTTTGTTTGTTAGTATTTGAGTCAGATTTTCGAGGAATTTGAAGTTTTATCTTTAAAAAATTGCATTTATAATTAGTTTTGAGGTTACGTACTAATTTATTTGCATATTTCTCTTTGTTTGTTTGGTGTTCGAGTCAGAATTTCCAGGTATTTGGGGTTATGTACTGATTTATTTGGAGTTTTCTCTTTGTTTGTTTGGTGTTAAAGTCAGAATTTCGAGGTATTTGATGCTATCACCAAAAAATGACGTATTTAGCTAGGTTTTGAGGTTATGTTTATTTTGAGTTTTATTTTTGTTAGTTTGGTGTTTGAGTCAGAATTTCAAGTTATTTCACGTTAAGTACTAATTTGCTTTGAGTTTTCTTTGTGTTTGTTTGGTGTTTGAGTCATAATTTCGACCTATTTGAAGTTATGTCTTGAAAAAAAATTAAGTTTTCAGCTAGTTTTGAGATTACGTACTAATTTATTTGGAGTTTTGTCAATGTTTGTTAAGTGTTTGAGTCAGAATTTCAAAGTATTTGAGGTTATGTTTAAAAAAAATTGATAGAACCCATTATAATGGCTCTTGTGAACTGAAAATCAATAGGGTTCATCTGTGAATCGCCCTGAATAATATCCAATCATAAAATTGGTAACTTCTATACACTCCAGATGCAGTATCGTGCTTACATTTTTTTCATATTTGCAATTACAATGTCTTAGAAATACCCTGTATATTTAAACAGTTTACATTGTCCACGTGAGTAATCAATTAATCGGCATTTTTTTCAAACAAAAAACAATTTGAAATTAGTGTGAAAATACGCAAGAAAGAAAAAACATTATCCTAGGAAGAAGTAGACGAAAACAAGCTCACTACATAAAATATGATAAAAGTAAGGTTACTTTTAAGTATAACACATACACATAAAAAACTGGATTACTTCATAGTCATAGTCAATTGTGGTTATTAAGGACACAAAAAAGTATATTTGACGTTAAGTACTAATTTGCTTTGAGTTTTCTTTGTATTTGTTTGGTGTTTCAGTCATAATTTCGACCTATTTGAAGTTATGTCTTGAAAAAAAATTAAGTTTTCAGCTAGTTTTGAGATTACGTACTAATTTATTTGGAGTTTTGTCAATGTTTGTTAAGTGTTTGAGTCAGAATTTCAAAGTATTTGAGGTTATGTTTCAAAAAAATTTATAGAACCCATTATAATGGCTCTTGTGAACTGAAAATCAATAGGGTTCATCTGTGAATCGCCCTGAATAATATCCAATCATAAAATTGGTAACTTCTATACACTCCAGATGCAGTATCGTGCTTACATTTTTTTCATATTTGCAATTACAATGTCTTAGAAATACCCTGTATATTTAAACAGTATACATTGTCCACGTGAGTAATCAATTTATCGGCATTTTTTTCAAACAAAAAACAATTTGAAATTAGTGTGAAAATACGCAAGAAAGAAAAAACATTATCCTAGGAAGAAGTAGACGAAAACAAGCTCACTACATAAAATATGATAAAAGTAAGGTTACTTTTAAGTATAACACATACACATAAAAAACTGGATTACTTCATAGTCATAGTCAATTGTGGTTATTAAGGACACAAAAAAGTATATTTGACGTTAAGTACTAATTTGCTTTGAGTTTTCTTTGTATTTGTTTGGTGTTTCAGTCATAATTTCGACCTATTTGAAGTTATGTCTTAAAAAAAATTAAGTTTTCAGCTAGTTTTGAGATTACATACTAATTTATTTGGAGTTTTGTTACTGTTTGTTAAGTGTTTGAGTCAGAATTTCAAAGTATTTGAGGTTATGTTTAAAAAAAATTTATAGAACCCATTATAATGGCTCTTGTGAACTGAAAATCAATAGGGTTCATCTGTGAATCGCCCTGAATAATATCCAATCATAAAATTGGTAACTTCTATACACTCCAGAGGCAGTATCGTGCTTACATTTTTTTCATATTTGCAATTACAATGTCTTAGAAATACCCTGTATATTTAAACAGTATACATTGTCCACGTGAGTAATCAATTAATCGGCATTTTTTTCAAACAAAAAACAATTTGAAATTAGTGTGAAAATACGCAAGAAAGAAAAAACATTATCCTAGGAAGAAGTAGACGAAAACAAGCTCACTACATAAAATATGATAAAAGTAAGGTTACTTTTAAGTATAACACATACACATAAAAAACTGGATTACTTCATAGTCATAGTCAATTGTGGTTATTAAGGACACAAAAAAGTATATTTGACGTTAAGTACTAATTTGCTTTGAGTTTTCTTTGTATTTGTTTGGTGTTTCAGTCATAATTTCGACCTATTTGAAGTTATGTCTTAAAAAAAATTAAGTTTTCAGCTAGTTTTGAGATTACATACTAATTTATTTGGAGTTTTGTCACTGTTTGTTAAGTGTTTGAGTCAGAATTTCAAAGTATTTGAGGTTATGTTTAAAAAAAATTTATAGAACCCATTATAATGGCTCTTGTGAACTGAAAATCAATAGGGTTCATCTGTGAATCGCCCTGAATAATATCCAATCATAAAATTGGTAACTTCTATACACTCCAGAGGCAGTATCGTGCTTACATTTTTTTCATATTTGCAATTACAATGTCTTAGAAATACCCTGTATATTTAAACAGTATACATTGTCCACGTGAGTAATCAATTAATCGGCATTTTTTTCAAACAAAAAACAATTTGAAATTAGTGTGAAAATACGCAAGAAAGAAAAAACATTATCCTAGGAAGAAGTAGACGAAAACAAGCTCACTACATAAAATACGATAATAGTAAGGTTACTTTTAAGTATAACACATACACATAAAAAAGTGGATTACTTCATAGTCATAGTCAATTGTGGTTATTAAGGACACAAAAAAGTATTTTTTCTGAAAGTTTTATTTAAATCGAAATAGTTTTGAGGAAATGAAAAATAAAAAACAAAAAAAATAAAAGAGACGGTTTTACTCTATTTTCTTGAAAATGTTGAGGTTATGGTAAAAAGTGATTTATACAAGAGTTGTTCATTTTTGGATGATATACAACTTTTCTATTGAACACTTTTAATTTTGTCTCCAAATTCCGCAGAAAATCGCTATAATATTATTTTTCACCCCTTTTCCATCCCCCAAAAACAACCTTAATCTCCGCGATGTATGCACGAAGTTTATTTACGTTTCTTATAACCACTTTCACAATTTCTAATCGATAAAGGGCTGTCTACATTTTTTTTTATTGAAACTATGTTTTAAAGCCTGGCCTAATATGAATACTTTTAAAATATATATTGTTAACGTTATTGGTACGCTTATGGAATTCGAAACTTTTGGCATAAGATCCTTCTGCCGTGACTAACTAATCCTATTTCCATCTTCTAAAGCAATTACATGGGCCATCGAGACTTAACATCGGGTCAGATTAGAATGACAGACCACCCTTCGTGTCTGCGGTTAATATCGATGATTTTTCATTTTTTCGTCATTTATTTGGTGTTTGTCATTTTGGAAATAGTTTCGCATATCACAGACAGACGATTTTCATTGATTTTTATAGGTAGAAATAGTTGTGCAAGCTCAAATTTTATGTTAGAAGAAGAAGAAGGTATTTCTTTTCCGTGTCCTTCATTTACAATTAAACAATTTCGTTTGTTTTATTTCCCTTTTTCATCTAAATTCAGGGCATCATATCATAATTGTAATATTCATATTGTAATATTGCAATATTCCTTCAGTATTGTAAATTAGTGAAAGGAGATTTATTTTTTTACGTTCTATTTTCAAATGTTCCTATAACTTTCTTTTGACATTACATAAAAACTTAATAACCACGTCACGATGTCAAAAAATAACGAAAAATTCTAATCTCTGACCAACTTTCTAGAATACAAAATGAGTTATTAGAAGTTAGGGGTATATAAATCTAGACAAATCTCGAATATCCTCTGGAGTCTCTTAATATTCATCACAAAAGGCGAATTTGTCTTCTAAGCACGTCATACTCCTCATTATAAATTACACCAATTTTCAAGATGGCGCCACCATCGCTTTTAATAGGCACCATCGAAAAACAAGTGACGTTCTATAAACGCCCAGATATAAATTATATTTACTTAATACTTCATTTAGACGTTAGACTGTGAGTGTGTGGGGAAGTGATAAATTAGTAGGGTGTACATTCTGAGAAAGTTTTTTGAATTATTATGGTAATGTAAAAGGCGTATACTGTTTGAGAATGTAAATTGACATCAAGAGGAAAATAGTCCGTGGGAGATCGACATAAAAATCTCAATTATTCATAACAGTTTTTAATTTAGTTTATTAACGATAAAAAGACGATGACGTTGCAAAACAAAATATTGTGATGTTGCCAAGCTGTAGTTTTTTTCCTTTACTTAACGAAAACTAGAAAAGTCAATCTGATGTTAGATTGACAGTTCTTCTTTTTCAATGTTCTGTGCCTCGTAGAGGGCGTAAGTCAAAAATATTTATTTAAAAATAAAAGGCTTGATCGATTTAATATTAGTACATTGTTTACCGGGTAGGAAAAGCTTAACATTCCTGGACGACTGTGAAGATTGCTAAGTCGAGGCGCAAGCCGAGACTTAGCAACACAGAGTCCAGGAATGTGGCTTTTCCTACGAGGTAAACATACTATTTTTCCGCAAATCGTTTAAAATTCGACAGATATTGATTGATTTTAAAAAAAACGCGATAATTTTATTCCCAAATAAATGGTGCTTTGAAATTCCTAATAAAATTACTTGGGTTACTATGGAAACGTATTGAGGTTGAATTGTCAAACTTGACGCTTATAAATTTAATTGCTGGTGTTCTCGAAAGTAAAATGATAAGTGATGATGAAATTTCCATTCCTGGGACTTCTCCAGAGCTGGTTGAGGCAGTGAATACTGCTTCATTAGAATTATTGCCAAAGAAATCCAGAGAAAAGTACGAAAATGCATACAGACGTTTTATGGATTATCGCATGAGTAAAAATACGAGTTCTTTCTCAGAAAACGTTGTAATGGCATACTTCCTAGACCTTTGTTTAAAGATGAAATCTTCAACATTATGGGCCAATTATTCAATGCTGAAGTCAACCCTTGCACTTAAACACAATGTAGATATATCTACATACTCAAAACTTCGTTCTTTATTGAAACGGCAAGCTCAAGGTTATAGGGCAAAGAAATCTAAGATTTTAACGAAGGAAGAAATTGAAAAATGTATCCAGGAAGCTCCAGATAAAGAAAATATAATGATTAAGGTAATTTACAAGGTTTAAATTTCTATTTAGATTATACCTTTATTTATTTTTTAGGTGGCTGTAATATTTGGTATTTCTGGGGCCTGTAGAATGGATGAGTTAGTCCGAATGACTGTACACGATATAGAAGACTTAGAATCTAAGCTTTTAATCAGCATACCTGATTCGAAAACCAACAAACCAAGATCATTTGTAATTAATCAGATCTACTTGAATGTTTATCGAAAGTATGTTTCGTTAAGACCAGAAAATATGAACAGTGACCGATTTTTCTTTAAATATCAAAGCGGAAAGGGTTGTAGACAAGTGGTAGGAATTCATCAATTTAGAAAAATGCCCAAAATAGTTGCTACTTATTTGAACTTGGTAAATCCGACAGAATATACTGGTCACTGCTTTCGTCGGTCTTCTGCAACAATATTGGTTGACTCTGGTGCCGACATAACTAGTTTAAAGAGGCATGGCGGATGGAAGTCATCAAACGTTGCTGAAGGATATAACGAAGAATCGCTTAACAATAAGGTTGAGGTGACAAATAAAATTTTCACAGTACAAAATATTCAACAAAATGACCCTACCACCCTGCATGTTGTCCAAAATGTTTCTCATAGTTCTAAGAGTGTTCCTCCAATGTTCAATAATTGTACTTACTAACTGTCAAATTACTGTAAATATAACAAATTGATCTTAAAAATGTATTCAGCAATGACTTGATGTTTTCAAAATATAAATTAATTCCTTATAAGCAATGTGTTTTCAATCATTTATGTAGAACACTAACAACTGTACGGAAATATCATTTCCTTACAGTAAGGAAGTCCTGACTTTTTCTTCAAGAAATTTTGACAGGAATGTCAAAATTTCCTAGCGATTTGCGGAAAAAATATTTATTCATGAAAAACTATGGACAAGATACAAGAAACAGTAACCAATCATTCTATATTCGAATTAACTAACTCCATTAAACCACGACGAGGATCATCTTTTTGGTATTTGAATCCAATATTTTTCACTATCGTCCAGAGTTATGTTAAACAACCATCAAAGAGTTCACGCTCCTGGAGTTTGTCTCTTGAAGTTTTCAAGGTTATGTGTTCCTCTGAAAAAATATTGTGTTAGTTAATTGTTAATAAAATAAAACAGTAAATTCAATATACTCACTGTTTCCATACATTTCGTATATAACATTTCGGAAAGCATTTTGATCAAAGTTATCAATTTCAACAGTAGATTTTATGCGTTGTCTCTTTCTAGGTGGGCTTTTAGGCTGTTCACCTCTATTATGCTTGGCGGCAATACGGTTAACAGTGGTAACGCTAAGTTGTAAAGCTTCTGCAACTCTCTACAATACAAATACTTCAATTTATGAAAGAATAATATATTATCAAGTCTAATTAACCTAACCTAACATTTAATCGTTTACATTTAAATATGTAACAGTAATATTAATAATGATGAATACAAATAGCGAATACTATTACTCACGTCTCTTACAGCAGTAGCGGGAGAAGCAGGCCCCCATTTCAGCATTCTCGTTCAAAATAGCTCAACAAAGATGTTACCATCTCTTGACATTTTCTGTTCAGCTGCTTCGGCATTTTATTGACCACACACTGTAGATTTTCCTAAATAATTAGTTATGAAAATAACTGTTTTTTTAATCTTAAAGAAGCAATGAATTTTAAGCACCAAAAAAACTTGTAAATATTAGACGATGATCGAATGTCAATAAACGTCAAAACAAACTGGGGAATTTTACCAGTTGATTTGACAACGTCTTGAAGTTTTGTCAACCCGTTAGCTGTATTTATCATCGTATTTTTATCGTAAATAAACTATATTACTTTTTCAAAATCACATTTTATACTTTAAAGTAGAAGTGAACTTTTGAGTACGTGCTCACAAAAACTGGTTTTAATAATAATGATGATAATATTTATGACAGATTTTAAAGTCAAATTTATAAAAATGGCAAGAATGATATATTCTATATCGAGTGTGAAATAAGCACAATTCTACACGAGTAAAAAGATGTGTTTCCCGAGCCGTTGGCAATAATGTTATCGAATGTCAAAATTGTATGTCAATATATTTGTAAATTGTCAGAACGTAATATCTATTACATCGAATGCTGATAGTTTTTATAAAATAAACGCAAAAAACTACTCAAACTTAAAAACATCAATTAATTTTGAAATTTACAATTGTGCTTATGTACTATAAAGGATGGTGCTTAGGCCTAGGGATACAGACAGAAAAGTTGTTTATTACCTGAAGCTTCAGCTAACCAATTATATGGTGTCTTTTTTGACAGCTTTAATGTTAATAGACACAAGAATACCTTGTTAATATGTAATAGGCTTTGTCCATACAGAAATTTTACTTAAACGAATTATCACGGATTTTGTTTACTCAAATATGGCGGACATGTTTGATTAATGATCTTAGTGGCTCATCGAATTATTATGATGAGTATGTTGATGGTTTTTGTATTAATAATATGGCAGACACGATTTTGTTCAAAGTGTCCTTTGAATTCTGTATTTCATTCATTTCTTATTTCTCGTTATCTACTCTGATTATTCAATTGGTATTCCACAGATGGTCGTTGATATTTTAAATTGACACGAAGGAGACATTCGGCTGGTAATTGCGTATTTGAATTTATGATGGGGTGCAGCCTAGCTCGCGTCCGTAGAAGAAATCTACACGTGCACCCTGGGTAATGCTAAATGAAATACGATTTTTTTTCAAATTTGATAGGCCGCCATTTGAAATACGCCCTCTATCGTGCTTACAAATTCCGTTATAACACACACAGAAATTTCAATTTGAAATAAAGAACTAGAGCAACTAAAAATAAACTGTAATTGTCATACAACACACTGTACATAATACCATTTAAAATAATTATGTTTGAAAGTGCGCAGAAATTTAAGTAACTATAGTCTATTTCTTAATGTCTGACAGCACAGTAGCCTCATTAAATATTCAAATAGAAAATTATCTTTTACAGAGTGATCCTAAGCAAGTTACAAGTAAATACTAAAATTCTAATGCAAAACAAGTAGGTGTCTGTATTGGTTATCTGTACATCCCTGTTTCAGCTCAAAATACAATATGGTAATAAAACTGAACAATGCCAGCAAAAGGATAAACAGTGCGGCAGTGGCGGAGATTACGATATTAGTTCATTTTGCTTATTTAATTAGATTCGGTCAATATTACAGTTGAAATAAAATTCATTCGTTTAGGCCTAATAACAAGTTACATTTTCATTTTTATTAAATTAAATTAATTAAAGAAACTATAGTTTAATTCTCATAATTCAAATTTATTGACAATGAATTAATGTATATTAAGTAAAGTAAACAAACCATTTATAGGAAATATAAAATTCAATCTATACTATCATCCTCTTCGCTGGCCATACAAGAATCATCCGAAGACTCGTCGAGAGAGATCACTATCGGTTCTATAGTTTGTTCTATGGGGCGGCGGGCGTAATTTCGGCCGGTAATCCCTTGGCCTACCTGCATAAATCAAAGGGTACCATTTATGACAGGGGTAATTTCGGCCGAGGGGTTGATGTTTACGATGAGATTAAAATATTGGTAATTACGCTTAATAGTTTCTGTAAAATATTAGTTGTGTATTTATTTGGAAATACCTAATCCTGTGTACCTGTCGGAAATACCTTTAATTTACTTATCTCTTTATTCTAATAACTATGTTGTACCTACTTAAGATTATTCCTTTAAATGTATAAAATTCACAAATAACAGGTATAAAATTATTATAGCTAGTCAGTATTATAACTTATCTTTAAGCTACTAGTCGATAGAAAGCATAAAATATATTATTTGTATACGATGGCATCAGTTTCAGTAATTAAGAGTTCACGCGGTTGTGACTTACCAGTTGTAGAAAAGTTTCAGTTTTGTAAACAGGACGTATTAAAAAGTGGTGAAGTACGTTGGAGGTGTATAAAGAAAAATTTAAGATGTTTAGCCAAACTGTACACTGTTGGTGCGGAATACACAGTTACTAGAAGTGAATTAATCCACAACCACGAGTCCGATGAAACTACGTTGGAGAGAAAAATAGTGACGACTTCATGCAAGCGCAAAGCTGAGGAAGACATATCGGAGAAACCTTCAAAAATTATTAAAAGCGTTCTTTCAAATCATTTGCCAGAGAATTTGTCATCGATAGATGTCAGTCTAATAAGAAGAAATTTGTACAACAGCCGCCGTAAGCTCTTACCAGCCCTGCCTAAGGATATTCACGATGTACATTCTGTACTCGATAGTTATGGACCGAAAACCACAACAGGTGAAAATTTTTTGTATATTAACAGCACAGCTGATAATATCATTGTTTTTTCTTGCCATACAAATATAATAAGTTTATGTAAAATGAAAGATTTTTACATGGATGGCACATTTTCTTATTGTACAAAATATTCTTATCAGTTATTTACCATCCATGGACTGGAAAATGGGCATTATGTTCCTCTTTTGTATTGTCTGTTGCCCAATAAGACCAGTGACACATATATGAGACTTTTTCTGTTGGTAAAATCTAAAAATTTTGAACTTTATAATATTGTTTTTGAACCGAAGGAGGTATTTGTGGATTTTGAAATCGCAATTCATAACGCATTAAAAGTTGTCTTTCCCAAAACCAAACTAAATGGTTGTAGATTCCACTTGCACCAGGCGTGGTATAGGAAAATACAATCAGTAGGGTTAACCCAAATGTATAAAGATAAAAACTGCGAGGAAAGCAAATGACTTACTCATACTTTTGGGCTAACTTATTTAGACCCCTCTGAAGTTGAAGATTGTTTCATATTTAATCTCATGTCATACAAACCGGACCATAAACTTATAGATAAATACGCAGACTATTTATTAGAAAATTACATAGCGCCAGAATCTCATTTTCCACCAAATATATGGGCATATGAAAACCCATCAATTAAAAGAACCACAAATGCCTGCGAATCATTCCATTCGCACTTTAATTCTAGTTTTTATTCAAGTCACCCTTCTATATTTATTTTTATAGAAAAATTAAAAGATTGTCAGATCGATGCATATTTAAAAATAAAAAATTTAAATATTCCAGCAAAAATTAAAGACAAACAAGTAAAAAACAAACTAAAATTTATCGAAAACATGGTAAATATGCTTCGATCTGACAATATTTCTAGAATTAATTTCGTTAAATCTGTATCACATCAAAACGTTTTTTAAAAATTTATAGTTTACCTAAGTTATAGAAATAAGTTGATGTAATAATTTTATTGAAATAAAGAAATATTTTAATATAAAGCATTCTGTTATTTTATTTGATTTGCGGCCGAAAATACCTATGAGATAAGGAAGCAACTTAAAACCTCCGGCCGAATTTACCTACCGGCTTTTAGTACCTGCCCTTTTTCCGGCCGAAATTACATCCGCCCCTATGGGGTTATCCAAAATCCACATTTTCTCTTCCTCTTTAATTACATGATTCACAGCATCTCTCCAGTTATTGTTGTCAATGAGTACTTCATGAAATCACGAACATCTTTCATTTTAAATGTTTTATTATGTCTAGCTACATAACCTTCCATTTGGGCCCTTATTAACTCTATCGCATTTAATTTACAATGGTATGGCGGCAAACGAAGCACTGTTATCCCACGATTCTTGGCTATTTCATCAAAAATAAACTTTTTAAATTGTAGCTTGTGATCTAAAGCAACCTTTAAAAGTTATTTTTTCAACATATCATCTTTTACGATTAACCAGTTTCTAATATCAGCTTTTCTCCAAGAGGTAGATGGAAGATTTTCTGTTAATCGCGAATGATATGTGGCATATGTGTCCATAACGATTACAGCATTCTTTGGAATTAATTTGACCATTTGTGTAAAATATATCTGCAGTCATTTCTTCATGATAGTCTTTGGTTGATGTTGACTGAAACTCCTGTAAACCACCTTCAACGAACCCTTGATTGCATCCAATATGCGTTATTATTAGTCGGCGACCTTTACCGATAGGAGTTTTCAGTCCAGTAGATAAACCTTCTATGAAAACTTGACGACTGGTTTGAATACTTTTGTCCTGCCATATTTTTTTCACTGAATGTCCTTCATTGAGCCATGTCCCATCTAGATAATAGATTTGTCTTCCCTCCTGTCCGTATTTTCGGATATCTCGTAAATACTGGCGTCTCCAACATATTATTTCTTCGTTGTCGATAAGCACTGATTTGCGACTTTGCTTCTCACAAGTAAAATTTAATTTGTGTAATATTGGAACATATTGGAACATGTCGAAACTATATTTCTAACAGTAGCAGCCGGCATTTGATGTATAACAGCATCATGCATATTTAACACTACAGTCTTCGTTTGTAAGCTAATCACGCTCTTACACTTTACTGGGGTAAAACTTGAAGACATTTTCCACAACACAGTTAACATTTATGCAACATAAGCGATTCTAAGTAAAACAAATGATACAAATTTGGGCGAGACCAAGTTTCACCGTATATACCTGCAAAATTTCTAAGTAGTCATTGGGACAATCTCTAGTAGGACCCTATTGTAATGTTCCTTGGAAATGTCAACATTTAGAAAATTATAAAGTAATTATCTGGAGAATGAATTGATACATGGTTTGTTAATATGTCTCCCACGAATTGACCTGCTTCAAATTCTCAAGATAGTTCATGAAATATTCAGTCAGAATAGTTGCGTTACAAGATTATTTCCAAAAAAAGTTATTGTTTTAACTGTATGTACAAATGTATGAAGGTCAGTTAGTTGTTTTAAGTAACCGAATTTACATTTATATTACCTTTATATATCAGATCGGGTATAAAATTAAATAGTAAATAAGTTCCTTAGATAAACTGTGATGCTTATGATTTACTACCTGTCTAGCATCTGTGACCTTTTCGAGTGCTCTCAGTCAATAAGAAACAGACTATAAATAGTAAAAAAAGATTAAGCGAAAAATAACTGGGCTATAGTCCGTTTTAAAAAGGCATGGAGTAATAAAAGCTCATTAGGTTTATCTAATTTTGTACTAAAATTTCTCATTTGTTACGAATTTCAGGTAGACACATCCCGTAACTCTGTATTCGGTTGGGTCGCCTATTGTATTGAAAGGGTCGCTCTATTGTATTTGAATGAACAAATAAACAATTTAATCCTCAGAGGCGTGCAATCAGGACAAAACAAACAAACAATAAACATAAAATATTATATAAAAAATAGCAAATTTTTTTGCAGTAGGTATCAACTTTACTACTAATATACCGTTTACAATAGGAGTGGAAAAAGAAAAATGCAGGAATAAAGTACGAATTAATGTAATATTTATAAAAAAAAAGTCTAACAAATAATAGTAATAACTAACACAAAAACTAGTCTATATATCAGAATCAGAGGATTCTGTTGAGCTTCCATTATTAACATTGATTATAAATGATTCAATCATATGTTCACTTATATGATCCATTTCCCACATATTTAGTTCTTCTTGTATCACGCGTTAAACACATTTCTTTCCAGTTTTCTTTGGTTACGTTACCTAACGCGTCTTCGAATAAAACTTTTACGTCACTCATTTTGAATGTTGTATTCTTTCTTGAAACTTCCCCTTCCACTTGGGCCCATATTAATTCTATGGGATTGAGTTGACAGTGATAAGGAGGAAGCCTCAGCACCGTTATACCACGCGCTGATGCCATTTGATCTACAGCGTATCTACTATATTTGTGTTTATGTGAATTGGCCAGTTGCAAGAGCTGATTTTTCAGCGGGTTATCTGGGCATTCAATATTTTTCGAGGTTAGCCAATCGTGGATATCTTGTTTACGCCATGCAGTTGAAGGTAATTTCTCCACTAACCTGGAGTGATAACTTGCGTTATCCATAACAATGACTGAGCCCGTTGGAATTAGATCTAACATTTGTGAGAAATATTCTTCGAAAACGTCTGCATTCATATCTTCATGATAATCTCCGGTTTGCTTCGACTCAAAGCACAACAATCCACCTTTAGCAAAACCTTCGGCACTTCCGATATGAGTAATGATGAGTCGACGTCCTTTTCCTGCTGGTGGATTGAGGCCTGTTGACCACCCTTCAAGAGCTGCCTGCCTCCGACTTTGGACATTCGTGTCTTGCCAAAACATTGAAACAGTATGACCTTCATTTCATGTTTCCATTTTTTTCTCCTTCATTAAATTATAAATTGTTGTTTTTGATACACCCATCATTGTTGCAGTAATCTCCACAGTTTCATCAACACTTCCTGTCAAATTCATGATTTTTCTTCTAATTTCTTCGTTCTTCAACGAGGAATAGCTATTTAATATCAGATTTTTTTCGTTCAGCGACAATGGGCCAACTTTAGGTCGCTTAGATGGTGATAAATCCTCCATATCTTAAATTTTTTTTTATTATTTATTGTATGTAGGATTATAACTACCTGGAGCTTAGTGGAGGGACTCGTCTACGCCCTTTTATACATAATAATAAATTTTCTGGAAAATTGATGTCAGTGTTATAATCCACAGTTTATTATATTATTGATAATTTGAAATTTCATTTTAAATAATATTACAAAACGGTTATTTTCGGAAATGAGATAATTTTAGAAGCCTTAACTTTTTTTAAATGACTAAATGTGGTACGCCTATGGTTCCGGCCAAAATGAGTGATTTATTACTCCATGCCTTTTAAAAACGGAGTATACACAAGCACCAAGTTATCAGTTATTAAAAATGATTGGAAAGAGTTAGTAGATTCCCATTACATTTTTTTATCCAGTCCTTTCAATTAACTTTTGTTAAGTCGTAATTATTTGAGATAAACTATTTATTAGTTTACTTTATAAAGGTAAAAATCAAAGTGTTCTATTGATTTCAAATTTTTATATGATCAAAACTACAATCAATAATACCGTTACGAAGTGTTTTAAAGATAATAATTCTGAAACTTCTGAGAAGCGTGCCATATCTTTTAAAAGTATCTCTGATTATGATTAATCACTCGTGAATTGGAATCTTTTCGAATAGTTCAGCTATTATAATACCTACCTGTTTTTCCCGAGAGACTGAAGACATCCATCTTGCAATGTCAGTAAATCAATGTCATTAAAATTACATATTTGTATCTATTCTTTTTTTGTTAAATTTTGGTATGTTTAGGAACGTACTTTACTCTTAAGAAAGGTCTGTAAAGCGTGAAATTTTTTATATTGTTATTGAAAGTTTGCTCTATTACTCAGGGGATATATACAGAATGTCCGGGGACAGTTGAAAGCGTGTAGACTTCCCCAGAATAATACCGACTAAATTTCTTGAGATTCTGATTGTCAAACGGTTGATTTGATGGGTTCTCCTCCACAAACATCACGTTGTTTCTGTGTTTCCAAGAAATACTACAATGTCAAAATCGAATGAATGGGACACAAATTATGTTATTCATATCCAAATTTATAATATAGGCACTTTTAAAGCGTTTCCTTTTCATTTCACTTATTAAAATAAAACAAGCGCAGAAAGATCTGAAAAGAAGATAGTCATTTCTGGAGAATATAGTGGTAAATCTGTAAGTTTTTGGGCAACAATAACTTTTTGTTGTGTGAAGAAATGACGTCATTTTCGGAAGAGTATGATCTAAGCAGCTTTGCATCTATTATTCATACAAACATATGGTAGTGATTATTATATATAATCATGAATAATGACAACAAAAAATTTGAATATATGATTTTATATACTGTAATATTAGGATTATATTAGATAATATAATCTAATATTTACATAATCTTGAAATGTTTCACATCGCTATATTAAAGAAAAATAATACGATTATAATACTAACAGCGATTGATAGAATCATAGGGGGTTAGTCCATAGTGTGTTCCCACATAGTCCAGGAAATCTGGGTATGTAAGCGTCATTTTCGAGGTAACGTCTGATACTTGGTAAAAAGTTGGTGAAAATGGTGTACAACAAAACTGAACTTATGCGACCTCTCTAATCGGACCGGAACATTGTTTATGATTCGATTTACACTCATTTTTCATGCCTTTTGTAGATTTTTCAGGTATATCTCTTTTTCTCATGCATAGTACAGACAAAAAGTTAGATACTTTTTTTTCTTCTTTTAAATACCTACAATTCTAGACCTAACACGTAAAAAAATTGATTGGGTCAAAAGTTATTGGCAAATAAACAACTGATAACGTTATTGTTAATAAATAAAAATATAATGCGCATTTTTTACACTAACACTCCCACATCATGCTTATCTATTCTCGCTCATTAAAAATGATACTCACGAAAGATGGAGTCTGTAAGTTCAATAGTTTATAAATTATGGCCTTATAAACAAATTAACTAAAAATTGACTTGCAGAGCTCTGTAAGCTATGCGACATCGCGCCAATTTTTTCATTGTTAGATTTCATAATAAGACATCAATACCTATCATTGTTTTTTAAAAAAATACATATTTGCAACCACGCGATTTTTTTTCATATTTGGCTTAGTTGCATAATTAATTTGACACTATATCCGCCGATTTTTGTCGAGAATTAAGTACGCACATACGAGGGGCATGGAAAGAGCTTTAATTGAAAAAAAATACGTTAAGATTTATTGACAAACGACTGAGTTACGGACAATCGAAGTCGGAGGCCTGTCAGTCAACAATTTATGCGAGTACCGAAAAACAAAACTTTAGCTCGACTACTCTCTCTGAGGTTCACTGTACGACTGTCAACACAAAATACGGACGATGATAGAATGAAAAGCTAGGCGTTCCCCCCACACCGGTGCCACGCAGTAGCCAGACGAAATATCCGCCCGCTGCTGACTTTCGAAATTTTTTTTTATTGGGTTGCAATTTACGCGACGTCTCGCTATTTCGTACAATGAAAGTACATTGACTAAAAATTTCAGGGATATTTTTTGTTTTTCGATACTCGCATAAATTGTTGACTGACAGGCCTCCGACTTCGATTGTCCGTAACTCAGTCGTTTGTCAATAAATCTCAACGTATTTTTTTTCAATTAAAGCTCTTTCCATGCCCCTCCTATGTGCGTATTTAATTCTCGACAAAAATCGGCGGATATAGTGTCAAATTAATTATACAACTAAGCCAAATATGAACAAAAATTCGCGTTGTTGTAAAAATGCATTTTTTTAAAAAACAATGATGGGTATCGATGTCTTATTATTAAATCTAACAGTGAAAAAATTGGCGCGAGGTCGCATAGGTTACAGAACTCTCCAAGTCAATTTTTAGTTAATTTGTTTATAAAGCCATAATTCATAAACTATTGAACTTACAGACTCCATCTTTCGTGAGTATCATTTTTTAATGAGCAAGAAAAGATAAGCGTGATTTGGAAGTGTTAGTGTAAAAAATGCTCATTATATTTTCATTTATTAACAATAACGTTATCAGTTGTTTATTTGCCAATAACTTTTGACCCAATCAATTTTTTTTACGTGTAAGGTCTAGAATTGTAGGTCTTTAAAAGAAGAAAAAAAATTATTTAACTTTTTGTCTGTACTATGCACGAGAAAAAAGATATACCTGAAAAATCTACAAAAGGCATGAAAAATGAGTGTAAATCGAATCATAAACAATGTTCCGGTCCGATTTGAGAGTTCGCATAAGTTATCCCACTGAGCACAGAACCTTTACATTTATATACATTTTGAAATGTTTCCTGGAGAAGTTGCAGTAATATTATTGCGTTAGTTTAGTTGAAACATTGTGACTTGCTCATTAGAGAAACATTTCATTAAGCTGAGATTTCCTTCCCACTGAAACGTCTGTAATTGAGGTTGCCGTAATGTTCTTAGATATGCTAGTTGTAATATTGCATCAGCATTTTTTCAGAAACATTACTGTAAGTTAGTTATTTGTTATTTTTGAAACATTTCGCTATTAAGTTTCAGAGATATTGTCAAATACACAAATCGAAATATTGCCATTTACTTTCGCGAGTAACATTGCTGTAAGTTATTTATTTCTTCCTGTCGAAATATTTCCAGTAGGTACCTATCCAAGTTGGAATATTGCGATATTTTTTAATCAAGAAACATTGCTGTGAGTTACTAATATTCATTCCTTCTGAAAAATTCTTAGATGCATGACGTTTATTTCGATTACTCTCCGCCAGACTTTTCGTATTTCGAATTTATATATTTCTAGATTAGGTCTCATTGAAACTGAGTGAATGGTTCTATAAGTTCCCAATGCATAGTTTTTGTTTTTTGCGTCACGTATTCTGATCGGCAAATTCCTGACGCGATTCACCAATTCGCCAATCAGAATGCGTGACATGCGACGCGAAAGGCAAAAACGATGCATTGGAAACTCATCCTAACCGAGCCCAATAATAGTACAGAAGAAGAAGAAGGTTGGGTTAGGATTTGTTTCTCTCGAGTTTCGAGCACAGCCTAATATGCTGTGTTTCGACCGGTCGCTGGAGAGAAAAAGGAATAACATTTTTCACATTTTTTCTGGTTTCTTGGTGAAGTGAAGCAATGGATTAATTTATTCACTTGTTTGTAAAGTTCATTTGAACCACAAATTTTCATTTTAATATACCTCCAGGAAGCACTGGGTAATCTGGTTGTTTCCCAGTATATAATTTGATATATGTGCAAATTGTGTAGTGTGATATATTTTGGTTATCAAAATATTTTTTATTATGAATTTTTTAGTTCAGTAAATTAATGTATGCATATTTATAATTTAATTTTTTTACTGCTTTTAGTAGGTATTTGTATAATGGTTCGATGCGAAGTATTCAGTTGACCATTACGTAGAAACTGACAAATCATTGAAAAAAACAAAATTGATGAATATAAAGCAGTGTTCATCCATTCATTCATTGAACTGAATTATCTGCTACTGGAAATACATGTTTTTTTGTATCTGATGTGTTATTTTATGTGCAATATTGTTTTTATTTCGTTTCAATAAATCGTTGGAATATTTTGATTTAAATTTGCTTTTTTTGGGTTCTCTTACTTGTCCAAAATTCAGAACGGACGCACATTCTGCGTTAAAAGTGCACTCACAAATGAATCTCAATAAGTTTTTTCAAATTAGAATATACATTTTGACAAAACTTTATGAAAACTTTCAACCACACCATGGAAGCAAATTGAAATCACTAGCCCTAAGCACAAGTTTAGTTAATCATGCTATAGCCTCTACAGATTAAAAGTACTCTTCATTAAGTACAAACGCAAGTCATTTCAATTTGAGAGACTAATTGATCAATTTTGAGATTTTCCAATCTTAATATAATTAAGCATTTTTCCATTATCCATATGATAATTGGAGAATACCTGTAGCTCCCCAATAATTATATTGCCAAATCATAAAGATGATTTTAGTAAACTTTCGAACAGTATCTGCAACTATCAATAACAGGGAATTTGCAACATCACAAAAAGAAGTTGATTCAAGTATACTTCTGAAATGTAGTAAGTTCTAATTATAAGGTCCCTGCTACCTACCAAATGAAATACGATTTGAATATACTTTTGAAATGTATAGGAGCATTTCCTGAAACGTCTTGTTATAAGGTAACTGCAACATCATAAAAGAAACTTGATTAGAATGTGATATTGAAATAATGATACAACCTTGCATTTGAACGGTGTTAGAAATATCCGTGCGTACCATCACCTAACATAACTTTTGAAATATTACAAATTAACGCTGCAATGGCAACACCATTGCAAAGTCGGAAGCAACATTACACATCCTATATGTGATTTGCAGCAACGTTGAGGCGACATATTCTTGCTCAGTGGGATGTTTTGTTGTAGGTACACCATTCTCACTAACTTTTTACCAAGTATCAACCGTTACCTCGAAAATGACGCAAAATGATCATTTTGGGTCTGATTTTCCTGGACTATACAGATAAAATTTAAATTATATGTTATATAATACTTACTCATATCTTATTTTGTTTAGTGCATAAATGAAAAAGCCCATCCATCTCGAATGTAGTCTGTAGGTAAATAACAGTAAGTAAAACGCAAAATCCGTACTACAGCATATATTAATAAAATATGAAGGGGAACTAGTTTCGGCTCATTGAGCCATCATCAGGCCTGTGAAAGGTATAAAGACAGAAAAAGATAAGACATAGAAAGTATAATAAAAGGGAAAATTGTTACATGTCCGTGGCATTCAGCAGAATCAAACATGTCAATAGGCTACAAGGGAATAGTACTGAAGGAAAAATTATTAATAAAAATAGTAATGCAAATTTACTTAAATTTGTAAAACATCAAACAAAATTAAATTAAATTAAAATATGACAACATTAAGAAAAGTCACTAAAATTGATCAATGTATAAACGAAAAGAGGAAAGAAAGAAAAGATGGACATCGTCGTCCGAAGCAGGAAGTCTAGTTGTCGTAATACGAAATAGGGGCAATGTGGGAGCCGAATGTGGACCAACAGAACACATTTAACCCTGGTACTCACCATCTTGTTTTTTGGAAGAAGAAACGAGCCCTGCTCCAGGAATAAATCCAGAAGAGGAACCAGCATGCAATACTATATACCTACAATAAGGAAATAACAAATTACTACTAGGTTTCCTAGATAGACTGCATAGCTCAAAACAACTATTAATAATTATATAGATTTAAATCAAATAGTGTGACTAGTAAATATTTGAAAAGGTCTTAAAATAGCAGGAATGTTAGTACATCATAAATTAATTGTTAAATTTTATTATTCAATTACCTTGGACCATCAATTTTGGTTTTTTCACGCTCTTGTCAAGAACGTCCAACAGTACCGTCTTTAAATATCCAGGTCTCATCCAAAAACACAAATTGATATAAACCTTCATTTTTTATCTTGACATATTCATGTAGAAAAAGTACACGTTTTAATGCAATATGTGGCAACTCCATTAAACCACGACGAGGATAATCTTTTTGGGATTTGAATCCAATATTTTTCACTATCTTCTGATGTTAAACAACCATTAAAGAGTTCACGCTCCTGGAGTTTGTCTCTTAAAGTTTTCAAGGTTATGTGTTCCTCTGAAAAAATATTGTGTTAGTTAATTGTTAATAAAATAAAACAGTAAATTCAATATACTCACTGTTTCCATACATTTCGTATATAACATTTCGGAAAGCATTTTTATCAAAGTTATCAATTTCAACAGTAGGTTTTATGCGTTGTCTCTTTTTAGGTGGGTTTTTAGGCTGTTCACCTCTATTATGCTTGGCGGCAATACGGTTAACAGTGGTAACGCTAAGTTGTAAATCTTCTGCAACTCTCTACAATATAATTACTTCAATTCATGAAAGAATAATATATTATCAAGTTTAATTAACCTAACCTAACATTAAAAACATTTAATCATTTACATTTAAATATGTAACAATAAATATGTTACCATCACTTGACATTTTCTGTTCAGCTGCTTCGGCATTTTATTAACCACACACTGCAGATTTGCCTAAATAATTAGTTATGAAAATAACTGTTTTTTTAATCTTAAAGAAGCAATGAATTTAAAAGCACCAAAAAAACTTGTAAATATTAGACGATGATCGAATGTCAATAAACGTCAAAACAAACTGGGGAATTTTACCAGTTGATTTGACAACGTCTTGAAGTTTTGCCAACCCGTTAGCTGTAAATTGCCCTGGCTGTTGAGGCTGAATTGTATTCACGGTTGGTAAATCAATATTTATTCTGATGAACAGGAAAGTAACTAAAAATGACATCATCGTCTTTTTATCGTAAATTAACTATATATGTCTGTATTCCTATATCTATTGATATCATGTTGATGTTCCTTCAAACAAAACTCTAACCTGCGTCCAAACTGACCCACATATACCGCATTGCAAGAGCCATAAGGTAGATGATAAACACCTGAGCTATGTCATAAAGGTACCTCATCCTTGGTGTTGATAAAAAATTGACCCAAGTTATAATTGGTTTTAAAGGCGACTTCACCATTGTGTTTTCTAAAAATGCGGAAAATTTTATAGGATAATGGATCCCCGAAATTTAAGCTACCAGAAAATGGTACTAAGATGGTGATATTGTAGTGCAAAAACTTAGTTTATTAAAAATCTTATTAAAAATGTGTAAAGGAAAATTGTTGTTTGATGCTATTTGTTTGATAATACTTATTTCCTTATTGAAGGGAGAATCTGAAAGAGGTATTTTGAACGATCTAGTTAGAAAGGAATATAAAACTGCATATTTATGGGAAGAGGGATGGTTTGAATGATAGTCGATAATTGAATAAGTTGTGGTAGGTTTTCTATAGAAATCAAATTCAAAACTAGAGGTATGAATGTTGCGCATGATGAGTAAATCCAAGAAAAGTTAGCAATTATCAACCTCAAACTCAATAGTGAAGCCAATTCGTGGGTGAACAGTATATAAAAAATCAAGAAACGAATAAGCAACCGGATGACTATCTAGAAACAGGACAACACAATCATCCACATATCTGTAATAAAACAAAATTGAATCCCTGAAATTTGGGACATATTTCACAGAAGTGCAATATGCACAGAGTTTACCCCCCCTCAATATATTATTGTGGTTTATTAGGTGTGGAATTTTAATGTTTTAATACTTTCTTATCTATTGACTTTCTCTATTCACCCTACGTTGGGCCGACAAATTATTGTGGATTGGTATTCCTGTGGTACCCTTATTATTTTTATTTTAGTTCAGTTAATATAAATTATAAGTTTTGGTTTGCCCGGTATATTAAATTTTTTTAAATATGTCATAAAATAATTATACTCACTTTCTAGGTACTTTGAAGTCCTGGTTTTTGTTATTTACATGAAAACTCTATGATCTTAGGATTTTGGGTTCATATAGTAAAATGAAACTATTTTAATTTTAATTATAAGCGCCAAAAATAAAATCTTTGTATTTATATAAAAAAAGTTCAATTAAAAATACGTGCTTTTATTTTTTCATAAAATCCTATAGAACGGTCCTGTACATTTGGCTTCAAAACCCCTCTCTAATTGAGAACCGTCTGATCAATAATGCCAACTGTTAAATAATAAATGGAGCAATCATCGAGAAATGAAATTTTCCAATAATACATTTAAGTCTTTCAAATGAAAAACGTTATTTAATATGAACTTAAGGAAAACAAATACATTATTCATTTACAAAATCTTCAAAAAGAACAACTTATCTACGATGATCATTCATTCAAAAACACATACACTCAAATGGATTATTACTATATGTAAGTACAACTATGCAACATTATATACACATTTAAAATCAGGTGATGTTAATAAAATACTCTATGATATAAGATGGCGGATATAACAATGGACAAAGTTTATAAAATATCAAAGTTCAAATATTTGCACAACACAAGTGAGTTTATTTAACCTTTTTTTTGATTTAAATGAAATACCTGTTCACTTTTTCTTCAATTCACCTCGTTGATTCTTTTTTAGATTACTTCTTGGGACACTATACAGTCTGTCGTGTTTGGGTAATAACCAAAATTGATGTTATATTTCATCTACATCAATACATTTTATATGGGATTCCATAGTTCTTTCTGAAATGTATCGTGGAGATACCATTCCCACGATACAAAACTTTACTTGCTTATACAGATAAAAATTTAAGGTTAGTATGTTGCAATTGTTACCATTTTCATGTTATATTTATGTTTATCAGTTTGATTTATAAATTTATTTAGTTATATTGAAGAATAATGCATTCCTTATATATTTACCACTCCAATGGGCTGCTTTTCTAATTGTTTTTAAATTATCTTCTAAATATTTTACTTTTCACCCCATTCATTCTACCAAAAAGAGATTCTTCTAATCTAATTCACCAATCAAATTGGCTATAAAAATTCTTGCTGGTAAATCCCTTTTCAAGTTTCAAATTGCTCATTTATCCTTCTAGGACATTCCGTTTAATATTTTCAAATAATCAAATATGATATATAAATTCCTTTAAAATAGATTCCAAAATATTTAGAAATGACAGCTCTTTTTATTTTAATTTGATCTATTCAGAATGACAATTCATTTCACAAACGTCATACCTTAATGTTATTATTATTTTTACTTTATTCCTTGACATAATACTAAAATAATTTTTTCATGTTACCAAAGAATTTCTTTCAATATCTAATTAGTATATTTGAAAACAAATCATAATGTTTTGACTCTTACTGTGTGAGAAATAGATTGTTATAATTTATATAAGGTGACGTTTAAAATGTTCTCTCTCAATGACTAGAAATCATGTTATATATTTCACATATGTGTATTTACAGGTACATTGAAAATTTCCTTTATGTTTCTTCGGTTTGATTCATGTTTATTTTCTCTCTTGAATGATGAATGATATAGATTGTCTATATTTCTGACGATTTAAAAGGTAATTAAATTTTAAATTTTGTATTTACATATAGTGTGTAGTATTTCATTCCATATTATAGTATACAGAGTGTTGCAAGTTCCTTTCCATGTTAATATATATAGAATACCGGATTATACAGATTGCCGGTAACGTGTATTATACCTATTCCTGTTAAAATTAAGGATTATCATCTCGTTGGCACAAACTACCTCTGGATTTCTGTGTATAATGTAGATTAATTTATACCGTCAATAACAGCACATGGATAAATGTAATCAATCACCTAAATTTTATAGTATAGTTTAGAAATTATGTCTAAAGTTTTTATTTCATTACTTTAAAGACCTATAATTCTGAAACGAAGGCTCGTATGACAAAAACTTATTTGACATCAATTTGTTGGACACCCTGTATAGATTTTTCTCTTTTATTCTTGTTATGTGAATTATAAATTCAAAGATATCCTCTCCAACGAGCTCAAACTATAATTGATATTTCACAAAAGATCCTAGTTAAAATGTTGTTTTGGAGTCCATAAAAAAACCCAAAACTCGGAATTAAAGCTGTAAAAATAATCGTTAATAAAGGCCTTTAATAGACTATATATTGTGTTTAATAACCGTTTTAGTGAAAACCGGCCTAAATGGCTGTTTATTATATAGGACCATTAAAAAACCCCATATATTATGGGTCTGGGCTACGAGCATCTTTGACTTTTGGGCTATTAAAATTATGTTGAAATACGTCTAACGTAAACGCCTTCTCATAAATTTCGAAATTGTTGTGAAGCGCCAGAAAGGCATAAAATTTTTAACGTACAGGGAAAGAAAACACAAGCTTAATGGCGTTTATATATACAAGAAAAAAGTATACATTATTTATAAGCATGGGTATTTAAAAGTATCAACTTATGGTTATCGGTACAAAGGGGTATGTATCATATTTTTGTATTTATATCTTCTATCGAAGTAGTAACTTGCGTTTTAGAAAGAGAAAACACTAAATACAATAATAGGGTACAAGAAATTAGAACCAACAAAAAAAGCAGCTTACTTTATGCAGATGATGTGAACTTAATATGTAGCAAATTCGAAAAGTTACCCCAGAATCTAACGCCTTAGGTAATATGGCACCAAAATAAGCAGTACCAAAAACAGTGGTTTGAAGACTGTCTTAGCTCGTAAGTTTGAGAAAATCCTGTAGAGCATAGCTTGTCTGAAGTGAAAACATTTTTGTTGGTATCTCCAATGAATTGACTACAAACCAGTTTTTAGCCAAAGAAATATGTTCAGGGGTCAGAATCATCTTCATTATAGAGTAGCGTTGTGTTGTCAGCATACCAAACACAATTACATCCATTAACAGTCAACAGCAAGTCGTTGATATAAATAGGAAACAATACATATTAATACAGCTAACAAACGCAATACTGGTCGTACCATATTATAATAAATTCTGCAGGTCCAATATTGAATGAATACCAATCAACTGTGTTTTATATTTGATAAGTCTATTTCCATTCAAGGAATCGTCATAACAGAGTATATACCATATTCTTTGACGTTTATTCTCTAGCGATCATCCCATATTCGCTTCTCGTCTTACGTCGTACCCCACTTGGCCTACAAATAGATGTTGGCTTCATAACAAATCGAATTTATGAATGACTGATTCGGGATCTGCTATACACCCATACACATTCTATAAATATTCGATGAATACACAAAATACTTTGACCATACTAAAACATAAGTCATCTGTCATAGCTAAATCTTCAAGCGAACTAAACAAAATGAGGAATTGGCCACTAGGTATTTTACGGACTGGGAAAATATGATTTTAACTTTGTCTTGATGGATGTTACATATCTCAAACGTTTGATCCCTTTGGCAGATTATTATAGCTATCAAGTCCCGTGAAAAACAGAATTTTGGGTATGTGTTTGATTAGATTAGATTTTAACGGGGTTACCATGCACTGAAACCTAAGTTTTATTGTGCCCCCCTTATCAGAGCTGTTCTCGCTACTACTACAGCTCGCTGTTGATATACTGGACGTCCTAAATTCTGTTCCTGGACTCTTGTAGAGATGCGACGAATGTGCGAAAAGTTGTATTTCTATAAACAATAATGAAGTAACTAACTTGTTAGAATCAACAGTTAGCGACGCGCTTCGTTCAATTAGAGCTGAATTGTCCTCACTGAAATCTGATGTTTCTAAAGTTGCTAAAGAACCTGTGACTATTCCCCCAACGACTCGATATGCTGATGTTGTTAACAACAAAACTTTTCCTACAGTGATAGTACAACCCAAGAACAAGGCACAGGAGAAAAACAAACGAAATCAAAGCTAATGCATAATATTAATATAACTGATAACACTATACATTTGACTAAAGTTAAACATATTAAGGATGGTGGTATTCTTATTGCATGCAAATCTAAGGAGGAAAATGAGAAGATAATGAAACTGGTTCAAGAAACAATGTCTGACTCTTTTGCTGTTGCTAGTAATAATCCCAGATTGTGCATTGTGGGTTTGTCAGAAAAATATACCGAAGAAATGCTTCAATACCAAATTAGGAATTGTAATCCTGAAATTTTTTCTAAATATAGTGATTGTAAAATTGTGAAAATCTTTCCAACTAAGAAAAATCTTGCAATCTTTCAGGCTGTTATTCAGATAGATAGAAATGTGTATGACATAATATTAAAAGCTGGTAACTTATTTGTAGGGTATGATAGCTGTAGAGTATATGATGCCTTGGAAGTATCGCGTTGTTAATCATTCATCCAAATCGTGCAACAATTCTTTAAGCTGTCCTTTATGCGGTGGAAATCACAATGTAAAGTCCTGTAGATCCCAATTATGAAACTGCACTAATTGCGTTAAACTGTCAGGTGCTCAGGGATCTACTACTTCCTGTGATCATGCGGTGTGGGACAGAAGTGTTTGTACTGCATATAAAATTGCTTTAACTAAACTCAAGAAGGATTTGCTTGGAATATAGCAATCTATAGCTTCAAGTGGATCTACCATGTCGTCGACCACTTGCACTGCTAGTAAAAAGGTTAACAGCAATATAACAAATTCTTTAAATGTATACTATCAGAATACCAGAGGCTTGCGATCTAAAACTGTAGATTTTTTCAATGCAATATCTATGACAGACTTTAAGGTCATAGCACTAACCGAAACATGGCTTAACAATTCAGTCTATAATGGTGAACTGTTTCTAGAAGACTACTCAGTATACCGGGCTGATAGAAATCTGGAGGCGTGTAATTGCTCGAGGGGCGGAGGGGTTCTTATAGCTGTAAACAATGAATTTCCGTCGTGTGAAATGAATATAGATAGTTTCATTCTCCCCACGATAGTTACGGTAGATATGGTCTTGGTTAAAATAACAGCTGACTCAGGTCATGTTTATGTGCTAAATGTTTATGTTCCTCCATCTGCTAGTAGCGAAGTATACCTTAATCTTTTTGATTCAATTAGTAATATTGAAAGTTTGCATAATAATAATTTACTCATTGTGGGCGACTTTAATATATGTTCTTATGCTACATATTTTCATAATAATTTAGGTAATGACATTGTTTCTGCTCTTACCAATTTTCTCACAATTTTTAATTTAACTCAATACAATACTATTGCGAACGACTTGGAACGTATTCTTGATCTTGTCCTCTATAATAATGACTGTTTTGTTGAAAGATCTATTCAAAATTTAGTTGCTCAAGATCGGTATCATCCTGTTTCAAATATTACCTGTAAACTAAGTTTTGCCACACCTTAAAGCGAAATTTTCCAACAATATCTTGCAATGAATATAACTTCCGGAACGCAAATTTTTCACTATTGTATCAAAGTCTCTCTAATATAGATTGGACTTTCCTTCAAACATTTCATAGATCCGATGATGCATACATCTACTTTTACGGTAAGTTGTATAATGCATTTGATGAATGTGTGCCAAGAGAAACAAAACAATATAAAAGAAAATATCCACCGTGTTTTACCCGGGATATCATTAAAGACATTAAACTGAAATCGAAATTAAATAACGATTGTAAAATCAACAATGATGTAAATACTCTTAACAAGTTTAAATATTTACGAGCAAAGGTGAAATCTGACATAGACAAGTCGTACAGGGATTACGCTGATTCAGCTGAGTCGAGTATGAAAGCAGACCCCAAAAAATTCTGGGCTTTAGTCAACAACAAAAAGGGGTCAACTAATATCTCTGATAGAATGACGTTTAATGGTCAAACACTCGATACGCCTACCGATATACTTAATGGCTTTTCTGAATATTTTGCAAAATCTTTTTCAGTTAGTACAATGTGCGTTACCCATGATGATTCAGTCCCCTCACAGTTCCTGAATATCATGTCCTTCACTGAGGATGAAGTACTTATAGCTTTAAAACAAGTTAAAAATAAAATGACAACAGGACCAGACTCTGTCCCTGCTTTCATTTTGAAGGATTGTGCGTCTGTACTTGCTCCGCCTTTAACAATACTACTCAACACGTGCGTGAAGACTTGCACTGTGCCGAATATGTGGAATTCGTCGAATGTTAGACCTATCTACAAACATGGTGATAGAGTTGATATTAGCAACTATTGGCCAATCTCAATTATTTGCAATTTCTGTAAGGTATTCGAAATGTTATTGTACAATAGAATGTATAGCCATTTATGCAACATAATAACCATAAAGCAACATGGTTTTGTAAAGGGTCGCTCAACTGTCACCAATTTGGCAAATATAACCCAATTCATTGCTGAAAACATCGATGAGCGATCGCAGACTGACGTTGTGTACACCGATTTTTCTAAAGCGTTCGATAGACTAGACCCCGGAATTCTAGTGAGTTAATTCGGCGGGCGTAATTTCGGCCGGTAATCCCTTGGCCTACCTGCATAAATCAAAGGGTACCATTTATGACAGGGGTAATTTCGGCCGAGGGGTTGATGTTTACGATGAGATTAAAATATTGGTAATTACGCTTAATAGTTTCCTTTAAATGTATAAAATTCACAAATAACAGGTATAAAATTATTATAGCTAGTCAGTATTATAACTTATCTTTAAGCTACTAGTCGATAGAAAGCATAAAATATATTATTTGTATACGATGGCATCAGTTTCAGTAATTAAGAGTTCACGCGGTTGTGACTTACTAGTTGTAGAAAAGTTTCAGTTTTGTAAACAGGACGTATTAAAAAGTGGTGAAGTACGTTGGAGGTGTATAAAGAAAAATTTAAGATGTTTAGCCAAACTGTACACTGTTGGTGCGGAATACACAGTTACTAGAAGTGAATTAATCCACAACCACGAGTCCGATGAAACTACGTTGGAGAGAAAAATAGTGACGACTTCATGCAAGCGCAAAGCTGAGGAAGACATATCGGAGAAACCTTCAAAAATTATTAAAAGCGTTCTTTCAAATCATTTGCCTGAGAATTTGTCATCGATAGATGTCAGTCTAATAAGGAGAAATTTGTACAACAGCCGCCGTAAGCTCTTACCAGCCCTGCCTAAGGATATTCACGATGTACATTCTGTACTCGATAGTTATGGACCGAAAACCACAACAGGTGAAAATTTTTTGTTTATTAACAGCACAGCTGATAATATCATTGTTTTTTCTTGCCATACAAATATAATAAGTTTATGTAAAATGAAAGATTTTTACATGGATGGCACATTTTCTTATTGTACAAAATATTTTTATCAGTTATTTACCATCCATGGACTGGAAAATGGGCATTATGTTCCTCTTTTGTATTGTCTGTTGCCCAATAAGATCAGTGACACATATATGAGACTTTTTCTTTTGGTAAAATCTAAAATTTTTGAACTTTATAATATTGTTTTTGAACCGAAGGAGGTATTTGTGGATTTTGAAATCGCAATTCATAACGCATTAAAAGTTGTCTTTCCCAAAACCAAACTAAATGGTTGTAGATTCCACTTGCACCAGGCGTGGTATAGGAAAATACAATCATTAGGGTTAACCCAAATGTATAAAGATAAAAACTGCGAGGAAAGCAAATGGCTTACTCATACTTTTGGGCTAACTTATTTAGACCCCTCTGAAGTTGAAGATTGTTTCATATTTGATCTCATGTCATACAAACCGGACCATAAACTTATAGATAAATACGCAGACTATTTATTAGAAAACTACATAGCGCCAGAATCTCATTTTCCACCAAATATATGGGCATATGAAAACCCATCAATTAAAAGAACCACAAATGCCTGCGAATCATTCCATTCGCACTTTAATTCTAGTTTTTATTCAAGTCACCCTTCTATATTTATTTTTATAGAAAAATTAAAAGATTGTCAGATCGATGCATATTTAAAAATAAAAAATTTAAATATTCCAGCAAAAATTAAAGACAAACAAGTAAAAAACAAACTAAAATTTATCGAAAACATGGTAAATATGCTTCGATCTGACAATATTTCTAGAATTAATTTCGTTAAATCTGTATCACATCAAAACGTTTTTTAAAAATTTATAGTTTACCTAAGTTATAGAAATAAGTTGATGTAATAACTTTATTGAAATAAAGAAATATTATAATATAAAGCATTCTGTTATTTTATTTGATTTGCGGCCGAAAATACCTATGAGATAAGGAAGCAACTTAAAACCTCCGGCCGAATTTACCTACCGGCTTTTAGTACCTGCCCTTTTTCCGGCCGAAATTACATCCGCCCGAGTAAATTATCTCGATATGGATTATCACCCTCTCTAATCAAATTATTCACCTCCTATCTAAACAACAGACACCAGTATGTCGTGTTTAATGGTTATAAGTCAGTTGAATACTTAGCAATATCTGGTGTTCCACAGGGAAGTAACCTGGGCCCCTTATCATTCAATGTCTTCATCAATGATATAGTTGACGATCTCGATGTCAACTGCTCACTATATGCTGATGACTTGAAATTATTCTCCCGGATTGGTGATAGAAGCGATTGTGTCTCACTTTCAACTAACCTTCGACGTATTGAGAGATGGTGTATAAGTAATAAATTGTCGTTGAATGCCTGTAAATGTGAGGTAATGACGTTTTCCTTAAAACCCGAGAAAATTATATATGATTATGAAATCAACAATATTGTTCTTGAACGCCCGGCGACATTTATTGACTTGGGTGTCACTTTTGATTCCAAACTTTCTTTTATACCTCATATTGAGGCTATATGCTCGTCTGCTAACAAAATGTATAGCTTCTTAGTTCGAAAATCGCGTGACTTCCATGATCAA
Organism: Galeruca laticollis; assembly: GCA_963921935.1. Lineage (NCBI taxonomy): Eukaryota > Metazoa > Arthropoda > Insecta > Coleoptera > Chrysomelidae > Galeruca > Galeruca laticollis. Next base: position 315,429,553 of record OY998175.1, on the reverse strand, counting down.
GACACTTTAAAGGCTTCATACTACGCCTATGTTAGGTCTAAGATTTAATATGCAGATGTTATTTGGAGTCCATTTTGTGACATACACATTCAGAAACTTGAATCAATTCAACGGATGTTTTTGAAATTTCTTTCCTTTAAAATGGATGGCATTTACCCACCGGTAGGAGTTCGTACCGGTACATTTCAAACGAGGCATTCTGTGACTGTCACTTATTGATATTTCTGTTTAAAATCGTGAATAACAACATCAGTGATCTCAATCTTCTTCTTAAACTCCAGTTCAATACTCCGAAAGTAGCTTCAAGAGCTGTTAATACGTTTTACCTTACTACCCCTCGAACTAATATTTTAAAATTTTCGCCACTTCATAGTATGTGTTCGATATGTAATCATGTAAGTTACCAGCTTGATATATTTCATTGCCGCATATCTGCGATTAAAGAATTCTTCTTTGATTGATGATATTATTCTTTGTAATCAATATAATTAAGTTCCTGTTCTGTAGTTGGGTTCGTCCTGTCCTGGCTTTAAAATCGATCACCTGTGATCACCAAGTATCATCATCTTCAAAAAACATCTTTTGGTGTTAATCATTGGAATAATCTTCTCTTGGAAATTTCTTGTTAACTTTGCATGTTCGTTATTTCCTCTCCTTCTTTCTGTTTTTCAGGTGATTCCATTTTAAATATAGAATTTATTGCTAATTTTTTTACTTCATTAAAATATAAGTTATTTTCCTTGGTAAGAATTTTCGTTGGAGTAAACGTATTTTTTCGCATTTCAGTTAGTTCTGTTATGTCCTTCTCCGATTTTTCACTTTTGATTCATTCTTCTCAATTACGACTTGTGGTAAATTTATGTATCCTCTCATTTTGCATATCTCTTCAATAAGTACATTTATTGTAAGTCGGTGTTTTTGGGTATCGAATACAAAACTCTCTTTTGCTTCACAGACTTTGTTTTCAAATCCTGACTTCTTCTCCTGCGTTCTTTGATATAATTTTTCTTGTCATAATTTTTTTTAGAATTTGAATTTCGTTTTCGTAATATTCTGTCCTATCACTTCCAGCCCCAATTCCAGTGCATTTCGCAGATGTTCTATTTCCTTTTTCAGTTTAAGAAATGTATCTTCGTCGCTAGGTATACTGCTTGTATTTATTGAAGGACCTTTTTTAGTTTGTGAAGTAGTTTTCGAAACTGATTGTAGCTTGAGAAGAATTCTGAGACATATTCTTGAATCTTCTCAATCTTAGTGACATTGTTTCAATTATATTTTGTTACTATTTTTTTCTCAGTTAATAAATTTTCAAATGTTAATGTCTTTCAAATCTCTATTATTCAGTGTATTAGCACGGATGTCAAAATAGTTATGTTGCATATATTTATCCAAACTAGTCAAAGGCAGGTTATATGCTGACGATTTGGTAATATTCTCCAAAGGTAAGAACATCGACTCAATTCAGAAACACATCCAAGAAACATTAAACCAACTTCAAAACTGGTCTAAACTCACGGGACTGCAATTTTCAACAGAGAAGACCAAATGCATATTATTTTCTAGAAAACACAATCCTGTGTCTCCTGAACTCAAACTTAACAACATTTCCCTAAACTATGTCGATAACATCAGATTTCTTGGAATGATTGTTGACAAAAAACTCAGCTGGAAGAAACACATACTACATATTAAAAAATCATGCCAAAACGGTATAAACCTTATGAAAACACTCTCAAGCAAATCCTGGGGATCTGACTATACCTGTCTAATGCACATATATAAAACACTCATTCGCTCAAAGATAGACTACGGCTCTATAGTATACGCAACAACTAAAAAAACTACTCTTAACCAACTCGAAACTACGCGACGTGAAACCGGAAGTGAAACCTCGAGCGCAGCCAACAAACAAAAGATCGCTTCAAGTTAAACTGACTAGGTTACGAATAGGCCACACCAAACTTACTCATAGTTACTTAATTACTAAAAGTGAACCCCCAAAATGTGAATTATGCAAGATCCAGCTTTCTGTCAAACATTTAATAACCGATTGCCCAAAATTCCAACAATCAAGACAAGATAACAACCTCAGCAACAATTTAGACCAAGTTCTTGGCGAAAACTGTAATACACAGAACCTTTTTAAATATCTAAGTGACATTAACATATTAACTGAACTATAAACAACCTATATTTGTGTCGCTAATTACCCCAGTGGTAGATGCGACTTGCTTGTAAATAAAAAAAAAATATATTTATGAACAATGCAGTTGGTGGGATGGATTCAAGGTTGATTTGATAATGTATCAATTGTTGTTGGGCTCTTGTATGTAAATATGTACTGAACAAACGTATCGAGATGATTTACTACTTGCTAACAGCTATGAATATCAACAATTAATTTACCTATCACTTGTGTCATTTTAATTAATTTTGGGATTTTTTTTCACTACTTTATGTTTAATATTATGACTGCCAATAGTGGAGGCTGTTCTACTATTCCACATCAATACGAGTACAGCTTTTAATTTTAATAATTAAAAGCAAACTTTGAACAAAATGTTTACAGTGGTGAAATAAATTTGGCATTTTAATAAAAACTGTGTCAGTAAATTTGTTCTCAATAAATGATTTCATAAGAAAAATGTCAAGTAAAAGATTTTATTACTTGCCTACAGCAACAAGAGCATTCAGAAGGTGACTAATGACTGTACTAATGCACTTTTTAGAATTTTCAAGATAGTTTTGATTGACTTTAATCAAGAGCAAATTAAACACTCCATCGAGTAGCAATTCCAGCATAATATCCATAATATTGTGTCTACAAATACTTTAATTTCATTGTTTGAAATCATACACACCTAGTAGTAATATTTTTTTTATCAGTGTACATGTATTCGAGCATTCCTGAATAGTATATCATTGGAACTAATTCGAGCGTGAAAAAACCACATTGCCCTTATTCGAAAATTAATCATGTTTAAAAACCAAAACTTCTCATCCTTTTCACATAGAAAAATGGCCAACACACAACATTTATCTGTAGCTAGGCCCTTCTAGATAGGCACTTTTAAAAACGAGGTTAATCAGATGGAAAATGACGTTAAAGTGGTACTAGAAATTCCTACAGGATCATCCGCAAAACAAGCGTTTCACGTGGGTGGTCTTGAAGCGTCAAAAACTTAAATCGAATTCTAACACCTGGGTACCAGTGGTGTGCGTGTATCGAACGTTTTGAAGTTTTAATTTCAAAATTTCTAAACTAACATGTTATGATATGATATACTTACTTCTAAAATATCTGATATTACTGATAACTACGATTATAATCAATTTTTTTCTAAATAAATGACATTTTCAGAGCCAACAAGCGAGGTAAAGTTTTTATTTTCAACACGACGCCTCTGTGTTTATCAAAATCCCATCAAATGACCATCCCAGCGAAAAATTCAATTATACTCTACCCCGTAGCACAAAAGAAATGGGGTTTCGGTTCAAATCAGCGTATTTGAAGTCAAGTACTCTTTTCGGTTTATCAGAATACTCTAAATGTTTATTTAATCCACTTCAAGTGAGCTATTGTTGAGCATTTTAACTTTCTCAAGCCGATTTCAATGGTTAAAATACCACTTAAGAATCCGATAAGCTTACCTTTTGAATTTTACAAAATAAAATTTGGTCAGATTGGTTTTTCAGCTGGGATTTCTATATAATAGGTAGGTACATAGAGTCACACGTTTTTAAGTTAATTATTGAACAATAAGGTATGATAACCAATTTTCAACAACAGTTGTTTCGGAAGTCAAAGAAATATTATATTTCCATATTTTAACCCTAAACAATAGGTTGAGATTTTTGAAAAAATGCATGCCTTTATTTGAAAAATCCTACAAAAGACAATACTGGGAATATTGAGCTCATATTTTAAAGGAACGCTCTCGAATGATTAATTCGAATTACTGAGAAAGTAGAGATATGGCAAAACGAGAGAAAAAATTACTGTCAACTTTGAAGTCTCATAATTCAGAAATAATAGCAATAGAAATATGAAAATTTTAGGGTTTGTAAAGAATTTTTTTCCGTATCGATGGAAAATAGAAAACATGTCTGAGATTAATGGTTCCGATATTTTTTAGAATTGGACTTATTGAAAAAAAATACTAGCCTTTATTTAAAAAATCATACAGAGAATAATAATTAACATTTCAGGCTCATATTTCACAGAACTACTTTAAAAGGATCAACAAATGAATAAAAAAATCGAGATGGTCGTAACGATTGAAATGACTGAAATATAGGGCGTTATATTAGACATATGGAGAATCAAGTGAAAAAGTCAGTTAACTTTGAAGTACCATATCTCGGAAAATAGTGGCATTAGAAATCTGAAAATTGCACTAATAATGGCAATAATGTAAAAATTTTACGGTTTATAGAGAATTCCTTTCTGAAACGATAGAAAATAGAGAAATTCTTCATGAACGGAAAGTTCCAAAAATTTTATTATCCTTAAACATTGGGTTGCAATTTTTGAAGAATACACATGATTCTATTTGAAACATTGTACCAAAGACAATATTGAAAAATCATCTCATATTTTAGAGTAGTAGTATCGAAAGATCAATGAATGAAAAAAAATCTAGAATGCCCCAACTGTTGGAATTATTGAGATACAGGTAGCTAAAATTGAGATATAAAAAATAGAGAGAAATAATGTTGATTAACTTTGAAGTCCCATATTTCGGGATATATTATGAAAATTTCACGGTTTATAAAAGAATTCTTTCTAATTTGATGGACAATACAAAAAAAACTGGAATGAATGGTTCACAGCTTTTTTTATCCATAAACAATAGATTGAAATTTTAGCAAATATACATGCCTCTATTTAAATTTTTTTATAGAAGATAACAATGAAAATTTCGTGCTCATAAATTGAGAAGTATTCTTAAAGCATCAAAATATGAGGAAAAAAATGTAGAATGCCCTAACGGATGGAACTACTGAAATAAAGTGCGTTATAATAAAGATATAGGTAATCAAGTGACAAATGACGGTTAAATTTAACGTTTCTGAAAATAATGGCTTTACAAATGTGTTTATAGAGGCTTTCTTTCTTATTCGATAGAAAATACAAAACGTTTTCTGTGAGTAATGGTTCCGAGATTATTTTAACCCTAATTAAAGGGTTGACTTTTAAAAAAAATACGTTTCTATTTGAAAATTTGTACATACGATAATGATCAAGATTTCGGACATATATTTTAAAGATGTGTTTTTAAAGGATCAACAAATGAAGAAAAAATCAAGAATATTCTTATGGTTGGAATTACTAACATACAGGGAGCTATAGTTGAGGTATCGCAAAACGATACATTATAATGATTAGCTTAGAAAGCTAGGTTTTATTAAGCAAAAAGAGCTTGACACATATATTGCTATGTATTTTGAACCTACCCCTGTATTATAAAGATACCCTTAGTTTAGGTTGGTAATACCTTTGATGTTATTAACTGCCTCGACCCTTACTTCGTGAAATCTACTCATATTAGTGTTTTAAATGAAACTCACTGTTTCTAGCTAATTCCACAATTTAATAAAAATTATTGAAAGTTCTAAAAAATTGGAAATCGTTTCGATAAATCCAAATCATCGTCAGAATGACAGAAGTTACATTTCATTTGATGCCTACCTGATATTTAGTAATTATTTTTGGCTAGACCAAGAAGTGACCTTACAACAGTTACAAAATCTGATAAGAGGAACACAACTGTCATATTGACAACTGAAAATTATAATTCTAAAATATATAACTTTGTAGAATCTAGCGATGTAAAAGTCCTTAAAGCAGACCCAACAAAAAAGTTTTCTAATAATGTAAGGGATAATGTTAATAATTCAAATTATCTTTTAAGTGATTACGAAAAGAGGTCTATCATACATAAGAATCCTCATTGTCCACAATTATATGGAACCGTTAAATTACATAAAATAACGAAACCAATTAGACCTGTAGTTTCTTATGTTAATGCTCCTAATAATATATTGGCAAAGAAGCGTAACAATATACTTAATAGTTACGGATATGCATCTCAGTACTCAATTAGAAATTCAATAGAACTAATCAAAAAGTTGAAAGCAATCAACTTGCAAGATAACTATAAACTTATACACGACATGAGTTCCTACAAATAGCATTTGAATATCAACGATAATAAAACAATTTTGAATCTAAGAATACATCCATCCACAGTAAGATTGACATTTCACCTCCAATATCCTGACTGTTTTCAAATCTTTTCGCTTTATTATTCTCACTAAACCGCTTAAGATTAGAGTCAAACGCTTGTTGTAAATCAATATTTATAGATCCCATACCTTTCCCATATCCCTGACATTTATTTTCTTCTAAAAATTATCACAAATAGTTATTCTCACAATAAATTTTATGTTTCGTACGTTAATATACACTTTTATTATAGTAATTAAACGATAGGATTTATAATTAAAATTAAATACCTCTACGTATGTTTTTAATAATTCGGATGTGAGGGAATGTATATATTACTCCTACCCATAATCAATTTATAATATCCATTCGAGATTACAAAAGAAACACTAAACTCCTGTCATAAATCACGTCTCTAAATACGGCATTAAATACGAAAAAGGACAACTTAATCCACTCAAATGATGCATCTTTGTCTATGGGCGTTTCCAGGGACGTACGCAACGAAATTTATTGAGGATTGTCATAGTACCATATCAGAATTGATTCTTGAAAAGGTTATAGTGAAGGTAGAAGATGAAATCAATGAGAAGAACTGATTATTTTCAGGACGGACGGCCATGTAGATTAGGTACATCTATAAGTATAGTAAGTCAGTATTGTTGACTATAATTGCGATCTGTACTATAATCTGTGAGTATTGTCAGTTTAGGTCACTTCTTTATATTAATTAATATAAGTATGTTATGTTTATAAAAAATGTTATGTCATGTCTATGTCTATTGTCAAGATATAACGATAAAAACTAATTCAAAAGTGTTCTTTAAATTGATCCCGTTAAAGATCATTAGGTATCATCAGAAATAGTCCTTGAACTAGAAGAATAGGTTAAAATCACCCTCAGAAGTAGACTGGACTTTGGAGAACACCTTTCTTAGTGTATAGAGATAATGGTTCAATCCAGATTTGCTTATAAGAAGTATCAACAATGAAATTTGCCAGTGTATTGAAATGTTAACACCTCTATATACATTTTTGCCCAAAAATAGCGAAATTTTATTCGTCAGTAAGTTTGAAATAGTGTTGTAACAGCTTGATTCCCTTGAGCAGAATTTTGTGTAGCCTCATTGGTATCCAAATGTGAATAAATGCGCAAATACAATTTTATAGAGAGCGTTCCTTGGTTGCTGATATTAAACGTGCCCAATTAAAATGGCTGGACTAATTTGAAACATGTCAGGAAGCTAAGAAAATGTTAGAAAATGAGTTTAAGTAAGAGGAACTTGACAATAGAATCAACCCGTTAAGTGATAGCAGGATGTTGTAGGAGTGGATGTAAGTGAAAACTCAAGGAATTCAAATGTCTGGGAAAGAAACTTGTCAGATTCCAAATCTTTGTTTGAAATGAACGGAAATTAATGATATTCTAAATGCAATGGTATGACGTGTTCCTTCTTCTTTTTATTTGATGCCAACACCACGTGCAGCGTCTCGATATGGCAGCTTTACCCTTAGGCCCTTGGGGATTTTTCTTAGGATTATGTGTATTTTTTGTTATTGGCGTCATAGGCAGTGTAGCCTTTGAAGGGACTAATTTGTCGATGATATTTAGGCGGAAGTCATACATTGTCATTTTTGATTTCGTCAACTTCCTATATAAAAAATATGAATTGATGAGAAGCATTTGCAGCACGTGTACCCCAAGCTTTTTGTACCAGCGAAGGGTTTTCTTCTCACATGGATAATATGAGAGCAGCTGATCTTGCCTATCGACTCCTCCCATATTTTCGTTATAATGGAAAATAGGTTTAGGCTTTTCGCGATCCCTCCCTAATTTATCTTGGAATGCCACCATTTCATTTGTAAATTCTGTGGAAATATATGCCACATCCCTCTTATCTCGCCATTTACCAATAAGCACGTCATCGTCGCTGTATTTGACGATGGTTTCCCCCTTTTTCAATTTGGCAATTTTTACCTCAGGGGGAGTATTCTTGCGGTCCGTCCTGAGAGTTCCTGAGCAGTAAGACTTACGGCCCAGTAGTTTTACGGCCAAGGCATGGCTGTTGTAGTAATTGTCCATATAAACTGAATGACCAACGTCTAGCCTTCCATCCAATAAATGAAGTACTACATTTGGCGCATGGCCTTTGCCGCCAAAGTCGTCCAAGTGACCGGTGTAGACATCGAAGTTCAATATTGTGCCATCAGGTACTGTCAGAACGTACAATTTAATTCCGTACTTATGGCGTTTATTTTTGATGTACTGACGAAATGACAATCTACCCCTCCAAAACACCATGGACTCGTCGAGCGAAAGGTTTTTCCCCGGGTAGTACACCTGTCGAATTTTTTCATTGAAAAAATCTATCAGTGGCCTAATTTTGAAGAGACGATCTCTTGGAACGGGCTGTCCTTCTTTCGGGTTCTGTACGAAATGTAAACACCTGAAATTGAATTATATTCGTAAACTTCATTATTCCAAAAAATATACTTCAATCTTACCTCATAATGAGAAGGAATCTATCTCTGCTCAACGCCGACGAAAAAAAAGGCATACTAAAAAATCTGGAAGTTTTCCAATAATCTTGCATTCTATTCGTGGATATAGCTCCCATATGCAAAAGTACGCCGAAGAATACACGCATTTCTTCGATGGTAACATCGCGCCAACGAGTAATCCGCGACGACTCAGCTGTTCCCGGTGAAAGAAAAACTTCCTCAGCGTACCTATTTGTTTCTGTGACTATACGCTTGAAAAAACTATCGTCAACCAGCATATTGAAAAAATCCATTGGTTGGTTGCCTTAAAAAATTAACATGATAAAATAGTATTATAGTAATCTAAAAAACTTACCATCGGGCACAACCAGAAATTCCTATTTTTTCGTAAAGGGTATGTTTTTCATTGTAGGATTGTCTGACCATTTAGGGGTTGATGGGGGCGCGGGAACTGTTGGGGTTGATAGTGAATCGCGGAATCCAGTTGATGCTGTCACATTTATCAATGTTTGTTGCTGAACGTCACTATCCCCACTTTCACTTTCGACGTACGAATCAGGACCGGAAGGAACATAATCTTCGTCTGACAACTCCACTTCCACATCCGAATCACATTCTTGTAGGTCCACATCATCATCCTCCGATTCACAAAACATCAGCTGTTCCAACTCCCGTTCAGATAACGGTCGTTGACGAACAGTTTTTGTAGCAGGTCTTATCCTTTTGGCATTAGATGGCCCGGCCTCTTCATCTGCCATCACTATCGTTTATTGTATTTTTCAAACACGTGCAACCACGACAACAAAGTACAACCGATTACTGCGACGCTACAGCTACGACTAAGCTCGAAAATATGTATAACCGATGATTTCTGTATAATTCACGCTTTTCGCGTTAGTTGGCTCTGCCTGTTCACTCCGACATCACAAACTCAACTGATCGAGTTTTTACATTTTTTAAACCCTTTCGACTATGCTCACGTAATATACACTCGATTGCTGCAGTGCTACCCTACCACTGAATGCTCGAAAACTTAAAGGACAGATGACTCGAAACCAACAGGCGATGAGCAATGTTGACAAAAAGGCGTCTTGGTTGAAGAATGAATTTTATTGGCCGTTTTTTGGAGGTATTTCTGTGCTCCATCAATATTATACTTCATTGATTTGACTGTGGGCTAATTTCATTTATATGAATTTTATGCTTATGACTGTGACTATTAAAATTGTATAAACGCCTTTTAGAATTGTGATTGTGATTAAGTTTATGATTCTGACTGTGATTATGATTATGACTATGTAAATGTTGTATAAACCCGCCTTTATTTACAAATACCCGTCACTGGATGTTTCTCTTTTAGGAGGCTGCTTTTAACGAACTTAGTCATTTTATCAACATGACTTTTCTATTTATTCCAATGATTCAAAGCATGCTAATTAAAGGATTATGATAAATTCTTGTTTGTGAAAAGGACCCAATACCAGCTTAATAATTTAAAATGCCTCTTTTGAAAGTAGTTTTTTTAGTACCTACATACCGACAAGGATCCTTGCTTCCAGTAACTTATACATAGTGAATATCTTGAAAACATTAATTTTTTTTGGAGGAGATGCAAAAACTGGTCGATTTTTATGTCATGGCAGACATATTTCGATCATATACTCAACTCCACACCTCTGTCAGTAATATAAATAAAATTTGAATGGGAAAAGTATTAAATGTTACACATCATTGGAAAATAAATTTTAAAGGGAATATGACCATGTGACTGTTATATAACTTGGCGCCATCTGGCGGGAACAACAAAGGGCTGATATTTTTATTTCTCAGTTTTTAGCAATTCTAAGGATTTTTGATTTAAACGACTAATTAATACTATCTCATTATATACAAAATCATAAAGAATTCTCCATGTTATTATACAAAAAATTTTAGAGATAAAAAAACTTATTATTATCACCAAAATATAAGAAAGCAGAAATCATTAAAGATTAAAAAATAATTTTAGAAACTAATAAAAGAATTTATTATAAAAAAATGTAATTAAATAATCTAAAAGTAATTCTAGCAAATTGTTACAGCAAAAAGAGGATTAATAAATGCTGTTGGAAAAATTGATAAATGGCTTCTTGGTACCATTGATTTAGATGATGAAGAGAGATACGATGATGCTATAAATATATTACAGCAAAACCAAAAACAAATAAATCATGAAGTTAATATGCAAATATCCTTAAATAAGAAATTAATCGATCATTATAATAAATCATTAACTACCTTGTGGCATAATCAACAGAAATTACTCGATAATTTGGGAAAATTTCATATATCAATAGAAAGTAAAATAATAACTTTGAATAATTTTATCACCTTTTATAGTACGATTTCACAGATTAACTTGGATTGTCATAGTTTAATAACGTTAATTGACAATATTGAAAATTCGATTACATTTTCCAAATTAAATTCAATTCATAGTTCAGTGATTTCAAATCAAGAAATTGTAGAAATGATGAAGTATTTACATACAATATATGAAGAAGAACAAATTCCGAAATTTAATAATATTTTAACATACTATCTGTTTTTGGGTTCTCAAGTAACTTTTTCAAAGTCTAAAATAATTTTTGCTGTCCATGTACCCATCCTGAAATCCAAAACTGCAGAATTTTATCACTTATACCCTATCATTCAAAACCACAAGATATTTATACCATTACAACCTTACTTGGCAAAAACTCCGGAAGAAATCATTTCAATAAAGGAAGAGTGTCCGATGTTAGAATAAAAATATTACTGTCAACAAGAAATGAAGTCAAGAGATAATTGTACTATGGAAATATTAAATGGCCATTCTCCTACGAACTGCTATGCTAATGATGCTCACCTTCAAGAAACTATAATAGAACAAGTCACAAATAATGAAGTTTTAATTATTCCAAATTCGGAGATAAAAATATTAACAAGATGTACTTCTGATTAATATTTGGAAATTAATCATCCATCAATCATCCGAATTCCAGAAGATTGCAAGATTCAAGTTGGAGAAGAAATATTTTCAACCAACATCCAAATTACAAAAAGGAAAATTAATAATATTGCCAAAATTAGATTCAAAGTTTTTAGAAATTCAACCATATAATTCACCAAACTTAACTAAAATAGATTTTGAAGGATTATATGAAATTAATAAAATTGCTAAAAATGTAAAACCTATTCAAGAAGTAATAATTCCAAAGCAACATACAACAATTAGCTTATTTTCAATAATTTTAATTATTTGCATAAGTATAATAATATTCTGGTTCATACGAAAATTCCGAAGAAGTAAAAGACGAAACAAGAAAGAAAATATCAAGAAAGAAAAAATCAAGAAAGAAGATATCAAGACAGAAGATATTGAATTGGAAGAAACAAATTCAAAATCGAAAAACAACTCAATTATTTTTCGATCTTAGGGATGGAGGAGTTATAGAACTAGAAATTTCTATAAATAAATAATAAATTAATATTACTGTAAATAAGATAAGAAATGCAGAATTAGCTTTGTTTCAGTATATATATATATATATATATATATATATATATATATATATTCAGAATTATATCTTCTTGGGTTCAAAGGTTGTGGAATGAAACAAATATATTAGTTAAAATATATTTTCGAATAAAGACTTATCAAACTTCTTGACGTTTCGCTCTTATTTTAGGAGCATTTTCAAAAGAATATGTATAAATATTAAAATTAAATTACATAAAATACAGTTATTGTAAAAATTATTTTGAAAAAGTCAATAAAATGTCATGAATGAAGTGTCAATAGTAATAGAATACCTGCCTTAGATATTTACGCAACGATATTATGTTGCGTAAATTAATTAATTAATTTGTAATAAATTTGACTCAAGTGAATTTATATATATATATATATATATATATATATATATATATATATATATATATATTCATTTTCATTATTATTTTAGTTCGTTATAGTTATTATAGTTGGTTAGTGGTTGAGATACTTTTGTTTAGCATTGTCGGTTGATCATTAGCTTTGTAGCAAGTATTATAATTTTAATTAAATTTTGAAAATAAAATTTTTAAAAATAGTTTCCGGTGTTAAATAGTATATTATGCAACGACCATGTAATGATGGTTATTAATACACGAGCATTAACCGGGATAAGAAACGAGCCGAAGGCGAGTTTCGTATGGTTTATGCGAGTGTATTAATAACCATTACATGAGAGTTGCATACGCTATTTTTTCTACACCCGATAAATAATCAAAAACCATAAACTTTATATTTTCATTTAACACAATAGGTAACAGTAATTATTCGTATTTCTATAAAAAAAATCTACAAAATCGTAATTGATACCTCGGGTATTGGTATTGCCAAAGATACAAGAAAACTATAAACATTTTATTTGTATTTATATGCAACATATAATAATTGTAATTAATCCGATTTCTTAAAAATATTAAGATTATTTATTGTGCTGTTTGAAAAGTTTATTCCAAGTCCCACTGATCTGGAAGTGGAAGGAATATTTACCATTATTGCTAGTCTCAATAGAGGTCAATATTGTATTGGAAATGCTGATTTTATTCTGAACCGAATTTTCAATGTAGCCTTCTGCCACTGAATTGGATTTCCAGCCACCATGGCGTCTTAATGTAGTAATATCACCACCGGAATCTACTAATACGGTTGCAGATGTCCTACGAAAAAAAAGCCCTGTATATAAATTCGGAACAGGCAGATTTAAATATGTTGCTATTTTCTTCCCTATATAACCAAATTTATTAATACCAATATTTTGAATTGTGCATTTTCCATTTAAATAATTAACGAAAAAAGATGGGGTGGGGCAAATTTTAGGTCGTAAATTCATATATTTTTTACTAATTTCGTAGTATTCGCAGGTAATTGTAAACGTTCGTTGTCCTTTTGTTTCTATCACATTAATAATTAAAATTCCATTCATATCTTTGACATTTTCATATTTTAGGTCATGTAGTTCATGCCTTCGACATGCTCCCATTATTCCAAAAATCATTGCTACCTAAAAACAAACAACAACAATAAATGAAGAGAAGAAAAAAAGAAAAAAATTGCAAGATAACCTAGGCTCGTTTCGAACCCGGAACTCATACTGTAATCTAGTCCAAATTAAGCATCTTAACCCGCTCGGCAACGAGTTCGGATTATGAGTTTGCTCGAAGTTAATTAGATATATCTGTCATGCATGAGTCGAATGGAAAATGTAATCATGAAATTTTTTCAAAAATGCAATGTTAGATAAATACTTACTTTTAAAAATAAAAACCGTTCATCGGGTGCTTCGTGGATAAACTTTTTTATTTGTTCAGGTGAAAATATTTTTGCTTTTTTTCCAACATATCCTTCGGACTTTCGCTTTAACCTTCATAGGGCTGGCCGGGGCCCGTTTGTACCCCATGACGTATGTTTTTGCTGTATCTTTGCAAACGCAAATTTTTAAACATTTATCTTTCATCTAGCTGCAGTATATGAATTATTTTGATAAAATATGATGTATTTAGTAGTTTTTATTGGCTGGTACAAACAAAAAATAGTGTTATATTCCGGGGGTCTCATCAGACCCCGGTCAGCCTTTTACGTCCGATAAAATAATCCCGGTAACTGTTAGTAAAATCGGGGAATCCCATACATTTAACGTTTGTTTACTCACAGGGAATTTACCTATATAATTGTAAAATGTAAATTACCAGTTCAAATGGAGGATTCCCCACACTGCGATATAATTTTTAGACTTGAATATTCGGGTTAGAGATGGGTAACACCTCACATTTTCGCGTGTTAACACTTCAACACATGCACATCTAAGTGTGTTAACACTTCGTGTTAACACAATTGTGTCGTATGACACACCGTAATAGTATGGCGCATTCTCTATGGCGCAACACATGAAACACAACACACCATCTGCATGTCATCAGTCACAGATAAACAAAATTAGCAAAGCACACGGTGTCCCACCGGTTGTCTACTTTGGCTTGTTTAAATTCGGGAGAACAGAAAGGTCATCTATATATTTTATCTTTAAGCAAGTGTACGGTATAATCTGTATTGCCGAAAGATGGTGTTGAAGTTATGGTATGGTGGGTTTTTTATTTTCTATTTTGATTTGAGAATTTGAGAAGTTTGTATTTGCATGTGCTTGATTTTGGTACTTCACATAACTAAACCCATTTTTTAATATTATTATTACTTTTTTTTAAACCAATAAATAAATAATATATATATATATATATATATATATATATATATATATATATATATATTAAAAACGAATTATTAGACGAGAAATTGAAGGTGAGACCATTAGTAAAATTTTTTCAATTATGTAAGTATCACTGTTGTAGATTTAAGTAGGGAACATGCTGAAATATTGTGTTATGGCCCCTAAAAAAAGTGATGTCTGGACTCATTTTTCCGAGGAGACTAAGGACCGAGTAAAATGGTGGTTTTGCGTACAAATATCGGTTAAAAATAAATCAACATATCCGCTCATACAGCATATGAAAGAAAAATATCCCACGCAAGAAATATGTAGACAGCCATCGCCAGAAAATGCAACGTATGATGATTCTCATTCCACGAAGCAAATACAATCACAACCAGATTTATCAAGTTCCTATGTTATCTACCCTAAATGTAAGCAACCACGTTTACAATAACTACCAGCAGTTGCCCTACGTTCTCTATCATTGGCACCTAATACGTAATAATTTCGTTACGAGACTTATCTCTTATTGGTTGGCCGGCCTCTCCCGACCTGCATTGGATTTCGCAACAAAGCTCAACACTCAACAAACACATCTTAATATATTAGCTAGCTGTCTGCGGTGCTCCAGTGGCACACCAGAACACGGCACAGTGTGGCACGCCCCACACCATTCTTCAAATTAGAAAGTTGTGTTCCAAAAGTGTCGATGTGCTATATGTGTCATATAAGAGTGTCAACACCCTTGACACAGTATACTGTGTTAACACAAAAGTGCCCGCACCGCACAGTGTTACCCATCTCTAATTCGGGTTAGTCTCTTGTGATATTGCGAGTAGGGTACATCGTTTTGAAAATGAGTCAGTTTTTATTTACAAACAATCGCAAGGGGCTTACTGACGATGAGATGTTACGTATACTTGAAAGTGATGATCCAGAGTTTGATAGTGTTATCAATGAGGAAACATCGAGTGACATAGAAGATGAAGACATTGTCACAGAAGTAGAGGAAGAAAATGATGTAATAGTTGTTGATCAAAGTATAGAGAAAACGAACCCAGAGGAACCAACAGTTAGTAACAGCCAGGGCATTCCAGTATATAAATCTAAAGATGGAACTGAGTGGTCAAAAATTCCAGGAAACACACAAGTTAGACGTTCAAAAGCTAATATTCGGAGACATGCTCTAGGCCTTACAAATCACAGTTCTGATATCTCAAGTATAAAAGACGCTTTTCTCCTTTTCGTATCTCCGGATATTCTGAACATAATAGTAACCGAAACAAACAGAAAGGCACAAACATATTATGATAAATGGAATATAGAAAATCCGAATAATATTAAAGTTTGTGTACCTGTTGATTCTACAGAGATTGAAGCTGATATTGGACTGTTGCTTATTCTTGGCGCACTTCACGGATCGAAAGAGGCTATCGATATGCTCTGGTGTCAAGATATTTCTTACTGTCGTCCTATAATTCCTGCTGTAATGTCAAGAGACATATTCAAACAAATTACTTCATTTTTACGCTTTGATAATTTTCAAACAAGACAAGAACGAAAATTAGTAGATAAGCTAGCTCCAATAAGAGATATATTCGATATTTTCACTTCTAATTCTGAAAAATCACTTAATCCTGGCGACCATCTATGTGTAGATGAGCAGCTTGTACCATTTAGGGGTAAGTCACTATTTCGAGTCTATATGAAGAGTAAACCTGATAAGTATGGAATCAAAATATGGGCTCTTGTGGACTGCACCACTTATATTGCAAACATATGCAAGCTTATTTGGGTAAGTTATTTGAAAAGCAATATAGGCAAACTTTGTATTCCTATGTATCTATTAATTTTTAGGAAAACAAGGTAACAAAGCGGAAAAGGGTCAAGGTCAAAGGGTTGTCCTAGATTTGACAGACCATTTGGAAGGCGGATTTGGAATAACGACCGATAACTTTTTTACAAGTTTAGAACTTGCTGACAAGTTGTGGAAAAGAAAAATTACTTTTATTTACATTTATTCCCAGGGAACTTCTACCGGCATCGTACAAGAAAGTTTTTTCAAGTATGTTTGCTTTTAGAAATCAAAGAACGCTAGTATCCTATGTTCCAAAACAAAAACATGCTGTCATCTTACTTTCAAGTGAGCATACTGATAGTAAAGTAGCTGGAGAAGAACAGCACTATAAACCAGAAATTATTCTTCATTACAACAAAACAAAAGGTGCTGTCGACACTTCAGATAAGTTGGCCAAAGAATATACAGTGCAGAGAAAGTTAAACCGGCCAATGGCAATAAATGCTTATAAATTGCGGTTACTGCAAAACCCGGATTGGCGAAAAAACAGTTTGGATAAACGCAAAATATATATTTTGGGACTAGGAAAAGAACTCATAAAGAAAAACGTTTTCCGGCGATATAATAATAAATACATTCAGACGAATAGAAAACGGCATATGACAGACGTTTTTCCCGATTTACTGGATGCAACAGAACATAGAGTTGAACAACAAAACATTACCAGGGGGCTCTGCCATATGTGTCAAAGAGGAAAAGACAGAAAATCCAGAAAAATATGTATTAGGTGTAATAACTTTGTGTGCTTAGAACATTCAAAATCGGAGATAGTTTGTAAAAAATGTTAAAATGATATGTAGCTAGTAGTATTAGTGATTAGGGTATTTTGTATTTTTTCATGATGATTTTTGACTAATAAATGGTTAATAGTAAAACTTTAATAAAACTTATTTTCTATATATTTAATTTAAAGAAAAATACAGCATTTCTGCAATTTTACGCATGGGGTCTTCTCGGACCCCAGTTAGTCCTTTTCGTAAAATTTTGATGTCCGTCCCATGAAGGTTAATAAAGCTTGTAGTTTCTTATATTTAGAAATGTCTATATTATGGTTTGTATTTACCAACGTTTTTATTATTGAATAATGTGTCCATGTACTAGATGATTTAATAGTTTCCATCAATTCTTGAAAACAAGCAATTAAAACATTTTCGAAGAATGTCGAAATCTTATTTGTATTTCTCCAGTCCATAAACCGTTGATAGAGTCTTAGATTTTTGTGGCAAAATATTTTGAACTGCATTTTCTGCTTTCTCTGATATGTGTGGAGGAGCCGATGGTAATTCTTCTATATCGCTGATATCAGACATTTTGATAAATTATCGAAGGTTAGTTAGGTATCTACGAAAATTTAATACGTACTGATTTTGACATCTAAAATATTTACATAGGAACCTAGGATAAACGTCAAATGCACAGCACGTTTGATTGAATAATTATGGGTTTCTATTGATTAAAAATCTATATCGTAATGAAGAATCTGTATCGTAATGGTTATCATTATGAAACGGATTATGAGCATATAAGTGCATTGTTATAACACGGGTGTAGAAAAAATATATAATTACCGCTTCGTTTTTTACTGGTTTTACAATATGCCGTTTTTTACTACAGATCCTGTTTGTCACCGTTTTGAAATTAATCCCAAAGCGTACTTACAATTAACATAATTGTTTGAGTTCCACTCATTGAAAATTGTAAAGACAGTACACACATTCGTTATTTTTTAAATAATATTCAAAATTTTCTACTCACTCTTGAATAGTATAAACCATTTTCAAGTTTTACTACTAGACTTGAAACAGCAATAAACTGGCAAACCGACTCGGTTGTTATGAAAATAAAAAATCTTTATTTTTATTTATCGAGTATTGAATTGGTATAATCTCTGCCTCAACAAGTTTTTTTCTTGAAAACATAATACACAACATAGATACGTAACACATTTTCATTGAGGTTGTTATTTGTACGATGTATAATCTCCCCATAAAAATAATATTCTCGAAATTAAGTGCTTATCAAATTTATAGGGTCTTGATACAAATAGTGTTTTTTTATTGAAAACAATATCGATACGCGATTTAACGAACCAACATGATTATTAATTTTTGTCGATGAATTGAATAAACACCAATTATAAAATCTCAACTGCTCGATGATAATCATTTCGTTCTACAATTATATAAATAAATATCGGTATCGGTGATAAAAAAAAAACATTTTTCACAGTGTCCGTGTTTAAATATGTATACTGTTGGTATTCATCATCCCATCTTAACTAATATCATTATCGGGTTCTATATGTTCACTAATCGGTTCACAAAAAGACCAAACCACAAATTAATTACCATAAAACCTGTTATAACAAGCAGCTAGCAACGATTTTATTACCTAAAGTTAAGCTTCTTATGGTTCTTTTAGCAGATGCCCCATAATTTGGGCCTATTCTTTTTAACGAGATACCACGTAATTTGTAGTTTCATTTTAATCTCTCGTGTTGTTGAGAACTGATGATTCGGGTGGGGTCAGTGGCGGACGCTCTTTATATATTCTAATTAATAGGGCATTTATTGTAAAATATAAAAAAGTTTTGTCTCTAGGGCTGAATTCTTCTAAAATACGATTAGAGCCGTAATGGCGTGCAGATTTCTAAAGAAATCCGAAGAAAGTCTTTAACAGGACCATCTCAGAAAATGAAAACCAAGGATTGACAAGTCGACAAACCTAGCTAGAGACTTAGAGGTGCGCAATCGAAGAACAAAGAAAAATAACGTAAAGATATCGATGGTATTACCTTATAACAACTTCCTTACTTGTTGCTTCTTACATAAATTTTATAGTCTATTACTTAATGTCTGACAGCACAGTAGCCTCATTAAATATTCAAATAGAAAATTATCTCTTACAGAGTGATCCTAAGAATTTTACAAGTAAAAACTAAAATTCTAATGTAGGTGTCTGTATTGGTTATCTGTACATCCCTGTTTCAGCTCAAAAGACATTAGTGTGATAAAACTAGCTCCGTCAAGCTGGCACCCCCGGTTATATTTTTGTTACCAAAATGCTAGCACACATAAAGGGCACCTAGCACAACAATTTTTATAGCTAGCACACCAACAGCTTACAATAAAAATGCTTTGGAATTCAGGTAGGGCGAGGTTAACGCTAGCCCACTCCGGTTGGAATTTTTTCGCCAAAATGCTAGCACAAAGAAAATACACCTAGCACACCATTTTTTATAGCTAGCACACCAACAGCTTACAATAAAAATGCTTTGGAATTCAGGTAGGGCGAGGTTAACGCTAGCCCACTCCGGTTGGAATTTTTTCGCCAAAATGCTAGCACAAAGAAAAGACACCTAGCACAACCCAGCACAATTTTTTTAATAGCTAGTACATCAACAATGCTTTTGAATTCAGGGGGTGGGGGGCGTCTGTATGGTTACACGAATGAATGAAAATGTTGGATGTATTTGTCCCTAAACATCATTTTCCTATATAAAATGGCCCCTAAACAGATGTTGCCAGAGTGTGCGTGATATCTATATTTTCCCATCTAGCAGGGTATTTGATTAATTAATAATTAACTATTATTTAAATAATAATTATCTATTTATTTTCAATTAATGCTAAAAAACGAAAGGATACAAAAAACATTCACTCTTAAAAATAATTTTGTTAAAAATAATAGTAATTTTAATGAAACAAAATAATTAAATTCAACCATTTAGTCACGAAATCAGAAACAATCCGTGCACGAATAAGTTGCAAATTACGTCACACTATAAAAAAGGCAACGACAAACGTTTGCGTACAGACATGTTGGATAAATAAATGTCCAAAAAAGCGAAGCCGTGTTGGCTATGTACTTTGGACAAAGTTGTGCAATCTGGGAAGGGGCGGCTGAGATCCCTAAAAATGTTCCAATATATTGAGAATACATGTTTTAGACTGATCGTGGTTCACTGTAGTCCTTATTTAAAAGAAACACTCAAACTTTATATTTAAATTTGCCGAAGTTGATGGTTAATTAACCATTGTAATAATAACATAAATTTTGCATTTCACTATCAGATTTTTTTTAAATTCCCAGGTTAACGTAGAACGTGCAGCTTTTAATTATTAGAGCCGGTTAATCAGAGCTTCAAATATTCCTGTGGCATATCATAAGACACCAACACTACTATGTATTTTTCAAAGTTTTTAGTATGTAACTGGCAATGTATGTTTGTTCGGTTGCAATCTTACAACTCAGTTTTGAAGCAGATATATTCAACCGATTGATTTGAAATTCCGTATATACGTCTAGTTTGCATACCAATCCATGATTAGGTATGTGACGTCATTCTAAATTCAACATGGCGGATCACCAAAGTTGGTGGACTAAAGAAAGTGGACTATTTTTTTTGCTTTCTTACAATATGGTTATTAAATGGAAGGCAGCAAAATTGATGACATAGGTATTCTTATTTTTCTAAAAACTACATTAGACGACACAAAACTGTATAATTGCGAAATTTATATTATTTCAACAACATTACATGGTATTTAGTTACCCTTTTTGGTTCATTTTCAATCACTTATTTTTGGATTAAACTTTTAAGAATCGTTTTCAAATTGTGACATTTTTATGATATTTTAAATAAAAATTAGGATAATAACAACAATTGTTACTTAGACGTTACTTAGATACGGACTTAAAAGGGAAATTATCGGCACTGCCGGAGAGTTATCTCCGAAAAGATCCTACTTCATTTGGAATTTTTACCATATGAGTGGAATATTCCGAAAATTTTTCGTAACTACAGCTAGAAACATTTGAACCAGCAGTTATACATATATATTCAACCTATTCATTTATCCATTTATTTATTCATCGAGTAAGTATAGCGATTTTCTACTGACCTCCGTCCCACTCCCCAGAATTGAAAGTGTAGTTGCTGTGCTAGCTATAGAAAATGGTGTGCTAGATTGTGATAGGTGTCCTTCATTTGTGCTAGAATTTTGGCGAAAAAATTCCAACCGGGGGGGGACTAGCGTTAACCTGGCCCCTCCCGAATTCAAAATCATTTTTATTGTAAGCTGTTGGTGTGCTAGCTATAAAAGATGGTGTGCTAGGTGTCCTTTACCTGTGCTAGCATTTTGGCGAAAAAATTCCAACCGGGGGGGGACTAGCGTTAACCTGGCCCCTCCCGAATTCAAAATCATTTTTATTGTAAGCTGTTGGTGTGCTAGCTATAAAAAATGGTGTGCTAGGTATCCTTTATGTGTGCTAGCATTTTGGTAGAAAAAATCTAACCGGGGGGGGGGCAGCTTGACGGACCTGATAAAACTGAACAATGCCAGCAAAAGGATAAACAGTGCGGCAGTGGCGGAAATTACGATATTAGTTCATTTTGCTTATTTAATTAGATTCGGTCAACATTACAGTTGAAATAAAAATCATTCGTTTAGGCCTATTAACAAGTTACATTTTCATTTTTATTAAATTAAATTAATTAAAGGAAATATAGTTTAATTCTCATAATTCAAATTTATTGACAATGAATTAATGCATATTAAGTAAAGTAAACATACCATTTATAGGAAATATAAAATTCAATCTATAGTATCATCCTCTTCGCTGGCCATACAAGAATCATCCGGAGACTCGTCGGGAGAGATCACTATCGGTTCTATAGTTTGTTCTTTGCGGTTATCTAAAACCCAAATTTTCTCTTCCTCTTTAATTACATGGTTCACAGCATCTCTCCAGTTCTCTTCATTTATTGTTGTCAATCAGTACTTTATGAGTTCACGAACATCTTTCATTTTGAATGTTTTATTATGTCTAGCTATATAACCTTTCATTTGGGCCCATATTAACTCTATCGCATTTAATTCACAATGGTATGGCGGCAAACGAAGCACTGTTATCCCACGATTCTTGGCTATTTAATCAAAAACAAACTTTTTAAATTGTAGCTTGTGATCTGAAGCAATCTTTAAAAGTTATTTTTTCAACATATCATCTTTTACGATTAACCAGTTTCTAATATCAGCTTTTCTCCAAGAGGTAGATGGAAGATTTTCTGTTAATCGCGAATGATAAGTGGCATTGTCCATAACGATTACAGCATTATTTGGAATTAATTCGACCATTTGTGTAAAATATATCTGCAGTCATTTGTTCATGATAGTCTTTGGTTGATGTTGACTGAAACTCCAGTAAACCACCTTCAACGAACCCTTGATTGCATCCAATATGCGTTATTATTAGTCGGCGACCTTTACCGATAGGAGTTTTCAGTCCAGTAGATAAACCTTCTATGAAAGCTTGACGACTGGTTTGAATACTTTTGTCCTGCCATATGTTTTTCACTGAATGTCCTTCATTGAGCCGTGTCTCATCTAGATAATATATTTGCCTTTTGTCTTCTCTCCTGTCTGGAAGACGTGTAGAATGCCGATATGGCTTGCCTTGAATATTTAGACAAATGGTTACAGCCTTTAGCCGCATTCAAGATCTTGGACTGGATGATACTGAATGATGTTGAAGTCGATTACGAGAAAGTTGTTTCTTCTTTGCAGTTTTTGAATGGATACAAGTTATGTTTGAATGATGATAAACATTTGATGAAACTACTGCATTACATTGTTTTTAAGGCAGACCAGAAAAGCAATGACTTTTTGGAAATGGTGTCGATTAAACAATGGGAAATGATTTTAAAATCCATAAGCTGTGAGAGACTGAAAGAACTAAACAATATATACTGTTTTGTGTTTGCAATTCAGGCACAAAATGCGAACATTGAACGAGTGTTCTCATTAATGGGTGTGCAGTGGACAAAGGAGAGAAATATACTGTCCATAGCTTCTGTTAAGACTCTACTGGCAAACAGCTCAATCTGAAGAACACAGCGTGTAACAAAGTTTCATTACTTTGTTACGAAAGACCAGCAGTTGCTGAAAGCAATATCCAGCAATGAAAAGTACGAGCCGGTTCATATGGGTAAAACGATTTAATCATTAGATTTGATTTTCCTATTATATTTCTTTTTTGTGATTGAATATTTGTTGTATTTTTCTCATTTTTTCGAAAAGCTCCTGATTCCAATTTTCCCTGTTTTCCTGGCAGACAGCTAGAACTCCGTATATGTCAAGAACATTCCTGTCATCTGGTTACCCTACTACAGAGTATATGAAAGTAACCAATTTTATGATTGGATATTGTTCTCACTATGACCCTCTTAATTTCAAGCTCACTAGAGCTACTATTACGGGTGCTACCAAATTTTGGTTCAATTTTCGAGACATACATTTCGGATTGCTAGCACGTTGCGCCTTCGGAGTGTCTAGCGGTGGCTAATTTTATGATTAAATATTGTTCACAGATGAACCCTATTGATTTTCAGTTTACCAGAGCCTGGGTCCTGTAAATCCATATAAACCACATTTTTGCTTATTATGGGAGAAATGTTGGTAAATTAGCATGGTACAGCCTCCGAAGTACGGAAAAGTTAGTTTTAATATTTACATCAGTCATGTGTTTTGTTTCATTTGTCATCCGTCATGTGTTCTGTGTCACGTGTCATCTGTCATGCGTCATACTTAATCAAGATGGCGTACTTTCGATCTCGTAGTGGCTTTGCCCATCTGCTTCTGATCCTTTTTAGGTATCTGCAAATTATTGTGTCCTTAGTATTCCATTGACGACGACCATGAAGAACTTCTAAGCGTTGATGCCAACTTCAAACCATTAGTTAACGTTGCATTCAATTCTTAGAATGTTTTGAAAAGTCTTTCAATGCCTTTTATTGGAAGAAGAAGCTTGTCCTTGATTTCTTAATTGTTTTTCAAATTAAAATAAACAATTAGTATCGTTTTAATATTCCGTACTTAAGTTACAAGAATCCTGCACATAAAATCCATCAATTTGTTATGTCCATTAAGGTAATACGTGCTTTGATTCACGCTTACAAACAGTACGTGCGCTTAACGTTAATGTAATAACATTTATTTAAATTTTCTCTTCCTGAGAACTAAGAATAAACATAAATTCAGATTGTATATTATTTCATATTGATTTTCGGTCGTCTTCCCGGTTTACTTTCGATAGGTTTCCACTTAATAACTTTTTTAAACAGGGAAGAGGAATCTTTCATTTGTATATGTCCGTACCATATTAGTTTCTGTACTTTTATGTACTTTACTATGTCTTCTCTATCCATATGGGTCCTTATTTCCTGGTTAATGAGTGTTCGGTATTCGTTTTCTTGGTTAAGTTCATCAGGTCCTGTTGATTTATTTAGTTTTAACTGGTTTATAAGTTGTACATGTAGGTACTTCTTCATCTTTTGTCATATTATACCCCTCTTCGTTTTCTTCGTAAGATTATTTCTTATTTTTGTAGATATTAGTGTAAAGTGGTTTTTTCATGTTTCCTTGGATATCTTTGCCGTTGGTTTGAAGCAGTTATTTTGTTTCTTGATATATTCGTATAGTTTTTTATTGTCTTTGTTATATAATTCTATTTCAACCATCTGTTGTGTAACCCATTTCGTTTTCTTTCTTTTAAACAGCTTTGTGGCTTCTTGTTTTTCTTTTGTGTATTGGTTGAAATCGGTTCCTTAATTTCTTCTTATCTATTTGGCTCTAGCTTTCTTTTTTGTTATACTTTTTATCCTTTCGATCTTTCCTTCTCTTTTCTGTCTAAAGTTTCTTCTACGTTTTTTATTATAGTTTTTCTAATTTTTGTCCTTTTTGAATAACTTTAGTTGCATTGCTTCTGAGTATTTTCTTGTTATTTCGCTGTAGGCCAGTTTACAATCGCCAATGTTCAGATTCCAAATTTCTCTATTACCATTTCGACGATAGGAGAGTGGGAGGTAACTTTTGAATAGCACCGTATAAAATCATCGATAAAAATATTTTTATTAGACAAATTCCACAAATTATAACTACAAACTTGACGTGTTCTAATAGCTCCTGTTTCTTGTTGCTTTGGATATGGATATAAAAAATGTATTTTTTCTACGAATTCTATTGAAAGTATGTAGGAATGATTATTAGTAGGTGTGACTTTTCCGAGAATCCTTCAGGCGAAAGAGTAGGAAGTGTGGATGTCGTATAGCACGTTTGTCTAGACGTATCCCTTCCAATACACCTTTCAAAGGTCATTATCAACAAAATAATAAAAATGAGTAAATCGTTAACCACAAAACGTTACAAATTACAGTAGAGATGCCTGAAGGATATGAATAACTCATGAGACACGGAGAATATAGTATAGAAGTAAGCAGAGACTGGCTGTGAATATAAAATAAGTCGATGGTAGTTTTACAAGAAAGAAAATAGTTTTTTGGAACAAATAGGCTACTAAGTATGAAAAAAACTGAAGAAGTTACTTGAAATTGATGAAATAACTGAAGATGTATTGGAAGCATGCGCCTAGCCAGCCCCTGGAAGCAAAAATAAATTAAATAATTTTTAAATATTAATAAACAAAAAATTAAATCTAAAATATACATATTTTTCTGTTCTGCATATTTTTTTTGTTATCTGTTTAATATATTTTGTTTGTTATTGTGGTCATTTGGTTGCTTCTATGATCATTTTAAAATTAATTAATAACCTCTAATAAATACAATTAATCGCGTGTCCTTTGTCACTAAAATATATTTCATCAGCAAAAAACAAAGCTGTTTGAAAAACTGACATAGTAGTGCTAAATATATATTAATAGCGAATTCGAGCTATGCATTGGTGCACACCAGAATTGTCCAACACCATAATTGGATAAAAAAGGGTGTTCGATTTACTGTCAGGATACGTCAATTTTTAGTGTTCGATTCAACCACTGAACACAATCGGACATTTTTGATAAAAATGGTAAAAAAATTGTCACCTTCTTTTTGTTTTCATTTATAGTCCGTTTTTAAAAGGCATGTAGTAATAAATCACTCTTTTTGGCCGGAACCATAGGCGTACCACATTTAGTCATTTAAAAAAAGTTAAGGCTTCTAAAATTATCTCATTTCCGAAAATAACCGTTTTGTAATATTATTTAAAATGAAATTTCAAATTATCAATAATATAATAAACTGTGGATTATATCACTGACATCAATTTTCCAGAAAATTTATTATTATGTATAAAAGGGCGTAGACGAGTCCCTCCACTAAGCTCCAGGTAGTTATAATCCTACATACAATAAATAATAAAATAAATGTTAATAACAATTTTATACAAATACATATATATATATATATATATATATATATATATATATATAATTATTTGATTTTCTTTAACCTTTATATATAAATTTTTTTTCCATTTTTCGTGGGCATCAGGTTAATAGTAAACACAGTATCAGTTTATGTTTTAATTTGACGTTTCGCTCCCTCAATTTGGAGCATTTTCAAAAACTTCACATATCGATGTTTTACAATAAAATGAACAAGTTTAAACGATTAAAATTGAATGTAGATATACAGGTGATAAAAACTGGTAGTTAATAAAATAATTTCATAAACAAATAAAATCGAAAGTACATGCTTCAGAAACAATTCATTTGCAGTATACAAGGGACAGTTAAATAGTTGATGTTATTATTATAATAAATTATAATATATCTGGCTTAGATTTTTGATATCTTGTTTATCGTTTACTACATTGTTCTCTTTTTTTATATGTATCATTTCTTTTATTGTTAGTTTTTTGTAATTAGAGTCTTGGTTTATTATTTTAGTATTATTAAAGTCGAATTTATGTTTTTCATTTTTCTCATGTTTATGAAGTGCAGTGGAGGCGTTTTTTGTATATTTATGGCCATTGAGTCTATTTTCAAGGTGTTGGGTTGTCATACCTATATATTTTTTAGGACAGTCTAAACATGGTATTGAGTATATGACGTTAGAATAAATACGTCAAAAAAATCTAACGTCATATACTCAATACCATGTTTAGACTGTCCTAAAAAATATATAGGTATGACAACCCAACACCTTGAAAATAGACTCAATGGCCATAAATATACAAAAAACGCCTCCACTGCACTTCATAAACATGAGAAAAATGAAAAACATAAATTCGACTTTAATAATACTAAAATAATAAACCAAGACTCTAATTACAAAAAACTAACAATAAAAGAAATGATACATATAAAAAAAGAGAACAATGTAGTAAACGATAAACAAGATATCAAAAATCTAAGCCAGATATATTATAATTTATTATAATAATAACATCAACTATTTAACTGTCCCTTGTATACTGCAAATGAATTGTTTCTGAAGCATGTACTTTCGATTTTATTTGTTTATGAAATTATTTTATTAACTACCAGTTTTTATCACCTGTATATCTACATTCAATTTTAATCGTTTAAACTTGTTCATTTTATTGTAAAACATCGATATGTGAAGTTTTTGAAAATGCTCCAAATTGAGGGAGCGAAACGTCAAATTAAAACATAAACTGATACTGTGTTTACTATTAACCTGATGCCCACGAAAAATGGAAAAAAAATTTATATATATATATATATAATTTGAAAAAAGATATTTGCCAACTTATTTGTAATGAATATTTTTGTGGGGATGTGGCAATAAGACTCCAGAGTAAATTCTTCAAGATATTTATTCCCGAGCTTTCGAATGATTTTCATTCATTATCAAGGGCTATAAATAATTGGTCAATGTTATCATTAATAATAATTAAATGAAATAATGAATACTTACATAAAATCTATAGCGAATTTTGGAATGAATGTAAATTTTTATAATAAACTCTTTTAAACATAATTCAATGAAAAATTCAAAAAACAATATGACAATAAACAAAATATTTGATCTTGAACTACTACAATTTTTATTTTTTAATCATAAAATTAAAGATTGTTATGAATCTTCTGTTCTTTTTTCATAATCTAAAAGATATGCATAGATAACACTAAGGTTATTTAAATCTGTTTTTTTATTTATTACATAATTTTGTTCTGCAATATATGTTGTTTCCAAAAAAAGGCGTTTTCTATAATTACTTTCTATTGCTAAGACTTTGGCAGATTGATAATCCATAGAATGGCCTTCATAAAACACGTGTTCCGCTAAAGCACATCTATCAGGATATAATCTACTGTCACTTTTATGAGAGGCGATTCGATTGGTTAGCGATCTTTTACTGTGACCAATGTATTTCTTATTACAGATATTGCAAGGAATCTCATAAACTATATTAGTTAATTTAGTAGTAGGAGTCTTGTCTTTGATCTTACTGAAAATTGATTAATACGAAACGAAGAAAACAGTGACATTTTTACTACTAATATTACATCTCCAACTTATATTTCATTTCCATATATAAAATCTATCACACCTAAAATTTCTGGAGTATTCAAACCACATAATATCAAAATTGCGAATAAACAATGTGTTACAATAAAATCAATTTTCAGTAAGATCAAAGACAAGACTCCTACTACTAAATTAACTAATATAGTTTATGAGATTCCTTGCAATATCTGTAATAAGAAATACATTGGTCACAGTAAAAGATCGCTAACCAATCGAATCGCCTCTCATAAAAGTGACAGTAGATTATATCCTGATAGATGTGCTTTAGCGGAACACGTGTTTTATGAAGGCCATTCTATGGATTATCAATCTGCCAAAGTCTTAGCAATAGAAAGTAATTATAGAAAACGCCTTTTTTTGGAAACAACTTATATTGCAGAACAAAATTATGTAATAAATAAAAAAACAGATTTAAATAACCTTAGTGTTATCTATGCATATCTTTTAGATTATGAAAAAAGAACAGAAGATTCATAACAATCTTTAATTTTATGATTAAAAAATAAAAATTGTAGTAGTTCAAGATCAAATATTTTGTTTATTGTCATATTGTTTTTTGAGTTTTTCATTGAATTATGTTTAAAAGAGTTTATTATAAAAATTTACAACTATTCCAAAATTCGCTATAGATTTTATGTAAGTATTCATTATTTCATTTAATTATTATTAATGATAACATTGACCAATTATTTATAGCCCTTGATAATGAATGAAAATCATTCGAAAGCTCGGGAATAAATATCTTGAAGAATTTACTCTGGAGTCTTATTGCCACATCCCCACAAAAATATCCATTATATATATATATATATATATATATATATATATATATATTGATCTATATATATGATATTAAATACTTATTTACTTACTTTTATAGATGATATTTATATGTAGATGTTTATTATTTAGAATTTTTGTTTAGTTTGGCTAGCTCAGTTTGTTATTAATATTTGTTTGGTAATTTATTTTAATTTGGTTGTTCGGGAGCATGAAATCCTTTTTCTCTTTGAGTCCTGGCTTATTATATTGTTGTAATTGTTTAAATAAAAAGAAAACACATTATTTTGAAATCAATTTAATTTTAAATTTAATATTTTATATATTTGATAAAAATAATATGAGACGCCACTGGTTGTATTGTATCTACTTATTTATTTTAATCATTTTATCAATTCGCATGCGTGAAAAAACTAGTCATGCGCTTTAGCATAAAAAGAACAATTCTTACACTAAAGAAGCATCTATTCATATTATACCAAGTTTGTTGAAGATGCAGACAAATGAATGGTTCAAACACATAAGAGAATTTATATATAAATCATACATATATATGATACAAATTGCCGTGGGAAGAAAATAGTTATATACATAGATAGAAATATAGGAATTATATACAGATGGGCATAGTTATTACATTATGAAATTTCAATCACCAGATTTATGCAATTACAAAATGGCGTAAGTACATATTTTAATTTATTTAAAATTCGGCCTTTTATTAATTTTAACGATTTATGCGATGAATACACTATATAAAGTCTGTTTCTTTCTTTTTTAGATCGATCATATTTGCAAAAGTTTATCAATTTATGAAATTAAGTACTTATTTGAGTAATTTGAGTTTTTACTCGGATTATTGGCCAATAATGATTTAAAAACACTGACCTGTTGCTCTTGAATTGGGATGAAAGTCTCTGGATCCCAGGAACACTCCGCTGAAGCTCCAAAAAACCAAAATTGATGAAAATTTCGTAGATTCTTGCCGAAAAACTTGATACAATTGACTGTGAGTATTACTAAGATTGTATTTAATGGTACTTTATAGGTTTAAATGTCTTAAACCGGGAATTTCTTGAAATTTCAGGAACACCATCACACACACTCCTCGCTTCTTGACACCAGCTTCCCTTATTTCTTAAGCGTCCCCTCGATTCTCTACTTTTTTCTTTTTCAGGTCACTATTTCAAAGTTTATTTGTTGATTCACAATTTGTTCTGTCATATTTTATAACCAATAAAATATTGTCTTTTGCAATCAGATTAATTGAAACTTCTTTCACTTATTAAAAAATTTCATACATACACTCTTTTACATTATTAGTTCATTTATAGAGTTCCTATGAGTTTTTTCATCATACAAATAAATTAAAATTGGTTATACATAGATACATTTACATGGTACAACATTCAATATTGTTATTGATAGTATATCCTTGTTACACTCATATTAATTATACATAAATATAAATTCTCTTATGTTATTTGTCTAAACTCTTTGCATTATATTATTTATAATAAACTTTAACAAATTACTATTTATTGATTCAATGTTTATTTTATTTACCATATATAATTTGTCTATATGTCATTATTTATTTATCTATGAAAATCTATTGAATTCTATTCTATTCAATATTTGTATTTGTTTTTTATTCTTAAATTAATGATTATAATGAATTATCTATAATAATATTTGTATTCTAATGTAACTACTTATATCTAAAATTCTCTTGACTTGACTATATAATTATATCTTTTTTAGGTGAACAGCTGGTTATGGTATGGAAAATATTCTTCGTCTTAGGCAACTTTATTTACATCATTACATTGATTAGGCAATCTCTATATTTTGTATTATTATTGAGGTAATTCCTTATTTATTATATTGTTATAGGCTATTATTTAATATATCTTTATTTGATATGTTGTTTAAATTAAGAAAAGTGTTTCCTTTTTACCTGTTTTCTTAAATTATATTATTTTCATATATTTTAATACTAGCAACATATTTTTATAATACTAATTCTCTTATTATCTATGATATCTGGTTCAATATATATATATATATATGTTTATATATCATCATCATCATCATCATCATATGCAGCTTATTCAACCATTTTGTTATGGTGTAGCCTCCCTTTACATATTTATATATTCCACTTCCATGTGGGCCCATTGTTGTCTATTGCTACCTATGCGGCCCCAAGTTGACCCTGCGAGTTTCTTTATGTCGTAGTCCCATTTTAAGTTGGGGCGTCTTCTTGGTCTTTTCACGCCTCGGGGATACCATTGCGTTATCTTTGTGGTCCATCTATCGTCTGTCCTTCTAGCGAGATGCCCCGCCCATTGCCACTTTAGGGATCTGATTCTATTTATGACATCTATCACTTGGGTCTTTTGTCTGATCCAATCAAGCCTTTTTCTATCTCTCCCTGTTATTCCAAGCATGCATCGTTCCATAGACCTCTGCGTTACCTGGAGTTTTCTAATGATATCAGCTTTCAGGGTCCAGGTTTCACAGCCGTATGTTAATACTGGTAGTATGCACTGATCAAACGCCTTCTTTTTCAAACGGAGTGACATTCTAGACTTGAAGATGATAGAGTTCTGTCCAAATGTTCTCCATGCTAATTTGATTCTTCTGTTTATTTCTGGAAGTAGAGAGCCTGATATGTGTATTAGTTGACCCAGGTATATGTATTCCTCTACTATTTCCAGGGCAGTGTCATTAATTGTTATTTCGCACAAGAAATAACAATGTTTATATATATTAACATAGAGTAAAACAACACCCTGTATACCGAACATAAAATAAAAAAACTACTTATTTCAAGAAATAAAAATTTTTGAAATTTCAATTTTTTTAAAAAAGATTATCTAAAAAAGGAGACAATCTGTACCATATACTATTCAATAGAGAAAGCATCTAACTGTATAATTTAAAATAAGATTTAAAAAAAAACATTTGTGAAATGAATTAACAAAATCTCTATAAACCTACAAGACGGAATATTAGAACGTTGTTACATATACAAATGGAAATGATAATCCTTTATTTTTATTGTCAAGGTAAATAAATAGTGAGATTCTTTTTAAAATGAATATTAGGGTTTGAAGGACATGTAAATAAGATTTTATAAATATTTAAAAACATAACGATATAAGAAGTAAACTGAAAAACATTAATTCTATGGAATGTGACATTTATTGAACGGTTTGACGTTATGAACACATATTTTGTAAATTTGAAAATGTCATTTTGTAAACTAAATGAAATATAATTTAAGAGACACAATATGAGTTAAAATCATTAAAGAACCTTAAAACAAAGCGTTTTCAAATGATAGATGGACAATTCACTATTTGAAATGAAATCTATAAAGAAAAGTTTTGATAACCAAATCTGATTGGTGGAATGTATTCAACAAACTTTTAATCTGCGACAAGTAGTTGTTAATAATAAAAAAATTGAAGGAGAAAAGTTGTTGATTATACAGACTATTGACTAGGTAAATTTTTTTTTGGGTGGTAGAAAATTTGAGAAGCAGCAAAATTTTGGGAATTAAGAAAACTTTTCGAAAAATAAGATATTTGGCATCAAAATTCAGAAAAGAGAGATACATTGTACTTATGATATGGTAGATTATATATTTAAACAAGCAGATGTAGAAACTAAGAAACAATTTGGTAATTATGTTTGAATACTAACCGTATAATTGATATATAATACTTGATTAATATTTGTATGGTGGAATGGATATATCCACCATACCTTTTAGAAAGCTTTTGATTATGTAATTGGACTGAAATGTATTGATGTGGACGGGACATAGCATTGATTCCTGTTTTTCTGTAAGCTGGACCAGTGATGTGACAATTTCCAGAAGGTAACCTAAAATAAAGTAAAGGATAATTGAAGTGAATTACTATACAGGAATAAGGTATTTAGACTATTTTCATTATACATAAAAAAGTTTGAATAAAACTTACCAATTTAGTAAAAAAAATTGAACTTTGGTATTAAACAAACATTTACAACCATTGTGTTTCGCCATTTTGATATAATAATCGTTTATATAGAAGTTTCAGTATTATAAGATTTGTATTAAATGTTGCGTATTTTAGATTTGTATATAGAGATAATTTTTTCATGTGAGAACGTGATTTTGTTTGAATGAGTGGTCATAATAGATAGTAGGTTTTTTATTAATTTGTGTCTTGTAAAAGAACAATGTATTTGTCTATTCAAAATATTAAATAACGTTCTTTCTAGTTTGAAGAACATTGTAAAATTGTTTTTGATACATTTTATTTCTTTGTGGTGATGGCTCCATCTAGTTTGAACCGTTGGTAGTTTAAACTGACATCTGTGAATAGTAAAAAGGTTCAACTTGAAACACAGGACCGACTTAAGAATTTATTACGTATTATTAAACAAGCAAGTACATTTTTATTAACAAAATTTCTATGAAGACAGAGATATTTAATCAAATTTAGGCGCTCACACTATAAATTGAATTTTTGTTTCTCTATACCTGAACCCTACTCTGAGGTTAAAGAGTTTCTCATGTTTTAAAATATAACCATTTTAGTAATAAAATTTTAAATTTTTACAATATACCGGGCAAATCAAAACTAAATATAAACTAAACTAATAATAACTATAAATCATTATTTCTCTCCCCGTTCTATCCAGTTAAACATGTCGGCCCAACGTAGGGCAAATTAGGGAAAGTATATTTGTTTTGAAACATTTAAATTACACACCTTACATATCAGTTTAATATATATATATATATATATATATATATATATGTTTATATATATATATATATATATATATATATATATATATATATATATATATATATCCAAACCAACCCCATTTGCCGATTATTTAACCAATTATATTTTCAATTTACAGTTCATCTGTTCTGGAGAAACTGCTGTGTTGATTGATTTCCCCATTATTACTGTTATTTGTTATTATTTTTTACCGTTATTGATAACTGGTGTTTATTTCTGTTCATCTATACAAGTTCTCTTCTCATCACACGAGACAAACACTTAACTACACCTTCCAACTATATAGTGTTCCAACCAAATTCGACCAGATATGGAGGACTTATCACCATCTAAGCGACCTAAAGTTGGCCCATTGTCGCTGAACGAAAAAAATCTGATATTAAATTGCTATTCCTCGTTGAAGATCGAAGAAATTAGAAGAAAAATCATGAATTTGACAGGAAGTGTTGATGAAACTGTGGAGATTACTGCAACAATGATGGGTGTTTCAAAAACAACAATTTATAATTTAATGAAGGAGAAAAAAAATGGAAACATCATAGCCCCAGCAAAGTCCCCAGGCCGACCCAAACTTGGAATGGATGACGACTTGAAGAATGGAATAAGGCGTAAGGTGCATGCTTTTTTCTTTAGAAAAGAGATCCCAACTCTCTCCAAAATTATGGCTTCGATTCAAGAAGATTCAGATTTTCCGAAAATGTCTCGAAGTACATTATGGAAAATGTTGAAGGAACTTGGATTTGAATATAAAAAAAATTATCGGAACGCAATGTTGATTGATAGAGACGACATTGTCATTTGGAGGAGGAGTTATTTGCGCAATATTCGGAAAGCAAGACTAGATCAAAAACGAATTTATTATTTGGATGAGACTTGGTTAAATGAAGGTCATACTGTTTCAATGTTTTGGCAAGACACGAATGTCAAAAGTCGGAGGCAGGCAGCTCTTGAAGGATGGTCAACAGGCCTCAATCCACCAGCATGAAAAGGACGTCGACTCATCATTACTCATATCGGAAGTGCCGAAGGTTTTGTTAAAGGTGGATTATTATGAAGATATGGATGCAGACGTTTTCGAAGAATATTTCTCACAAATGTTCAAATGTTAGATCTAATTCCAACGGGCTCAGTCATTGTTATGGATAACGCAAGTTATCACTCCAGGTTAGTGGAGAAATTACCTTCAACTGCATGGCGTAAACAAGATATCCACGATTGGCTAACCATGAAAAATATTGAATACCCAGATAACCCGCTGAAATATGAGCTCTTGCAACTGGCCAATTTACATACATACAAATATAGTAGATACGTTGTAGATCAAATGGCATCAGTGCGTGGTATAACGGTGCTGAGGTTTCCTCCTTATCACTGTCAACTCAATCCCATAGAATTAATATGGGCCCAAGTGAAAGGGGAAGTTTCAAGAAAGAATATGACATTCAAAATGAGTGACGTAAAAGTTTTATTCGAAGACGCGTTAGGTAACGTAACCAAAGAAAACTGGAAGAAATGTGTTGAACACGTGATACAAGAAGAACTAAATATGGGAAATGGATCATATAAGTGAACACATGATTGAACCATTTATAATCAATGTTAATAATGGAAGCTCAACAGAATCGTCTGATTCTGATATATAGACTATGTTTGTGTTAGTTATTACTATTATTTGTTAGACTTTTTTTTATAAATATTACATTAATTCGTACTTTATTCGTGCATTTTTCTTTTTTCCTCTCCTATTGTAAACGGTATATTAGTAGTAAAGTTGATACCTACTGCAAAAAAATTGCTATTTTTTATATAATATTTTATGTTTATTGTTTATTCATAGGAACACAAAAAAATGTGTTTTTATTTTGTGAACTCTTTTGAATAGTTTTCGTAATTATAATTTCATAGTGCCTTCATATTCATATACCAAGTTTGTTTTGTCCTGATTGCACGCCTCTGAGGATTAAATTGTTTATTTGTTCATTCAAATACAATAGAGCGACCCTTTCAATACAATAGGCGACCCAACCGAATACAGAGTTACGGGGTGTCTACCTGAAATTCGTAACAAATGAGAAATTTTAGTATAAAATTAGATAAACTTCGGAGATATTTTATTATACACCCTGTATCGGTTTGCATACCTAATGAGCTTCTATTACTCCATGCCTTTTGAAAACGGACATTATGAAAATTACAAAAAAATTGCTATAATTTTTTTTGCGGAGAGAAAAAAAAATTAATTCCTTCAAATGTGAAATTAGCAGATCCTAATTTCCACATTCCTTCTCAAATTGACATACTTTCAGAAGCTGATATTTATTACAATCTGATAAATGGTAGTATAATGAAAATTCAAAAAAATTCCTTGACACTAATTGATACCAAGTTAGGTTATATAGTGAGTGGTCATATTCCTAGAGAAGCTATTTCATATGTTTGACAAGGTGATAGTTCAGATAATGGTTGTTGTCTCTTTCTTCTACTGATAAGTTGTTGCAACAATTCTGGGAAATAGAAGAAATTTCCCCAAAAAATAAAATTCTTAGTCCTGATGAACAGTTAGCTGAGAATATCTACACAAATAGTATACAAATTCTAGAAAATGGTTCCTTTCAGGTGGATTTTTCTTTAAAAAGTTCAAATGAACATTCAAAGTTAGGTTATTCCTATTCCATGGCGAAAAATAGATTTCGCAATTTAGAAAGGCGTTTTAAGAAAAATCCTAGTTTATTCAAAGACTATAAATCCTTTATAGATGAATATGTTTTATTAAGCATGCTAGATATGTTCCTTTGAAATTGATGAATGAGTTCCAAGAAAATAAATATTTCCTTCCCCACCATTATGTGATTCGAGAAGATAGTAGTTCGACTAAGTGGAGAGTAGTGTTTGGTGCTAGCATGAAAAGTTCTTCCAATGTTTCGTTAAATCATATCATGGTAAAGGGTTTCACAGTTCAACAAGAACTATTTGATATTCTTTGTCGTTTTCGTATGCTTAATTTTGTGCAGACTTGTGGTATACAAAAAATTTATCGAATGATTAGATTGAATCCAAATCAGATATTCCAAAAAATATATATTAGGGCGCGAAAATCCTACAGATCCTCTAAGATGCTTAGAACTACTAACTGTTACATATGGCACAAATAATGCTCCATATTAAGCTACTCGTACACTGAATGAGTTAGCTTAGAGAAATAAAGAAAACTTTCTCTTAGCTTCTAATGCCATTCTTTCTCAGTGTTATGTTTATATTTTATCAGGAAGTGATTCTATAGATAAAAAATAATTCTCAAGAAAGTGATTAATAAAAGAAAAGTTCTTCGAATAAAGTGTTTCGTGGGATCCAAATTTCGATCAATTTTTAGTAAAACGTCCTAAAAATCTGATTACTAAAAATGCTGTGTTATCCCAAATTGCACAGATGTTTGATCCCTTAGGGTTTATATTTCCTGTCCTTGTAGTAGCAAAAATTCGAATGCAAAATATTTGGTTGTCAAAATTAGGTTGGGATGATGAATTAAAATCTGAACTTTCATGTCAGTGGACAAATTTTATTTCACATATTCATGAATTTTCTCAAAAATAAAATTTTGAAAATTGAATTTCATGGGTTTTCCGATAGCAGCTTAAAGGCATATGGTGCTGTTGCTTATATTCGTGCATTCTACGACAATGGTTTGATTTCTTGTAATTTTATAGTTCCATAAAGTAGAGTAACTCCTTTAAAAACCATTACACTTGAGTTATGTGCTGCAGTCTTATTAGCAAATTTGATTATTAGAATAATTTCAATTATTGAAAATAAAATTCCTACCTTTACTACAAATTTGTGGACAGATTCTCAAATAATCTTATGTTGGCTAAAATCACATCCTTCTAGGTGGACAATTTTTGTGTCAAATAGAGTTTCTGAAATTCAAAATTTGAGTGTTTTTAAATGAAACTCAAGGTCTCTAGTTAATTCCACAATATAATACTTGTATTATATTGTGGAATTAACTAGAGACCTTGAGTTTCATTTAAAAACACTAATATGAGCATATTCCACGAAGTAAGGGTCGAGACAGTAAATTTCAAAATTTGACTTCAAACTGTCAGTGGCGGCACATAGATTCAAAAATTAATCCTGCAGATTTGATTACTAGAGGCTTCCCTCCAAAGGACATAATTAAAACGTCGTTGTGGTGGCATGTACCACAGTTTCTAGAAAATCCACATGTCGATTCTCATCAAACGAAATGAAATATAACATTCCTGAAGAAAGAAATATTAACGTTTCATTACTTAATACTAAACAGGATACTTTGTTAGATTTTTGGAATGCTCTATCTTCAAACTATTCATCGATTGTTAAATTGAAAAGAGTTGGTGTTCTTTGTTTAAGATTCTTGAATAATATCTAAATCAATCATCAGAAGAATTTAGGTCTTTTAACTGTACAGCGAGACATGTCTCACTGTTGGGAATATTTTTGTTCTTAAATTTTATAGCTGTTTTTTTAGAAAATATAGGATCCAAGGAAAGAAAAATTGCCAATTGAGAAGATGAAACTATGAGGGAGGCAGTAGCAGTTGTTATAGCTGGTAGGAGTCTAAGAAATGTTGCTGCCTCAAAGGTAATTCCATTTCAAATCTTAGCTAGATACGTTAAGAAAGCTATAGAGGCAGACGAAATTCGCGAAGTCAGGAAGTCTCCAAACTACTCTGTAAATAAAATATTTACTGATAAAGAGGAAGCCTCTCTAGTGAAATACGTAGTTAACTACTCCAGGATGTTTTACGGATTATCTGTAATTGATTGTAGAAGCCTCGCATTTGAGATGGCCGTTGAAAACAATAGAAAAATTTCTGTAAAATGGCGCGCAAATAAATGGTTTCGATGTTTTCGCCAAGGTCATAAAGCTCTTTCACTCCGAACACCAGAGAGATGTAGTCTGTCCCGAGCAATGTCGTTTAACCGTCACAATGTGTCCATTTTCTATGAGAATTTCAAAATATTCTACAGTATGAACCCCATTTTTGCAGACGGGACGAGAATTTTCGACTTGGATGAGACATCAACGATGACTGTGCAAAAATCCAGTAAAGTACTGCGAGAGGTTCCAAGTAGGTAAACAAGGTTACAAGTGGAGAAAGAGGAACAAATGTTACTACTTGTGTCATAGTCAGCGCTTCAGGTCAATATTTTCCCCCAGCAATGTTTTTCCCGAGAGTCCATTTTCAGAATAACATGACCAACGGAGCCCCGCCTGGAACATTGCGCCTTGCTAACCCCAGTAGATGGATGAACTCCGATTTATTCTTAGAAGTCATGTGGCATTTTATTATGTGAACCAGTAGTTCTAAGAAAACTCCATCGCTGGTGATAAGTGACAACCATGAGAGCCATCTAAATGTTGCCGTCCTTTACCTTGCTAAGAATAATGGGGCAACAATTTTGAAGCTGCCGCTACACTCGACAATTAAGATGCAACCATTAGATGGTGGCGTATTTAAGCCATTTTCCACTGCGTATAATGCAGCAATCGATAGCTGGATGATGCAACATCCTGGTAAAACATTTTCTATTTATGAAGTAGCATCAGCTGTTTGCATTGCTCATCAAAAGGCAGTAACGCCTGATAACATTATAAATGCATTTAAGAAGTGTGGAGTTTATCATTTTGATGCAGATATTTTTACAGACGTAGATTTCATTCCTAGCGCTGTAACCGATCGCAAGCTTCCAGAAGTTGAAAACAAGAATGAAGTGAATTTTCTAGAAACATCTTCAGAAGCTCTGCGCCAAATTCAGAAGTTACGTCCCAGAGAACTGAAGGTGTTGTCCAAAAAGCGCAAGATAAAAAGATTTTTAAAAGTCCTGAAATGTTTGAAGGATTTTCTAAAGCATAGGTTCGTTAGATGACCAATAAGCGAAAGAGAGGAAAAAACATTATAGCCACCGTCACTCCTGAAAAGGTGGCAATGCAAAAAAGAAGCATAGTCCGGGCTAGTCGCAACTCTAAGAAGATTAAATCTCAAGTGTCAAAAGTTGAAAAAGTAAAAAAACAAGTAGTATTTGAGGATTCAGAAAGCTCAGATGACGAACCAATATTAGACTCGTCATCTGGAGATGAGTGCTTTGCCAGAATTAACCCAGATGGCTTTGAAGACTTACATAAAGATCCAGTTGAAAATGATTTTGTACGCGTGGAATTCGCTAACAAATGACTAAAACGAAAACTTTATGATGTTGGGAAAGTTATTAAAATCAATGCGTCAACCCAAGAATATGAAATAATGTTTTTAAGAAATCAAAATTAGATAGTAGCGGAACAAATAGATTTGTGTACCCGAATATTCCTGATATATCTATGGTTCCTATTTCAGATAGTTTATCATGCCACCTCCACACCAGTTGGTCATACAAGCAGACAAAAAGCTTCATTCACTTTTGAAATTAAATATTCGTTAGATAATTTCATCTTCTTCTTAAACTTAGAATTAAATTTTGTTTGTAAAAAGTTAAGTTTGATAAATATTTTTTCAAAAACAAAAATCTCTATTAAAATTCGGTGAAATAATTCATTTAAATTTACAATACATATATACTGTCTCATTGTAGGACACATGCTGTCTTAGTGTTGGGCATTATATCCACCAGTGCGAAAAAAATCTTACTTTACATTTTTATATGCTAAAATATCTAAACATGAGTATTTTAAGAATTTACCCTAAAAATCGTTATAGAAAACCGTAATGTATGATTTAGTTTTCACAAAATTAAGTTTGACGCAAAAATATGAATTGTCCATCTATTAGAACAAACTGTTGGGAACTCTACCTTACCTTTCTGACTGTTGAAAATCAAATCAGCTCTCATTGGGTGGAAAACTACCAAATTTGGTAATTTCAAGAAGCAAAGGAGGCTTTAAATAGACAAATAATAAGTACGTTTTGTAAAAGAAAAGTAGCTGAAGAGCTAGTAGAAAGGCTTTCTAAAATTATAAGAGTTGTTTTAAAAGAAAACTTCCAGTCAACAATAACCACCTAGGATATTAAATATATACGAAGCAATATGTACAACGCCCGCCAGAAAAATTTTCCACGGTTTGGTGAAACAACTAGACATTATGCGCAATCTGCAGAATTTTTAACAAAGGAGGATCTAAGACAAGAGTTAATAATATTGACCCTTACCATTTATTATGGTAATGGACAATAAATATCAATATCATGTACAATATACAGGGTTCATATTCACGCAGCTTTGAATATTAAGCAGGTACTGGTTTCCTAAGATGCGATTTCGCTTAAATTCCAAGTGAAAAAGAATTGGATAATTATTTATCCTCTTATTTGAAGCTACATGCATCCATAGGTAAAATAATACATAGATTTCCTTGTTCAACATACTACACGAAAGAAAGTAACAATTTTTTTAAAAAATGCTGTTCGTTATGACATATTATTTTTTACTGTCAAAATGCTAAAGCTATATCTGCCTGCATTCACTACACGTTTTTGTTGGTATAAACTCAAGTGGAATTATAATTTATTAATTTCACCACCAAGTTTTGTGTAACTTAATTATCTTCTCTGTCCCATCTTGTAGTACAATAAACAACTTTACAAAAGCTGATGCATACATTGCCAATAAGTTATCAATTTCCAAGAACCAATGACATATCAAGGAATAGAAATCCAAAATTATTGTAGAATTGCATTCCAAATTTCAATAATTACATTTTTAGTGTTTTTAAATGAAACTCAAGGTCTCTAGTTAATTCCACAATATAATAAAAGTTATTGAAAATTCTAAAAAATTGACAATTGTTTTGATAAATCAATATCATCGTCAGAATGACAGAAGTTACATTTCATTTGATGCCTACCTGATGTTAGTAATCATTTTTGGCTAGACCAAGAAGTGACCTAACTTGTGATTTGCTTAATATATGTTTATAGAAAAAAGAAGAAGATGTGATATTACAAATATTGAAGCTTAGATATTATTAGCCCTATGGTGATATCCTGGATATCATTTTTCCAATTAAGATCAGTATAAATGTGCAATGATATAGAAAACCAGGAAAACTATATCTGCTGATCTTTACAATTATCACTTAAGAAGACAGTTTATTAGTGGAGAATTCCCTAGATATAACTGTTCATTGACAACTTCATATTGTGGGTTTCTTAAATGTCTTCTAATGCCCAATTCTTCAAGGAAATCCAGTTCTTGTTTCTTTTCACAAATATGCAGCACTTCTAGTTTTGTGTTAGGTGTCAATGAATGATTGGTGTCAAGTAGATGTTTTGCGTAGTGGTATTTATCTGGTTGTTTTAACCTGTATGCTCATAAGTGTTCACTGTAGCGGATTTCAAAATTCCTAAGGGTCTGACCCAAATAGACAGCATTACATTCTGGACATTTGAGTTTATATATACCTGACTTCTTTAATAGTGGTGTTTTTGTTTTTACATTTAACAATTTTGTACTAACGTTACTTTCTGTTTTAAAAGAAATTGTATTCGTTGCTGAAGATATTATCTTTGAAATATTATTAGAAATATTTCATGCATATGTGATGGTTTTATGAGTTTTAATTTCATCAGCTTGTTTAGGATATATTAGTTGTAATGCCACTTTTTCCTCTTTTTTACTAATTAGCTTATTTATCATATCTAATGGATAACCGTTAGATGTTGCTATTTGTCTAATTGTATTAATCTCTCTATAAAAATTACACTTGTTCATAGGAACTGAAAAAGCTCTATGTATCATTGAATTATATGCTGCTAGTCTGTGTGATACAGGGTGGTTAGAATTGAATGGAATTGTTACATCAGTTTGTGTTGGTTTTCGGTAAATTGAATAATCAAGTACATTATTAACTCTTTGAATTTTTAAATCAAGAAAATTGATTGAGCTATTTTATTCAATTTCTAATGTAAATTTAATTTTCGGGTGTAAATTATTGATGTGGTTGAAAAATACATCTAATTGTCGTTCACTACCCATAAAACAAGCTAATATGTCATCTACATATCTATACCAAAATAAAATATTTTTCGAAATATTACTTTCAAATATCTTTCTTTCTCAATTGTCCATAAAAATGTTTGCTAAAATAGGTGATATAGGGCTTCCCATCGGTAAACCTTCATTTTGAATATATATCTTATTGTCAAAAGTGAAATAATTCTGATTAATGCATACATCAAATAAATTAAGTATATCTGATATTACTCCTGGATTAATATTTTTATCTTCTAGTAATTTTCTTACAAGTATGAGACATTCTTTAGGAGGAATTTTAGTAAACATGTTAGTTACATCGAAAGATATGAGTTTATAGTTATCTTGTGAGTGGATTGCTTTCAACTTTTTGATTAGTTCTATTGAATTTCTAATTGAGTACTGAGATTCATATCCGTAAGTATTGAGTATATTGTTGAGCTTCTTTGCCAATATATTATTAGGAGCATTAACATAAGAGACTACAGGTCTAATTGGTTTCGTTATTTTATGTAATTTAACTGTTCCATATAATTGTGGACAATGAGGATTCTTATGTATGATAGACCTCTTTTCGTAATCACTTAAAATATAATTTGAATTATTAACAATATCCCTTACATTATTAGAAAACTTCTTTGTTGGGTCTGCTTTAAGAACTTTCACATCGCTGGATTCTATAAAGTTATATACTTTGGAATTGTAATTTTCAGTCGTCAAAATGACAGTAGCGTTCCCCTT
Organism: Galeruca laticollis; assembly: GCA_963921935.1. Classification (NCBI taxonomy): domain Eukaryota; kingdom Metazoa; phylum Arthropoda; class Insecta; order Coleoptera; family Chrysomelidae; genus Galeruca; species Galeruca laticollis. The sequence continues at coordinate 315,385,012 of OY998175.1, read as the reverse complement.
ATCAGATTTTGTAACTGTTAGGTTATTATTCTCTATCTTATATTTTATTGCGTTCAAAACCGAAATGTCATTTTTTGTTTGACGTTTAACTTTTGAAGGTTCAATATTTTTGATTAAATTGGCAATTTTTAATTTCTCATAAAGAAAATTATTTGAATTAGATTTTAAAGCTATTTCTGACTCTGTAGCTATAATTTGTTTAATATTATTCGTAAATTTAGGTGGTATGCTGTACTTTAAACGTTTATTTAAAAATTCTATTTCACTATTTGTAAAATTAGTGTCTGAAAGGTTTTCAAATCGTGGTGCAAAAAGTGTTGGTATGTAGGTACTTACAGTTTCATGATGTTTTGAGTATTGAATTTTATGTTGTGTGTGTTCAAGATTCTGTAGCTTCTTTTCTTGTCTCTTAAATTTCATATGCTTCATCGTGCTGACATTTTCTCTAATTTTGTCATCCAAACAGTCAAATTCTACTGGATGTAATTGGAATGTGAGCTCTGAATGTACAACTTTTATGTAGTTGTCTAATGAGTCTCTAACTTTGAACCATTTCTTACATTCTGATTTTATCCAAACTCGTTGAGCACATTTTATAGCTTTTTGTGCTTGTGGTGTTTTAGTGTGAAAATTACAATTCCGAAGTATATAACTTTATAGAATCCAGGGATGTAAAAGTTCTTAAAGCAGACCCAACAAAGAAGTTTTCTAATAATGTAAGGGATATTGTTAATAATTCAAATTATCTTTTAAATGATTACGAAAAGAGGTCTATCATACATAAGAATCCTCATTGTTCACAATTATATGGAACAGTTAAATTACATAAAATAACGAAACCAATTAGACCTGTAGTCTCTTATGTTAATGCTCCTAATAATATATTGGCAAAGAAGCTCAACAATATACTCAATACTTACGGATATGAATCTCAGTACTCAATTAGAAATTCAATAGAACTAATCAAAAAGTTGAAAGCAATCCACTTACAAGATAACTATAAACTCATATCGTTCGATGTAACTAACATGTTTACTAAAATTCCTCCTAAAGAATGTCTAATACTTGTAAGAAAATTACTAGAAGATAAAAATATTAATCCAGGAATAATATCAGATATACTTAATTTATTTGATGTATGCATTAATCAGAATTATTTCACTTTTGACAATAAGATATATATTCAAAATGAAGGTTTACCAACGGGAAGCCCTATATCACCTATTTTAGCAAACATTTTTATGGACAATTTAGAAAGAAAGATCTTTGAAAGTAATATTTCGAAAAATATTTTATTTTGGTATAGATATGTAGATGCCATATTAGCTTGTTTTATGGGTAGTGAACGACAATTAGATGTATTTTTCAACCACATCAATAATTTACACCCGAAAATTAAATTTACATTAGAAATTGAAAAAAATAGCTCAATCAATTTTCTTGATTTAAAAATTCAAAGAGTTAATAATGTACTTGATTATTCAATTTACCGAAAACCAACACAAACTGATGTAACAATTCCATTCAATTCTAACCACCCTGTATCACACAGACTAGCAGCATATAATTCAATGATACATAGAGCTTTTTCAGTTTCTATGAACAAGTGTAATTTTGATAGAGAGATTAATACAATTAGACAAATAGCAACATCTAACGTTTATCCATTAGATATGATAAATAAGCTAATTAGTAAAAAAGAGGAAAAAGTGGCATTACAACTAATATATCCTAAACAAGCTGATGAAATTAAAACTTATAAAACCATCACATATGCAGGAAATATTTCTAATAATATTTCAAAGATAATATCTTCAGCAAGGAATACAACAATTTCTTTTAAAACAGAAAGTAACGTTAGTACAAAATTGTTAAATGTAAAAACAAAAATACCACTATTAAAGAAGTCAGGTATATATAAACTCAAATGTCCAGAATGTAATGCTGTCTATTTGGGTCAGACCTTAGGAATTTTGAAATACGATACAGTGAGCAATTACGTGCATACAGATTAAAACAACCAGATAAATCCCACTACGCAAAACATCTACTTGACACCAATCATTCAATGACACCTAACACAGAACTAGAAGTACTTCATATTTGTGAAAAGAAACAAGAACTGGATTTCCTTGAAGAACTGGAAATTAGAAGACATTTAGGAAATCCACCATAGGGCTAATAATATCTAAGCTTCCATATTTGTAATATCACATCTTCTCCTTTTTCCTATAAACATATATTAAGCCAATCACAAGTTAGGTTACTTCTTGGTCTAGCCAAATATAACTACTAAACATCAGGTTGGCATAAAATGAAATGTAACTTCTGTCATTCTGACGATGATATTGATTTATCGAAACAATTGTCAATTTTTTAGAATTTTCAATAACTTGTATTATATTGTGGAATTAACTAGAGACCTTGAGTTTCATTTAAAAACACTAATATGAGCATATTCCACGAAGTAAGGGTCGAGACAGTCAATTTAATTACATTTTTACTATATTTTAATTTGTTTTCTGTACAGTAAAGTGACACATATCTTCCTTCTCACTGATATATTTCAAAAGAACGTCCTTAAACTTTAATCAATAACTTTCATAAAGTTGTATTCAAGTTTACTGGCGCTATAGGTAGCCATATAATGTTATTGTGTCTAAGGTACTCAAGAAACTAGCCACACTTATCTAAGCCATTGTATCTAAAAAAGCATAAAACCCATTTTTGCTCAACAAAAGTGATGAAGTCAGCTGGCGAGGCAGTTACTTATTTTCAAATTTGGTGTGAACTCAGCCGCCTGATTTCTTTATTTATATTACTACAAGCTCATTATACTTGAATAGTTCTATTGGATATCGATACCTATTGAAAGTATTCTAAGAAAATGGGTGAGATGAAACTTGACAGATGACAATTCGGGCTTTCAACTTCGACCGTGGGGGTCCTGACGTTTCGTTACAAATTATCTTACCTGTATATTTCTATAGATATTAATTTCAGTTAAGGTTTAAATAGGCAGTTAACTTTAACGAGTGTTTTATGTTTGGACTATTATTTAGTTTCGCTACGTGGTAGAATATATCTATTGTGGGTGGACCGTTCTTAGAAAAAGTTTTCTATACATCTCAATTGTTAAATTATCATTTCTACGGACATCAATAGCTTGAAAATTAGCGATAAATTGTTATAAGGAATCAATTTAGTTATTATTGCAAAAAATGAGATTTTCTACTCTTATGCCTTAGGGGAGGTTGGGGCAATGTGAACTATCTAAGATAAAAAAGTGTATAGCCTCATTATTAAGATGAAATTTGAAATTGTAATGAACTCACATTGTACTATCATTATGAACTTATCAGACTTCATTTTTAAAACTTGTTCGTTAAAAAAAAATCTGAACACATGTCTGAAGTTCATATTGCCCCATGGGGTGGGGCAATATGGACCACAAAAAGGAAATTCAAAATTAAATCTTTATTTAGGTATAGAACATAAAAATAATGGTACTACCAACTTAAAAATACGAGTACTTGAAATATTAACATTCTGCACAAAATTCACATTTAAATGCCTCGTCATCTTCAGGGTCCAATCCTGCGCAGGCTTCATGAGCCCATCTTAAACATCCGCAGCAGCGCACCCAACCTTCTTCCGCCATTGATGTTGAGTACAACTCATCACAATAAAAACATTCTGCATCGTGGTCTCCCTCGTCTGCATCTTCATCTACAAATTTTATTTTCTGCTCTCCTTCATCTGATTTAGAAAGACTGTTCTTAGACTCTACTTTTTGTTTCTCTGGTTCATTTTCTTGATTATCAATTTTTCTTTTAACTGTTTCCTTTTTCATCTTTTATTTTTAGTTCAGCTTCTAACTCCAATTTATAAGGACTAGATGTTAGTATTGCTGCTTTGCCCTTTTTATTTTTCCGTAATGGTTTATTATTTGACTTAGTAGTCTTTGGAAGTGAACGAATGTCGATAGGACTTTCTGACCCAAAACTACTTTTCCTTTAGTTTTCTGTAGAGCGTAGACATGCTGATGCTGAAGGAACTTCTTTTTCCAGCTTAGATTGTATGGGCTGTGATGTTGAAGCCGTTGCTTATTTATCGTTACAATGTGAAGGATCGTTTGAAGTAGATTCTGTAGGAGGCGCTTCATCCAACTTCCATTGTGTGAGCTTCGATAAGGTGCTCCCTGCAGTAAAGGTTGAAGAAATTATTTCTTCCTTTTCAGATTGTGGCAGTTCGTTAGTCGTTAGATTTTTGTCAGTAACAGCAGACTGTGAAAATATTTGGATCATACGGGACTAATCCACACTTTTCAAAAGCGTTAATAGCCGTTAAGGGGGTTGCTGCTTGTAAGTACGCATCACCAAAAATTTTGGCGATCTGAAAGACCGTGACAACTCTGCCTGGATGAGTATTCAAAAACTTTTCCAGAGCCATATCGTATAAGCGTGCTAATGGGGCCATGAAACCGACATCTGTTGGCTGCATACGATGAGTGCAAGCAAATAATATGTACATGTTTAGTTCTGGCTACATCAATCACTTCATTATTTTTTGTGTGGCTACTATGCCCATCTTAAATTAGTAAGACGAGATCATCGTCGGTGGGTTTCACCTGTTGAACGAAATGCTCAAACCAGACTAAAAAGATGTCGGTATTAATCCAGCCACTTTCACTGCATGCAAATATTGTTCCAGGTGGTGCGCCATCTTGGAGTTCGACCTTCATCCTTTTCCTTGCAAAAATTAATAATGGTGGTACAAAGTTTCCTGATGACGACATACAAATAACTGCTGTGGTGGTTCCACTTCTATCTGCAGAGGTGAGACGGCCAACTTGCTTCCTTCCTTCCTTCTTAATATTTTACTGTTACATTTTGAAACAGTGCCTAACCCGGTTTCATCGCAATTGAATCTTCTGTTTAATGCGATATTTTACTTTTCCGCCAACCTATCTAATATGCGAGAAAAGTATTGGTTTACCCCAAATAAAGTTGGAATTTTGAAAAAAAAATTTGAGTTATTTTCACGTTTTCCATCAACAACAACCCGAAAAAACGGTTTTCAGAAAAAAGATCCTGTGTGTATGTCGTCGTCGTCGTTGTCGTCGGCCACTTTTCCTTACATCTCTTGTTAGCACGATACAGCCTCCGGATCGCAATAAGTCATCAATTTTATGATGGAATATTGTTAAGGACATGTCACAAATGAACCCTACACTGAAATAAATTTCCATTAACCGTTAGCAAAAATTGAATAACAGTTATTAGAAACTTGCATGAAATAGGCATCAAGTAAGTTCATGATTATGGTTATTAAAGTCACTTTGTTGGACACCACTAAATAACTGTTAATAGATATAATTTTTAAGAATTTCATATAACCGTTATCGAGTGCACTTAATAAGTATTATAAGATATTCTAATAGCAATCATACTGTCCTATAGTGAACGTTACTAGATGTTCAAATAAAAAACAGAATATCGTCCAACTGTTATCGAGTGAGCTTAATAGATATTAGAGGATTTTCTAATAGCAACCATATTGTCATATAGTGAAGGTTACTAGATTTTCAAATAAAAAACATAATTCCATATAATTGTTATTGAGTGCACTTAATAAATATTATCGGCTTTTCTAGTAGCAATTGTACTGTCATATAGTAAAGGTTATTAGATTTTCAAATAACAAACGGAATTTTGTACAATCGGAATCGAGGGCACTGAATTTAGATTATGGGATATTCTAGAAAAAATTATACTGGTAAAAAGTCAACGTTATTAGATGTTTTTAAGAATATGATATGTCATATAACCGATATCGAGTGCACTTTTATAAGTATTATAAACTTTTCTAATAGCGGTTAGACTATAATACAATAAAGATTACTATATTTTCGAATAATTATCTGATATTTTTAAATAAAACTAAATTTGCTATAAAACATTTATATTAACAAAATATAACAAAATATTTAAATTAATGGAACTACTTATAGATAACTACAAAAATACAACATGATAGATATAAAATCAAATAAACATATTTTCCAGTTAAGTTTAGATATCAAAGCCCCCAAAGATTCTTAGATTGAAGAAGCTTATAACAAAAATACAACAATTCAAATAAAAATGTTTTCTACAAAATAAACTTAAAGAAGGATGAGATACGTAATTTTTTCATACTTATAAATGTTTTAGTATTTCGATTGATTGGTGTATAAGAGACGTGAACATAGTCAGATATATAGTCACTTAATCGCCACTGTATTAATAGGTTTTTGAACGCCATTTATATACTCAACCCAATTTAACACTGTTGGCGTATTCAACCTAACCTCACAGTTAATTGCAAAAACTGCAAATAATCACCTACACCGCACACAAACTTCCAACATTCAACACTCCTAAACCAAATGTGAAAGTGAAATTCGCGGCGCGCGGGTGTTCCAAGGTTCCAACCACAAATAACCAATAAGACGAGATCGACAATCACATCGGTAATGTTCGGACCAGAAAAAACTGCATTTCGATGCTAAACAGCCGTTTCTTTCAAAAAAATTATTCGATATCTTAATAACCGTTATACGAGGACTGCATAATTGTAAGTAGGTGATCTATTTTGTTGGGACTGAATAGTGTTAAGTGGATACCTAATTAGGACTAGTAGGTGCTGAATTGAAACAATTCAATGAGGTCTATAACGAAATAACTATAATAACAGCAATTAGATTTCCAGTTAACTACATCATTTTATCGAATAACTGTTATAAAAATGTTTCAACAAAGTCAACATACTTATGATAATTATGCACATGCTAGTAATCACTTGAATTATTTTAACCACTATTTGATTTTTTGTACCAGTTATTAAGGGCATCTTAAGAAAGAAATCTAATTAGGGTATTTTGCTCAGTGTATTGATTTTCAGCTGACCAGAGCCAGTACAACGGGTGCTATGGTACTTGAAGTACGACATTTTGTTATTTTTTGAGAAATTTCAGATTGTTAGCACAATACAGCCTCCGGAGTTCAACAAGTTTGGTTATTTTTGGAGAAATTTCGGTTTGTTATCACGACACTTCCCCCGAAGTGTATTCAGGGCCTGTTACATATGCGGAAAAGTTAGTTTTAATACTTAAAACTGTTTATTTAGAATCCAAAACGTTTTTGTATAGGTCAAAAAATTACTTGACATTATGGCGGTTAAAGGCTTGAGCCCTTGCAGCAGAAGTCGACTCGGGTTTGCGCAACGAAATGTTTGGATGACGGTTACGAAATCCATAAGTCCAATCAAGGCCAGCTAGTCTTTTGGTGTTATTAAATGTATGCTCGATCTGATTTTTTTCTTAGTGTTTTTAAATGAAACTCACGGTCTGTAGTTAATTCCACAATATAATAAAAGTTATTGAAAATTCTAAAAAATTGACAATTGTTTCGATAAATCAATATCATCGTCAGAATGAGCATATTCCACGAAGTAAGGGTCGAGATAGTTGATTTTTTTCTGCTAACTGAAAAGCAAGAGAACGAAGGTCAAGCAATGTAATGCCAAATAACCTGGTTTCCATATCCAGAATATAATTTTCCAATTCTTCCTCCTGTTGTTTGGTAAACACAGTTTTATAAAACCCCAAACCTTTTTCGTTTGTTCCTTACATCGTCGAATTAATGTTGCTTTTGGTATATTAAAACATTTACTTGCCTTCAAATAGCCCATTTGTCCGCTTTTAACTGCTTTAATAGCATTTTCCATTGCAACAAGTGACCATGTTTGTTTCTTCTATAATTACGGACCATCTTGACTAGGCACCTGAAAACAAGGAAAATAAAATTAGTGTTTTTAAATGAAACTCAAGGTCTCTAGTTAATTCCACAATATAATACAAGTTATTGAAAATTCTAAAAATTGACAATTTTCAATAACTTGTATTATATTGTGGAATTAACTAGAGACCTTGAGTTTCATTTAAAAACACTAATATGAACATATTCCACGAAGTAAGGGTCGAGACAGTCAATTTCATTAAAATAAAATTAGATATATAAAAATGTACTTGGGGTTATGTGGACCACAAACGGTTCAATTTGCCCTACATACACAATAAATTGAACACGTGTAGTTTATATTCAATGTTTATAAAAAATCGTAACATTGCCGATTGGCATATATTAAGCACACTCTAAACAACGTATGGAGAATAAAAAATAGATCAAAATACATTTACTTACCAAGTAATTCTGATATAAAGTCAACACTTTTGTTAGATCGACGCTTCCGCAAATCACGTTTTGGCTCTAAACTCTGATAAACAATCCTCTACGGCTGCCAAGTTCTTACTGAGTATTGGTAGGACCCGTATGCACATAAGTAGAATCGAATCTGTTGCATTGCTGCCGCTGTTATGAAAAAAACCTAGGTGGTTTACATTGCCCCCGTAGTCCACATTGCCCCAACCTCCCCTAATTACGCTATTATATGTGCAGTACCTGTACTTTAATGAATCCGTTACTATACAAATTCTGCATTATGATACCAGTTTATAGCTAATAGAAACACCACATTCGGATAATATCCAATATAGTCATGACTACCTATCTAAAAGACAAGACGTCACTAAAATTAATTTTATTTATTTATTTATTTACTGGCTTAATCCATTATATTAACACAATACTAGAGCACCCGTAGGGGAGACCGGGGGGCTAGTCGTCGCACTTTTAAGTTTTTAGTTTGTATGCTTTGACATGTTTGATCTAAGCAAATATAAGCAGGTCTGATGGATGCACCTATGGCTTACGTCTGTTTTTGCTAGCCTAATTTTTTCCAGCGCGAAATATTTTTTTTTAATTAATATTTTTTTAATGTGATGAAACTTGCGGCAACATACCCCGCCTTAGGGCAAATTGCGGCCCGAACGGGTCATGTTGCCGCACGATTCTAATTATTTTGTTTTATTAAATAAAAAGTTATCTTCAGTATAAGGTTTATTTTTTTAACGTGAATACAATAAATAAGATATTCATAAGTATAGGACATTGATTATCAGTCGCTTAGACAATGAATACACAGAAAAACAGACTTGTCTTCCCCAGCACATTCAGAATGTGCCCACTTTTTGCAGAAAACACATCTTATCCAGCCTTCTCCAGGTCTACTATTTTTGTATGTGTCAAAAGAATAGAGATACAGACAGTTTTCGTCTTCGTCTTTGCTGCTAGAACTACTAGCTGTTTTGGTTGGCATAAGCTTCTTCTTCTTACTTCTTTTCTTCGGTAAACTTTCCTTTCTTTTATTTCCATCATCTTCAAATGCTTTTTTTCTTGATGGGACCTTCTTATTCTGCTCTTCTCTAAGGGCCTCTTTGATAGGCGTGTCTGTCAATATGGCTGTTTTTCGTTGTTTTCTGCCTCGTTTTGATAAATGTTTTCTAGGAGCAGCTTTTGGAAGAGGCCTCAGTTACTGAAGCGTCACTTGCTTTTCAGGAGTGACTTCCCCAAGTCCATAGGTGAACCTATTAAGGTTTTTGAGCAACATACTTCAAGACCATCGCGTTTAGGTTCAGAATCGATTAATGTTTGACAAGCTCCTGAGGTTCCTGGTATATCTATTTTTTCTTGACTGACAAGTTCTTGATGTTTCGGGTGAAGAGTCCTTCGCAAGCACCTGATTATCCTGACCTCGATCTGCAATTTCTGTTCTGGTCTCCTCATGTTCGTTTAAGTGACCCTCTGCAGCCATAACGTTCCCAAAAAAACTGGAGGTGACACAATGCTTAAAACATATGAAGAATAATAGGGGTGCAGGAGAAAACAATATTCCAATAAAAATTTTAAAATATGGAGGCGAACAATTATCGGAGAGAATATGGCAGTTGTTGAAACTAGTATGGCGAGAAGAAAAAATCCCTAAAAATTGGAACAAGGCATTAATAATTCAAATTCACAAAAAAGGTCCCAAGGAAGAATGCGATAACTACAGCGGAATAGCACTTTTAGATGTAACATACAAAGTTCTGGCAAAAATACTAAAAAATCGATTAGACAAATACCACAATGAAAATGTAGGAGAATACCAAGGAGGTTTTAAAACAGGTAGATCGACAATAGACCAAATTTTCATTATGAAACAACTTCAGAAGAATGCTTACGAACAAAATCTATATGTCTGCATATGCTATTCATCGATTACAGATAAGCATATGGTACTATCAAAAGAAAAAAAATGTATGAGGCAAAAGAAAGTTAAAAATACCAGGTAAATTGAGAAGACTAGTGGAAATGACCATACGAAAAACCGAGAGCAAAGTAATTTTGGAGGGCAGTACTTCTAACGAATTCAAGATAGGGAAAGGTCTGAGACAAGGAGACCCATTATCCACAACCCTCTTTAACCTAGTTCAGGAAATTATACTAAGAGAAACTGGTATAAAAACCCGAGGTTTAATTTATGAGAATAAACATCAGTGTCTAGCATATGCGGACGACATAGTACTCATGGCAAGATCCAGGAAAGAACTGCTAAGCGTATTTAAGCTACTAGAAGAGAAGGCAAGTGAATATGGTCTAGTGATCAACGAGACAAAAACAAAATACATGGTAATGAAGGATAATGAAAAAACCGATATTATTATAAATTGTATTGGAAACAAAAGCTACAAAATAGAAAAAGTGGAACAAATCGAATATTTGGGAGTCACTATCACAAATAAAGGAGACGAAGAAAGGGAAATAGAAAAAAGGTTAACAAAAGGCAGTAAAGCAGCAGGAATGGTATCACAGATATTTAACTCAAAAGACATATCACGAACAGCAAAAATAAGAATGTACCAAACAATAATAAGACCGTCAGTTATCTACGCTTGTGAAACCTTGACAATGAACAAAAAAGAGCAGAATAAACTAGAGATATGGGAACGTAAAATGCTCAGAAAGATGTATGGTGGAATAAAAGAAAATGGAATATACAGAAGAAGAACAAACAGAGAATTATCAGATTTGTATAATCACCCAAATATAACCCATATGATTAAAGCACAGAGAGCGAGATGGTTAGGACATATAGGTAGAATGGCAGGAGATAGATGGGTAAAATTAGTGCTGAAAGGGGGAGAAGTTGGTAAAAAGAGAAGAGGAAGACCAAAGAAGAAATGGTTGGAGGAGGTTAGGAAATACCTGAGATCAGTGGGAGTAAGGGACTGGCAGGACGAGGCGAGGAATAGAAAAAAGTGGAGAGAGAGAGTGAAAGATCTCGAAGCCGGGGGCCAGATAGGCCTGTAGTGCTGATATATATATATATATATATATATATATATATATATATATATATAATACTAGTGAATATTGGGGGATTGCAGCAAAAAACTGGAAAAGATATACTCTTAGCGGAAAATGTCCAAGCTTTCGAGGATGTTTGTCCTCATCATCAAGGAGACTAAAATGAAAAACAACAGTTAAATACTGTGGTCAATGAAGAATAATTAGGAATGAAGTTCACAACCACGTGTGTACTTACCTCCGAAGTGAGGTTAGATTCAATAAAGTTGTAAATTTGTAAACTACAGATCGTAAATTGTGAAATGTTGTACAGGAATTGAGTTAACGGAAGGGCAAACCAACCGCATAACAGCACCAAATGAAAATGTCGCAACATTTTATACAATAAAATAAATAATTTCATCTTCATACGTAACTATGTTGAACGCCGGCAAGGAAATGATATAATTTGCCTTCAAATGGGATGTAATAAGAGACAACCAGTGCTGCCAACAGTCAAATCAGTGAGCTGTGGGACAATGCCACCATTTTAGTGATGGACTGTAGGGCCAACAATTGGTTTAATAAGAAGATGTTTTGTTTTCGAATAGAGGAAGAGGGAGAAAGAGTGTGAGACAGAGAGAGGGGGAACGCTCTCAATTTTTGTAATTTGAGCTTGTAGAGAACATAACCTCAATATGACTGACACGAAGGAAGAAAAGAGAAAGAAAACAGTACAATAACAGTATCATATGTAGTAATAATAATATAATATAGTAATTAAGTAAATTTTTAATAATTATACAACAATACAACAACAATAGTTTTATTCCTAACTAGTCAGCAAAGTATATATATATATATATATATATATATATATATATATATATATATATATATATATAACAAGATGTACGAATAGTGCGTGACATATGAACAATAAGCAACGAATAGATTAGTGGGTATTGCACGCAAATAGAAGAAGGGGCTAATGAGCTAGAAACATGCATGTCTGCGGTTACCACTCTTTTCAGTAGCCCCTTCTTCTATTTGCGTGCAATACCCACTAATCTATTCGTTGCTTATTATATATATATATATATATATATATAAAACAGCATTTCGGGGAGGTTTGTGGTGAGTTCCTACCTCTGTCGGGACTGACAATCTTGACAGGGTGTGGGGCTTGCCATTTACCTCTTTGAAGTTTGTTGTATAATTAAATCAAAAAATTTGAAATTTAAAAAAGAAACTCTTGCTACTCAGAGGGTGACAGCCTCTGAATTTGGCAATTTCAGAATCTTAAATTCCAGGGTGAGAGACTGGACTTTGATTATTTTTTTCTTTTCTGTAAGGAAATCTCTTGTGATAATAAAACTTACCACCTATTGGTGTTGTCCTCTTTTAGCCTGTGCTTTTTTACACGCGATAACTGCCTGGATGTGTTCACAGCTGCGGGACGGATGAAGTGAGAGTTCATGCTGTTTGGTGGCTCTGAGCATATTCAACTCCTTGTTATAAATAACCTACCAAATGATAACAGCAGGCAACTGTTATATGAAAGAAAAAGATTTTTTTGCGTGAAGAAAAACATTTTTAACCGTAATTGGACATCAAGATCCAAAATTTTAAATATTAATCTCATTGCTAGTTTAGGTGCAACATTTGGTATCCCACTTTGCAATTTTCTAACTACCCTGGTATGTTTGACATATAATAAAACAAACTGGCTTGAATAGAATACGACTGAAAGCAGATATGGTGAAGTAAAAAACATTACTGTCTATCCAAAAACTAGATACACTTGAAACAACCGAATCAGTTTTAAATATTCTCTGTCAAAATGTAGTAGTGGTGAAGTTAAAAAACCAAAATGTGTTCCTTCAGGAGGGATTTTAGCTAAGTATTAATTTATGTTGTTAATTTAAACTCAATTTTGCAATTTGTCAATTTTTTCAATGTTTCAATTTTTCAATTTTTTACTTGTTCACTTTTTCAATTTTTTGGTTTCCTATTGCATTTTAATTCAATGTTGAGGCATTGATTTTAACTTTAACTTAAATCGGAGGTGATTACTATGTATCCTGTTTTCTTTGATTTCTTATAATTCTAACATGCAACCTTGAAAAAGAAAGAAATAGTCTTTCGAAAGCGCTCGGTTTTGTATAACAAGAATATTTAATATTATTTAGGCTGCAATCCCCGTGATATTTTCAATTTTGTTTGTTAATAGTTCAGCCGTGATTACTTGTCTCTGTTTATATACAGGGTGTCCCGGGACTAATGGGAAAAAAGTCAGGAGAGTATAATATGAGCCAAAATAATGTTAGTACTTCATATAAACTTTTACTATGCAGGCCCTCGTTTTCGAGTTATAGGCCTCCAAAGTTTTAATTTTGAATTTGGTTTTTATTTTTATTTTTAGTACTAGTTATTTGATCTTCATAAAATTTACGGCAAAGCTATAATGTAAGTGTATGTTTATTTTTGTAAGGTAAACAGATTTACAGTAGTGCATTGAAGCCAGGGACGGACTACTCGCAATGGTTAGTGATCCAAAAATTTTGCAGGTATGGCACACCCTGTATGAAATTATCGAAATTCACTTCCCTACACATTAAGCTAACGAAAAGGTACTCTTGTTGGAATTCGATAAAATAAGCCGTTTGGCTAATATTTACAGTTTTATTAATGCACTACGTACAAATCTACCTAACTAACTTATTAATACGATGTCCAGAATTTACTTGCTCTTCATCAAAATTACGAACATAACAATATTAAACCATTAATAAAACCTCAAAAAACACAAGTTATAAAACATTAGACTAAAACTAATTCCTAAACAACAACAAAAACTAACGTTATTCTAATAAATGTTCAATATGAGCTCCTCCCACTTCCACGCACATTCTAAGTCTACGAAGGTTGTTTCTTTGCACTTGAAAGAGCAATTTCACACTATTTATAATAACATTGCAGTGTAACACAATTCTGTCTATTAAATCTTGCCTTGTTTGCACAGGTGTTGCGTATACCTTACTTTTGAGATAACCCTAGAGAAAGAAATCCATAGGATTAACGTCTCCTGATCGCGGTGGCCATTGAAAAGGGCCTCCACGACCAATCCATCTATTAGGAAGCCTTGTGTGTAAATGTTGTCGTACATCTAAACTGAAATGAGGAGGGGCCCCATCATGCATGAACCATAAATTCCTACGAGTTTGTAGTAGCACATCATCAAACAGGTTCCATAACTCACTTTGCAAAAAACTCCAAATATCTCTGACCGGTCAAAATACCGTCAATAAAGTATGGCTGTATCAAATTATTGCCAACTATTCCTGCCAAACATTAACCATGAATCTATGCTGGATCCTAGTTTGGATATTGCCATGTGGATTCACATCATCCCATAAATGCATATTATGAGAATATATGATTCCATCTCTGGTGAAACCCGGTTCGTTCGTGAAGAGAACGTTACTAATAAATGTGTTGTCTGCTTGTTGTTGTCGCAGAAACCACTGGCTATACTCAAGTCGACCACGATAATCAGCCACTGTCATACGGTGTACTTTTTTCATGTGAAAAGGATATAACAGCTGTTCTTTTAGGACGCGATGAACAACTGATTTCGAGACGTTATGTTCTCTTGATAATTTTCTAAAACTCGATGGTTCATTATCAACTGCATTTAACTAGTCTTGTTCAACTGCCACAGTACGTATGCTCCGTACTGGACCTTCTCCAGCTTTTTCTGGCGAAAATCTTCCTAAAATTTAAAATTTTGTTTTGTATACATGGAAAATTACATTTACTTATTCATACCCGTTTCTCGTAACCTGAGATCAATACGCCCAAACATTCGTCTGTCTGGCAATGCTCTGTTTGCAAAATGTTCTTCATAAAGCCTTTTGGCCTCTAAACAGTTTCGAGAAGCCAGTCCATACATTAGATGTTTATCTGCGTACTCAATAAAATCGAATTCTGCTATTGTAACTGTTAAATTAAGGACTTATGAATTATTGACAAGTACTGACTACGAACTATTCTACACAACGTTTGACAACTAATCCTATGGTAACTTGATAAACGGTAAAAACACTTATAAAAAGTTTTTACCAACTTTCCAATTAATAAGTCGTTAATGTTTTTCATCTTCTGCTATCGTTAAATTATTTTTTTGTAGTACTCTAGGTAAATGTTGGACATCTATTAAAAGTTAGTTTTACCTCGTTGTGTACTTATAAAAATGGTGAATGCGTGAACTGGTGCGTAGTGCATTAATAAAACTGTAAATATTAGCCAAACGGCTTATTTTATCGAATTCCAACAAGAGTACCTTTTCGTTAGCTTAATGTGTGGGGAAGTGAATTTCGATAATTTTATACAGGGTGTGCCATACCTGCAAAATTTTTGGATCACTAACCATAGCGAGTAGTCCGTCCCTGGCTTCAATGCACTACTGTAAATCTGTTTACCTTACCATAATAAACATACACATACATTATAGCTTTGCCGTAAATTTTATAAAGTACAAAAAATACAAATAAAAACCAAATTCAAAATTAAAACTTTGGAGGCCTATAACTCGAAAACGAGGGCCTGCATAGTAAAGGTTTATATGAAGTACTAACATTATTTTAGCTCAGATTATACGCTCCTGACTCTTTTCCTATTAGTCCCGGGACACCCTGTATATATATATATATATATATATATATATATATATATATATATATATATATATATATAGCTGAAAAGCGAAAAATGGAAGTCCTCGTGGGTGTGTGGATTCTCGATTTTTAATGTTTTAACTTTTTACTTTTTAATAATGTTTTAAATTTGAACCAGTAGTAGGCAAATGTATTGCCGACTGGACCTATTTCTCTAATGACTTGCTGTTGTACACTTTTCCTGTATTCAAGATCTATGATGCAATCTCGATCAATTTCCCTGATGATGTGAATAAAGATTTACGAAAGCTTGGAGAATTGAATAGAGTGTATTTTTTCTCTTTTGCTGCAATCCCCAAAAAAGATATTTTTCTATATATATATATATATATATATATATATATATATATATATATATATATATATATATATATTGAACTATTTTTTGATTTATTTACTTACTTTTATTATGCAATTTATTTAAATGTAGATGTTTATTATTTAGAATTTTTGTTTAGTTTGGCTAGCTCAGTTGGTTATTGTTATTTTGTTTAGTAATTTATTTTAATTTGATTATTCGGGAGCATGAAATCCTTTTTCTCTTTGAGTCCTGGCATTTTATATTGTTGTAATTGTTTAAATAAAAAGAAAACACATTATTTGAAATAGATTTAATTTTCAATGCAATATTTTATATTTGTTTTTATTCTTAAATTAATGATTATAATGAATTATCTATAATAATATTTGTATTCTAATGTAACTACTTATATCTAAAATTCTCTTGACTTGACTATATAATTATATCTTTTTAGGTGAACAACTGGTTATGGTATGGAAATTATTCTTCGTCTTAGGCAACTTTATTTACATCATTACATTGGTTAGGCAATCTCTATATTTTGTATTATTATTGAGGTAATTCTTTATTCATTATATTGTTATAAGCTATTATTTAATATATCTTTATTTGATATGTTGTTTAAATTAAGAAAAGTGTTTCCTTTTTACTTGTTTTCTTAAATTATATTATTTTCATATATTTTAATACTAGCAACATATTTTTATAATACTAATTCTCTTATTATCTATGATATCTGGTTCAATATATATATATATATATATATTAAGCCAGTCCTCTAGTATAGATAAATATTCCTATATTAGATTGAATTAAAAAGGAATTTTTTTGTATATACGTATGGTGTATCATTAGACACTACCTAATTAAGAACAAAATTTAACATAAAACGAATGAATGACTTAAGCAAATGTATTATAAAATATTGAGTACATCAATTTAAGAAATGGATTAAGGATAAGGAATAGAATGGTAATGATAATATAGAAATTAATTCTTAAGAAAATGTTACCTTCACAAATAAATCCTAAGGTCAAGTCAATGTCAACAATTTTCATTAAAATCAATCTGAACGCTGCTATGTCCACACTTGAATCAGGAAAAGGATGTTAATTTGTTCAAAACCTAAAATAATAAGAATTAATAATCAAATCACTAATTTATTAACGATATGCAAATACAATAAAAAGTTGCAATTTGAAAAAAGTAATTTATAAAAATAAAACTGTATGAAATATGACATTCGGAATAAGAGCCATATTGTATGTCATAGAAATCTAGTAATCAAATCGAAATCAATGAAGGAAGTGATTGAATCTAGTTATAATATTGCCAACCTAAATTCAATGAGTTGGAAGTTAATATAAAACAGAGAATGTAAATTTGAAATTAAGTTAGAGTTTATATAAAGCGAAATTAGTGCTAATTTTAGAATTAAAAAATAAACAGTTCCATATATATAAATCATAAATTTAGATTGTAGAAATTGTATATTAATTGTAAACAAATTTACTAAAAAAAAGGAATTACAAGGATTGAAACCATTGTAATACATGTGAAAGACTATTTATATATTCTATAAGATATTGTTAAACCATTTATACAAGTGATTTCACTCTCCAAGACTATTTTAATTGAAGAATTCAGTATTTCTATAAAAAAACATTATCATTGACAATTGTTGAATAAAATAACAGATTAGGAGGCTGTGTTTTAGAGATTGTAAAAAGGTTGTTGATTTTTAAAAAAAAAGAGAGTCGAGAGTTAGTTGGGGAATGATGAACTGGGATGTAATTCTCTGAAAAGATTTTTGTAAAAACTTTAAAGTAAAAGTAATAATTTTAAATCTAAATCAATAAAAAAATTCATAATATTAATGTCGATAAACCCCTGTGAAAAAGTGAAACGTGCCGAACGAGTATTTCTTGGGTAAGGAATACCTAAGAAAAGAGACGAGATGTTGCAGGTCCACCACGCCGAGAATGGAAAATAAGGTCTGTGTTATTTGAGTTTTTTTAATTTGGAATTCCAAACAAACAAAGAAAAGTGAACTTTTGAAATTAATTTGAACATTTAAAATTGAATAATCTAAAATTGGCCAAAGACACTTTAAAATAATCAATACCAAATTTTATCCATGGATAATTAAAGAACTCTAATTTTCTGCAACAATAATTTTAGATATTAAATATGTACTTACTTGTAAAAAGTTTTTCGTTTGTAAAATAATCAAAGTTCACACTACTCATAAATGCTTTTCCAATCTTAATTTCCGCTTTGCATGCTAACCTATTCTTATAACTATCAAACACACACTTAATTCACAACTTGAATTATATATGTAACTGTTTAATATAAGTTTTCAACCATATGATTCTAAATGCACTAAATTGATGCACATTGAACTGTGAAACGTTTGCATCCTCCATGTTAACTGCATACTATAATTTTGTGACGACGAGAAACGTTGTACCGGAAGAGTTGCTCCGTTGCGCCGAAGCAGCTACTATAAGCGTTCAGTGCGCATGACGATCAAAGAATACAGAGGAGGTTCAGGAATATTTGTGTGTGTAAAATTTTGAAGATTTCATCAACAATTTATTAAAATATTTTTGTTGGTATTTTTTTTTCCAGTCAATGTCCATAACACTTTTCACGAACATGGTTTAAATCATTCATTCGATTATCCTATCACGAAATCATAATAAGTAAATGTTCATATATGTAAAAATTTTTTCTAATAGGTGTCCAGGACTCAAAGAGAGAAGTCTCATGCTTCCGACTACAGTATAAAATTTAAACAATTAAAAATTTTCATATAATTATATAGGGCTAGCCGAAGGTAAAAACGAGTAAATAAAGTTAAATCATATAAGTATAAATATTAAAATATAAACATATCCACTATAAATTGGCACCCAAAAACGTGGGGCGATTATAAAAATAATATATTAAAAAAATAAATAAATTAAAAACAAAGAACAATGGAAAATAGGAAAATGATGTTGAGAGATGGAGAGCAGGTCGGAAATGATAGCGGATCAGAAGAGGAGAGAGAAGAAAGGAGCCATGGTATGGGAGATTTCCAGGTCCAATATTTGATACAGGGACAGCAATCAGAAGGAGATGCTCCTGAAGAAAGTACGACAGAAGACGAAGAAGATGTGGAACAAGAGGATAGAAGACAAGAAAGCAAGAAAACACAGGCAGGAACAAGTACAAGAAGGGATGATTCAATGATGGTCATGATGCAACAATTATTTGCTGATATGAGGGGAGATTTAAATGAGAAGATTGACACCATAAATGGAAATATGAACAATATGGAGAAAAATATGAGGGGAGATATCAATAATATAAATGGAAAGATGGATGCGATGAAAGAAGAAATTAGGGGAGACATTCACAACATTCATACAAACATGCACCGATTGGAAAAGAAAATAGATGAAGTCAAATTGGAAAATTGTAAGGAGATTAAGGAACTCAAGGAGAACCAGGAAGAATTTAAGAAGAACATTAACGAGGTAAAAGAAGACATGGAGAATAAAAATAAAAATTTGAGACAAGAAATACAAGAAAATGGTATGAAAATTCGTGAAAACATAGAAAAACTGATAGTAGAAGAAGTATTAGAATTTAGAAGAGATCTAGAAGAATATTTACCAGAGAATATCAAAGTCGAGGTCTCAAAACAAAATAAACAAATAACAAAGGAAGTGGAACAGATGAAAGATAACGTAAATAGAAAATTTAAGGATTTGGATGGCCGGATTGAAGAGAGAACGGGGATGAGTTTAGCAATAACTGAAGATATAAATCGACAAGTAAATCAAGAAATAGAAGAAATGAATAGGAAATTAAAGAATACGGTAGAGGAAATGGAAGAGAATTTGAGAAGAAGTGGAGGAGTCAATGTATGTCCAGGAAATTTCCATAGCAATTTAGAAATCGGAGTGAAATTTGATGGGAATATTAACAATATACATCCCAAAGTATTCCTCAAAATAATTAGAAACAAAATTAAAGGAATCAGAGATATTGTTGAGATCAAGCTTATTATGAGGAGCATATTACAGGGCCATGCTTTATTGTGGTTTTGTAATAAGGAAGAACTAATACAAAGCCTAGAAGAGTTCGAGCAACAATTCTTAGCCTATTTCTGGGGAGAATTGCAACAAGCAACATTCAGAGAGCGGTTATACTTCGGGAAATTTGATTATAAGAAAAGCAAAAACCTGAATAATTATGCGATGCAATTATATAATATAGCCCAGTACTTAGATCCGGGAATGAAGGAGGAGGAATTAGTGCTATACATTGGCAGACATTTCAATTCAGAAGTAGCTGAAACAATAGCACTTCATAATATTAAAGCCATGGATAGTTTATCAAGATATCTACAAAGAGTGGAACGGAGCTATACAAATCATAACGATACAAGAGACAATCGATTAAATGAAAATGGGAATGGACAGAATAGAAGAGAAAATGAAAGGAGAAATGATCAGAGAAATTATGAAAATCGGAATTACGAGAGAAGAAGACCAGGACGGGATGATAGAAATCCGAGATATGATAATTACAGAAACGGAAATGGAAACTATCGTAATGGGTATCAGAATGGTAATAATGGGAATCGGAATAATGGATATAATGGAGGAAATTACCAAAATTATGGAAGACGGAATGATAACGACAATCGTAATCGGAACTGGCAACAATACAGAAGAGAGGGGAGAAATAATGAAGAGGACAGAAGAAATGAAAACAGAGACAGGAATTATGATCAAAGAGATAGTCGAGGAGGTGAAGATAGAAGACAGGTGAACATGATACAAAACCAGGTAGAGATAAGAAGGGATAGTGATCAGGGCCCGAGTTCTGATCCAAATTTCGAGTAAGTTGCTCTTATGTGCATAATATTGTCTATTCTTCTAAATATCAACATCCTAGAGAATTTATATTAGAAGAAGAACCAACAAACCCAGAATTAAATAGATTAGTATTTATAGAAGGAAATTTAGATAACATTAAATGTAGAGTTTTATTAGATACGGGTTCCGAAGTTTCCATTATAAATCAAAATATAGTAGACAATTTAAAACAGGACAATATTATGGTGATAAATACAAATAAAATATCATTAATAGGGGCAAATGAAAGAAAATTATATGAAACTACTAAAACCATTATGACAAACCTAGAATTAAATGGTGAGGTTTTATCAGTACAATTGTTGATTGTGAAAAATTTAAAATATGACATAATCATGGGTACAGATGAATTAAGTAAACATAGAATTATAATAAATTATAAAATGCAAAACATAATATATAAAAATCATACAATACCGTTTATAACAAATTATCAAACAGATATAGAAAAAAACGAATGTGCAATTGGACAAATCAATCACATTGCTGAAGAAGAACAAAACATGAGGGAGGAATTATGTCCGGAGGAATACAAACAGAGAGTCTATGAATTACTTGATTCTCACGAAAAGCTGTTCAATGAGGAAGTATGCGTTGCGACTAGATATGTTCACAAAATTGAAGTCATACCAGAAATAAAAAATTTTAAGATCAAAACGTATCCTATACCTTATAAATTAAAACAAGAGGTATATCAGGAAATTAATAAAATGTTACAAGACGGTATTATTGAAAGATCTAATTCACAATACATAAGTGCAATAACCTGTGTAAAGAAGAAATCGGGGGATATTAGAATATGTTTGGATGCTAGGAATATAAACACATTTACTAAAAAACAATACGAAAGTCCATTAAATATTGAAGGTATATTTGGAAGAATTACAAAGGCTAATATATTTTCAAAATTAGATCTAAAGCATAGCTTTTGGTTAATTCCATTGGATCATCGTTGTAGACAATACACTGCATTTATGGTAGATGGAGTGGTGTATCAATTTTGTGTAGTGCCATTTGGACTCCAAAGTTCTTGTGCAGCCTTAGTACGAACGTTGCATACAATCTTGAATCCGTATGAAGATTTCACTCTCCACTACATAGATGACATTTTGATTTTTTCTGAAACAGAAGCGAAGCATCATAAACATCTGGAAATAATATTAAAGGAATTAGAAAATGCCGGACTTAAATTAAACTTAGAGAAATGTCAGTTTTATAAAAGAGAAGTGGATTATTTAGGATATGTTTTAAGTGACACTGGTATAACAATGAATCCTGAGAGAATTAAAGCAATCCTGGAGTATAAAACACCACATAACTTAAGAACTTTACGAAGGTTTCTAGGTATCATCAATTATTTCAAGAAGTTAGTTCCTGATCTAAGTAAGAGAGAAATTCCTCTTATAGAATTATTAAAGAAGGATATTAGATGGAAATGGGACGAGAGAAGAGAAAAGGCATTTCAGGAGTTAAAGGAAATTTTTCTAAACAGCCTAAAAGTATTTCATCCACAATATGACAAACCTTTTATCTTGAGAACGGATGCTTCAATAGAAAGATTGGCAGGGGTATTAATTCAAATACAAGATGGAGAAGAAGTACCTATTAGTTTTATATCCAGAGTGACTAAGCCAGCAGAAAAGAAATATTCAATAACAGAATTAGAAATGGCAAGTGTTGTATTTTGCATTAGCAAACTAAGATTCTATCTATTAGGAGCTAAGTTTATTTTAGAAACTGACCACTCAGCACTTACAGCTATGTTGAAAAACCGCTCTGCCAATAATCGTGTACACCGATGGATCTTGTTGTTACAAGAATATGAATTCGAAATCAAATATATTCCAGGGAAATTAAACGTGGTAGCAGATGCATTGAGTAGAATAGATGAAGTAGGGAACAATCAAACCAAATTTCAAATTGGAATAAACCAATTGTACCAAACAGAGGGGATATTTACATTGGAAAAGGTTAAAGAAGATCAGAGACATTTTGATAACGAGAAAGTTAAAGGTGCCTATAAAATTGATGAAGTGTGGTATAAGAAATTGGAGGACAGAGAAGTATTTGTAATAAGTAAGGAGTTTGCACAGGAAATTATTCGTCATCTACATAAAGAGAATGGACACATAGGAACAAGAAAACTATGGACTTTGTTTCGAGAAAATTATGTGGCAAAGAAGGATTTGAGTATAGTGAAAGAAATATGTAAATATTGTCAAATATGTCAACTGGCCAAAGAAAAAAATTACCACAATAGCATGACAGCAAAATCGATAATCACAAATAAACCATTACAGATTGTGGCAATGGATTTTATAGGAAACTTAATTAGGAGTGAATCGGGTAATAAGGATTTACTAGTAATAGTTGATGTTTATACCAAATTTGTTAAAACTTTTCCATGTAAGAGATCAACGGCTAAGGTGGTAATAGAATGTTTGGAAAAATATATAGAAGAAGTAGGAAGACCTGAGAGAATTATACTTGACCATGCTACATACTTTGAAAGTAAAAAATTAAAGCAGTATTGTGATAAAGAACAAATAAAACTACAATTTATTAGTATTAGAAGATCTAGCTCCAATCCAGCAGAGAGATATATAAAGGAAATCTTAAAATATTTAAGAATTCTTTGTCAAAAGACACATATTAGGTGGGATGGTGGGAAGAGCTGGTCCAAGAACAGTACCAGAGAATACGCGGGAAGATAGGAACAGGGCGGAACCAAGGTTCCAAAACAACAATAATCAAATTGGCCGTTCCTGGAACTACTTCCAGCATGAACAACGAAGAAGTAATTGGAACCTTGATCAACATCAGAGAACAAAATTCAACAAAGGAGAATTGGTTATAATCAGAGCATTAAAGACATCTAATAAAGCAGAAGACCAATGTATTAAATTGCAATTGCCATTCGAGGGACCTTATGAAATAATAAATGATAATGCACAAAATAGTTATAAATTGGCATACCCAGGAACAAACATGATTAGGGGTATTTTTAATATAGAATCAATTTATAAGTATAATTCACCATAAAAGAGTGATAAGAGGAATAGATAATATTATGTTACTTACATGTAAATAGATAGTAGTATAGGTAGATGTAAGGTTTTTTTTTCGATTTTACTTCATAAGACGTATTCTCATATACAACGTGAAGATAATGACCAAGTTAAACATAAGATTTTCAATTTTCATAGGTAGTGTACTAGTAGGCAGCATACAGTATCCGTGGTTAATGTAATCTAAAAAAATTGAAACATAAGGAAATATAATGTATTAATGATAAATGAATAATATCAAAGAAAGATGGCAAGTTAAGCTTTAGTATAATAGTAAATTTTTATGAGAATTTCTTAGATAAAGGACATAATAAAATTAAATAAACACTCATTAATAAGGACAGGTAGGAAATAGGAAGGATAAGATAGGAAATAATTAAATAAACAGTAAAAGAGATGAGAAGGAAGGAAAGTTTTCAAATCAAGATATAAGTAGGAAATATTCATGTCAAGAAAAATTTTATAGGAATTAGGGAGAAAAGTATAGTGAAATAATGGAAAGAAATATTTATAAAGTATATGATATGATTAATTATTATGAGATAGGGAGATATGATGAGAAAATTATGATATAATGAATATAGTTATGAAATAAAGTTGATGAATTATGATTAAGAAATATGAAAATAAATATAAATATGGATAGAAAGTAAAGAGTTAAAGGTTCGACTATAGGAATAGATAAATTGACATGAATATAGGTTGAAAATTGATATGAAATTATAGGAAATCATTGAAATAATTAAAAATTATGTTCTTAGTATAAAAGATGAAATAGAAAAAATAGAAGAGTAGATAGGTAAAGGAGGAAGTATAAGTATTGAGATTTTGAATAAGAAACAGTGGAAAAGAGTAAGGAATATAAGATATGAATAATTTAATAAGAATAAGAATTATGAGAATAAAATGTAAGAATCATTATTGTTATGTCCCTAATGAGAAATTATTTTGGAATGAGTTTGATATGGTTAAATTATAAGAATATCATAAAAATTTTAATAATAAGAATAAAAATAAAATTGTTATCAGAAATGTAAGTACTGAGCTGAAATCTATAGATCGATTAGCATGGATTACAGATTGAAAATTGAAATTTTAAGAAGTTATCTAAATAGACACCTTTTAAAATTTAAATTTGAGGGGAGTTAAGCCAGTCCTCTAGTATAGATAAATATTCCTATATTAGATTGAATTAAAAAGGAATTTTTTTGTATATACGTATGGTGTATCATTAGACACTACCTAATTAAGAACAAAATTTAACATAAAACGAATGAATGACTTAAGCAAATGTATTATAAAATATTGAGTACATCAATTTAAGAAATGGATTAAGGATAAGGAATAGAATGGTAATGATAATATAGAAATTAATTCTTAAGAAAATGTTACCTTCACAAATAAATCCTAAGGTCAAGTCAATGTCAACAATTTTCATTAAAATCAATCTGAACGCTGCTATGTCCACACTTGAATCAGGAAAAGGATGTTAATTTGTTCAAAACCTAAAATAATAAGAATTAATAATCAAATCACTAATTTATTAACGATATGCAAATACAATAAAAAGTTGCAATTTGAAAAAAGTAATTTATAAAAATAAAACTGTATGAAATATGACATTCGGAATAAGAGCCATATTGTATGTCATAGAAATCTAGTAATCAAATCGAAATCAATGAAGGAAGTGATTGAATCTAGTTATAATATTGCCAACCTAAATTCAATGAGTTGGAAGTTAATATAAAACAGAGAATGTAAATTTGAAATTAAGTTAGAGTTTATATAAAGCGAAATTAGTGCTAATTAAAGAATTAAAAAATAAACAGTTCCATATATATAAATCATAAATTTAGATTGTAGAAATTGTATATTAATTGTAAACAAATTTACTAAAAAAAAAAAGGAATTACAAGGATTGAAACCATTGTAATACATGTGAAAGACTATTTATATATTCTATAAGATATTGTTAAACCATTTATACAAGTGATTTCACTCTCCAAGACTATTTTAATTGAAGAATTCAGTATTTCTATAAAAAAACATTATCATTGACAATTGTTGAATAAAATAACAGATTAGGAGGCTGTGTTTTAGAGATTGTAAAAAGGTTGTTGATTTTTAAAAAAAAAGAGAGTCGAGAGTTAGTTGGGGAATGATGAACTGGGATGTAATTCTCTGAAAAGATTTTTGTAAAAACTTTAAAGTAAAAGTAATAATTTTAAATCTAAATCAATAAAAAAATTCATAATATTAATGTCGATAAACCCCTGTGAAAAAGTGAAACGTGCCGAACGAGTATTTCTTGGGTAAGGAATACCTAAGAGAAGAGACGAGATGTTGCAGGTCCACCACGCCGAGAATGGAAAATAAGGTCTGTGTTATTTGAGTTTTTTTAATTTGGAATTCCAAACAAAGAAAAGTGAACTTTTGAAATTAATTTGAACATTTAAAATTGAATAATCTAAAATTGGCCAAAGAAACTTTAAAATAATCAATACCAAATTTTATCCATGGATAATTAAAGAACTCTAATTTTCTGCAACAATAATTTTAGATATTAAATATGTACTTACTTGTAAAAAGTTTTTCGTTTGTAAAATAATCAAAGTTCACACTACTCATAAATGCTTTTCCAATCTTAATTTCCGCTTTGCATGCTAACCTATTCTTATAACTATCAAACACACACTTAATTCACAACTTGAATTATATATGTAACTGTTTAATATAAGTTTTCAACCATATGATTCTAAATGCACTAAATTGATGCACATTGAACTGTGAAACGTTTGCATCCTCCATGTTAACTGCATACTATAATTTTGTGACGACGAGAAACGTTGTACCGGAAGAGTTGCTCCGTTGCGCCGAAGCAGCTACTATAAGCGTTCAGTGCGCATGACGATCAAAGAATACAGAGGAGGTTCAGGAATATTTGTGTGTGTAAAATTTTGAAGATTTCATCAACAATTTATTAAAATATTTTTATTTAAGTGTTGGTATTTTTTTTTTCCAGTCAATGTCCATAACACTTTTCACGAACATGGTTTAAATCATTCATTCGATTATCCTATCACGAAATCATAATAAGTAAATGTTCATATATGTAAAAATTTTTTCTAATAGGTGTCCAGGACTCAAAGAGAGAAGTCTCATGCTTCCGACTACAGTATAAAATTTAAACAATTAAAAATTTTCATATAATTATATAGGGGTAGCCGAAGGTAAAAACGAGTAAATAAAGTTAAATCATATAAGTATAAATATTAAAATAAATATAAACATATCCACTATAAATTATATATATATATATATATATATATATATATATCTATATATGCTGCTGTATAATATTGTTCAATTGTCATGTAATAGTATATTACGTAACGTGTGTTGTAAGAAGTATTTTACGCACGAACGGATAAGTTACACACGAAGCCGCGTAGCGGCGAGTGCGTAATTCCGTGAGTGCGTAGAATGCGTTACAACACGAGTTACGTACTATACTTTACCTACGACCCACTTGTACTTATGTTTATAATCTTATTAAGGTATTTAAAGTACAAGTAAAACCGTACATCTTCGGTGCCCAGCCAAGTTTTATAAAAGTCGCTCCTCGATGCCCAGTCAAGCATCTTAGAAGTTCACCCTCGATGCCCAGCCATGTTTTGTAAAAGTCCATTCTAAGAAGTATTTATTTTTATTAAAAATGTATGTAGAATTACCAGAATTGCATAAAATAGCGTATACACCTCTCTACTAAAGTGACATTAATCCCTTAGGTGGATTACTTCCCTCAGGAATCAAACACTTTAGTCGCTTGGTGTATAATATACTAATTGTTTACTAATATGAGATACATTCAGACAGCTACAAGATGCGGATTGAATGGAGCGGAACCAATTATCATATAATTCCAAATAACTCTTATTATTAAATGCAATCTCATATATAATAAATGTTATCTACAATTTATATATAGAATAAAATTCAACGTTCAATATCCAAGTAATAAATTTTGAATAAAATGGCTAAGTCTATTGACAGTCGCTAAGTGGTTGCTATGGAAGCCGTGCGATTTACTTTACAGCCGTGCGTTTTGTTTTACCGTGCGTAATAGACGTCTTACATTGATTGCCGACTGTGTGTTTTTGACTACTTACAGGGGTGGTCGTAGGTAAAACCATTTTTGTTCAATTATTGGCGATTCTAGATAGTTTTTAAATATTTGTAACAAAAAATGTTTATAAACCATGATACCTGAACGTATGCTTCTATTGATTCCATATTTTCTTTCAAATACGTTAATATTTGGCTCAGAAATTTAATGAAAATACCAACATATAAAAATAATAAATTAGATCCTGTATCATTGATAATCATATCTGTTATAGTTCGTTGAAATTCGTTTATTGGACACATATACAGCGCGTTTCATTAAAAATAAAAAGTAGTTAATATTCTAGATTCATGAGAATCACTTTGTACAATTGAATTTATATTTAAAAGAGCTTTGATCGTAAATGTTTAATTTTGTATTTTATTCTTTCTTTGTAATTATCGAAATCGGTTAGAAAGAACTCGAGCAACTATTCACGACTTGATAATTTTTTCTTAGTATACCTGCAAAATTATACCAATTCGTCGAATATTTACAACCTCAGGTGTAGGATCTATATAGTGGGTGGATGGTAAACTCACGAGAAGTATAATATAGAGCATCTCATACAGAACATCGAAGCAGGCAAACTCTACCAATTAAAATTACAAAACGTTGGTTTACAAACATCTGAAACATGGCGAACAAATTAAAATATCGACAGCTACTCCTTCGGTAAAAATTATATGAATTAACGAGACTCTAGGGTCACACCGTACGTAGTCTCGGTATCGTCTAAACAGTTTTCAAAACAGTCTCGTTTGGGAAAAACGAGGCGAGATCGAGGCGAGACTAGAAAAGTCTGGCTCTCGTGTGTAGTCCTAATTTTCATCGAAAAATCTTTGTTTTTTATGTTCTAACCTTCTTAACCTGCAGAAAATCAATATTTAAATGTTTATGCATCGAAGAAGTGATTATCGAAGTTGCTTATTGTGCATTTCAATCGGGATTAAGCGTTTTATAGTTCCTTGTAATGTTGGCTTTAATATCCGGTGGATGATTTGAATATGAATATGAACGTCAAACAGAAATTACGATTTGTCGCTAAATATTTATATGCAAATTATTTATGTGCATCAAGATACATAATACGCTTGTGACTCATAATCTTTTCGAAAGGAAATAATACACAACGAATAGATATCGAAAGCTTCAAACATAAACTGTCATTTGAATAACTTTCCTATCATTCAAAATAAATGTCTAAATAAATTGACATTTATTAGGAGATTATTTGGAAAACAACCTTTTTTATAGACAAGAACGCACCTCGAAACCAAGACAAAACTGTCCGGTTTTCTTCTCATGTATGTAATGAATTTTTAATTAAGAAAATTAATTTTTATGATTTATGCTCCAACAACAATGAATTAAGCACAAGACATACTAAATATAAACTTTTCTTCGCTTCTAAAAATTAAATGCCTTCTACGAGTCAAAAGCTATAATAAATAACATCGCTAATGGGCCAATTTACTCATATTTATATTTCATTTGCCTGCGTTTATAGTATGGGAGATTGTGGTCATTATCTACAGATATATATATTAGAATTCCTAAATTGTTTAGTTTTTTTTTAAAGAAATAGAATTTTGTAACTAAGTTATAATGGGTTGTTGATTGGAAAAAGCAATTCAGTCGAATTTGATACCTTGAAGGGGAAGGATCTAATGTTAAAGATCTCTCACAATATAGGGCAAGATACACATGCCGTGTTAAAAAATGTTATCAACATTTTATTTGCTCCCAAACAATTTAAACTCTGTGCGTGTTTCGAGAATGAACAAAACGATTCGTAATATACGAAGTGTAATGATCCTGAAATTCTAAGTTTGATCCAGATTCCCGTCCCGAATGCAGATCATGGGTGACATTTTTCTGAATTATTAATTATGAAAGATAATGCATTATTTCATCAACAATAACACGCCTTAATAATATAAATGAATCAAAGATATGATTATATATGAGTATTGAATAAAATAAAGAATTTGAAGAACTATATCTGTGTAACTTAGGATCGTGATTAATTTTTGACATTTCGGGAAATTCAGTGA
This sequence comes from Galeruca laticollis, assembly GCA_963921935.1. Classification (NCBI taxonomy): domain Eukaryota; kingdom Metazoa; phylum Arthropoda; class Insecta; order Coleoptera; family Chrysomelidae; genus Galeruca; species Galeruca laticollis. The sequence goes on along the minus strand of OY998175.1, from coordinate 315,354,475 downwards.
CAATTATCGGAATATTTATTAATCACAATAAACTTTCTGCGTCTTGGAAGAATGTACTAGGGGATTCAATTTGATTATTGTATTTAATTTTAATTTTGTGCTTTGTAAAAAAACTGGTTTGTTTGATGATTTGTAGGTTTGACACAAACAGATTTGAATTGAACATATTAAATATGTTATCTGTTAAGGATTCTTATATTAAAATAGATTTATTTATTTAAAATAAAAAAAAATTATTGTGACAGTGACATATCTTGATATCTGGTGACAGATTGTTATGAAATAGATTGGGAATGTCAGTGTTTCATTAGATAGCCTTTATAATTAAACGTAAACAGTCACAGCTGGAAAATGGGTAAATAATAAGGAACAATAATAATAATTAAAAAACTAATTTATATAATACTCAAAATTTATTGAAATATTTCATAATTAACTGAACTCATCCTGAGATAAAAGATTTTTCATACCGGCAAATACTTTGATCTAATAAAAGAATTTAAATAATATATCTTTTTAACCAAATATAATCAACCAATTTCTTTATCTGATAGCCTTGTACTGATATACAGTTGAATTATTGGATCTTTAACCGTGCGTCATTAATATTTATTTATTTATTTATTTATTTATTTATTTATTTATTTATTTATTTATTTATTTATTTATTTATTTATTTATTTATTTATTTATTTATTTATTTATTTATTTATTTATTTATTTATTTATTTATTTATTTATTTATTTATTTATTTATTTATTTATTTATTTATTTATTTATTTATTTATTTATCTATTTATTTATTTATTTATTGATATTGATAAAATAATATATACTATATATTTCACTTATAATATAAACTTAACTATACCTAGGTACGTTGTGCGAGTATTAATTTGATAAAATATGTACGAGGTGTATTTACTTTTAAGTTGATAGAGTGATGAGTTGCCTTAATATTGTTTTTCGATAAACGTCTACTGACATTGTCCAGTCTAAATCGATCAATTCATTAAATTCATTTGCTAGACACATGGTCACAAGCGGGGAGCGAGTGATTGTATGTAAAAGCGGAATATTAAATAATGACTTAGTACGGGTTCCTCTGGATGGAACATTAAATCTTAGTAATGACAAAATTTCCGGAGAGTTAATTTTATTATTTACTATTTTAAACAAAAAAATCAAAGCAGCTAATTTTCGCCTGCCTTCTAACGATAAGATCTTGAATTCATTTCTTAGTTGGATAGTTCTAACAATGTTATAATCTGGTCGTACATGATATTTTTTTAAATAAAGATATCTCAAAAATTTATTTTGAATTTTTTCTAAAATAGATAGCGTAGTATGGTACTCAGTAAACCAAATTTGATTTCCAAATTCTAATTTAGTTCTTACAAGTGATAACATAACCGACAAATGTCAAATTATTTTGTTCTGGCGCACGGGTAAAGATCCGATAATTCAACTGTAGCTAATCAACTGTTCTTAATGAGTTAATATTAACAACTGGACTGAATACTTCATCATAGTCAAGCCCTTTTGTTTGTTAACAACCCCTAACTACTAATCTTGCCTTACAAAAGCCATTAACTTTCATTTTAAAAGCCCATTTGTTTGTCAAAGTTTTCTTGTTCTAGTTTCACCTCGATCTACGTACTCCCATGTCTGGTTTCTTTTAAATGATTCTTTTTCATCGTCTATTGCTTGTTTTCAACATTTGTTTTCTTCAAATTGTATTGCTTCATTATATGTCGATATAACGACTTGGTTTCATTATTTTACTCTCTCTTCTGCTTCTGCTGCCTTGTCCTAAGACTGATTCCTCTTCAACACTCTCTACATATTCTATGTTATTCTCATGTTCTGTTACTTTTTCTTTTACATCTTTGTTTTGTAATGCTTATGTTTGGTTTTTCTGTGGGTTTTCCCAATGGATGAATGATTACCTGTTTATATCTCACTTGCTCTATTTTCTCTGTCTTCTAGTATTCTTTCATATCTTTCTGGCATTTATTTTGAATTTTCATATCTTTTGCCTTGATTTTCTTGTATTTCTCCTGTTTTTATGCTTATATTTGCTGTTTTTATTCCATTTTTAGATTTTTTAAATATTACATTTCTTCTTATAATTATTTTTATCTTTTCTCATCAAACGGTATTCTAGATTCTTTGTAAATACTTCTGATCCGAATATTTGCATTCTTTTCAAATCTGGTATTTCATCTGTCCACATCTGGAATGGTCTCACCTCAATGGGTAATAACTCTAGTTCATGTTTAGCGACGACATCTGCAGAACTTAATATTAGCAACTGTAAAGATTTTGTTATTAATGTTTCTAAGTAGTATTGTCCAATATTAATTATTTTGGAAAAAAAATTCCCTTAATTTTGTAATAAAATAAAAAGTGACATTTCAGAACTTTACCACACTAGTGCAGTAAAATCCGTCATTACGACATTCAAGTGACATCTATAAAATTTGACATTACATTTTGATAGTAGATAAAATCTCAAACAAACCCTTTCACTATATTTATAATGACTTCAAACATGTTTATATTTTATTTGAATGCGTAAAACATAAATAAACGATTAAGATGTTAATTCCTGATGGATATTTCTTGTATTTAGTGTCTTAATTTGGTATACAGGTGTATCGTGTAAATGTTATATAGAGTGTGGAGTGTACCCGCTGTTTTAGAGGCTAGGTTCATTTTCAAACTATGTGGATACATCACTCATTTTTGCTTGATTGATGAAGATAATATTCAGTAAATGGAAATATTGAAGTGTTTGCATTGCTTATGTTTCTACCTTACATCGTTACTGTACAAATTTTTTAACTATACCAGAGGTGTTACATTGTTATGAAACTATCGTAATTGACAAATAAGATTCAACCTAAGGTAACATATTTAATCTAATTAAAAAACAACAATAATCTACTGTTTTACTTAAAGACAACAATAAATATGAATACAAGACGTATTGTAAGATAGATAATACTATCACAATTGACAATTATTGTACATCGTTGGTATCCAAAAACTTATTGCAGCCTTAGTTGATATAAAACGTCAGAAATCAGCTGTTATACTAGAAGCAAACAAGAAATCCCAATGGCATAGGACCAATTGGACAGGCTTATTTCAGTAACATGTTTGCATGAAACCCAAAATAAAAATTAGATACAAAAGTAATAGATTGTTTTGAGATGTACATAAAACCAAAGTAAGATGCATCAAATCAAAAACAAAAAAATAAAAAAAATTTCTGGTAAATTTGTGAATTTTCTATAAATAAATGTTTTAATGTACGATTTAGAGAAAAATGTTTGATACAAAAGTTGTAGAACGTGTTAAGGTCTATGAAAAAGCTTAGTAATTTTTTTGAGTCAAATGAAAACGATTTTTTTTCAAATTTGACAGGCCGCCATTTTGTTTTTACTACGCCGATTTGGCTCGTTAACAAACTCGTTGAAGATTTTGGCCTAACCGATTTTTGTAGCGAGTTTGGTATCGATCAGTCAAAAAATACGCCCTCTATCGTGCTTACAAATTCCGTTATAATTTGTGAATTTTCTCAAATAAATGTTTTAATGCACGATTTAGAGAAAAATGTTGAATACAAAAGCTGTAGAACGTGTTAAGGTATATGAAAAAGCTCAGTAACTTCTTTGCGTCAAATGAAAAACAAAGGAAATACGATTTTTTTTTCAAATGTGACAGGCCGCCATGTTGTTTTTACTAGGCCAATTTGGCTCACTAACGAACTCGTCCAAGATTTTGGTCTAACCGATTTTTGTAGCGAGTTTGGTTTCGATCCGTAAAAAAATACGCCCAATTCCAGAGTGAGAGACTGGACTTTGATGATTTTTTTTAAAGAAACCTCTTGAAATAATCAAACTTACCACCTACAGGTGTCGTTCTCTTTTAGTCGGTGCTAAACTTTGTAGACGTGATAAATGCCTGGATATGTTCACAGCCACGGGACCGAGGAAGTGAGAGTTCATGCGGTTTGATGACTTAGCAGATTCAACTCCTGTTATATGAAAGAATTTTTTTAAAAAGAAGGTTTTTCTTCAGTTTTGACATTAATTAGACATCAAGATTCAAAAATTTAAATATTAATCTCATTGCTAAGATTGGTGCAGCATTTGGTATCACATTCGTAAATTTTCAACTACCCTGGTATACAGATATAAAATAAAACAAACTCGCTTGAAGAGAATACGACTGTAAATAGGTATTGAAAATTAAAAAAAAAACGTTGCTTTCTATCCTAAAACTAGATACACTTGAAACAACCGAATTAATTCTAATATTCTCGTTTAAAATGTAGTGGTGAATTTTAAAACCAAAATGTGTTCCTTCAGGAGGGATTTAAGCTAAGTACCAATTTTACACGTATAATTTAAACTCAATTTTTCGTTTTCTTATTGTATTTTATTTCAATGATAAGGCAGTGGTTTTGTATGTATCCTGTTTTCTTTGATTTCCAATAATTCTATCTTACAACCTTGAAAAAGAAAGAAAAAGTCTTTCGGAAGCGCTCGGTTCCGTATAACAAGAATTTTCAACATTATTTAGGCTGCAATCCCCGTGATTTTTTGAATTTTGTTTTTTAACATTTCAGCCGAACGGAGGGTGATTTTGGCATCTAGGAACACCAAAACGAAAAACTGCATTGAAATTTTTCCGAACTCGCGTCATGCTACTCTCTACAATAGCCCTATTCCATTCTGAAATAAGCCTAAAAACAAAACATAAATGTCAACAATGTCATTGTAACAACCACTCTCAAATTCTCATTTGTTATTGAAAAACCACGTTTTATTTAAACAAATCCCACAACTTTTCAGCTATTTTTGTGACGTGTATGCACAAATAATGGTTTAAAAATCGATTCCCGAGTCGAATAATTTTCAGAGGCTATTGAGTCTAAACGTTTATTCCTGAGAGATCGAGAAAATATTCCATCAAATCTCGACCTATTTTAAATGCGCAGTACAACTCATATGCACCTGCTTTTGATGACATATAAGCATACCGCGTATATGTATATCGTGATTGCTTACAAAGACGTTTGGATATCGTCGGTGCGCCACTGTAACCCACCCATCAAATTCCACCTTGATTGGTTGTTTGCCGGGAAATTAATAGTGTTTTTTGTTTATTTTACATGTTAATTGTGTAAAATTCACGCGTTTATTTATTCATGGGTTGCCCCCCGCCGCGCATCTACATAATACATCTCCTTCGGATGCTGCAGGTCGCCGGGCGAGACTTTTTCCATTTTTTTTTCAAATAGGTGGCTAGTCATCCAACGAAAAGGTACAATTGACTAACTGGTAAATATAATAACATGTGTTACTGTTATAACTGAAATTAAAATATCATCGTCAAGAATGACAGAAGTTACATTGGACGTGATGCCTACCTAATGTTTAATAATTGTTTTTGGATAGACCAAAAAGTGACCTTTATCTTTCATTGGTTTCATTTGTTGAACTGTGTTGAAACATAAATTGTAGAGCGCTGTAAAACTCCCATTTAGTCTTATTACGATCAACTGAAGCATCTCCGCTTTCGCCTTTTTCATTATAGAGCGCTCATTCTTGTACTGTGATCGTAAACTATGAATTTTTTTAACTTCCTCAGTAGAAGTTTTTAGCTCGGCAGCAATGTTACATACTGCATTCTTTCTTTTTAGGCGATCTTTATATCTTTATACTTTCATTCCATAAGCATTGATTATCCTCAATTAAACTTCCACTTAGTTTTCTTGTGATCCATTATTTTCAATAATATGTTGTAGCATGTAGGCTTAACATCAGTTTATTTGTCAGTTAATTAAGGCATAGGGTGATAATTTTTGCCATAATGTACAGTACTTTTTGGGAATTTTTATTTTTCTAAAAGTATCAAGTACAGGGTTATATTAAATATCTAACTTTAGTCTGTTCACATCAACTGCCAGCCTTCTTAACAATCCATCACCAATAACTAAACCTATCGCTCTTATATTATCCTCATTAACAAATAACATTAAGCTCTCACTCACTAACCCCATTCCTTTTTCTCCAACCCCTTCCTGGATTATGCATCCTCCTTATTTATCCAAATTTAATAATCACGAAACACCTAAAAAGCTCATGATTAAATCTTTTTATGAAATCATTTATAACAATCACTACGACTTTGTATTATGCTCCGATGCTTCCAAAAGTGATACTGGCGTTGGCTGCTCAGTTACCACAGCAAACAATCTCATCAGTACTTCCCCAATCCCTCCTTTATGCAGTGTCCATACTGGAGAATTGTATAGTATTCTACAAGCTTTTAAGCACATCATCCGTTCCAATAAAAAAGTTGCCAGTTGTACAGACTCTCTAGCATCTATCCTATCTATCCAAGAATTATTTACTGAACATCCCATTGTCCAAGAAATTCATCACTCTCATCACCACATTTATTCCCTAAACACCACAGTCACCATTATATGGATACCATCACATATTGGTATACCTGGAAATGAACTGGCCGATCAGCATGCCAAAACAGCGTCAACTACAGCCACAATAACTTCTCATATCCAAATTTGCAAGGATGTTAAGGCAGAAGCAAAATGAATCGTCAGGTATATATGGCAAACTCACTGGAACTCCACCAAGACTTCCCTACTATCTATCCAGCCTGTTCTCAACACTCCTCTGTATACTGACCCCACTGGACTCTCTAAACAAGAAGTATCAATACTATGTAGACTTCGAATATGTCACACCAAACTTACACACAGCTACTTAACGACCTCAAGCATCAGACCTTCTTGTCAAAGCTACCAGTGCCCACTTACTGTTAAACACATCCTGGTTGATTCTCACCAATTTAGGACAAGTAGACGACAACATAATCTTAAATCCCAGCTGCAAGACATCCTAGGGGACCCAAACCAAATCGAGTCAACACTGAAATTCTTAAAAATATATCATTCTATCATAAATTTTGAACTATGTTTTTTAACTATCTGTAATAACTACTGTTTTCTATAATTACACCTGTGCAAGTGGCCATAGTTGCCGAGTACGTTAATTGAATAAAAAAAATATTAAAGTAATTAAAAGTTTTTACTGTTTTGCATTAATAGGACGATAATGTCAATTTAGCTTAATGTAAGATAGAAAAATTTTATATTTAGTTATAGGTTGATTTAATTCATATTTGTTCCTCAACAATTGGCATCTATTGTATGTAATTTTATTTATTGTTAATTTTATTTTATATTCTGATAACTATTCAATATAATAATATGTAAAAAAAATTCATAAACAGAGAAAGAATTCTAAATAAACAGTAGCAGTAATAGCACTTCAGTTGATTTATCGTAAGCTTTTGTGAATGGTTTTTGTGTTTTTTCATACAATTTGTGGAAACTAAATTTCCTGAGTAATTTAATCAGTTATGCATTCATCAATAAATACCTCATCTACTAATTATGCAAACTCCTACTCATATATCCTCTTCTTGGCAACCCTGTAACATTTTAAAACAATCTCACAACACATAAAACCCATTCTAGATAAATCTGTGACAGCGTTCTTCTCTTAAATTCATTATCTACAGGGTGATTGATTAGTGTAATAATGCTCAGTATCTCATAGGTCCTTTGAGATATCAATTAGAAAATTTGGGTAATTATAACCATCAGTGATCTTCACATTTTAAAATTATTTACAATGCTACAGACTGTTCCAGAATGTTGTACCATATCAAAGTTTTATTTTTTAAAATATATTTTACTCCTTATACGGAATCTGCTTGCCTTCCCCATTACTACAGTACAGGGTTATGTTGTGTTCTACAGGGTATTTGAAAAGTTATAACCAATTTTCCATAAAAATCGTAAGAAGTTCGATACCCCCTACAATGTAAAAAAAATCAAAAATGCAGATCTGTTGCTGCCAAAGCATTCGAGTAGATGTAAAAATTCTGGAAAAGTATTTATTTCGTTAATATTCGTTGAATCTGATACAGGGTGAAACAAAATATAAAAACATTATTTTCTCAGTTTTTTCAAATGGATCATCCTGTATTTTATGTGAGTATCGAAAAGAACTACCAACATACTTCTTTCTTTATCAAGCATTCCCTTTACCTAAAATTATTAGTTTTTGAGATAATTTTTAAAGATAGTCTCACCTTGTAAGGTAAGAATGGCGCCATGTTTCAGATTGCGCAATACAAAAAATGTACAAGTGTACCATAACAAGTGCACAAACAATCGACTCCTTGAGATCCATTTTATCGAATGCAAATAAATTTCGTAAAACTGTTACTACGAGCACGCCCATTTACGAATACTTGGATGACGTGGCAGTGACAAAAAATGTATTGTCACTCATACAAAAATCACTAGTGCTAGCGAAACACAGTTATAACATGAACCGTTTTTTCGATGGAAGTTCTTTTTAGCGTCCCATACAGACCAATATTTTATTAGTATAAGGCTCATGGGAAAATCAAGACTTAAAGACGAAAATTACTGCATTATTTGAACACACGATGGCATTGATGTACTAAAAAATTATCCGACCGATGGTTTCAGATACACACCCATTTTTTAATTTCTTTTTTCTGTTGAAAGTTTTGGGCAACATGCGAGGCCGCTTGGCATCGTATTTTCTTTACTTTGACATCTTGATACAACGGATGAGATATAGATAATGGTTTTCTGGCCATAACTAAATTTTTAGCTTGCTCTTTTAGCTGACCAGCAATGAAGTTTCGAAAGGTGAAATTAATGAAGAGCAAATAACGAACAAAATTATGATCTGTAAATTGTGAAGTAGTAGAGTGTTTGGAAAATATTTACGGGGGGTTTCAGTTTAGTTACTTGTTTATTACTATACAGAACGTCTCATAAAAAAATACAGACAGCTATATAAGTAGCGTACATTAAATGGATGATACATCGTTGAGTAACCTATATTGAACTTGTTACAATTTGAATATATAAAAGTAGTAATGCGATTTGTAGAAACATTGGACCATCCGCAGAGATCAGATGAAACACTTTATGGTGAATTGCTGCTTAATATATTTAGGATGCATGGGATTTTGCAATCATTTACACTGCGCTATTTCAAATTTTACCCAGATCTTATTGATTATTTGATAGAGAGGTTAAACGTTAAATTTGATGATTATTTAAAGTTATCTCCAGCAGTTAATTATGCAATTTTAGCGGCAGCAACACATCCATTTTATAAACTGCGTTGGGGTCCTAAAAAACACCAAGATCAACTAAAACAATTACGATTCAATGAAATAGCATCAATGATCAAAAAAACATATTAAGTGTATCAAAACTAAAGAAAATAATAATGAAATTCCTAAATATTTATTTGAAGAACTTGAAACTTCCGAAAAGACATTAGAACAGAAATTTGTATGCTGGAAAATTATCCAGGAATAAAAAGATGATTTGTAAAGTTCAACACTCCGTAACCTTTGTCAGCCGCATTCATGGTTATTTTTTTTAGGTTAGACCCTAAAGGAGAAATTTAAATGATGAAAATTTCCAAAAATTGCTCATCTTAAGAGCAAACTAATCAAAATAATGAATATTTTGATTATTATTAATAAAACCTTCTCAATTTAAAAAGCATTTTCATTTTCTATACTCCGTTTTTAAAAGGCATGGAGTAATAAATCACTCATTTTGGCCGGAACCATAGGCGTACCACATTTCCGAAAATAACCGTTTTGTGATATTATTTAAAATGAAATTTCAAATTATCAATAATATAATAAACTGTGGATTATATCACTGACATCAATTTTCCAGAAAATGTATTATTATGTATAAAAGGGCGTAGACGAGTCCCTCCACTTAGCTCCAGGTAGTTATAATCCCACATACAATAAATAATAAAATAAATGTTAATAGCAATTTTATACAAATACATATATATATATATATATATATATATATATATATATATATATATATATATATATATATATATATCCAAACCAACCCCATTTGCAGATTATTTCACCCAATTAGCAGGTAATTGAAGAAACTTGACAAACAGGTAGCTCAAAAATGGTTTTATTATTGTGAAATATAGTCTTTTCAGTTCTAAGAAAATGCCCCCATAATACAATGTACTTACTAGAACTTTTCAACTATAAAAGTAGCGGAAATGTTGAATATTTTCAATTTACAGTTCATCTGTTCTGGAGAAACTGCTGTGTTGATTGATTTCCCCATTATTACTGTTATTTGTTATTATTTTTACCGTTATTGTTAACTGGTGTTTATTTTTGTTCATCAATACAAGTTCTCTTCTCATCACACGAGACAAACACCTAACTACACCTTCCAACTATATAGTGTTCCAACCAAATTCGACCAGATATGGAGGATTTATCACCATCTAAGCGACCTAAAGTTGGCCCATTGTCGCTGAACGAAAAAAATCTGATATTAAATTGCTATTCCTCGTTGAAGAACGAAGAAATTAGAAGAAAAATCATGAATTTGACAGGAACAGTTGATGAAACTGTGGAGATTACTGCAACAACTATGGTTGTTTCAAAAACAACAATTTATAATGTAATGAAGAAGAAAAAAAATGGAAACATCACAGCCCCAGCAAAGTCCCCAGGCCGACCCAAACTTGAAATGGATGACGACTTGAAGAATGGAATAAGGCGTAAGGTGTATGCTTTTTTATTTAGAAAAGAGATTCCAACTCTCTCCAAAATTATGGCTTCGGTTCAAGAAGATTCAGATTTTCCGAAAATGTCTCGAAGTACATTATGGAAAATTTTGAAGGAACTTGGATTTGAATATAAAAAAAATTATCGGAACGCAATGTTGATTGATAGAGACGACATTGTCATTTGGAGGAGGAGTTATTTGCGCAATATTCGGAAAGCAAGACTAGATCAAAAACGAATTTATTATTTGGATGAGACTTGGTTAAATGAAGGTCATACTGTTTCAATGTTTTGGCAAGACACGAATGTCAAAAGTCGGAGGCAGGCAGCTCTTGAAGGGTGGTCAACAGGCCTCAATCCACCAGCAGGAAAAGGACGTCGACTCATCATTACTCATATCGGAAGTGCCGAAGGTTTTGTTAAAGGTGGATTGTTGTGCGTTGAGTCGAAGCAAACCGGAGATTATCATGAAGATATGGATGCAGACGTTTTCGAAGAATATTTCTCACAGATGTTAGATCTAATTCCAACGGGCTCAGTCATTGTTATGGATAACGCAAGTTATCACTCCAGGTTAGTGGAGAAATTACCTTCAACTGCATGATGTAAACAAGATATCCACGATTGGCTAACCTCGAAAAATATTGAATGCCCAGATAACCCGCTGAAAAATGTGCTCTTGCAACTGGCCAATTCACATAAACACGAATATAGTAGATACATTGTAGATCAAATGGAATCAACGCGTGGTATAACGGTGCTGAGGCTTCCTCCTTATCACTGTCAACTCAATCCCATAGAATCAATATGGGCCCAAGTGAAAGGGGAAGTTTCAAGAAAGAATACACGACATTCAAAATGAGTGACGTGAAAGTTTTATTCGAAGACGCGTTAGGTAACGTAACCAAAGAAAACTGGAAGAAATGTGTTGAACACGTGATACAAGAAGAACTAAATATGTGGGAAATGGATCATATAAGTGAACACATGATTGAACCATTTATAATCAATGTTAATAATGGAAGCTCAACAGAATCGTCTGATTCTGATATATAGATTTTTGTGTTAGTTATTACTATTATTTGTTAGACTTTTTTTTTATAAATATTACATTAACTCGTACTTTATTCCTGCATTTTTCTTTTTTCCTCTCCTATTGTAAACGGTATATTAGTAGTAAAGTTGATACCTACTGCAAAAAAATTTGCTATTTTTTATATAATATTTTATGTTTATTGTTTATTGATAGGAACACAAAAAAATGTGTTTTTATTGAATCGATATTGTGAACTCTTTTGAATAGTTTTCGTAATTATAATTTCATAGTGCCTTCATATTCATATACCAAGTTTGTTTGGTCCTGATTGCACGCCTCTGAGGATTAATTTGTTCATTCAAATACAATAGAGCGACCCTTTCAATACAATAGGCGACCCAACCGAATACAGAGTTACGTGGTGTCTACATGAAATTCGTAACAAATGAGAAATTTTAGTACAAAATTAGATAAACTTCGGAGTTATTTTATTATACACCCTGTACTCCATGCCTCTTAAAAACGGACTATACATATATTGAATAAATTTTTCAAAAACTATTTTGTGTCTCGTATCTCAAATGATTTTGTTGAGATCCAGGATGTATTTTCTTTCCAAATAGATATTCTTCTATGCTCAAGCATGGATCTTATCCATCTGCAGGTGTTATTGTTTATCCCTATTTTTTCGAGGGATTTGTTTATTGATGACATCGATGTGTTATTAAAAGCACCTTCGATGGGATACCTCATTGACCATTAGAAAGTGAATAGAGCAATCACGAAGTTAGGCTGCTATGCTTATTTGCAGTTGACGAAGTCCTATACCTATACTTTCATACCTATACTTAGCCACTAAAGGATACTTCTGAGTCGCGTTTGATTTAGGCCCGGGAGTAACTCTGGGTGATACCTGCTTCATACCGATGCGTTATTTTTAGTTGGGGCGTCTGACACTCAGTGTTTCCCCTCTTTCTCCTGGAGCCTTACCGCTTTGTTAGGGACATGTGACTCCGCTGCAACAGGATTGGTCAAAAGCAGAAGTCAATTGTCAAAAAATTGTAATGTTTTTCTTATTTATTTAAACGGTGAACGGGTGGGATAAATTTTAAACACACGGTATGGCTACTTACGAATTTATGTAAACACTGAACTAATCACTAACACTTAATTTTTATACACTTAAATTGAATTTATATGCACTCAACCTTAATTATTAATGTATATCAACACTTTACTGTTCGCTATTTCGGTGTATTGTTGTTTATTTGTCTAGATCACTTTATCTACTAAACTAACTCTCCCTGGTCGGTCCTTTATATATATTAGTGCCTTTTTTACTAGATAATTCTAGATTGCGACTTACACAAAAAAACAATTGGCTTTCTGGCATTTTCTAGATAAGACTGGTCACAAAAACAATGTCTAGATAAGATAGTCACAATCGTAAACAGTTCTAAGAACTCCCTGCGCATCCGCCATAATGTTAACTTTCATACATGGCATAGACAGAGTCGGATTCAGGGACTATACCAGTGTGCTGTTTCGTAACAAAATAAACTGCATGTGAATGGTGTGCTCGTGCTTTGTTTGAACTTGAATGTAAATAAATTATAAATACATTTGAAACTTGTTTTAATTCCATACTTCTTTAATCTTTTTAACGGCGTTATGGACAGAAGAAAAATATTATTAAATCATCCAAGAATAAAATTTTATAGATGTCCTTACCGAGTTTGAAATAAGAAAATGCAAAGAAGGTAAGTAGCTACTGTAGTCTATTTCTTAATGTCTGACAGCATAGTAGCCTCATTAAATATTCAAATAGAAAATTATCTCTTACAGAGTGATCCTAAGAATTTTACAAGTAAATACTAAAATTCTAATGCAAAACAAGTAGGTGTCTGTATTGGTTATCTGTTTCAGCTCAAAATACAATATGTTAATAAAACTGAACAATGCCAGCAAAAGGAGAAACAGTGCGGCAGTGGCGGAGATTACGATATTAGTTCATTTCGCTTATTTAATTAGATTCGGTCAACATTATAGTTGAAATAAAATTCATTCGTTTAGGCCTATTAACAAGTTACATTTTCATTTTTATTAAATTGAATTAATTAAAGAAAATATAGTTTAATTCTCATAATTCAAATTTATTGACAATGAATTAATGTATATTAAGTAAAGTAAATATATCATTTATAGGAAATATAAAATTCAATCTGTAGTATCATCCTCTTCGCTGGCCATACAAGAATCATCCGAAGACTCGTCGAGAGAGATCACTATCGGTTCTATAGTTTGTTCTATGAGGTTATCTAAAACCCACATTTTCTCTTCCTCTTTAATTACATGATTCACAGCATCTCTCCAGTTCTCTTCAGTTATTGTTGTCAATAAGTACTTCATGAGTTCACGAACATCTCTCATTTTAAATGTTTTATTATGTCTAGCTATATAACCTTTCATTTGGGCCCATATTAACTCTATCGCATTTAATTCACAATGGTATGGCGGCAAACGAAGCACTGTTATCCCACGATTCTTGGCTATTTCATCAATAACAAACTTTTTAAATTGTAGCTTGAGATCTGAAGCAACCTTTAAAAGTTCTTTTTTCAACATATCATCTTCAAATGGTATATCTTTTACGATTAACCAGTTTCTAATATCAGCTTTTCTCCAAGAGGTAGAGGGAAGATTTTCTATTAATCGCGAATGATAAGTGGCATTGACCATAACGGTTACAGCATTATTTGGAATTAATTCGACCATTTGTGTAAAATACATCTGCAGTCATTTCTTCATGATAGTATTTGGTTGATGTTGATTGAAACTCCAGTAAACCACCTTCAACGAACCCTTGACTCCATCCAATATACGTTATTATTATTCGGCGACCTTTACCGATAGGAGTTTTCAGTCCAGTGGATAAACCTTCTATGTAAGCTTGACAACTGGTTTGAATACTTTCGTCCTGCTATATTTTTTTCACTGAATGTCCTTCATTGAGCCATGTCTCATCTAGATAATAGATTTGTCTTCCCTCCTGTCTGTATTTTCGGATATCTCGTAAATACTGGCGTCTCCAACATATTATTTCTTCGTTGTCAATTAGCACTGATTTCAGACTTTGCTTCTCCCAAGTAAAATTTAATTGGTGTAATATTTTCCACAAAGTTTTTCGCCCTATGTCAGGCAAATTCTCGTCCTCCTTCACCATTCTTAGAATAGTTGGGATCTCTTTTTTAAAATATAATTCATGTACTTTTCGTCTTATTGTATTTTGGATATGCTCATCAAGGTCAAATGGTTTTCTTCCAGTTGACTTTTTAGGTGGAGATATATTTCCATTTTTCGTCTCTCTTAGAAGCCTGTAAATAGTAGATTCACTAACTCCTGTCATATTGGAACATGTCGAAACTATATTTCTAACAGTAGCAGCCGGCATTTGTTGTACAACAGCATCATGCACATTTAACACTACAGTCTTCGTTTGTAAGCTAAGCACGCTCTTACACTTTACTGGGGTAAAACTTGAAGACATTTTTCACAACACAGTTAACACTTATGGAACATAACCGACTCTAAGCAAAACAAATTATACAAATTTTGGCGAGACCAAGTTTCACCGTATATACCTGCAAAATTTCTAAGTAGTCATTGAGACAATCCCTAGTAGGACACTATTGTAATGTTTCTTGGAAATGTTATTATCAACATTTCGAAAATCAGAAAGTAATTATCTGGAGAATGAATTGATAAATGGTTTGATAATATGTCTCCCAAGAATTGATCTGCTTCAAATTCTCAAAATAAGTAATGAAATATTCAGTCAGAATAGTTGCGTTACAAGATTATTTCAAAAATAATTTATTGTTTTGACTGTATGTACTCTACAAATGTATGAAGGTCAGTTAGTTGTTTTAACTAACCGAATTTACATTTATATTACCTTTATATATCAGATCGGGTACAAAATGAAATAGTAAATAAATTCATTAGATGAACTGTGACGCTTATGGTTTACTACCTGACTAGCATCTGTGCTAAGAACTAAGAAACAGACTATAGTTACTTGACCTACCAGAAAGTTTTAATTACTTAACTATATCTACATTTTAGAGAGTTAAATTAACATTGGTTAAGATCTGTTTAACAAAAACAATACCTAATATCTTTGAATATTATATTAGAATTAAAGACTCAATGTGTAGTTTAGTTATCTGAAGAATAGCTTTATTTGTTATGTGTAACGTTAATTGATTTGCCTACCTCACTAATAATATTAAAGGAAAATGTTTTAGCATCTCTACTAATTACGAAAACTTTTATTTTAAAATTACTATTCAAATTCAAGATTCAGACGCTTAACAAAAGCCAAAAACAAAATAAACACAGTGCGCATGCATTCGCTTAGACTCTTTGGTTCGTTTATGTTTGTTTTTGCGTTCTTTTTGGGAGTGACATCGAATAGTTCTGTGCGAAAGGCTCTAGAGCTAATGCCATCTAAAA
The DNA here is from genome assembly GCA_963921935.1 of Galeruca laticollis. NCBI lineage: Eukaryota > Metazoa > Arthropoda > Insecta > Coleoptera > Chrysomelidae > Galeruca > Galeruca laticollis. The sequence goes on along the minus strand of OY998175.1, from coordinate 315,338,192 downwards.
CGAATGTGACTCTGATATCAAATGAAACATTATTTAAAAAAGAAGCAAAGCCAGATAGTGGCTTCGAAAAATAATTGAACCCGGCTCAAAGGAATCAACTATTTCAGCTCAAGAAAATATCCGACCAAGAAGAAAATGGCAACAGATCTGAAACCTACTAAATATTGGGTCGTGAAGTGTCCTTAACAATAAGATCTAGCAGCTCAAGAGTGTATATTTTAATTTTGAAGATCCATAGCTCGGAAACTATAGATTATATGACAAAAATGTATATTATACTAGATCCAAAGTAGCTATTTTTTACTGAACACTTTCCGTAATTTCAAATATTCCCTATTTCTATAAAACAACTTATTCAAAATGAATGTATGCACTAGAAAACGGCCTTAACGATTTTATTCGACGGATCATGAGAATTAGAAGTGCAATTAATGTAATAATATAGTATCATTGACGCCTCATTAACACCAGATAGCGCATTCCCAAGTCACGAGATGCCAAAAAGATAATAAACTAACAGGATTACAAGTGACCCTGCTGTTTTCATGTGAATATTTTATACGAGGTTTATAGCAAACGCGTTTTGTATTATGCTAATGTGAACATATATATACGACATTAATTATCCAGAGAAGCGAAAAAATAAAAAATAGAATCAATCATGAGTGTAACTTTATTAATATTTCAGGAAGTTAATTAATTTCTTAATTAATTAGTATCAAAGTAAATTTTTTCAAATGAAACACCTCTCTTTTTCAATTTGCTGTGCTGCTTTCAAAATGTATCACAAGTTAATAAAAATAAAGTGAATAAAAACGTAAATTTGTTTGTTATTTTAACATTGTATTTATCCACTTTAACACGTGATCCTAGCTGCTGGACTAAACAGAAAAAGTTAGAAAGTATTTCTTGCAATTTGTTTTTTAATTTCACTTCAAAAACTGTCATAAATATCCAAGTGATTAAAAATCTTAAACAGGCTCCCAGTTCCTTTTGGGATATGTGGGATTTATACTCACTAAAGAAATTCGTTCATCTTTTGTAGCTTGCAGCATTATAAAAATACAATCAATTTACTTATTGTATGTATTTAGGCCAGTGGATGTCGTTAGATCTTCTATCGGGTGCCTTCCCACGTGTGGATTGGGGCACGCTCTCTAGATATAGGGAGTACCGGGGAAATAAAATACCCGTGGCGAACAAGAACTAGCACAACGGCAACGTCTGTTTCCAGATTGGGCGGATGCAAACGGCGTCTGACCCAGAATGGGCGGCCGATATTTAAGCCAAGATCTAGTATAAAGGAAGGCAACGGGATACCACCTTTATTATTATGTTTCCCAAGGTTAGAACATGAGTACATTTAATTAAAAATTTTCCGAAGGTTTAAATGTAACAAAGATAAGGGCAAACCTAAGAAAACCCTTAAAGATCTGCACATGGAATGTAAGAAGCCTATTTGAGGCTGGAATACTGGCAAACCTCACACGAGAAATGGACAGACTGAAACTAGGCGTGGCTGAAACCTGGTGGTCTGGAGTGGGAGAGTGCAATGGGGATAACGGAACATTTTTCTACTCTGGCAACGAAGATCCAGGTGTGGGAATCGTTATAACGAAAGAACTATTGAAATATGTCGTGGACTTTGTTCCATACTCACACCGCACTGCTTTATTGAGACGCAGAGCCAGGCCAAGTGATCTTAACATAATACAGGTAGATGCGAATTTGCCGGACCATGATGTGGAAACATTTTTATGGGTGACTTCAATACCCAAATAGGAAAGGGTAAATTTGAAGAGTTAGTTGGATCTAATGGTCTTGGACAAAGGAACGAGAGGGGTGATCGACTTTTACAATTGTGTCAAGAGGAAAGCATGAAAGTAACAAATACATGGTTTCAACTTCTCCCTCGTCGACTTTATTCCTGGAAGTCGCCAGCGGACCGACCAGACAACGTAGTGCGGAACCAAATAGATTCAATTCTAATCAACCATCAAGAGAGCCGGCACATACCCTGGGGCAGATGGCCCTCTTGAAAATTTCTTTGTCAAGTTAGAGAAAGTCATCCACACGGTGACGGGTGGCGTTAGAAAAATTCTAGGATCCAATATTAAAATCTGTGATGTGTCATGAGATAAATGCACAAATTCAAACATTAATATCGAATATTGGAGAAGAACCAACGGAATCTTGGGCAAAGATAACTGACATTGTAACAAACTCAATACAAAACAGATTGGGATATGAGGAAAGGAACAAAAAACAAAAATGGGTGACGAATGAGATTTTGTTGTTGATAGATGAACGTCGAAAGCACAAAAACAAAACAGACAACAACATACAAAAATATATTCAAAGACTCATAAAATCAAAGATTAGAATAGCAAAAAACCAAGGGCTTTATCGTGAATGCTCAGAAATAAAACAGCAAATCAACAAACCGATTTTAAACTGCACAAAAAACTAAAGGAGACTGCTGGTATAAAAAAAAGATTAGACCAACTATAACAGTCAATATAATAATCAGATAGTCCTCGAAACCAAAGATAAGAACAATGTTTGGGAAAAGTATATTGAAGAACTTTTCGACGACGATATACCCCCAGCTGATATCAATCACTCTCTTATCGGTCCATCGATCACTAAGGACGATATTGAAAACGCCATACGAAACTCAAAAAATAACAAAGTGACTGGCCCAGATGGAATTCCTTCAGAAATACTTAAACTCCTGGATGAAAGAGGCATCACATCACTACATAGAGTGTTTAACACTATATATGAGAGTGGTCACTACCCCAAACAGTGGTTGTGCTCTACTTTTATCCCCCTGCCTAAGAAGGCCAATGCAAGAAAATGTGACGATCATAGACTTATTAGCCTGATGAGCCATAATTTAAAAATATTTCTTAAGATCATACACCAAAGAATTCACAAAAAGTGTGAAAGAGACACATAAGCGACTCCCAATTTGGGTTTAGACAAGGGTTATGTACACGAGAAGCGATAGTCGCAACACAAGTGCTTGCTCAGAATTGCTATGATCAGAGAAAGGATGTGTGCCTGTTTCATAGATTACGAAACGCGTACAACATCACAAATTATTGCAGCTCCTCAATAGGCTTGGTATAGACCAAAAAGACATTAGATACATTGAGAACCTATATTGGAAACAAACAGCGCAAATCAAATTAGTCAATAATGTGTCCAACACCATACAGATTAGAAGAGGGGGTGCGACAGGGATGTGTGCTATCTCCACTCCTACACAACTTATATTCGGAAGACATTTTTCGAGAGACTCTGGAAGACATTGAAATGGGAGTGAAAGTTAATGGAGTCTGGATTAACAATAAGGTCTTAGCGCTGATAACATACACGATCTACAACAACTGGTGAACAAAGTAGGAGAACAGAGCAAATCAATAGGCCTAGATATCAACACCAAAAAAATAAAGTTTATGATTATCTCCAGAAACCTAAATATGTTTGAAAACTCCACCATAACATTCGACGCAAAGCCCATAGAAAAAGTAGATAAATTAAAGTACTTGGTCATCTAGCTCTTCGAAAAATCAGACGAGGAAATAAAATGTTGCATTGAACAAGCTCGACAGGCGTTCTTGAGGTTTCGAAGAGTGCTTGCCTGTTCCGATTTTGACCTTGACCTGAGACTGAGATTCACCAAGTGCTACGTTTGCTCGGTTCTTCTTCACGGTATGGGAGGCTGATGGACATTGAAGACGATCTCAATTAACAAATTAGATACCTTGGACGGCTAGACTGACAAACGAAGAAGTTCTAAGTCGTGTCAACAAACAACGTGAACTGTTTGAATCAATTAAGAAGAGGAAAACGGCAATTTTGGGGCATATAATGCGAAACACGAAATATCAATTCTTGTATCTGTCGATCGAAGGCAAGATCGAAGGCCGGAGAGGAATCGGTAGACAACAAATTTCTTGGCTGCGAAACATCAGACAGTGAGGGCTACACGATGTACAGTCGTTAATACACATCGCAAGGAATAGAGAAGCAAACATCCATTAATGGATACGCATTAGGAGAAGAAGACAAAGAAAAAGATAAATTTAGGGTTGCCTATTGGAAATAGAACAATTTTGTTAATTATGTCCGTTTCTGTTATGCAACGAATTATACATCAGACTGGTTTCCTGAATGGGTTATCTTTGTTTTATGATATATTTTTGGAATAATAGGATATCGATAATAAAAATGACTCTCAGAGTAATATTTTTATTAATCTGATATGTTGTTATTGACAAATCAATGAGTATTTCAACATTTTATGTTGAGACTGCTTATTTGGCTGTTATTGGTAGCAGTCGATGTCAAATTAACTGTCGAATTTATTAACTACCGTCTCCTTCAACTTCACTTGCTTGGGAATTGTTTTAGTAACTACACGCTAGTTTTTAATTTATGGTTCTTGCCTTCCCGCAAGTCAAAGGCAATAGTTATTTATTTATTTAGCGTATGGCACTAAGGTACAATAACAAACAATAATAATAATAATAATAATATTGAATAAACATTATAAATAGAGTTATAAACAAACATTTAACGAATCCCGTCAGGAAATATTCAGGTGTCCTGCATAGGCAGTTATTGGGCATTCTTCTATACTGTGTTTAATGGTTTGGTCTTCTCCACATTCGCAGTATAGAAGCCGAGTTGTTCAAGTTCCCTCGGTAGTACGTCGTGTGGAATGGTGGGACATACAATGGATAAAAGTAGCCTTTCGTTTGGTATGATAAGTCTGCGTGCTTGTATCACTTCGTTATTGATCTTTATGCGCCCATCATGTTTAATGATAAAATCATCTACGATTTCCTCACTTGAGAGGTAAATACATATCCGATTGTTTGAGATTCTAGATGTGAATAATATGTTTTTCGGACTTATCGTGGAGCCAATAGCCAGGAGATATTCTTCTAATTTAATATTGTTTAGAGAACTAAAAACGATGGCTTGAAGTTTAGATGGGAAAGTGGGTATGGTAGGCTGTTGAGGTTGGCTAGCTACTTTGGAGTAGGTTGAGGTAAGACTTGTTGTTTTAGTATCGTTGAATGTTGAGTTGGAATTGAGTGTTGAGCTGAAGGTACATGTTGAGATAAAGGTGACTGATTATTGATGTTGTCGCTGGTTATAACATTGTCGGTTTCCATGTCCCGCATCGGACCCAACTGATAAAGCTGGTAAATGGTACGATACCGGTTTTAATTGTTATTGAATGAATGTGTTTATGTTGAAATATAACACAATTTCTTAATAAAAAAGCAAATTTAGGCTTACTTTGTTAGTCCGTGTCATTCACTATGTAGTTATGATCACTTGTATACTGTTTTTTTTAAATTATTTATGATATTTCACTGTGATGTACGAATTTCTCGGAGCTGATTTTAAAAACACGTTGTGTAGTTTTCGATCAGGGCCGACTCGTCTCGTTTAAGAAATCATTGTCGGATACTTTATTTTCTCAACCAGGAGAGCAGGAATACCTAACATATACACATAAGAGCTACACCTAAAATGTTTCCTCAAACTGACGTAACCCCATAACACAAGATCTCTCATTACCAACGACAACTGGTAGCAGCGGAGGCCGAAGCCAGCTCTTTCGGATATTTCTTACAGGAGCCGTTGACTCCTGTTTCCCACGGAATCGTGGGTGGTGACAACCAGCTACGCTGCCTTCTCGGTCCATTAGGGACATTTTGATAGCAGAGTTTTTTAGGTTATTACAACTGGTGCTAGAATTTTTACTTTTCCGATCAACCTTTCTATATGCGAGAAAAGTATTGGTTGACCCCAAAAAAAGTTGGAATTTTGAAATTTTTTTTTGAGTTGTTTTTACGTTTTCCATCAACAACACGAAAAAACGGTTTTTAGAAAAAAAATCCTGTGTGTATGTCGTCGTCGTCGTCGTTGTCGTCGTCGTCGTCGTCGTCGTTGTCGTCGGCCACTTTTCCTTACATGTCTTGTTAGCACGATACAGCCTCCGGAGTGCAATAAGTCATCAATTTTATGATTGAATATTGTTAAGGACATGTCACAGATGAACCCTATTGATTTTCAGTTCACCAGAGCCAGTACAACGGGTGCTATTTTACTTGAAGTACGACATTTTGTCATTTTTTGAGAAATTTCAGTTTGTTAGCACGATACAGCTTCCGGAGTTCAACAAGTCACCAGTTTTGTGATTGAATATTATTCAGGATATCAGACTACTGAACCCTATTGATTTTCAGCTCATCAGAGCCAATACAACAGGTGCTACAGTACTTTAAGTACGATATTTTTGTTATTTTTGGAGAAGTTTCAGTTTGTTAGCACGATACAGCCTCCGGAGTATATACAAGTGACCAATTTTATGATCGGATATTATTCCGAACGTCTCAAAGATGAACCCTATTGATATTCAGCTCACTAAAGCTAGTACAACGGGTACTATGGTACTTGAAGTGCCACATTTTTGTCATTTTTGGAGAATTTTCAGTTTGTTATCACGATAAAGCCTCCAAAGAGTATACGATTGATCAATTTTATGATTGAATGTTGTTCAGGGTATCTCACAGATGTACGCTATTGATTTTCAGTTGACTAGAGCGAGTACAGCGTGTCCTATAAATCCAGATATACTAACTTTTTGGTTATTTTTGGAGAAATGTCGGTTCCTTAGCACGATACATCCTCCGAAGTGTATATAAGTAACAATTTTATGATAGAACATTGTTCAGGGCCACAGATGCGGAAAAGTTAGTTTTAATCTTTAAAACCGTTTATTTTTAATTAGGATCATAGTGGAATCTATCGATTATTACAGTGGTGAAAGCGGTATTTTTAGTTTTTTTTAGGTTAGGTCACATTTGGTGACAGAATTACCTAGATTATTACAGTGGTCGCCGACGCACTCCATGTTCCGCAGACTTTTGGACGATATTATTTCGCGTTTTCAATTTCTCTGTTGTTTTTGTTAAGTGCTCCTAAAAAAATTGGAGAAAAATGTTCAGTATATTATTTAAAATATGTAAAAATCTCTAGATTTCCGCATTTTCAACTCATTCAATCCCTTATGTCTGTAAGTATATAACGAGTCAATGTCCTGAGATTATTTAAAACTATCAAGTATCCATAGGTCCTTGCAAGGTTCCACGTGGTTCTTGTGAGGTCCTTCTTAGTATTCATTGAACGTGTATAGTTAACAATAGTACCATTAGTAATAAATTAACCACCCTCACTAAACATATTTGCTAGAACATCACGTCATATTATAAAAAAATCTTTCCTGTGCCTTTTTGGTATTCAAGAGGTGGCCATTTGTATATATATTCTTTGATACCTCATGCGTTATTCATGGCAGTTGGGTGCCTCTGCTGTAATTTGTAACGATTATTTTTATCATTATTGGCTTCTGGATATTATGGGCTTTATAGATTTTAATATTAATCGGGGTTTTTTGTTCGGAGAAAAACTGTAAATTACGGTAAAGTCTGTTGAGGGTAATAAAAATTAATATGTTGTACGTGATTCACTATAAAATGGCTGTAAGACAATGCTTGATAGTAAAAACCAACAGTATTAAATAGTCAACTAAAATTAACAAATAGGATTCATGAGTTGAATAATAGACTGCCTAAGCTGTGACGTCTCAGGAGTGGACGGAGCCTTCCAATCAAAACAATAATTGAGGGTACGAAATTGCCATAAGTGTTTCTACCTTTTCTATGTTTCTACAATTTCTTACAAATAAGGGTTATCGTAATCTGAATAAAAAATTGTACAACAATGAAGGACATCAAATGATGCTGGTGGCTGTGTACACGTATAGGGTAACAAAGAAAAATATATTTGTATCACGTGTAAAATTTAATTTACTTTTGCATAGCGCGCTTTCAGCTCTCTAGACATAGAGCCATCATCAGTGCTTAATCTAAAAATACATATTCAAATCACAACCAATAGTGTTAAGTTACTAAATAAAATTCAAGTTGAGAAAGTTAACAATAGTAATATATGAATTTAATTTAAAGGTAATACAAAAAGGTTTTATTATTAGAAATTTAATAATAAAAAATGATTTTAATTGCATTGAAGTTACTATTATTTAAATTTAATATATGTGTCATAATGAGGTTTTTTTGAAACTAAAAAAATTTCTTCATGTTGGTACTTCTATGGCTGGATAGAAACTATCTTCACACATCTATAGAGGCATTCGGGATTCCATCCTGTGTCTTTTCTGTAAGTTAAGACCCAGAATGGCATCTCGAAAATGTGAGGTAAGTGCAATTGCGTGTTTTCACATTAAAATTTATTTTTGTGTGTTTTCTCAATTCAACCTTCTAAATAATTTTAAATATCCTAATTAAATTGTTAATCATTCACTACAATTACTAACCTAATTAAATTAATCATTCATTACAATTACTAAATTAAATAGAATATTACACATAATTGATTTCGTTGTTGTTTAAAATTACTTTTCTGAATTTAAATAAATAATCATTTTTGCATCCGATCTCTCAAATTGAACAGAGTATTCACAAACAATCGAACAAACCCAATTGACAGTTGAAGTTCTCATATTTGTCAGTCAAACCGACACAACTACCTGTAGAGGTTCTAACATGACAGGTGTTTAAGAAAATATTTTTTGGAAGTAAAATTCGATTTTAAAAAATTTTTAGATGTGATGTCCAAGTTTGTATAATGTTAAAGATTTATTAACCTGTTTAATTATTAATGGAGGCGATGAAGCCAGGAAATTTTGTTATATGGAATCTGACAGTACGTATTTTTTATCAACCTTTTTATCTTTTCATAAAAAAACTCAGTCAAACTTTCACTTAACTAGCAATTCGATATTTTCAGTTTTAATAATCATAAATAATATTAAAAATAATTTTGTATTAAATTTCATATCTAGTTTTCCTTTCTTCGTTAAAAATCAATTAATAATATAAAACTTTTTATACCTACCTAATAAGTTTAACATCTGGTTTCATTTCTCTTTTTTAGTTTCAAAAAAACCTCATTATGACACATATATTAAATTTAAATAATAGTAACTTCAATGCAATTAAAATCATTTTTTATTATTAAATTTCTAATATTAAAACCTTTTTGTATTACTTTTAAATTAAATTCATATATTACTATTGTTAACTTTCTCAACTTGAATTTTATTTAGTAACTTAACACTATTGGTTGTGATTTGAATATGTATTTTTAGATTAAGCACTGATGATGGCTCTATGTCTAGAGAGCTGAAAGCGCGCTATGCAAAAGTAAATTAAATTTTACACGTGATATAAATATATTTTTCTGTGTTATACAACAATGCCATTACCAAAGAATAAATCTACAGTTCAATAAAAAAATTATCGATTTATCGGTTCGCGAGATAATAAACGTTGAAATTGAGTAAAATTTTTGGTTGTACGTTATTTTTGCTCGGCGGTTTATTTTGAGGAGGATACAGTTTCAATCCAGAGCAAAATTATGCCAACATTTCTATCTAATGTTCGCATGTCTATTCACAATGTACCAAATGCAGCTAAACATGCTACCGGATCTACACAAATTAATAATCAGTTACTTTTTTATGATACATTCAATTAATACACACTAGCTGACCCGGCAGGCTTCGTACTGCCTCAATCGATAAATAAAAGACCTAAACTTTTGTATAAATTAATTTCAAAACAAACAAAACGTATTGAATAAAAAAGCATTTTTTTAATGAAGCATGAAGTTTTATTATTATTTTCGACACATCATGTTGCTTACTTAAAAAAAATAGAGTTTTCCTGAAATACTGGCTATTTATAAGGTTTAAATTTTTATTAACAGACACACACTGTTATGATACAGTTTGTTAATCAATTTAAAGCTTTCTCATGAACTATATTTTTTGATTTGTTTTGTGGTGCGTAAATAAACAAAGAAGACGGTTTTCCGACGCGCGAACACGCGACGTATAATTGTCCATGCGCGAAACAGGGAAACTCCAAGTTGATTCCGCAAACTTCTAAACACTGTCCTTGCGATTTATTTATTGTCATCGCAAAGGCCAGACGTACTGGAAATTGTAAGCGTTTAAAATCGAATGGTAAATCCGTTGGAATCATCGGTATTCGCGGGATCCTCTCCTTTGTATTTTCCTTTTATGATTGTTGCCTCAATGACGTTATTCATCAGCTTTTTCACAGCCAGTCTTGTTCCATTGCATAGTCGAGGTTGATTAATGTTACGCAGCATGATGACAACTGATCCTACTTTTAACTGCAAATTGTGAGGTGGTAATTCAGGCAATTCCAGTGAATTTAAAAGTAAATCAATCAGCTGGTAGTCAGTTTTGTAAGGGAGGGCCAATTTTTTTTTCATATTTCGACCTATGTTCTTTGGGGAAAATTGTTGAGTTTCATGAGCACATTCACCTCCTTCAGGGTTGATACCCCCATCCGTTACACGCTGTATATATATTTGAGTACAAACTTGAATATTATAAAAAAATATTCTGGTATAATACCTCGAAAGTGAGCATGAAATTGTCCTGCATAATATGTGTAGCGCCAAATGATGTCGTCTGGAAACAATTGTTATATTTCTGAATGTAGGCCAAGAAGTGCTTAGAATCATTCCCAATCCCAGAAACTAAAGAGCGTAAAGGATCTGGTGGTGGGACCAATTGTGGTAATTTTACTTTGCCTCCAGCACCACATAATCCAGTAGATTTACCAGTGTATTTTAACGCCTTACAATATTTACAAATGATTTTCATTTCCCCAATTGTTACCGATTTGTCGGCACAATAATCAATTGCCGGGTCATAGTGGAATGCAGGTCGTTCAAGAATCACAGGAGCACTACGTCTGCGGATTCGCTCAATTTCATCATGTCGTGCTCGCTGTTGTTGTGTTTGATGTGCACGAACTCGTTGCATTCTAAGCCTATCCACTTCATTGTCACTCACTAAATAACGCAATTCTGACATAGCAATACGACTATTTTCTTGATCTGTCTCTCTCTGGTCATCAGTGCGGCTAGCACGTGAGGTAGCTCTTCGCACATTTGATTGACTGCGACGACCTAAGTCACAAAATATCAACAAAAAAGAGCACACTACTTGGAATGTCACTATCACAAAGGATCACAAAAGTAAAGAAAGTTCTCGCGGACGTAGCGGTAATCGTCACTCACAAAGATAGAAGGCTGCACTCATAGAATATCGTAACCATGATCGTAACACAATATCGTCAATCGTAATACTTTTTTCCTTGTTCTGATTTTTTTATTTATTTTTTTGGAGTTTACCGTTAAGCCATAAATCTCTGTGTTCTAAAGTGCGACAGAATGATTGACATATTAGTTAGTTGTCAAATCTAATGTCAAATATTATGGTTGTGTTCAGAAACTTAATTTGTGACAAAACTTAAGATTTATCAAACTTAAAAAAATAATCTGATACAGTTACAACTGAAGTTAGCTAAAATTAAGTTTCGCGAAGCCGACCAAACTAATTGGAAATCAGTACTACTAATAGTTTATTACATTTTTTGTCGCGTTCGCGATTCACTTTTGAACGCGACATTAGATCCTCTAAAGCGCACGCAAAGACTATTTTCATAGATATGATTGAATTTGAACTTTATGCAGCGGTAATAAATTGCAAATTGACTCTTTGACGTTAGGAACACACCTAAATTGCTTAGACAATAGTGAGTGATTATAATTTAATATGAACTTTATTGAATAGCAATGAAGTTCAAATTGACTCTAGTTTGTATGGGAAATAGAAAAGGGCTGTTTTTAGGGTTTCCCGGAAATTATTCGATTCTTTCTCGCCTTTTAAACCTTCCCTAGACCTCCACGAACATTTCAAGACTAAGATAAGATAGTTTTAGTGAGACTAACGAACAGCAATTCATCATTTTTATATATATGTTTGTATGGGAAATAGAAAAGGGCTGTTTTTAGGGTTTTCCTGGAAATTATTCGATTTTTTCTCGCCTTTTAAACCTTCCCTAGACCTCCACGAACATTTCAAGACTAAGATAAGATAGTTTTAGTGAGACTAACGAACAGCAATTCATTTATATATATATATATATATATATATATATATATATATATATATATATATATATATATATATATATATTGAACTAGTCATCTAGTTTTGTAAATATATTGAAATAAATCAACATAATAAAAAGGTCTTATTGTAACGGAAGAAGTGTCACAACCATTAGAATAAACTCAATAACAAGTCAAATATTAAAATATAAAAAGATTGAAATATGAATAAATCGGGTGAAATATAGATGTGAATGTTTTAAAAAGGGATGAAGAATAAAAATTCCAACACTATATTAGTTAAATAGATAGTAAATATTACCTGTACCAGTAATTCTGATTGGTTGTCAAAGTCACGGAATTCCGTATTACACTGAACACAGCCATAGCAATTTCTGCAGGACGAAACGTCATATAATAGCTTGAAACCTAAATTAAGAGAAAAGAATAATCAATTTAACGATAACTTAACATTGTTTACATAATTTTTTTAGTAGTAGCAAAGGTTTAGAATACCATGTATTCATTCATTCATTGCAAAGGGTTGAAACTAGATGGAAAGGATGGTTGGAACACAGCCCAAACGTATAAAAAGGAAATGAATATTTACAAGAAGTAATGCCTGCTAGGGAATTTTCATTACCAACATAAAATCATTGCTAATTGATTATATATATGAAATTTAATTACAAAAACAAAAATAATCAGGAGTTTATGTATAATAACTATAAAACAAGACTCAAACTAAAATAGAATCAATTACATATAGGTTAATTAATAATGTAGGTTGTAAAATTTGTAAAAATAAACATTTCTCAAATTAGCTTAATAACATGAATATAAGAAAATTGACTATTGTAGGAGGAAAAGAGGACTTAATTAAAATTCCTTAATACAATAGAAATTTACGTGAATTAGTGTTATTACCCTCCAGGACAATAAATTTATGTTTTTCAAAATAGTAACTAAAAGACTGGATAATAACAATTTTAGTGATAAAAAAACAAATAAGTGAGCTATGGACTAGGGAAGCTGAAAGACTTGTTGATTTTGAAAACAAAAGAAGGTTGATTTATGATGGTGATAGAGGATGCGTCGATAAAATATTGCTCTCTGTATAAAATTGTTTAAAGGTGTTTAAAAGTTAAAATTATAAAAAAAAATTAAATCAAACTAATCATAGGAGTATTCAATCATGTGTAAGGATTGAATAGTGCAGTAGGAGCGTGTCTCTTATGAGATATCTGCAAGATTTGGAGATGCGAGTGCAGCCGGCAGTGATAGCAAAAATAAGGTCTGTGTATTTTGCTTAAACTTATTTGGAATTCCAATTAACATTTTCAAAGTGTACACTCAAATCTTTAGTTGAACGTTCGAATTACATAACGCATAAAAAGGCCAAAAACAATAAAATATGATGCATCATAAATTTATCTATAGAGAATTATATCTTTAATATCTATCAAATTAGTGTACTCACCTTTTGTAAATTTATCTACTTGAAATATCACGTGCATCATGTATGTTACATTAAATCTTATATCTTCCTTCCAGCTATTGCATGTATAACTTTAAACTATCACTTTCTTGACCTTTAAACACACACATATATAGTTTATAAATTATCACTTATATGTAATTGATTATAGAAACTTGATAATTTTAACAAAAATCACAAGCACGCTAGCGTCGTGTTGACTGTGAAACGTTATTTATGGAAGGAAAACCTCCTTCTTTCATGTATATTGTAGTAGCGCATGCGTTTGGAGATTTAGCGCCGACGCAGTAGTGGGAACATTTTGTTATAGAGAATACATGTATGATATAGGGTGGCACAATTCCATAAGAATAAATTTTCAAAGCAAATTAATAGTTTCAAAAATATTTTATTATGTTCCAATCAGGTTAAAAATTTTCAAATTATTTTATTAAACAGCTTTACATTCATGTGTTGATTTTTTTTTATTCTCATATCCATGATTAAATTATCAATATCATTATTGTCGTATTTCAATCGTTTTATTTAACAGATATTGTTTCTTTCAGAGGTTGTAAGTTAAAGGTAAGATTAAGAATATATTTCCTCAATCTTTGATTATTATCTCCAGAACTCAAAGGGAGGATTCTCATGCTTCCGACTAATTAAATAAACATTATAAATAAATAATTAATAAAAAAATTTGAGCTAGTCAATCAAGGGAATAATTATAAAATGGCGCCCATAAATAAATAAACTAAATAAAATTATAAAAATTATATAAAATTAATAATATATATATATATATATATATATATATATATATATATATATATATATATATATATATATATATGTTTGCATGGGAAATAGAAAAGGGCTGTTTTTAGGGTTTTCTCGGAAATTAATCGATTTTTTTCTCGCCTTTTAAACCTTCCCTAGACCTCTACGAACATTTCAAGACTAAGATAAGATAAATCCGTTCAGCCGTTCTCGAGTTTTAGTGAGACTAACGAACAGCAATTCATTTTTATATATATAGATTGACTCCGCAACAATATGCCGCCAGAAAAACTACTCCAAATGAGCTCCCAATCTTCAACGGTAATCCTTCTGATTGGCCGTCATTCATAAACTGTTATAACAGATCGACAATAACTTGTGTCTTTGATAATAATGAAAACTTACTTAGACTACAGAAAAGCATCAGAGGATCTGCTAGGACAGCTGTTTTCTTATGAATCAGAAGCACTAACGCCCAATCATATCTTGATTGGGACGGCAATAAACCGATTGGACAATTGAACGATGATGATAGAATATTAAAGCTCAATTATCTATACAAAGAAGAATTTGCAAATAAATGTTGGCGAAGGTTTTTTTCAGAATACATTCCAAAACTATTGTAGCGAAGTAAATGGCATAAGCAAGTTTCTCCTGTAAAAGTGGGAGATATCGTGATCATCGGTGAAGAAGATTTCAATTGGCCAAAGGGCAGAGTAGTTGAAATGAGAAAATGTACAGATGGTCAGGTCAGAAGAGCAAAAGTTCAAACTGTTACAGGTATATTCGAAAGGCCTGTTATTAAACTCGCGTGCTACCAATCAAAGGAAAACGATTAGAAGATGGTACAGCATCTTCAATCCAAAAGACCTGTACCGGACGGAAGTGTGAAGAATAGTACGTTAACTAACTGTTTTGAATGCAATTGTAAATTTGACAGGAGGTTAGAAAAAATGTATCATTCGAAAGATTCAAACGATAGAGGCAACCGAATTTGAGTACTACTACTAATACTACTACTGATACTACTACTATTGCTGCATTGCAACAGTTACAATGATAAAGAGTGTACTGCAAGTCTAACCAGATTCAGATTCAATCACTAATTTTAACAATCAATGAGTCAAAGGTGGTTCCAACTTCAACATCCTATGAAGAATAATTAAGAATTCAACAAATACCAAAAACAAATATAGATAACCGTAAATTACCCAGATAGCACCAGATATCCATGGGATGTGTCATATAATTGATATGAGTCTCCCTTACTATTTAAATTCTCGTATTGTGTATAATATTCGCCCTTACTATTGTTTCTGGATTGTCACATTGTCACATTTATACATACTGTCAAGTTGATACTTATGTGTATGTTTTGTGGATTAAAGCCTAAAAGTCGAAGGTTTTTTTTTATATTACAATTTAATCCACAAAAACTACTGAAGGATTACAAATGGATAAGTTTTTACGTCCCGGGAAATTCGACGTGAATGCCAATAACACTAACGCTTCCAAGGAATGGAAACACTGGTATACGACTTTCAAAAATTTTCTGGAGAGTACAAAGCTGGAAAATCATGACAAACTCAAACTTCTTATCAACTACATATCTCCAACAGTTTTCGAACTCATCTGTGATTGTACGACCTACGAAGATGCTATCAAAACACTAGAAAATGCGTATAGCAAACCTGTGAATGAAATATATGCTAGACATATTCTTGCTACGAGGAAACAAGAAAATGGTGAGTCGATAGATCAGTATTTACAGTCCCTTAAGATACTGAGTAAAGAATGCAATTTTAAAGCAGTAACTGCTGAAGAAAACAGAAATGACTTCATAAGAGACACCTTCATCAGACGTTTAGTAACATCTCATATCCGTCAACGACTTTTGGAGAATAAAACTCTCACACTAGACCAGGCAGTTTCTCAATCAAGATCGTTGGAGAGTGCACAAAAATATTCAGAATCTTACAATTTTCCATCATATCAGTCTTGCGTCAATGCAACATCTTCTTCCAATACTGCTGGAGAACATCCGAACCATTCCGAAGTAATGAATCGTGTCGAAAATATTTCTTTTAATGCTGCTACCACATAAAAATGTTATTTCTGTGGCGGAAACAAGAATCTTCGCACCGTATGCCCTGCGTGGGCCAAGATCTGTCAGTACTGTAAGAGGTTGGGACATTTTTCTATGGTTTGTATGAAGTTAAAACTGGCAAAAGAAAATAAATCAACTTCAGCTTCCACCCTAATGGCTTCCACCTCGTCTAACCATTCCCATTGTTCAACTGAAACTACAACTTCGGACCACATTATTGCTTCTACAAACCATCCTCTCAGTTTATCAAAAAGTCTTGTTAATGTTAAAATAAACAACATGCACGCTACTTCCCTGATAGACACGGGCAGCTCTGATAGTTATCTAAACTATACTTTCGCTAAGGAGCGTAAATTCAACATACATCCCAGCACTGGAAAAGTTTCAATGGCTTCAGTTTCTCTGTCTTCATCAATAAATGGTTACTGCTATATAGACTTGGAAATTCTTGGGAATGTTTATACAAATTTCAAAGTATCTCTTCTACCAAAATTGTGCACTGATTTAATAATTGGTCACGATATTATGAAGCAGCACTCCAAACTTGACATCAGTTTTGGTGGAAGCAAACCTCCTCTCTCTATATGCCTCACTGAAGCGAAAGTCGCTCCTCCCCTTCTTTTCGGCAATCTAACCAAAAATTGTAGACCCATAGCTTGTAAACCTCGACGACATTCGGAAGAAGATGAAAAATTTATCACGAACGAAATCAAAAATCTGCTGAAAGAGGGTATAATTGAAGAAAGTATGTCACCTTGGAGAGCACAAGTTTTGGTAACGAAGAATGAACGTCACAGAAAGAGAATGGTCATAGATTATTCGCAGACCATCAATAAGTTCACCTTGTTGGACGCGTATCCTGTTCCGAATATTGAGGATCTGGTTGCTAAAATTGCCAAATATCGAGTGTTCAGTTTTATTGACCTGAAAAGTGCTTACCACCAAATCCCTATTGCAGACAGCGAAAAATTTTACACAGCTTCCGAAGCATGTGGTCGACTGTATCAATTTCGTCGGATTCCGTTCGGCGTTACTAATGGAGTAGCCTGTTTTCAAAGAACCCTTGATAAAATAATATCAGATGAGAATTTAAAAGAGGTATTCACCTATTTGGATGACATAACTGTATGCAGCGAAGATCGGTCAACACATGATGTAAATCTCAGGAAGTTTATGTCAGTCATCGACAAATATCAGCTTACAATTAATGAAAATAAGTCTAAATTTTCACAAAAATCTATATGTCTTCTAGGGTATGTGATAGAAAATAGTACTTTGAAACCTGATTCTAGTAGATTGGAACCACTCTTGAAGTTACCTGTGCCACAAGATATTTCTTCTCTACGACGAATAATTGGAATGTTTGCCCACTACTCCAGGTGGATCCCAAAATATTCTGATAAAATCAGAAGACTTATTGACTGTAAGTCATTTCCCGTACCAGCTGATGCTGCCAAAATGTTCAATGAATTGAAAGACGATATTGCAAAAGCTCTTTTGTGGACAGTCTCTGGTGATGAACCATTGGTCATTGAAACAGATGCGTCATACATTGCTTTAGCTGCTACATTGAACCAAGGAGGGCGACCTGTAGCATTCCATTCAAGAACTTTTTCAGGATCAGAAAAGGCACATTCTTCTGTAGAGAAAGAAGCTTATGCTATCATAGAGTCTATAAGAAAATGGAAACATTTTTTGATAGGAAGACATTTCAAAATCGTCACAGATCAAGAGGATGTCTCGTTCATGTTTCACAGAAAGCATTCTAGTAAAATTTAAAATGAAAAGATTCAAAGATGGAAGTTGGAACTATCGTGTTTCAGCTACGATATCATTTACCGTCCCGGACGATCCAATGAAGCAGCTGATGCCTTCTCTCGAATTTGTGGAACCACAAGTAGTAATAAATTATTCGATTTATACCAGTCACTCTGTCATCCAGGCATCACAAGAATGTACCATCTTGTACGTCATCGAAATCTTCCATTTTCTTTCGAAGATGTCAAGAAAATGATTTTGTCTTGTCCTGTTTGTGCCGAACTGAAGCCAAGATTTCTCAAACTCAAGAATTCGCATTTGATTAAAGCAACTTCACCTTTAGAACGTCTAAACATTGATTTGAAAGGACCATTGCCCAGCTGCACTAAAAACAAATATCTCTTGACAGTTGTGGATGAATACTCTAGATTTCCATTTGCATACCCTTGCAAGGATATCACTACTGTATCTGTTATAAATTGTTTTGTGGAATTATTTTCAGTTTTTGGAATGCCTGCTTACATTCATTCGGATCGAGGATCACAGTTTTTATCCAATGACTTAGTAAATTTCCTTCATTCTAAAGGATTTGCAACCAGTCGAACAACACCATATAACCCTGAAGGTAATGGACAAATCGAAAGGTACAATGGAATTATATGGAGAAGAATAAGTTTAGCTCTTAAAAGTAAAGGCTTAGGAACACAAAAATGGGAAGAAGCTCTTCCAGATGCACTCCATTCCATTCGATCTCTGTTGTGCACTGAAACAAATTGTACACCTCATGAACGTATGTTCAATCATCTTCGTCGATCATCCTATGGAACATCGTTACCAACTTGGTTGAAGCCGTCCACATCTGTATTTTTGAAGAAGTTCATTCGTCACAGCAAATACGATCCCTTAGTGGAAGAAGTTGAACTATTGGAGGCAAATCCAGAATATGCTCTAATTCGTCACCAAGATGGAAAAGAATCAACTGTGTCACTGAAACACTTAGCACCTCGTGGAGATATAACTTTATCATCAGACGCTAACGTTAATATGGATTCAGAGGAACTGCAAACGACAGTTAACCCCCCATCTGAAGACAAGATTTCTGCAGACTTTCAGTCACGAGAAGAATCTTCTGAAATTGAGATAACTGAAAATCTTCCAAGTAAGACTGAACCAGAAGTACCTACAGTCCGTCGTTCTGCTACAGAGCGACATCCTCCGGAGTATTTAAGTTGCTATGAACTTTAATAAACCTGGGGAGAATATCATATAATTGATATGAGTCTCCCTTACTATTTAAATTCTCGTATTGTGTATAATATTCGCCCTTACTATTGTTTCTGGATTGTCACATTGTCACATTTATACATACTGTCAAGTTGATACTTATGTGTATGTTTTGTGGATTAAAGCCTAAAAGTCGAAGGTTTTTTTTATATTACAGAATATTCGAATCAAATAGTTCTAAGAATATTCTATGATTATTGATTTTTGTTCAAACGCTTTTCCTGTTCCATGGGCATGTGTCAGTAGCAAAGAATACACCAACCAACAAGAAACGAAGCTTGTGCTATTTTAGAATTCATTTTCTAAGTGCGCATGTCTGAGTCAGAGTCAGTTATCTGTCAATGTCATGTGATTTTATTATTTACATCAAAGAATACACCAACATTATTCTTTGGTTTACATGTTTAACAAAGAATATTCTTTGCTGTACGGTTTTTCCTTATTTACAATATAACATATATATTTTGTTTGTGTTTTTAATTGTTTAAAAAACTATTATATCAGTTATGGCGCCAAGAACTTGTGCAGTTCGTGGGTGTCATTCAAGAGATGGAGACGGAACAACTATGTTTAGATTTCCTAAAGATCCTGTAAGGTAAGAGGAATTGTTTCTATATGCAATAAATTATAGATATATATTTCTTTTTTTAAATATGCTATTTTTCCATTGCACCTATACATTGGAAGTTGCGTGAATCTATGTTTTGAGTGTTAACATTCCTCTGTCTCTGTGTCTTTGTTAACATAAATAATAATAATAATATTACAATCAATGAATACAATACAATAAGCGTCACTGCTGATGAGTTCAGCTTGAATATGCTGAATAATAATACACAATATTCAATATAAATTGGTAGTAGTTTATTTCTTTTATACACATATGATAAATAGAAATATAAATAAACTTACTCAGCTTTATTTACATTTTAGAGCACAGTTATGGTTGGATGCATGTAACCGCCTTCAAGCTGTGCCTAAAATATTCCCATGGTTAAAACACAAGGGCCATGTTATATTGAGCAATACACCAACAAAAATAGCTATTCAGTCTGGTAAATATTAAATTCAGGTAAATATTACAATCAGTTGTTATTGATACTTATTTTTGCCACTTTAGTGCAGAATTAATTATAACTTTTCAACAGGATTCATTAATACCTTATTGGCATTTTGTTTATTTGTGTATTACAATTATTTTTATAATTACAGATACCATGCCGTTTGAGCAAGTGGGACATTCGTCTGAAGCCGCCACAAGACATATTGGTGATGCTCCTCCATCTCTTGGTAAATATAATCATCGTTTAGATTCAACTCTTTTAAATAATATGCATCAAAATAGATGGCTTTCTTATAATTATATTGCGTTTAGCCTATCTGTGAATCGCCATACGCTTTGTGTTTAAACAGCTGTATAGAATTGCATTGTAAATCCTATGTATTCTTTAGAGTGACAAATCTAAGAATGCTTGAAATTTTTTGAACTGGTTATTTGAAATTGCTGTTTATTACAATTATTTTTATAATTACAGATACCATGCTGTTGAAGCAAGTGGGACATTCGCCTCAAGCCTCCACAAGACATATTGGTGATGCTTCTCCATCTCTTGGTAAATATAATCATCGTTAAGATTCAACTCTTGTAGATAATATGCATCAAAATAGATGACTTTCTTATAATTGGATTGCGTTTAGCCTAACTGTTTTGTTTTTCTTATACAATAGTCTTTTTTATGGTTTTGCTAAAATGGAAAAATATCACATTGTCTATAATAAATCCTGTGCATATAGTCTTCCTCTATTTTCCTTTTTTGTTTCAGATACTAGATCTTCTAAAATTCTTATTGAGATGGAGGAGCCCATACATTTACAATATCCCTCAGCTTCAACTCAAACACCACAAAGCATGACCTTTGGCACACCACGAAAGGAAAAGTTAAGGTTTAAATTGAAAACAATAAAGAAAAAGTTATTCAAGAAAACATGTAATGTGGAGGCAACACCAAAATATAGCCCTAAACTCTTTAGAGATATGTGTGATCCTTTTTTGACCAAACTATTAGCAGACATTGTCCAAACCCAAATTAATTTGAAAAACAGAAAATCACTTGGCAGATGTTATTCTGATGAATTAAAGAAGGTTGCCCTCACTTTGTATTTTCTAGGACCTAGAGCATAAAGATTTCTTAGAAAAATAATAAGTCTACCAACTCCAAGAACTTTGCAAAACATGACCAAGGGTTTAGTTTCTCAAGCAGGTTTAGGTAATGAAGAAGTTTTTCAAGCAATAAAAATGAAAACAAACACAATGTTACTATAAGACAAACATTGTAGTATAATTATTGATGAGATGTCCTTAAAATCTTCTTTGTACTTTGATACTGGAAAAGATGAGATAATTGGTTTATGTGATTTTGGAACTGGAACAAAGGAAAGCTTGGTAGCAAAACATGCTTTGGTCATTATGGTAAGAGGACTGTATACAAATTGGAAGTTACCAATTTCTTACTTTTTTGTTGATTCTGAATTTGAGGCCGAAAAATTACTACCTGTCGTAACAAAATGCATATGCAAATTGTTTGACTGAGATTTGATTGTGGATTGTTTAGTAAGTGACATGGGATCTAATTTTTTTAAACTAAGCAAACTTCTTGGAGTTTCTAAAAATAATCCAGAATTTCAAATAAATAATAAAAATATTGTATACATATTTGATCCTTGTCACTTAATTAAAGCATTTAGAAATAATTTAATAAACAATGTTTTTTCTTTTGATGATAAGAAAACGTCCTGGACATTTGTAAAATCTTTTTATGAATATGACAAAAAACAGTTTTAAGTTATAGTTATATCAATTGGAGGGATTACCAGAAA
The DNA here is from genome assembly GCA_963921935.1 of Galeruca laticollis. Taxonomy (NCBI): domain Eukaryota; kingdom Metazoa; phylum Arthropoda; class Insecta; order Coleoptera; family Chrysomelidae; genus Galeruca; species Galeruca laticollis. The sequence goes on along the minus strand of OY998175.1, from coordinate 315,315,801 downwards.
AACAGCATAAACTGTTCAACCAGAAAAAAGCACAAAATATGATAATAATTGAAAAACGCAACAAAACTTCGATAACTGTGCAGAAAAGTTTACTGTCGCTACTTTTTTATAACTTCTTTGTCACATACATCAGTAGATTTTCTCTTGTAAAATATTTATTTCAGAATCTGGTGAAGTGTAACTTTTAAATATATCAATTATAAAAATTTTGTATTCAAGTACCATACTTATTGTAATTTTATATTATCATTTACTGAAATTCTTTCTATTGTAAACTGGTATTCTAAATATATACTCTATATTATTGTATTGGTTTTTATACTCACCCTATCCTACAAACAGCGCTACTTAAATACATACTTACACATATAATTTCGATAACAATATAGAAAATAAAAATCATTTGGTTAAACAATAGCTCGTTATTTTTAGTAATGGATGGAACTCCAAAAACAGAACCTAAAACTGTATGTATGAAGAAAGGCTAAAGTATATTTTTCACATTGTTTCTTTAGCTGTTAAAATAACTTTAACAATTCATAAATTAAGTTTAACAGACCCATTGTGAAAATTAAACTTTGGTATTTCTTCATCTTTAATGAGTTTTCACCAATTATCAACCAACATTCAAAATATTACACGGTTGTATGCTTAAATATTTCTTTGACAATCAAAAATTTGTCGAAACAAGCCATAAGAATAAACAATAATTATTTGAGATTCTTTGGTTTCATTTTTTTGCGTGTAGGTAAGATTTAATTTACATTTTTTTAACACTTATCTTAGTGTAAAATCAAGTACCGATGCTCAGTTATCTGTCAACGTCAGTTTCAAGGTCACGAAATTTTGCCCCCAAAACATCAAAGGATTTACGCCGGCTTTCGCTTCTTGTTGTTGGTGTATTCTTTGTCAGTAGTTGCAGTTGACAGTTGACGGTAACGACCAGTGAAAAATGGCGGTTCGACCATCTTATATAGGTTATTGTTATTGGTGAAATAGTAGTAGTATGATAAATTATTTTTGATCGTTAATTAATTAGTATTTTTTTTGCCACTGTGAAGTTGTTTAAATATGTTTCTACGGTGTATTATATGGTGCGAGTGGAACTAATACATACGACCTCACGTATCAAAACAGGTACGTTTTATTGTATTTTTTTAATGCCTGTTTATTTATCAATGCATTTTTTAGAAAATTATCGATTTGTTGTTAAAACTTCCAATAAATGATGAGGCAAAGTTTGAAGAAGTTGAGTCAGCCTTGCTGAAGAATCCTATGAATATTTTGTAAATTGAACATTCAATATTTTATCCAAATCAAAATGAAACTGCCTCGAAATATTGGAGTATTTCTGTGTTACTGTTTATATTTCAATGCATGAAAATATTGAAATAATTGTTGATTTCATAAATTTTGGGAACAAAATTAATGGATAAATGTTTTCAATTGTAAGTAGAGTAGAAATTCACCTCGTTGCTAAAGGTACAGCAAAATTTTATTTTCTCAGGTAGTTATTATATTACCGAGATGTATGCTATGAGTTCCTTAATCAAATTGCCTATAGTTACCTATATTCCATTTATTAATTGGGATTGACTAGAAAGCTCTACACAATTGGTGATCTGATAATTAAAAATTAAATTAGTTCTGACATTTGGTAAATAAAAGTTATTGCTGGTCAATTGTACAAATGTCTAGTTTGAGGCATATGTATACTGTTCACATAGATGAAAGCGGTCTTATATTTTTGTTCGTTTGTTATAACTTTGCTTATAAACTGTAATTGTTCAACTTTTAAAACTTTTGAGATTAACTTTCAAATTAATACAATTTTAGGTTGTACCTCTGGCAAGATTGGAAGGTTCTTATTTGCAACAATATATTAAAAGATTCTTGCAAAAAATCCTGATAGAGTATTTAATGGAGGGCTACACTATGCATGGATAAAAAGGGAAATATGTTTTGGAAAAACAATGCTCTTTGAAGCAGTCGTAGGTATAATCATGTTATTTTATTTTGAAATGTACATGCAAATTAATTTAATATATCATGTACAGGAAAGAAATAACTTCTAATCACTATTTTGTTTGGAATATTTTGCTTTTTACTTGTCTCCTACAATACTTATTTCCTAAATTACATATTTGATGTTTAATTTCATCTTTTAAGTTTCAGTTTTTGGGATTATATTTTGATTGTTATACATACATACATTAAAATCACAGTAGAATGGAAATTGCTTATTAACAAAAAATATAATTATTTTATTGTTCCAGATGTCGTCCAAAAGTAGGACAGGAACATAACAAACAAAGAAGTTGAATTGAAAACAGGAATTTTCTTAGCCAAATGTAAGGAACGGCAGAAATCTGTTTCAAAAATGTCGTTGAGTATGGAGGAAGTCAGTGAATTTTGTAATCTCGGCTTTGAAAATTAAGTTAGTTCCAGTTATGTTGTGAGGTACATCTTATATTTATGTATAAATAAATTAAATTGAACTCAATGTTTCCCGTGCTTTCATTTTTTCAATTAAAAATATTTTTTCCTATATATACAATTACAAATTTTGAAAGATTCCTTAGATATTCGTAAGATATATACCAGGGAACACTGGATCCTTATACTCCCCCTTTTCTCTTTCAGTTTCAATGAATATTTATTTAAATTTGGGACATACCGTTTGCTTAGTGAATAAGTGCGAGAGAGAAGCTTTCCCTGGCGGGTAATTCTATTCTCTCTCACACGAATGGAGCTTATGGATAAAATAATTGGCGATATTGAACGAGAGTTGCTATCATTCCTGGCGGAACAAGAAGTTGGAAAACAATTGATATGTACATTATTGTCGTTGATTAAGTATACATGATCTTTCAAATGTCAATCAATTATCTTTGAAACTAAATATGAAAAGGGAGGAATACTATGATTCAGTGTCACCCGCTCAACAGGTATCATCCATATTGGGATATTCTACAAATATTTGAAATTTTGCTATACACGTTCCACAGATATCCTTATAATATTCCTAATATTACTTGGATATTTGTAGAATATGCCTATTGGAATGTTCTATGAATATTCTGGATTATCTTGCTATATACATTCAGCAGATATCCTCAGAATATTCTTGAATATTCCAGGGAAATATTTATAGAATATTCATACAATATTTAAAAAATTTCCCATTTCGAGGTCCATAGAATATTCGAGAAAGGATATATATATATTTAAAGTGGGTCTATAGAATAATACAATATCCAAAAACGAATATTTTCAGTACGTCCATTGAATATCTAGTGCTATTTGGGTAGTAGCGACAAAGATTAGCAAGAAGGAATCAATGAGAAAAAGGGAGAAAAGAAGAAAAACAGCGCATAAAAATGTCAACAAAAGACAAATACCACTGATAAAGAAACGTTTCGCCTTGTTTGTACTAAAAATTATGATAAAGATAGGATTATGTGCAAAACGTGTTAAGAATGGGTACATGAAGCTTGTGCTAATATCACTGACGCCAATTATGCGATAACTGTCAAAACTAATCGTTTATATGACAATGACCACATAACCCAAATAAATTTAAACGTCTTTAAAAATACATGGAAAGCCTTACCTGTGTGATTTTTATGAATAAATTCTTTGAATTATACATTAATTTATGAATTTTGTAATTAATAAAATTTCTGAATTGAAATTCCAAGTCTGTCTCATATGTCATCGTTCTTGTTGCACGACCACCATTGTAGCGACAGAATTCGAAATTACAAGCAAATGGATTAATATTATCATGGTTTTCCCGTACTATAAATCATAAGGCTCTGTTTTCATTACCATTAATGGGCGTATTATCTTCTACATGATTTTAACCAAGTGCTTCGAAGAGGAGCTTAGATAAAGTAAATTGCTCAACATTCCTTATAAATGTTCATAAATTTCTATTTATCCGACTCAAACGGCTTGTTAATCACAGTAGTTTAGTGAATATGTATAGATCACCAGTGGTGGAACCTGTTGACGCTTTTTGTTATTTTTAAAATCAGTAATTGGCAGATAAAAATACGATTCGAGATATATTCGATTTAACGACTAATGTAGAATGATAGTTTTTTTCACTATATTTTTGCAAATTAAAGAATCCAGAAACTTCATAATTGGATTAACTCAAGTATTTTATTACTTTTTAATGTTTTCAGAAAATGTTTATTGAGAAATTTCACACTATTGTATCATCAAAGAACCTTAAGTAGAAAATCCGTTATGGAGAAAATATAGGGCAACACATTTAGAAAAAAAACTATTATTAGTAAAGAAGATATTTAATACCAAAATTATCATATAATCTGCAAAATGTAATATTAATCTCCTATAAAAAAGTATATAAAATTTTACACTTCAAATGTATCAAAAAAACATTTTTTTAAATCGCCACTGCGGCGTTTTTGCCGGTTACAATGATAAAAACGCCCCTCTGCAGATTATTTCTTAATTATGTTTCTTCTTATTGGCGCACTTGTTGCAAATATTTCCGTTGCTGATACATATTTCATGAATCCAACCAGAACAATTGGTGCGTTGTATCTAGTGAACTTTTGATTTAGTCGTACAATAAAATTCGATTCAAAAGTCTTCCCTTTCATCAGTAATTTCATCCGACAAGCTTAAAACATAACTCCGCCTGGGGCAGCTGTGAGTGGATTGAGTAGCTCACAGTTATCACTATCGGTCCCAAGCGCGGACAAAGGAGGAGGATTCTTAGGTAAGGCTAGCAACCTGCCTAAAGTAAAACACTCACATGCTCAAAGCACCGGTAATACAGCCTCGGAACTAGGATTGATTTCACAGACAACGTCCCACGCGCGAAAAAGGACAAGGACAAGGAATAAACTTAATATGAAGAAGCAACAAATAAGAAGTGCATGCTGGAATATAAAAACACTCTATTCTAAAGACAATGAACTAATTTCCGAACTCAACGAACATAAAATAGACATATGTGCACTTTCCGAAACAAAAAAAAAGTAAAGGAACGACAAAACTAAATAACTACATCTTAATATACTCAGGCGTGCCAAAAGAACAAAGAGCAACATCAGGCGTTGGAGTAACTATAAATGATAAATACGAACAGAATATAGAAAGCATAGAATACGTGTGCGACAGAATCCTGAGAGTAAAGATTACGTTTGACCAACCCATTCACATCATATCAGTGTACGCACCCGACATTAATAAACCTGAAGAAATGTCAATGGACATCTACGAAAGACTACAGTCAGCGACAAAATACCAAGACATGAAAAGATAATCCTGCTAGGGGATTTAAACGCAAGAATTGGAAACGAGGTTGTGGATGGAATAAAACAAAAATATAACCAATAGAAATGGCGAAATTTTGACCGAATTCTGTGGACAGAATGAACTGAGAATAAACAACACATATTTCCCCCATAAAGAACAACACAAATACACCTTCTATGACAATAGAAACAATAAATCAATAATCGATTATATCATTACCAATCGAAGTTTCTTACCTCAACAAATAATAGACATAAGAGTCCTATCTTCAGCCAACATCGGAACAGACCACAAACTTGTGCTAGGAAAGATACGAGTAGGAGCGCCGCTATCCAAAAAAAGACCATCGATAAAAACTGAAAAATTCAATATAGAATCCCTCAATCACGAAAGCACTAAACAACTTTATTCAAACAGATGCCAAACACACGTCACTCTTAACCCCATAGCACAGTCTGATACCCCTAACACAGCCTGGAACAAACTGAAAGAAAACATCTGCAAATGTGCTAAGGAAGCCTTAGGAACACGTACAGTGTCACACAACAGCAGACCGAACATTAAACCTTAGTTTACATTAGAAGTCAAGAATATTACAAGGAAAAAGAAGGAAAAATACTTACAATACAAGAAAACTCCAACGCCGGAGAACCAAAACATCTATACCGAAATAAGGAACAGGACTAATAATAGCGTACGAGAAATAAAAGAGGAATATTGGCAGCGATTTAGCAACGAAATGGAGGCGGATATGTACGGAGCACAAAAACGTATTTGGAAGATGTTGAGGGGTCTTAAACGAGAAACAAATGAAACGATACAATTAAGAACAATTGCAGAAGATACGTGGGAAAAATATTTCAGAAACCTGTGCGCAGAAACAGTTGAACCAATGGAAGCACAAGAGACAGGCCAGAGACATAATATAGAAGATCACGCGCAAGTCACCTACGAGCAAGTAGAAGAGATAATAAGGAAACTCAAAAACAGAAAAGCTCCCAATCAAGATAAAATAACAAACGAGCTAATAAAAAACGCAGGCACGACTATCATAGAGGAGTACACAAAACTGTTGAAAACATTATATTACAATATAAGAAAATATCCGAAGAATGGAAACAAAGTATAACAATACCCATTTTTAAAAAGGGAGACAAAAAAGACCCAACTAACTATCGAGGAATAACACTACTGAGCACCTCGCTAAAACTTTTGACAAAGATCATTGCGGACAAAATCTCCTCAACAGTGCCAATAAGCGAGGAACAGCAAGGATTCCGAGTAAACCGCTCCACTACCGATGCATTATTCATACTCAGGCAACTAGTTGAAAAAGCTTTAGAATATAACTCTCCAGCCTATCTATGCTTTATAGATTTAACAAAGGCCTTTGATAGAGTCCAATTAAAAGACATCATCACCATCTTGGAAAGCAGTAATGTCTCGAAAGAACTCACAGAACTTATCAAGGACTTAAACACAAACACAACAACCCAAATAAGAACAAACTCTACCTTAACGCAGCACCTCCGAACTACAAATGGTATTTGCCAAGGTGACAGTCTCAGCCCTCTGTTATTCAACACAATCATGGACCAATTAATAAAAACCGTCAAGAATACTGGATTAGGATATCGATTGGGAATACATAAAGTAAGCATGCTATGCCGATGACGCAGTACTTATTCCAGAGTCTGAAGACTACCTCCAAAGAATGCTGCAAGCTTTTAACAAACAGGCAGAAAAACTTGACATGCAAATTTCTACAAATAAGACCAAATGCATGACCATCACAAAGGAGCCTCTACGGTGCAAATTGGTAATAAGGAACAAAACTATTGATCAGATAATGTCATACGAATACCTCGGATGCAAAATTACAAGCTCAGGATTCCTGAAGAAGAAGTAAAGAAACAAGTCAATAAAGCTGCCGCAATATCAGGACACCTCAAATATCCCATATGGAAAAACAAACATTTGAGCATTGAATGTAAGTCGAGAATATACAAAACCTGCATACGACCAGTGATGACATATGGTGCGGAAACCAGAGCTGAAACATCGGTAACAAAGAGAATCCTACGAACTACTGAAATGAAGACCTTAAGAATGATAACTGGATACACATTGAGGGACAGACAGAGAAATGTAGACATAAGAGAAAAGTGCCAAACAAACGACGTTGTCAGATGGATACGGCAGAAAGGAAGAAGAAAATGGAACCAGCATGTTAATAGAATGGGCCCCGACAGAATGGCCATAATAATCCGCAACAATGTACCCCATGGCAGAAGACCAACTGGACGTCCACCTAAACGTTGGAGAGATAGTTGGCAGTCAACCTCGCAAGAGTTGCTTAGACGAGGAGGAAACCGGAACTGAACAGGCGCTTTCGCCTTCTAAAGAAGAAGAAGCAGCTTAAAACATACGAGGACGTATCAGAAGAACTTTTTGCCTCAACAACTCCTTTCTTCTTCTCCTAAACAGTTTCGACATTTCCCTGATTTTTGCTTGCTCTACTTTTGTTTTTTTCGGCCATTTTAGTGGTCTTAGCTACTCTGCGTTTTACACGATATTCTAGAGACATTAGTTCTAGAGCCAATTGGTTTCTTTTACAGATGCATATTAGGGATTACTGGAATTGGCTGAATTTATTGTAAATATTTTGAAGCGGTATCCATCCTATTACTGGATTCTGTTGATTATGCTACTTGATTTTTAGTCTGATTTAAGGGCACAGGTTCTTGCATTACATTTTGTTGCTGTTTTATGAGTTCCTGCTTTTGTTTTATCATTGTAAAACTTACTGAAGAAGTTGATACAACTGCGAAGTTTTTGCCATGATTAGATCTCTCGCGAGGAAGTTTTCTAAGCATGCATCCGATATTGAATAGAAATGATCTGGGACTGCTTGAGGATTAAACGGATGTATTCCACATGTTCTAAATCCGTTCTCGACAGTTACCGATTTGCCCCATGCGCTACCTATCAGTCTAGCTATTATAATTCTTGACAATTTTCTCTCGTTGATTTGAACCATATCGTTTTTTGCTTCTTGAAAAGAATAAGGGCTTAAAGAATGACCTATCTAGTGGCTGGAGCGCCTGGGTGGTGTGACTTGGTTGACGTTCTAGCACCACATCATTTTCTGATACCAAATCTGAGAGCTCAAATGCATTGCAATGTGAGTTGGGGCCATCCAAAATGGGTAGGGCTTTGCAAGGTTTTTTTTTCGAGAAAACATTCCCTGAAACATTTTCATCTTTCATCTTATTTATATTTCCCTTTGAATATCACAGCGGGAGATATATAATTACCCTCTGCATTTCTTTGGGATGTGTTAGTAGCCTCTAGAGGATCCCTAGAAATAGCATTTTGTATTTTGAAGTTTATAAAGGAATATATTACAATACAATATCTAATTATGTATTCCATTCAGTGTGTATTGTTTCTAGTCCTGATTACACAGATAAAAAACAGATCATGAACTTTTAGTCAGTGGGCATATATATTTGCCATGCGACCAGGATTTCGGTCTTGTGGAAAAAAATAAATTGTTTCCAAACATTTTCATTCCGGAGAACTGGATTAACGTTATTTTGGCGGCACGCAATAAAACCTCATTTAAGATTATTTCTATGGATGAAAACGACTTCTTTTCAACAGAAAAACTGGAAAATAATATCACAAATAGAAAAATTTACGTCGATGAGGTCAGATTTTGTTCTGAAACGCCATTTCAAATATTTTATAAATGGGCAAATAATGAAATCGCAAACTTTAGTGAATTTAACGTAGAAAACTGGAACACCACCCTGATCGACAATTTAGATTCAATTTTTCCTAATGGAAACTGTATAAATAGATTAGGTATGTTCCACCCATTCACCATACATCTTATAATAGACTTAAGATTAATGCTAAAAGTTGATGAGGTACCTTTAGTAGATTTCTCTCGTGATGAATATGTTTAATAACATTTAAAAACAAATATTTTTGTTTTTCTCTTAAAAAAACGTATCATTCTCATAGAGACTATCCACATAAAAAAAGAGAAAGTCTCGATGTAAAAATGGACTCCACATCAAAATCAAAATGAAAGAATGCACTTTTAAATGTACCTTCATATCTGAAAATTATATGCTAAAAATAAAATTTATTACGGTTTTGGCTTTTGTAGAATGTTTCTCTTAAAATTTTTCCATTTATCTCAATTTAAATAATTTGGGCTTAATCAATCAATCATTGCGCTGAAGGCTTCAACTTGAGCTTGCTTTTTCAAAAAAGAGAACTGTTTTTATTGGTATAATAAATGGATTTCGAAATGATCTGGAAACAAATATTCCTAGCTATATAGAACTATTTGAAAAATTCAGAGATTGAGTTCTCAAAACCTAGTTTACAAATTGATGTTGTTACTGAAATAAATGCAAGATTTGGGAGAAGTTAGAGCCACAAAAGCGGTGTATTATTTTATAATAATCCTTTTGAGAAACTACCTGATCTTCAAGTTGGCATGTTTCTAGCATTCTTTCTTCTTTGTGATAACAATATAACGTAAAATACGAAAAAACATATATACAAAAGTGTGGTGCAGAGTGTAACACTTTATACAGAAGTTTGTAATAGGTATATCAGAAACAAATAATGACAATCGAAATGAACTTCCCCAGAAGAAGCTGTAGACGATCAACACTGAACAAAGTGAGGATGTGATATATCAATAGATGATGAAATTATAAGCAATCAACTGACTTGATTTGAGCACGGGGAAAGATGCTAGACTACAGATGACCTGGGAAAATATTGGAGTAGTTGAAGAGACGATGCCAGGCAGGATACATGTTATAATATAAAAATAAACGGTTTTAAAGATTAAAACTAACTTTTCCGCATCTGTGACCCTGCACAATATTCTATCATAAAATTGTTACTTGTATACACTTTGGGGGATGTATTGTGCTAACAAACTGAAAATTCTCCAAAAATGATAAAAATCTGGTACTTCAAGTACCATAGCACCCGTTGTATTGGCTTTAGTGAGCTGAATATCAATTGTGTTCATCTTTGAAAAGCTCTGAATAATATTCAATCATAAAACTGATCACTTGTATATACTCCGGAGGCAGTATCGTGCTAACAAACTGAAACTTCTCCAAAAATGACAAAAATATCATACTTAAAGTACTGTAGCACCTGTTGTATTGGCTCTGGGTTCATCAGTGAGATGTCCTTAACAATATTCAATCATAAAATTGGTGACTTGTTGAACTCCGGAGGCTGTATCGTGCTAACCAACTGAAATTTCGCAAAAAATGACAAAATGTCGTACTTCAAGTACCATAGCACCCGTTGTACTGGCTCTGGTGAACTGAAAATCAATAGGGTTCTTCTGTGATATCTCCTTAACAATATTCAATCATAAAATTGCTGACTTATTGCACTCCGGAGGCTGTATCGTGCTAACAAGACATGCAAGGAAGAGTGGCCCACGACAACGACGACGACGACGACGACGACATACACACAGGATTTTTTTTCTAAAAACCGTTTTTTCGTGTTGTTGTTGATGGAAAACTTAAAAATAACTCAAAAAAAATTTCAAAATTCCAATTTTTTTGGGGTAAACCAATACTTTTCTCGCATATTGAAACGTTGGGCGGAAAAGTAATAAACGGTTTTAAAGATTAAAACTAACTTTTCCGCATCTGTGGCCCTGAACAATATTATATCATAAATTTGTTACTTGTATACACTTCGGGGGATGTATCGTGCTAACAAACCGAAATTTCTCCAAAAATTTAGTATATCTAGTTTTATAGGACCCGCTGTACTCGCTCTAGTCAACTGAAAATCAATAGGGTACATCTGTGAGACACCTTGAACAATACTTATTCATAAAGTTGATCAATCGTATACTCTTTGGTGGCTGTATCGTGCTAACAAACTGAAAATTCTCCAAAAATGACAAAAATTTGGTACTTCAAGTACCACAGCACCCGTTGTACTGGCTTTAGTGAGCTCAATGTCAATAAGGTTCATCTTTAAGACGCTTTGAATAATATCCAATCATAAAATTCATCACTTGTATATACTACGGAGGCTGTATCGTGCTAACAAACTGAAACTTCTCCAAAAATGACAAAAATATCGTACTGTAGCACCGGTTGTATTGGCTCTGGTGAGCTGAAAGTCGATAGGGTTCATCAGTGAGATGCCCTGAATAATATTCAATCATAAAATTGGTGACTTATTGGACTCCAGAGGCTGTATCGTGCTAACAAACTGAAATTTCTCGAAAAACGACAAAATGTCGTACTTCAAGTACCATAGCACCCGTTGTACTGGCTCTGGTAAGCTGAAAATCAATAGGGTTTATCTGTGAAATGTCCTTAACAATATTCCATCATAAAATTTATGACTTATTGCACTCCGGAGGCTGTATCGTGCTAACAAGACTTGCAAGGAATAGTGGCCGAAGACAACGACGACGACGACGACGACGACATACACACAGGATTTTTTTTCTAAAAACCGTTTTTTCGTGTTGTTGTTGACGGATAACGTAAAAATAACTAAAAAAAAATTTCAAATTTCCAACTTTTTTGTGGGTAAACCAATACTTTTCTCGCATACCTATTAGATAGGTTGGCGGAAAAGTAAAATGGAAGCTGGGGATAGAAAAGTGGCGATAGCAGTAAAAACATCTCTTAAACAATGAACTTTATTTTTACATTTATATTATTTACAGTAAGATGGGTATAATTTTTCGATACATTTTCTTGTACTATAGAATCGTGGGGTGCTAAATGCAAAACGAAAGAAGAGGGAATAAGAAGCAAACATACTGTTCTTGTGTATTTATGTTTAGTAATGATAGCCTGTTACTTTCTGATATATTGAACAAGCTAACTTTCTAGTTTATCCGTATAAGCATTGTTAGTAAAACACTTTACAGGCCCCTGGCTAAGATGCCATATCTTTTTTATTCATTAATAACGATATGGAGGTATAATTTAAGTATCGTTATTTTGGAACGGAGTTTTTCGTATTAAGAAGTATTTTTAAATACCAGTTACATGGGAGAAAATCTAAATGAAAAATGACAGAAAAATGGTTATATAGATAATAACAGGCGAAAAAAATAATAGAAAAGCGCAATGTTTCATGGAAGAAACAATGGAATTACAGAGAAGAAAATTGATGAATAGGAAGCATATTCAATTGAATAAGAAATACTATCTTAAAGAAAAAGGGAATATCATGAAAAGTAACAATAGAAACAATAAGAAAGTCGTCCAACTAGCGGCCATTTATAGAAGTAAATCACAATATTATCGTGGCTAGTTTATGAATAATTTAGTATTAAGTAAAATAATGAACTCTGAAGAAAAGGTTATGAAATGGAAATGCCAGGGATGAAAATAGAAAAATAAAAAATGAACCTGCAAATACTGGTTCAATGGAAGAAAGGAGTTGAATGGGCAGATTTAAAGAAGTTGTTCAGTTTCGCAATATCATTTTTTGAATTTTTTAAAAAAAATAAAGTTAACAGGACGGTCTGTGTGCCTTGATAAAGTCGAGCCAGCTATGTGGCATTTATTTTGTTGCTATGGAGGCAAATATATTGAAATAGTGTGACAGTCCTGTCAAGAGTAATAAAATATACTTCAAAAAAATAAGAGCAGTGTTTTTTTCATAAAAATAATATAGTTTCTCACGAAGTTCTCGTTCTTCCAGAACCATATAAGGAATTGACGGCAAGGGACCGCAACAGAAGTCGTACAAAAAAAATATGAAGGGAAGCATGTAATAGAAATAGGAACTACTTTATTCTACTCTGTAACCATATTGATTCGTAAAGATATGAATATGAACAATTTCGTCTATAGTTTATCTATCTGTGTCTGTAGAGTTAGGTGGGTGAGTTGGTCCATTGTGCATCCTCCCAGGATTGGTATGTCTATTAGCCTCATGAGGTAGATGTGTTTCCTTAGTTGAGAGTGACCAGTCAGGAATCCCACAACCAACCGTAGGTTCGACCTGGACATTGCCAAGGTTGGTGTTGACACGTCAAGGTTTCCAAGAGTTTCCTTGGCAAGTCTGCATCCTAGCATTTCTTCCCATCGTTTCACCAATTGACTATGGAAGTGCCATTGAACTATTTCCGCGACTGATGTTGTCGACAGACCGGGTCCTAATATTTTTATACCGGTGGCCCCCCCCCTTAAGATAATGTAATTTTTATCCGAAGCGTGGGTTGATGATTTATTGCACTCTTGCTAGCCTTATTTTGACGCTAGGTCAGCTCAGGGTTAGCAGGGTTAGCAGGGCTTATCTGCTGTCAGTGCAGATTATTATGGTTTTACCAGGTTAATTCGCCAGCGGCTATAGTCTATTTGAAAATCAAGAGAGAGTAAATTCCCAGAAATGTTTTGCAGTTATCAGTGTTAAAGGCAGTAAACCATAGACGTGCGTTTTCAAAATTAAATTAATATGGAAATAGAAATATTTAATTTGTTTTAGTTATTTATACCTAGATTACCAATTTTAGATAGATAAACATAATTCGTAAGTAGTAATTTAATTTGGGTAAAATGAAGAAAAAGTCAATATTATTTTAGGCATTTTGTTTTAGGCATATGTTTATTTATAAAATATGTATATAATATGTACAGATAATTACAATTATTTATAAATTAATATGAGGAGCTAAAAAAACAATTAAGTAGGTATATGAGAAAAACAAAACCAACCGCAAGGATAAAATTTGACGAGCAACATGCAAAAAATACGACAATATTAAATCTTAAAAAATTAAAATCTAAAAATAAAATTAAAGTACATAAATTAATAATTTTAAAGTTATGGTTCCTCGCACTCTGTGTCAGAAGATTCACCATCTGATTCTAGAGAAATTACAATGGGCTCTATAGTAATATCAATTATGTTATCTAGCTCCCACATTTTTTTTTCTATTTCTGTAACGTGTCTAATGCATTTTTGCCAATTTTCACTTGTTACTTCAGATATTGCCTTATTGAAGAGATTTTTAACATCTGATAATTTAAAAGTCGTGTTATTTCTGGCAACATAACCTTTAACTTGAGCCCATATTAATTCTATCGGATTCATCTCACAATGGTAGGGTGGTAAACGAAGGATTTCAATTTCTCGTTTTTTGGCTATCTCCTCAATATTATATTTTTCATAATTTTGCTTATGTTTTTTAGCAATAGTTAACAATTCTGCCCTCAGCATTGTATTGTCAAAGGCTAAATTTTTAGAAGATAACCATTTTGCAATTTCATCCTTTTTCCATTTAGTGGTTGGTAAAGGTTCAAGTAATCTGGAGTGGTAACTTGCATTGTCCATTATAATAACCGATCCTTTTGGTATGAATTGAATCATCTGTTCAGAATATTCCTCAAACACGTCTCCATTCATTTCTTCGTGATAATCAACGGTTTATTTTTATTCAAATAAGAGTAAACCATTCTCAAGAAAACCGTTTGTACTGCCTATATGACAAATAATTAATCTTTTACCTTTTCCTATAGGTTCCTTAAAACCAGTAGTATATCCTTCTAGAAAAGCTTGATGGGATGATTTTATATTTTTGTCTTTCCAAACTCTTCCTACACAATGTCCTTCATTAACCCATGTTTCATCTAAATAATAAATGTTTTTATTTTGAGCTTTAACTTGTTGTATTCTTCTGAGGTACTGTCTTCTCCAACATACAATTTCTTCAGAATCAATTATCATTGAGTGTCTGCCCATTTTTTCAAATTTGAAGTTTAACTCATGTAACACTTTCCATAGTTTATCCCGGCTTATTGTGGGTAAATCAACATCATTCGTAATGGCTTGCAAAACTTTATCTAAAGTTGGTATTTGCTTGTTTATAAAAAATGAGTGAACAAGCTTACGAATAGCATTTTTAAAAAACTCGTCCACGTTGACTTTTAATAGTTTTGGTCTACCTGGTTTCGGCTTTGGTGAGGTTACTCCACCTGATTTTTCCTCCTTTAGAACTCTATATATTGTAGATTTTCCATATCCCATTGCCTTAGATGTTGTTTCAACTACACTGTCAATAGTGTTTGAGGGATTTTGATGTTTAAAATAGTGGTACACATTCACTACAGCACTCTTTTCATTGAGCAATAAATGGTCTAGTTTTAATTTTTTCACTGGCGTATACTCACAAACTGCTTCCATTTTTAGTCACTACTATTTGTCACGTTTATCGAAAATCAAATAACTGCATTTCTAGAAACTTAAGCACTATTTAAGTCAAAATATCTGTCATTAGAAGCGGTCGGCGGGCGTAATTTCGGCCGGTAATCCCTTGGCCTACCTGCATAAATCAAAGGGTACCATTTATGACAGGGGTAATTTCGGCCGAGGGGTTGATGTTTACGATGAGATTAAAATATTGGTAATTACGCTCAATAGTTTCTGTAAAATATTAGTTGTGTATTTATTTGGAAATACCTAATCCTGTGTACCTGTCGGAAATGAAAGATTTTTACATGGATGGCACATTTTCTTATTGTACAAAATATTTTTATCAGTTATTTACCATCCATGGACTGGAAAATGGGCATTATGTTCCTCTTTTGTATTGTCTGTTGCCCAATAAGACCAGTGACACATATATGAGACTTTTTCTGTTGGTAAAATCTAAAATTTTTGAACTTTATAATATTGTTTTTGAACCGAAGGAGGTATTTGTGGATTTTGAAATCGCAATTCATAACGCATTAAAAGTTGTCTTTCCCAAAACCAAACTAAATGGTTGTAGATTCCACTTGCACCAGGCGTGGTATAGGAAAATACAATCATTAGGGTTAACCAAAATGTATAAAGATAAAAACTGCGAGGAAAGCAAATGGCTTACTCATACTTTTGGGCTCTTATTTAGACCCCTCTGAAGTTGAAGATTGTTTCATATTTGATCTCATGTCATACAAACCGGACCATAAACTTATAGATAAATACGCAGACTATTTATTAGAAAACTACATAGCGCCAGAATCTCATTTTCCACCAAATATATGGGCATATAAAAACCCATCAATTAAAAGAACCACAAATGCCTGCGAATCATTCCATTCGCACTTTAATTCTAGTTTTTATTCAAGTCACCCTTCTATATTTATTTTTATAGAAAAATTAAAAGATTGTCAGATCGATGCATATTTAAAAATAAAAAATTTAAATATTCCAGCAAAAATTAAAGACAAACAAGTAAAAAACAAACTAAAATTTATCGAAAACATGGTAAATATGCTTCGATCTGACAATATTTCTAGAATTAATTTCGTTAAATCTGTATCACATCAAAACGTTTTTTAAAAATTTATAGTTTACCTAAGTTATAGAAATAAGTTGATGTAATAATTTTATTGAAATAAAGAAATATTTTAATATAAAGCATTCTGTTATTTTATTTGATTTGCGGCCGAAAATACCTATGAGATAAGGAAGCAACTTAAAACCTCCGGCCGAATTTACCTACCGGCTTTTAGTACCTGCCCTTTTTCCGGCCGAAATTACATCCGCCCGAAGCGGTTGCCATTCTTGCCATTCGGAGGTCGTTAAATAACAATTATCCCTTTCTAATCTGGTTACGCCTATGACGCACGTTAATCCTCTTAGGCCTACTGTAGTAACAATGAAAGATCATAAAATAATGTGATAGTCCAAGAAATGTAATAAATTTTGTATTGAAATTAACAAAAACCATTTAGAATGCATTACAAATATTGAAGTTTTACCGCACGTACTGTACTATAGTTTTGCATACCGAATTAGTTTTTATTCTGGGAATTTACTCTCTCTTGATTTTCAAATAGACTATAGTTCTGTTTGAACGACGCTGATATTTCCTTCCATATCCCACTTTGTTCTTAGGCTCAGCGACCTGGAATACATTCCGCATCTTGAGCCTTCTTTCGTTTTGTAGCTGTCTGTGGATGTGCGAATTGCATCTGTCACATTTTGCTCCGTATTTTGTTTTATTTCTATTTTGTAGGGTTTTCCAAAAGCAAATGTGGGTTCAATTGAATCGTTGTTTGCTTGCAGCATGGGTAGGGCATTGGACGCTTCCCGCCTTAGGTATTGGAATATACCTCAAAGCCAAAGAAAGCCCCGAAGATTCCTACCAGGGGCGGCATCAGGTTTTCCTGTCCCCATTGTATTAGGGCAGGAAATATGCCATCGCGCAATGTTGTTTTGAAACGGGTGAAACAAGATGCGGTCCATTTGATATTGTTTATCTAAAAAAACATATAAAAATCTACCGCTAGCCACAAATAGAGAGAAATTGTGTTATGTTTACCCAAAGGAAGCTTCTGAGTTTGACTCGACCACAAGAGAAAACTCAAAATCTCAGAATCGATTTTAATAGTGTGTACACATTTTGAATGTGCCGAAAGTATGGGGGATAATTATAATTATAAAATGAAGGAAAATATTGAAATTAATTTCATCTTAATGTAAATTAATCCTTTTATAAGATTAAGATAGAAATAATGATGCAGGTTATTCATATTTCCGGGTTTTAGTATCTAGTCATTTTTCCAATAACGTATATACTTAGTTTTTGACTTATTCAATGACATTCTCCATTTTTTATATTCGTTTATAAGTTTTCGGTTTAAAAACTCAATGTCGTCATTATCTTGTGCAAATATGACGTGCTCGCCTGCAAAATGTAAATTATGCAACGTATTTCTGTCTGTAATGGAAATACTCATGTTGTGATTGCATGCTCACATTGCCTTGACAACCATTGACGTTATGTGTTTAATTGTAATGTCACAGTTTTGCTAAATAAATCCTTTATCTTTCGATATCTAAAGGTTCTTATTTTACGACAATTTATTTAGCAAAAATTGTAATAGATACAACTTTCGTGATGGATAGCCGAATTTTGAATCCAGAAAAATTCAACGGATCCCCTGATTCGCCAACTTCCGCTAAGGAATGGAAATACTTCCTTCAAACACTGACAAGTTTCATTGAGGAATCCAAGATTCCCGAAGAGAAGATGCTCAAGGTATTGGTTAATTTTTTATCATTCGAAAACTACGAATTCATTTCCGAGAGTAAGACATATATAAATTTCAGAAAGAAATAAAATTAGCAGTAGATAGCGCTAAATCAATAATTAACGATAAAGAAAAATATGAATTATTTTTACCCAATTCACAACACCCTGAACTTTATTCATTAATTAAACTCCATAACGAGGGGTACCCAATCAGACCAGTTGTTTCTTATTTCACCTTCATTCAAAATTTCAAAGATTCTCATAGATGTCTTCTCTAAATATTGTTCATTCATACCTCAATTGTCAGTTAAAAACTCAACGGAATTAATTAATAATATTCAAGATATAATACTACCCCATAGTTCTGAATTCATATCGTTCGATGTAACAAATCTATTCCCTAGTATACCTCCTAAAGAAACTATAACTCTTGTTGATAACTTGCTCACATACAATAAGGTTACTCCTATAAATTACTCTGATATCATTACTTTATTAAAAGTGTGTTTGAATCAATATTATGTTCATTTCAATGGAGAGGTTTATAGCAGTAAAGACGGTTGATTATGGGCAACCCCCACAGCCCCCTACTAGCAGAAATTTTCATGGATAATATAGAAAAAATAATTTATGAACAACCCCTTAGTAAAAAATGTATGTGCTGGCACCGATATGTGCACGACATTTTAGCTAGCTTCATCGGTACAAATAAACAATTAGAGAGCTTCATTACTTACATAAACTCAATTCACAATAATATCAAATTTACCGTAGAGCTTGAACAAAATAAGTCTATAAACTTTCTAGACCTTACAATTTCAAATATAAATAATAAACATGATTTTTCTATATTTCATAAACCATCACATACAGATATTACAATTCATAATAGATCGGTCCACCCATTCAGTCGTAAACTAGCAGCTTTCAATAGTATGATACACAGACTCTTAACAGCCCCATTAAATATTAATAATTATAACAAAGAATTAAATATCATAAAACAAATAGCAGTTAATAATAATTACGATCCAAATTTAATTGACGATATCATAAATAAAAGGAAAAAAAAAGACTTTAGAGCAAGTATTCCCTTGAGATAAAAATAATAATGAACAATTTAAAAGCTTAACATACTTTGGAAAACCATCCTTAAAAATTAAATCATTTTTAGAAACTTTAGACATTAATATTTCCTTTAAAACTGATTACAATTTATCCAAATTCATTAATAATAATAAATCTAAATCTTCAAAATTAAACAAATCAGGAGTTTATAAATTAAAATGTGGTAATGACAACTGTGATAAAATTTATATCGGTAGAACTTTTAGAAATGTTAAAACTAGAATTTCGGAACACAAACGTAGCTATGACAACAAAAAATTAGATTCTAACCATTCAAATCATTTATTAGGAAACCAACACATTTTCGACCCAAATTTTGAAATTCTCCATGTAGTCGGTAAATCCTTTATTAGAAGCCCTTGAGATTAACAAAAATAAATATTCAGGTAATCTTCTTAACGACCAAATAGATATCAATCAGTCTCCAGGTAATTTCTTTCAATATCTTTGTTAACATTAGTAAATAGAATTCAGTATTTATGCACTATATATATTAAGACATTTTTATATTATACCTTCATTGGTTTTGACAAAGCTACTGTGTTAGTGAAACGCGTCAACAAGTTTAAATTGAACATTAGTTCAAATAAATGAAGATTTACCACTGGGTTAAAAGCAAAAATTTACCTGTTGAACGATACAACGGGATCATTTGGAAATCGATCAATTTTGCTCTGAAAACCAAAAACTTGCAGATTTGCCATTAGGAAAGCGTTCTACCGGAAGCCTTGCACTCAATAAGATCGTTGCTGAGCACTACTACAAACTCTACTCCACACGAGAGGTTCTTCATTCATACGAGACGATCCCCTAATGGCACGACTCTTCCAGCCTGGTTACTTCAACCTGAACCTGTCCTTGTCCAGCGAAACGACAGAACCTGTAAATATGACCCCATTGTGGATGAAGCCGAGTTGATCGAGGCCAATCCTCAATATGCCCATGTCCGATTCGATGACGGACGTGAATCTACAGTCTCTCTCAAACAACTGGCCCCTAGTGGAGACTTGAATTTGGAACGCCCGGATCCAATAGACCTACCTCCTTTTCCGCCCCTTGCACAGGCCTTTCAGCCACCTGATCGTCTTTGTTCGCCTGTCCCTTTCTGTGGGCCTTCCAGATACTCAAGATTCTCCAACCCCAGGTCAAGAAGGAACGCATGAAGATCGACCTAGAAGAAACAGAAGACCTCCAAAGCATCTTGAAGACTATGTCTCCAATGGACTCTTCTCCTGCGATAGAGAATGAGGTGATTGCATGTTCACATTGCCTTGACAACCATTTGCTAAATAAAACCTTTATCTTTCGATATCTGAGGGTTATTATATTACGACAATTGCATAACCGCAGTCTTTTTGTTACAGGGAATCTTTCAGAAACTCCTTTTTATATTAGTGTTTTAAATGAAACTCACGGTTTCTAGTTAATTCCACAATATAAAAAAATGACAATTGTTTCGATAAATCAATATCATCGTCAGTATGACAGAAGTTACATTTTATTTGATGCCTACCTGATGTTTAGTAGTTATTTTTGGCTAGACCAAGAAGTGACCTAACTTGTGATTGACTTAATATATGTTTATAGAAAAAATAAGAAGATGTGATATTACAAATATTGAAGCTTAGATATTATTAGCCCTATGGTGATATCCTGTATATCATTTTTCCAATTAAGATCAGTATAACTGTGCAATGATATAGAAAACCAGGAAACCTATATCTGCTGATCTTTACAATTATCACTTAAGAAGACAGTTTATTAGTGGAGAACTTCCTAGATTTAACTGTTCATTGACAACTTCATATTGTGGGTTTCTTAAATGTCTTCTAATTTCCAATTCTTCAAGGAAATTCAGTTCTTGTTTCTTTTCACAAATATGCAGCATTTCTAGTTTTGTGTTAGGTGTCAATGAATGATTGGTGTCAAGTAGACGTTTTGTGGAATTAACTAGAAACCGTGAGTTGCATTTAAAACACTAATATGAGCAGATTCCACGAAGTAAGGGTCGAGTCAGTTCATTTCCTTTTTATATGTTAATGTTTGATATATAGTTTCCATATAACTGCTGTATGGCTACTATAATAAGTTTGTGGCTTATAAATGTTTGTTCTAACACATTCCAGAGCTTTGTTATGGACACATTGTCGTTTTGTCGTAGGCTTCAGTTAAATCAACGAACACTATAAGTTAAGTGAATAAAAACTATCATTTTCTAACTAGCATATGCTAGGTCTAGTAAGTATTTGGTCAAATCAGTGTGAATAAAGATTTGTAGAAACTACTAGGGCAAGTTTAGTAGAATCCGGAAAAACCCAAGCACTTACTCGCGGGGTAGTACATGCTAGACCAAGTAAATGCTAGGTTTTAACGTTTCTGTCACGACACGTTCTCCCCTCCACTACCTTTCATTCTACTGCACATCGGCGGCATATCAATATGTTCAACCACGTGCTAGAAGATGTATTCATCATCAGAAGAATCTGACAATGATTTTAATAAAATAGAAAATATTGATCGCACTCTGTTTGTACGTCTCCTATCGGATCACATTGTCTTACTTAGCAAATCAAAAACCCCTGCTGTGATGAATGCTAAGAAAGAAGCTTGAAAAACCTCACGTTCTGATTACTGTGGTGCATTGGGGAAACAAGTTACTGTAGGCCAACTAATAAAAGCATTGAACAATGTGAAGTCTACCGTCAAGAAGAAGACTGACGTAAAAGTGACGGGAAACAGGAAAATAAAACTACAACCGTGGGAAAAAACATTCTTGGAGTTGATAGAACATGATAACCCAGTATTCCATAAAATCCCGGGTAATATTTCAGTTGGCACAAGTGCCGGGCCCCCAGTTCAGCAACCAACCAGTGATGACATCCAAGAAAAATTGCCGAATACAGAAACTGAAGGGAAACCAAACAAAACAACTAAATCTGCTGCCGACCACCACAAAAATAAGATCAGAAAAAGTGAAAAAATTGTGTCGAATCATGAAGCAGATGAAACTAAAGACCTGTACACACCGCAGTTACAAAGGATTGTTTTGTTGCAACAATACAAACTGAATAAGATCAAACTGGAGAAGGAAACTATATTGTTGGAAACCATGAAAAAGCAAACCGTTGAAAAGTCTACTCAAACTGATGTAACTGTTGATGATTGCCATACTTTATTCACATTGTAATTAATTATAAGCTACATAAGTTGTATTTTCCTTTGGATTGTAATAATGTAGGATTCTAAGGATTATAATTGTTACCATTGTAATCAAACTTGTAATTGGAAATAATTCAGTAATGGTGTGAATAAAAACTAGTATATAAAATAAGATGATTTTATTCAGTAAAAAAACAAAACCCATATCCCAAAAAAAATAAAAAATAAATATACAAAATTGTGTGCAAGTAGGTGCTTGCGTGAGAAAAACATGAAAACGTTACTAAGTTCAATTTCGCAAAAATTTCCTCACTGAATATTCAAATACGCCATCATATTGGCACGCTTGTCTTTGCCTCTTAATGTTGTGTCGGGATTTTCATAACGAACCACCCCAGGTTGGTCATCTTCATTTGGGACGCTATCAAGATCCCCATACTCAAAGTCGTCCTTTAGATGCTTGGCAATGTTGTGTAGCACAGCGCAACTGACTACCACTTGTGGAATGTTGTTTAATGCAACTCTAACACAGTTTCCCAGGATTGGGAATCTCCTTTTTAACTGGCCAAAACACCTTTCTATTATAACCCTTTCTCTAGCATGGATTAGATTAAACTCTCGTTCTTGATGCGTTCGTGCAGGCTTGAACGGAGTAATCAACCACGGCGATAAACCGTATCCTGAATCTCCTGCTCCATCATACTGTGACACGATGTCTTTGACATGACTATTCCTCCATACTCTGCCGTCGTAAACACTGCCGGGCCACTCTGCACTAATACTTGTAAACTGTTCCAATGCATTGCATGTTGCCTGGACATTTATACTAGGATATCCTTTTCTACAAATATACTCATCACCGTGCAGTCCAGGTTTTTGTATCTCAATTTGAGTACAATCAAGGGCACCAATTACTGACGGCAAAGAAAATGTCTCTGCCACAAAACTTTAGCCTCGGTCATATCTGTAAGAATATTTAGTAATATGTAATTTATGTAGTTGGCAATGTTGTTGCCGTTTATGAATATATACATGTAATGTCAATGTCAAGATAATAATACAGTTTGTTACTTTTGGTGAATTTGCAATTTAATTAATTTCTTCACCAGTCCTTATTAAAAACTATAACAGGTTATGGGCTATTAAAATTACAAATATAGAAAGCAAGTTCAAGCTGATCAAAAAGTCTCTTCAAATATGGCTAGTACAAGTAGTACAGTGGTAAATATGCCGCAGTTGACAAATTCCAGCAATTTCAATAATTGGAAGTTTCGGGTGAGAACCATACTAGAAGAAAGACAACTATCTAGTGCATTGATAAATACAGAAGCTGACTTTACAGCAGATCGAGATAAAAATGATTTCAAATTAAAAGATGCAAAAGTAAAGAGCATCATCGTTCAATGCTTAACTGACAAATACTTAGACTTGGTGAAGGACTCCAAAACAGCAAAAGATATGATGAAAGCTTTACAAGACGTATTTGAAAGAAAAAGCTTGTTTACCAAATTAACTCTGAAAAGAAGATTACTTACATTAAAATTAGACAGAAATGACAAATTAGAAGATCATTTTATGGTGTTTGATACACTAATTAGAGACCTCGAAAATGCAGGATCCAAAATAAAAGAAGAAGATAAAGTATGCCATTTGCTTTTATCTTTAAATGATGAATATGAGTATGTAATCACAGCGATTGAGACAATGAATACTGGTGTCACGATGGACTTTGTAAAATCAAGACTCTTAGATGAAGAAATAAAAGGTAGAGCGAAACAAGGACAGAATGTTAACAATGAAATGTCGTTTTATGCCTGTTATAAATGTGGTAAAAGTGGTCATAAGTTTTCGGAGTGTCGACAAAATGCAACAAAAGGGTATTCAAGAGGAAATTTCAGCAGACGTAGAAGCTACAACAAAAATTGCTTCCAAAATACTAGAGGTAATAGCTCAGGTTACAACAGACATCATGAACATCCTTCTCAACAACAAACTCGTGCAAATAAAGCAGATGAGATTACATTCATAGCGTTAAGTGCTACTCCAGATTTAAAGAACGTGAACAGTTTTATTTTGGACTCGGGATGCACTCAACATATGGTAATGGGTGAAGTGGAGAAGTATATGACAGATATTAGAGAAATCGAAACCGTCAAGATTGGTACAGCTAAGAATAATCAAGTCTTATATGCCAACAGGGCAGATACAGTTAAGGGATTTTGTCAAGGTAGAGAAATTAAAATAGATGCTATAATTGTACAAGGTATGTCATACAATTTGTTATCTGTAGCAAAGTTGATAAACAAAAATTTTAAGGTTGTTTTTAATAGCAAAAGGCCTGATAGGCAATATGCAGTCTTATCTAAAAATAATTTTTCTTTTTATTGCAATACAGTTAATGATCTATTCTTGTTAAATATTGATTTTCTAGATGAGAATTGTAACTTTTTAGATACCAATAATACTAGCTTATTAAATGAGAGTTTTAATAAAGATATTTGGCACAGAAGGTTAGGGCATCTAAATAGAGATAGCTTGAAAAAGTTAGGGTTACCATTTAATAAAGATATTTGTAAAGTTTGCGTCCAAGGTAAAGAAACTAGAAAACCATTTCATACTAAGGAAAAAGTCACAACAAACATTGGTCAATTGATTCATTCGGACATAGCTGGTCCTATAACAACATCTACTCCAGAAAGTTATAAATACTTTCAAGTACTATTAGATGACTTTTCTCATTTTCTAATTGATAAACTTTTAAAAAATAAAAGTGAAGGGGATCAAAATATTATTGATTTTGTAAAGTTAATTAAAACACAGCACAATTTAAAAACACAAAAAATTAGAGTAGACAATGGAGGAGAATTTGTTTCAAATTATTTTAAAAACTTTTGCAGGAAAAAGGGTATCGAACTTCAATACACCATGCCATACACACCACAAGAAAATGGTACGGCGGAAAGAATGAACAGAAGTTTACTTGACAAGGTACGCACAAAATTTATTGAAACAAACTTACCTAGAACGTTATGGGGTGAAGCTGTTCTGTGTTCAGCCTATGAAATAAATAGATCACCTACACGTGCAAATAATGGAGAAGTACCAGCCAAAAGATGGTACAAAAAGAATGATATATCAAAACTCAGGGTTTTTGGAAACCAATCGTGGGCTATTATACTACCAAGACAAAATAAATTAGAGAGACGTGCACAGCCTTGTATTATGGTAGGATATACCAGTTCAGGGTACAGACTATGGAACTATGAAGAAGATAAAGTTTTTTGTTCTCGAGATGTCAAATTCAATGAAGAACAGACCAATTATGATGATATAATAAAGAATATGGAAAACAAGATGATTGTACATATTCAAGAAGATAAAATTCGACATGAGCATGAAGAAAATGATCAGGATGAAAGAATACATGAAGGAGAAAATGAAGAAGTACCAAAAGTGAGACAAGATGAGAAAATGCCTGAAGTGGATGAAAAAGAGTCAGAGAGTTCTAGTTCAGAGAATTTCGGAAAATATATACCAATAAAGAAACAAGTAGGGGAAGAAAAATAATTGCACCAAAATATTTAAATGAATACGAAACCTATGCTGCATACTGCCTTATATCAACAAACGAAACTGATCCTGATAGATATGAAGAAGCAATTGAAGAAGGAGGATGGAAAGAAGCTATCCAAAAAGAACTAGATGCTCATAGTAAGTTAAATACATGGACCGAAACAGAACTACCAAAAGGACAAAAAGCAATACAAACAAAATGGGTTTTTAGAAGCAAAGAAGACGGCACCAAGAAAGCGAGAATCGTAGCCAAAGGTTTTCAAGTTAAAGGCGAAGATCCTTTTGAGCCATTTTACTCACCTGTAGCCAGAATATTTACAATTAAATTAATGTTGTCGGTTGCGTTACAAAAGGGTTATATTATTCGACAATTAGACATTTCAACGGCTTTCCTGAATGGAATATTGGAAAATGAAGTTTTCATTTATGCGCCATTGGGACTAGATACAAGATCGCCAATATTAAAATTGATAGAGCTTTATATGGGCTTTAAGAGTCTCCGAATGTTTGGAACGATACCTTTAACGATTTTGCTATTAGAAATAAATTTAGAAGGTCAAGCTATGACTGTTGTTTGTTTTATACAGACAAAGTTTGGATAGTTATTTATGTAGATGACATTTTACTTAAAGGACAAGAATATGATGTCGAAGAAACTGTTAATGTATTAAAACAATATTTTCAAGCAAAAGACTTGGCCGAAATTAGGAACTTTTTGGGTATGAAAATAGCTAGAACAGAAAACCAACTAAAAATCGACCAAGAAAAGTTTATAGAGAAACTGCTATGTAACTTCAATATGGAAGAATGTAATCCGAAAAGAACTCCAATGGAAAAAGGATTCCACTACATCGAAACTGAAATTGTACATGATGTCCCATATCGTCAGTTAATAGGCGGATTAATGTATCTTGCAACAACTAGCAGACCTGACATAGGATTTGCAGTATCATATCTAAGCAGATTTTTAGACCGACCAACAATAGAAGTATGGAACGCTGGTAAAAGGGTACTAAGGTATTTAAAGGGAACAAAGAAACTAGGGATAGAATATTACAAAAATACAGATGAAAACGTTACACTAAAAGGATTTTCTGATTCAGATTGGGGAACAGATAGAGATGATCGAAGGAGTATAAGCGGTTGTCTTATATTATTTGAAAAAAATCCAATACTGTAGTCTTCAAAGAAGCAAAGTTGTGTTGCCTTATCATCGTCCGAAGCGGAGTATGTGGCGGCGGCTTCTTGTTCGCAAGACCTTGTAAACTTGAAAGGAATTTTAAAAGACTTTCAAATTTTTAGCAAACCAGCTCTATACTGCGACAATAAAAGCTTAATCTTAATGAGTAAGAGTTATGAAAACTCCAAGAGAGCAAAACATATTGACATAAAGCACCATTATCTAAAAGATTTAGTTTCTAGTAAAGAGATTTTTATTCAATATGTTTCAACTGACCAAAATTTAGCCGACATACTGACCAAACCTTCAAATACTGAACAGTTTGTTTACCTTAGAAACAAAATTAGCATTTTGTAAATGTCATGTTTATTTAAGTTATGTGGTATGTCAATATATACGATTTCATATTTTTGTTTACTATAAAACATTTGAAATATATACATTTAATGTCATAGTCAAGATAATAATACAGTTTGTTACTTTTGGTGAATTTGCAATATAATTAATTCCTTCACCAGTCCTTATTAAAAACTATAACAATATCTTCAGCTGTAGTTGGAAACCGTATCCAATTATGTGATTGTTCAACTACTCTACTCATCGCGTACCTTATAGTCTTGTTAGCAATAGTACGATGTACACCCACATCTTGAGCTACACCAGACTGAAAGCCAGGATCACCCACAAACCTCAGAAATATTTCCATTTGCTGTCTTCTGGAAATACCACCGCCACGAGTATCACTTTCTTTAAGAAACTGTGCCGCAAGGAAATCAACACTCTCACTGTTAAACCTTAACAGTTCTTTACAATTACGTTCGATTATTCCAGAGCGAACAGAATAAATTTTACGTTGACGAATAGGCATAAACTCAGCCATGATCAACAACAAACTGTTGACTGATCTGACAGGTAGTAAATGCTAGGAATAAGTCTAGCATGCCCCAGACCAGGCTTGAAAATATCGAAGCATAATATGCTACAGAACAATCTACTTTAAAAGTTTTATTCACACCATTTTTTAAGCAGTTACTACTCGTCCGGGAAAACTATACAACTTACTACCCCTAGCAGGTGCTAGTGTGTTTATTCACACAAAACTTAAGAAATCCCTAGTATTTGCTTATACTAGTTTTTATTCACATCACTGTATATCTACTACGCGTCCACGTTCACCTACTGGTATTTTTGACAAAATCTGACGTTTGTACAAAACAGAAAGGTTATTCAAAATGAAGCAAACGGAAACTAGAAAAAAGTGCCACAAAGAAATATATTAAATCTAGTCCTATTACTTTATTTAAGATTAGGTTTTCTTTAAATAATTGAATCATTATTTCTATCTCCGGACCAGAATATGGAAACTTGGAGCTAAATTTTTATACTTTTATTGTTCTTTCGGACATTTAACTAATTAAAATAACTATTCGGACGATTGTTTCTTTATTTTTAATAAACTTTCTCAAATCACAAAAAACTGGAAAATATTAATTTCATTAGAACTGACAAGTACTGTCAAACTAATCCCTATCAATCAAACAAAAAAACTACTTTTAGGTTAACTATAAATAAAACATGGCAAAAACATCTGATATTCAACATAAATAAATCCAATAGATATAGAAACGTTATTAGAATTAGATTAGAAGTAAACAACATTTTAAATGCATTTGCAACACCTAAAAGCCGCCAAACAAATTGTATATTACACGTAATAATGAAAGTAATTTGGCGTCTAGTATAAAAAATTCTTATACTATCACTAGGTTATTTTATTAAAACGACACTTCCATCTCTACATATTCATTAATAATTACAAGTCAAATTGATATTTATATTTCGCCCGACTACCACCCTTATCGTTTACCTCCATCTTAATAACAATTATAAATCTCTTAAATGTAAGGTTAAGCACAGCCTTTATTTTAATGCAAACACGTATGTGGTATTTATCGTTAATTTATGTTCTGGTCGGTCGAAGAAAGAATTGATATACATTCCCAACGATTTCACAGATGAAATAACATCAGGTATTGTGATAGACAGTTACAGACTCCTCCTTTTTAAATTGTAAATGTAGTTTCGCCAAGTCTAGAATAGTAAATACTCTTTTTAATCGAACACCCTATATATTAATGGAAGAACGAACATAACACTTACAGATTGTTGCTAATAATACAGGGTGAAATAAATATTTTTTATTTCACCTTATGTACACTTAAAATTATTGACCTTTACCCTGACGTCATTATTATCTGATAACATAACCGACAAATGTCAAATTATTTCTTTCACTTCCTCACTATTATTAGAAAGAGATGCCATTTAATAATTATGTCGGTTATGTTATCAGATATTAATGAGTGTAAAGGTCAATAATTTTAAGTGTGTAGTACACACAACAAAAGTACAAATTTCCACGAATTTTTCTTTGAATAAATTTATCTAAATTTAAAACAGCACATAATTTAAGGTTAACCAAAGCAATCAATTAGCGTAATAAAAATGTCAAATCGTTGTTAATTTATTATCATCATTCCAAAATATACATTAAGTATTTTACAAATCATCATCAGACTCGGAAGAGGAACTGTTCTCTACATCAATAATTAGTGATTCCACGTTAATATCGAAAATAGCTACTTCTCTGTTGTATCACTTTTTAATAAACTCTTCAGTATGGTTCACAGATTATGCCCACATGTTAGGTGTATATTGCTCTAAAGCTTGATTCCACATACCTACTACTTTCTCGTCACTGAATACATCTCTGCCAATATGTTTATTGTAGTATGACTTACAATTAGCCCAAATTAGCTCAATGGCATTAAAATCGCAACCTTAGTACTTCATGTCCATGTTCTCTTATTATTTCATGTATTATATACATATTTTCCTTTCTATGCATCTTTGCAATTTGCAAGAATTTTGGTCTTGTCATTTTTGAATCAATATTATTTTCTTTCAGATAACTGGCAATTTCTGCTTTTTTTGTGGATGTTGATATGGCTGTTTGTTCAAAATTTCGCTGTTGTATGGTGCATTGTCCATTATTATAAGAGATGGCTCCTCTAAATTCGGCAGTACCTGTGTCTTGATCCATTTAGTAAATATTAAACTATTCATTTCTCATTTTTCATTCTGACACTGGCAACTTGAAGATTCGTTCGAACCAATTCGTGTATATCGTCCATCCTTCTTCGCAATTGGATCACGTAATATTCTCCTGCTAGATCTTCGCCAGGCCGACAGCCAAACTCCAGGTCACAAGGAACCCTCATTTCACGTGCTAATAGAAGTTTCGCAGGTGTTTCACCCGTGGACTCATTTATGGCAGATGGTTAAGTCAACGCAAATAGGGAAAGATACTGGTCCCAATCTCTCTGGTGGCTGGAAACTACGTTGGACAGGTATTTTCCAGTGGTCATGTTCATTCTTTCGATCATTCCATCTGATTGTCCTGGTCTTCTTCATTTCCTGCTTGTCACAAAATTCCTGGAATACCTGGCTCTCGAAATTTCTTCATTGATCGCTGTGGACTTCCAATGGCACACCATATCGGCTAATACATTCTTTCACCAATACATTCGTGACAGTTGTGCCCTCTTGATTCGGGATCGCGTAAGTTTCCACCCACTTTGTGAAATAATCCATTACAACTAGAATGTATTTACCACCATTTTCTGTTGTCGGAAATGTTTGGTTATTTTTGGAGAAATTCCGGTTTGTTAGCACGATACATCCCCCGAAGTGTATACAAGTAACAATTTTATGATAGAATATTGTTCAGGGCCACAAATGCGGAAAAGTTAGTTTTAATCCTTAAAACCGTTTATTTTTTTTTGGGATCAGCTGCAGGCAAAATTCTAGAAGTTAAACTGTGTTCAAAATTTTGAAAACATGAATAAACCAAACAATTAAATGAATATGATACTTGTCTAATGTTGAAGAGAATCTAACGTTAAATACAAGTCAAATTGCACGTCAAAATACATTTTCCACGGTTCTACATGAAGAAAAACCTCTCCCAAATATTCAAGAATAGCATAATTTGGGGTCAGAAAAATCGTCATTTTTAGTATTTCTTTGTTAATTGTTTTTGTATTTTTAGATTTATCTTAATTGTATTTTGTACAGGAAAGTGATAAACATACAGTTCGATATATCCGTTATTATAGAAGATATGGAATAAAGTTATATACGAAAATTGTAGACATCTGTAAACTTCACATTTCAAAATTATTTTCATTTGTACTGGGTGTACCCTATCACCAGGGTGAAGTAAACATACCTTTTTTTTGAATGAGACACCCTATATATTATTTCAGATTCAGATTGGGCTCACCTCCACCATACTTACAATGTAGGGTTTCATGTAAGTATATAGGGTATTTCAGAAGTTATGACCAATTGTACGTGAAAATCACCGCCTTGTGTAGTTCAAACGAAACAATTTGACATCAATATTTTGCAGACATAACATCTTGATATTGGTCTAGTTTTATGACACAGCGTCATTTTTTGGATGTTACAACATCTGAATACAGGGCGAGCCAAGAGTCGAACACATGATTTTCTCTATTTTTTCAAATGAATCTCAAACAGTAAAAAGGCACAATATAAGCTTTCAGTTTTACCAGGCATTCCCTATACCTAAAATCATTCATTTCCAAGATATTGTCAATTTAATAAGAAAAAGGTTTTTAGAAATCTTTTAATGGAATAATGACTATTGATTGATTGATTAGTAGCATGTCATTCAACAAAACTTTTGAAATTTTGTATTATTGTGTGAAGACTCATTTACTACTATTTGAAATGAGCTTTCCTGTTGAAGGAAAAACAGACATAGTTTGGGTATTGGGAGAATGTAGTAGGAATGTTTATTATCAATAAGAATTTACCAAGAGCGATATCCTGCACGAACGCAACCCACAAAAAGAACGTTGGAAGGGTTGATGGATCGTTTCAATCGTGTAGGTTCAATAATTTATGAAAAACATGAAAGGACAAAAACTGCAGTTACTGATGAAACTTAATTTAATTGTATGCTGGTAGTTGCGGACAATCCTCATGTTAGTACTCGTGAAATTTCGCGCCAATAGATAGGATATCAGTGTAACGTCTGTCCGAAGAATACTGCATAAAAACAAGATGCATCCATACCGCATTCAGTTATGTCAAGAGTTACTCGACGATAACTTTTCGCGAAGAGTTGTTTTTTGCTAGTGGGCTCAACAACAAATACATAATCAGATCAATTTCACTGATTTTGTCCTTTTTGGAGATGAAGCAACGTTTCATAAGAATTATACCATGAATTGATATAATTTCCAATACTATTCCAAAAGTAATGCCTATCTTACATCAACTCAAAGTCAAACTAGGTGGTCTCTGAATGTTTGAGGTGGTATAATTGGGGACCACGTAATTTGACCATATTTTTTCGATGGAACAGTGAATGGTCTAGTTTATTTAGAGATTCTAGAAAATCATTTACCATTTCTGTTGGAAAATGTTCCGCTCAACATGCGGCAAATAATGTGGATTTCACACGATGGAGATCCGGTACTTCACATCGCTTCAATTAACACTCATCTAATACCCATTTTCCTGACAGATGGTGATACGTTTCAATTTTGTGGTTGTGCAAATTAAGTTACAGGAACTTGAAAATATAATTCGTCATGCAATTCAACATCATTTTGACCTACCATGTATATTAGGAAATCCAGTGGCATCTATATTGGGAATAATTTATAATATTGTACAGCCATAAACATTATTACCTTCCCAAATTTACTATACGTCAAGTATTTATTTTATTTTTGTGGAGCATGTCCCCGTGGTGTTACTCCGAACGCACTACCCCTGATACATATCTTTGTAACGCGATTCTCCGTGATGTGTCTATGCATATGTTATTCTGTGATATATACTTGTTGGATATCTCAGCTCTTATGGGTTATTGGAAGCTTTGACATCTCGAGAGCATTCTGATTGGCTAACTGGTTTGACACGAGAGTTTTTGATTTTGCCTGTGAATATACTGGACATTCATTGTTCGTTGGGTATATCGGAGTGAAGGTGGTTGAATTTATGTCACCATTTTCGGATTAAATAATGGAATATTTCACCTTATGTTAAGGGATGACCGATTGGTGATACACATTTTCCGGGTATCGTTAGATATTTTTGGAGTTGTTTGGAGAGTATAGACCTGTGGAAATACCGTTTTTTTTTGGGATCAGATAATTCAACCGACAGGTGGTTTTTGTTATGCTGTCATTCCAGTTAATTGTAAGTATCAGAATGTTTCTATAGTTTCATTAAGTAGATTGTTCTCAATTATATCATAGAGGTTTTGTCCATTGTCTGATTAATTGATTTTCCTTTATAGCTGTACATTGTACATGAAAACCAATCTTGAAGAGGGTATATTGTTTCAGTAGGCCTTTATCACAGTACCTAGGGTAATAACACCTTCAGCCCTATATATTCGGAACTCAAACTGGCCATTTGGTAAGAAATATTACAGTTTTTTTTATATATAGATGAATATTCAAGCAATTTTAAAGCGTTTTATCTTTGGTTAATGTATTTTTTTTGTTGATTGGAGGTCAACTGGTTTTATAGTTTAGGTACTTAGTTCATAGGTATTGGCTCCATATGAGCTTGTATCTTGTTTTTTTTGTCAAATGTAAAAAGATTATAGTTAATATGTTAAGCTCGATTAGTATTATAATTTTTTGTTGGTCAAACATGAAATATAGAATTTTCAAGTTGACTTTTGTCAGCAAAATTAAGTAATATCAATATTAGTTGATTCATCTTTATGGTTAATAGAAGTCTTGCTCTTATGAGATTAGTAGATATTTCAGTTTAGAGATCAGTAATAGAGATTACTCATATCGGATATATGACTGCTAGAGGGAGTTAATCGATTAGGGGGTAAAGTTTAGATTGATATTTCGTTTTGACTATTGAGACTGAAAGAAAATGTATAGAGTATTAATATGTTTCTCATTTTAGGGTTCTCTTTCTTTTCTTCTCTTCTTTTCGTTCGTCAATCTTTACTATTCTGGATTTGGTTTTGGATTTCATTTTATGGGACAACGTTGAGTCAGAACAACAAACTTGTATGGGGGAAAATTTGGATTGTTACTGAAGAGTACAATATTGGATCTTATAGCATTCTATAGAAGTAGTAGTTGGTAGCCACCACTAGCAACCATTAAGACACAGTGGATTTCACGCAAGTTTTAAGCTTTGGTTTATGTAACATACCTTTTTGCGCATAACACTTGTTTATATCCGTCAGTGTAGGTTGTAGATAATTTTTTTTTATTACCTTAAGCCACTTGTGGTACGCAGTTTCGATACTTGTGTTGATCAAGTATTACAAATACTCTGATCAACATACACTATTCAATTAACCCTGTTTTACCATTTATACTCACATTGTGGATTGGTGATAACTACACCCACTGTTGTTAAATTTGTAAACGTTACTGTGGCTATTCAATTTTAACATTCTGAGTTATTTGAGTTGGTGGTAGTAAGCGTATGAGCTCATATAATATTGCGCCATATTGTATTTTTAATATTTACTTTCAAAATTTCACATTTAATTGCATAAATGTTATTTTGTGCCATAGATACGTATGGTATATTGTATTGATTTAACCCTATATTGTATTTGGAACTTAAGTATATAGTTTTCTCATTCTACCGGCTAATCGAGTACTCGTTTGAGGAATTTCATTTGTATGTAGGTACTGGTTTGTACATATTTATACCCAACGAACAATCCAGGCTGTAACATAGGATTTCAATCGGGGGGAATTATAGGATTTTACCAGGGGGGTTTCATAAGATTTTACCAGGGGGGTTTCATAGGATTTTACCAGGGGGGGTTTCGTAGGATTTTACCAGGGGGGTCTATAGGATTTTACCAGGGGGGTTTATAGGATTTTACTTGGGGGGAATTAAAGGATTTTACTTAGGGAATATATAGAATCTTAACCCAGGAATTTATAGGATTTTAAAGTACCATTGGGTACTAGTGGATACAGCCTGTCAACCTTTTTTTTTGTACAAATTGTAGTAGGATTGAGTTACTACTGGGGAGGGATACATTGGTTTTAAAGGTACGGGATATATATTTTTGGCTTGGGATACTTGTATATATATATATATATATATATATATATATATATATATATATATATATATATATATATATAATTTCGATTTTCTACTACACCTGTTTTAGTCGAAATTTCAATAATTTCGACTTATTGGCCTGACCGTTCTTCGAAGGGCAAAACAACTACATTCCTGGCTAATACCACGCAGAATATTGAATTACATCCCCTTCGAAAACCGTGACGTCGATCGGCCATTTTGCCGATACGGACATCTGTGGTGATTCGCAACTGATAGCGGAAGAGCATAGTACACTTACGCGTTTCGACCTTCTTGGGTCTCTTCAAGAGTGCCGTAATGCCTTCCAGTTCAGAATCTCTAATCCGAACTGAAGATTACACCCTCCGACAACCTCTCTTGGTTCGTGTAGTTACACAAGCGAGAAGTAGTCAGTTGGCGCCATCTTCACTTTCAGTTGCGAACCAACACCTCAGATAAATGCGACCGTATTAGTCGTATTAAATAAAAATGAATATAATTTCATAAAATACGAGGTGCTATATGAAATATAAATTTCGATTTTCTACTACACCTGTTTTAGTCGAAATTTCAATAATTTCGACTTATTGGCCTGACCGTTCTTCGAAGGGCAAAACAACTACATTCCTGGCTAATACCACGCAGAATATTGAATTACATCCCCTTCGAAAACCGTGACGTCGATCGGCCATTTTGCCGATACGGACATCTGTGGTGATTCGCAACTGATAGCGGAAGAGCATAGTACACTTACGCGTTTCGACCTTCTTGGGTCTCTTCAAGAGTGCCGTAATGCCTTCCAGTTCAGAATCTCTATTCCGAACTGAAGATTACACCCTCCGACAACCTCTCTTGGTTCGTGTAGTTACACAAGCGAGAAGTAGTCAGTTGGCGCCATCTTCACTTTCAGTTGCGAACCAACACCTCAGATAAATGCGACCGTATTAGTCGTATTAAATAAAAATGAATATAATTTCATAAAATACGAGGTGCTATATGAAATATAAATTTCGATTTTCTACTACACCTGTTTTAGTCGAAATTTCAATAATTTCGACTTATTGGCCTGACCGTTCTTCGAAGGGCAAAACAACTACATTCCTGGCTAATACCACGCAGAATATTGAATTACATCCCCTTCGAAAACCGTGACGTCGATCGGCCATTTTGCCGATACGGACATCTGTGGTGATTCGCAACTGATAGCGGAAGAGCATAGTACACTTACGCGTTTCGACCTTCTTGGGTCTCTTCAAGAGTGCCGTAATGCCTTCCAGTTCAGAATCTCTAATCCGAACTGAAGATTACACCCTCCGACAACCTCTCTTGGTTCGTGTAGTTACACAAGCGAGAAGTAGTCAGTTGGCGCCATCTTCACTTTCAGTTGCGAACCAACACCTCAGATGAATGCGACCGTATTAGTCGTATTAAATAAAAATGAATATAATTTCATAAAATACGAGGTGCTATATGAAATATAAATTTCGATTTTCTACTACACCTGTTTTAGTCGAAATTTCAATAATTTCGACTTATTGGCCTGACCGTTCTTCGAAGGGCAAAACAACTACATTCCTGGCTAATACCACGCAGAATATTGAATTACATCCCCTTCGAAAACCGTGACGTCGATCGGCCATTTTGCCGATACGGACATCTGTGGTGATTCGCAACTGATAGCGGAAGAGCATAGTACACTTACGCGTTTCGACCTTCTTGGGTCTCTTCAAGAGTGCCGTAATGCCTTCCAGTTCAGAATCTCTAATCCGAACTGAAGATTACACCCTCCGACAACCTCTCTTGGTTCGTGTAGTTACACAAGCGAGAAGTAGTCAGTTGGCGCCATCTTCACTTTCAGTTGCGAACCAACACCTCAGATAAATGCGACCGTATTAGTCGTATTCAATAAAAATGAATATAATTTCATAAAATACGAGGTGCTATATGAAATATAAATTTCGATTTTCTACTACACCTGTTTTAGTCGAAATTTAAATAATTTCGACTTATTGGCCTGACCGTTCTTCGAAGGGCAAAACAACTACATTCCTGGCTAATACCACGCAGAATATTGAATTACATCCCCTTCGAAAACCGTGACGTCGATCGGCCATTTTGCCGATACGGACATCTGTGGTGATTCGCAACTGATAGCGGAAGAGCATAGTACACTTACGCGTTTCGACCTTCTTGGGTCTCTTCAAGAGTGCCGTAATGCCTTCCAGTTCAGAATCTCTAATCCGAACTGAAGATTACACCCTCCGACAACCTCTCTTGGTTCGTGTAGTTACACAAGCGAGAAGTAGTCAGTTGGCGCCATCTTCACTTTCAGTTGCGAACCACAGATGTCCGTATCGGCAAAATGGCCGATCGACGTCACGGTTTTCGAAGGGGATGTAATTCAATATTCTGCGTGGTATTAGCCAGGAATGTAGTTGTTTTGCCCTTCGAAGAACGGTCAGGCCAATAAGTCGAAATTATTGAAATTTCGACTAAAACAGGTGTAGTAGAAAATCGAAATTTATATTTCATATAGCACCTCGTATTTTATGAAATTATATTCATTTTTATTTAATACGACTAATACGGTCGCATTTATCTGAGGTGTTGGTTCGCAACTGAAAGTGAAGATGGCGCCAACTGACTACTTCTCGCTTGTGTAACTACACGAACCAAGAGAGGTTGTCGGAGGGTGTAATCTTCAGTTCGGATTAGAGATTCTGAACTGGAAGGCATTACGGCACTCTTGAAAAGACCCAAGAAGGTCGAAACGCGTAAGTGTACTATGCTCTTCCGCTATCAGTTGCGAATCACCACAGATGTCCGTATCGGCAAAATGGCCGATCGACGTCACGGTTTTCGAAGGGGATGTAATTCAATATTCTGCGTGGTATTAGCCAGGAATGTAGTTGTTTTGCCCTTCGAAGAACGGTCAGGCCAATAAGTCGAAATTATTGAAATTTCGACTAAAACAGGTGTAGTAGAAAATCGAAATTTATATTTCATATAGCACCTCGTATTTTATGAAATTATATTCATTTTTATTTAATACGACTAATACGGTCGCATTTATCTGAGGTGTTGGTTCGCAACTGAAAGTGAAGATGGCGCCAACTGACTACTTCTCGCTTGTGTAACTACACGAACCAAGAGAGGTTGTCGGAGGGTGTAATCTTCAGTTCGGATTAGAGATTCTGAACTGGAAGGCATTACGGCACTCTTGAAGAGACCCAAGAAGGTCGAAACGCGTAAGTGTACTATGCTCTTCCGCTATCAGTTGCGAATCACCACAGATGTCCGTATCGGCAAAATGGCCGATCGACGTCACGGTTTTCGAAGGGGATGTAATTCAATATTCTGCGTGGTATTAGCCAGGAATGTAGTTGTTTTGCCCTTCGAAGAACGGTCAGGCCAATAAGTCGAAATTATTGAAATTTCGACTAAAACAGGTGTAGTAGAAAATCGAAATTTATATTTCATATAGCACCTCGTATTTTATGAAATTATATTCATTTTTATTTAATACGACTAATACGGTCGCATTTATCTGAGGTGTTGGTTCGCAACTGAAAGTGAAGATGGCGCCAACTGACTACTTCTCGCTTGTGTAACTACACGAACCAAGAGAGGTTGTCGGAGGGTGTAATCTTCAGTTCGGATTAGAGATTCTGAACTGGAAGGCATTACGGCACTCTTGAAGAGACCCAAGAAGGTCGAAACGCGTAAGTGTACTATGCTCTTCCGCTATCAGTTGCGAATCACCACAGATGTCCGTATCGGCAAAATGGCCGATCGACGTCACGGTTTTCGAAGGGGATGTAATTCAATATTCTGCGTGGTATTAGCCAGGAATGTAGTTGTTTTGCCCTTCGAACAACGGTCAGGCCAATAAGTCGAAATTATTGAAATTTCGACTAAAACAGGTGTAGTAGAAAATCGAAATTTATATTTCATATAGCACCTCGTATTTTATGAAATTATATTCATTTTTATTTAATACGACTAATACGGTCGCATTTATCTGAGGTGTTGGTTCGCAACTGAAAGTGAAGATGGCGCCAACTGACTACTTCTCGCTTGTGTAACTACACGAACCAAGAGAGGTTGTCGGAGGGTGTAATCTTCAGTTCGGATTAGAGATTCTGAACTGGAAGGCATTACGGCACTCTTGAAGAGACCCAAGAAGGTCGAAACGCGTAAGTGTACTATGCTCTTCCGCTATCAGTTGCGAATCACCACAGATGTCCGTATCGGCAAAATGGCCGATCGACGTCACGGTTTTCGAAGGGGATGTAATTCAATATTCTGCGTGGTATTAGCCAGGAATGTAGTTGTTTTGCCCTTCGAAGAACGGTCAGGCCAATAAGTCGAAATTATTGAAATTTCGACTAAAACAGGTGTAGTAGAAAATCGAAATTTATATTTCATATAGCACCTCGTATTTTATGAAATTATATTCATTTTTATATATATATATATATATATATATATATATATATACAAGTATCCCAAGGGGATCGAAGGGGATGTAATTCAATATTCTGCGTGGTATTAGCCAAGAATGTAGTTGTTTTGCCCTTCGAAGAACGGTCAGGCCAATAAGTCGAAATTATTGAAATTTCGACTAAAACAGGTGTAGTAGAAAATCGAAATTTATATATATATATATATATATATATATATATATATATTTGTATAAATTTTTGTACATCATTTAATCAAGGGGGAATTTCACTTACCTATGATAATTTGTGTTTATGACTTATGAGTAATTTAGGACACCTGGGGGAAATTATTGTAATTTTGTGGTACCCTTGTATGTACTAGTTGTATTAGTAGATAGAATCAATTATCAATTTACAGTTCACCTTTGACTAATGTTTCGTTATTTTTGTAAAAGAATTTGTCTTACTGTCATTTTTCTATATCTTACTTGTTTCAATAAATTATTTTTTCAACTTTTTGTTATTAAATTGACAATGTCTCAGAAATTGATAGTTTTAGGTATAGGGAATACATGGACTGCACTTTTTGAATTGAAATACAGGGTGATTCATTTGAATAAGTAGAGAAAATCATATGTTCGACTCTTGGTTCGCCCTGTATTCAGATGTTGTAACATCTAAAATATGACACTGTGTCATAAAACTAGACCAATATCAAGATGTTATGTCTGCAAAATATTGATGTCAAATTGTTTCGTTTGAAATATACCTACAAGGCGTTGAACTCACAGTGATTTTCATGTACAATTGGGCATTTCTTCTGAAATACCCTATATACTTATATGAAACTTTACATTGTAAGTATGGTGGAGGTAAGCCCAATTTGAATCTGAAATAATATATACAGATGTCTACAATTTTCGTATGTAACTTTATTCCATGTCTTCTATAGTAACGGATATATCGAACTTTGTCACACTAATGGCGCACCCGTATATAAATTTTAGGTTAAAAATTTGTGTTTGAAGTAAGTACCTAAATCCAGCCCTTATTTTTTCATCGGAGACTACAAACCTCCAAATTTACTTGAGTTTTAAATGGTGCCAAAGAATGAGAAATCCTCTGAATGGGCTATAATAGGTTGACAATGAGTGAAACATTATTTGTCAAATCGACGTCCAAGATCTATAAGTCGTGTTTTATTGTATCTTTTGTAGTTTCTCGACAACAATAGAAATTCGATTAATAAATTAAGTGAGCATAAAGAAATGTGTTGGTAGTTGGGTGAAAAAAAATTATCTTTTTATTGTTGATGGGTAGATATCCTTAAAAAAATAATAAACAACGTATTGAATTGCAAATTTGAAATCAGTAGCATTGCTTTTGTGTTATTATTATCACTTTTGACACAATTCGTTGGCCATTAAACTCTCAATAATTATTTTTAGTCCTTCGTATTTTTGAGCTTCTCCGTTGAGACATCTAACTACAATTATTGATCAGTTATTAACTTGTCTAATTTCCTTCTAAGTATATGAGTGAAGCATCAAATTTTGCACAACATGAAATAAATTAAGGATACCTAAAGGCCATTACTGCTCTTAAAAATATATAGGGTGAGTTACTACCAACGGGATGGAAGTTTATAAAGGAAACGGTAAATGTTTAAAAATATTTGCTACTTCAGTAATTTGTACGTTGATAAAAGCTACATTTTAAAGCTAGTTTGGAATATACAGGATGTCTAAAAAATGTGTGGAGTATCAAAGTGATATTTTTTCTTATGTAACACCCTGTATTTTATTATATTTTCTAATTTTCCTT
The DNA here is from genome assembly GCA_963921935.1 of Galeruca laticollis. Lineage (NCBI taxonomy): Eukaryota > Metazoa > Arthropoda > Insecta > Coleoptera > Chrysomelidae > Galeruca > Galeruca laticollis. Next base: position 315,273,944 of record OY998175.1, on the reverse strand, counting down.
AGAAAATAAAGTAGGATCCAGATATACCTACCACATTTTTGGTCGCATCTGGAAAAATTTCGGTATGTTAGTAGGGTGTGAGGAAAATTTAGTTTCAATTTTTAAAATGGTTATTACTTTTCCGCCAACCTATCTAATATGCGAGAAAAGTATTGGTTTACCCACAAAAAAATTGGAAATTTGAATTTTTTTTTGAGTTATTTTTACGTTATCCATCAACAACACGAAAAAACGGTTTTTAGAAAAAAAAATCCTGTGTGTATGTCGTCGTCGTCGTCGGTCACTTTTCCTTGCAAGTCTTGTTAGCACGATACAGCCTCCGGAGTGCAATAAGTCACCAATTTTATGATTGAATATTGTTAATGACGTCACAAATGAACCCTATTGATTTTCAGCTCACCGGAGCCAATACAACAGGTGCTACAGTACTTTAAGTACGATATTTTTGTCATTTTTGGAGAAACTTCAGTTTGTTAGCACGATACAGCCACCGGAGTATATACAAATGACCAATTTTATGATTGGATATTAATCAGAGCGTCTCAAAGATGGAATATTGTTAAGGACATTTCATAGATGAACCCTATTGATTTTCAGCTCACCAGAGCCAGTACAACGGGTGCTATGGTACTTGAAGTACGACATTTTGTCGTTTTTCGAGAAATTTCAGTTTGTTTGCACGATACAGCCTCCGGAGTTCAACAAGTCACCAATTTTATGATTGAATATTATTCAGGGCATCTCACTGATGAACCCTATTGATTTTCAGCTCACCAGAGCCAATACAACCGGTGCTACAATACTTTAAGTACGATATTTTTGTCATTTTTGGAGAAGTTTCAGTTTGTTAGCACGATACAGCCTCCGAAGTATATACAAGTGATGAATTTTATGATTGGATATTATTCAGAGCGTCTTAAAGATGAACCCTATTGATATTGAGCTCACTAAAGCCAGTACAACGGGTGCTGTGGTACTTGAAGTACCAAGTTTTTGTCATTTTTGGAGAATTTTCAGTTTGTTAGCACGATACAGCCTCCAGAGAGTATACGATTGATCAACTTTATGAATAAGTATTGTTCAAGGTGTCTCACAGATGTACCCTATTGATTTTCAGTTGACTAGAACGAGTACAGCGGGTCCTATAAAACTAGATATACTAAATTTTTGGTTATTTTTGGAGAAATTTCGGTTTGTTAGCACGATACATCCCCCGAAGTGTATACAAGTAACAATTTTATGATATAATACTGTTCAGGGCCACAGATGCGGAAAAGTTAATTTTAATCTTTAAAACCGTTTATTTTTGATTGCCTTGATCACATTTAGAGGAAACGAAGAAATGTATTTACGTCATTTAGAAGAATTGTTTGAGAGGTTAAACACTTTAGGATTGAATGCATTTTCAGAGTTGATAAGCTAGTATTTCTTGGATACAGTATGTCCGAATATTTTAGAAAATTTAGTTCCCTTGATAAGATCAAAAGCCAATAAATCTCTTTATCTCTACCTTAATTCATTCTGTACTATCTAGCGTGTGAAAAGAACATTAAAATCACTTCTTCAGCCAATATATCAACACGAAATCACCTTGTGAACCAAACAATACCTTACCTTTTGTACAAATGGCTTGACATTCTGAATCCAATTGGTAAGTTTACAAACTGTAAAATATATAACCGATCGGTTTGTTCTTCCTACTGATTTTAGATTAATTGAAAATTGTTGACGACGAAAAGAACCGTCTTTGCACTACAGAGGCAGAGAATGACAATTTAAAATATGTTATTTTACTTACAGTTCTGTTGTAGTATTTAAACAAGAATATGGAAATAATTTTCATGAATTCAGTAGAAACAGCATTCGTAGAGATTTTTTAAAAGTTGTCATTAGTTTTTTTTAACTATACTCCATTTTTAAAAGGCATGGAGTAATAAATCACTCATTTTGGCCGGAACCATAGGCGTACCACATTTAGTCATTTAAAAAAAGTTAAGGCTTCTAAAATTATCTCATTTCCGAAAATAACCGTTTTGTAACATTATTTAAAATGAAATTTCAAATTATCAATAATATAATAAACTGTGGATTATATCACTGACATCAATTTTCCAGAATATTTATTATTATGTATAAAAGGGCGTAGACGAGTCCCTCCACTAAGCTCCAGGTAGTTATAATCGTACATACAATAAATAATAAAATAAATGTTAATAACAATTTTATACAAATACATATATATATATATATATATATATATATATATATATATATATATATATTATATATATATACATATATATATCCAAACCAACCCCATTTGCCGATTATTTCACCCAATTAGCAGGTAATTAAAGAAACTTGACAAACAGGTAGCTCAAAAATGGTTTTATTATTGTGAAATATAGTCTTTTCAGTTCTAAGAAAATGCCCCCATAATACAATGTACTTACTAGAACTTTTCAACTCTAAAAGTAGCGGAAAGGTTGAATATTTTCAATTTACAGTTCATCAGTTCTGGAGAAACTGCTGTGTTGATTGATTTTCCTATTATTAATGTTATTTGTTATTATTTTTTACCGTTATTGTTAACTGGTGTTTATTTTTGTTCATCTATACAAGTTCTCTTCTTATCACACGAGACAAACACCTAACTACACCTTCCAACTATATAGTGTTCCAACCAAATTCGACCAGATATGGAGGATTTATCACCATCTAAACGACCTAAAGTTGGCATATTGTCGCTGAACGAAAAAAGTCTGATATTAAATTGCTATTCCTCGTTGAAGAACAAAGAAATTAGGAGAAAAATCATGAATTTGACAAGAAGTGTTGATGAAACTGTGGAGATTACTGCAACAATGATGCAAAAACAACAGTTTATAATTTAATGAAGGAGAAAATAAATGGAAACATCACAGCCCCAGCAAAGTCCCCTGGCCGACCCAAACTTGAAATGGATGACGACTTGAAGAATGGAATAAGGCGTAAGGTGCATGCTTTTTTCTTTAGAAAAGAGATCCCAACTCTCTCCAAAATTATGGCTTCGGTTCAAGAAGATTCAGATTTTCCGAAAATGTCTCGAAGTACATTATGGAAAATTTTGAAGGAACTTGGATTTGAATATAAAAAAATTATCGGAACGCAATGTTGAATGATAGAAACGACATGGTCATTTGGAGGAGGAGTTATTTGCGCAATATTCGGAAAGCAAGACTAGATCAAAAACGAATTTATTATTTGGATGAGACTTGGTTAAATGAAGGTCATACTGTTTCAGTGTTTTGGCAAGACACAAATGTCAAAAGTCGGAGGCAGGGAGCTCTTGAAGGGTGGTCAACAGGCCTCAATCCACCAGCAGGAAAAGGACGTCGACTCATCATTACTCATATCGGAAGTGCCGAAGGTTTTGTTAAAGGTGAATTGTTGTGCTTTGAGTCGAAGCGAACCGGAAACTATTATGAAGATATACGTTTTCGAAGAATATTTCTCACAAATGTTAGATCTAATTCCAACGGGCTCAGTCATTGTTATGGATAACGCAAGTTATCACTCCAGGTTAGTGGAGAAATTACCTTCAACTGCATGGCGTAAACAAGATATCCACGATTGGCTAACCTCGAAAAATATTGAATGTCCAGATAACCCGCTGAAAAATGAGCTCTTGCAACTGGCCAATTCACATAAACACAAATATAGTAGATACGTTGTAGATCAAATGGCATCAGCGCGTGGTATAACGGTGCTGAGGCTTCCTCCTTATCACTGTCAACTCAATCCCATAGAATTAATATGGGCTCAAGTGAAAGGGGAAGTTTCAAGAAAGAATACGACATTCAAAATGAGTGACGTAAAAGTTTTATTCGAAGACGCGTTAGGTAACGTAACCAAAGAAAACTGGAAGAAATGTGTTGAACACCTGATACAAGAAGAACTAAATATGTGGGAAATGGATCATATAAGTGAACACATGATTGAACCATTTATAATCAATGTTAATAATGGAAGCTCAACAGAATCGTCTGATTCTGATATATAGACTAGTTTTTGTGTTAGTTATTACTATTATTTGTCAGACTTTTTTTTTATAAATATTACATTAATTCGTACTTTATTCTTGCATTTTTCTTTTTTCCTCTCCTATTGTAAACGGTATATTAGTAGTAAAGTTAATACCTACTGCAAAAAAATTTGCTATTTTTTATATAATATTTTATGTTTATTGTTTATTCATAGGAACACAAAAAAATGTGTTTTTATTGAATCGATATTGTGAACTCTTTTGAATAGTTTTCGTAATTATAATTTCATAGTGCCTTCATATTCATATACCAAGTTTGTTTTGTCCTGATTGCACGCCTCTGAGGATTAAATTGTTTATTTGTTCATTCAAATACAATAGAGCGACCCTTTCAATACAATAGGCGACCCAACCGAATACAGAGTTACGGGGTGTCTACCTGAAATTCGTAACAAATGAGAAATTTTAGTACAAAATTAGATAAACTTCGGTTTTGCATACCTAATGAGCTTTTATTACTCCATGCCTTTTAAAAACGGAGTATAAAACATTATAAATTAATAAAATATATAAATTAAAGACATAACTTGTAAACTTACCCTCGTATATGATATATTGGACGCTTTGATCGTGTGTGGCTGTCGCTAGTTCGACTTTTACCTGTAGATAACAATGCTTCATATGAACAAAGTTTCAAAAGGGTGACAAAGGACGTATAATTGAAAAATTTTCCCATTGAAAATCGTTTACCGGTAAAAATTTTGTTTTGAAAATAAATATTTTTCTTTAATTACTGATATCATTACTTGGGATCCCTTGCTATTGATTACATCGAACGGAGGATATTGCGAGGATATTCTAAGGATATTACTTCCTGTAACGTCGGGTAAGCTACTCGATATGGGATTTTTTTTGAGGGATAATACCGAAGCGACTTTATGAAAAGATTGTTGTTTTAGGTCTATCGAATATTATTATATATAGAAATATTTCTTTAATAACTTTTAATGAATTTAAAAATATATAATGTGTAGTTTTTTTAATATTTGACGAATAACAAAAGCTTATATGTCAAAATGCGTTCAATATTTGTAAAATAAAATAAATAAATTATAAGCAACCAGAAGTAAGTAGATAAAATAGGACATCTAATGGTCGACACGTCTATTAACTTTTAATACTTAGTTATTATCTTTCAACATATTCGTTTAAATGATAAAATGAATTTATTTAATACTGATTAATGCAAATGTCCGTCAATCAAAAGTATCTTACATTCAAAACTTGTTTTGTACCTGCATCATAAAAAATTGAGAGTCATCGTGATTTACCAGTTTCTACACGCTAATTCCCTTAATTTATTCATTATGACTGTACACCTAATTTATTAGTTAATTAATAAATTTTTATTGCTTTTTTTTATTTTGCTTGACGTTATGTCAATAATAGTCAGTGGCGTCACTTACAACTTTTAGTGGATTCTTAAAGTAAACCCAAAAATATGAAAACGGTCAAAACTGCGTCTGTTAATTGTAAGCCCAATAGGTAAAATTTATGGGGTTGACAAAGGAGTCCTTATGTAGTGTAACACGGTCAAAATTGAGGGACACCCTATATATAAAAATTTCTAATAAAGGAATATGAACTGGGACTCCTTCGCAAACCACGTTTCCTCTAACTTACCACAACCCATCATTCATCAGACGACTGATGACATAGATAATCACGCAGAGGAATTCCAGTCCCTCCTAGTCGATGCACAAGACATCGCCGTCCCTCTCACCACCATAAACACCAACTTCTATGCACTTCCGCAACGAATTCTTCTTAAAATTCGCCAGAAAAGACAGTTATACAGGTTATACGTCCGCACTCGAGATCCCGTAGTCAAAACACAATGGAACCGGCTAAACGCCCAGGTCCCGTACGAAATCAATGCTGAAAAGCGGAGGAAATGGAAGGCCGAAACAACCGGACTGGACTTTAGACATGGGCGAGTGTTTTGGTAAAAATTTTACCGCGTCTCGGCCTCAAAAGGAAGGCGGAATCATATCTTGAAGTGCAAGAACAGAGGATCTACACTCCTGAAGATAAAGCCACTGCCTTTAAAAACAACCTGCAAACTGTATTTACACCACCTGACAATCCAAGATTTCTCAGGGGCTTTGCCATCGAAACAGACCTCCTCACTCGTAATATAAGTCGAATCCCACACGTCCACATTCCACTGAATGAGAACTCTCCTCTTCTTACACCCTTTACAATCGAAGGAGTTCCGCAGGCGTGCCGAGCGGGGAGAAACAGTACCCCCGGGCATGACGGAATCTCGAGACAGGCACTCAAAAACCTGCCAGAAGAGATTTTCCCTCCGCTCTGCTCACTGTTGAACGCCTGCTTGGCATACTCTTACTTCCCTCGTTGTTGGAAATCTGCCAACGTAGTTCTCATCCCCAAACCCGGCAAAGACCCCACAAAGTATGAATCCTACCGCCCAATTTCATTGATCAGCGTCCTTTGAACGTTTGTTAAAAGAGAGAATCTGGGACTTCTGTACCGAAAATAATATCATTCCAGCATTTCAATTCGGATTCAGGCCAGGCCACTCCTGTCAGAAAACAACGACGCTGTTCAGCCGCCATTTTCATGGACATTCATAAAGCTTTTGACCAAGTCTGACACGCCAGACTAGTGAGAAAGCTACTGAGCATCCGATTGCCAAACCAAATCGTAAAATTATTATATTCCTACCTCACAGACCGATCAGCGTCAAAGTTGGTTACAGCCTATCCGATTCATTCACATCCCAAACTGGCGTGCCGCGAGGCTCGATACTCGCTACACTATTATACTTAATTTATACGTATGACACACCAATTTCACGACATCCCCAAGACAATATCCAACTATATGCGGACGACACCGCAATAATCATTTCCGCCACTGACATTCGCTCTCTCAATATTCGATCCCAAAATCTACTGACCAAATTTTCAAATTGGTGCAGGAAATGGCGGGTGACTGACTCTCAACACCCAAAAAACCCAAGCCATCGTGTTCAAACACCCTCACACTTCGAGCGAAAAACGTCTACCCACAAACTTCCGCCTCGTGCTCTGGGGAAGTCGTTGAAATCTAATCTAATCTAATATTGTGGAGTTCAAATAAATTATTTACGAACTTTTGTAAATAAAATACATGCCACTGTTTTTGTGTCATTTTTGTTCTCTGAAGACTAATTAAGAGGTAAGGGTATAGTATGTTGCAATAATATTTCTATTAGGTACAATTATCAGTACCCGGCTCAGCTCTGGTCCCTAGCTCATGATTAACCAAAATAAATATGACAAGCTTACCTTTTAGATTTGAAAAATCACCAATTTTCGTACACAACTAAAAATTTCAAAACGGTCTTTATACAATTTTAGGTTACGCTGAAGTGAAATGTAGCGTGCTGTAGCTCAAACTTTTACACGTTATTGTGGACATTAAAAATGTTCCTTACACTATGCACAACAAATACCGGAAATATTCAAGTAACCCATATTGGCTGTATCCTCATATTAGGCGACTTTCTTCTAAAATTAATCTCTAGAAACGAATCAAAATGTAATAATAATGAAATTGACTGTCTCGACCCTTACTTCGTGGAATATTCTCATATTAGTGCTTTTAAATGAAACTCATGGTCTCTAGTTAATTCTACAATATAATACAAGTTATTGAAAATTCTAAAAAATTGACAATTGTTTCGATAAATCAATATCATCGTCAGAATGACAGAAGTTACCTTTCATTTGATGCCTACCTGATGTTTAGTAGTTATTTTTGGCTAGACCAAGAAGTGACCTAACTTGTGATTGACTCAATATATGTTAATAGAAAAAAGAAGAAGATGTGATATTACAAATATTGAAGCTTAGATATTATTAGCCCTATGGTGATATCCTGGATATCATTTTTCCAATTAAGATCAGTATAACTGTGCAATGATATAGAAAACCAGGAAAACTATATCTGCTGATCTTTACAATTATCACTTAAGAAGACAGTTTATTAGTGAAGAATTCCCTAGATTTAACTGTTCATTGACAACTTCATATTGTGGGTTTCTTAAATGTTTTCTAATTTCCAGTTCTTCAAGGAAATCCAGTTCTTATTTCTTTTCACAAATATGCAGCACTTCTAGTTCTGTGTTAGGTGTCAATGAATGATTGGTGTCAAGTAGATGTTTTGCGTAGTGGGATTTATCTGGTTGTTTTAATCTGTATGCTCGTAAGTGCTTACTGTATCGTATTTCAAAATTCCTAAGGGTCTGACCCAAATAGACAGCATTACATTCTGGACATTTGAGTTTATATATACCTGACTTCTTTAATAGTGGTATTTCTGTTTTTACATTTAACAATTTTGTACTAACGTTACTTTCTGTTTTAAAAGAAATTGTTGTATTCGTTGCTGAAGATATTATCTTTGAAATATTATTAGAAATATTTCCTGCATATGTGATGGTTTTATAAGTTTTAGCATCATCAGCTTGTTTAGGATATATTAGTTGTAATGCCACTTTTTCCTCTTTTTTACTAATTAGCTTATTTATCATATCTAATGGACAACCGTTAGATGTTGCTATTTGTCTAATTGTATTAATCTCTCTATCAAAATTACATTTGTTCATAGGAAGTGAAAAAGCTCTATGTATCATTGAATTATATGCTGCTGGTCTGTGTGACACAGGGTGGTTAGAATTGAATGGAATTGTCACATCAGTCTGTGTTGGTTTTTGGAAAATTAAATAATCAAGTACATTATTAACTCTTTGAATTTTTAAATCAAGAAAATTGATTGAGTTATTTTCTTCAATTTCTAATGTAAATTTAATTTTCGGGTGTAAATTATTGATTTGGTTGAAAAATATATCTAATTGTCGTTCACTACCCATAAAACAAGCTAATATGTCATCTACATATCTATACCAAAATAAAATATTTTTCGAAATATTACTTTCAAAGATCTTTCTTCCCATTGGTAAACCTTCATTTTGAATATATATCTTATTGTCAAAAGTGAAATAATTCTGATTAATGCATACATAAAATAAATTAAGTATATCTGATATTATTCCTGGATTAATATTTTTATCTTCTAGTAATTTTCTGACAAGTATTAGACATTCTTTAGGAGGAATTTTAGTGAACATATGAGTTACATCGAACGAAATGAGTTTATAGTTATCTAGCAAGTGGATTGCTTTCAACTTTTTGATTAGTTCTATTGAATTTCTAATTGAGTACTGAGATTCATATCCGTAAGTATTGAGTATATTGTTGAGCTTCTTTGCCAATATATTATTAGGAGCATTAACATAAGAGACTACAGGTCTAATTGGTTTCGTTATTTTCTGTAATTTAACTGTTCCATATAATTGTGGACAATGAGGATTCTATAAAGTATATAACTTTATAGAATCCAGCGATGTAAAAGTTCTTAAAGCAGACCCAACAAAGAAGTTTTCTAATAATGTAAGGAATATTGTTAATAATTCAAATTATCTTTTAAATGATTACGAAAAGAGGTCTATCATACATAAGAATCATCATTGTCCACAATTATATGGAACAGTTAAATTACATAAAATAACGAAACCAATTAGACCTGTAGTCTCTTATGTTAATGCTCCTAATAATATATTGGCAAATAAGCTCAACAATATACTCAATACTCACGGATATGAAACTCAGTACTCAAATTCAATAGAACTAATCAAAAAGTTGAAAGCAATCCACTTGCAAGATAACTATAAACTCATTTCGTTCGATGTAACTAATATGTTCACTAAAATTCCTCCTAAAGAATCTCTAATACTTGTAAGAAAATTACTAGAAGATAAAAATATTAATCCAGGAATAATATCAGATATACTTAATTTATTTGATGTATGGATTAATCAGAATTATTTCACTTTTGACAATAAGATATATATTCAAAATGAAGGTTTACCAATGGGAAGCCCTATATCACCTATTTTAGCAAACATTTTTATGGACAATTTAGAAAGAAAGATCTTTGAAAGTAATATTTCGAAAAATATTTTATTTTGGTATAGATATGTAGATGACATATTAGCTTGTTTTATGGGTAGTGAACGACAATTAGATATATTTTTCAACCAAATCAATAATTTACACCCGAAAATTGAATTTACATTAGAAATTGAAGAAAATAGCTCAATCAATTTTCTTGATTTAAAAATTCAAAGAGTTAATAATGTACTTGATTATTGAGTTTACCGAAAACCAACACAGACTGATGTGACAATTCCATTCAATTCTAACCACCCTGTGTCACACAGACTAGCAGCATATAATTCAATGATACATAGAGCTTTTTCAGTTCCTATGAACAAATGTAATTTTGATAGAGAGATTAATACAATTAGACAAATAGCAACATTTAACGGTTATCCATTGGATATGATAAATAAGCTATTTAGTAAAAAAGAGGAAAAAGTGGCATTACAACTAATATATCCTAAACAAGCTGATGAAATTAAAACTTATAAAACCATCACATATGCAGGATATATTTCTAATAATATTTCAAAGATAATATCTTCAGCAACGAATACAACAATTTCTTTTAAAACCGAAAGTAACGTTAGTACAAAATTGTTAAATGTAAAAACAGAAATACCACTATTAAAGAAGTCAGGTATATATAAACTCAAATGTCCAGAATGTAATGCTGTCTATTTGGGTCAGACCCTTGGGAATTTTGAAATACGATACAGTGAGCACTTACGAGCATACAGATTAAAACAACCAGATAAATCCCACTACGCAAAACATCTACTTGACACAAATCATTCATTGACACCTAACACAGAACTAGAAGTACTCCATATTTGTGAAAAGAAACAAGAACTGGATTTCCTTGAAGAACTGGAAATTAGAAGACATTTAAGAAACCCACAATATGAAGTTGTCAATGAACAGTTAAATCTAGGGAATTCTCCACTAATAAATTGTCTTCTTAAGTGATAATTGTAAAGATCAGCAGATATACGAGTAGTTTTCCTGGTTTTCTATTGCACAGTTATACTGATCTTAATTGGAAAAATGATATCCAGGATATCACCATAGGGCTAATAATATCTAAGCTTCAATATTTGTAATATCACATCTTCTTTTTTCTATAAACATATATTAAGCCAATCACAAGTTAGGTTACTTCTTGGTCTAGCCAAAAATAACTACTAAACATCAGGTAGGCATAAAATGAAATGTAACTTCTGTCATTCTGGCGATGATATTGATTCATCGAAACAATTGTCAATTTTTTTAGAATTTTCAATAACTTAACTTAATTAACTAGAGACCGTGAGTTTCATTTAAAAACACTAGTAATAATAATATTTATGATCGGTAAGACCTCAAGCAATCTCCGACTCTGAGGTTGTTCCATCTACCAAAAAGGTGCTTGGCTGATAATTGAAGTGTCCAACAAAGGAATCAAAGGATAATTAATTAGATACTTTGACAGGTTAGGTGAGGTAAATAAACAACTTTATAATAACTATTTTCTCACAAGAACATGCCAATGTTCAGGAGTTCATTATTGAAAATGACTCTTAATAAAAGTGGATGTTTAACGCTCGTATTAAAATCATTTAATACGAGGTGTGTTTCTTTGGGAATTTCAATTTAGAGGAGCTTGACTTAATTAAAATCTGAATATTCAGCGTAAGGGGTTTCCAGGCATGTCCGATTATTAGCTGAATCAACAATAAGATGAAAAAAATCCGTAACAGGTCGATTTTTCATTTTAATATTGGTACAGGGTGGATCAAACGCAAAGTTGTTCATGCCAATTAATTATTTTCAAAATAATTGATGAAGAATGAACGTACACTCTAACAAAACAGACAAAGAAAAATTACAGTAAATGTTCAAATGGTTCTCTAATGACCTAATTAACACGGGAACAATATACAGTACAGTACATATTAATTAACAATATAAATCAAAAACAATGTTTGAAAAGGAGTTTTACATCAATCACGCCACTAAATCTATTGATTAATCCAATGGTGTTTCCATAAATATTATGACGTCTTCGAACTATCCTGTATTGGTGGCAGTTTAATAGAAGATGTTCAATTGTCTGCACAGAATTCCAATTTGAAAAGATCTTTTGAGATCATAAGGTATCCGTGGGTGAGACGGAAATTACCTATTCGCAGTCTACAATTTCGTCTTTTCTGGTCATTGGGGGGAATTTGGGTTGGAAAACGGTGGGTTGTATTGAATGACGTTGAGTATCCAGTTAGTTCTAATGAATTTGCCAGTGCGAGTTGCTTGACGATGGATTTCATGTCTTGGAAGAGGTAGACGTGTTTTGCTGCTAAGTCGGAAAAGCTACTTTTGCAGCTTGGTCTGCTCCATATGATGTTACCCGAATTCCCAATGGAATAGAGACGATAATGGCAGGTATTGTGAGTTTGTTGAACTATTGAATGAATGGAATAAATGTTTTTCATTGAGTGTATGGATAAGAGAGAGTCTGTTGGGGTGTCTAAAGCTATCAGTATACTGAATAACTCGGCCGTATATACGCTGCTAGTGGCAGGAAGTTGCTAGCAGCAACTTTCGCTACTATAAAATTTTCATTAGTTAAGGCACAATCGACACTCTCTTCATTTTTGGACGAATCGGTGAAAAGATATTATCAGACTGATGGGAACGTAAAATTTTATGGCATTCTTTCTCAAGTACTGCGTTGGGTGTGTTCAATGTGTTGTAGCAACTTAGAATGCTATCAAGAAAAGGGAAGTTAATGGTCCATGGCGCTATATTTGAATAATTAACAGGGGTCAAGAATGCAAGAATAATCGTTCTCAACAGCGGTTTTAATGATTGTACGGCTGATAAAATTATTTAAGGATGTCTTTCAGGAGTAAATGGGGTTAATGACTCTCCATATTAGTAGTTAAGGAAACATACTAATGGAAGCTCTCCATGTATATATTAAATAATTTGAAATTTTCAGCAGAGTTCGGTCCTGGCTGGTTTACTGAAAAGTGCGTTAAGAGTTAGTGTCATAAATAATTATAAATTTAGAGGAAAGACTTTGAATTAATTCAGTTAGTTTACATATAAGTGATTTAAAAAGTGCACAAGTTGCAAATAAGTGGAAATAAACACTGCAAATAGAGGTAAGATCAGTTTTCTTACACATAATAAATGAATACTTCTGACCTAATAAACATATAAAACATTATCAGGAAAAATTGCGATTAGAGTTATCAGCAAAACAATAAGCTCCTATCCTCATTAAATTTGTTATTAAAAAGAACAGAGAAAAACTGACTAGATTGAACGTTATAAATTTGCGAATAGATATTATAAATAAAAAAATAATTAATTACTACAGACTGATAATTATCAGCTTCAAGTAGGGCTGGGATCTGAATAAAGTAGGGTTCTGGTATTTAACCTGGAAGGAGACACAATGTCAGATACGATGGAGGATATGATGAAGGAAATAATCGAAAAACTAAACAAAATGAATAAAAATATGGACAATTATCAAGAACAAATAAAGAAAATAACTAACGAAAATACGGAATTAAAGAACAAAGTCACCCAAATGGAACAAAAAATCGGAATTCAGGATAAGAGAATACAACAATTAGAAAAAGAAAGCAAGAGAAAGAACCTAGTAGTATATGGAATAGAAGAAATTGAGAACGAAACGTGCGCAATAAGAAGCAACAAAATTAAACAAATTTTAGATAAAATAAAGGTTAAAATAAACATGGAAGCAGATATACTACAAATAAGAAGAATCGGTAAGAAAGAGACAGATAATAACAGAAATAGACCACTATAGCTAGAGCTATCAAGAGAAGATAAAAAAATTGAAATAATAAGAGAAGCCAAAAACTTGAAAGGTACAAAAATATGGATATCAGAGGATCTACCTAAAGCAATTCAAGATAAGCGGAAAGCACTCATCCCCTATCTAAAATCGGCTAGAGAAAAAGGATGTAGAGCAAGTATAATATATGATAAATTAAGAGTAGAGGACACAATATATACCTGAGATCAGGTGGAATACAATCGAGAAAAAGGAACAAAAACAAATGCAAACAAGAAAAAAGGAAGAACGGCTAGCCAGTGGTCACCCAGCATGGAAGACGTTGAAGATATAGCACCAACTCGGAAAATGATACAAACAGGGTACCCAAAAAACTAGAAGATATACACGAAGATAAATTAAATAACAATAATAGTATTAAGAATAGTAATAAGTGTAGCAGTAAGAATGGAAGTAGTTTTAGCAATAGGGATAAAGTAAATTTAAACACAAAAATAGCTATGGTAGGGGACAAGATAGAAAAAATGATCAGACTAGTCCATGGGGAAAAATAATCTTAGACAATATATAAATAGTGCAGACCAAGAACATATAAATATGGGTATATGGAATATTAATACATTAACAGGAAAGGAAATCGAAATAAAGGAGGAAATGGAAAACAACAAAGTACATATTCTAGGAATAAGTGAAATAAAGAAAATAGGATCAGGACAAATGAATTTGACAAATAATCACAAATTATATTACTCAGGGGTAAAAGTAGAACAAAGAACAAAAGAGGGAGTAGGAATAATTTTAACAGAGGAAATGAACAAAAATAAATATGAATGATATAAATGCAAGAATACTAGTTCTAAGTATACGACTAAAAGAAATATTGAATATAACACAAATATATGCACCGGCTGAAGGAAGGGGAGAGGAAGAGGTTTCAGAATTTTACATACAATTACAGCAAGTAGTGGATGATATAAGAGAGCAAAACGAAAACATAATCATTATGGGGGATTGGAACGCAAGAGTTGGTAAAGATTACAATCGAGGAATGGGTTGTATGGGAGTTTATGGTGAGGAAACAACGAACAGAAATGGTCTTAAGATGATAGGTTTTTGTCAAAGTAACGATTTAATAATAGGAAATACGATGTGGAAACAAAAACTAGAGGATAAATATACCTTTGTAGCGGAAGAAAGAAATGCAAAAAGTTTAATCGATTACATAGTTTATACACAAAACCTATCAAAGATGGTGAAAAAAGTAGAGACAATAAATGAGGCTGAGTTGAGTACAAACCATAGATTAGTAGTAGCGGAATATGAAGAAAAAATAATGAAGACAGAAGAAGTAAGATTCAGTAGAATTGCAATAAGTAAATTAAGAAACACAGAAAAAAAATCTAAATATCAGGAAGAAACTGACAGGGAATTCGAAAAATTGATTAATGAAAACAGCGAATTGACACTCGGAAAACGGTGGACAGTATTCAAACAAATATTACTTGTAAAAGCAGAGGATATATGTGGAAGAAATAAATTCAACAAACATTAGTAAAAGAAAAGAAAACCTCATGGAAAAAATACCTCCAAACAAAAATACAGGAAAATAAGGAAATATATAACGGAAAAAGAAACATCGTCAAGGAAGCGGTTAAGAAAGCGAAAAGTTAATCATGGAAATAATTTGGAAGGGAGATGTCAGAGACAAATACATCAGATAATAGAAAATTTTGGACAGCAATAAAAAGACTACGAGGAAGTAAAGGAAAAGATATAAAAGCAATAAAAAATAAAAATAACGAATTGGAGACCGAAATAAATCAAATATTAAAGTCTTCGAAAGGACACTACGAAGACAAATTTAGTAATAGATCGAAGAAGAAAACAACGAATATAGCGGAAGAGGAATGGAATGAACATGAATACCATGCAATCTAAAGAGAAGAAATGGAAGTGGCTATAAATAAATTTAAAATAGGAAAAGCCAGTGGGGAGGATGAAGTAGCGCCAGAGCTGATAAAATAGCTAGGAGAAAAGGGAAAAGACTGGCTGTGTCTCTTATGCAGGGAAGCATCGGATACTCAAAAAATCCTCAAAGACTGGGAAAATAACTTGCAATACATAAAAAAGGGGGTAAGACACTGTGCAATAATTATAGACCAATATGCTTAGCTCAAACCAGTTTCGAAATCTACACGAGAATAATTGAGATCCGATTGAGTCGTTATGTAGAAGAGGGACAAGCAGCTTTTAGATCAGGACGACAAGCAAATGATAGTATATACAGGGTGTTTTCAAATGACACTTACAACGTTTGCATGTAGATACCTCTCGTAAAATTGGACAAGATGATATAGGGATCCAACCCATTTACTTTTCGAAATACAGGGTGAAAAATATAATGTTTTAATTTGATAACTTTAAAATGGATGAATATATTGATCTGACATTTGGCAGGTTGTTTTTAAATGTAAAAGGGCATATTTTGATGTAAAAACATTTTTCAATTCTTGATCCAGTGGTGTACATTTGGAAGAATATGTCACCTTTCCCCTCCCATTTTTGACGCCACTGGCATTTGAAGCTTTTTTATTTTATTTTGTATTCCTCAATAATTTTCACGTGAAAAACGCATAACCTTTACATATCAAAAAATCTGTAGTTTTCAAGATATTTAATATTTTTATGAAGCCTGCAAGATCACTTTTTAATAAAAAATTAATAAAAAATTTTTCTCGAATGTTTTTCAATAACTACCAAACTACTAATAGTTAGAATATGTAACAGGAACTAATTTGTGAAACAGCAATGCATATAAAACATTGAGAGAGTAATGTTGATAATACTTTTCCAAACTTGTGATTTTATTAACAAAAGAATTAATGACAATAAAAAATAAGATAATTACAAAGTTAAATCATATCCCATTCAAACATAAGTTTTAACTAAGCAGCCAAAAAATTACACAAGATGTCCAAAATTTTGTCCATTTACATTTACACATAATCTGCTACGTTTTCTCATTGAAAATCGCATACCATGGAAAGACTGGCGATTGCCGGAAATAATTTCTGTAACTGTATGGATTCTTGCTATTGGTGGCTCCTGCGTATAGTAGGCTATGGATGTCAATAATGAAATGGTAAATGTCATTTTGTTTAACGTCAAAACGAAAATGAATTATTTGTAATTAAATTCGTTTGTGCAACTTTCACACTTTTTGTTATGATCGATTAAACTTTTGAAAACATGACTGATATGCAACTAATATTGGTACGGGGAAGCCAGAAAGAATGATAGACGTTCCGTATAGAGAAATATATCCAAATCGACCTAGATTTCCATGACACACATTTTCACAAATTGACAGGAGATTGTGAGAATTTGGAAAACTCAATTCAAAATTGCAAGGTTGCGGTAGAAAAGGAACTGTACGAACTATACAATTAGAGGAGGCTGTTCTAGACCATATTGAAAATAGACCCGATTTAAGCACTCGCGCCATTGGCAAATCTTTAAATGTAAGTTATTCAACTGTGTGGAATATTTTAAATGAACAGCAGTTGTATCCTTATAAGTATACCCAAGTTCAGGCCCTGAAACCAACAGATTGTCCTCAAAGAGTGGAGTTTGCCAATTGGTACACCCAAAAATGTTTAGAAAATAGGAATTTTACCGAATTTCTTCTATTTACTGATGAGGCCAAATTCACACATCAAGGATTTTTTAATTCAAGGAATAGCCACGTGTGGGATGACGAAAATCCATATATTATTCGACAACGTGGATTTCTGGAAAAATTCTCGCTCAACGTGTGGGCAGGCATTCTTGGAGATTGTATAGTGGGTCCATATTTATTACCTAATAAACTCAATGGTAATATTTATTGTAATATTTTGAGAGAAACTCTGCCTGATTTATTAAACGACGTTGTACCATTAAATATTAGGGCGAATATGGATAATGTATGGTTTCAGTACGATGGGGCATCTGTACATTATTCTCTAGCGGCCAGACAACTTACAACGCAACAATACGGAAACAACTGGATAGGTCGAGGTGAACCCAATATGTGGCCTGCGAGGTCACCAGATTTGAATCCAATCGATTTTTTTCTGTGGGGTTACATGAAGTCCCTAGTCTACTATACAATAGTAGAAACGGAGGAGGAACTGATAGCAAGAATCCATGCAGCTACAGAAATTATTTCCGGCGATCGCTAGTATTTCCAAGGTATGCGATTTTCAATGAGAAAACGTTGCAGATTATGTGTAAATGTAAATGGACAACATTTTGAACATCTTTTGTAATTTGTTGGTTGCTAAGTTGAAAATTATGTTTGAATGGGAAATTATTTAATTTTGTAATTATCTTATTTTTTATTGTCATTAATTCTTTTGTTAATAAAATCACAAGTTTGGAAAAGTATTATCAACGATCCTCTCTCAATGTTTTATATGCATTGCTGTTTCACAAATTAGTTCCTGTTACATTTTCTAATTATTAGTAGTTTGGTAGTTATTAGAAAACATTCAAGAAAAATATTTTTTTAATTTTTATTAAAAAGTGATCTTGCAGGCTTCATAAAAACATTAAATATCTTGAAAACTACAAATTTTTTGATATGTAAAGATTATGCGTTTTTCACGTGAAAACTGTTGAGGAATACAAAATCAAATAAAAATAGCTTCAAATGCCAGTTGCGTCAAAAATGGGAGGGGAAAGGTGACATATTCTTCTAAATGTACACCACTAGATCAAGAATTGAAACATGTTTTTCCATCAAAATATGCCTTTTTACATTTAAAAACAACCTGCCAAATGTCAAATCAATATATTCATCTATTTTAAAGTTATCAAATTAAAACATTATATTTTTCATAACTTTAACACCCTGTATTTCGAAAAGTAAATGTGTTGGACCCCTCAATCCCTATATCAGCTTGTCCAATTTCGTGAGAGGTATCTACATGCAAACGTTGTAAGTGTCATTTGAAAACAACCTGTATATATATATATATATATATATATATATATATATATATTTTAAGAAGGCTAATTGATAATACAATAGAAGCGGGAGAAGAAATGTATTTAACATTTATTGACTTGAAGGCAGTTTTTGACACAGTGGAAAGAGAACAAATTTGGGAGGTATTGGAAGATTTAGAAGTACCGAAAGCTCTAATTAATATAATTAAAAGCACATACGAGACAGTCAAATTAAGAGTGCAGATAGGAGGTCAAAGATCGGAAGAGTTTCTAATGAAAAAAGGTATAAAACAAGGCGATAGCTTAGCCCACTGTTGTTTGTCATTATAATGGACAAAATAGTGAAGGAAATAAAAGGACAAGGAGGAAATCTGGACATGATAATAGGGTACAGAAACATGGTGCCGGTCAGATTAAGTAATTTACTGTATGCAGACGATATTGTACTTATAGCAAAATAAAATGCAGAAACTAATACTCATTGGCAAGAGAAATAGAAAATATGAAAATGACAATAAATACAGAAAAAACCAAAGTAATGATAGTAAATGAAAAACAGCGAGAGGGGAGTAACTGCAAGGAATTGAAATGTAATTACAAAACATTAGAAAGAGTAACAACTTATAATTACTTAGGAAGTATCATAACAGAAGAAGGGAATATAGATGCTGAACTTAATAACAGAGCAAATAAATCAACAAGATTATATTATTCCTTAAATCGAACAATATTAAGCCATAAACACATTGATATGGACACAAAGCTGGAAATCTAGAACAAAATTACAGTCCCAACTATAACTTATGCTAGTGAAAACTGGGTAATGCAGAAAAAACAGGAAACAAATATAAATGCAATGGAAATGAAATATTTAAGAAAAAAAATTGCATGATTTGATTTATTGAAAGATGTTAATTAGCTCCCTTTAACCGTCCTGACAGCTTTATTTCTACCCTAAGTACACAATCAGTAAATTTTTTCCTGCAACGACTTTGATTTATGTGCATTTTACCGAGAACTCAAAGTAATTTGCAAATGTTTAAGTACCATTAAACCATGAAAAAAGAAATACTCAGGTTTATTTAATATGAATTTATAAGTTAACTATGAAATTGTTTTGAAAGTTTTACCAAAAAACAAGGTCTCCTTTCACCGACTATGTCTCGCTTTGTATTGCACCGACAATATTATATAAAAAATTAGTTTCTTTGTTTTTTTATAAGCTACATTTTTATGTTCTACACTTTTTTCGATAAGATTCGGATTGTTTTGGGTTATTCTTAAAAAAGCATTCAAAAGGGTAGTTTTTTTGCTAAAAATTTGTAATCGTAAATACTATATCCATCCAACAAAGAAAGTAATATAAACAACGATGATGCGTAATCTATGGGTGTATTGTCTAATGGCCTTCTCACGCTGGCCAATCGAATTTAACTGAAACTAGTGCGATTGGTAAAATTCTTTTGTTGCACTATCGGTGATAATACAGACTTTAGGAATGTCAGATATCAATATGATCAAACAATTCCCCAAACAGCATTGACATTATCAATGAATGAATCAACTTATCAATTGAAATAAATTAAAAAATGTCAATAATTAACTATTAAATTACTATAATATCACATCAACATCAAAATAAAAATACTTCCAACTAAAAACACCCTACTTAGTACTACAAAAAACAAAAACGTTTCGATTCCATCGTCAACATGATTGTTACGGCCGTTGTAAACAAATTGAAAAACCAATTACAATCAATTAATCCGAAGATCCGGAGCCTATTATACAAATATCTTCACTCCCACTTAAAAATACCTAAAAGCAGGTTCATAAACAAACGAAGAGCAGAAGTGCGAGAAGTGCAGCTTTCATTTGTACCAGTCGAAACACGACTAAACAAAAAACGCGTTAAAAACATTCGAACATCGCCTTTCGTCGTACATGAATCATTGGAATGCCTATATACACCCATCTCTTTTTACGTGACCTGTAAACACGAGGGTAGTCCTAAATGTGATGCTTCTCGGATGTAATATTATCTATATTTGACTGCTTTGACAGTTGACAAATGTTAAACAATTTCGAGATTATTCGATTAGATTACGTTATCGTTATGTCTGTTGCTTTAAGTTTAAGTATTTCTTTGATAAAATTATTATTTTAATTAAAAGGTCCATTTGGTGTCATCCAAATTAGTGGTTTATCGACAGCTCGACAATCTCTAACCCTAACACATTTGAAATTTTTTGTTGTTTAACAATTATAGTAAGTTGAAGTAATACCTAATTGTGAATACCAAATATAGATTTTTTTTGTATTTATTAATCCAAGAAAAAATGGTCAACAGGATTAGTCATTGACACCAATTTTCTAGTGGTTGATATCCCAGTGATTGACAGTAATAAAGAAACCATATTGTTGAACGAAAAGTATTGTATTAAGTACTTCTTTCTTTCTCGAACTACCTCATTTTTGGAAATTCCATTTTCTGGATGATATGTGATCATTTGATACATCATCTTCTTTTAACTTGAATATTGTATTTTCTTTATTTCAACACGCCATCCCACAACTTCAGCTTCATTATTTTCTCGAAACAACTGCTGTAAGTACTACACACATATTTTTTTGTCATTATTTTTGATCGGAAATGACACTTTAGGACGTAAGATAAGAATTAATTCATCATCCGTCTTTATTTACTACTTCAGCTTGCACTGGTATAACTTTTATAATTTATTCTTATAATTATTATATTACAAAATATATATTATCTGACGCCATTATCAATCACATAGAATATATAGGGTATTCATGCCTTCCGACACCGATCCATTATTCAAAGATCCCGTCTCTTTCAACCATAGAAATTCAAATATAACATAACAATAAGTCTTACAAAATTTACAATGAGATATTTCGTTTGGTTTAAACAATCCCACTTTACGGCACTACAATTTTATTAACACAAATGAAATGATATAGTAAAATGGGATATTTTATAGTTTTCTAAATTTTCAACAATGCTACAGACATAAAAATAAACTTACGCTTTGAATGTATGAACAATAGTGAACGGATACAAAGAAACTTTCATATCTGCAAATACTTTACACAGTTCTAAAACTACCGTAATATATACAAATCAAGAATTCCCAATTTTGAACATATTAATTTAAACAAACGTTATAAATGTCAAGTATTTAAAATAAAATTAGTACCTACAATATAATCTAATCATAAAATTGGTCACTTGTATATACTCCGGAGGCTGTATCGTGCTAACAAACTGAAATTTCTCCAAAAATGACAAAAATGTCGTACTTAAAGTACTATAGCACCTGTTGTACTGGATGCGGTGAGCTGAAAATCAATAGGGTTCATGTTCTGAATAATATTCAATCATAAAATTGGTGACTTTTTGCACTCCTGAAGCAGCGCGCCCGGAACAGTCCACCCGGACTGTTTTGCAATACACGGAAACCAATTAGCACCCGCGCACGGCTAACGTCCCGCTCGGCAACGTCCGTCGGTTGGCTTCGGAATCGGGTCTTTTTTGGTAGAGAGGGCGAAACATTCCGAAGGTCCGAACAGTTTTATCACGTGTAGAAGGGGAGATAGTTGTTTATTTATGTTATTTACTATGTTGTGTGGTAATTAGTTTACATTATGGATGAAGAACTTTTGATTGATACTGTCAGAGAATATTTGCACCTGTATGATCAAGCTAATAAATATTATCACGACGGTGCACGAAAGGAAAATGCTTGGGAAGAAATAGGAACAATTCTTCAACACACAGGTAATATATTTTAAATTAATAAAATAAACATACAGTGTAAATATGTTACAAATTTTGTGCACCGAAAGTTTTGCTTTGATGCATATCATGGTATGTTTCTTCTTCCTTGATAAACCGTTTCACGTTGCCAAGGTACAGAACTTTCAGGAGAAATAAAAAAATATTTAAATGTTTCTCGAATTGCATGTGCTTCTCTTTGAAAATTGCCACCCTGTCTTACCATAGGTGCTATGCCTATTGGTTTCTCTTCATGCGCAAGTTCTCTCGGCTGCCATTCACATTTATCATTTCGAAGGAAATTGTGTAACATGGTAGTAGCCTGTACAATTAAATTGAGATGCTCTGGTGAAATATTAAATTTATTAAAATATATGCGAAATTTTTTTGATAAAATTCCAAATCCATTTTCAGTTACTCGTCTTGCCCTGCTATGTCGATAATTGTAGATTTTTTTAGCTTCATCATTAACGCTTTGTATGCCCGGATACGGTCTCATCAAATTTGGCAGCAAAGGAAATGCCTCGTCTCCCACTATTACATGGGGCAACACTTTGTTTGTCCTCGGCAGAGCTTTATTTGGCGGTATTCCCACTTTTCCACAAAGTAAATGTTTGCCTAATTCTGAAGAATGAAAAACACCACCGTCACTATTTCGTCCATATGCTCCTATATCGACAATTATAAATCTATGATCAGCGTCTATTAGGGCAAGAAGCACGATACTATATTGCTTTTTGTAATTATGGAAAAGAGACCCTGAATTAGGTGGCCTTTCAAATACCACATCCTTGCCATCCAGGGCACCCAAACAATTTGGATAATTCCATTTTTGAGAAAATCCATCTTCTATTTTCTGCCACTGTTCTGTTGTAGGAGCTGGCAATACGATAGGTTGTAGTGTTTCCCATATTTTTGAACATGTGTCGTTAATAATGTTTCGGACTGTAGTTTCTCCCAATCGATAGCTAAATGCGATTGTAGCAAATGAATCTCCGTAACCCAAAAACCTACAAGTTAAATTTATTATATAAGTAGTTAATTCCCCTTGAAAAATTTAAAAATTCATTTAATTTAATCAATTCATTTTAAAGAATGCAAAATCCAATTTACCAATAACGATACATATTTTTCAGCGGCTAAATGTAAAAGAAAATGGACATCTCTACGGGATAATTTCCGAAAAGCTATTAGGAAACGGAAGACCAAAAGTAGTCAACCCGCTACAAAGTATAAACCATGGAAGTTCGAAAAACAGATGTCTTTTTTACTTCCGTATATTAGTGAGCGAGAACAGTCTTCAAATTTGCTACCAACTGATAATGGATCTGAGGAAGATGAAGATGGTAGCAAAACCCCAAATTCCCAAATTAGTGATTCTCAACCGAATTCCCCACAATCTCTTCCAAATACCATGCCCATATCTTCACATTCTTCATTGGGTTCATCTACATCCTTTAAAGTTCGTCGACCGGCACCCATGTCAACGGTAGTACAAAACTATTTTGAAAAACAACTAACATCAAGAAAAGTGAAATTTTTTGAGGCTGAGGAAGAGACCGTACGCAACTTTGAAGCACCTTTAAAAATTGAAATTAAAGCAAAAATTTCATCTTTAGTAGCAGAGTATGAACTACAAAATTCACGCGCACGTCACTCCAACACATATCAATCATTAGAGTCAGTTCAGCATACAACTGTGCAACAAAACCCACCTCCACAGGTGTAAAAACCAGCATCATCTCTAGCAAATTCCTATCTTTCTGATCCAGAACTAACGGAAGACTATGAACAGTCATGGATGCCACATCTTGAAAACTTATAAAATATTTTTTTTATCTAAGAATTAAAAATTTATTTAGATAAGGAGAATTCTTAAATCATTTGTAACGTACCTATTTTTAGCTAAAAAAAAATGTCGCTATCATGTTGACTTTTTCGTAATTAAAATGTGTTAATTATGATATCTAATTTTACTTTTCCGCCAAACCTATCTAATATGCGAGAAAAGTATTGGTTTACCCCCAAAAAAGTTGGAATTTGGAAATTTTTTTTGAGCTATTTTTACGTTTTCCATCATCAACAACACGAAAAAAACGGTTTTTAGAAAAAAAATCCTGTGTGTATGTCGTCGTCGTCGTAGTCGTCGTTGTCGTCGGCCACTTTTCCTTACATATCTTGTTAGCACGATACAGCCTCCGGAGTACAATAAGTCACCAATTTTATGATTAAATACTGTTAAGGACATGTCCCAGATGAACCCTATTGATTTTCAGCTCACCAGAGCCAGTACAACGGGTGCTATGGTACTTGAAGTACGACATTTTGTCATTTTTTGAGAAATTTCAGATTGTTAGCACGATACAGCCTCCGGAGCTCAACAAGTCACCAATTTTATGATCGAATATTATTCAGGATATCTCACAGATAAACTCTATTGATTTTCAGCTCACCAGAGCCAATACAACAAGTGCTATGGTACTTAAAGTAGGACATTTTGTCATTTTTTGAGAAATTTCAGTTTGTTAGGACGATACAGCCTCCGGAGTTCAACAAGTCACCAATTTTATGATGGAATATTGTTAAGGACATGTCACAGATGAACCCTATTGATTTTTAGCTCACCAGGTCCAATATAACGGGTGCTATGGTAATTGAAGTACGACATTTTTTTGTAATTTTTTGATAAATTTCAGTTTGTTAGCACGACACAGCCTCCGGATATCAACAAGTTACCAATTTTATGATTGAATATTATTCGGGACATCTCACAGATGAACCCTATTGATTTTCAGCTCACCAGAGCGAATACAACAGGTACTACAGTATTTTAAGTACGATATTTTTGTCATTTTGGAGAAGTTTCAGTTTGTTAGCACGATACAGCCTCCGGAGTATATACAAGTGACCAATTTCATGAATGGATATTATTCAGAGCGTCTCAAAGATTAACCCTATTGATATTGAGCTCACTAAAGCCAGTACAACGGGTGCTGTGGTACTTGAAGTACCAAATTTTTGTCATTTTTGGAGAATTTTCAGTTTGTTAGCACGATACAGCCTCCAGAGAGTATACGATTGATCAACTTTATGAATAAGTATTGTTCAAGGTGTCTCACAGATGTACCCTATTGATTTTCAGTTGATTAGAGCGAGTACAGCGGGTCCTATAAAACTAGATATACTAAATTTTTGGTTATTTTTGGAGAAATTTCGGTTTGTTAGCACGATACATCCCCCGAAGTGTATACAAGTAACAATTTTATGATATAATATTGTTCAGGGCCACAGACGCGGAAAAGTTAGTTTTAATCTTTAAAACCGTTTATTTCGTGTTGTTCATGATGAAAAACGTAAAAATATCTCAAAATTTTTTTTCAAAATTTCATCTTTTTTGTGGGTAAACAAATACTTTTGTCGCATACTAAGGGCGGAGAAGTAATACAAAAAACATCAACACATATACGTCATATCCAAGTAATAAAATGATTTTATCCAAACCTAAAGGAGCAAGATTCTTCTGTTATCATGATTCTTAGCAAAAGTATCAACAAAATCATTGAGATTAATATTTTTAAAACGATCTTTTTCAATACTTGAAATATATACTTATTAGATCTTTTATTATTAAATTATAATGGTAATAATTATTGCATACCAGTTAACAAATTCTTTAAACGATGTAAGAGTTTTTCATGCCGTTTTTGGCATGAGGTATGACTACAAGCCTTTAAAAGGGGCCGGCTGAATATCAAAGGGGAGCCGGCTGAATTTCAGAGGGGGCGCCGGCTTCCTTACGACCCCCCTTGGCGTCGCCAATAGTTGAAGCTACAAAACAATTAAAAATATGACCACATTTGTCAGTATTATTATTTTATTAAAGTACATACTTTAACAATTTCACTAACTTGTGGGGAAACTTAAAAAACGGTCTAAAACAAATGATGCTGCAATCTCAACTAAACCAAGGAACAATGATATGGACGACCAAAGGATTGTTGCCAAATTAATATAAAAATTGCATATATTCTTAATTATTGACAAAAACTTATTAGATATCTTACTAAAGGAGAAGAAAGATGAAGATGTCAATTATTGGGAGAGTATCAATGAGTGGCAAATTACAAGTTGGGGAGTTTCCAATAAAATGAAATTAACTGTCTCGATCCTTACACTAATAAACTGTCTTCTTAAGTGATAATTGTAAAGATCAGCAGATATAGTTTTCCTGGTTTTCTATATCATTGCACAGTTATACTGATCTTGATTGGAAAAACGATATCCAGGATATCACCATAGGGCTAATAATATCTAAGCTTCAATATTTGTATTATATATTAAGCCAATCACAAGTTAGGTTACTTCTTGGTCTAGCCAAAAATAACTACTAAACATCAGGTAGGCATAAAATGAAATGTAACTTCTGTCATTCTGACGATGATATTGATTTATCGAAACAGTTGTCATATTTTTAGAATTTTCAATAACTTTTATTATATTGTGGAATTAACTAGAGACCGTGAGTTTCATTTAAAAACACTAATATTTTCAATCAAAATCAAATCAATAATACCCATTTAATTAAAACGTTTATAATTTCCAGTTTTTTCAGTGATTATCGTCTGATTTCGCAACATATAGTATAATATAATGTTTTTATGCAAAAGAAAAGATCTTCTGTATTAAAGTTCGACTCGGTATTTATTGAAGATCCCCGGTATTTAAGCATTTCCTACTAACCGTGTTATAAATTATCTCTAACCAATACGGCTGGTTGAATTATTGTTTTTTTAGCTCATTAAATAAATTTCTGGACTCGATAGGTGTTTCGGGGCAGAGAAAAAGGTAGAAAAATATGTCGGTATTTATTTTTCGACGATGAATATTTTCGAAATATATCAACTTGTTTATTGTAATAAATGTTTGTGTGTGTATAAATTATAAGGTTATAGTTGGAGAAGATTAAGATTTTGGTAGTGGTTTGGAATACAATGAGATCTGCAACGTTGAACCGGATTTTTAATGATGATTCACACTATTTCATTCATTACAAATAGGAAGCTGCTTGTTTAATTAATACAATTTCGGCACTACACAGTTTTTTAATTATTTCTAATGCATAAAAGGGTACTATTGACTGGGCGTATCCTGAACCTCCGTTCGAAAGTTACTGATCTTGACAAACGTAAACTTAGAAACCTTACAGAGATAATAAAATTTATAGATGCAGATTTAGCAAAAACAATGAATATAAAAGGAAATAACAAACATAGCAAACAACGAGAGAGAAAAAGGAAAAGTGGATAAAGCTGGATACAAGAAGCTGATAATAGGTGGGAAGGTAGAAGGTATGGATATGCACCGATAGGAAGTTTAAATTAGGAGAAGAAAACTAGAAAGAATGGCTTTGAAACAGGGAACTAGGGATAGGAGATAATCAAATAAAAAACGTTAACAAAATAGAAAACCCAAAGAACAATAGGTCGAAACATTTGGAGAGGATTCCCACTATGCAAATAAATATTACAGTTATGTTAATTCATCATCACATTGTGATAATTTTCTTCCTTTTTTTCCTCTTGTTTTCATCACATGCACATCTATACAACCGCTTATGCCCAGCTTGTGGCTGTTAACATTTGTGATGTTTCAACTTAAATTCTCAGCGATGTTAAAGCGCTGCCTTTTTACATTACTGTGATGTTACTAGAACTTCCTCAAAAGGAAGTCTTTATAACGAACTAAAAACAACATTTCTGTTACATTCTGAAATGCCTTTTAACATCTTGTCGATGTTAATGCAATGTCTAAAAAATAATATCTTATCAATGATCTAAATGCGACATTTCAAAAACAATACAGTGAATTCTCGTAGACGTTGTATGGACATAACATAAACCTCTAAATAATATACCTCAAACATTCTGGATGACATCCTATAGATGTTACTGTGCCTGATCAGCAAATACAACTAAGAACGCCGGCTGTCGGCCATATTTCAAAAAATAGTCATAGTACAACTTTAAAAAAATACCTTCAGGAAAATGACCCTGAAAAATCGCTGGAAAATAATTTTTAGTTCCCAAAATATCTCCTTTGGGGTGGATTGAACACTTAAAAACATAATACTGTGATTATCTCCAAAAAAGACATACTAAACGTATCCTAGAAATACAATGTTTGATATATTGTTGAGATTATGAAAAAATGTAGTTAGGGACTTTTTGTCTGTATTCTTCAAGTAAGGGGTGGGGGAAGGTTCAACCCAAAAACAACAAATGTCGTAACACTTTTTTTTAATCGACATCCATGTTTTTGGCTTCATTTGAGAGAGTTTTTCCTTTTTAATAAGAAATGCTTAATAAAAATTACAAAATTGGACAATTTTGTCAACGCTTTGTGAAAAAGTCCCCAATTTTCCCATTTTTCTCGGAAATTTCAATTGTAATGAGGCATTTTTTAAATTCTGATGAAAAGGGGTTAAAAATAGGAATCTATTCCAAGATATAAGATTTATAATATCAAATATAAAAAAATGCTTCAATTTACATTTGAAATTTCCGAGTGGATACAAAATTATCTAATTTTGTTATCAATCTTATTACACAGAAAAACTTTTAAATGCAGCTAAAATCATTAATATCGGTTAAAAAACGAAAAAGTTATACATTTGTTCATAAGTTTGAACCTTCCCCACCCATTATTTGAAGAATAATGGCAAAAAATCTCCTTAATTAAATTTATTCATAATCTCATCAAGATTTCACAAATTGTATTTTTAGGACACCTTTAGTATGTTTTTTGGGAGTATTATGTTTTCGAGTGTTCATTCCACCCCTAGCGGATATTTTAGAGACTGCAAAATATTTTCCAGCAATTTTTCAGGATCCCTTACCTAAAGGTAATTTTTTTGAAAGTTGTACCATGATTCTTTTCTGAGATGTGGCCTACAATCGTTCTTAGTTGTTCATCCTGTACATTTAAAATAAAATAGCAAAATATAATAAAGGATTTAAAACGTTTATTCACTATTAATGAACAGTACAGTAAATTTGAAAAAAACAGGTACAAAATTAGAAAAAAAAATATCTTGTCCAGCAATCCAACCTAAAAAAAATAAAATTGTGTAAGCATATTACATAACAAGTCTGGAAAGTGGAAACTATTGAACACATTCAGTGAAAGCAAGAAATAAAAAAGGGTATATTAATCCCTAGTTGCCATAACGTAACATACTTTGAAACTGAATTAATAAAGTTTAACGGATACACATACATTGCAGCTAGTTTACAGAAAATTCATTAGAATAGTTTTTTAATTATATTAAAACTAATAAAAATTTTACACCATAAAGATTTTATGAAACATTACGATAAATCAACAGAAATCCAATCTGATTAAAGAAAATTCTATCGTTTACTAACGGTTACTTTTTTTAAATGCCTCAACCATTCCATAACGTACACTTCAAAATCCTTATCTGTGAAATATTTGAAGGTGTTCTGAACAACAGCTAATAAAACAATTACTTTAGATCAAATTGTGCCCATGGAGACCTTTGATCGATCATCATAAACTACATAAAACTTGATTTTTAGCCAATTGACTGGGACCCATTTTCCATAAGATACATGCGGTGTTTTTCAAGGGAATAAGAACATATTTTATTGCAAGAAGTGACTTTTCTTGATTTACCTTCTATTTGATGCCTCACTCCATTTGGAAGGTAAATTCAGGTGTGCTATGAAAATTCATACTTCTTTTCTGTATAAAATAATATACTATTCTCATCTTGTTATTTTCATCCTGGAACAAATTGTATATTAACATCGTGGAATTGTAACTTAATGAAAACTAAGCATTATTAATACACTGTATACAAAAAAACTACTTATGAAGAAGAGATATGAACACATTGTAACATGTCGCTGAAACATGTTACTATTTTCATCAATTATTTTGGAGCGTTACTTATTCGTCGGCTACTCCCACCTCTAATTCCAAATCCTTTTATTTCGAATATTAGGAACGTATTGCTGATAGCTTTTTACTATCATTAAATATCTATTTAAAACTACGATTCAAGGAATCGGCTGGTTCATTTCTTCGCTGAAAACTTATTCAGTAATATCCTCTTTAAATATCATTTTGTGTGTTATTTGTAATTTTCTTCGCTGCTCTGCAGCCTGTACTTCAAGGACCGACCCTAAGGACCGTCTGCAGGATCCACGCATCGGACCACATCGTCCAGTCCAGTAAGAACGGCTCAAGAATCCTAGACTACTGCTGCGAGCTGTACGTCCCGAGTCTTCCCAAGATAAGTCCTCAACTTATTTTTGGTATATATAAAATATTGAGTTGGACATTTTTACTACTTAACTATTATTTATTCGTATTTGTATCGAGAATATACGGTCTTGTAAATTTATTATTGTGTGTTAAATAAATCCATTTGTCCCGAAATTTTGTTTGTTGATTCACCTTATCCCAATTGAGGTAATAAAAAATAGTGTAACTAAGGCCGAATTCACTACCTGAGCGGAGTCCCAAGGCCGGGTGTTTAGGTTGTGACAACATTATCAAGTTAAATGAGTTTATAATTAATTGTATCCAATTGAGTATCCAATAGCTGTGTTTCTACAATAATAAATAATTGAATGCTGTTTGTTGACTGGAGCATTCAGTATCATAAGTTACATATTCTTCAACTAGATTAATATAGGTATACCATTGTAAGGGACAAATACAGCTTATTTATTGTGTTCAGTGAATTTTCAAATGGAAATGGGCTTTTTAACAGAAATTTCTGTTTTTAAAGTCTTAAACAGTCTCTAATTGTTCACAAGAATTGTCAGTAATAATGTTAAAATTTTCTAAACCTAAACTATATTGATGGCTAAGACTACTACTAAAAAAACTAAAACTGGAGATACTTGATTCAATATTTTTTGTACTGTTTAATACAATGTTTGTATCAGACTATCTGAAATAATTACTCCCCTTTCGTTACATAATTACCAACTATTTGTTTTGTATTTTATTTGTATAAGTAGCTACTGAAACATCTTGAACATTAAAAATGTTTTCTTCTAAATTTAAATATCTGCCAACATATGAGCATGTTTTATTATTGATAATAATACCTACCCTATTGCAATATTAAGTTTTTTGTAGGATATAATGCATATCTAGGATTTGAAATATTGTGAATCGTTTTCAAAATATACTTACTAGGTAACTAAAATATTTTAAAAATTGAAAGAACCCTTGTTTTGTGATGAAATGTTAGTGTACAATTCCGCCACATGGAATTTCAATGTATAATAGCCGATTAAAGTATTGAATGAGTATTAAGTAGTAATAATTATGAATTTGGAATAGGTACTTACCGATAACAATTGTTGTTCGTCCATTATAACTAAGTATAGAAACTGTAGCTTAGTAGGAACTAACGAAAACGAAGACCACTTCATTCAAGTGCTACGTGCTACTTGCAAAATATGTGCTTCCTGCAAATAAAATATAACTATAACACATAATTGAAAACCATCCGCCATTTCATGCTTGTCATTTTTGTTTCCACAGATAACTACTGTATGTTTCGTTCATCAGTTCCTCTTCTGTTTTCTTCTTTTTTATGTTGCTGTGATGAGATATTACTGAGAGTTTTATGAACTAACGTCGTACAGACGTAATAAGTACGATGTAAAAGTAACTGCAACATGTGATCATCTTAGAAACATGTTAATTTGTAATATTACAGTAACGTTCTGTATGTGACATTAGTGAGAAGTATACAAATTAACACCGTATGAATGTTTCCTATAGGAAGTTACAAAAAAGACGTTCATAGGATGTGTATGTAACTACGAATTCAAGTATTACTGTGTACATCGAAAATATGTTTTATTTACATGACATGGATGTTAATAGAGTTGGTAATAAAATTAAGACATCTAGGAGATATCTTATTAACGTTTTAAATAAACATCACGAGAAGTCTCTAAAAACAACATCACAAAAAAGACTTGTTATGTTTCTTGTTTAGTGGGTTGTGAATGCGGTGGAGGATATGTTAATAGAAAAAGCAATGGGCCTTAAAGGCCTATAATACCTATAAAAATTACGTATTGATTAAAATCGGTACTCGTAACAACCAGTAGGTACAAATTATCCCTTTCGTGATCGTGTTTTCTAAACTTGTTTCCATTACATTAAAAAAATCATTGTCATTGAAGCTTTCCTAACATCGTGACTACGTATGCCGTTTAAATTCTAACAAATATTTCTATTATTGTTGTTAACTAAAGGAACACGTGCGTAACGTTGGAATTCTTTAAATTCTGCTATTTTAATACAGACATTTTATGACTTGAACCGGCACTTGAGGTTGGAAATGTAAACAATTCTGATAAAAATCGCTGCCATATTTTTACTGGTGTCACAGTCCACAAAACAGTAAAACAACTTTATAGAATCGTTTTTAGCAGTTAACGTCTTAAAAAATATCTTTAAAAGTACCATAATAAAAAGCAGAGGCGTTTGTTAAATTACTTGTATTTTTTACACTCAAAAATACAATCCACTAGCGCCGTTAGGGTAGAGTGCTGTTGGGCTGCCGCTCAGGGTGCCGCGGGTTTTAAGAGCACGATTTAAACTGCGAAGGAACTAGATGAAGAATTAGGAATTGAGCCTGTATTCAAAGCCACAATAAGAATTCGAGGTGTTAGGTAACTAGTGAAACTGCCCACGATGAATCTATAACTTCTCGAGAAAAAAATGGAAATTGGATTTTTCAACTACCCTTTGTACAATAAAAAAAAGTTGGGAGGTCTTCGTAATGCAATTCGTATACAGTAACCCGAATTAAAATTTGGTCGCGGGACACAACTCGTATGCAACCGAATTTCGCCCTCACCAAAAAAAGTTTGAGAAGCGCTGTAATAGATAATTGCGGATATTATCGACTAAACCTGTAACGGTTGCTAGTGGGGAGAGTTTTTCTAAGCTTAAACTGATAAAAACGTATCTGCTATCGACAATATCTCAATTTAGATTGACAAACCTGGCAACTTTTAATAAATGGTTATTTCATTATGCATTTAAATTCTTCCTGCTAGTGCCTCAAATAAAATGATCTTAAAAATAATGTTGAAATATTGTTTAAAAGGCTATGAATACATCATTAAGTAAACCAGGTAATTATAGACAGAGATATAATTCTAGATGAAAGAAAGAGTTGAATTCTGTCTTAAATGGTGATTTTTTACACTAACTACAAAATAATGTCTTTATAATTTTAGAGTTTCAAAATAAAAAAACCTAATCACCTTATTTCCTAACTGCTAATTACACTACCCGACCAAAAGAAGGCAGTAAACATCTAACGTTCACGTTATGTAATTAAAACTTATTTATATTATTTAAATAACCGTTAAATAACAGTGTGAAAAGTATATACGGAATGTCCCAAATTGAATAATAATAATAAACGGTCTTTATTAAAGTGTATATACTTGCATAGTAGGGATGCTAGAGGAAACTTTATGTCTTTTCGACCGTTTAACCTCTAGATATTTAGCTTTAATTCTTTCACATTTGTTTTGAAAGATCCAAACGTATTGTTTTTAATCCAGGAGGTAATCAATTGTAAAATTCACATGATATAAACTCATGAACCAAGATAAAGCAGTACTTAAAATTTTGCTTATTTTTAATTTAGCTCTTTTAACTTTTAACCGATTAAAATGATTCTTTTGGCACATTGGAGGAAATTCATTGAAATTATCACAAATTCTTCGAATTTTGGTAAATAATATATTGGCAAAGAAGCTGAACAATATACTCAATACTTACGGA
Source organism: Galeruca laticollis (assembly GCA_963921935.1). Lineage (NCBI taxonomy): Eukaryota > Metazoa > Arthropoda > Insecta > Coleoptera > Chrysomelidae > Galeruca > Galeruca laticollis. The sequence goes on along the minus strand of OY998175.1, from coordinate 315,239,391 downwards.
TATGAATCTCAGTACTCAATTAGAAATTCAATAGAACTAATCAAAAAGTTGAAAACAATCCACTTGCAAGATAACTATAAACTCATTTCGTTCGATGTAACTAATATGTTTACTAAAATTCCTCCTAAAGAATGTCTAATACTTGTAAGAAAATTACTAGAAGATAAAAATATTAATCCAGGAATTATATCAGATATACTTAATTTATTTGATGTATGCATTAATCAGAATTATTTCACTTTTGACAATAAGATATATATTCAAAATGAAGGTTTACCAATGGGAAGCACTATATCACGTATTTTAGCAAACATTTTTATGGACAATTTAGAAAGAAAGATCTTTGAAAGTAATATTTCGATAAGTATTTTATTTTGGTATAGATATGTAGATGACATATTACCTTGTTTTATGGGTAGTGAACGACAATTAGATGTATTTTTCAACCACATCAATAATTTACACCCGAAAATTAAATTTACATTAGAAATTGAAGAAAATAGCTCAATCAATTTTCTTGATTTAAAAATTCAGAGAGTTAATAATGTACTTGATTATTCAATTTACCGAAAACCAACACAGACTGATGTGACAATTCCATTCAATTCTAACCACCCTATGCCACACAGACTAGCAGCATATAATTCAATGATACATACAGCTTTTTCTGTTCCTATGAACAAATGTAATTTTGATAGAGAGATTAATACAATTAGACAAATAGCAACATCTAACGGTTATCCATTAGATATGATAAATAAGCTAATTACTAAAAAAGAAGAAAAAGTGGCATTACAACTAATGTATCCTAAACAAGCTGATGAAATTGAAACTTATAAAACCATCACATATACAGGAAATATTTCTAATAATATTTCAAAAATAATATCTTCAGCAACGAATACAACAATTTCTTTTCAAACAGAAAGTAACGTTAGTACAAAATTGTTAAATGTAAAAACAAAAATACCACTATTAAAGAAGTCAGGTATATATAAACCCAAATGTCCAGAATGTAATGCTGTCTATTTGGGTCAGACCCTTAGTAATTTTGAAATACGATACAGTGAGCACTTACGAGCATACAGATTGAAACAACCCACTACGCAAAACATCTACTTGACACCAATCATTCATTGACACCTAACACAGAACTAGAAGTGCTGCATATTTGTGAAAAGAAAAAAGAACTGGATTTCTTTGAAGAATTGGAAATTAGAAGACATTTAAGAAACCCATAATATGAAGTTGTCAATGAACAGTTAAATCTAGGGAGTTCTCCACTAATAAACTGTCTTCTTAAGTGATAATTGTAAAGATCATCAGATATAGTTTTCCTGGTTTTCTATATCATTGCACAGTTATACTGATCTTAATTAGAAAAATGATATCCAGGATATCACCATAGGGCTAATAATATCTAAGCTTCAATATTTGTAATATCACATCTCCTTCTTTTTTCTATAAACATATATTAGGCCAATCACAAGTTAGGTTACTTCTTGGTCTAGCCAAAAATAACTACTTAACATAAGGTAGGCATCAAATGAAATGTAACTTCTGTCATTCTGATGATGATATTGATTTATCGAAACAATTGTAAATTTTTTAGAATTTTCAATAACTTTTATTATATTGTGGAATTAACTAGAGACCGTGAGTTTCATTTAAAAACACTAAAAATAAATTTGATAATTCAGTATACCGGGTGGTATGAGACAATATTTATGCAATGAAAAAATTTGTAGCCTCCAGTGTACCCCACAGAATGTTTAAAATTTATGGTACCTACATAAATATTGTTTCATTCCATCCGATATAACAAATTGCCAAATTTATTTTTACGAAAATTCCAAATGCTTGTGATAATTTTAATGAATTTCCTAGAATGTGTCGGAAAAATCATTTTAATCGGTTGAAAATTAAAAGAGTTATTCTAAATCAAAAATAAGCAAAATTTATAATGTTGCCTTAATTTTGTCCATGAACATTGTTTAAAAAGTGTCGTGCGATGGCAAGGAAATGGCCAAAGTAAGTTCATTTAGAATTCTTCGCTTGTGTTTCATTTCTGAAAACAATATTTTCTTTAAGGTACGTTTGCTTAGAAATAACAATCATCTCATGAATGAACGTTAAATGATGATACTTATCGGCTCTGGAATTTTTAGCCATTTAAGTTCAGGGTATTTGTTGGAGATATTGTCTAAGTATATATTATTAACATACACTGTTTTATTTACTTACTTTTATTATGAAATTTAAATGTAGATGTTTATTATTTAGAATTTTTGTTTAGTTTGGCTAGCTCAGTTATTGTTTTTTTATATAGTTGTTATATTTATTATATGTTTATTAATTCGGGAGCATGAAACCCTTTTTCCTCTTTGAGTCCTGGCTTTTTTTATGTTGTATTTGTTTAAATAAAAAGAAAACACTTTATTTTTAAATAGAATTAATTTTAAATTCAATATTTTATATTTGATAATAATAATTTGAGACGCCTATGGTTATATTATACCTACTTATTTATTTTGATAATTTCTTCAGTGCGCGTGCGTGAAAAAACTAGTCATGCGCTTTAACATAAAACGAACAATTCTTACACGAAAGAAGCATCTATACATGTACCAACATAGTTTGTTGACGATGCAGACAAGTGAATGGTTCAAACACATAAAAGAATTTATATATAAATCATACATATATATGATACAAATTGCTGTGGAAAGAAAATAGTTATATACATATATAGAAATATAGGAATTATTTACAGATGGAGATAGTTATTACATTAATAAAATTTCGAGCACCATATTTATGCGATAACAACATGGCGTAATTACATATTTTAATTTGTTTAAATTCGGCCTTTTTATTAATATTAACGATTTATGCAATTAATTAACTATCTAAAGTCTGTTCTCTTTCTTTTTCAGATCGATCATATTCGCAAATGTTTATCAATTTATGAAATCAAGTACTTATTTGAGTATTTTGAGTTTTTACTCTGATTATTGGCCAATAATATTTTAAACACACTGACCTGTTGTTCTTGAATTGGGATGAATGTCTCTGGACCACAGGAATACTCCTCTGAAGCTCCAAAAACCAAAAATGATGAGAAATTTCGAAGATTCTTGCCGAAAAACTCGATATAATTAACTGTGAGTATTAATAAGATTGTTTTTTATAGTACTTTATAGTTTTAATTGTGTTATACTGGGAATTTCTTGAAATTTCTGTAACATTATCACACACACTCCTCGCTTCTTGACACCAGCTTCCCCATTCTTCTAGCGTCCCCTCGATTCTCCACTTTTTTCAACAAAACAGTCTTTTGTTTTTCTTTAGGTCACTATTTCAAAGTTTATTTGTTGATTCACAATTTGTTCTGTCATATTTTATAACCAATAAAATATTGTCCTTTGCAATCAAATTAATTGAAAATTCTTTCACTTATTAGAAAAGTTTCATACATACACTCTTTCACATTATTAGTTCATTTATAGAGTTCCTATGAGTTTTTTTATCACACAAATAAATTAAAGTTGGTTATACATAGATACATTTAAATGGTACAACATCCAATATTGTTATTGACAGTCTATCACTGTTACACTCATATTATTTATAAATATAAATTCTTTTATGTTATTTGTCTATACTCTTTGCATTATATTATTTATAATAAACTTTAACAAATTATTATTTATTGATTCAACGTTTATTTTATTTACCTTGTATCATTTGTATATATATGTCATTATTTGTTTATCTATGAAAATCTATTGAATTATATTCTATTCAATATTTGTATTTGTTTTTTTTCTTAAATTAATGATTATAATGCATTAACTATAATAATATTTGTTTTCATTTCAGATGAACAACTGATTATGTTATGGAAAATAATCTTCGTCTTAGACAACTTTATTTACATCATTACATTGGTTAGGCAATCTCTATATTTTATGTTATTATTGAGGTAATTTCTTTATCTATTATATTGTTATAGACAATTATTTAATATATCTTTACTTGATATGTTGTTTAAATTAAGAAAAGTGTTTCCTTTTTACTTGTTTTCTTAAATTATATTATTTTCATATATTTTCATACTAGCAATATATTTTTAAAGAACTATCTATGATATCTGGTTCAATATATATATATATATATATATATATATATATATATATATATATATATATATATATATATATATATATATATCATCATCATCATCATCATATGCAGCTTATTCAACCATTTTGTTATGGTGTAGCCTCCCTTTACATATTTATATATCCCACTTCTATGTGGGCCCATTGTTGTCTATTGCTAGCTATGCGGCCCCAAGTTGATCCTGCGAGTTTCTTTATGTCGTAGTCCCATCTTAAGTTGGGGCGTCTTCTTGATCTTTTCACGCCTCGGGGATACCATTGCGTTATCTTTGTGGTCCATCTATCGTCTGTCCTTCTAGCGAGATGCCCCGCCCATTGCCTGCATCTGATTCTATTTATGACATCTATCACTTGGGTCTTTTGTCTGATCCAATCAAGCCTTTTTCTATCTCTCCTTGTTATTCCAAGCATGCATCGTTCCATAGACCTCTGCGTTACCTGGAGTATTCTAATGATATCAGTTTTCAGGGTCCAGGTTTCACAGCCGTATGTTAATACTGGTAGTACGCACTGATCAAACGCTTTCTTTTTCAAACTGAGTGACATTCTAGACTTGAAGATGATAGAGTTCTGTCCAAATGTTCTCCATGCTAATTTTATTCTTCTGTTTATTTCTGGAAGTAGAGAGCCTGATATGTGTATTAGTTGACCCAGGTATATGTATTCCTCTACTATTTCCAGGGCAGTGTCATTAATTGTTATTTCTTGTGCGTTTATCAGTTCGTTATACATTATCTTGGTCTTACTCAGATTTATTTTAAGGCCTACTTCGTTGCTTGCTGCATTCAATTCATTTATTTGTTGTTGCATTTCGCCAGGGTTACTCGCTATCAGGATGATGTCATCAGCGAATCTTAGATGGTTCAAGTATTCTCCATCTATATTCAGACCTGTGTTGTTCCAGCCCAGTTTTCTGAAGATGCTTTCTAGTGTTGCTGTAAATAACTTTGGTGATATTGCGTCTCCTTGTCTAACTCCTCTGCTGGTGGGGAATTCTGGTGTGCCCTCATATATCCTAACTCTCGCTTTGGCTTCCCTATATATGTTTGCTAGGGTCTCAATATATGGCTTGTCGACCCCTTGTTCTGTTAGGGCATTTATTACTGCTCTGGGATATATAGAGTCGAATGCTTTCTCAAAGTCGATGAAGGCTAGTGCTAGTGGTTGGTTGTATTCTTTGGTTCGACTGATAACCTCTTTGAGGGTATGGATGTGATCTATTGTACTGAAGCCTTTGCGGAATCCAGCCTGTTCTCGTGGTTGGGCCGAGTCTAGTGTATTTTGTATTCTGTTGTGAATGATCTTTGTGAATACCTTGTACGTCACTGGTAGTAGACTTATTGGTCTGTAGTTCTTAATGTCTTCTTTGCTGCCTTTCTTGTGGATCAACACTATAAGGGCGCTGTTCCACTCTTTAGGTATGCTCCTGGACATCAGACAGTTCGTGTATAGTTTGGCAAGGTACTTCCATGTTTTAGCTCCTGCATATTTGAGTATTTCGGTCGTGATGCCGTCATTTCCCGCTGCTTTGCCATTTTTCATGCTTTTCAGTGCCATTTCTACTTCCTCCACCAGAAATTCTGGTATGGCATCTTCTGAGTGTTCTATTATTTCTTCCGAATTTTCAGGGGCCTTGTATAGGTCTCCATAGAATTTGGCTACTAGGTCTATTATTTCATTCCTGTCTGTGGTTCTTGTGTTTCCATCAGTTAATGCAACTATCTGTCTTTTCCCTATTATTAGTGCCCTATTTGCATTTTTGTAGCTTTTACGGTTTTCTATTGTTGTTTGTACCAGTTTCTCGTTGTAATTCCTGATATCTTCTGCGATTTTCTTTCGAATCGTCTTGCACAGGTCGGTGTATTCAATTCTTTGAATGTTTGTTGTCTTTTTCATTTCTCTTCGTCTTTGTAATAGTGCTTTTGTTTCCGGAGTTAGTTTTTTGTGTTCACCTCGTTGTTGCAGACCTCCCACTTCTACGGCGCAGTTTCGAATTGTGTCCATCAGTTCAGGGTTGTTATATTCCACTTTTTGTAGTCTTTCTTCTAGTAGTGCTTCATATTGGTGAGAGTTCTCTCTCAGCCTTTCGTTGTTTATGTTTTTCGTTGTGTTGGTTTTGATTAGTCTTGACCTTTCTAATTTTATATTCAAGACCAGTCGAGCTCTAATTAGTCGATGGTCGCTTCCTGTGGTGAACTTGTTGAGCGTGCTTAGATCTTTTACTGTGTTAATTTTATTGGTGAGGATAAAGTCTATTTCGTTTCTGATAGTTGCACCGGGGCCTTCCCACGTCCATTTCCTGTTAGGGTTCTTCTTGAAGAAGGAGTTTGCCACATACATGTTCTGAAAGTGTGCGAACTGTATTAATCTCTCTCCTCTTTCATTCCTTTCTCCAAATCCATATTTCCCCATTCCTTTTTCTTGGTCTTTCCTGTGTCCTACTTTGGCATTAAAGTCTCCCATTATGTATTTGAAGTGACTATTGTCGTTGCTGAGCGCTTGGGTTATTTCATTATAGAATTCTTCTATTTCGTCGTCACTATGGCTGATTGTTGGGGCGTATACCTGAATAATCTGGATAGTATATCTTTTGGAGAGTCTTAGTGTTATGCTGGCTACTCTGTCTGAGGTGCTTGTTATCCTTATGATTCTATTTTTCCAGGTTTTCTTAATTAGGAATCCTACTCCGCTTGTTCTTCCTGTTGGTGTTCCTTGGTGGTATAGAAGATTCCCTGATTCAAGTTCTATGAGTTCTTCATTTTTTCGTCTTACTTCGCTAATGCCCATGATATCCCACTTTATTTTTGCTGCCTCTGTTTCCAGTTCCATAATCCTAGCTTGATTAGAGAGTGTACGGCAGTTATAAGTTGCTAGGTGTAATGTAGTCAATGGGTAGTGGTTTAGACTCCGCAGATTCTTAGCACCCTCTGCCCTCGTGGCTGGTTCCCAGGATCTACCCCTCCTAGGGCCCTTCGGGCTTACGGAGAATGAGGGCCGTAACTTGTCCTTGTCTGTCATGCTGGGGTTGTGAGGCGTACCTTACCACGCTGCCTCAATGCGGGTTGGCAAGGGGCGAGGGATGTCGTCCGCCAGTTTTCGCCATTTACTGACGGACCCTGTACCCCCAGATTTTTAGTGGAACTTTTTATTTATGAAAAAGCCCTTACTAGAGTGAGATTCGAACCCCCGTCCTTCAGGTCAATAAAACCCAATTTCCGGCGCTCCAACGCACTCCGCCATCTGGGGGTATATATATATATATATATATATATATATATATATATATATATACTGGCTAATTGGTAGAAAAAAATTAACACTCGAAAACAAGCTCCTACTCTATAAAACTACAAACAAGCCTATCTGGGTGTATGGTATCGAGCTCTGGGGTTGTGGAAATAATCAAATACAGCCATTATACAGAGAAACCAGTCCAAAATACTTCACATGATAGTTGATGCACCATGGTATGTGTCGAACCCAACGCTACATAAAGACTTTCGTCAAAGATGTCATAAAAGAACGAAGTACGAAACACCGTGAACAACTGGCTAACCAATAATACGATAGAAGACTAAAAAGAAATGGGCCAGCAGTCTTACAGAACGGATAAAGAGGATTTGTCGCTGGAGAAGACCTCATCACGCCATAGCAGAGCTTGCATGCTCTGAAGCCATTCCAATAGCTTAAAGAACTGTATTTGTTTTGATTGTTAATAAAGTAAATTAAAACAAAGTTATTCTGAATAATTTGCAATCTATTTTTTGTAATGGTATTATACAAGGATAAAATATAATGTTGCAATAATTTAATACAGATAAAACTAATGACTCACAAAGTTTTCTCTCGACTTTGAAGCAGCCGCTAGAGTGAATAATTGGTCCGATAAGGAGAAAGCAGTGAACCTAACTATAGCGCTTCGGGGAGATGCCTTAGATGTACTTCAGACGATACCGCTTGAAGAAACGGATAACTTCGAGTAGCTGAAGAAGAGGCTGGACATGCGATATGATCAAGAACATTTGTACAGATTCCAGCTGAAGAACCGAAGGCGGAAACGTGACGAATCCCTTCAAGAGTATGAAATGGATATTGCCCGAATAATTCGATTTGCTTATCCATCAGCACCAGATAACATGATGGAATGTTTAGGCATCCAGGCCTTTATTGACGGCTTATGTGACCCCGATATGGAAAAGACGCTTCGATTAGCTCATCCTAAAACATTGGTGTATGCATTGACTGCTGCTCTTGAATATGAAGCAGCCACGATGACTTCGGGATACAGCAAAGGTAGAACCATGCAGGAAAAAGGTGACGATGACAGACTTGACCAGATCGTCAACCTGTTGAAAGGTATGGTAGACGTGAAGCCGAAGAAGATCAGGTGCAGTAATTGTGGCGAGCTAGAGCATGTACGCAGTTCTTGTAAGCGTCCTACGACTCCTGCAAACCAAGAACCTCTTAAATGAAAAGTAGTCACGAAGGGCTCGCGGTACAACAAAGGTAGGACCATGCAGGAAGAAGATGACGATGACAAACTTGACCAGATCGTCAACTTGTTGAAAGGTATGGCAGACAAGGAGCCGAAGAAGATCAAATGCCGGAAGTGTGGCGAGCTAGAGCACGTACGCAGTCCGTCTAGGCGCTCCAAGACTCCTGTAACCCAAGAACTCCAGTCACAGGGGAAATTAGACAGGGGTGAACATCCAGCTGATGTGAATCACCGAAAAGCAAACTCTTTGCCTAGACGGTCATGCTCTGTAGACTATTCACAATGCAACCAGTCGAAATCTAAGGAAGCTGTAGTTTCAAGAATTACAGTAGTCAACGAGGAATGGTCACCCACCAGGATCAGAGAAGATCAAGAGAATGATCCTCACCTGAAGATGATCCGGCAATGGGAGAGAGAAAATCGGCGACCCAACTGGCAAGAAGTGTCAAGATTTTCACCGAAACTCAAGGCGTATTGGGCTCAGTGGGACTCTCTTGTCCTGGAAGAAGAGCTGTTGAAAAGAGTCCTTGAAAACGACGATGGTTTTGAGATGAGGAGACAGCTAGTTATCCCGAGAACAAGAGTAGCTAAGGTACTAAAAAAGTTACACGACAGTCCATCGGGAGGTCATCTGGGAGTGAAGAAAACCCTTCAGTGAGTCCGTGAAAGGTTTTATTGGATGAACAGCTCCGACGATGTGGTGGACTGGTGTAAGAAATGTACGACTTGTGCTACGAGTAATGGACCACATCGCAAGAGAAAGGCACCCATGAAACAGTACAATGTTGGAAGCCCTTTCGAAAGGATTGCTTGAGATATCGCTGGACCATTTCCGACGTAAGAAAATGGTAGCAAATACATACTGGTTGTAATATATTATTTCACATAATGGGTGGAAATTTACGCTATCCTGAACCAAGAGGCCACAACTGTAGCAGATGTATTGGTGAAAGAATTTATCAGCCGATATGGAGTGCCCTTGGACGTCCACAGCGACCAGGGAAGAAATTTCGAAAGCCATCTATTCCAGGAGATTTGCGACAAGCTGGGAATGAAGAAGACCAGGATAACCGCTTTACATCCACAGTCAGATGGACTGGTCGAGAGAATGAACAGGACTATTGGAAAATACCTGTCCAAAGTAGTTTCCAGCCATCAGAGAGATTGGGACCAGTATCTCTCCCTATTCGCATTGGCTTATCCATCTGCCGTCAATGAGTCCACGGGTGAAATACCTTGCGAAAATCCCGTTTGGACGTGAAATGAGGCTTCCTTGTGACCTGGAATTTGGCTGTCGCCCTGGAGAAGATCTATCACGAGAAGACTACGTGATCCAATTAAGAAGAAGGCTGGACGATATTCATGAATTAGTTCGAACAAATCTTCAAGTTGCCAGCGACAGAATGAAAAGTCGGTACGACACGCAGGCCACAGAAGGCGGTTTTAAAGAACGGGACAAAGTATGGTTACACAGGCCGACGAGGAGAAAAGGATTTTCTCCAAAATTACAAAAATCCTGGGAAGGTCCATACTTAATCAAGAAAAGGATCAATGATGTTATATATCGCATAAGCAAGATCCCCAACGGAAAACCAAAAGTAGTTCACCAAAACCGACTAGCCCCATTCGAAGGAACCATGACCTAGAGAAAGGAGTAAACCTTATTCAAGATCTGTCTGACCCTACCTCCGAGGAATTTATGGGCACGTATGGAGGTACCGGGAAAGCTAGATATGGAGTCACTTCGGAACAACAACAAGATTTGTTCACTCTCCCGGAAGATTATTCACTGGCATACAACATCCCCGCCCATATCAAGAACGCACGAGGGCTGGCAACCGTCTTTCGAAAGAAGTTCGGGCAATTAGACAAACTCGAAGATCAGATTCCAGCCCCTGGCAAGACACTGAAACTGAAATATAATTCGCGGTACGTATTCTACGTGGTAACTAAAAATGAATTCCAAGATCGATCTACCTACCGCGATCTGTGGGAAGCACTTCGAAACCTACGAGATCATGTGTTAGAATCCAGCGTGAAGAAACTGGCTATACCTAAGATAGCGAGTAACCAGTTGGATTGGCGAGGCATCAGGAACATGGTAGAGGTTATCTTCCAAGATACCAGTGTCCAGATATTAATTTGCAGCAACAACCCCCGTTATCAGTATCCGATGAAGACGGTGCCCTGTTATTTCAATAAGATTGGAAAGTGTAGAAATGGAGTCAGTTGTAGATTCAAACATCCAGTCTCGGCTACACAAAAGTTCCAGGAGTTTCATTTAAGGAAGGGATAATGTTACGAACACGCACACCGATGCAGATGTACGGTCCTGTAACCTTACGTTAACTGAGTTAAAAATTGGCAAGCGCGCCGAATTCTGAGAAGGTCTATTGGGATTTATTGTGACAGTTTTTATAGACATGTTCTCGGAAGGTCTTTTAAGGATTGAGCCGGCAATCGAGAAATATCGCGAAAGGCATTTGTTTTGTGTAAGCCGCAGCCCAGAATTCTCTAGTAATAAAGGCACTAATATATACAAAGGACCGATCAGCGGACCAGGCAGTTGATAAAGTGATCTTGACAAATAAACAGTGAATAAGTGAATATAAAAGTGGGGATATAAATTAATAATTAAGTTTGTGTGCATATAAATTAAAATTTAAGTGATTAGTTAAGTACATATAAATTAAGTGTTAGTGAGTTAGTGTTTAAATAAATTAGTAAGTAGCCATACCGTCCCACCCGTTTATTGTTTAAATAAATTAGAATAATTGACTGTCTCGACCCTTACTTCGTGGAATATGCTCATATTAGTGTTTTTAAATGAAACTCAAGGTCTCTGGTTAATTCCACAATATAATACAAGTTATTGAAAATTCTAAAAAATTGACAATTGTTTCGATAAATCAATATCATCGTCAGAATGACAGAAGTTACATTTCATTTTATGCCTACCTGATGTTTAGTAGTTATATTTTTGGCTAGACCAAGAAGTAACCTAACTTGTGATTGGCTTAATATATGTTTATAGAAAAAGAAGAAGATGTGATATTACAAATATTGAAGCTTAGATATTATTAGCCCTATGGTGATATCCTGGATATCATTTTTCCAATTAAGATCAGTATAACTGTGCAATGATATAGAAAACCAGGAAAACTATATCTGCTGATCTTTACAATTATCACTTAAGAAGACAGTTTATTAGTGGAGAATTCCCTAGATTTAACTGTTCATTGACAACTTCATATTGTGGGTTTCTTAAATGTCTTCTAATTTCTAGTTCTTCAAGGAAATCCAGTTCTTGTTTCTTTTCACAAATATGCAGCACTTCTAGTTCTGTGTTAGGTGTCAATGAATGATTGGTGTCAAGTAGATGTTTTGCGTAGTGGGATTTATCTGGTTGTTTTAATCTGTAAGCTCGTAAGTGCTCACTGTATCGTATTTCAAAATTCCTAAGGGTCTGACCCAAATAGACAGCATTACATTCTGGACATTTGAGTTTATATATACCTGACTTCTTTAATAGTGGTATTTTTGTTTTTACATTTAACAATTTTGTACTAACGTTACTTTCTGTTTTAAAAGAAATTGTTGCATTCGTTGCTGAAGATATTATCTTTGAAATATTATTAGAAATATTTCCTGCATATGTGATGGTTTTATAAGTTTTAATTTCATCAGCTTGCTTAGGATATATTAGTTGTAATGCCACTTTTTTCTCTTTTTTACTAATTAGTTTATTTATCATATCTAATGGATAACCGTTAGATGTTGCTATTTGTCTAATTGTATTAATCTCTCTATCAAAATTACATTTGTTCATAGGAACTGAAAAAGCTCTATGTATCATTGAATTATATGCTGCTAGTCTGTGTGAGACAGGGTGGTTAGAATTGAATGGAATTGTCACATCAGTCTGTGTTGGTTTTCGGTAAATTGAATAATCAAGTACATTATTAACTCTTTGAATTTTTAAATCAAGAAAATTGATTGAGCTATTTTCTTCAATTTCTAATGTAAATTTAATTTTCGGGTGTAAATTATTGATGTGGTTGAAAAACACATCTAATTGTCGCTCACTACCCATAAAACAAGCTAATATGTCATCCACATATCTATACCAAAATAAAATATTTTTCGAAATATTACTTTCAAAGATCTTTCTTTCTAAATTGTCCATAAAAATGTTTGCTAAAATAGGTGATATAGGGCTTCCCATTGGTAAACCTTCATTTTGAATATATATCTTATTGTCAAAAGTGAAATAATTCTGATTAATGCATACATCAAATAAATTAAGTGTATCTGATATTATTCCTGGATTAATATTTTTATCTTCTAGTAATTTTCTTACAAGTATTAGACATTCTTTAGGAGGAATTTTAGTAAACATATTAGTTACATCGAACGATATGAGTTTATAGTTATCTTGCAAGTGGATTGATTTCAACTTTTTGATTAGTTCTATTGAATTTCTAATTGAGCACTGAGATTCATATCCGTAAGTATTGAGTATATTGTTGAGCTTTTTTGCCAATATATTATTAGGAGCATTAACATAAGAGACTACAGGTCTAATTGGTTTCGTTATTTTATGTAATTTAACTGTTCCATATAATTGTGGACAATGAGGATTCTTATGTATGATAGACCTCTTTTCGTAATCATTTAAAAGATAATTTGAATTATTAACAATATCCCTTACATTATTAGAAAACTTCTTTGTTGGGTCTGCTTTAAGAACTTTTACATCGCTGGATTCTATAAAGTTATATACTTTGGAATTGTAATTTTCAGTCGTCAAAATGACAGTAGCATCCCCCTTATCGGATTTTGTAACTGTTAGGTTATCGTTCTCTATCTTCTCTTTTATTGCGTTTAAAACTGAAATGTCATTTTTTGTTTGACGTTTAACTTTTGAAGGTTCAATATTTTTGATTAAATTGGCAATTTTTAATTTCTCATAAAGAAAATTATTTGAATTAGATTTTAAAGTTATTTCTGACTCTGTAGCTAAAATTTGTTTAATATTATTCGTAAATTTAGGTGGTATGCTGTACTTTAAACCTTTATTTAAAAATTCTATTTCACTATTTGTAGAATTAGTGTCTGAAAGGTTTTCAAATCGTGGTGCAAAGTGTGTTGGTATGTAGGTACTTACAGTTTCATGATGTTTTGAGTATTGAATTTTATGTTGTGTGTGTTCAAGATTATGTAGCTTCTTTTCTTGTTTCTTAAATTTCGTATGCTTCATAGTGCTGATATTTTTTCTAATTTTGTCATCCAAACAGTCAAATTCTACTGGATGTAATTGGAATGTGAGTTCTGAATGTACAACTTTTATGTAGTTGTCTAAGGAGTCTCTAACTTTGAACCATTTCTTACATTCAGATTTTATCCAAACTCGTTGAGCACATTTTATAGCTTTTTGTGCTTGTGGTGTTTTAGTGTGACATTTTATATTCACATAATTTGGTATTACCTTTTTCTAAGGCATTCTTGGTTAAACCAAATGTTTTGTGATGCTTTGTAACGTTTTTGTAGTAACTTCTGGTACAGTCGGGTCAAATCTTCTCTCGAAGATTTTTTAATGAAATTGACTGTCTCGACCCTTACTTCGTGAAGAAGACATTTAAGAAACCCACAATATGAAGTTGTCAATGAACAGTTAAATCTAGGGAATTCTCCACTAATAAACTGTCTTCTTAAGTGATAATTGTAAAGATCAGCAGATATAGTTTTCCTGGTTTTCTATATCATTGCACAGTTATACTGATCTTAATTGGAAAAATGATATCCAGGATATCACCATAGGGCTAATAATATCTAAGCTTCAATATTTGTAATATCACATCTTCTTCTTTTTCTATAAACATATATTAAGCCAATCACAAGTTAGGTTACTTCTTGGTCTAGACAAAAATATAACTACTAAACATCAGGTAGGCATAAAATGAAATGTAACTTCTGTCATTCTGACGATGATATTGATTTATCGAAACAATTGTCAATTTTTTAGAATTTTCAATAACTTGTATTATATTGTGGAATTAACCAGAGACCTTGAGTTTCATTTAAAAACACTAAATTAGAATAACATTACAATATACAAAATGGGCTTAGATAATAGGACAGAGGCACAAAGTTCCAGCAAGATACTGTTTCTATTTTAATCAATTTCCGACTTTATAAATTTGTCATGTCGAATATTCCAAGATGGGTGAGATTGTTATAAGCTCGACCTTTTTTTAATACAAGTATTATTAAACCCTCAAATTACAGCCCATTTTTTTCTCACCTAAATATATCTGAGCAAATCGAACAGTGGTGTAATTTTCTTCGATTTATCTTATATCTATTTATACTAAATGTTTAAATCGAAATTTAAACATACAAATGACGTGCTGTCAACATAAACAGACAATAATAAAAGTAACATGATCACCTGTCGAACGCTTACACTAAATCCAATTAACAAAACCCACCAAAATCATCGAATTCTATTAGGCGGTCCTAACTAATTAACACCAATACCATCAAATATGATAAAAAGAAGAAGAAAAAACGAGAAGAATGCGTCGGCTCTTATCCAATTAAAAAAATATTAAAGCGAGAACGCGAATAAAGAGCCGTGGACAATTTCATCAAATTGTCAGTTTAAACGGACCAAAACAGATGTTCGTGTGTTTCTCTACCTGTTTGAAAAAATTCGAAAAATTCCTTCCCGGAATGTCAAAGACACGTTGATACCGACGTCGTTTAATTTACATAAAAATATACTATGACTATCTTCACTTTCGTTGTTAAATGCTGCTTTTGTTTTTGAACACGTCATGTCTTCCTTGTTAGGAGTTTTTATATTATATCTCGTAACTACCGAACGTATCATTTTACAAAATCCATATCCAATTCTCGTTGATGACGCCATCCATATCGATAAAGTCAAATAAATTCGGAAAAAGTTAACATCTGTGGGTATATAAAAAGAAATTGAAAAGGGTTTTAAAATTGGCGGATTTATTTTAAAGGCATAAACACAGCTCTGGGGTGCTATCTCGTAAAGAATAGAAAATAACTGGAAAGAAATTTAGAAGAAACAGTGCCGGATTTCAATGGACACTACGACTCGGGAAATGTTATTGGCGATTTGAAAAATTAAGCATTATCACTTGGAAAAGCAGCTTCTACTTATTCTGTTCCAAAGTATTATACACTACTATTTCAAGACAGAAGTTATAAAAGAAACAAAAACTGGTAGAGAAGCTATATTTTCTGAAGAGCAAGAAACATCTTCCTGTCATTCGATACAAAGTAAAAGTTCGAGAGTATCGAAGGTGAGCATTGATTTTCAATGGAAATTGATTGTTTTGGAAACAGAAAAAGCCAAACAAACTCTATTGGAAGAAGCAACGAAAGATATGCTGAAACTCATAGAAATGGTACGAGAAGCGGAGCTTCTAGAAATATATAACATTGAAAAGTATAATAAATCAAAATATTAAACTAATTTAACAATAAGCTTTATTCTCATAAAGGTATAATATATAGAATTTAAGGAGATAAAATATTAAAATGTTTGGAACTTCATCGACATCCTTATACGCTTCAATCGAATAGTGCCTCCATGGTAAGGTTTCATCAGAACCTGGAAGAATGAATCGGTTATCATCCTCAGGACTCAACGCTATTTTATCCTGAACACGGCACGAATTAGATGTTGGGAAATTGTTTTCTGCATGAAGGCATCAAGGCATTCTTCATAATCTTCAAATGTGATTATAGTCTTCACAACTGATTATTTCACCCCTTTAGCTTTTTTTGTTATTCCAAAATTTCGAATAAGGTAGTCTATTTCTCCTTTGTCAAAACCATCATTCGCAAGACGTTTTCTTTTTTCCGTTAAACCATCTTCAGAAGTTAATAACCGGATAGTATACAATTAAGATCGTAACTCAATATAATCAGTCATTATAATACCATTGTGCTCATCCCAAGAACCTTCTTATTAACTTGAGGAATTCCATAAACGTTATCTAGAGGATGGTCTGAAGTGCCGAAATATCTATGAGTAGGATTGTATGCGTTGGTTTGCCGATGAAATGAATCTGCTTGTGGTGTTCCTTTGTCCTTATGGAATTCACATGACAATCAGTTTCAAACTACAACCGAATGTCATATTTGTGAAAAGTAAATTTTCTCTACTGATAAGAAAGTCCGAGATCATGATCATCTCATTCCTGAAAACAATTATAGAGGTGCAGCACATGAGGGGTGCAATGTTAACTATCAGGAGGATTCGCCTACTGTTAATGTAGTGTTCCATAACTTATCTGGTTATGATGCAAATTTCATCATCGAAGACATTGCTACCCGCATGACAGTCTCTATTGATTTGCTTCCTATTATAAAAGAAAAATGTATTTCCTTCACAAAACATGTTGAAGATGCACGAATCCGGTTCAGATTTATCGATAGTTGCCTTATTCGAAACTTTGGATTTATTGTTCCTGGTTCTGATGAAACCCTACCATGGGCACTATTCGATTGATGCTTATGTGGATGTCGATGAAGTTCCAACCATCTGAATATTCTATCTCCTTAAAATTTATATATTATACCTTTATGAGAATAAAAATTATTGTTAAATTAGTTTAATTTTTTGATTTACCACACTTTCCAATTTTATATATTATTATGTAATAAAATGTTGGTTTATTCAATTGTTTTTGTCCAGTTCATGAAAAATAGAGCTCTTCGCTCAGGAACCAAACAATCACCCTATAAGGCAATGTTTGGAATCGAGTCTAGAGTTGGACTCAAGACCAACTCATTGCCAGTTGAAACGATTGAAAATATTCATGATGAGGAGGATCGACTCAAACTTGTGGATCAAGGAGAGTTAAATCAAGAACATGATATTGTGAACGATCAAGTAATGATTGACGATCATCATGATACTGACGAGAAGGAGAACCATGATACTGAGAACCTTGCAGCAGAACTTATTGAAAACGCCCGCAAAATAGTTCAAGAGAATTTAGGGAACAAGCTAAAAGGATGAAGTCACACTTTGATAAAATACTCCAACCAGCCAAAGTAGAAGATAATGTTACTGTACCTATACAAGATACTTCACTTCGTAAAACCACCCGGCTTTTTGATACCGGGAACAAACATGTGTACTTAATCTTTATTCGTTTAACAAATTATCATAGTATGTGCAAAATACTCTCAGTTATCGCGTTTACATAAGGGAAGTCTTAATTGTTTACGCAACAATAAATAAAATTATAAATTCATGGAAATATAAAACCTAAAGTGATATAAGTGTTTGATTTTATTATACGGTTCATCATTATATCAGTGAAAAACAACCGTATTGGTCCTTCGATTACACCTGATACCAACAGAACCTGCATTCCATCTAATTAGCCCAAGTAAAAAGTGTTATTAGAACAACTAGTTTGGCCTGAAATATTAAATATTAAAATCCGAGAAAACTAGGTCATCCTAAGTGCGTTAGGATAAACTAGTTTGGCCTAGGAGAAACTAGTTTACCCGATCGCGCTTAGGACAAACTAGTTTGTCCTGAAAAACATTTTAGCCTGCAACATATATATTAATTAGGAAAGAAAATAAATCTTAATACTGTATGTCAGCTCTACTACAAGTCTAGCAGGCCCTTGTTCCAACTCTTACTTTGTGGAATCTATTCATGTTCTTGTTATAAATGAAACTAACAGTTTCTAAATAATTCCACTATAAATGCAATATGTCAAATTTTTTAGAATTATTCAGACATTTATAACAATATCTTTTCTACTATTAGTCTTTTCTATTTGTAGCAAAATTCTTCAAATCCTTCATCTTATTTAAATCATTTTGTACTTCTTGTAGTGATTTTAGCCTTGTTTCTTTTTATTACTTTCTGCAGTTATTGTAATTTTTGATTCACTTACTTCCTTTCAGATTTCTTTATCAAAAGACTGCTCTATAATTTCTTACTATTTTTCATGTCACATTTTTTGTACACCTGTTTTTTATATATAATTTTATAAGATCCGGTACTGACCGGAAGCTGAACGTATTCTAGGATAAAAAAAGGAGGCCGTCGATTGAAAATAATTGTCGTCCGTGTTTTGTTTTGGCTTGTGTTGTTTCAAATATACACAATCGCTCCCGGGTCGGTCGTTGTTGGAGATGCTTTCAATTTATACGATTTTGGTTTTGCGCAAGTTGACTTTTGGGAGGAATAAAATAAGAAACGAGGTTGGTTGTTTGTGGAAGAGGGCTCGTTTTGGGACTATATTCGATCGAATTCACTATGAAGGAGATTATCTTAGCGACAAAAATATTTGTCTTTCCGATTACGAATTCTTGTGGTCTCCCGTTTTTCGAACCAATTATTCTTATGCGAACTAAACTTAGAAATTACACTGTGAAATTTAGAAAAATTATTTTGTTGTTAGTAGTACTACAATATTGAGTCAAATCTATCATAATTTAATTGTGTAATAGATTTATTAACCAAAACACATACATAAAAAAAATCCCAATGGCACAGGACCAATTGGACAGTCTTATTTCAGTAATATGTTTGCATAAAACCGAAAATAAAAAATTAGATACAAAAGTAATAGAATGCTTTGAGATGTACAAAAAACCTAAGTAACATTCTGGCATCAAATCAAAAACAAAAAAATAAAAAAAAATTCTGGTAAATTTGAATTTTCTTAAATAAATATTTTAATGTACGATTTAGAGAAAAATGTTAAATACAAAAGTTGTAGAACGTGTTAAGGTCTATAAAAAAGCTCAGAAACTTTTTTGCGTCAAATGAAAAACAGAGGAAATACGATTTTTTTTCAACTTTGACAGGCCGCCATTTTGTTTTTACTGGGCCGCTTTGGCTCATTAACGAACTCGTCCAAGATTTTGTCCTAACCGATTTTTGTAGCGAGTAAAAAATACGCCCTCTATCGTGCTTACAAATTTCGTTATAACACATACATATATATATACATATATATATATATATAAACTTTGGAACGGAGGGTGATTTTGGCATCTAGGAACACCAAAACGAAAAACTGCATTGAAATTTTTCCGAAGTCGCGTCATGCTACTCTCTACAATAGCTCTATTTCATTCTGAAATAAGACTAATAGTAGAAACTTCTCTTTTCACTCGAATATCGTGAATTTAATTCTAATGTAAATACTTCCAACATTTTATCAGTAAACTTGTTTTATTTCCTGGGTGACACAGAAGTTTCTTACCGATTTTAACTGCAAAAATCTGGGAACTCAGAAACGAAAGGGAGGTGTGGTTTTCGATGAACAATCTATTGTTATATAAAGTTTTTTCACTTATAATCTCCCTAGTGCTTGAAAAATTTCCGGATATTAATTCAAGCACGTGGTAAGAAAATTTTACACCCAAAATTTATTTTAAAAATCTGACATGTTCCATTTTAAAACTCACTTCGCCAAAATAAAGTTGACTACGTAGGTAGACATAAGGGTTATTTTGGCAAATCAAACCAGTTCAAACCCGGTGAACATTTGACATGTGATAAATGTCAAATGTTCACCAGGTTTGGATCGATTTGCTTTGTCAAAATATCCCGATTGTTTTGGGGTGCATGACTCATGTTTTTCTTCTTAAACGTCACATAATGTAATCTCATTTCACGCGTTTTTTCAAAATCCAAAATAATTCGTATTGGAAATAAAAATTCTGAAAACATAAAAGCAGAAGTGGCAAATTTAACTCCTCAAAATACGAAGAAGTCAAAATATAGCGCATGGAGGCAGTTTCTAGTTCTTTGTGCGGAATGATCTTACAATGTTGAAGATCCAACAATATCGATGACTGCGTTGGCATCAATTTTAGAAGATTATGGCTTTAATATGAAGAAGAATTATTCTGATGGTTACAAAGAATCTGCCATTAAGATAAATTACGTACTTTTAGATTATTTGAAAAAAAAGGCAAAATTGTAATAAAATATTGAACCGCTAAAATTATTTTCTTGTTTTGTTTTAGGTTATGTGGAAATCTACTGCAAAACAACTTCAAAGTTTTTTTTTGAAAAGTATCAGATTAAATTTGATCCTTTTAATGATGTGGAATTTAGAGGGGCTAGAGAACCTCGCGACGTGAAGAGAAGACAGCTACAAAAGGACCCAGAAAAAAGAAAGAAGAAGTGCGGCAGCTTTAACAAGCAATGATTATAAAGAAATATTTAAAATATGGGATGAGGATACACCAAGTGGATTACAAAAAAAAATCTTTTACATCGCTTCCCAGAAGTTAGCTTGGAGAGGTGGAGAAGGAGTTGCTGCGAAAGTTGAGTATTTTGCCAAAGAGTTCGACAACAAAAACAACTTCACATCAGACAGGATAGAGTATAGCCCCATCTACACAAAGACCGCACATGGTGGATCAAAAAAATTTCTGATAGCAAGTGGCTAATTGAAAATACAAAAATTGCTGAAGTTTGTTTAGTTAAACTGTTTCATAAGTTAATTGAAAAACGTGGTAAATAAATTAAAGTTGACAGATTGTTTCTAACACCGAACCCCAAATGGAAATCATTAAAATGGTTAAAGAAAGGTCCTGTTGGAAAAAACACCATGTCATCCTGGTTTAACGAAGCAGCCTCTAATGTAGGCATTGACACCAAGAATATAAAGATAACGAATCATTCTGCGAGGGCTACAGCTGTGTCTAACCTGGTCAAAAAAGGAGTACGCGAGCAACTAACTTATTAAAATAAGTGGACACAGTAACAGCCAATCCATTAAATCTTATCTGCAAATGGACATAAAATTGAGTCTAAAGAAAAATTTATGATTACGTGCATGAAGGAGAGTGTATAGTTTTACAATTATTTCAAATAATAATATTAAACATACCATATCAAAGTTGAAAAAAATATTGAAAATTATACCGGGTAAATTTAAATTACAACAGATAAAAGTAATAATAAGAAAAGGAATATCGGTATCAATTGTTATATTGTGTGTTATAAATAATTATAAATAAATAAATATCACAACAATATTTATATATATATATATATATATATTATAACGTATAAATAAAGATAGAAACACTGGTGTAAAACAGATTAGTTGGAAACTGATTAGAAATTAAAACATTAGACTATATTTTATTAGAATCATAAATACGAGACATTAAAATTGCTCATGTTAACTAAAAAAGTAATACAACTTATGTATATAATTAATAATCTGAGAAGACTCACATAGAATTGACAAAAGAAACATTACCTTGATCATATATCCAAAAGCCATAGAGTAAATATCGTCCATCGTATTAAATACCTCATGTCAGAAAAAACGATGAACATATAATCTAGAAAAGAAACATGAATTAATAAATATTCGAAATAAAAAGGATATTGTCCAATATTATAACGCATTTTTACTAGAAACATATGGGTTAGAATATTTAACGCTGTAATACTAATACGCTTAGCGACTTACGCTAGCGACAAAATATAGATGTCAATATATATCAGCGACAAACGTTGGAAGTAGAGTAATTTCATAGATGAAATGAATAGAAATTAATTAATGTGTTTAATCGAATATAATGAACATAAATAATTATATTAAGGAATATTAATAAATGTTTTAAAAGAATTTATGTTGATGGCTAAACACAATTGCTAATTATAATAAGAAAATTGAACTGAACATTGATATTAAAGACTATTGTATATCGCCTAAGAAAAACTATTCGTCCCATAATAACAAGATGAACTTCAATATTGAATAAACAATTTTTAGTGAGACTAATTTTTTGTATGTAGGTAAAGATATTAGAATGTAAAGTGAAATCATAATTTTGAGTGCGTTAAAAAAGAAAACGGTAATTGGTTTATGTGACATGACAGAAGGAACTTTCAAACAACAACAAGTGTAACAAACATTTTTTGAATATAGTGAGCTGAATTAAACAAAAGACTGATTGTTGATTGTTGAAAAGAGTTGAAGAAAAAGGGTCGGTGGTTTGGTTTCGTTTCTAGAAGGTTGGGTTTTGAAGTGCTCCAGAAATTTTAAGAAATTATCCTCAAAATGAGGATAAAAACATAGCAAACTATTGATAAAACATGCACATGTACTTACCCAATGATTGTAGCTGATTTTCCAGAGTGAAAATCATATTTTCACATATTCATTCAACTATAAACTTCGGAAGCTGCTTTCCAGAGTCACGAGAGACAGATCCTGGTTCCTGAACACAAGGTCAGTGTATTGTTGTACAACAAGAGTTATAAAAAAACTCATTAACGTCAATCAAATGTCTTCTTTAAAATCTCATGAGTAAAATAAACTTTGAAATAATGATCGATCTGAAAAAGAATTAAAATTAGAGACTCAATATAGCTATATTATTAAATAATTCTAAATGATAAATGGCCAATCTAAAGAAATAAAATTTAATACTTACGCATTTCTCAAATAAGAAACTTAAGAAAGATACATCCAACTCTTTTATGTAACATTTAAACTCTATGTATATAAATTTCATAACTATTTCTTGTACCATATTATTTGTATTTCTGTATGTATAAATCTCCCAGCATAAATTCTTTTAACTTGTATATAATTTGAAACATGTTCTATGACACAGCATAGAAGCTCGCTGTGAAACTGAACAGACCCGACGCGTCTATCAAATGTTTACTCTAGCGCATCGTTACCTCATGTTCTTGAGCATGCGCACAGAACGCCACACATAAGAATAAAATCAATAATTTCATTTGACCCATACATGGGCGTCGCATAAAATTTTTATAAATAAAATTAAAATATTGTTTTCAAGTAAAATGTTTCTTTATTTATTTATCAACTGAATTTATTCACAACCGTAAGAACCCAGATAACAGAAAGAATCTCATACTCTATACATACATAAAAATTCATTACAATAATTTCGTCCCAACGTAGTGGGCTATTCAAATATCCTATTAATTATATCATTATTATAACATAAATAATATTAAATGTTATAATATATATATATATATATATATATATATATATATATATATATATTGTAATGGATGAATATTGTTTTATTTTATTTGTTTATTTATTGACTTTTTTACTTTAAGAAAAATTTCATTGTAACAATAGTTTAACTTTTAACTAACATTGAATTTAATGAATCATTTAGTGTTCTATTTATTGTATTTGTTATATTATTTTTGCCCAGTGCCAGCTCGCTCAATAAACGTCTTAAAAATTATGATTTACTTACTTTGGGTTCATTAGTGACGTGACGTCACTCTCTCGGTAGAGGATGAGACGACCTCTCTCAAGTTAGGATCTGGATTATATTATCTGTCGTTTATGTCACTAGCAATATGTGACATTTATTCAATACAGATTTAAAATTCTCAATACGTGGAACAAAATACAACAAAAACCTTTATTAATAAATTTTTATGAGAATAAATATGTTAATCAACTATATGGACGAATATTTAAAACATTACAGCAAAAATATTTGATCTTTGGAGTGATATAAAATCATATTTGAAAAGAAATATGATTCTTAATATGTACGAATTATTGTTAGGTAATTGAAGTCACTTTCTTTATTAATAGGTACCTTATCTTACTTCTTATATTAAATTACAATGAAAATTGAACTTCAATCGTTCTTTTAGGATGAGTAATTTATGGGGTTATATTTAGAAATATTTACGCATTTGCAAACTAGATTTAATAGAAGAAACAGTTTATATCTCTTTCATGGACCTCTTTTTCTCTCGTTAGAGTCAATATTTCTACCACGGTTCCAAAAATGATTCAAGAAATGCAATATGTATGGACTTTAAAATCGAAATCTATCTCTCAGGATTTGTTTATACGTATATTTTTAGTTATACGTATAATCCATTTAATATTATTTTTATGTTACATACCAGGAAAATTTCCCTAAATTTCAACAAATTTCTCCTAACTTGTTCACTTCTTCAACATGTCTCCTTCCTCTCCAAAAATTAACTCTCCACTTTCTTCAAATATTCCAAACATCATGGTTACTCAATATGCTTTCGTTTAAAATTGTCCAAAGTAAGTTTTTACCAAAGGAATCGTTTCGCACTGTTTGACACAATATAAAGTATGTTCTTTTCATATGAATAGAATACAGTGTTCATTGATTCTAATTATGAATTAAAAATTGTTCTTTTGGTTAAAATTCAAGAACAATTACATTTTATTACTAGGTTATATATAATAATTCATATAATTAATAGTTTTTAATCTTAAATTAAATATTTAAAACCAAATTACTAAAATACATTTTCTATAATTACTTCAAAATTCAATTTGGCAAATGGAAACATCCAACATCCATCTTATTCAAGTCCATTCTTGTCATTATTTTAACTGATTAGTCTTCAAATATTGTCTTTACCGTTAAAAAAAAACTTAAACTCGATTGCATATTTATGCTACTTTACTTATTAAAATTGTTCAGTCCATAATTTCTTTTATTAATGTATGTTTCTTTGTTTGTTTTAGGGTTAACTCAAATCAACATTCGATAATAAGGACATAGGTTTTGGAAGATATATCTAGTTTGTTCAATACTGTACTTTCACCTGTCTATATCTTTTATAGATTCTGGTTCTGTTCCTACATATATGATGAGTGGCTAATATCCATCATCTATTTATTATTCCCAATTATTATCAACAATACTTGTCCAACTAGATTCAAAACTGTGCAGATTTTCATTCTAATTATAAAACTAAATTAGTCAATTATTATTAATAATATAAATTATTTAAATTTTATTAATAAATTCAATTTTAACTCTAATATTCTATTAATTTCTTATCTTATATAATAATTCCTCTTTTTTTCAACTTTCGTATAAAATATTCTTCTTCACTACCGCTATTTTTCTCAAAGCTCTGACTAATCGTCTTATAATTTGATCGACTCAACATCATTTTAATCTTTCCTTTCCGGTCGCTACACATCCACAAATTAATTAACTTTTATACAAATTAATTGGTCGTAACTGCTAGTTTTCATCAGACATTATTTTTTGTCGAATTATCATCTTCGAAACTGTCACTGGTTATCAAACGACTTTTTATTTTCATACAAGCATATTAATGCGGCCTGACGAAGTTGTTATAGATAAAGATGGGCATTAGGATGACATTACAAGATAATTTATTGGTATGTACTAATTTATTGGAGTTGCATTAATTCAGGAAGGACGATATCAGCTGTGAGCAGTTAGTTTTATCACCTAATGATATAAAGTTGAAGCAACTGTTGAGAGACATTAATTTTTCTTTGATTTCAGCTTGTGTATTTTTTTAGATTTCTAAAATAAGCAATTTTTTTTTATTTTAATAAAATAAGAATTACTTGATATTGACTAGATATTTTCTAGAGAAAAAGCAAACTAGAAATCTCCAAAGTTATTTGTTTCTGTAACTGACTCTACTATTTCTAGAAAAACAACCAGAGGCGGCTTTGATTTATCACAATATGTAGCAAAACTACCTCAATTAATTATGCCGTTACTAAGCTTTTCCAAAAATCTTATTATTACTTTTCCGCCCAACCTTTCTATATGCGAGAAAAGTATTGGTTTACCCTAAAAAAAGTTGGAATTTTGAAATTTTTCTTTTGTTATTTTCACTTTTTCCATCAACAACAACACGAAAAAACAGATTTTAGAAAAAAAATCCTGTGTGTATGTCGTTGTCGGCCACTTTTCCTTACATGTCTTGTTAGTACGATACAGTCTCCGGAGTGCAATGAGTCAGCAATTTTATGATTGGATATTGTTAAGGACATGTCATAGATGATCCCTATAGATTTTCAGTTCACCAGAGCCAGTATAACGGGTGCTATGGTACTTGAAGTACGACATTTTGTAATTTTTTAAGAAATTTCAGTTTGTTAGCACGATTCAGCCTCCGGAGTTCAACAAATCACCAATTTTATGATTGAATATTATTCAGGGCATCACACTGATGAACCCTATTAATTTTCAGCTTACCGGAGCCAATACAACAGGTGCTACAGTACTTTAAGTACGATATTTTTGTCATTTTTGGAGAAGTTTCAGTTTGTTAGCACGATACAGCCTCCGAAGTATATACAAGTGACCAATTTTATGATTGGATATTATTCAGGACATTTCACTGATGGACTCTATTGATTTTCAGAGCCAATACAACAAGTGCTACAGTACTTTAAGTACGATATTTTTGTCATTTTTGGAGAATTTGGAGAGGTTTCAGTTTGCTAGCACGATCAGCCTCCGGAGTATATACAAGTGATCAATTTTATGATTGGATATTATTCAGAGCGCCTCAAAGATGAATCCTATTGATATTCAACTCAGTAAAGCCAGTACAACGGGTGCTATGGTACCTGAAGTACCAAATTTTCATCATTTTTGGAGAATTTTCAGTTTGTTAGCACGATACAGCCTCCAGAGAGTATACGATTGATCAATTTTATGATTGAATATTGTTCAAGGTGTCTCACAGATGTACCCTATTGATTTTTAGTTGACTAAAGCGAGTACAGCGGGTCCTATAAATCCAGATATACTGAATTTTTGGAGAAATTTCGGTTTGTTAGCACGATACATCCCCCGAAGTGTATACAAGTAACAATTTTATGATAGAATATTGTTCAGGGCCACATATGAGGAAAAGTTAGTTTTAATCCTTAAAACCGTTTATTTTTATTATGATTTATCAAACTTAATTGTTTTTCAATAAACCTAATATGACAAAAATATATTTCTGTGCTAAAATTGAACTAAAATGAAAAACTTATGTATTCATTCCGACCATTTACGCCACAAAATTAATAATACGGAAAATTGATAAAGATAATAAACAAGATAAATACTACTGACATCCGAACATAATTAATATCTTTAAAATAATGATAGCAATAAAATCGATATCGGGAGAACTGTTTGTCAACGTTCATATCCATTCATTATCGCCTCGTAAAAATAAAAATAAAATACAAATTAATCAAAAATTAAGTTGTCATAGTATGTTTTAGTACGAAGGCCGACCGAGAAATATTGTCTGAAACTAATATATTCAAATTTCATTCGCCAAAGAAATAACAACATAAAACAACACCTTCTCTCTCCCACTTTATTCTGTCTTCTTTTTTCTTTATGCACTTCTCTTATTTCTCTCGGTGCTACTATTTCTCCTTTCTTATATCTTATTTCTTTTGTCTTTTTTATCGTTTATTATTTTCCCTTACTTTCTTTCTTCTTTTTCCCTATTTAAACAAATATATTAAAATTTCAAAGGAATGATTGGACAATTCCTTCCAAAAACATCAACTTAGAAACTTCCTGGGACTTTGTTCTTATTATTACATCGCCAAGCCACTATCCAGAATTACAGATAGAAGATTCAACTAGAATGAAGAATGACAAGTTGCCTTAGACACTTTCAAGAAACCGCTCCA
This sequence comes from Galeruca laticollis, assembly GCA_963921935.1. Taxonomy (NCBI): domain Eukaryota; kingdom Metazoa; phylum Arthropoda; class Insecta; order Coleoptera; family Chrysomelidae; genus Galeruca; species Galeruca laticollis. The sequence goes on along the minus strand of OY998175.1, from coordinate 315,211,180 downwards.
ACTCCAATATTGGACTATCCTCTACCTGAAGAGAGCTCTTTTCTTGACTAGGATGCCAGAAACGTGTAAATTGGTGCCGTTTTTTTTCAACTCCAGGATGGCCGAGAAAAGGTCATTGGGTGCTTCAACAAGACATTATCTAAGCCTGAACGTAGCTAGCCTGTTACCAGGCGAGAACTCTTGGCAAAGTTGAAGTCTGTGGAGAATTTCTACAAGTACTTGTATGGAAAGAAGTTCTTCATCCGAACCGACCATGCCAGCTTGAAGTGGCTACTTAATTTTAAGAATCTTGATGGCCAAGTTGTAATATGGTTGGAAAAACTTCAAGAATACGACTTCCATATTGAATATCGACCTGAGACGAGTTACAGCAACTCCAACGGATTTTCCAGAAGACCGTGCCAAACGAATTGCTCCCATTCCAGTCGCCTGGAAAAGAAGAATTTCAGCATGAACAAGGTTAAAGTCTTCGATGAAGAATCGTCTCAAGAGAGAATTCTTCAAGAGTATGAAGTGAACTACCCTGACAGAAGAATAATGGAACGGAAGTCAACAAATACTCGACCAGCATTGCAAGAAGTGTCGTGTCATTCTCAGCATGCCCCAGGTTAAAGTCGTCGATGGAGAAAGGTCCCAAGAGAGAACGATCCTGACAGAAGAATAATGGAAATGAAGTCAATAAAATGTCCATTAACCTGGTAAGAAGTGTCGTCATTTTCGACGATTTTGAAATAATACTAGGAACAATGGAATTCATTGCTGTCTGAGAACTGCTTGCTGAAAAAAATATTCGAAAATGCCGAAGGCACCGAATCAAATAGCCAGCTACTGGTTCTGAGGAATTGTGTCTCAGAAGTACTATGACATTTTCATGATGAAAAGTCCGGAGGACACCTGACGTTGCAGGAAGTACGAGAACGTTTCTACTGGGTGAACTCTTCCGACGATATAAGAAACTGGAGCTGAGAGAAAGGGACTTACATCGTAAGCAGAGGGCTGGTATGCAGCATAACATCATGGGGAACCCATTCGAGAGAATCGCTATAAATGTGAAGGGACCTGATAAGCTGATAAGAAGTATATAGTCATCATAATGCACTACTTCAATAAGTGGGTAGAAGCATTTGCCAATCAAGAAGCTCCGCCACCATAGCCGATGTGTTGGTGAAGTGATTCGTCAGCCGGTTTGGAGTGCCCTTAGAACTACATCTCGATCAAGGAAGAAACTTTGAAAGCAAGTTATTTCAAGAAGTTTACCAGAAGCTGAAGACTCGAAAGACAAGAACAACAGCGCTGCATCCCGCAGACTGATGGAATGGTGGACCGCATGAACAGAACATTGATCAATAATTTGTCGAAGGTCGGCTCCGATCATCAGCAGGATTGGAATGAACACATTCCATTTTTTTATGGCTTACAGGTCGGTTGTGAATTAGTCTTCGGAGAAGACACCCATTTTTTCGGTTGAGAAATGAGGCTGTCGTGTAATTTGGTGTTTGGTTGCAAACCTGGTGAACACATCGTCGAAGATTAGGTATCCGATCTCCGATGGAAGATACCCATGAACTAGTACGTATTAACCTGTAATTGGCCAGCAATTGAATGAGTAAAAACTACACAGACAAGTCGAAGAGTCCTACTACAAAGAATGTGACTTCGTCTGGTTTTACAGTCCACGAAGCAGACGAGGTTTATGTCCAAAGGTACAGAAGAGATGGGAGGGTCCATATGTTCTCAAGAAGAAGATCAACGATGTTCTATTTTGAATATTTAAATCTCCCAGAGGAAAACCAAAGGTACAGAAGAGATGGGAGGGTCCATATGTTCTCAAGAAGAAGATCAACGATGTTCTATTTTGAATATTTAAATCTCCCAGAGGAAAACCGATTGAAGTCCATTCTGATCGGTTAGCTCAATTGGCCGGAGACCACAATGGAAGTGTGCATATACAACCACTACTGGACAAAGAGGATTCCACGTTCGAAGTCTTGGGGACCGTCTATAGAATTATAAGAAGGGAACAAGATCTGTTTCAGTTGTCTGAGGAGTACTCCCTAGTTCATAATACATCTGCCAACATTGACATGCCATATGGTTTAGCTAATACTTAAGATAGTATATGATTTCTTTCTACCTGAAAACCTACCAAGAATCATCGTATGAAAACCTCTGGAAGTCCCTGAACCAGCTGAAGGAACAAGCACCAAAGGTCAACATGTCCAAGTTGGCTATGCCGAAGTTGGATTGCAGTCACTCTGGTTTGAATTAGAGGATTGTTCGGAATATGGTTGGAGTAATATTCAGAGAAGCAGCGATCGAAGTTTTGGTCTGTACTCGCAACCACTCAGAACCTGGATTGAAAATAGTCCCCTACTTTTTCCATAAGATCTCTTTCTGCAAGAAGGGTACCGACTGCCGATACAGCAACAATGCTGAACACAGTAGAAGCATTCCAGGATGAATGCATCTAAGGACGGAGGGTTAGCTACTCAGTAACAGGTTTCCTTCTCTCAACATGACAGCGAACATAATCTAAAGGTATGAAGCAGATAGTTGTCGAGGAAAAACTAAAAAGTGGAGATGAAGGGACATCGAATGAAAATATCTAATGAAGCGAATCCGAATCACCTTGAATACCTTACAAGATAAATAATCCCCAAGATTTAAGTTTCTGTTTAGTGTTCGTTTGTAGTTTAAAAGAAATAAATAGTTTCAACCAACATTCTTGTTGCAACATTTTCTTTTCCTACTCGCTTATATCTTCTATCTTTTTCTTCTTCATCTCCTTGCCATCATCTACTCTCTTTTTCTTATTTCCTATTCCTTTCTATTATCTTCATTCTCATCCTCCCTTTTTTCATATTTCTTTTCTTCTATTAAACTTTTTTTTCGTTTCTTCGTTGTTATAAACGCTAAAGAGTTTCTATTTATACCACACAAATTTTTAAGGAAACTTATTATTAATATTTTTTAACCTTCCTCGTATATAATATTATACGATATATAGAGAAGTGTAATTAAATGAGTACATTTTGTATAACTTTGATATTAATTGCTTCTACTTGGGTGTCTAGATTATAAAATTTATTTAAAACAACTCTACAGTTAAGGTTAAACATTTTTATGTTTATGTTGATAACCTTGGGTGCGATATTTAGTACAGAGATAATAATATGTTAATCATTAAAACGATCATTAGATTTTTTATAGTCAATAGAAACGACATTTACTTAGGTTATGCTCAGTATCTGTCTCCATTTTCATATCTCCAAGCACTCTTCTTTTAATTATTTATCGGGTAAAGATTCACAAACAAAGATTCTTTTTTATTATCTACTTCCATACACACTACACATTTTGACTGCTATTATTTGTCTTTCTTTTACATCTTTCAGCGTCTCGAAATTATTTCACGAAATTTTTATGTTTGTAATCCTCCCTTGAAACAAATTTCCAGCATCGCCTCACCCATCTTTAATATCGTTGTACTCAATTTCAGAAAGCGATAAATCCAAAAAACCTCCCTTCATATTCTGATTCCACGTTAAACACATCGTTATCAACCCCTTCGTTACGCTTTTCAAATCTACCGATCAGAATGTAACTTTATCTTGTATATCCACTTATACAGATTACAGTCTACGTGATGAGGGGTGTATTGTTTACTGTGAAGTTTTCCCAGAGGAAATAAGATCCCATAGCCATTTTCTAGCGGGGTTGCTATTATTTAAGTAATTGTTCTGCACTATTAGCTTGAAGATAATCCGTTTAGTGTAATGTAGTTTCGGGAGTTTATTAGATCCCCCATTTGTTTTCTCTCGGTTCGGGGAAAATGAAGAGGGATCAGAAATTGCAGAGAATTTATTGTGGAAGGAAAGTTGTGGGTTTTTAGTTGAATATCTGTAAAGTTGGGGGGTTTTTAAACTAAAATTATTCAGTTTACTCTTGTTGATTGTGGGTTGTTATTTCAATAGTGACGAATTCCACATTTTATAAATAAAATAATTTTAATTAAATAATAAAGACTCGTATTTTTTGGGAATAGAAATAGATTACAAACGAGAAGAAGGGATTTTAAAAATAAGCCAACCTAGATACGTAGATAACATTTTAAAAAGTTTCAATTTTGCACAATACAAAAAGTCTGACATACCAATTAAACCAAAATTTAATTTAGAGTTATGTAAATCTGTTTATGACAAAACAAAAATCTTTCAGAGACATTATTGGACGCTTAATGTACCTGATGCTAGGAACTAGATGTTTTGCAATAAATTTCTATAGTATATTTCACTGACATAATATTTAATCATTTAAGAAGAGTTCTCAAGTACTTGCATGGTACAGTAAATATGGGTTTAGAATATAAACGCAATCAAGAAGTTAATAACATATTATAGAATATGTTGATTCCGACAGTAGAGACAGAAAATCAGTTTCAGGTTTCATAATTTCTTGGGCAACAAGAAAACAGCATTGTGTTGCATTATCAACCTGTGAAGCTGAACTGATTGCTTTATGTGCATGTGTTTCAGAAGGACTGTAGTTAAAGAAAGTTGTTAATGAATTAGGATTAAGTATGGGTTTGAAAGATTTTAGCGAGAGGGTGTTGTGAAAGTTGCTAAAATCAGTAATAATAAAGAATAAGGCGCGCTAATACGATAAATTGTTAGGTTAGAAAAATATTACAGAATAGATTCTGATGAATCTCAATAAAAAAGAAACATAACAAGTCTTTTTTGTGATGTTCTTTTTAGAGACTTTTCGTGATGTTTATTTGAAACGTTAATAAGATATCTCCGAGATGTCTTAATTTTATTACCAACTCTATTAACATCCATGTCATGTGAATAAAACATATTTTTGATGTACACAGTAATACTTGAATTCGCAGTTATATACACATCCTATGAACTTCTTTTTAGCAACTTCCTATAGGAAACATTTATACGATGTTAATTTGTATACTTCTCACTAATATCACATACAGAACGTTACTGTAATATTACGAATTAACATGTTTCTAAGATGATCACATGTTGCAGTTACTTTTACATCTTTCGGAATAATTTTTAGTAACTTCCTTGTGATTACGTCTGTACGATGTTATTTCATAAAAATCTCGGTAATATCTCATATTAAATATCACCGTAACATAAAAAAAGGAGAAAACAGAAGAGGAACTGACGAACGAAAAAAACAGTAGTTATCTGTGGAAACAAATGACAAGCATGAAATGGCGGATGCTTTTCAGTTTTGTGTTATATTTTATTTGTGAGAAGTGCTTGAATAAACTGGTCTTCGTTTTCTTTAGTTCCTACTTAGCTACAGTTTCTATACTTAGTTATAATTCTTGTTATAATGAACTAACAACAGTTTTTATCGGTAAGTACCTATCCCAAAATCATAATTATTAAAACTTGATACTCAATCAATACTTTAATCGGCTATTGTACATTGAAATTCCAGGTGGCGGAATTGTAAACTAACATTATATAATAGAGTTTACAAAATAAGGGTTTTTTCAACTTTTAAAATATTTTAGTTAGTAAGTATATTTTAAACACAATTCACAATATTTCAAATCCTAGATATGCATTATACCCTACAAAAAACTTAATATTGCACTAGGGTAGATATTATTATTAATAATAAAACATGATCATATGTTGGCAGAGATTCGAATCTAGAAGAAAATATTTCCAATGTTCAAGATGTTTCAGAAGCTACTTACATAAATCAAATAAAAAACAAATAGTTGGTAATTATGTAAAGGGGAGTAACTATTTCAGATACAGACATTGTATTAAACAATACAAAAAATATTGAATCAAGTATCTCTAGTTCTAGTTTTTGTAGTAGTAGTCATGGCCATCAATATAGTTTTGCAAATTTAGAAAATTTTAACATATTCTGTGAACAGTTAGAGACTGTTTATGACTTTAAAAATCGAAATTTCTGTTAAAAAGCTCATTTCCATTTGAAAATACACTGAATACAATAAATAAGCTGTAGTAGTCCCGTAGAATGGTCTATATCAATCTAGTTGAAGAATATGTAACTTATGACACTGAATGTTCCAGTCAACAAACAGAATTCAATTATTTATTATTGTAGAAATACAGCTATTGGTTACTCAAATGTATACAATTAATTATAAACTCATTTAACTTAATAATGTGTTCATATCTCTTCTTCATAAGTAGTGTATTTTGTATACAGTGTAATAATAAGGCTTAGTTTTCATTAAGTTACAATTCCACGATGTTAATATACAATATGTTCCAGGATGAAAATAACATGATGAGAATAGTATATTATTTTAGACAGAAAAGAAGTATGAATTTTCTTGGCACACCTGAATTTACCTGCCAAACGGAGTGAGGCATGTAATAGAAGGTAAATCATGAAAAGTCACTTCTCGAAATAAAATATGTTATTATTCCTTTGAAGAACACCGCATGTATCTTTTGGAAAATGGGTCCCAGTCAATTGGCTGAAAATCAAGTTTGATGTAGTTTATGATGATCGATCAAAGGTCTCCATGGGCACAATTTGATCTAAAGTAATTGTTTTATTAGCTGCTGTTCAGAACACCTTTAAATGTTTCACAGATAAGGATTTTGAAGTGTACGTTATGGAATGGTTGAGGCACTCCAAACAGCGACTCCTGCGTAAGAAAAAGTAACCGTAAGTAAACGATAGAATTCTCTTTAATCATATTGGATTTCTGTTGATTTAACGTAATGTTTAATAAAATCTTTATGGTATAAAATTTTTATTAGTTTTAATGTTATTAAAAAACTATCCTAATAAATTTTTTGTAAACAAGCTGTAATGTATGTGTATCCGTTAAACTTTATTAATTCAGTTTCAAAGTATGTTACATTATGTCAACTACAGATTAATATACCCTTTTTATTTCTTGCTTTCACTGAATGCATTCAATAGTTTCCAGTTTCCACACTTGTTATGTAATATGCTACACAATTTTATTTTTTTTAGGTTGGATTCCTGGACAAGATATTTTTTTTCTAATTTTCTACCTGTTTTTTTTAAATTTATTGTACTGTTCATTAATAGTGAATACACGTTTTAAATCCTTTATTGCTTCTTTTGCTATTTTATTTTAAATGTACAGGGTGAACAACTAAGAACGACTGTAGGCCACATCTCAGAAAATAATCATGGTACAACTTTCAAAAAAATTACCCTTAGGTAAGTGATCCTGAAAAATTGCTGGAAAATATTTTGCAGTCTCTAAAATATCCGCTAGGGGTGGAATGAACACTCGAAAACATAATACTCCAAAAAAACTAACTAACTAAAGGTGTCCTAAAAATACAATTTTCGAAATCTTGATGAGATTTTAAAAAAATTTAATGAAGGAGATCTTTTGCCATTATTCTTCAAATAATGGGTGGGTAAGGTTCAATTTCATGAACAAATGTATAACTTCTTCGTTTTTTAACCGATATTAATGATTTTAGCTGCATTTAAAAGAGTTTTTCTGTTTAATAAGATTGATAACAAAATTAAATAATTTTGTATCCACAATTAGAAGCACCACATTGATGATTGAACTTATGGGGTTTGTAAGGAATCCATCTTAAAAATAAATTTATTCTTCTTTCAAATCGATAAAGATATGCTTCTCCAAACTTCATATTTTTGAAAATAAGCGTTTATTGATGATTGATGATGGAACGAAAGAAAGCAGTGCTTACTTAAAAACTTGTTACATTTTTTTTGTACCATTTTTGATATTTCTGTAAAGAAAATTTATCGATCCACTCTGTATATACAATCGAAATGAAATATGAATTCGCATTTCATGCATGTTTCCGAGAAACAAGTCCATCTTCTTTATTTCGAAAAATTTTACCATTTTAACGGTATTTTTAAGTTTTATAAACGCGTACCTGCCACGAACTCGCTTAAAATATGTTAAATTATAATGGACGTGGTATGATGGCCATTGTTTAAGCTACTGTAATAGAAAACATGCATCATTATGTTCAAATGTTACTACGAAAAAGTAACAGATAGAAATCTGTACGAATAGATGGAAAACATTCCAAAACATAATTATGACAAGCAGTTTATATAGTCGGGGAAGTTAAAGAGACTTTTTATATTTATATCGAAAGCTTTATCAAGTAAAAAGTGAGATAAATTGTGGAATTCATAAATGATGAAGAAATATAATCTATCATGAGACAGAGAAATTAGCTCATTAATAATAACGATAGTGAGTAGGATACTTTTTCTATGACTATTAAAAAATTAGACCTGTCCGGGTATGGTGTACACACTAGATATAAATTGAGTGAGTGAAACGACGAGTACTCAGTGTGTATTTATTATTAAAATTCAGCTAAACGCTTTCGGCCTATAAAATTATAATGTTTGTGAAATTTGAAAAAAAACAGTTGAACTTACGTCATAAAAAACCCCTAAGCTTGATGAATAGGAAACACCCCTCCACCCTTGATTGTCTAAAGAAAAATGACTTAGGGGTTGGATACATTCCCCAGCCAGTCAGTTTTTGGAACAAGCGCAGTAAACCTATATGTGTAAAAAGCTAAGTAACATAAATTAAACATTTAGTCGTATCCATGGAGGAGTTTACATAATGTAGTGACGAAGGTGGAAAAGTACGCTGGCAAGGTGAACCCAACATCTGATGGCCTCCCATATGAATTAGATGTAAATGGTAAAGTGATTGTGACCTGATGACCCGAACTATGTCACATACATAGCCCGGCGTCAAGAACACAATGTGATTATTGAATTTAAGGTAATTGTTACACACCTAGACCCATACTAGGCATGTACAAGAAGAGAAGAATTCATAGGAGTATGTTAAGAGTGAAATGGAAGGATAGAAGATGATAAGAGCTGTAAGATATAGAACACTTGTATATTGATGAACCCAACTATGACCCTTACATAGCTAGGTTACAAAGAAACAATATGGTTAAGAAGTGTTTTTTGATAGTTATGACAAACCTAGATTCATACTAGGCATGTACAGGAGAACAGAAACGGGGTGAGAGTGTAAACAGAAGAAAGGGATGGCGGACATGCTAGAAAATGTAATAAGAAGAGAAGAAGTCAAAGGAGTGTGTCAAGACTAAAAAGGGGCAAGGATATAAGATGGATAAGAGTTATCAGATATAGAACACTGGTATACTGATGACCCAACTATGACGCATACATAGCTAGGTTACAGGGAAACCATGTGTTTATGAAGTTTTTAGGTAGTTATGACAAACCTAGATCCATACTAGGCGTGTACAGAAGAGAAGAAACATCAAAAGAAACCATTAAAAAATTAGACTGGAAGTTAAAATCTTTAATTCTATCTGCCAAGTCCAAGGTGTTCTTAACAGTGTACAATGGTTTATTATTAGAGTTGTAGAAAGGAAGTTATTGAGAAATTTAGATAGAAGCTCCAAAGGAGTGTTGGAAAAGCTAACCACTGGTCTCATTGGAAGGTTCTCTTTATGTATCTTGGGAAGTTCATAAAGTCTAGGTATGTGGGAGTTAGTAGGAGTGAGATGTCTCGTATTGATGCCATGAGTGGAGAAAAATGTCTTATGCTCATTCATGTCTTTTAGATCAGTTGTTGATTTCTTAGTGGGATTATTATTCATGAAATTCTTCCGTTTTATTTATGTAATCATCTCGGTACATTATGATTAAACAATTACTTTTATCAGCTTTTGTAAACATCAAACTATTAGCCTTCATCTTACCAGCAATAACCTTCACCGACCTTTGTTGTTTAAAGAATTTTGACTTCAATTTAGCCTTGTTGTTATGAAATTTAGTGAAGTTTTTTTGTAAAGATAAATAGCAGCCACTCTTTATGTTATTTTTAATATTATCATCTAGATTCAAACTTTCTGATTTTCTTACCTCGTATTATAGGATTCAATGAAAGTATTGTTCCAATGGGAAGAAAACACAAGCAATTCTGCCCAGGAGTAGTTTGGCATGAAGCGATATCGGGACGGTCTAAAGAGGACATTATTAGTGCTTTTTATCCCTTTTTTCTGGATCACAGAGCCATGGAAAATGTTATTTTGTGGTTGGACAACTGTGCAGCCCAAAATAAAAACTGGGCTTTCTTTAGTTTCTGTGTGTATCTGGTAAATTCTTCTGACGTCGCTTTAAAATCTTTATCTCTATAATTTTTTGAACCGCGACATACATTTATGTCGGCGGACTCATTTCACCACCAGGTAGAAAAGTTCCAAAGCAAATGAAAAAGGTGTTTGATTTCGAAGATTTTAAAGATACCGTTCAAAAAACTAACTCGTCCAAAGTGAAATTAATTGAAATGAAAATTAACGATTTTTTCAGCTGGGAAGACAAAAGTTCTCAGTATAAATTAAGCAGAATAAATCCTCGGCCATATTTAAACAATATGATGCAGGTTGATTTTGAAACAGGATATCAGTAATTGTCGTACAAATGCAAATTTAATGAACAAGAGCATATAGCATTGAATTTTTTAGTAGCAAAAAAGCTTCAAAAGAATGGTTTAGAAAAGCCTAAATGCAAGACCGACTATCACGGCCTAAGTCAAAATAGGAATGATACTCTTATAAACCGATTTCGTGGAATTATTCCCAATACGAGAATGCACTGTAAATGAAGGTGAATAAATTATTAATCATAATCAAAATTTCAGTTGACATAATATTGCTGTGTATTTATTGGATATAAGTTAGAGTTTTCATGTAAGTTACAAATACAAATAATGTTTAGTTGTTTTTTAGTTGCGTAAAAAGTTGTTTAAGTTAAACAGTTATAGTTTACTAGTAAGTTACGGCTGAGTTGAGCATTAAATATATCTTTTTGTAAAATCATTTATATGAAAAAATTGAAGTTGTAAAACACATTTTAACCTTTGTTAAGAGGCCTGAGTACTTGTCGACGTCACGAGGAACTGTCAAACACGAGCTGGGAATATCCTCAGATTACTTGATTTGACGGCGAAGTGCTGGCAACGCAGCATTGATTACGCATTGACTCGCTAGATTAAATTCAGCGCGACAATATTGGACTTAAATTTTAAAATCCTAAAAACGGTGTATAAAATAGTATTATTGATATTCTATATTTCTTGAGTCAGTATACTCAAAATATTTAATAAATATATAAATAAATAATTTGGCCTAGTATTGATACATTTTGTTTACGTGGATTTAGATTTTTGAAGGTGTATGGAGGGATTTGATAATGTGATATAAACGTACTATGAAATTTTGAAATATTAAGGGAGTGCATGGGTTTTGTGTAGCATTTGCATGTAAAGAATGTGTGAGAAAATGATTGATTGGAGGTGATTGATTGATTACATGGAATTTTGCCATACATGATTAGTGCATTTAGTTAGTTTTCTAGTAATTTAAGAGCAATTTAAGTAGTTTTGAATGTTTCAGTTTCTTTTATACTGTTTTATAAGTAAATTTCGAGTGTTGCTACGCTCTTTCTTTGTGCCTAATTAACGAGAAGGAAAAAAATATATTATGGAGTTAAAGAAAATATTAATGAAAATGGAAGAATTGAAGAAATATGAGAAATATGAAATAAGAGTTAAACTGATATCTTGTAGCGAAGTGAGCGTGCAATTATGCCGAGCTAACTCAAATGCCGGAGAGTAGGGATGGGTTAAGTTAAAAGGGCGCCACTGTTTAGTTTTCGCTGAGCCAAAACAGAAGCTCTCCTTGCTGTCCTGGAACTCCCTATCAGTTAACGTCTTATATATAAGAAAAATATGAATATTTAAGTAAAAGATATTGGTATTATTATTAAAAAAAAGAGAGAGATTAGTAATAATAAGTTATAAACGTCTATAAGCAGAGGCCTGGTGGTGAACAAATAAAACAAAGTAGTCGAACTATAGTTTGATCTATTTCACAAAAAAATATAATAATGTTTACGAATATACAGATATGTTAGTAGCACAAAGCCTAAATATATAAATAAATAATGGAGGTAAGACACAAAGCAAGAAAATTTTCACCAACTTTCCGGTCGTAGCCGGGTAGTACCAACAGCTGGGAGCTGGTGAAGTAGTAGTATTTTACTCAGATGCTACTTTTACTAATGCCTCGCTCAAAAACCTTGTAGCCCGTGCTTAAAACCCTAAAATACAACCAGTACTGAAGACATTGATAATTTTAAATAAAGTATAACAAATACATGGTTGAGCTACAGGTAAATGAGAAAGTAGGTAAAAGAGACCCTCAAAAATTAAGAGAACAAAAATTACGGATACTCAAAGTATTGTGTGAATGATACAAGATAAATAAATTAAAAACTCGATAGCATATAAAAATTCAGAAGCTAATTAAGTAAAAAAAAAACTTTCTATTGGCTGTTCTACATTTCAGGCAAAAATTCTAAACATATCAACTATAACCAAATACCCAATTGAAATATAATAATTTTGAAAATATCCCACAATAACTTAGTTACATGGAGCTTGTTGACATAGCCAATATATTATTTAAAAAAAATGTTTCAAACAACAGTAATGATTAACGCAAAGAATTAGTAATACATGTAATGTAACTTGAATTAAGCACTATAAAAGGCAAATAATTGAACGTCTTTGTCAAACAAACTCCAAAATTACATATATTGGCCAAATTATGTCACCTGATGGTACACTACAAGATGTAATGAGTAATCCTTTATGGATTTGGCATAATAGATGTAAACACAAATAACAAGACAAAAATATATAAATATGCCGTGAATATATGATAATTGATTCTAAATTGATTTGGATTAAAACGAAATAATAAGTAAAGATACGGTATTTGGAGAAAGACTTAAATGAAATAAAAAAAACTGATAACCAGTAGAATTTCATATTTTTTTAATAAAAATAGAGAAGTAAATAAATTAAAATGGAACTATATTATTTGTTTGATTGCAATTAACATAACTACGTGAAATATAGAACAAAAATCTAATAAAAAAAATTAACAACAATTAACTATTATTCGCCATCTTGACAAGAGCTATCTAATTTAGGTACCTATAAATGGAAGCAGAATAGTGAATAACCTTGGTGTTGATTATGATAATAAAAACTAGCGTGGTCTAATTGAATATATACCTAAAGAAAGAAATCACCTACTATTTTTCACAGTACAATTTAATTTCTTTCCGAAAATAATTACTTAAAAAAACATTTTCGCGAACAATGAGGCGACTTGATCTACAAAAACATAGAAAGTAAATGATATCAAAATAGAAAACTCTGTGTACCAATAGCTAATGAGATTTAGCACATAGTAAAAAAAACGAATTCACTACATTTTCCACAAATAATAAAATATATTGAGTAATGTTGGCCATGAATAAATGAAAAAATAACTGAGTTTCTTTACATTAAAATGAGAAAAATGATAAAGTAATCGCACTCTGACCCCTAATTAACCCAACCACCACGTGTCAAAATTAACCCAGAAATAAATTATACCGAAAATTACTTAAATACAGGATGAAATACAACAAACTAGACTTATAATAAAAAAATATTACGAGTACCAATTAACGGAATAAGTAGAGGAAAATAATATCTTACCCTGGGATGGTTTATAGGGGTTTCAAAGAAATGTGTAGTCGGTGGTCTCAAATCCTGAATCCTGAATTTCAGATAAATCTTCACGTATTTAACCAAAGAACCAGTACATAACTAACCATCCATGAAGATTTCTTTGGAGAAAAGGCCCCAAAATCCACAAGTAAGTGACAAAATACGGGGTATTGAATCTCCAACCAGCCGAACACAATTCTTGAAGTCAAGAGAAATCAAAATTCTCTTCAAATTTCGTTCTCCCAGACCCCGATAAATATAAATCAAATAAAATGGACATTAGATGGCAAAAACTTATCCGCTTGATAAATTTCGAAAGTGTAGAAACGATGAACTCGTTCGTCTACCCATATTTAACACGTGACCACTCACAATAATATAGACATACGAATCGAAAAATAGATAATAAAAACAGCAAAAAATACAAAATACAACCAAGCACAATTCAACGTAAAAATTACATCTGATGTATTGTGAATAAAATAACAAACAAAACCCCCTGCCACCTTCCACCCTCTCACCAATCGTCAGACCAAGTGCAATGCTATTTAGCAGGAAATAGTTACACAGTTGCCAGATGTGATAATCTGAAATAGATGGCAGCACTTAACGATGAAGTAAAAATTATATATGGGATTTGGATTTTAGAGAAATCTAGACATTTTTATGAAAAAATTAAATAGTAAAAAATAAAGCATGTTTTGTTTTTTGTGCAGGAACTTCAAAATTATTTCATATTAATCCATTTTTAAAAATATGTTATTAAGACATACTAGCTAGCTACATATGTTTAAAGTTCCTACACGCAGAATTATAAATTAGTCTATCCACTGAAAGGACTAGAACTAATTTCATGTATTAAAGTCAGGAATCGTAATCCCATATTTTCCAATATGGCGGTGGTATTCAGGCCTCTTAAGTGTAGTTTTTGTATAGAGATGGTCACTTACGATTTATTAAACTAATCGTCATTACTATTTTAGCTGCCGATTGTTAGGCAAATTTGTCGTAACTAACAAAAACATGTTCCATACTCTTAATTTGTAATAAACAAGTTTGTATTTAAATTATACGTCAAAAAATGTGTATATTAAGGTTATTACAATTTCAAGGATATTAGTACTTAGAATGGCAGAAAGACAACAGATTTTTTCTTATTATCTCAAAATATTCAAATATGGAGATACGACTATTATGCTTAACAGGGCAGTAAAGTGGCACTGGAAAGTGAAGGCTTCGATTCAGAAACATTTTTATTCAAAGACGAGGCTGCCACCTTAATCTCATCAATTTCTGCTAACATGGACGAGAATATTTCAACGAATGTGGAAAACGATATTTCTGCTATAAAGAACGATTTTCTGATATGAAGGACGATATTTCAACCATGAAAGAGAAGATTTCAACTAATGTGAATAACTTTATTTCTGCTATGAAGAAGGATATTTCTGCCGATAACTTATCCATGAAAAATGACTACCTCTAAAATCGGATATTGAGGATAAGATGACAGCGATAGACGAGAAAAAAAGAGTTGGAGAGAAATATGGCAGATTTAAGAACACAAGACAACGCCAGCAGAAGAAAAGATGATCGAGATCTGCAAGCCAGAAACACAACCCAAAACAGATGATCAGGAATATGAAGCAGCCACGATGGCTTCGGGATACAGCAAAGGTAGGAACATGCAGAAAGAAGGTGACGATGACAGACTTTACCAGATCGTCAACTGGTTGAAAGGTATGGTAGACAGGAAACCGAAGAAGATCAGGTGCAGTAATTGTGGGAGCTAGAGCATGTACGCAGTTCGTGTAAGCGTCCTACGACTCCTGCAAACCAAGAACCTTTTAAATATAAAGCAGCCACGAAGGTTTCGCGCTAGAACAAAGTTAGGACCATGTAAGAAAAAGGTAACGAAGACAGACTGGACCTGATCGTTAGCTTGGTAAAGAGTAAGGTAGACAAGAAGGGGGGCGAACATCGAGCTGAAGTGAATCACTGGAACGCCGACTCTCTACCTAGACGGTCATGCCCTGTAGACTGTTTCCACTGCAACAAAGGGGAATCTAGGGAAGCTGCAGTTTCCAGAACTTTTCCTCACCTAAAGAAGATTCCAAAAAGGAAAGGCGACCTACCTGGAAAGAAGTTTCAAGATTTTCACCAACACTCAAGGCATATTGGGCTCAGTGGAACTCCCTTGTCCTGGAAGGAGGCTTGTTGAAAAGACTCCTTGAAAACGATTATGGTTCCGAGATGAGAAGACAGCTAGTTATGCCGATAACTAGAGTAGCTGAGGTACTAAAGAAGTCACACGACAGTCCATCGGGAGGTCATCTGGGAGTGAAGAAAACGATGTGAAGAACTGGTGTAAAAAATGTACGACTTGTGCTACGAGTAATGGACCACATCGTAAGAGAAAGGCACCTATGAAACCATATAATGTTGGAAGCCCTTTCGAAAGGATTGCTTTAGACATCGCTGGACTATTCCTGACGTCAGAAAATGGTGTTAAATACATCCTGGTATAATGAATTATTTCACAAAGTGGGTGGAAATTTACGCGATTCCGAATCAAGAGGCTACAGTTGTCGCGGATGTATTGGTGAAAGAATCTATTAGTCGATATGGAATGCCCTAGGAAGTCCACAGCGATCAAGGAAGAAGTTTTGAGAGCCAGGTATTCCAGGAAATTTGTGACAAGCTGAGAATGGAGAAGACTAGGACAACAGCGTTGCATCCCCAGTCAGATGAAATGGTCGAAATAAGACCATTGCAAAATACCAAACCAAAGTAGTTTCCAAACACCAGAGAGATTGGGCCCAGTACCTTTCCCTATTTGCATTGGCTTATCGATCGGCCATAAATGAGTCCACGGGTGAAACACCTCCAAAAATTCTATTTGGACGTGTAAATTCTGTAACAAGGACTCTGGTACTTGTATAGATCATTGTTTCGTGAAAGACATCTCGAATATCTTCAAATACAATTCATTCGTCGTGAAAGCAGATACACTTACCTGATCACTTATCTATTGCTTTACAAAGCACTTCACCTGAAACAAAGAAAAAATTATCAGAAATATCAAAATATAAAAAATAGGGTGTTCTTATCATATTATTTGTAAACAATAATCCTATTTCCAATTCCTTTGTTTTTGAAATGGTATGCACTTTTGATACATTATCTATAAGTGATTTTTAATATGATATATATATATATATATATATATATATATATATATATATAAATATATATTATCATAATATCAAAAATTCAAATATTTTCCAATAAAATTATAGAACGAATTTTGTATAAATGAATAAAATACTGAGATTAAATCAGAAAAGCAATTTGATACGGTTACCATATTTTTCTGTATCTGTATCCTTTTCATAGCAATCAAATCAGCAATTTTGAAAAAATAAATCAACTGTGAGAAAAGAGAAGTTATTAGTCAAATAATAAAAAAGGTCAAAATTTATCATTTCGGCTAACAAATTTCAACATCCTGTAAAAAAAATATAAACGTCAAAATAGGACATAACAGATAAAAAATTTTGGGATTTAAAAATGCAAGTAAAGGGATAAAAGGTATTTATTAGAAAAATAAATAAAACTGTTTATCAATTAGTTAGTAACAATTATATAGTATATGTATGTGTTATAACGGAATTTGTAAGCACGATAGAGGGCGTATTTTTTGACGGATCGAAACCAAACTCGCTACAAAAATCGGTTAGGCCAAAATCTTGGACGAGTTCGTTAATGACCCAAATCGGCCTTGTAAAAACAAAATGGCGGCCTGTCAAAATTGAAAAAAAATCTTTGTTTTTCATTTGACGCAAAAAAGGTACAGAGCTTTTTCATAGACCTAGACACGTTCAACAACTTTTGTATTCAACATTTTTCTCTAAATTGTACATTTAAACATTTATTTGCGAAAATTCACAAATTTACCAGAATTTTTTTTATTTTTTGGTTTTTTTTTGATGCCAAAATAATACTTTGGTTTTTTGTACATCTCAAAACATTCTACTACTTTTGTATCTAATTTTTTATTTTGGGTTTTATGCAAAAATGTTACTGAAATAAGCCTGTCCAATTGGTCCTGTGCCATTGGTATTTTTTTCATTTTCGTATTATGTTGAATTTCATCCCAGTCTATGAGTTATTCCCAAATGACAATCAGATCTATAAATAAGATAGATATCAAAACACCTGCTTAAAACAATTGATGTTGGAAACAAAAGGCAGCGAGACAAGAGAACAACTAAAATCGCGTAAAAACAAATGTTTTGCGGCACCTCAGCCGTTTTTTATACCACTATTTGAATAACATTGCAAAACGCTGCTAATACCATTGTTTCAACTCAGACTATATTCCTTTATTACGAATAAACCTGTTCGCATGTCACAGTCTAAGCGATCTGATGGACGATTTTTCGAATAAATTGGTTTTTATCCGATTTGAGGTGACATTTATTTATGTATTCGGTTTTGTGGCGGAAGATTGACAGAAATCAGGACTGTACGACTGTGACAGTCGTCGTTTATAACTCAAACGAAACAGACACATTCCTTACGACAAAATGGCGGTTAAGATAAACGAAAATATCAAGATATACTTACGTACACTCAAAAAACTGGGCATTATTCATGTTAAATTTTCAAATATTTTGTCGAAAAACATAAGAGCAGACAAGCATTAAAGGCACAATTTCTGTTTAACGGATTAATATTATTTTATATCAAATTTTTCAACCAAACCATTTTTTAAATTTCATATAAAATAATAGGCATGATGACAGTAATTAAAACTCACTATAATTATGTATTAATTAATTGAAACATGAGTCATGGAATACGAAACACGCAAGTAATGAGACGAGAAATAAATAAGAATATTATGTTACCGTAAACAAGATAAGAAATATAGAATTAACATATATTTTAGTATATATAGAAATGTGGGTTCATTATTGAAGTTGTTAATTAAATCAATACATTTTAAATTGTTAAGGTAGACATTTCAAAAGTATCGTAATTTTGATTATATTGTAAAAATAAAGTATTTAAAAATAGTTTTCGGTGTTAAAAAGTTATAATTGGCGCAGTCAGTAAGATTCGTGCGGTCGTGAAATCTTTCAAATAAAGAACTCTCAATTTGGTGTTTCAACATCGAGCGCGATTTCCAAAGGAATTAACTATCGAAGAAAGAAGAACTCGGAGCTCTTCAAATCGCTTGTAAGTGCTAAGATTCCTTTTTACCTTTCCATACCTTTTTTAAAAGAGTAGGAAATATTAACGATAGATATCAACCAGTCTCCTTTCTTAAACCTTTTTACCTAGAAGATAGCTTAGGAATGTTTGTAGTGAATGAATTTCCAGGTAACTCCTTTCAATACCATTGTTAACATTAGTAAATAGAATTCTGTATTTACGCACTGTATATATTAAGACATTTTTATATTATACCTTCATTCGATTTGACAATGCTTCTGTGTTAGTGAAACGCGTCAACAAGTTTAAATTGAACATTATGTAACGATCCGTCTGAAAAGTGAGGTTTTGAATCAGAAAGTGACAAGATATCACTTCTTATTTTGTTAAAAACTCAACAGTTATACTTATTGAAAGTACAGGAGGACTTTATAGAATAGTAATTATCGTGCCTAGTTATATGTTATATGTTTATAATGAAACACTCACCTTTAATACAATACATACACTAAAACATCTTTATGTTTTGACTTATGAAATTTATCAGTTTATTCGGTGTTTGTAAATTTATCCAATCCTTCTGTGGTCCTTATACAATATAATTAGTTAAAGACATATTTCGTTCTCTTATACTGTCGTAATTCATCCTAGTTTGTTGATACAGTTAGTAATTGTTAGTGGTTCAAAATGTTTTGTTTACTATTTGGTGAGAAGTAAAGAATCAATTGATAGCTATTGTTGAGAAATTTTAGATGTTTCTTGCTTATGACGTCATCGTTGATCGGTACACATATCGCTGTCTTCACAATATGGAATTATAAGGGAATTTAGGGGATATAATTTATATTTATTTTGGATTTGACTTTTATGGACTACACGGATTTGACGATTTTACGGTTCATTCGAATGATTAGTTCGAATTTACCAAAGTGATACCGGGGGTCGTACTAAAAATAGACTGCCAAGTTGGTAGTGCTGGGGACAGTTCCTTGATAACTTGACTTCCGGATGGGATTTTTCCTTGGGTTGAAGACGACAAGTTAGACGTGGTCACAGGTACAGACAGAAAAATGGGCGATCCAGAGGATATCTTGGACATCCCGAGTAGGGGATTAAATTTTCTGTGCTGTGAAGCTCTGGGTTGTGGTAGCAGATGCTAGTGAGCCGATATTTAGAGGCCGATGGTATTTGGTAGGATTTTATTTCCTTTTTTTACTCCCAGCAGCATCCTACATTGGAGGGATTAAATATAAGACACGCGTCTACACGTTTTATCCCATTCGAGGATATTAATTTCCTCTTACGATTCCTTGATGTTAACCTTTCGGAAAGAAGGTATGTACCTTTCTGTAAATACGTTTGTTTAAAAAAAAATACTATCCGCACTACAGAGTTCTAGTCACGAGGTTACAAAATGATGTACTTACTACTACTATAGGTTTAATTTCTGTTATTTGATTTAAATCGACGATTTAATGTAGTTTTGAGAACTTTCAATCTCATTGCTTAAATTTAAGTTGTTAGTTACACAGATACTTGTAAGAGAATCATGTAAATACATTGCTGAAGTCTACTACAATAAAAAAAAATGGATTTTCATTTTATTTCTATGTAAATAGTAATTGAGGAATTTATGTATTGTAGGGTTTTGGTTGTGGGCAAGTAAGCCTGAGAAAAATGAGGTTGCCGTATGGGATGGATGCTCAAGATCGTGGATTATACCTTCACCAGTTCGGGGAATCATGATGTCATCTGAGATGAACTCTTAGTAGTTATATTAACTTTTTTTTTAAAACTTACCGACTTTATGAATTTATACAGGTATTTATGTATTATTATTTAATTTTGCCAGTGCGATTGTAAAGGGTAGAAATTATTCTTATATAATTTTCGTTTCCTAAGCGCGTCGCTTACCTTGGTACCAAAGTCACCGAAATTGTGCGTACACAGTCACACTTCACTATATTTATTTTTCATTTCTAGCCTAACATTTAACCATTTCATTTCTTCATGTTAATTTGGGGGGGGGTGTAACGGATATTAATTTAAAAGTTTTACATAATGCGAACCTAGTAATAATCTGTCAAATACTTTAGTCTAACATTGTTATGTTGAATCGTGAGTTATACTGTTTGAACATTGTTCTCGAAATGAACTTGGTAAGTTTGAAGGTTGATCTTGTTATTGTTTTTCTCTTGCTGGGTTAGGGGAAATTGGAAGCAGATTTAGGCCAGGCGTAGAAACCTAGCTGGCGCCCTAGACCATCTTTTATTTTGTGGAATTCCGGGAAGAGTTTGTTTTACCCACCACCGTCTCCATATGAGTTTAACCGAAGGCCGTAAAGGTTGAAGACCCGGGACAACCGAAGAACCTATCATTTCCAGTTTTGAAGTAGAAGTGGATAACGCGAAACTATAGGTTACAATTAGTTCAAATAAATGAAGATTTAAACAAATTATATTGTTTTATTTCATCGTTAAATATTATGTTACTGTAAACAAAATAATAAATGCAGAGTTAGCATATATTTTAGTATTATATATAGTATAGTATTATATATGTATATAGAAATATCGGTTCATTATTAAAATTGTTAATTAAATCATTAAATTATGAAGATAGTAGTCAGTAGATATTTCAAAAGTATTGTCATTTTGATTATATTGTAAAAATTAATTTTTAAAAAATAGTTTTCGGTGTTAAAAAGCTATAATTTGCAACTTTTATTTTCAGAACTCGATATATTCGTTTTACATTTGGTCAAACTGACTATAATTTAACAGTTTTTCATCCTCAAACACTCAAATTATGCTACACTTCAATATCCAAATTCAAAGCTCCGTTTCTGCTTCCAACTAATTTCGTTTTTAGAATCTATGATAGTTATAAAATGTGCAGTATATACTTTTTCGTAATTAAGATGAAAGCTGTTTCTGCGTCATCTGCATCATGTTGTACAAATAACTTCGGTCTTTTTTCAAAGATAATAAAAGAAAAGTAGCTTAACGTGCTTCTATAATTGAATCATTTTGTATGTAGTCCACAAAGAAGAAGAACCAGATTACAGAATACCATACAGAGGCGTAACAAAATAAAATTTATATATTCTTCCATTTACTTAAACATGTAAAACTTAAAGAACCGGAAGAATTACAAACAGTAGCGAACTCCCTCATATACAGCAAGCAGCACAAAAGTCTACCCCACAAATGACATCAAAAAAGAAAAAATTTATATACCGCTAGAAATTGAAAGATTAGTGGCTGAAAAGAAAAGAGCTGGAAGAAAACGGTAAACGCGAGGTAACAAACATAAATATTGTAACGAACCAACAGTGTTAAAGTTAGTTAGATATTCTTCTTGATTCCGACAGGGATGGATCTCTATTAGCTGCTCTACTTCGCCGGTAATACCTCTTCCGTGGCTGCTGCCTAGTGAACCACGGCTGTACTGGTTCTAGAGTACCTAATTGCTCACCTTTCTGAAGAGATACTGGCGGATTGTTTATGTTTATTAAGCGCATTGGTACTTCTTGGGTTGATAGAACAAGAGCTTTGCCGATAAGCATTCCTTTTACCAGAATTGGGTCGTTAATCTTAGGTTGTATCATTGCTGGTGTACCGTTTTGTTCTAGACGATCTAGTTGACCAGCTGCAACGCATTCACAATTCGCTGGGAGTTCGACGTCGATTGCCAGCTTTATTGGAACAATGACTTCATCTTTTCGATGCAAGAGCAATTCTTCAGTTCCAATATTGAGGGTTTATCGTCGAAGGTCCAAGCGAAACTCGCAGTAATTTATGTCCATACCCAAGCTGACGTCTTTATCGTTATCAGCCACCAATACCGAATGTGTTAGAGTAGTGGTACTAAACAGCAATATCGCTTTTATTTCCCCGTGGACTATGGCCACTTCTCTAGTAGCAGTTCGTAATTTCCAATTGGAAGGCGATATCCTTCTGTGGTTGGCGACGGTTGGTCCTATGATGGTTTTCATGGCCTCGATATGTATTATCACAACAAAATTCTTTTTGACGATTTGGCTGTCAATGTATAAGATGCCCGTTTGCTGTTTGATCGTAGCCAATTTTACAATGGGAGGATCTTTTATATGATCTAGGGTCGATGTCGCTCTCCAGGAGTCGACCTGTTTTAATTTTGCTGCTGTTGAGGATTTTCTGTTATGCGGCCAATTCCACCGCAACCCCAGCATCTCTTATTTGAAGCTACCACCATCATGATTTCCTCCACCACCTGTTTAAGATCACTACGATCACTAGTCGCTAGTGGCACTGAATCAGGGCTGGTTATTCCCCGTACAAGAGCAGGGCCTAAAATAGATTTCGTTGCAAATTCCAATGCAATGGAAAATGCATCCACCAGGAGCTTTGGACCCGCCAGTAGCACCATCGTTAAATCTCTGTATTTCGAAGACCATCGACGAAACCTTCAACTGCCAGATTTACTTCTGTTGCAGATGAATAGGCACATATTACTATTATTGCGATATCCATCAAAACTGTTGTATCGACTCGGGTCTTCAGTTGCGATTTGTAGACCGGCTCCAGATGGGCAAGACAATAACGCATCTCAAGTCGTCTCACTAAGGTCTCAAAGTACTTAACATCGCCCTTCTAAAGAGACTACAATACATCCAAAGCCTCTCCATGGTGAATGATATGGCTTTTTCTCGAAAAGTACATTCGTTGGCCTCAGCCACAGCATTGATTTGCTTCAAATAATTTGACCAAGAGGTTTTTCCATGTAAAGTTGTTGGCTTGATAGCAGGTCTGAGGTCTACTAAATTTCTGACGTCCCCTTCACCATGGCGAGCTCTTGGTCCTTGTTGACTTCTTAATTCAGCATTCAACCCATTCATTTGCTGGGTTAGGTCACTGATCTGCCGAGTAAATTCTTCCCTCACTCGATCAGCATCCTTTCAGCCGTTTGGTTGGGTATTTGATCACACAGTTCATCACAACAGTTGGATAGTTGCTGACGTAACTCGTTGTTCTGATTACTAATTTGTTGTTGAATACTGGTTAACTCGTCGTGTGTCGATATTTGATGGCATAATTTGTGCAATGGATCTTCGAATTCTTTTGACTCGGGGTCGATATCTTCTCAGAAATACTCCGGTAATCTTCTTAGCAGAACCGTCTTGATACCTTCGATTTCCAATTCTCGCTCTTCTAGTTCCCTTCAGAGTTAAGAAACCAACAGTTTCCAGGAATCCTTGTTTCTTCTATACCTGACACTAATTGTAACACGATTGTGGATTTCTTCAAATGGTTTACTCATAAACAAGGGAAACAATTCTCCCAAAAAACGGTTACTTCTCGCTAAATCTCTGTGTTCTTTGCTGTCATATATAGCGACTTTGCTTTGTGCTGTACATGTGGAGCTATTTACGCGATTGAATAGTCGAAAGAACTGACCACTCATTTAATTGAGCTATTTCTTGAGCAACGAGTATTATGGGATCCTACATTTGCTATGATTGTTCCCTCAACGTTAGATGCTATTTTACATACCACCTCCTACCTGCAAAAATTATGCGCACTATTTTGTTTTGTCTTTTGTTACATAGTCTGGATGCTTCTGTTATGTTATAACAAGTTATACAACAATTGTTACATAGTCTAGACCGGACTTAAATCTTTATTCTAAAGTTTAGCTCACTTCTTTCCAGGATAACGACCAGTATATTGGCTATACCTTGACGAATTTTATTCTTAAAGTCGATTTGAAGAATGGAAGTGAGCCTCATCACATCAGGCATTGCAATAACCGCTTCACAGGAATTTTCTCGAGCAACAAAATCAAGGGGATTAAACTCCTGTACCATGATACAATAAAATAGAAGATATGATTACACGCATGCTGGCTCTGACGTCACGCCGAGAGTGAACGCCTTGAATTAGTTTGCAGTTACATTATTGGATATATTTATGTCGGTTAATTTTACATTTTTATTGTTGAAGATTAGCAAAAATTAGTCAAAATGAAACGTGAAAGGCTTTGCACACGATGTCAGCTTTTTTACCTTTCCAAAAGACAAAAAAATGATACGGGAGTGGATCCGTTTGTCTAAACGCGAAGATAAATTTAATACCATAGAATATTAGACCATATAATTATGCTGAAATTGAAAAAAAAAGTCACTAGCTCCTCTTAGTAATCGTAGAGATATGTTGTGGGTTATATTTATATTTAAACTCCTAAATGGGCAGGTTGATTGTGCGGATCTTTTGAGTCATATGGGGATTAGCATTCCTTGTCAGGGTCTTCGCCATCAAGTTACCATTCATGTGCCCTTTCATAGAACAACATATGGTGCTATCAGTCCTATGAATAGATATCTGTGCTTTTTGAATAGCTTTAATTTTGATAATTTCAATACGTCTTTGGGTCAGTTCAAATATTGCTTAGGGCTGTGATTTGTTGAGTTATGTTGTGTTCTCAATTTTTTTTTTATATAAGTATTGTTTATTACCTGTAGCTACATGTAAGGTGTTATGTATTTCAAATTAATTGGTTATGCTGTATCAGTCTTTATACCTGTCCTTATTGTATTATTTATTGTTGTATTGTAACAGTTAGAGGGGTTTTCCCGTAATAAATAAATAAATAAATGAAATTAACTGTCTCGACCCTTACTTCGTGGAATATGCTCATATTAGTGTTTTTAAATGAAACTCACGGTCTCTAGTTAATTCCACAATATAATAAAAGTTATTGAAAATTCTAAAAAATTGACAATTGTTTCGATAAATCAATATCATCGTCAGAATGACAGAAGTAACATTTCATTTTATGCCTACCTGATGTTTAGTAGTTATTTTTGGCTAGACCAAGAAGTAACCTAACTTGTGATTGGCTTAATATATGTTTATAGAAAAAAGAAGAAGATGTGATATTACAAATATTGAAGCTTAGATACTATTAGCCCTATGGTGATATCCTGGATATCATTATAATTGTGCAATGATATAGAAAACCAGGAAAACTATATCTGCTGATCTTTACAATTATCACTTAAGAAGACAGTTTATTAGTGGAGAACTCCCTAGATTTAACTGTTCATTGACAACTTCATATTGTGGGTTTCTTAAATGTCTTCTAATTTCCAGTTCTTCAAGGAAATCCAGTTCTTGTTTCTTTTCACAAATATGCAGCACTTCTAGTTCTGTATTAGGTGTCAATGAATGATTGGTGTCAAGTAGATGTTTTGCGTAGTAAGATTTATCTGGTTGTTTTAATCTGTATGCTCGTAAGTGCTCACTGTATCGTATTTCAAAATTCCTAAGGTCTGACCCAAATAGACAGCATTACATTCTGGACATTTGAGTTTATATATACCTGACTTCTTTAATAGTGGTATTTTTGTTTTTACATTTAACAATTTTGTACTAACGTTACTTTCTGTTTTAAAAGAAATTGTTGTATTCGTTGCTGAAGATATTATCTTTGAAATATTATTAGAAATATTTCCTGCATATGTGATGGTTTTATAAGTTTTAATTTCATCACCTTGTTTAGGATATATTAGTTGTAACGCTACTATTCTTATTTTTTACTAATTAGCTTATTTATCATATCTAATGGATAACCGTTAGATGTTGCTATTTGTCTAATTGTATTAATCTCTCTATCAAAATTACATTTGTTCATAGGAAGTAAGAAAGCTCTATGTATCATTGAATTATATGCTGCTAGTCTGTGTGACATAGGGTGGTTAGAATTGAATGGAATTGTCTGTGTTGGTTTTCGGTAAATTGAATAATCACCTATTTTAGCAAACATTTTTATGGACAATTTAGAAAGAATGATCTTTGAAAGTAATATTTCGAAAAATATTTTATTTTGGTATAGATATGTAGATGACATATTAGCTTGTTTTATGGGTAGTGAACGACAATTAGATGTATTTTTCAACCACATCAATAATTTACACCCGAAAATTAAATTTACATTAGAAATTGAAGAAAATAGCTCAATCAATTTTCTTGATTTAAAAATTCAAAGAGTTGATAATGTACTTGATTATTCAATTTACCGAAAACCAACACAGACTGATGTGATAATTCCATTCAATTCTAGCCACCCTATGTCACACAGACTAGCAGCATATAATTCAATGATACATAGAGCTCTTTCAGTTCCTATGAACAAATGTAATTTTGATAGAAAGATTAAAACAATTATACAAATAGCAACATCTAACGGTTATCCATTAGATATGATAAATAAGCTAATTAGTAAAAAATAAGAAAGAGTAGCGTTACAACTAATATATCCTAAACAAGGTGATGAAATTAAAACTTATAAAACCATCACATATGCAGGAAATATTTCTAATAATATTTCAAAGATAATATCTTCAGCAACGAATACAACAATTTCTTTTAAAACAGAAAGTAACGTTAGTACAAAATTGTTAAATGTAAAAACAAAAATACCACTATTAAAGAAGTCAGGTATATATAAACTCAAATGTCCAGAATGTAATGCTGTCTATTTGGGTCAGACCTTAGGAATTTTGAAATACGATACAGTGAGCACTTACGAGCATACAGATTAAAACAACCAGATAAATCCCACTACGCAAAACATCTACTTGACACCAATCATTCATTGACACCTAACACAGAACTAGAAGTGCTGCATATTTGTGAAAAGAAACTAGAACTGGATTTCCTTGAAGAACTGGAAATTAGAAGACATTTAAGAAACCCACACTATGAAGTTGTCAATGAACAGTTAAATCTAGGGAGTTATCCACTAATAAACTGTCTTCATAAGTGATAATTGTAA
Organism: Galeruca laticollis; assembly: GCA_963921935.1. Lineage (NCBI taxonomy): Eukaryota > Metazoa > Arthropoda > Insecta > Coleoptera > Chrysomelidae > Galeruca > Galeruca laticollis. The sequence continues at coordinate 315,183,516 of OY998175.1, read as the reverse complement.
AGATCAGCAGATATAGTTTTCCTGGTTTTCTATATCATTGCACAGTTATACTGATCGTAATTGGAAAAATGATATCCAGGATAGGGCTAATAATATCTAAGCCTCAATATTTGTAATATCACATCTTCTTTTTTCTATAAACATATATTAAGCCAATCACAAGTTAGGTTACTTCTAGGTCTAGCCAAAAATAACTACTAAACATCAGGTAGGCATAAAATGAAATGTAACTTCTGTCATTCTGACGATGATATTGATTTATCGAAACAATTGTCAATTTTTTAGAATTTTCAATAACTTTTATTATATTGTGGATTTAACTAAAACCGTGAGTTTCATTTAAAAACACTAAATAAATAAATCTTTTCTTAAATCCAAGTTGACAAATAATATTTTTAAATCTTAATTTGATATTTTGTTATTGCCAATAACAATTTCATTATTATTATTATTTTGAAGAATGCTCCACAGTACCTGAGTTGTACTTTATTGTTCTTCTGTACTATACTTATTTTGGAATAAACAACCGATTGAGTATTAAAATTTGCTAACTGTTTTATTCCTTATAATTATTTACAAATTTAAATGTTTATAAAACCATGTCAAAAAATTCAAAAAGTATAATAATATGTTTTTTTTGTATCAGTACAGTAATTATTTACTTTACGAAGTGAGCAAACATATTTCAGCCAGATCCTAGAATTATTGTTTTGCTCTGGTAGACTCTCCGATTCCATATAACACTTTTACATGATTCTCTTTGCCTTTATAATACTAATAATATCTCATTCAACCTGAACCATCCTTATTTTCCTTCAAAATGCATTAGCAACGCAAGTTCTATGACATAAAATGCATTAGCCCACGCTCACGGTTTTAAATTGTACTCTCTGCGTGACGTCATGCGCGCGGCGAACGATATTTCGAACGGCTTGAGATCATATCTTCTATTTTGTTGTATCATACTCCTGTACTACAGAGAATTTGAGACATAAAAAATTCTCTCTGTTTTCTTGATTTAGTAGTTCTTCAAAAATTGTCTTTTAGTTATCTCTAGAATCAAGCTGAAAATGTTGTGTTGTGTGACTCAATTGGGCGAAAATTTTTTATGTAAAATTATAGAATTTTCTATCGTTGCAGTCCAATGAACATTTACAGTGGACGCTTATGACCGTCTTCTCTCTCTTTTGTTGTAATGCGACGTGATTCATTTGTTTCTCGAACTCGTGTACTTTCGTGAGAAAACCTCTGTTTCTGTCTGTGTAGTAATGAGGATTGTTATAAAAGCACGTGTTCCGAGTTACCGGTGCTCGTTTCGAGTATTCCTATTAAAATTTTACTGAATCAATCATCTAACCATTATTTGATTCAGAATAAACATGAACAAAGTATATTTTTACGTTTATTAACTTCTCTTAATTAATGACCTTCTGTTCCTTTCACCTTTTATTACATTCTCTCTGTTTTGTGCAAATATTTATTTAATACTATAACTTTTTCTTTAATCATCTTTTCAATGTGTCCTTTACGTGGTTTTTTATTTGTTCACATTCTTCCCAGAACTTTGTTTTGCTTTTTATAATTTCTTTATTTCCCACAGTTCTTCATATATTCGTTTCCAAACAACTTCTAGTTGATTTTAGGTAGTATCTTTTATACACAGGTGACTAGACGAAAGTGATGAGAAGCATATAAGAGCTTTGAAAAGTGTTATCACGAATTGACCAAGTTCCATCTTCCTACAAGCGATAGATAAATGTGTTGAAGGTTTTACATTATAGTTATATTTTTTATATACTCTAAGCTCTACTTAGATAGGTGGATTATAAAATAATATAAAAAAATGTCAGATTGATATATAATTGATTGATGTCAAAAACGATTTTTTTGATAAAAGCATTTTTCTAAAAGTTACTACAGTTTTTCCTTAGTGAAGTTAATAAATATAAAATAAACAGTCAGGTTCACGGTTAATAACTTTAACAGGTTATGGGCCTAGAAATGCGCAACTGTTAGAAATAATTTATTTGATTCTTTTTGTTCCTGTTGTAAAGAGCATTCTTGAAGGACAAAATGGAAACGATGAAAGTTCAAATAGGCTTCCTGAACGGTAAAGTAAATTGGAATACATGGAAATATAAGTTGTGTGTTCTACTACGAGTAATACCAGGTACAACTGATATTATAGAAGGTAAATTGCTCAGACAAGTTCCTGTATCTTCTACAGCATCTACAGAAGAACGAATGGAGTATGATAAGAAGGTGAGTATTTTACTAAAGCAGATACTGAAGCATTACTGGTACTCACAACTAATATGACTGAAGAAACTCTTCAAAAAGCGATGAGATTTACTACAGCAAGAAATGTTTGGTTAGAACTTCACAGATCGTTTGATGGGAAAACTCAAGATAAAACTTATGAGTTTTTCAGTTATAAACGACAAGCAGGTGATGACATTGCAACACATACTTCAAAGCTGAAAAACCTTTGGCAAGAATTTCAACAAGAAATCACTAAAGACAAGTTAGTTCTTATGAATAATTGTTCTTGTGATTTACCTGAAGTACTGTTAATATGTAAGATACTTGATACACTGCCAGAAGAATATTTTCCCTTCAACTCTAGCTGGATCCTGATGTCGAAATCAGATAGAACAGTAGACAATCTTACCAAACAGCTATGAGAATAGAAATGAAGATACTTTAAATACAGAAAAAAAATCAGACAGACGTAATTTCGAGAAGAAGAAATATAGAGTATGTCACTATTGCAAGAAAGTGGGTCATAAAGTCCGTCAATGTGTCAAGTGGAAAGCCGATGGAAGACCTCCAAAGCATACAGTTAACAATAATAGTAATGAATCTGAAGAGAGAAATGCAAATGTAACACAATTAGCCCTTAATGAAGAAATTTTAAATGTAGACTGTGATCAAAACAGTTGGTTTGTATATAATGGATCAACTAATCATATCTGCAATAGAAACGATCTTTTCCAGATAAAACATACACAGTAAAAACCGCAAATGGAGTATCCATTGAAGCTATTGGCAAAGGTTCAATAATAATAGAAGCTTTTGTATATAGTTAAAAGTATTTTATTGAATTAGCTAATGTGTGGTATGTTCCTGGTATAAGGAAATTTTTTTTTTCTGTATTGGCTGCACAAGACAAAAATCCACATAGTGTATTTCATTCGAGAATAGAAGAATGGAATTGATGGAGAAATCAAGTTAATAGGCCATAGACATCGATACGGAAGTTTGTACAAACTAGCTATTCAAAATGTTATCCCTGAAAAAACCATGTTGGATGTGAATATGGTTTCGGATAGTAGTTTGTTGCACCTATACCATGAAAGGTTTGGACATCAAAATGAAAAACACGTGAAATCTCTCATTGGAAAAGTTTTGGATATAAAAGTTCCATTAGATAGTGAAATATGCGAAGGCTGTATTCACGGAAATCACAGAGATTGAAATTTGGAACTAGAGAACGTGCCAAAGCACCTTGAGAGCTCATTCACTCGAATGTATGTGAACCTTTCAAAACCTCAAGCACAGGAAATCGCTATTTTGTACTTTCCAAGGATGATTTTAGTAAATTCAGATATGTTTATTTTATGAAATCAAAAACTGTAGTTGCAAAAAAACTAAAAATCCTGTTGAATGAATTGAAAATAGCAAGACACGTTATGAAAGAGGTACTTTCAAATAATTGAGGTGAATTTACCAGCAGTATTTTTCGACAAATTTCACAAAAGAATGGAATTAAGCATAGATTAGAAAGAGATAATCGAACTATTGTTGAAGCTGCAAGATCAATCATGTATGCAAGAAACAATTTACCGCAAATTTTATGGGCTGAGATGATTAATACTGCTGCATATATTTTGAATAGAACAGGTATATCTGGTGTAAATGAAAAATCTCACTATGAAGTTTGGACAGAGAAAATACCTAACATCAAGCATTTGAGAGTTATAGGGTGTACCTGCTACGTACATATTCCCAAACAATGTCGAAAGAAAATGGACAGAAAAGCGGTGAAAGGAGTTTTAATTGGTTACGATAATGATGATGGATATCGTGTATGGTGTAAAGAAAAACAACAACTCATAAGATCCAGAGATATTATCTTCGAGGAACAACCTTTAACTAGATGGACTGAATTTTCACCCGTTGAAGATAATAAAAGTACTGAAACTGAAGATGAAAGAAGTTTAGATAGCTCTAAAGATGATATTCTACCAGAAAATCAAGAAATAAACGGAGAAGATTTAGAAAATAGATTTGAAGAAGAGCCAAAATTAGTAGAAAATATATTAAAAAAACAGAGAAATAAAATTACCTAAGAATTTTGAAGATTTTGTAATGGAAGTATTTACGACACTTGTAGAACTAAAAGAACCACAGATTTACCAAGAAGCTATTGATAGTAATTATAAAGATATGTGGCTGAAAGCCATGAATAAAGAAATAGCATCTTTGAAAGAAAATGAAACATGGATTCTACAAGATTTACCACCCAGGAAGAAAGCAATTTCGTGTAAATGGGTTTACAAAATTAAAACTAATCCGGATGGCTCTATAGATAAATTCAAAGCTAGATTGGTAGTCAAGGGATTTTCACAAATATATGGAGAAACTTTTAGTCCTGTTGTTAAATCTGGAACAATAAGAGCTTTGTTGAGTATAGCTGCTAGTGAGAAAATGAATTTAAGCCAATTTGATGTCTTTACTGCATTTCTTTATGGATATCTGGAGGAAGAAGTATTTTTGAAACAACCGGAGGGGTATCAAGATGGTACTAGTAAAGTTTACTGTCTCAAACGTAGCTTGTATGGACTTAAGCAAGCTCCAAGATGCTGGAATAAAAGATTCGTAGATTTTCTTATAATCCAAAATTTTAAGGCAAGGGATGCAGATCCATGCTTGTTTATCAAGAAACAAGAACATGGTGATTCTATTGGCACTTTATGTTGACGACGGCCTTTAAGCCACGAGTAACGAAATTCTGGAAAATGAATTTATGAATAATTTGGAAAAAGAGTTTAAAATTACTGCAAAACCAGCTACCTATTTTTAGGGCTTGGAAATTGACACTAGTAATCTCGGTTCTGTAACAGTGAGTCAGGCAGCTTATACAAGAAGAATCTTGGAACATTTTGAATGCAAAATTGTAAGGCTGTGACTACACCAATTATTAAAAGTGACCAATCAGGGAAAAAACTGGAAAAGTAGAAGAAAGTTTCCTTTATAGGCAAGCAGTTGGAGCTCTAATGTATTTTATGGTAGGAACAAGACCAGATATTGCATATGCAGTAGGAGTTGCCTTAAGAACAATAGAAAATCCATCTCATGATGATTGGATTCGTGTGAAACGTACGTATTTTTAAATATCACAAAAATACTATCGTTATTTGTAAATATGCTGGCGGTGCAATCTCCTGGCTTAGTCAAAGACAGTCATCAGTAGCACTCTCAACAACAAAAGCAGAAATAGTTGTTGCAAGTGAAGGAGCCAGAGAACTGATATGGTTAAAAAGACTTTATCAGGAAATTATAGGTTTAAAAAATGTCCAGAATATCACCGAAGAACGAAACATATTGAAATCAGGCATTTCTTTGTAAGAGAATTGGTAACTGAAGGATGTATTGATATAGAACACCAATTCGCAGATATATTGACGAAGTCATTATTGAAGCCAAGAATGGATTATATTTTGAAAAATATTGGACTATTGAATATCAAAAGTACTTAATGAGGGAATGTGTTTAAGCTTTTACATTATAGTTATTTTTTTGATATACTCTAAGCTCTATTTAGATAGGTGGATTATAAATAATATAATGATATATAATTGATTGATGTCAAAAACGGTTTTTTGATAAAAGCATTTTTCTAAAAGTTACTACAGTTCTTCCTTAATAAATTAAAATAATCAGTCAGGTTCATGGTTAATAACTTTAACCTTCATAGGACTGGCCGGGGTCCGTTTGTACCCCATGACGTATGTTTTTGCTGTATCTTTGCAAACGCAAATTTTTAAACATTGATCTTTCATCTAGCTGCAGTTTATGAATTATTTTGATAAAATATGATATATTTAGTAGTTTTTATTGGCTGGTATAAAGACAAAATAGTTTTATATTCCAGACCCCGGTCAGCCTTTTACGTCCGATAAAATAATCCCGGTAACTGTTAGTAAAATCGGGGAATCTCATACATTTAACATTTGTTTACTTACAGGGAATTTACCCATATAATTGTAACATGTAAATTACTAGTTCAAATGGGGGATTCCCCGCACTGCGATATAATTTTTAGACTTGAATATTCGGGTTAGTCTCTTGTGCTATTGCGAGTAGGGTACATCGTTTTGAAAATGAGTCAGTTTTTATTTAGAAACAATCGCAAGGGGCTTACTGACGATGAGATGTTACGTATACTTGAAAGTGATGATCCAGAATTTGATAGTGTTATCAATGAGGAAACATCGAGTGACTTAGAAGATGAAGACATTGTCACAGAAGTAGAGGAAGAAAATGATGTAATAGTTGTTGCTCAAAGTATAGAGAAAACGAACCCAGATGAACCAACAGTTAGTAACAGCCAGGGCATTCCATTATATAAATCTAAAGATGGAACTGAGTGGTCAAAAATTCCAGGAAACACAAAAGTTAGACGTTCAAAAGCTAATATTCGGAGACATGCTCTAGGCCTTACAAATTACAGTTCTGATATCTCAAGTATAAAAGACGCTTTTCTTCTTTTCCTATCTCCGGATATTCTGAACATAATAGTAACCGAAACAAACAGAAAGGCACAAACATATTATGATAAATGGAATATATAAAATCCGAATAAAATTAAAGTTTTTGTACCTGTTGATTCTACAGAGATTTAAGCTTATATTGGACTGTTGCTTATTCTTGGCGCACTTCACGGATCGAAAGAGGCTATCGATATGCTCTGGTGTCAAGATATTTCTTACTGTCATCCTATAATTCCTGCTGTAATGTCAAAAGACAGTTCCAAACAAATTACTTCATTTTTACGCTTTGATAATTTTCAAACAAGACAAGACCGAAAATTAGTAGATAAGCTAGCTCCGATAAGAGATATATTCGATATTTTCACTTCTAATTGTAAAAAATCACTTAATCCTGGCGACCATCTATGTGTAGATGAGCAGCTTGTACCATTTAGGGGTAAGGCACCATTCCGAGTCTATATGAAGAGTAAACCTGATAAGTATGGAATGAAAATATGGGCTCTTGTAGACTGCACCACTTCTTATATTGCAAACATGCAAGTTTATTTGGGTAAGTTATTTGAAAAGCAATATAGGCAAACTTTATATTCCTATGTATCTATTAATTTTTAGGAAAACAAGGTAACGAAGCGGAAAAGGGTCAAGGTCAAAGGGTTCTCCTAGATTTGACAGACCATTTGGAAGGCGGATTTGGAATAACGACCGATAACTTTTTTACAAGTTTAGAACTTGCTGACAAGTTGTGGAGAAAAATATTACTTTATGTGGAACCCCCCGGAAAAATAAAACATTTATTCCCAGGGAACTTCTACCGGCATCGTACAAGAAAGAGTTTTCAAGTATGTTTCCTTTTAGAAATCAAAGAACGCTAGTATCCTATGTTCCAAAACAAAAACATGCTGTCATCTTATTTTCAAGTGAGCATACTGATAGTAAAGTAGCTGAAGAAGAACAGCACTATAAACCAGAAATTATTCTTCATTACAACAAAACAAAAGGTGTTGTCGACACATCAGATAAGTTGGCCAAAGAATATACAGTGCAGAGAAAGTCAAACCGCTGGCCAATGGCAATATTTTCGCATCTTATAGATATCGCAGGAATAAATGCTTATAAATTGTGGTTACTGCAAAACCCGGATTGGCGAAAAAACAATTTGGATAAACGTAAAATGTATATTTTGGGACTAGGAAAAAAACTCATAAAGAAAAACGTTTTCCGGCAATATAATAATAAATACATTCAGACGAATAGAAAACGGCATATGACAGACGTTTTTCCCAAACTACTGGATGCAACAGAACATAGAGTTGAACAACAAAACATTACGAGGGGGCGCTGCCATATGTGTCAAAGAGGAAAAGACAGAAAATCCAGAAAAATATGTATTAGGTGTAATAATTTTGTGTGCTTAGAACATTCAAAATCGGAGATAGTTTGTAAAAAATGTTAAAATGATATGTAGCTAGTAGTATTAGTGATTAGGGTATTTTGTATTTTTTCGTGATGGTTTTTGACTAATAAACGTTTAATAGTAAAACTTTAATAAAACTTCTTTTCTATATATTTAATTTAAAGAAAAATACAGCATTTCCGCAATTTTACGCATGGGGTCTTCTCGGACCCCAGTTAGTCCTTTTCGTAAAATTTTGATGTCCGTCCCATGAAGGTTAACAAAATGTGAGCAAACAAATTCAGCAGTCTGAGGAAGAATACGATTGTTAGATCACTTTCAAATGTAAGAAAGTAGAAGATATTTTAAAAAGAAAAAAATACAAGAACAATTTCATAAGCCTGATTTTACAGGAATTAGAAAATAACCTCTGGAGGTTCGTTTCATTTTGACACCTACATCACTTTCGTAGTTCTAATCTGATCTTTCTCTTCCTTACCGATATATTTTAATATGTACCGTATCTCCTGTTTGCTTATACAGTGCTCAAAAAAACTAAAAGAACACTTTTGGGTAATCCTGGCTTGCTGTTATTAACAAAGAAAAATTATATTTTCATAATTGATTTGCATTTTATTTTTGTGATTTGTTAGAGAATAAACGTGATTACGCTCATTTATTCCAGATAAGTTTGATATTCCACAGCAAGTACAAAAAATAAAATGATTATTAAAATATTCACATTTAGGTTTTATACCGCGGAATGCTTCGAGAGCTTCACCGGGCAACGACATGACAGTTTGTAGTTGTTGAATTCATTATCTGTCGATGTGAGATATTAGCGAGATAGAAGTCACCCGTGCTATAGCTTTGATTGAAAATGGTGTAAAAATTCGACAAGTAGAAATTTTAATCGCAGTCCGCCAATCCTCAAACGTGTGTATGATCGCTATAGAGAGATTTGACGATATAAAAGATGAACCGGACCAGATCGAAAGCGAAAAACGATCAAATTCAGGACCTTCTTTGCGAAAAAACGAATAGCGACGGCAAAAATACTCTTACGGTCGGTTTCACAATATCGGGTTAACTCCTCGGGTCAATTTACCTTTACCTATAAGGTTACTATTAGGTACCGTTGTACAATTGTCTGATTCTCTATTGGCTAGCTGACCGATAGTTCAGTAGTTTTTAAAAGGCATGGAGTAATAAATCACTCATTTTGGCCGGAACCATAGGCGTACCACATTTAGTCATTTAAAAAAAGTTAAGGCTTCTAAAATTATCTCATTTCCAAAAATAACCGTTTTGTAATATTATTTAAAATGAAATTTCATATTATCAATAATATAATAAACTGTGGATTATATCACTGACATCAATTTTCCAGAAAATTTATTATTATGTATAAAAGGGCGTAGACGAGTCCCTCCACTAAGCTCCAGGTAGTTATAATCCTACATTCAATAAATAATAAAATAAATTTTAAGATATGGAGGATTTATCACCATCTAAGCGACCTAAAGTTGGCCCATTGTCGCTGAACGAAAAAAATCTGATATTAAATTGCTATTCCTCGTTGAAGAACGAAGAAATTAGAAGAAAAATCATGAATTTGACAGGAAGTGTTGATGAAACTGTGGAGATTACTGCAACAATGATGGGTGTATCAAAAACAACAATTTATAATTTAATGAAGGAGAAAAAAATGGAAACATGAAATGAAGGTCATACTGTTTCAATGTTTTGGCAAGACACGAATGTCCAAAGTCGGAGGCAGGCAGCTCTTGAAGGGTGGTCAACAGGCCTCAATCCACCAGCAGGAAAAAGACGTCGACTCATCATTACTCATATCGGAAGTGCTAAAGGTTTTGTTAAAGGTGGATTGTTGTGCTTTGAGTCGGAGCAAACCGGAGATTATCATGAAGATATGAATGCAGACATTTTCGAAGAATATTTCTCACAAATGTTAGATCTAATTCCAACGGGCTCAGTCATTGTTATGGATAACGCAAGTTATCACTCCAGGTTAGTGGAGAAATTACCTTCAACTGCATGGCGTAAACAAGATATCCACGATTGGCTAACCTCGAAAAATATTGAATGCCCAGATAACCCGCTGAAAAATGAGCTCCTGCAACTGGCCAATTCACATAAACACAAATATAGTAGATACGTTGTAGATCAAATGGCATCAGCGCGTGGTATAACGGTGCTGAGGCTTCCTCCTTATCACTGTCAACTCAATCCCATAGAATTAATATGGGCCCAAGTGGAAGGGGAAGTTTCAAGAAAGAATACGACATTCAAAATGAGTGACGTAAAAGTTTTATTCGTAGGCGCGTTAGGTAACGTAACCAAAGAAAACTGGAAGAAATGTGTTGAACGCGTGATACAAGAAGAACTAAATATGTGGGAAATGGATCATATAAGTGAACATATGATTGAATCATTTATAATCAATGTTAATAATGGAAGCTCAACAGAATCGTCTGATTCTGATATATAGACTAGTTTTTGTGTTAGTTATTACTATTATTTGTTAGACTTTTTTTTTATAAATATCACATAAATTCGTGCTTTATTCCTGCATTTTTCTGTTTTCCACTCCTATTGTAAACGGTATATTAGTAGTAAAGTTGATACCTACTGCAAAAAAATTTGCTATTTTTTATATAATATTTTATGTTTATTGTTTGTTTGTTTTATCCTGATTGCACGCCTCTGAGGATTAAATTGTTTATTTGTTCATTCAAATACAATAGAGCGACCCTTTCAATACAATAGGCGACCCAACCGAATACAGAGTTACAGGGTGTGTCTACCTGAAATTCGTAACAAATGAGAAATTTTAGTACAAAATTAGATAAACTTCGGAGATATTTTATTATACACCCTGTATCGGTTTTGCATACCTAATGAGCTTTTATTACTCCATGCCTTTTTAAAACGGACTATAATCAATCAAATTAATTTATTTGTGATAGACTAGTTGTTGGGCAATCTTTGGTTCTTTGGTAGACGTATTAATTTTAATTAACATGAATTCTTCGAAGCGTTGTCCACATTTTTCAAAAGAAGAAGAAACCTTATTGTTATCTCGCTACCTAGTTAAGAGGGGCCTCCTCACAGGTATATAAACCTAAAAACCTACACAATACTAGTCACTGATTTAGTGATTATTTGGTTCAAAATATTTACGATAGATGTCGATACTAGTGCTTATTCAACATATTTTCTCTCTCTGTTTTTCCACTCTTGATGGTTCAAAGAAACGCATCTCTGTTCGAATGTTTTGATTTTAAATATTTCGACTGGTTGCGAGCGCAGAAACCTTATCTCCATGGGTGATTTATGCTTATCTCTGTTTTTTATGTTGCCAGCCCAGCTGTGCATAGATAAGAGAATATTATAATATATACACGGATCCAAACAAAATTTCAATTTGAGTGTAGCTTTTTGATTATTTAAGAGTTTCATAAATGTAATACATATTTAAAAACATTCTATCTTTCAAAATTTGTACCATTTATATTAACATAATAAAATGTTTTCATAATTATACATTTCTGTTTGTTTCATGCTAAGAAAATTAAACTGCGGAAAAGTTGCAAATTTACATAATGTCTGAAAACACAGAGCGTCGTGTCACAACTTTACCTCAATCTAATCATATTCAGAGTTTCTGTTGGTTGCTTTCAAATTTTATTTGACATGTAGGCTCTTTTTTCAACTACATGTGTAAATATATTCAATTTTATCTAGAAACAAATAATATAAACAAAGAGTTTCCAAATTTATTATACAAAGAAATATTTACTTGTAATACAATGCTTAATATTTAATAGAAAGAGGAAAATAAGGTACACTGAGGAATTTCAATTTAAAATAGCAAACTTTTAAAAAACTTACACAGCAACTATAACAACTAATAAAAAATTTAAAGCGAAAGATCTGTAATGACAAATTATAGTATATATTGTGGGGAGATCGATATATACAGTACAAAATCAAACATACAATCAACATGTACACGTTTGCTTCTACCTTGTTTGCAAAGATTGATCATATGTGTTGTGGAGATTGGAAATGAAACATTTTTCCTTCATTACACAAAAAAATAGTTGGTTCATTTTCTTTTTTCCACGACAGATACACATATGTGTGATCACCTGAATGGTAAATATTTTTTTTGTTTTTATATAATACATTATATTGGTATTATTACTTTTCCATACAACCCATCTAATATGCGAGAAAAGTATTGGTTTACCCAAAAAAAAGTTGGAATTTTGGATTTTTTGAGTTGTTTTTACGTTTTTCAGCAAGAACAACACAAAAAAATGGTTTTTAGAAAAAAATCCTATCTGTATAACTCGATACAGCCCCCGAAGTGCAACAAGTCACCAATTTTATGACTGAATATTATTCAGGATATCTCACAGATCCTCAGAGACAGTAGAACGAGTGCTATGGTACTTGAAGTATCACATTTTTGGAGAAATTTCAGTTTGTTAGCACGGTACAGCCTCTGGAGTGTATATAAATGACCAATTTCATGATAGATATTATTGCGACATTTATAACCGATGTTGCCAAGTTATACGAAGATCCTCAAACAAAGAGAAAAAAGCAATATTTTTTAACAAGAAAAACTATGCACGTCATAAGATTATTAGGTATATTCAGGAACTTGCAATATCTATATAGTGAGCATTTTACCTGTATGTTAGGTATCTTATGTTTTCAAAATTCGATTTTCGACTTCGTAGTGTATTTGCGTATTAGCCATAAGGTAAATTGTGACTAATTTTTGGGTTTCCAAAATAGAGATATATCAGGTAAATGTGTGCTTATATTTTGTTATTGTTTTATTTCAGATAATTGTAGGTTTTTCATTATTATTTTCTCGTTACCATAACTAGATTACTAAATTAAACATTATGTTTCTATCTCTGGCAACTATGTAAATTCTAAACATTTACGTTTTTTGTGCAAAAAACGAACAAATTCGATTGGCTCAAGATAGCACAACACGGGGAGTATTTATTTGGTCGTTACCGATTGTTTCAGCATACTTTGTTAGTGTTATACTTAGTTTTGTATTGCCTATAAGGTGAAAAGAACACCATTTTATTATTTTTATTGCGATATTGTGGTATCTTCATTGGTGAAAAGGACACTATCTCCCGATTCTCATTATTGTGAACCCTCCCTTGGTGAAAGAGACACCTTTTTTTAGTTTTTTTAGCATTATACTTAGTATGGCGCGAGAAAAGTGCAGGAACAAAAAACGGAACAAGAAGGCAAAAACAAAGTTACAGTGAGTAAAAAATCTTTGGCTTTTATATAGTAGTACCAACCTATATAGGTAAAAAGTATAAGGAGTAACAAAATATTTTGACGATTTTTACCGGCAATTTTACTATGTTTCAAAATGCATTTAGTAAAAAAATCAAAGTCTGGTATTGGTGTGTTGACAGACCAGGTATTTTTTCTCAACATAGAGTAAGTACACGAAAGAACTTCATTATTTTATCATATCAAAGAGGACCTAAACGTTATTGAAATTGTGTCATTTGTACGCGATTTTATTTTTAAATTTCGAATTCTAAAAAGACTTCGGTCGTGAAGTATTATCAATAACTTTTATATTTTACAGGAAAAAGAAATTTATTCTAAACATTTACACGTGACACACTGGATGTTCGTTCGAAAATGTGACATCATTTTATTTTATTTTTCGGATTTACCGTAAAAATAGTAAATGCTTTAAATTTTTTCTCCTTAATTTGCCAATTTTTAGTATGAAAATGTAATAAATGCGAAAAAACACATGAATATATTATTGTACAAAAATTCGGAACACTCGGTAAATACAAAATCTAATTTAATTAATATAAAACTAGAATACGACCCACATATTGTTTAACAAAATTTTTACGAAGTCAAAACAGAATTAAAAAAATAAAACATTTACTGGGTCAAACCAAAACAAAGTTGTTTAAAAAAATATCATTATTTCGATAACAAAAAGTTTGCACGCTTCAAAAACAAAGAAAAACTGCAACTCAAAAAACAAAAACATCTCACACCCAAAGTCGGGTGATGGAAAAAAACAAAAAGGAAGAATGGCTCAGGACTCGAGAGAGTACGGGTCGTACACGTGAAGGGAAAGGCTTTCCCCGAGTACGAGAGTATAGTGTTTTAGTGTTGGTGATACCCGAGGTAAAAATTTCTCCGTTGTGTCAGGGCGTAATAGGAATACTTGGTGATTCCTTGACAGTGAAGTCTGTCCCCCAGTATCAGAGCACAAACCGGTGGAATTTCCCTCGACGCTATCACTAAATCATCCTAACACGTCTCGGCAAATTTCGCATTTTCGGGGCAGCGACCCAGTTAGAGATACAGACGCAGTTCCTGCAGAATATAAAAAGGGAAGTTATTCTACCGTAAGTTTTTGAACAAAAGTATTATTTTATTTAATAACGTATATTTTTGTGAATAAGACCAGATTTACCGCGTGTCTCGAGGGTTTAGAGAATTTAAGGATTTAAACGGGCATGTTAAAGCTTGATTTGAGGATCGTAGAAGTTTTCTTACGTTATTATTGTCTCATTTTTTTTTACACAGAGTATCTTTTGGTTCGTGTGGTAGATAAGAGGAGAGCGAGAGCAATCGAGAAATAACAGAGTTGAATTTAGTTTTAAGCCAGAGCGAATTGGTTTTTCCGTTTTAATCAGGGACCATTTGATATATAACAAAAGAAAACCATATTTTGGTTAAATTCCATTTCACATTTATTTCAAGGTGATAGACAACCTTGGGGCTTATAAAAGCTGACACCGAAAAATTTGTACTATTTTGTAATGTTATAACATAAGAATCTTGTTTCACTACGGAAATATCCACTTTAAATGCCGTCATACTCCAAGGCCGTTGGTGATAAAGCACACGTAAACTAAAAATTCGCTTGGGGGTCACAAGGTAAGTGGCCTATGTTTATTTGTTTACTGAATCGAATGCGACCCAGCTAACTGGAAATTCTAGACAGAAAAATATAAAAAGGAAAGCACTCGGCCCCTCGGGCTTCTTTCTATTTTTCCTTTCGCTCTCTTTTCTCATTTACCATCCTACTAATATTATACGCGGAATCCGAAATTTATTATTTTGCGAGTAATTCCGGCGTATACCGGAGAACCGGATAAATATCTATAATTACTAGTTGAGAGATTTATATCAGGGTACGTCTAATGTTTATTTTATATATATATTATAGTTGCTACTTCAGTGCGTAGACAGATTTCGTTAAGTTGTAAATTTAATTTTGACGCACGCATTATTATAAGTATAGTATTTTGACAAATGTATATATGATTGGTATTATATACGTTTAGTTACATACGCTGTGTGGTGTTTACCATAAGTTTTATTTTATCACCCTATCCCTCAACCCGTACTTCCCCGGGAGGGTGTACATACGTTGGAAAAAGGGGGCCGATTGCCGAGAACAAACCCTATCCTGGCAAGGAGATTATTCCGCTTTAAGCCCAGGCGTACCTAGTTCAGAAGTCGGACTGGATGGGCCTTACCCGCTCGGATTGCACAGAATTTCATTGGAGAGGAGGTATTACACAGTGACAAAAATAAGAAGGGTAACGAGGATTTAGTAGAATAGCCCTTAGGTGCTCTAGAAGTTATTAGAAAAATATAACACCCTCCTTTCAATCACTTCGAATTATGACAACCCTGAAAATTGCAAATGAGATAGGGGGTCCTGCGACACCTTGTTCCTAAGGGTTTTGCAAGCCCTTTCCATCCATGTTCAATTTTTTTTTAATTTGGATAATTACTAACAAAGTTACAAGGATAAGAAAATTACATTTTTTTGAATTTGAGTGACTGTAGCAGACAAAGGGTTGAAAATCAAGAAATACGACTTCCATGTCCCTACCCTAACTTTTCAAGTTCTATGCTATAACATGAAAAAACTTTTATCACAGGGCGATCGAAAACCACTTATTTTTGACCACCCTGTATCTGTTTCTTGTGTCATAGAATAGAACCTGAGAAGTTAGGGACATGGAAGTCGTATTTCTTGATTTTCAACCGTTTGTCTGCTACAGCCACCTAAATTCTGAAAAATGTGATTTTCTTACCCTTGTAACTTTGTTATATATGATCCAAATCAAAAAAATTATACATGGATGTAAAGAGATCTCATGCATGTTTAAAATTTTAACCCTCACCATAGGGAGACTTTACTCTTGTATTTTTCTGTTATTTATGCAAACATGTTCTCAAAATGTCTTATCATTTGATTATCAATTTAATAAAACAATTTAAGGAAGTAAAAATTATATTAAAAATAAATTACAGGTCCTTCAGATTCAATAAAATTATCTTTCAACAAATTTGGATTTTTAAATAGTATATAGTTTTTTTTTATAATTTATATTAATTTTTGACCCCCGGTTTTGTGTAGCTGCAAAATACACACACCACTTTTGACTCACCTGTCAGGAGTTGTCCTTACAGGACATCCATTAGATGTAGGATTCCCTAGCTCTCAATCTATTATCTTTCAGGCAAGCTGTTTATAACGAGAGAATAAAATAAATTATTTTCATTATTTAGGCCAAAAGAAAAGACAAAACCCCTAGAAGAAGACTTACAGGAGATCAAAGTAGGGAAATTTCAAGAAGAGTTCAGAGAAGAGGACATTGGACTACATAGTGTCGGAGAAGAGAACAATGAACTGCAGGGTGCCAGAGAAAAGGACGTTCAACTACAGGATGCTGTAGAAGAGGACAATCAAGTACAGGACAACGAAGAAGAGGAATTGCAACTACAAGAGACCGGAGAAATGGACATTCTACAGGACACTTGGGAAGAGGACTTTCCACAAGATGCTTGCCAAGAGGACATTCAGCTACAGGACGACGTAACAAAGGAATTTGAACTACAAGAAGTTGGAGAAGAGAACACTCAACTACAGGACGCCCAAGAAGACATTCCACTACAGGACGCCCAAGAAGAGGAGATAATAATCGTTGTTGAAGACGACAGCCCAACAACAGATATGGATGATGATAATTTTGAAGAATCTTCATCACAACAAAAAAGTGAAGAACCTGGGATAATTTCATCAGATGAATATGAACAGTAAGTTGCTTAACAAAATATTTTCTTATTTCCAAGTAGCTATTCTCAAGTAAACCTCTTAAAATTGCTTTTCGAAACAGTTAATTTTAAAAATAATAGAATAATGATTTTTTTAGAATAATGGCACATCAGTTGGAATATGAAGTAGAACCTAAGCCTGAAAATCCGATTACTGGAAATAGGATTGTAGAGCTAGGGTATGTGTTAGATTGGGCTACACGACTACAGTACAATCACTCCAGAATATGTACACTGGGCATGCTCAGTATTAAAGAAGAACGCAGACGGGGCAATGGATTGACTAGTACAATAGTCTCTAAATGTTCAATATGTTCGAGAGAATACGAATACGACACAGAAAATCCAAATAGAAAAAAATCTGTAGTAAATATTGGAGCAGTATGGGGAACTTTGGCTGCGGGGTCCACATACTCGCATACAACAGAAATGTTGGCATGCATGGATATACCTACTATGAGCTCGAACTTATATTACAATATAGAAAATGAACTGGGAAAGGTAAATATACTTTTAAGCATAAATAGATAAAACATGTAATATCTTAGGTACGTAAAATATGAGATTATCATGTTCAAAATCGTTTTAGGAATGGGAAGCCTCTCTTGTAAGATCCATGGAAAGGGCTGGTATGGAAGAAAAAGAGAGGGCTACAGAAAATGGACAACTTTGTTTAGATGGCACACCTTGGATCACAGTGTATGTGGATGGTTCTTGGAGTAAACGATCATATGGGACAAACTATAATGCACTATCTGGTATGGTAGCTATAATTGGAAAATATACAGGCCAAGTACTATTTATAGCTGTAAGAAATAAGTTTTGTGCTATATGTGCCAGAGCTTCCAAAGGCAATGTAGTTGTAAAAAAACACATCTGCTACAAAAATTGGGATGAATCGGCTCCTGCAATGGAAGCTGATATGGTTGTGGAAGGATTTAACTGCAGTGAAAACATGCATGGTGTGAGGTATTGTAAATTTATAGCGGACGGTGACTCCAGTGTATACAAGAATATTATAGAAAAATTCAGTTATGGAAGCGACGTTAAAAAAATTGAATGTACGAACCACGTCTTAAAAAATTATGGAAAACGCCTTAGGGAAATAAAAAAAGATACCAGGATTACACTAGCAGGAAGAAAACTAGTTACTATGAAAAAGATTGAGGTCTTAATAAAACGAGCAAAAACTTCAATATACGAACATGCCAATCAAGAATTTCCAAACATCGATCTCTTGAAACATGATTTGAGAAATGGGCTGCACCATGTATTTGGAAATCACTCATCATGCCGTCCTGGTACGTGCAATTCTGTGGGAGACATTACTGACAATATGATTCCACAGCTGCAGTCAACGTCCATATTTGATCACCTGAATGGTAAATGGTTTTTTATGTTTTTATATAAGGAATTGCTATTCGTATTATTTATTTTAGGAGCACTGGACCTTCTTGCAAGAAAATCACACCTGCTGATAGAAAACCAAAACAACAATAAAGTAGAAAGGTTCATGAATATTGTAGCAAGATTTAATGAAGGAAAGAGATTGAATCTTGTACAAAGGGGGTCATATCAAAGAAGAGTCCAACTGTCAGGTCTGAGGCATAATGCACATATTGGGTGGCACACAAGTCCCTACAAAAATGTGACTTGATGCTCCCCTGGTCAACATTTCAAAAAATTTCTCTCCCACCAGGCAAATGTTCACGAAAAGAAAAAGTGTCGCAACACACTTTTTCATACTACCACAACTGAACCATCAGGTGAAGAAGCACTAGTTAAAAAGAGAAAAAATACCACAAATGTAGATTATGGACCAAATGCTGAACAACCTGAAAACCCAGAAATGATGAAACAGGAAGTGGTTGAAATCATGCAAAGATTACAAGTAAGTCAAAATGATTTTAAGTAGTTGTAACTACTTATATTAGGCTAACAGATATATTAATTGAACATTTTTTAGGTAACAGTTAGCCAAAGAGACCGCATACAAGCACAATCTGTAGGGCAGTTTGGAAATGATGAATATGAAAATCAAAGAAAATTAAGATTGACTGCTTCTCTCTTTGGACAGGTTGTTAAGAGAAAAACAAATACACCTTGTCATTCTCTTGTTAAAACTGTTCTTAAAAAGACTTATTGTATGACGGAGGCAATGGAGTATGGAATTCTTAAGGAAAAAGTGGCTAAGAGCATTTTTGAACAAGTACGAAATATTGTGGTGGTTGATTCAGGATTGTGGGTAGATGTTCAACACGGTTTTCTAGGTGCTTCTCCTGATGGTAAATATATTTAACATAACAAATAATTACCATGTGTTATAAATTCTTTTTGCATATTAAATGACATACATTTATTGATAAAATATTTTAGGGCTTGTAGGTGATGATGCACTACTTGAAATAAAATGCCTCCACTCTGCATCAAAACTGAATTTACAAACAAATACAATAAGCGAAATAATTGACCTCATGAAGAACAAAATTTGTCTGGAAAAACACAACAATAAAATTCAACTTAAGCGGAATCACAATTACTATTATCAGGTATAAACATGATATCTTTATTCCAAAGAACAAAAACTCAAAATCATTTTCACATAATATATTTAATCACTTTGATGTATTTACCAACAATAAATAAGAATAACATTAAAAAGTAGTTATTTGTATAATAGGTGCAAAAAGTGCATTTTTGTTGCAACGAAGCATGAAGCTTGTAGCTCGAGACAAAGTCAAGAGCTACAATCATGCTGAGTGCAACAAACATTCTTTTTGTCTATGATAAAAAGTAACAACTTCTTTGCACCAGTGCAAAAAAGAAAGTTTTGACACAGTCGATAGAGCAAAAAGGCACTTTCACAGATAAAAATATTGCGGGGACTATTTAAAATGTGTGTTTTTAGATCCAGGGGCAATTGAATATAACTAATAGGAGCAGATGTTACTTTGTTGTGTATGTCTGCGATAATATAGATCTGTATATAGAAGAAATTGAGATAGATAGAAAAATATGGGCTGAAAAAATGCTTCCGAAACTTAAGCAATTCTATACAGAATGTATAGCCCCTGAAATAATCAGAAATCAAATAGGAAAAGGGCAGAAATGTATTGACCCCCCTTATATCAAGCAAGCAATATCAGAATATAAGAAAAAGAAAAGTCTGGCAAGACAGAATCTAGATGTGGACGCTGATACTACTCCGTAAGTAAAAAGAGTAACAAAACTTATTTATAAAAAAATCTAATTTCTTTACATTTTCAGAACTGACAATTTCACTAATATGAAACCTGCTGCAACTGCCCCTCAGCTCCATTAATTTTTAATAAAACAGTGTCCTGATACTAATCCGTAAGTACAAACACAAACAAGACTATACTGTAAGTAAAAAAATGGCAAAACCTACTTAGAAGAATCATCTAATTTTCTTATTTCATTTACAGTTCTGATTATGTAACTAAAACTAATCCCGATGTAACTGCCCCGCAGATCCATTAATATTTCATAAAACAGAGTTTCCTTATACCATTCTGTAAGTAAAAACACTAACAAGACTTATTTACAAAAATCAAATTTCTATTCATTTTCAGAACTGACAATTTCACTAAAAAGGAACCTGATGTAACTGTCTGCACAGGTCCAAATAATTTTAATATAGCAGTTTTCGCTACAACTATACTGTAAGTAAAAAAATGGCAAAACCTACTTAGAAGAATCATCTAATTTTCTTATTTCATTTACAGTTCTGATTATGTAACTAAAACTAATCCCGATGTAACTGCCCCGCAGATCCATTAATATTTCGTAAAACAGAGTTTCCTTATACCATTCTGTAAGTAAAACCACTAACAAGACTCCTTTACAAAAATCAAATTTCTATTCATTTTCAGAACTGACAATTTCACTAAAAAGGAACCTGATGTAACAGCCCGCACAGGTCCAAATAATTTTCATATAACATACTCGCTATAGCTAATCAGTAAGTAAAAACTAAAATGTAGCCTGATGTAATTGTAAGGGATAGTTTATAAACTTTTTGTTTTTTTTTGTCTGAGGATTAAGAAAATAGAAGATGCAGCTCAGTTGCCATGTATGCATAAAAATAAAGAAAATGTATTCAGTACTTACGTATATCAAATTTGTAATATGGATTCCAAGATAAAATGGATTACTTGTATACTTCTGCTGAATTGGGGGAAAAATAATTTTGTAAGTAAAAATATTATTTATTTAAAGAAAATATTTAAAGTATACTTTTTCAGTCTTTGTAACTAAGTGGATCCAGACTTCAATAATGTGGATGAGGGGTCACCACCCCTTTGTGAGTATAGAATCGTAAAAAATGGATATTTTTATAAACTTTTTATTTTCTTTTTGTTATGAGGAGAAATGGTAGAGAAGAAGATGAACTTCAGTTGCCATGTATTAATAAATATGAAGACAAATACACTTAATTTGTAATAATAATTTTATTGATATTTTTATAAAATGTTTTTTATTTGTTTCTTTTCAATAAAAACATACACCAATTTGTCCTTTAATTTTTTTGAATAATTAATAAGGGTCAATGAAAAAGCGGACATGTCTGTTTATTGCTATAATAAACATTTTTATAGTTTACCTAATTAATTGGCATTTCTTTGCTATTATTCATTTGAATTATTAAGAGGGGTATTAAACAAACATATTGCATAATTGATTTGATTTTGTTTTCAATAAAAGAAAACACTTTTGCTATCATTTACTTGAATAATTGAGAAGAGTCAATGGAAAAACAGGCATGTCCGTTTATTACAAACTGGCGGAAAATGCAAAAAGTATTAACATTTCAATACATAACCTGGAAAAATTGAAGATAAAAAATATATAACATTTTTATTCCTGCATTTCGAAAATAAGAGATTACATATTGTGTTACTTTTTGAAGAGAATAAGAAATGTCTATTTTGTTAAATGAGTACTATTACCAATGTAGTTTTTTTCACTAACTCAGAAGGCTGTGGCAGTGTACGGTTCTTGGAGGAACCAAAAGGCCCTGGTATGCGGATCAATAAATATAATGCACTTGCCGAATCACTAGCAACAGCTAAAAATATGTGTGGATTATTTTTTGTCTGGGCTACAGTGAACACAATCTTTTAGAGTAAATATAAATAGTATTTACGAAGCACAAATTCACTTATTTAGCATGAAAATTATTTAATTATAATCACTTACAAATACAATACACACTAAACTATAAATTTGGGATATTTTTATGAACACAAAACATATGACAACAGCATTTGACCCATAGAGAAAGTTATAATATTATTTGTCTGTGAATTGACTTTCGTCTTCTGTCATAGTTCTATATTGTTCTATACAGCGCCATGCATCACGACGGTGGAGCGGTTGAACTAAAGTAAAAAGATGTTCGTTTGCAAAATTTTCCGTGCAACAAATCTCAAAAAATACAATGATTTGAGATTTCATATTTTCAGAATCGAATTCTCTAGGTTTCCTTTTGGGGATCAGGTTTTGGTGTCCAGATTGGTGACCACAAATTGTCAAAACTGTCAAAATCACACCATCACTTAATGGCTTATATCTTTTTTATAACAATATAAAACTCAACCAAAATACCTGATCCCCAAGACAAAGGTCCAAGTTATATTGTGTTAAAATTTCAACACTTATTTTCTTTGCGTTCTTTAGATTTGTTGTTTACAAAATGACCTAAATTTTGTTGCAAATCACGGGTGCCAACTGTTTTCAGGTTCCTAAAACGTGAGGCCCCTCTTAATAAATATAAACATATAATAGAATCCAAACAAACAAATGCAGTAACCTGGAAAGAGAAAAAGAAATGGGTTGGAATAGAAATGGAATTTAATAGAACAATCGGAATAAATGGATATAGTATAGACCATTTAAGACACTGAAACAGAAATACTATCACTTAATAAGTTACAGGGTTATCCAAAAGTGTTCCTTAATTTTTTTCAGTACTGTATATATAGTATATTCGTTTAAGCCTTCGATGAAATATTATAACAATTAATCAGTGAACTAACTATAATTTTGTACCTTTGTCTACGAAAAAAACAACTACGAATATCACTTGCTCACCTTTTTATTCAGATGTGAAACATTGTCGACGTTAATAATTTTTTTTCTCTAAAAGAATGTAGTACCAGTAGTTGTAATCTAAATAATGACCACAATCTTGGCATATAATTCATAATTAACCACAACAAAATAATAAAACGAACAAAATTAATTTATTAGACGCGCCTGCTTTATTAAAATATGCAAAACGCTATAATTAACCGCCAATAAATTGTCTGAATACACAGTAAAAAATGTTAACGTCTGAGTGAAAAAATATATTTATACAAAACTGTGTAAACAAAGTTTAGAAGCTGTAAAGGTAAAATTATTTTTCATTTTGAGTTATTAATATTGGACAACACATATTTAGATTATACAAAGCTAGTTTTCACCTATAATACAGCATGTAGTCCAATTTACCTTGTCCTTTCTGGTATATCTCGTGTTGCTGCTATAACACTCTATGGTATGCAAAAATACTAATAGACCGTGATGTCACAGGATGAGCGGTGCTTATGAACCTTTCCATACGAATCGATAACCCGTTCAAAATTGCCATAAGATTTTTTTCGTTTTCAGTTGTTTCTCAAATTTGTTTCAAATAAGGGTGATCATTACTTGAATTAAGAAGTTAGGTATAGTTCGAAGAATTTATTCTTATCTCTTATCAAAGGTAAGACTTTCCAAGATTTTTAAAGAGACGTAAATATATTTAAGTTATGTGTTTGGATTTGATGTGATGCAACAATATCTTCTAGCGAATCTGACACCAGGAGTGATAGGTAGCTTCACATTAAAGGTTAAGCCTTTACGCGTAAAAGCGAAAAGGAAACCAGATACCGGAAACTTAATCTTGGCACCGGCGTTGCAAGGAAGTTTCGTAATAAAAGTCAACGCCTCGCGTTGTAAGACGAGAAGAGACGCCGTCAGCGTTAGCCGTCAAATTTCTGTTGAGTATTGGGGGTAGAACACAAACCAACCCTATCTGTCGCTAAACTCCCGGTGAGAATTTATCCCGGGACAGAAGCATTCCTAGCTGGTACGAGATCTCCGTCAAGTATCGACTCGGAGATAGTGCTGAGCTCCCATCCTACCGAACCCCGCTGAGTATTGATCGCGGAGGGAGGCACCTAGACCCTATATGTTGTAGATAATCCAGAGAAGACGCGGGTATATCTCAGAAGTCGAAGATATCGGAAGAGCGACCATTATTAAACCCTTAACACACCGTAGAGCACCTTAGGGGTGAAGTACGTGAGATTTATAGAAGGCGACAACCCCAACCGACGACCGCCGGCCTGTCTAATTCCTCCCGGTGTTGGGATATTTTCAGTGAATTGATCTCCTACCTTGACCTTTGTTACTTTATTGTTATTTAAGTTATGGATTATCTTCGTTATGTTTGCTGGTACCTTATTTTCCATTAATATCTGTAAAATGTCCACCAATCGGACCCTATCAAACGCCTTTGTTAGGTCAATGAAGCAGATATACGCTGGCATATTATACTTTGCTTTATTATTAACACTGCGTCTGTTATTGACCGTCCTTTTGTGAAGTCCTGTTGTTCGTCAGCGTTCTTAATTTGTGTCTCCGGTTTGTCCTTGAGAATACTCGTGAAAAGTTTCATTACCGTATTCAAGAGAGTTATTCCTCTATAGTTTTCTGGGCAGGTTTTTAGTCCTTTCTTGAATACAGGTATCGTCATGCTGTTATGCCATTCGTCTGGCGCTTCCGTTTTGTTTAAGATTTTGTTAAATAGTTGCGATAGTTTCCTTGCAAGTTCGGGGCCTCCATATTTTAAAAGCTCGTTGGAGATGCCATGCGGTCCGGGTGATTTTCTGTTTTTCAATTTCTTGAGTTTTGCTTCCACCTCTTCATCAGTGACCGTACCACTAATATCTGTATTTTTATTCAAATCATTTAAATTCTTCAAACTTTATAGTAAATTTGTCAAGTCATTGGTCCACCGTCCAATGCCAGTTATAATTTAAACAGTGCCTCCAACTGTATAAAAAGTTACCAAAAACGATGCTGAAATGGTTATTTTGCGACACTGTTTTCGATGTCACAATAGTTATTTGTAAAACAAAGTGTCACAATGACTAGTTTTGTAGTACGAGTGAAGTTTGCACGAGTACTACAGAAAGTCATTGTGGCACAAGTTTAACACAATAATTTTTATAATTCGCATTTATTCAATTATTTAAATAAAATATAATTTCATATAATCCCTGTTTTTAAACTAGGAGTGGTTTGAATTTAAGTTGGCAATTCTGTAGATTCCTAATTGGTCAGATCACAGATGGTTTTATTCAGCACTTTTGACATATTATAACCGAATAATTGTGTAAATTGTAAACAAACTTTAATTTAAGCGAAAAGAGGATAATTATTTGTTTAAAAAAGAGCTTCTTCGTATATGCTCTTGCGATCTATTTATATTATATCATGAACAGAATTATTTCTGTAATACATCTTCACATAGATATCTGGTAATTTATCCCAAAAATCGAACGTTTTGTATACCTATATATTGATCCTATACAATATAAAAATAACCAATTGACAAATCATTGATAAATAAACGTTAACGTACATTATTCATTAATATTTTTAATATATTAATACATATCCTCTATCTAAATTATAAAGAAAACATTGAAATAAAGAAAATGTGCTTATTTGGTTGTAATACTAGTGATACACACTGTATTATCAATAATTTGAAAGGTTAAATATACCAATAAAATTTGACATTTCAATTTCGTTTGACATTAATGCAGAATGGACTTAATGAGATAGATTTTAAAACGATTTGAAAACAAAAATACAGATGTCTCTGTTAGCAAAATGACAATTATACTAAAATAATGAAAATCTCTTTGTATATGAAAACGTAAATTTGTATTTTTAAAAAAAAAAGAATTTTTGGTAACCAAAGGAGAGGAGAATTATTTATTGAAACAGTTTAGTTAGTTGATTTTGAATCTCTCTCGAGACAACAAATTTATTTAAAAAGTGAGTTGATTTTGATATTCCCACGAGACAACGTCAAATAAGAGTTGTCTCAAATTTATTTAAAATAGAGTTGATTTTTAGATTCCCTCGAGACAACATCGAATAAGAGTTGTCTCAAATTTAATTCAGAATATCAGAGTAATTTTTATGATTATTATCAGTTCAACATATCTTGCCTTTGTTAAGCCAGTGCGTGTATTATTCGCAAATAATTACAGCGTTATAGTGCGAGTGGTTTTTCCGGTTTCTAAATTATTAATTTAGAAAAGCTGTTCCTGAAATTCTAAAAAACGTTTTAGAATACGAATGAGTCTACCAGTACCTAGTTGGTGAGTCCAGTCCATATTATCTATATTATTTCTCGAGAATTAATAGGCCTTTAGTAAAAATATTTCGAAATTAGTTGCATCTTATGATTAAATACTTACATTGAAATTATAGTAACGTTACTTATTAAAAAAATTCAACGTCAAGTGAAGACTATTTTGGAACAGACAGTTTACAAGGAAATTTGCGCATTTTACATTGACATATATCAATAATAAAAGTAGACATTTTGAACTTTTAGATAAATTATTTAGATAGGAAATTTCTAATTATAGGTTGTTTTAATATTAAGGTTTGATAGAAAATTCTATTTTTGGTTTATGCGTTTATGATATTTTTTTGAAAAGTTTTAATTTTGTAATTGTTATCTGATAATAGATTATATAAATTTGAATTCCAAATCTCTTTGGTTCTTTTTTCATATTCATTCTCATTATATTTGATAATTTTTATGCTAGAGAAAATTAAGTATAATAACTGACATTTGGTTAATTTAATGACAGTAAATTTCAGATATGTCATAAGAATTTAATTGTCTTATAGTGTATTGGACAAACAGTTACTTTAGATTTTGAATAGTGCAATACGTAATTTGGAAATTTATAAATTTGAATTCTTATTTGAAATCTTTGATCCCTCCCTGAGATAAGAGTGAGTTAATTGATTGTAGATTGATATATCTTTCATAATATAAAATTTAATATTTATCTGAGCCGGGCATATTAATTTAACAACTGCTGTCAAAAATAAATTCAATAGGTTATATTTAGCGGTAAAGGTGTTTTCACATTGTGTAGTTACTAACACAAATTGTGACGACAGCAAGAAATAAATTCACATCATATAAAAGGATATACAATATAGTATATAATTAAAATATTATAATTAAAACATAGTAGAGATATATAATAATTTGTCACCCGAACGTGGGGCAAATATAAAATAGAATATTATTAAAGAATATAAGATATATAATAATATAAATCATTCTAATTTACCTTTAGTATAATAATTTGCTAGCTAGAACAACGTTAGACCATTTTATTTATAATTTGTGTTAAGGTTAAATTCAAATGTCAATTAAAAATATAACTAAATTCAATAACCAACTGTAAACTAAAAATTACTGTAACAGTGTTCAAAGAGCTTCATTGTGACACTGTAAACAACGTTATAATGAAGTCTCTTTTATACGTGAATTATAAAATAGTATATTGTATAATTAGTGGGAAAAGCATAATATTCCCAAACGACTGTGATAATTACCAGACGAGGAGCGTAGCGACGAGTCTGGTAACACAGGAGTTTGGAAATATGCTTTTCCCACGACTTATACATACTATTTTTTCTTCGATCATTGATTTACATTTACACTTAATAATAAAGTAGAAGTGGCTAATAAAATATTCAACACACCTGCCTCGACTTCAAATAAAAATGATCGAAACGAGATAAAGCAAACAATTAGCCATGCAGCTTCAACGTCTATAAATTCTCGTTGCCCTCCAGCACAATTTACAAATTGTACAATAAATGTAAATATTAACAACAATTAATTTGTGTTCAAGAATATCGTTATAAATTAGATGTTTCTTTTAATTCTTTTATAATAACTTTATCAATACCTATAAAAATTAAAACCATACTTTTCATTTTATTGTAATAATCCATTACCGCACGCTACAGCAGTGCGGTAAGGATATTACCGTACTGTTATTTTCGATCGGAGAAAAAGTAAATTTTGTATACGTGAATTATAAAAAATATATTATTGAAAATGACTCTTATACTTTTCTAATACTTTCAAAATCCGTTATTAAATTCAATATCGGACCACAAATGCGGCGACATTTTACAGTTAATCGCAATAATTTATTGAAATTACAACTACGCCGAAAACAAATATCCTACAGTTTCCATTTTTTGACAGACCCTGTCATTATCTGGCTCTGCCTACAGTCACGTTCACGGCAACTTATCTAATATTATACAATAATAATCACCTAGTCCAAAACATTTTAGAAATAAAGTATAAAATACCTTTCTTTTGTCCAATCTGATATAATTAATGAAAAATAATTCCCTATTGCAATTATAATCGAAATACATAAAAAATTTAACAGTGTAATATACAAAACGCCATAATCACCTCCCAATAAATTAACGCTAAAGGTGGCTAGTTAAACAAATGAAACGAAACAAGATCCCATTAAACAAGTGAACATCTTGATAAAGAACGTGGTTCTATCACAAGATAGATGATGATCCCTGTGCATAAACATTAAGGTTAACTTAACACAGTTCTCGAGGCTAAGGATGATATCAGATTACGTGGTTATTTCTGAGAAAAACACAGTACCATCTGAAAGTTGGGTGATTAAGTGGTCAAACGATGCGTGGTTTTGTTGTTCTTGTGTTAATTTGGGATTTTATTGGGGTGCCGGAATATTTGACATTCGTTTGGAATGTAATTGATATGTTAGAAATATTATATATGTCGTTATAAGACGTATTTTAAACCATAATTGTATATAAATTTTAAATTATTACCTGCTGTTTTGATATTTCTCAATTGATAGATATACCTTACCTAAGACTTTTTTAAACGTTTCCTTCTATGTACAATTCTAATAAAAAAGTAATTTATGGAAAATGTTTGATAGATCAATAGCACCTGCTTTTTTTGATAATATACGGACCAATTAAATGAAAACTATCAATCCTGTAAAGGCACCACGTTTATGAAAAAAAGGAAAAATGCGTCAAAATCATCTTTTAACTCATATGTACTCACAACTTTTCCCACTCCTCCCAACGGTCAATCAACACCCTGTAAATTTTTACATTTTTGAGTTTTGCTATAAAAGGACATTCCAAAAATGTAGAATACCTAAAATAAAAACATAAAATGTATGTTTTATTCGTTTCTCTTCACATTCCCACTAAACAAAAAACATAACAAGTCTTTTTTGTGATGTTCTCTTTAGAGACTTTTCGTAATGTTTATTTAAAACGTTAATAAGATATCTCCTAGATGTCTTAATTTTATTACCAACTCTATTAACATCCATGTCATGTAAATAAAACATATTTTTGGTGTACACAATAATACTTGAATTCGCAGTTACATACACATCCTATGAACTTCTTTTTAGCAACTTCCTATAGGAAACAATCATGCGATGTTAGTTTGTATACTTCTCCCTAATATCACATACAGAACGTTACTGTAATTGTAGAGGAAGGGAATAAAAACTTCGATTTATTCTGCGCTGGTTCGATGGTATGAGAAAACATTTAACATCATATTTTTCCGTTCCTACATATCCTTGAGCGATGCGATAGCTAAATGCATTCTGTTCTCGAAGGACCACTCTAAATTGACCGTTAGAGACGGTTTAAAAGTCAAACGGGAGTAATAGGAAACTAATGAAAACGAGACATAATATAAATATACCTTATATTACGATTTATTAGTCAATTGACTAGGATTCAGGAAAAGGTATACAAAAACCAGAAGTGACCGGATGTTTATATCACTTCACTTAGTAAACAATTTACTGAAATATTTTCCCTCCAAATCTATCAATAATTAAATATAAAGTTATTACAAACACACAAATCTAGAAACACTGATGGAAGAGAGCCGGCAACGATGTGAAATGTAACTAATTTAATTATATAAAAATATTGTTGAATGTTCTCAATTGCCATCAATTTTATGCGAGTGAATACAACTGAAGAGAAATCTAATCTTACTTGCTTGGTTCCTTAATGCACTAAAACACTACTTTAACTAATTATGGTGGCGAACTACATGTTTACTGTTAGACGGTTCAAGGAAGAAGAGAATATAAAATGTGAAATGAACGTCAGCCGGCTAGGGCTAGCAAAAAATTAGCGTTTTTTCCTATTCGTTTCGGGATCGTTTGTAACAGCCGATATTGAAAATATATGAATCGTTAGATTTGTAGAACGAGAATCACTAAGTTTAAAAGGGATTTTAAACAGTAATATTACAAATTAACATATTTTTAAGATGATCACATGTTGCAGTTACTTTTACATCTTTCGAAATAATTTTTATTAAGTTCGTGTAATTACGTCTGTACGATGTTAGTTCATAAAACTCTCAATAATATCTCATATTAAACATCACAGTACCATAAAAAAAGAAGAAAACAGAAAAGGAACTGACGAACAAAACAAACATTAGTTTTATCTGTGGAAACAAATGACAAGCATGAAGCGGATAGTTTTCAGTTTTGTGTTTGTGTATTTTATTTGCAGGAAGCACATTTTTTGCAAGTACTTGAATAAAGTGGTCTTCGTTTTCGTTAGTTCCTACTTAGCTTCAGTTTCTATATTTAGTTATAATTCTTGTTATAATGGACGAACAACAGTTGTTATCGGTAAGTACCTATTCCAAAATCATAATTATTAAAACTTAATACTCATTCAAGACTTTAATCGGCTATTGTACATTGAAATTCCAGGTGGCGGAATTGTATACTAACATTATATAATAGAGTTTACAAAATAAGGGTTTTTTCAACTTTTAAAATATTTTAGTTAGTAAGTATATTTTAAAAACGATTCACAATATTTCAAACCCTATATATGCATTATACCCTACAAAAAACTTAATATTGCAATAGGGTAGGTATTATTATTAATGTTGGCACAGATTTAAATCTAGAAGAAAATATTTTCAATGTTCAAGATGTTTCAGAAGCTACTTAGATAAATAAAATAAAATAAAAACAAATAGTTTTGGTAATTAAGGACTTTAAAAACAGAAATATCTGTTAAAGAGCTCATTTCCATTTGAAAATACACTGAATACAGTAAATAAGCTGTAGCTGTCCCTTACAATGGTCTATATTAATCTAGTTGGATAATATGTAACTTATGACACTGAATGCTCCAGTCAACAAACAAAATTCAATTATTTATTATTATAGAAACACAGCCATTGGATACTCAACTGGATACAATTGATTATAAACTCATTTAACCTGATAATGTGTTCATATCTCTTCTTCATAAGTAGTTTTTTTATATACAGTGTATTAATAATGCTCAGTTTTCATTAAATTACAATTCCACGATGTTAATATACAATATGTTCCAGGATGAAAATAACAAGATGAGAATAGTATATTATTTTATACAGAAAAGAAGTATGAATTTTCATGGCACACCTGAATTTACCTGCCAAACGGAATGAGGCATGTAATAGAAGGTCAATCATGAGAAGTCACTTCTTGAATTAAAATATGTTGTTATTCCTTTGAAGAACCCCGCATGTATCTTGTGGAAAATAGGTCCCAGTCAATTGGCTGAAAATCAAGTTTGATGTAGTTTATGATGATCGATCAAAGGTCTCCATGGGCACAATTTGATCTAAAGTAATTGTTTTATTAGCTGCTGTTCAGAAGACCTTTAAATGTTTCACAGATAAGGATTTTGAAGTGTACGTTATGGAATGGTTCAGGCAATCGTAACAGCGACTCTTAACAGCGACTCTTGCTTGAGAAAAAGTAACCGTAAGTAAACGATAGAATTTTCTTTAATCAGATTGGATTTCTATTGATTTATCGTAATGTTTCATAAAATCTTTATGATGTAAAGTTTTTATTAGTTTTAATATAATTAAAAAACTATTCTAATAAATTTTCTGTAAACTAGCTGTAATGTATGTGTATCCGTTAAACTTTATTAATTCAGTTTCAAAGTATGTTACATTATGGCAATTACAGATTAATATACCCTTTTTTATTTCTTGCTTTCACTGAATGCTTCAATAGTTTCCACTTTCCACACTTGCTATGTAATATGCTTACACACAATTTTATTTTTTTTTAGGTTGGACTCCTGGACAAGATATTTTTTTTTCATTTTGTACCTGTTTTTTCAAATTTACTGTACTGTTCATTAATAGCGAATAAACGGTTTAAATCCCTTATTGCTTTTTATGCTATTTTATTTTAAATGTTCAGGGTGAACAACTAAGAACGACTGTAGGCCACATCTCAGAAAAGAATCATGGTACAACTTTCCAAAAAATTACCCTTAGATAAGTTATCCTGAAAAATTGCTGGAAAAGTCTCTAAAATATCCGCTAGGGGTGGAATGAACACTCGAAAACATAATACTCCAAAAAACATACTAAAAGTTTCCTAAAAATACAATTTTTGAAATCATTATGAAATTATTTAAAAATTTAATTAAGGAGATTTTTTGCCATTATTCTTCAACTAATGGGTAGGGAAGGTTCAAACTTATGTACAAATGTATAACTTTTTCGTTTTTTAACTGATATTAATGATTTTAGCTGCATTTAAAAGAGTTTTTCTGTTTAATAAGATGGATAACAAAATTAGATAATTTTGTATCCACTCGGAAATTTCAAATGTAAATTGAAGCATGAAGCATTTTTTAAATTTTTATATCTGATAACGTAAATCCCTTTCCATCAGAATTTAAAAAATGCCTCTTTACATTTGAAATTTCCGAGAAAAATGGGAAAATTGTCGACTTTTTCACATAGCGTTGACAAAATTGTTCAATTTTGTTATTATTCTTAAGCATATCTTATTAAAGAGGAAACACTCTTTTAAATGACGCAAAAAACATTGATATCGATTAAAAAATAAAAAGTGTTACATTTGTTTTTTAGGTTGAATCTTCCCCCACCCCTTATTTGAAGAATAAGGACAAAAAGACCCTAACTACATTTTTTTATAATCTCATCAATATACCAAAAATTGTATTTCTAGGATACGTTTAGTATGTCTTTTTTGGAGATAATCACAGTATTATGTTTTTAAATGTTCATTCCACCCCATAGCAGATATTTTAGGAACTGAAAAATATTTTCCAGCGATTTTTCCTGAAGGTATTTTTTTAAAGTTGTACCATAACTATTTTTTGAAATATGGCCGACAGCCGGATTTCTTAGTTGTTCACCCTGTATTTACTGATTAGGCACAGAAACATCTATAGGATGTCATCTAGAATGTTTAAGGTATGTTTATTTAGAGGTTTAAGTAATGTCCATACAACGTCTAAGAGAAAATACACTGTTGTATTGTTTTTGAAATGTTGCATTTAGATCATTGATAAGAAGTTATTTTTTAGACATTGCATTAACATCGACAAGATGTTAAAAGGCATTTCAGAATGTAACAGAAATGTTGTTTTTAGTTCGTTATAAAGACTTCCTTTTGAGGAAGTTCTAGTAACATCACAGTAATGTAAAAAGGCAGCGTTTTAACATCGCTGAGAAGCTGAGTTGAAACATCACAAAAGTTAACAGCCACAAGCTGGGCATAAGCGGTTGTATAGATGTGCATGTGATGAAAACAAGAGGAAAAAAAGGAAGAACATTATAACAATCTGATGTTGAATTAACATAACTGTAATATTTATTTGCATAGTGGGAGGTATTAGCGGTAATTGTTTCTAGTTTATTGTCAATTATTGATTGTTAACATTGTTTTTTTGTAGTACTATTTATGGAAGATGAGACAGTTTTTATGTTATAAAAAGCGTTGATATCAAAATAGATGATTTTTAAGAACCAATATTACAGTAGAGAAGTCAAAACTATCATCCGCACAGCCGATAAACTGATAAATATCTAAAAATTAACGGTGAAAAAAATAAATATTGATGTATAACAAGATTCTAGAACAATTACCTACTGGACATATTTTCAACTTATACAACGTATGACAAAATTTATTCTAGGAATGTACCTACTGGTCATACAGTCATAATAAAATACTGACATACGCTAGGTACGTGATCGTGTAATATAAACTCATAGTGTTTAAATTATTCTGAATCGTATTTATGTCGAGAATAAATTTTATTAGTTGGTAATTTTACTAGAATAAGGCATTTTATCTCTTGTTATATTTATTATAAAAATGTGAAAGCGGACGCAATTGAAGGCACTGAATGAATTTTAAATGTAGTCCAGTATTTTTGGAGAAATAATAAAAGACACTGTGCAGAAAAAATCGCACATTTTTTCTCTTACTACTTAGTTTATTTACGAAAACAACGTCATCAAGCGGTGGCTTACTGAATTAGTACAACAGTTGTTATTAGATTATTTTAACAACTTTGAACAAGCCTCGGTAGCGCAGTAGGCAGCGCGTAAGTCTCATAATCTTAAGGTCGTGAGTTCGATCCTCACCCGGGGCATCTGTTTTTGCAATTTAGATCGTTCTATTGTATACAGGGTGTCCCAGAAATTCGTACCAAAAAATTTGGTATCATTAGAGGCTAAAAA
This sequence comes from Galeruca laticollis, assembly GCA_963921935.1. Classification (NCBI taxonomy): domain Eukaryota; kingdom Metazoa; phylum Arthropoda; class Insecta; order Coleoptera; family Chrysomelidae; genus Galeruca; species Galeruca laticollis. Next base: position 315,148,415 of record OY998175.1, on the reverse strand, counting down.
TAATGATGGTATTTCATATAAAAATATTTTTTCACGCCCTTTGTTAACGAATTTTTTAAGAGAAGAAATACTGTCAAAATTTGAAATAGGCCATCATGATATGAGAGATCAGGGTTACGACAATGGTGCAAATATGGCTGGCAAGCATGTAGGCCCAGTGCAATGTTTTTGCATTATTCGTCTCACATGTTATAAATGTAAACGATACAGCTAAAATTTCATATGAGTCTTTGTTTCCAAATCTATTTATAGCCTGGAGGATATTCCTGAGCTTACCAATTTCGGTGGAATCTGGCGAAAAGAGTTTTTGAAAACTCAAGCTTTTAAAAATTATTTGAGAACGTCAATGTGCCAAGAAAAGCTATCAAATTTGGCAATCAATTCAAGTGAAAATCAAATTTGTGAAACCATTGACCACAACGAAATGATCGATCAGCTTGGATCTATGAAAGCAGGAAGTGTTGTACGGTAATACCTGCTTGTTATTTAATTATTTAAATGTAATAGAGTACATATATAAAAAAACAATAAAACATTGCCCCGGGTGAGGATCGAACTCACGACCTTAAGATTATGAGACTTACGCGCTACCTACTGCGCTACCGAGGCACTTGTGTATAATGTGATATTGTTACGACATATTGTTCATCAAAGAATTCAAATAATCTTACAAATAATATAAACGTTTGAGTGAATGTTTCCAGCGATTTATTCCCATCATCAGACAGGGGCGCCCACAAGGAGAGGGGAGGGGATAGTATGGGCTGTTGTCCCCTCTGAGATTTTGAGTGAAAAATACGTTTAGCATACACTTTGAAGAAAATTACACATAACCTATTAACGAATATAGTGGTAATTTAATTATTCTTCCCTCCATGGTCTCTTCTCGCCCGCTCTATGAGACCGAGTGGACAGAAAAATAATATGTCAATTACAAAGTTCAATAACAAGCTTGTGTACATTATGCAAGCACTTGAAACCGTGTCCACAGATGGAAACAAAGGATACACGGCAGTAGGCTTTTCAGCATCACATCTCTAATCTGCTAGAAGATCATAACGCAATATGCTGGCATACTCTTGACGTTGTGAGTCAAGTGTGTTGATTTGTAAGCAGAGTATTCAACAGTTTGACAAAATAATGAAGATAGTTGAAAAAAAAGCTGAATTTCTAGGCATTAGTCTTTCAAAACCTCGAGTAGTACAAAAGCAAATACATCGTGCAAATCATCAGCCTACCGAAACAGCCAATGACTAATAAAAGTTATCGATATATCTTTCCTACTCTTTGATACAATCATTGAAAGACAGATTCTCCATCCGTCATCAGGCTGAGTTTGAAATTTTCAAGATGCACCCAAGAGAAATAGAAAGAATATCAAAGAAAGACTATCAAAAATCCATGGTAGAAGTTGGTGAAATGTATTCCAAGCTATTGGACAATTTCTAGAAGAAGTCACTGTGTGGTACAAACTCTGGAAAAATTGTCAGACCAATGATGAAGACTTTTAAAAATTTGCATTTTATAGACGTACCTACAGTAGTATTAAAAAAAGTACATGTATATGAAAGAGATTAATGTCAAAAACGTCAAATAAGAGGAGATATTAATATTTTTCTCGAGAATTAAAAGTGAAAAAGCATGCAATTTTGACAAATAAAGAAATATATACAAACGTTATAATGGTAGTAAGAGGAGAAATGATAATTTAACAAATAGAATTGGCTTGATACATGTTCAGATTTGTCACGATTTGAATCTGAATGGTTTGGTGAATCTCCGAAATTTTGTGGATATTTTGGATGGTAAAATTTTTTTTTGACAGCATAAATTCAACTTCTGTATGATATAAGCCCCCATGTCAACACCAGTCACCATAAAATGTGAAATCTGTGGTAAATTTTTTAAGAAGCGAGGCCTAAAAACACATCAAAACAAGACCCAAGGTGGACAAAATTTCAGTTCGATTACAAAAGAAAGTCTTAGAAATATGGAAATAAAAGATACGGATTTTCATCTAAAGTTGGCAAAATTGAAGAGCCAACGATCAGTAATCTGAAGAGTCCCAAAAGCTTCAAGGGCTCTTTGTGCCTCAACGCTCTCTAATGTGATTGATGAATTCTGAAGACAAAATTCCATTCCCACCTGGGAAAATCTATTGCTTTTTCCATACAATGTTTTAAGTCTTCCTTCTAAAAATTCTAATAAAAAAGTATCTCTCTCTACTATGATCAGCAAAACACACATTTCTCAGTTCGGAAAAACGTAAATTTATAAAAAAATAGTAAAATTATAAATGCCATTAATAAAGTCTCTGACAGCGACTTGACATCCGCAATCAAAATATTAGCTTCAGATGACAGTTTTGCTGATGTCAGTGCAGCCACTTTAACCGAATTAAAATCGAAACATCCTTTAGAGAAACTTAATAGTACGTTCCCTACTCTGAGTTCGGAACCTATTCCTATTCTTATAACAGAAAAATTTGTCAGTAACGCAGTAAACTCTTTTAAAACAAGTTCTTCGTCCATTACAATTTGGTTTCTGGTCGAAAGGTGGTTGTGAAGCAGTTGCACATGCATCAAGACGTTTCGTCTCTAATCATCCAGACGTTAATAATAAAGTTTTTCTGAAAATTGATTTTGAAAATGCTTTCAATGCAATTCATCGCGATCATTTATTAAAACTTGTAGCAGATATTCTACCTGAAATTTTTCCTTCCATCAATCAATGTTATCGATGCCCTTGCATATCTTCTATTTGGCGAAAACATCATTTATTCAGAAAACTTATAAGCAACATTGACAGAGAATTCAATGCTTGGTACCTCGATGATGGTTCTTTGGGTGGTAGTACTAATTCCGTGTTCAAGTCTCTTGTCTATATTATAAACAATTCCAAGTATATTGGTCTTCAACTCAATTTCAGCAAATGCGAGTTATTTTTTTTAGAATCACCAAATAATCTAACCATTGATAAATTTAATTCTGTAGCACCAGGCATAACAATTACCAACAGACGAAATTTATTTCTATTAGGTGCTCCTTTATTAAACGAATCCTTTCTATCAGCTTTGAATGAAAAACTAACCTTTTTCAAAAAAATGTCATCTCGTTTATCCTGGTTACCGACACATATTGCTTATTACCTTCTCAAGAATTGCCTATTAATTCCAAAATTAACATATATCGTAAGATGTAGTCCGACCTGATTACATAATGATATCTTAATCAATTTTGACAATACCATTCGTCATTCATTAGAGTCATTAATTAACATTAAATTAGAGGACCTTTCTTGGAAACAAGCTTCACTACCTGTTTCATGTGGTGGTTTAGGAATTCGCTCAATCGTTTCAGTATTTCTTCCCTCTTTTTTGTCATCATTAAATAGTTCAAAAAAATTTATTGATTACATTCTGCCTATATTTTTCCACACACAAGAATTGAAGGCAGAAAATATTTGGTCATTAAAGTCTAAAAAAGTTGTACCCGGTAAATACAAATCCTTTCAAAAATCCTGGGATATACCTTTATTGAAAATTGAAAAAGAAAATCTGCTTCAGAAAGCTATCAATTTACCAGACAAGGCTCGTAACCTAACCTAACCTTTTCAAAGGTTAGGTAGATCAAATTTGTGTAAAACATCACTGTCGTTGCGGAGCTGATGTTGACGAATATGGTAGGCACAGCCTAAGCTGCTAATTAAGTGCCGGCCGTTTTTCACGTCATTCTGCAGTAAATGACCTAATCAAACGAGGCCTGTCATCTGTAAAGATTCCCGGTTCGTTAGAACCGTTGGAACCGCAACGACGGTTAACGTCCAGGTGGTATGACCCTCATTCCATGGCAACGCGGTAGACCAGTTATATGGGATTTCACTTGCACTGACACTTGGGCTCCGTCCCATGTCCGAACCACATCTACTTCCGCAGGCGCTGCAGCTTTACAAGGCGAAACTTTTAAAATCAATAAATACAAAAATTTGGAGAACATTTTTATTCCTGTAGCAATTGAAACATCTGGTGTTTTCGGTCATGAAGCTTTAAAATTCATGAAAGAAATCGGTAAAAAAATATCAGTAGAAACCAATGATTCAAGAGCAACTTTGTTCTTTATACAACAAATAAGTATTGCAATTCAAAGAGGAAACGCTTCATCTTTTCTCGGTATGTTTCCCCGTTCTAAGCCTCTAAAAGAACTTTTTATGAAACCTAATCATAAGAAACCCAATTCTTCTACCACTTTCAAACTTTCTCACATTACCGACCCTAAAAGATGTGATCTATCCTTTTTCCGAAATTCTTATTTAACATCTTCCTTCTCTTCTTCAGAATGTGTGCCTTCTGATAACATATGCGATGACAATTTTATAAATTATGCCTCCAACAAGCTTTTGGGCCTCAGTGTACTGAAAAATATAGATAACCATCAGCCAGATGATGTTCCATTCATAGGAATACTGAAGAAGATGACTATGCTAGAGAATGATCCGAATCGTATGCACAATAAATTATCTTTGACCAAAACAAAATATAAAACTGGTTCACCCCCAATAGAGTTGAAGACATCAAATAAAAAGGTAAACGACCAAATTGAAGGTATTTATACTAACAGTGTGGCATACTCTAACAATACTAATAGAGACAATTTGTCTGATCAAGATGATAACGGAAATCGCGCATCAGTACCCGATTAGTGTAAAAATTTTAATGACCAATTCTCCATAACAGTAAAAAATGGTACTAACCATAGATAAATAATTTTATACTAACCTCGCAAATAAGACAACTGAGGTTAGATCCAAAATATCTGATGCGACCAATGGAGTGAAACCACAAAGTACAAAAGCAATATCAACCAGACTTAAAAAATCTAGTACTAATGTTTCGGTGTTAAAAAAAATGACATTGCCTCCAACAAGTGCCTGTTTTGCAGTCATATTCAAAGTTGGAAGAGAATGAATACGTAGAAAACAATAATGGGTCAGAAGTCGATAGGGTCGTAGTAACTGAGGAATCAATGAACATCAATTCCCTTTCTAAAAATAATCCTAGAGTTAACAACTTCTCTTCATACATTTCATTTTTGATTAAAGATTTTCAGAAAGGGGATGAAACTCAACAAGAACAATAGGACATGTCTAAAAATGATGTAGCTAACAAAGAATATATTACCAACGTGAACCAGACCAATGATCTATCAACATCAACCAAATTTTCCAAAACCGCAATATCTCCATCCAATTCAATAGAAAACAACATCAATTCAAATTCCTTATCACGCAGATCAAGTGAGATAGACAATAATAAAATCCGAGATTATTCGGACAATGATAGTAGTTGCGAAAGACCTCTTAACAATATCTCCACAACCAGATCCATAAAGGATATTCCCCAAAAATCTTGGGGTTTCAAAGGCCTCAAAAATATTGGTAACACATGTTTCATGAATAGTATTATCCAATGCCTATCAAACACAAGGTGGATATTAGAATATCTAAAGAAAGACGCATATATAAGAGATATTTAACATAAACATATCTAGCATGAAAGGAGCACTAATTAAAGCATTTGCTGAAGTTATTCAAGAGCTTTGGTCTGAAGACGGTTCAGACAGAGTGGTTAATACAGTAACATTGAAAAGTAAGATTCAGCGATTTACTTCAAGGTTCATGGGATACACTCAACATGATGCACATGGGTTTCTTCGTTACCTATTAGCAGGACTTCACGAAGATGTCAACAAGCTATATGAAAAACCAAAGCCCATTTTCACAGAAATTGATGACAAACTTAGTGACATTGAGAAAGCACAAGAATCTTGGTTGAGATATCCAAAATTGTGGATAACTTTGTCGGTCAATTAAAATCAACACTCAAGTGCACACACTGTGGTCACTGTTCAGTTACCTTCGATCCCTTTTGGGATTTATCCCTTTCCATACCTCAAAGAACAGGTCAATTACGACTTTCACAATGTTTAGATTCGTTTACAAGATAAGAAACACTCGACGGTGATGAGAAACCAACATGTTCGAAATGTAAGGAACGAAGACGATAGAGTAAATTGGGGTAATATGGCAACATAAAATTCAAATGCCCACATTCTAAGAACCAACGCGCCTAGCTGAAACACGATGGCTGCACGTTAGAGCTTACACAATATATGTATGTGTTCAGAGTCGCTCGATGCCATATTCACACACAGCGAAAGATTAGAAGTAAAAATGCATAGTGATACTCTATTGCCATTTTACCCCATACCATGGGTAATATGGCATCATACGATGAGTAATATGGCAACATGCTATTCTCGTAAGAAATAAAATATTTCATGAAACTGAAAAAAAAACTTTATTTTTACAACATTACATATTATATATTACTGAATCTTATGTCTAATCTTATGTCTGATCTGGAACACAATCTGCACAATATATGTTTGATGGAGTACATATCTCGTGAACCCAATGATTACATTGCACACATTGCAACCAATCACATTTTGGTCCTTTTTTATCAAAATAGTATCCACGGCATTGTGCACAATATTCTGATTCATCGTATTCCAATTCTGATTCACCGCTCTCCATTGTAGGCACTTCTAATTCGCTTTCTGATGAACTAGTATCAGGATTAGCATCACGTCTTTTCTTTTGAGTGAATGTCTTCTTTTTTCCTTTGTTCTCTTTATCGGCCTCATCTTTTTCCATCTTATTTTTTTTACGTTTTAGCTTTGCTGCTTCCTTTTTGTCTTTAATTTCTCTTTTCTTTCGTTTCTCTGCAATTGTTTCTGGGCATGTAAGTAACTGAGCATGCTGCTTTCTCTTCTGACACCCACTTGGACCAGGTATAGCTGGAATAGGTACGATCGCTTCAAATGATACTTCGTTGTTATGAATATTATTGACCTCATCATTAGGATTATCTTCAACATTGTTGTCGGCATCATCAGGAATAACACCATCAGCATTTTGTTCTAAATTATTGTTCCTAGGAATTGTCGCGGGAGTATGCTGGATGAAAGCATGATCGGGAATTATGGTTGCATTAAATGGATGGATTCCGCAGGTTCTGAAACCCGAAACCCCGTTTTGAACCGTAGCTGCTTTACACCATGCATTGTTTAAGAGTGCTGGAAACTGTAGCCTATTCAATTTCCGACCAGGATGATTATGTATCCAGTTATTACAGGCTTGTGACCAATAGGTTTTTAAAGGTTTGAAAAACGATCTGTCTAGTGGCTGAAGCCAGTGTGTCGTATGGCTTGGTAGACACAACATGATGACATCGTTGCTTGCGGCTAAATCTAATAATTCTACATCCGAACAGTGCGACGAATGGCCATCTAAAATGAGCAATACTTTACCTGGCTCTTTTCTGGCAATAAAGTGCTCTCGAAGCCATATTTTAAAAATATCTGTTGTTACATATGCCGATTTTTCATTCATTATAACTTTACCCCCAGGAGGCAAACCATCTTCGAACTCTTGTTTTTTCTTCTTGCCTTTAAAGATACAAACGGGAGGAAGAAAATGACCTTCTGCATTAACACAGGCTATAACTGACACCGTCTCACCTTTCTCACCACTTGTAACGCAGTTTACGGTTTTGGTGCCTTTAGTGGCAATAACTTTTCCTGGGTTATTGTTAAGTTGTAGCCCTGATTCATCGATATTAAATATTTTTCTCGGGGTGTTCATTAAGTCATTATCTGTTAATGTTTTCTGCAACAGATCAAAATATCGTTCGCATTCATTCTTAGACATGCCTTGCGCTCGCGCTATAGACATTCCTTGAGCTTGGCGAATTGACAATTCAGGATGTCTTTTCATAAACGATACAAACCAGTCATACCCAGCTTGCTTTTTCTCGACATTAAAGGTATTTGAAATATTATTTTCAACCGCAAAAGAAAATGCAATCTTTTTCACATCAACTGATGTAAGTGCAAATCCATGCTTTTCCATAGTTTGGATGTATTTTACCAAACTTGCTTCATGATCTGAAGTTAGACAACTTTTGCGGCCCAATTTTTCTTTGCGGAGGTTTCCAGACCGCATTCTTCTCATCAAAGTACGGGCAGGAACGTTATAAGTACAGCTAATTTGGCGAACAGATCCTCTACCATGTCTAAGATCTTCAATGGCATTGCCAAGATCTTCTTCTGACCATAAAGCTCTAACGTTTTTCCGAACAAAAGTACGAGGCATCTGAAACCAAAAAAAAGCAGGTAAGGGTAAGAGTAATACGCTCGGGGTAATACGCCGCAGTTGAAAAAATGTGACGCATAATACCCCATATTGCATCTTATGACAAATAAAATCAAAACACATATTTATCATACGTTTAACAGAGTGTTCCGCCAAAAAAGAGTAAGGTTATGAATCATTCTTTGACACACTTCTATTAAAATTGACGAAATCTGCTTAAGACTTCCTTCACCACTGTATATAACTTAACATTAGAAACTATTTTACACGGTGCTTACCTTTATATCGACGTCACTCACTAAAAAACTAATGGTTTCGATTTGCGAATGATTCACGCTTGTTTTCTGTCTGACACAAATATGGATGAACGACCATTGTTGCCAAATGTTGACTTGGAACGGAAATATCAAACTGCGGCGTATTACCCAGCGCGGCATATTCCCCCAATTTACTCTACACTAAATCATTCTCAATAAATAAATTTCCGAAAATATTGGTTATTCACCTGAAGCGCTTTTCGCAAACAGAAAGATTTAATGGAAAACTTAATGTTGCAATAGATTTTCCAATAGAAGTGCTTAATATGAGCCATTACGCGATTGATAATGTGGCACCTTGTATGTACAACCTCTACGCTATATCACATCACAGTGGAACCACTTACAATGGTCACTACACAGCATATTGGCGACATCCCTACACGGGACAGTGGCACGAATATAAGGATTCAAGGGTGCTATTAATATCGTGGAAATCATTAGTCAGTGAAGAAGCATATGTTCTCTTCTATGAACAAGATGACACAAAGTCCCACCTTTAAGTTTAATAATTGTTTTATTAGTTTTTAAATGGTATATTTGCATTGTGAACCAATGTCTTTTTTCGTTTTTTCTGCAAAAATTGTGTGAAGAAAAGTAATAAACAGATTTATTTTTTCAATCCCTATATTTAGAGTACATATAAAATTATGAAACCACTGACTTTGCCCCCCACTGGAAAAAAATCCTACGGGCGCCCCTGTCATTAGAGCTCATAAGTGGAGGGTTCATTATAATTTATTGGCGATGGTATTATTTGAATAAGAATGTGAAGTAAACAAGACAAAAAATAAACAAAGAGGAAAACCAGTGCAAGACGTTTTTAATAAATTAGAGAAAATAGATTCAGGAGAAAAAATAATGTGAAAAAATGGACAGTCTGTCTTAAACAACTCCTGGGCATATAACCTTGTTGAAGGAGTAATCGACAACATGCTGAGAATATGAAACGCTTGGCTACACTGTGTTGTACATGAAGTTAAAAAATTATGTATCGTAGTTGTCAGTTGTCAAATATATGTATGTACGCATATGCTTGTCTTATTAAAATAAAAACTAATTTGGCTCAGATGTTTATGCCAAAAACTTACAAAAAACCTAAAAATTAGACAAGGAAAATAAGAAACTTCTGATGATAGGATACACAAACAATGGATATCGGCTCTGGAACAAAGAGTAAAGAAAAATCAAAATACATAGATATGTGGAATTCAATGAGGAATCTAAAACTAAAATAAAAATCCAGATATTTGAAGATTATGAAAATGATGATAACAAAGAAAGTAATAAAAATCGAGAACAAGAAAAAAGTAACAAGGAGGAGGATATCGAAGAAGAAAATGATGTTAAAGATGGAGAACAAGGAATAAGAAAATCAAAAAGAAAAAATTTTGGTGCCAAACCAAGATATCTAGAAGAAAACTACGAACTCGACTTGGATCAGGAACGTGCACTACTAACATATCAAGAAGCCACTACAGGAAAAGATAAATAAAATTGGGTTCGAGCAATAAAAGAAGAAAAAGATGCACATGAAAAAAATGGAACAAGGATTCTCATTGATAAAAATGAAATAGGCACACAAAAAGTCCTGAGTTACAAATGGATATTTAAAATAAAAAGTGATGGTAGATTTAAAGCTCGCTTGGTCATAAGAGGATGCGAACAAAAACATGGTGTCGACTATAACGAAATATTTAGTCCAGTTGTGAATATAACAACGTTGAGAATAATCTTAGCCATAACAACAATAAAAAACTGGGACTACATTGGGTTCGATGTAAAGACGGCATTTCTTCATGGAAAACTAGAAGAAAATATTTTGATGGAAGTACCTGAAGGATACAATGAACAAAATAAAGTTTGTAAATTACGAAGATCCCTTTACGGTCTCAAACAAGCCCCGATGATATGGAATCAAGTTTTCACGAATTTTTTAAAACAAAACGGACTAACTCAGTTAAACTCTGAACAGTGCATCTTTATCAACGACACTAAAGACTTAATATTAGCCATATACGTAGATGATGGCTATATTACAAGCAGTGATTCTTCAAAAATTAAAAATCTAATTAAAAAACTAATAAGTGAATTTGACGTGACTGCTTATAGAAGCCTAAGTTCGTTTTTATCAAATCAAGAAAACTATTCTCAACAAATCCTTGAATGATTTAACATGTTAAATTCAAAAAGTGTAGTTACTTCACTAGAAAACTATGAAACTTCGGACACCAATCAAAACTGTAACATAAAATATCCTTTTAGAGAAGCTGTGGGAAGCTTGCTCTATCTAAGCAACCGTACCCGTCCAGATTTATCGTTCGCAGTGAATTATTGCAGCAGATTTGTTGAAAACCCAAGTGACTGCTCTGTAAGAAACATTAAACGTTGTTTACGGTATTTAAGTGGAACAATTGAAACCGGTATAAAATTCAAAAGTGACTCTAACCTAAACACTATTGAAGCTTATTGTGATTAAGACTGAAGATGTCCAAACGAGACGAAGCACAACAGGATATATTATCTTCTATGGTGGTGGACCAGTAGCATGGTGTTCTAGACGACATCCACTGTTCACAACCTTCCGCAACAGAAGCAGAATTTGTAGCGGCAGCAGAATGTACAAAGGAACTTTTGTACTTAAGTGAACTGATACATGAACTAACTGGACAAAGAGTAAGAATTAATTTAAATATTGACAATCAAAGCGCTATGTCCCTAATAAAAACTGGTGTATTCAATAAACGTAGCAAACACATAGACGTTAGATACAAATTTATTACGGAGAAAGTTAAAGATGGACTTCTGAACATAAATTATTGTCCTTCGAACAAACAAATTGCGGACGTTATTACAAAACCTTTGAAACGTGTTAAATTTGAGTATTTTAAAAATAAAATTGTTTATTAATATGTAAACCTGTCGGCTTTTAAAAATTCTAGAAGAAAAAAGTTTTTGTTTTCATTCAAGCATGTTTTCATTAGGAGGGTATGTTGAAGGAGTAATCGACAACATGCTGAGAATATGAAACGCTTGGCTACACTGTGTTGTAATGAAGTTAATAAATTCTGTATCGTAGTAGTAAGTTGTCAGTTGTCAAATATATGTATGTACGCATATGCTTGTCTTATTAAAATAAAAACTAATTTTTACAGTATCGTGTAGTGCATTTAATAAAACATAAAACAGCAAAGGAAAGATGTGAAAAGATCGCATGAAGCATGGGGCAATTCCAAAACGTGAAATTATATTGTACCACCTGTAGATATCACTCTTTTGTAAATATATGCAATTCTAATAATTAAAATAACAAAAAACCCACAGACACTAATAGTGATTAAATTATACGACCCTACTAAGCATATTTATTAAAATAAATTACTCCTGCCAATCGATCATCTCCATCGTGTACCTCGATATCCACCTCTTTAGCCTCCCACGTACCTACGCCATACCCCGACTATTGAAATTGCTAATTGCCTGAACGGCAATTAATACGAAGGCGGCAGGCTTCGCCGACCTACCAATGGCCGCGTGGGGGCGGCGTACAAAGGGACTTACATTTATGATAATGTAGGCGCTCCTTCTTCGGGAGGATATCGATTCTTCGGGAGGGTTGCTAGGAAACGCGGTTGCTAAGTGACGCCGAAACGCCAGCTTCCACATGCCGGCGTTGCGTATGCAAAGTTGCCACGTCGAATGGATTTTCTTGGAAAACAACTATTTTTTTTGTTTGTTTTTATAAATATTTTAAAGATATTTTTTTTGAATTGAGAAATACGGTCTCAATTTCATGAATTTTTGTCGAAAACGCTCCGATCAAAATAAATGATGTTATCAAAATACCAACCGGACCATTTTTTTACAAAAATGTAACATAACAGTGGAATCCTAAATACCCAACATTTATAATTCCTAAAAACCGTCTGAATACAATAGAGAAAACGCAGAAAAAAAATCAATACGTAAAATAAAATCAAGTCGGCGCAAAAACAAAACAATGTTAACATTTCTGCGGCATGCTTTTGTTTCGAGCATAGACGTTCACTTTTTTACACTGTCGTCTGTTTTGTATCAATCAAAATGGTCCAGGATCGGGTTTCAATCGTGATTCTTTTATTGTACGCATGGATGGACGAAAGGGAAACACAGGGGATTATTTTACCTCGTGATTTTATCTAAAATTAATGAGAAATTATTTCTAAACGAAGAATCAATAAAAATGTATGTGAAAAGTATTTTATTGAAAGAATAATATTTAGTAATTAAAATATTTGTTTCTTAAGACCCTAACATATTTTGATGTCTTTTTAATGGATTCTAAACGTTTAATTAAAAATAATTTTAGGTTTTATGATTTTAAATTGATTTTCAGATATTTTTAATTGATCTAAAATATAGTTTATTTACGATAAAAAGACGATGATGTCATTTTTATAGTATGTACAAAAAGTACGAGGAGTAATAAACCCTAATTAAGTATGCAAAACCTTTACAGGGAGCACCATGGAATTTTTGATAAATCTCTTACTTTAAATTACATTTCTTCCGTAAATCTAAAAACCAGGTAGATCGACCCCGTATTTGTTTCAGTTGTAGCAAAGTTTGGGGTTTATTCAAGGTTAAAGGATTAGCAGATAAGCAATAACGCAATGCAGTGGTGTGTATTTTGGGAAAAAAATACGTTTTAAATTATAATATAATAAAAAATGAAAAGAAATAATTATTGGAATACATTTATTACTTACATTTTATTCTATATCCGACTCGGAAGAGGAAGAATCGTTGTTGACATTAATAATAATAGGGTCGATTAAATCATCACAAATATTGTCAATTTTCCACATATTTGCCTCTACTTTGATAACATGCTCGATACAGTTTGTCCAATTTTCCTTACTCACATGACTTACAGCACTCTCAAACAATTTCACAACATCGTTTATTTTAAAAGTAGTATTTTTTTTCCAACTTCCCCCTTTACCTGAGCCCATATTAATTCTATGGGATTAAGTTCACAATGATAAGGGGGAAGTCGAAGAACTGATATACCACGAGAAGAAGCCATTTCTTCTACAATGTAGGTTTTGTATTTATTCTTGTTCATTTTTGCAATTCTGTAAAGTTCTTTCCTTAGTGGATCTTTTGGAAACTTAATATTTTTCGAAATAAGCCACTCCAAAAGCTCTGCTTTACGCCAACGACTTGTGGGCAATGCTTCTCGTAACCGTGAATGGTAACTTGCGTTGTCCATAACAATAACAGCCCCTTTTGGAATCAGATCCAACATTTGAACAAACCATTCCTCGAAGACATCCCCATTCATGTCTTCGTGATAGTTCCCCGTGCGTTTTGAAATAAAAGTTAATAATCCACCATCAACAAAACCTTCAGAACTTCCAACATGGACAATGATAAGTCTTTTTCCTTTTCCAGATGTTGGCTGCAAACCTAACGACAAACCTTCCACGAATGCCTGCCTTCCGCTTTTAATGTTTTCATCTTGCCAAGATTTGGAAACTGTATATCCAGCATTTATCCATGTTTCGTCTAAGTAGAAGATTTTCAAATTTTGTTCTCTGGCAGAGTTCGAACAACCCGTAATGACTACCTGCATTTTGTGGCAGAGTTCGGATACTCCGGAATAAACTGTGTTGCCTTTCTTTATCAAACTTACTAAAATGTATGTACCTCTATCACTTTTTTTTATTAAAATTAGAACATCCCGTTACCTCTGACCTAAATCGTATATTCTTTAGCATAGCTGCAACTCATTCGTTCAATACAAAATGTACCTTACGGTATACCCTCTTAAAATATATTTTGGTACGTCTATGAAATCTACTTAAATGAATGATTTATTACTCCTTGTCCTTTCTATATAGACTATAGTTTCAGAATAAATATTAATTTACCAACCGTGAATACAATACAATACAGTCAGGGCAATTTACAGCTAACGGGATGGCAAAACTTCAAGACGTTGTCAAATCAACTGGTAAAATTCCCCAGTTTGTTTTGACGTTTATTGACATTCGATCATCGTCTAATATTTACAAGTTTTTTTGGTGTTTTTAAATTCGTTGCTTCTTTAAGATTAAAAAAACAGTTATTTTCATAACTAATTATTTAGGCAAATCTGCAGTGTGTGGTTAATAAAATTCTGAAGCAGCTGAATAGAAAATGTCAAGAGATGGTAGCATCTTTGTTGAGCTATTTTGAACGAGAATGCCGGAATGGGGGCCCGCCTCTCCCGCTTACTGCTGTAAGAGACGTAAGTAATAGTATTCGCTATTTGTATTCATCATTATCAATATTATTGTTACATATTTAAATGTAAATGATTAAATGTTTTTAATGTTAGGTTATGTTAATTAAGCTTCATAATATATTATTCTTTCATAAATTGAAATAATTATATTGTAGAGAGTTGCAGAAGCTTCACAACTTAGCATTACCACTGTTAACTGTATTGTCGCCAAGCATAATAGAGGTAAACAGCCTAAAAGCCCACCTAAAAAGATACAACGCATAAAACCTACTGTTGAAATTGATAACTTTGATCAAAATGCTTTCTGAAATGTTATATACGAAATGTATGGAAACAGTGAGTATATTGAATTTACTGTTTTATTTCATTCACAATTAACAAATACAATATTTTTTCAGAGGAACACTTGACCTTGGAAACTCCAGGAGCGTGAACTCTAATAGTTGTTTAACATCACTCTGGAAGATAGTGAAAACTATTGGATTCAAATACCAAAAAGATGATCATCGTCGTGGTTTAATGGAGTTGCCACATATTGCATTAAAACGTGTACATTTTCTACAAGAATATGTCAAGATAAAAAGGGAAGGTTTATATCAATTTGTGTTTTTGGATGAGACCTGGATATTTAAAGACGGTAGTGTTGGACGTTCTTGGCAAGATTCTAATCATAGAATCGTGAAAAAAACCAAAATTGGTGGTCCAAGGTAATTGAATAATAAAATTTAGCAATTAATTTATGATGTACAAATATTCCTGCCGTTTTAAGAACTTTTCAAATATTTACTAGTCACACTATTTTATTGAAATCTATATAATTGTTAATAGTTGTTTTGAGCTATGCAGTCTATCTAGTCTAACCTAGTGGTAATTTGTTATTTCCTTATTGTAGGTATAGTATTGCATGCTGGTGCCTCTTTTGGTTTTATTCCTGGAGCAGGGCTGGTTTTTTCTTTCAAAAAACAAGATGGTGATTACCACGAGAAAATGTTTTGCATTGGTTTGAATACCAGCTTTTAGTGAACTTGGAAGAACCTTGTAACGTGAATTTCGTTCACCACTCGTAGTATTTCTCGTCGATGAATGAGTAACGTAAATTTCGTTTACCCCTCGTAACATCGAATAATACTTCTGGTCGATGGCTGTCGAGTTTTAAGTTTTCGGAAGAGTTCGTTTCATTCGGATATTTAAGCCAATGCACGCTGAGGTTCGTCCAAATGGACCGAAGATCGACGCACCCGCATTTTTGGATTTAATATTATTATTATACCACCGACCACCGTAATAGTCCCGAACCACCGAAGGCACGTCACCGCAACTTCTCATCAATCTCAACAATTCATTATCTTCCATACACTTTTGAAAAAATGTCTCCTATACACTTTTCTTTCATAAATTCACAAAATCAATAAAAATCTTAAATCTCTAATATTCTATTATATTTCCTCTCAATATCGGAGACATTTCAATTTCTTTTAATTCCAGTTAACAACACCCTTTTACATTGAATAATTTCAATAACTCCTGACACCTAGCCAGCACAACTCATATATCTATGTATCGGCAACGACACTTTTTTCACACCAGCTCCACACACTTTTGAGCTTCACTGCTTCCAGACATCAACCCCCGCTACGCCCCAATACAACACAACCCTCCAGTTACTTCTAGCAATAAGCCCACCTAATCACTCTCAATCCTATACACTTTTAAGCAAAATTTTCCTAGTCACCTTTAAAAATTTGTTTTTTTACTAGACACTTTTAAACCCCTAACTTAATTTCTCGGTCAGCGCACACCAAACCACCCAACACACCCCCAACACAGCCCTGAAGAGGAAACCTATCCTACACCAGGGCATCAACAAGAAAAGAACACTCTCAACCAAGAAAACTCCAACCCAACTCAAACTCATTTACGAACTTCTGTCTCTCTCTCTCTCTCGCTCTCTCTCTCTCTCTCTGTCTCTCTCTCTCGAGGTTCGTCCCTTAATTCCATCTACATTGTTGAGTTCGTTATCTTATCGTATCGAAGTGCATTTCTATGAAATGGTAAGTGGTTTCGCTTAAAATGTATATTTCTCCGTTAATTTTTTCTTACATGGTACTCAATAGTTTCAAATTAATTTTTCTTTAAAATATTCAGTACCAGAGATATATTATATCGATTTCGTTTTTGTTATATATATTTTGTTCTGGTTCTTCATACATTTTTTATACCAATGGACTACGTTGAAAACCATTGAAATTAAATTAAGTGAATTCGTAACTTTTCTTATGATTTTTATTGGGCTTTTATTTCTAAAATCTCTATTAAAATATTGATACAGGAAACATGAACCACGTGTTCTGGTTTTTTTTTATATTTTTTTATACCAATTGAACTCTACGTTGAAAACCATTGAAATAAAATAAATTCATTCATAACTTTTCTTATTATTTTTATTGTGCTTTTATGTCTAAAATAAATGAATTTTCTTAAAATATTGTAAAATACAGGATATATGAACCACGTTGTTTGATATCATTTCATAATTTTGTACCTACTATAATTTCAATCTCCAGATATCCTGCATTTTACTGAATTCGAGAACTATATCTGATCATGTGTCTTTTCTAGCACTTTCTCTTACCGGCCTAAAAACTTTTCCATACCGGCCTAAAGTTATCTCACTGGCCTAAGCCTTCGTATCGACCGAAGCCTTTTCCGTTGATGAATTCTACCTGCTGGGACCACGGCTCTATTCAGAACCGACTGGACGTAGCTTGACGCAGCCAGCTGATTGGTTCCCGATTCGTTGGGACGTAATCCAAATAATCATTGGAATAGAAAACAAGGAAAGTACTAACGTCCACAATCTTTGAAAACTATAGATTCTTTCCAACTAACGTTCATCGACTAATTAACTGAATAGTTTGTACCATATGTAAATTACATCTTTGTAAAATATTTAACTATAGTTTAACTTTAGTTGCCTTCAGAATCTAATTTTTTTGACTGTCAATTTATTTTCAGTTCTAGTTTTTAAATTTAAATGATATCTTTGTAAAATATTTAATTCTTGTTTAACTTTAGTTTCCTTCAGAATCTAATTTTTTTTGAATGTCAATTTACTTTCAGTTCTAGTTTTAAATTCATAAATTAAGATGTAAAATTTAATAACATTTTTATTTTCAATTTTTCATCCAACATATAATTGTTATTTAATAAACTACTTGTGAATAACTTTTTCAATTTTCATACAACATGTAACTTTACTTAATAAAACTACTTGTAAATTTTAAATAACGTTGTTCATATTTTTTTATATAACCTTCCAACTTCTTGTTTTGTTGACTGGGATTTAGGTAACTTATAGACTAGTAGGACTCAGGTTGGCGCCCACTTATCTTCCCGCCTCGTTACGTAAAAATAAGTAGGATTACCCGAGAACCGGTAAGACCTACTCCTTGGGTCTCTACTAGTATATAACCCACGCCTGAGTAACTCTTCGACGAAGTGGCCGTTGCAGCCTGCCACAATTGTAATGGATAATGCAAGTTATCACAGTACAGTGATCAATAAAGTACCAACAACAGCTACCAAAAAGGTTGATATACAGAACTGGTTGATACAAAATGATATTCCTTTTGAAAATACTTTCCTCAAAACCCAATTATTGAATTTAGTACAACTGTAAGTTGACATAAACATTTTTCAATATATTATGGTAATACTTAGATAACTTATTTTGTTTAAATATATGCATTTTTGTAGGAATAAACCACCAACAGTATATTAAGCTTACATATTATCTGAAAAATATGGTCACAAAGTGCTTCGACTTCCCCCTTACCACTTGTATGTTCAACCCAATTGAACATATTTGGGGCATGGTTAAACATTTTTATAGAGATCATGTGGGAACTGATGGTTCTTCAACAAAACAAGCAATATGTGTATGGAAAAAGTATTCAGAAAAAGTGACTCCTGATATTTGGTCAAAGACAGTAGAGCACACTAAAAAAATTATATAAGATGGGTGGGATAAAGAAGTAATATTTAATGGACACGATGTGCCTCTACTTATTATTAATTTTGACAGTGACGATGAAGATAGTGATGAGTTTGTAATGGAGTAGTGGAAATCTTGTGTTTTATTTTTTATATATTTTTATCCAATTTGCTTTATTTCCACCTTTTCAAAATCACTAATAACTATTATTAAATTAATTAGGTATAGTTATTTTATAAAACACAAATTAAAATAACGACCACAGTATCTCTACATAAATAATACTGATAAAATGGGAGATTTTTTATTTTTATATCTTGTAACAAAATTTTATTTTGTGTATCTATGTTTTTCTTTTCCATTCTATTTTTACTATAATAAATATAATAGATATTGTATAAAGAAACAATTAATATTTAAATTTGCATGAAGATGATTACAGCTTTATTGATTCCTTTTAGCGTAAACCCTTGCAGTGCTCTTGAAGATGGCTCTATAGAACATAGAATAAGGTATAAGGATCTACACTTCGTCATTTAACCCTCTTTTATGTAAAATAATCAAATGTTAATTCGAATATAGAATGATTGGTTACTGTTTCTTGTATCTTATCCATAGTTTTTCATGAATAAATATTTATATTAAATTAATCAAGCCTATCATACAAGCCTTTTATTTTCAAATAAATATTTTTGACTTACGCCCTACGAGGCACGGAACAATGAAAAAGAAGAACTGTCAATCTAACATCAGATTGACTTTTCTAGTTTACGTCACAATATTTTGCTTTGCAACGTCATCGTCTGTTTATCGTAAATAAGCTATATATATAATTTGAGACAGATTTAATTTCCTTTTGAGAATAAACAGTTTCTATGCCACTGATTTTATCATGAGAACTTGTTTGTTTTACATCGAAGAAATCATCGTAACCGCCGATTTTGACATTCATTATATTGCTAATGGGCATATGTTAGATTTTTAGACTCGCTCATAATTTTTCGGATGAAGCAAAAAAGCGTCCCGGGTTTATCCTTATGACGAATATTTTCCACTTTCTTTTGTTTCAATAGCGCTCTTAATGATTTACGGCTTTGCACCGAGTGATTAATGGATTGAATCATTAGTAAAGTGTTTCGGGATCGGTTTTTGGTTTTTTAATAATTCATCAATCATCATTTTTGTATCATCTTCGAGTTTAAATATTAGAATCATTGGATTGGATTTTTTCTATCCTTATTTATAAAATGTAAGAAGAAATAAGAGATTCGATAAATAACTACGAAAACTATATCAAAAATGAACCAAAAGAAAATGAAATAAATAGACAACGTGAACAAGATATTAAAATTAAATTAGAAGTTAGAGAAACAATTTAGAGAAGTCTAAACTTTTGAATTCTTTAGAACAATTATAATACATACCAATTTAGACAGCCAACGAGTAAACATCGTTTATCGGTCGCCTAAATAACCCGTTAACTAAAGCCCATAATAACCTAATTCCACATTTAGCAGAGAAGGAACCATCGAAAATATAATAAATTGGCTACTAAACACTTGTTCCAATACCCACCTCAATTTTTCTTCTGAATCTTTCTCTGCTATCGATCTTAACTTTTGCTACCGTAAGTTAGCCCCTTTACTAATTTGGCACGTTGTCGACGACCTATATGACAGCAATCATTTTCCTATAGTCATATCGTCCAATGAACCTCCTAATCAACAAGTTTTAACAAGAAGCTATTAACAACTAAACAGCGCTGACTAGGATAGCTATAAGTCTCAAACATAAACTACCTTACCCACACTTAGCTTCTCTAAAAATATTTATAATAACATATTATTGCTCTTCACCATATTTATTTTATCTGCTGCTGAGACCCAGATAGGTAAAACTAAACAGTCTTGCGGACACAAAACTATTCCCTGGTGGAGTTTTTCCTGTAAAAGTGCTGTAGGAGAGTGAATACTGACCATAAAACTGTACCAAAAAACCCACAAAAATCTGATTAATCTTAAGAGAGCCAGAGCGAAATCGAATTATATTAGTAAGCAGAGTAAAAAATCCTCCTGGAAAAGCTATGTTACATCCATAAATAAAAGTACCCCACCAAATGAATTTTTGATATGTTGTAGAATTTATGATTCTGGTGAAATGTTTCAATGGGCGCAACACGATCCTATGACTAGTTTTCGAGATACAGGGTGTTGAATATGAGAGATACTCACTTTTCATCACTCCGTTTCTCCCATGTTATGATTTAGTTCTGATTTATCTTTGGTGGTATTATCATCACATCCTTGTATGACAAACTCATGAGAAATTCATTTCCAAATCTTTTTGTATTACAGGACGATTCCATTTGATAATAATGCTATTTTGAGACTTTTCATAATTTTGTTGTTTTATAAAGAGAGAATGCGAAAAAATATTGAATTATCACATAATATTGTAACGGAATAGCTACACAGTAATAGGCCTCGGGCTATCAATATGACAGCGACATAACCTACAATAGGGATGCTGACAGAAAGAGGAGGACTGACAAGAAAAAGGAAGATGACGTCTGAAAAAAAGGGGATAGAGAGAATGTCAATGTGACGTTCAGAAGATAAAATATTTCTCAAGATAAATATCCCTTTTTAGTTGGTTTTGGTTTAGAGTTCATTCATTGTTTGTAGTTTAGTAGAAATAAATTGTTTCAACCCACATTCGTATTACGTTTGGTGTCAGGTGTGGGGTGAAGATTTCAAGATGTTCGGGAGAAAATAAGCCAGTTGTTAGTAGCAGAATTGAGAAGAGAGCTGGAAGAACTTGATTTGGACACGACGGGTCCCAAGGCGGTATTACTGGCACGATTGAAAGGGCATTATGAAAGCCAGGGTATTGATCATGAGACTGTAGAGTTTGAAGATCCGTCCATGAAGACCATAACCCTGATCCTAGACGAAATCTCGCAGAAGATGTCCAACCTATCCGATGAACTCTCCCATAGGATTTCCACCGAGATGTCCAGCCCACGAGAAGAAATATCGCAGAAGATATCGAATCTCTCCGATGAAGTCTCCCAGAAGGTGTCCAGTCTGTCCATGGAGATATTCAGCCTGTCCGCCGAGATGTTCAGCCAGAGTGACGAGATCTCTCGGAAGGTGTCTCAACAATAAGGGAGAATAGCCGGCATCGAAGAAGACATGCAAAAGCTGCAAGATATCGTCTCCCATCCACCAGGACCCGTATGCAGAGAGGGAGAGTCCAATCCACAGGTAGAGAAGTTAGAGTCAAGGGGTGAATTGCGTCAGGAATCCAACACAGCAGGAGAGACCAAGGCAAGATTGAAGCCACCAATCTTCGACGGCACAACTTCCTAGCCCAACTATCTCAAGCAGTTCAACGCAGCGGCCAGCACCAATGGATGGTCCTCCAGAGAAAAGGCGGTAGCTCTGACAGTTGCCCTACGAGGTGATGCAAACCCTTCATGCCGACGACTCTGAAGACTTTGACCAACTGGTGAAGCGTCTGGAAATGAGGTATGGCCAAGCGCACCTAGAGCACGTCTACCAGTACCAGCTAAAAAAACAGGAAGCAGAAAACTGGTGAATATATCCAGGAGTTTGAAGCGGAGGTTGCAAAAATGGTCCGCTTCGCATATTCTTCGGCCAATGCAAGCATTTTGGAATGCGTAGCTGTCCAGGCATTCATAGACGGCTTAAGAGACCAGGAGTTGCAAAGAGCGCTGCGATTGTCCCGTCCCAAAGCTCTGTTGGAAGTAACCAAGAAGGACAGTTACCCGCTGCTTAGAATCGACGCCGCACTTGACGCACTAGCAGGTTCCAAGTTGTTTTTCACTTTGCATTTGAAGACTGGTTACTGGCAGGTGGAAATGGATCCTGCCGACAAAGAGAAGACGGCTTTCACCAGCGGAACATGCCTGTGGCAGTTTATGGTACTTCCGTTTGGTCTTTGTAATGCTCCAGCCACATTCGAAAGACTGATGGAGAACATCCTCATGAGTTTGTCTTGGGAGACCTGCTTAGTGTATTTGGATGACGTCATCATTCTGGGTCGAACATTTGACAAGCATTTGACGAATCTTGAAGAGGTTTTCAAGCGACTTCAAGCAGCCAATATGACATTAAACGTGAAGAAGTGCCTCCTTTTCCAGACTAAAGTCAACTACCTAGGGCATGTAGTCAATGGGGAAGGTATAGCTGTTGATCCAGGCAAGAACCACGTAGTCCACAATGATCAACCCCTTCCGACAAACATCAACTTCGAAGGTTCCTGGGACTTTGCTCCTATTATCGACGCTATGTGAAGATGTTTGGGGACATCGTCAAACCGCTAACCCGAATGACTGAGGAAGGTAGAAGATTCAGCTGGGATGAAGAATGCCAAGTTGCCTTTGAAACTTTGTAGAAGCAGTTGACATCAACTCCGATTCTAGTCTATCCACTTTCTGAGTGAACGTTCATTCTCGATATAGACGCCACTAGCCTGGGAATTGGTGCGGTTTCCTCCCATCTCCAGGATGGCCGAGAAAGGGTCGTTGGGTACTTCAGCAAGACCTTATCTAAACCTGAGCGTAACTACTACTGCGTTACCAGGCGAGAGCTCATGGCAGTGGTAAAATCTGTTGAGTATTTCTACGAGTACTTGTATGGAAGGAAGTTCTTGATTCGAACCGACCATGCCAGCTTGAAGTGTGCTACTTAATTTCAAGAATCCTGAGGGCCAAGTTAGAAAAACTTCAAGAATATGACTTCCAGATCGAACACCGACCCGGTACAAGCCACCGTAATGCCGACGCACTCTCCAGAAGACCATGCCAATCGACTTGCTCCTATTGCAGCCGCATGGAAGAGAAGGATGCCAGCCTGCACCAGGTCAAAGTCATCAGTGAAGAGTGGCCTCAAGAGAGAATTCAAGAACATCAAGCGAACGACGCGGACCTAGGAAAAATTATTGAATGAAAGTCAATAAATCGTCGACCAACCTGGCAAGAAGTATCTTCGCCGATGTTGAAGTCATACTAGGCACAGTGGAATTCCCTAGTTATTGAGGACGGCTTGCTGAAAAGAATCATCGAAAATAACGAAGGCACCGAATCCAAGAGACAGTCTATTGTTTCCTAGGAATTGTGGAGTATTACGACATTTTCATAATGGATCATCCGGAGGATACCTAGGTGTGAAGAAGACCTTGCAGAAGGTACGGAAACGATTCTACTGGGTAAATTATTCCGACGATATAAGAGATTGGTGCCGAAAATGTACCCCCTGTGCTGCAAGCAGCGGACCACACCGTAAGCAGAGGGCTGGTATGCAGTAGTACATCGTGGGGAGCCAATTCGAGAGAATCGCCATAGAAGTGACGTCACCGCATCCAGAGAGCGAAGCGGGTATCAAGTACATCGTCATCAGCATGGACTACTTCACCAAGTGGGTAGAAGCATATGCTGTTGTGAATCAAGAAGCTCCGCCACCATAGCCGACGTGTAGGAATTCGTCAGCCGGTTTGGAGTCCCCTTAGAACTACATCACGATCAAGGAAGAAACTTTGAAAGCAAGTTATTCCAAGATGTTTGCCAGAAGTTGGGGATCCGAAAGACTTAAACAAAGGCGCTACGTCCACAGCCTGATGGAATTGTGGAACGCATGAGCCTGACTCTAATCAAGCATTTGTCGAAGGTCGTATCTGATCATCAGCAGGACTGGGACGAACACATTCTTGATGGCATACCGATCAGCTGTGAATGAGTCTTCAGGGCAGACACCGACTAAAGACCTGGTGTTTGGTTGCCTGGTGAAGATATCGCCGGAGAAGATTATGTATCCGATCTCTGGAGAAAGATGGAAGATACCCATAAAGTGGTTCGTACTAACCTGCAATTAGCCAGCAACCGAATGAAGAAGTACTACGACAGCTTAGCCGAAGAATCGTGGTACAAAGAAGGTGATCTCGTCAGGATTTACAATCCACGAAGCAGACGAAGGTTATGTCCAAAATTACAAAAGAACTGGGAGGGCCCATATGCCATGAAGAAGAAGAGCAACAATGTTATTTATCGTATCTTTAAAACTCCTAGAGGAAAGCCGATTGTAGTCCATTCTGATCGGCTAGCATCATATGTCGGGGACCACGATGAAGGTGTGAAAATACAATAACTCCTGGGCGAATAGCATCCAAGTTCAAAGACTTCATGAAGGTCTAAGGAGGAACCAGAAGGGCAAGACATGGAGTCGTTGAAGAAATCAAACAGAATCTGCTCAAGTTGCCGCAGAAGTATTCCCTAGTTCATAGCATATCTGCCAACCTCGACGTTCCACATGATTTAGGCAATACTTTCAGGAAAAAGTATGGTGGTGAAGAGGAGTTAAAGAGACAACATCCAGCAGTAGGAAATGTTCTAAAGCTTCGAGATGGTCGACGATTTATTTTCTACCTGATAACCAGAAGTACATCTAACCAACAACCATCGTATAAGAATGTCTGGACGGCCCTTCATCAGCTGAAGGATCAAGCTCTGAAGGTCAACCTGTCCAAGTTAGCTATGCCGAAGTTGGCCGGTAGTCACCCTGGTTTGAATTGGAGAGTTGTTCGGAATATGATTGAAGTAATCTTCAGAGAGACAGCGGTCGAATTCCTGGTCTGCAGTCGCCGCCGCCCAGAATCTGGATTGAAAACCGTCCCCTGCTACTTCCGTGTAAGAACGGAACCAACTGCCGTTACAGCCACAAATCCGAAGATGGTAAAAGCATTCCAGGAGTAAAGCGTCTAAGGAGGGGGCAGTGTAACGGAATAGCGACATAACCTACAATAGGGATGCTGACAAAAAGAGGAGGACTGAAAAGAAAAAGGGAGATGACGTCTAAAAAAAGGGGACAGAGAGAGTGTCAATGTGACGTTCAGAGGATAATATATTTGTCAAGATAAATATCCTTTTTTTAGTTGTTTTTGGTTTAGAGTTCATTCATTGTTTGTAGTTTAGTAGAAATGAATTGTTTCAGCCCACACATTATATATTCATTTCATCTTTCATCACAGTTGATACAATTCATACAAGGTGATTCACACAAATATAAAAATAACGAGTTTTGTTTTTTCGGACACCTTGTGGTAATAAACCAGCCGAAAATAATAAAATTCTCGTGAAGGATGTTAAATGATGTGTTTCATCGTATACAGAGTCGAATGATGTCAATTCAAAAAATTACGTAGACTTTATTAAATAAAAACCTTGATTTTTTGCATCAGCCTATATCTCATAAGGGAGTCCGAAAAGGTAGCGATATTTTTTCATAGGTCCGTGAAGTTAGCCCCCAAAGTTTTCACGATTTAACTAAATTTAGTGTCATCGGTTAGTGGATCGTTAGTGCTTCTATAAATTTCGTTAGTGCTTCCGTGGTTCGGTAGATATTGAATAGTCATTTATTTCAAGATCAGCCCTCAAAGTTTTTAGAATTGATTCCAAATTAGTGTTATTCGTTAGTGCTTCGTTCCACTTTAGTGTTTCAATTATTTGCGTTAGTACTTTATTGGTTTTCGAGATATTTGACTTTATATTTTCAAGTTCAGCCCCCAACGTATTTACGATTAATTCCAATTTAGTGTCATTCTTTAGAGTGCACTTTAGTGCTTCAATAATTTTCGCTAGTACTTTATTGGGTATCGATATATTTGACTTTATATTTTCAAAGTCCCCCAAGTGTTCACGATTGATTTCAATTTGGTGTCATTCATTAGTGCTTCATTAGTGAACTTTAGTGCTTCAGTTATTTTCGTTAATGCATTATTGATTTTCCAGAAATTAGAGTTTATATTTTCAAGGTTAGCCCCCAAAGTGTTTACGATTAATTCTAAATTAGTGTCATTCGTTAGTGCACTTTAGTGCTTCAATAATTTTCGCTAGTACATTATTGGTTTTCGAGATATTTCATGTTCTTTTTTTGAGGTCAGCCTTCAAAGTACTCACGATTCGATTAAATTTAATGTCATTCGTTAGTGCTTCGTTAGTAATCTTTAGTGCTTTACAAATTTTCATTAGTGCTATTTTCTTTTTCGATTTATTTGATATTAATTTGTTGGCACTTCCGTGAAGTTAGCCCCCAAAATGATCACGAGTTAGTTAAAGTTAGTATCATTCGTTAGGGATTCGTTAGTGCTTCTTGGTGCTTCCATAAATTTCGTTAGTGCTTTTTTGGTTTTCTAGTTATTGGCTATTATTTATTATAATATCAGCTTCTATAATTGTTTACGGATGATTCCAAATTAGGTTATGCATACGTTAGTGCTATTCAGTACATCGATAATTATATTCCAAAATTCTTTGTTGTTTTAAAAATATTTGTTTTTTTAGTAAATCCCTGAGTTTTCCATGAACGAATATGTTTAGAGCCATTAATTTCATTCGTACTTCAACTTTTTTCATTAATTTAAACTATTTACATCGCTTTGATGCCAAAAGACAAAAATAGCACATAACTTAATATAATGCATGTATCAATTTTTCAATTTATAAGTAGATCAAATTTACCGTTAACAATTAGCCATTATTTTTGTACGTGTCAAGAAGAACAGGACAGGATCGGCTCATAAATCAAAGTCCTGTAAGTCCTTTTAGTTACCTACTTTTATTATTTCTCAAGTTCTATAGTGGCGGATACTAGAATATTTCAATATAGGATGCATTTTGGTAAAACGATTTATAACAATGGAAGAAAATGAAAATATTGGATTGTTCTTTAGATTGAGAAATTTTGACTTTTTTGGCCCCCGGTATCACTCAAGTTTGGTATGACTCAAATACGAAACCTCCACAGCCATGACACTAATTTGGAATTAATCGTAAACACTTTGGGGGCTGACCTAGAAAATATAATGTCAAATATCTGGAAAACCAATAAAGCATTGACGTGCCCCTCGGTTTTATTTTAGTCTAGACTATGCATATGTTTATAATTCCCACGACTGTATCTATTTTATTATTTTTTGGTTTTTAGTACATTTATCTTAAACATTGCAATGTATGTTTAACATAAAACCGTTTAACTTAAAAAGTTTTTTTACCTATTTTTATTTCTTTAGAAAAGAGATCCCAACTCTCTTCAAAATTATGGCTTCGGTTCAAGAAGATTCAGATTTTCCGAAAATGTCTGGAAGTACATTATGGAAAATTTTGAAGGAACATGGATTTGAATTTTAAAAAAAATTATCGGAACGCTATGTTGATTGATAGAGACGACATTGTCATTTGGAGGAGGAGTTATTTGCGCAATATTCGGAAAGCAAGACTAGATTAAAAACGAATTTATTATTTGGATGAGACTTGGTTAAATGAAGGTCACACTGTTTCAATGTTTTGGCAAGACACGAATGTCAAAAGTCGGAGGCAGGCAGCTCTTGAAGGGTGGTCAACAGACCTCAATCCACCAGCAGGAAAAGGACGTCGACTCATCATTACTCATATCGGAAGTACCGAAGGTTTTGTTAAAGGTGGATTGTTGTGCTTTGAGTCGAAGCAAACCGGAGATTATCATGAAGATATGAATGCAGACGTTTTCGAAGAATATTTCTCACAAATGTTGGATCTAATTCCAACGGGCTCAGTCATTGATATGGATAACGCAAGTTATCACTCCAGGTTAGTGGAGAAATTACCTTCAACTGCATGGCGTAAACAAGATATCCACGATTGGCTAACCTCGAAAAATATTGAATGCCCAGATAACCCGCTGAAAAATGAGCTCTTGCAACTGGCCAATTCACATAAACACAAATATAGTAGATACGTTGTAGATCAAATGGCATCAGCGCGTGGTATAACAGTGCTGAGGCTTCCTCCTTATCACTGTCAACTCAATCCCATAGAATTATTATGGGCCCAAGTGGAAGGGGAAGTTTCAAGAAAGAATACGACATTCAAAATGAGTGACGTTAAAGTTTTATTCGAAGACGCGTTAGGTAACGTAACCAAAGAAAACTGGAAGAAATGTGTTGAACACGTGATACAAGAAGAACTAAATATGTGGGAAATGGATCATATAAGTGAACACATGATTGAACCATTTATAATCAATGTTAATAATGGAAGCTAAACAGAATCGTCTGATTCTGATATATAGACTAGTTTTTGTGTTAGTTATTACTATTATTTGTTAGACTTTTTTTTTATAAATATTACATTAATTCGTACTTTATTCCTGCATTTTTCTTTTTTCCTCTCCTATTGTAAACGGTATATTAGTAGTAAAGTTGATACCTACTGCAAAAAAATTTGCTATTTTTTATATAATATTTTATGTTTATTGTTAATTCATAGAAACACAAAAAAATGTATTTTTATTGAATCGATATTGTGAACTCTTTTGAATAGTTTTCGTAATTATAATTTCATAGGGCCTTCATATTCATATACCAAGTGTGTTTTGTCCAGATTGCACGCCTCTGAGGATTAAATTGTTTATTTGTTCATTCAAATACAATAGAGCGACCCTTTCAATACAATGGGCGACCCAACCGAATACAGAGTTACGGGGTGTCTACCTGAAATTCGTAACAAATGAGAAATTTTAGTACAAAATTAGATAAACTTCGGAGATATTTTATTATACACCCTGTATCGGTTTTGCATACCTAATGAGCTTTTATCACTCCATGCCTTTTAAAAACGGACTATAATGACACTAATTTGGAATTAATTCTAAAAACTTTGGGGGCTGACCTTGAAATAAATGACTATTCAATATCTACCATACCACGGAAGAACTTACGAAATTTATAAAAGCACTAAGGGGCACTAACCGATGACACTAAATTTAGTTAAATCGTGAAAACTTTGGAGGCTAACTTCACGGACCCTTTTTTCATGGGAGAACTCGAAAAACTTTCATTAATCGTAAAAACTCAACCTTTTTTCGCATTTCGTCTTTATAAAACAACAAAATTATGAAAGTCCCAAAATAACATTATTATCAAGTGAAATCGCCCTGTAATACAAAAAGCTTTGGAAATGAATTTATCATGAGTTTATCTTAAAAGGATGTGATGATTAAACCACCAAAGATAAATCAAAACTAAATCATAACTTGGGAGAAACGGAGTGATGAGAAGTGAATATTTCTCATATTTAACACCCTGTATCTCGAAAACTAGTCATGGGATCGTGTAGCGCCCATTGAAACATTTCACCAGAATGATCAATTCTACAACATATCAAAAATTCAAGAAATTTGAGGGATTTTCCCATATAAGGTGTGCGGGGTCCTTCAGTTCCGAAATGGATAAGTACAGAAAAGTAAACTAATGAAATCATTATAGTACTCAATCTAATGTAGGCGACTAAAAATGAAATCTGTAAGAATGTAATTATGATACATCTGAATATAAATTATATCATTGTATTTCACTGTTCCCCTCGCCGTAAAATTAACTTCCCAACAATGAAATATGGTTGCCACCTTAATAAATGAATTGCTCATTGCTCTTTGATAAAGTCGACATCGCCATTATACAGTTGTTAGGGGTTGTAGAATCAGCGTTGGGGGATGTCGGTGGGAAAGAGACGGGAAAGGAAAATTAGACGTAAGGGATGGTATCGTGTCGGTAATATGATTAGGGAGAATTTGTCCTAACTTGATGATGCGTGTCGGGGTAGCTTGTAATAAAATTTGAGATCAATGGGAATGAATTACATTATAACGTAGATGTGGGGTTAAATAAATTTTATTTGTTTCACAATTTAAATCAAAAACTCACGGAGAAACTCGAATATTCAATCCGCACCTTTGCATTCTTTAAATCTCATATAATAAAGTTATTTTAGGTGTTGATACGTGAATTGTATGGCTTTCGCAGAGATCTTATCGGCTATGGCCGAGCATTCAAAACTCTTCAGGAATCTCAGTTTATAATAAGACGGATTTTTATGGGTTGTACTCAAATAAAGACTTTAAATTAAGTTTTCTTTTCTTTTATTTACGTTCTCGAGATGAATAATGTCGACAGAGATAAAGAAATTTAATATTACTTTTTATTTGTAAATATGCCATGAAAAATTTACTTGAATTTTATTATTAATATTTTTTTCAAAGTAGAAAACATCTTTTGAAACGTTGTTTTAAAATTGGACTTCTTTTTCATGAAGTCTAACAGACTAGGAGCTATTTACATATTCAAAGTTTGAACTAATGTATTAAATATTTCGACTGCTAGGAGAAATGTGAAAGATTGAAGGGTGATGAGCGAGCCATCACTTTGCGATCATAGGATCATCGAATTTAGGATAGAGGGAAATATCACCTCGATTCCTACAATCCGAAATCCTAGAAATACTGATTGGTCTCTTTATAAGACCAGTCTGAAGGACAATTTGGAGCACGTCGAAGTGAATGACTACAATAGGTCATGGCAAATGGGGGAACTAACCCCACAATGTCGCTGAAAAAGCCAGACGGATCACACACGGAAGGTGAAGAGGAACGATCGATTCTTCTTCTTAGAACCCACTTCCCCGGTAGTGAACCAGCAACAAGCACCGAAACAGCAATGAACTACACTAAAAAATCGCGCAAGAAAGATTGGGGGCAAGAAAATATTTACCAGACAACAGTTGGAATGGGCAATAAGTACCTTTCAACCATATAAATCCCAGGAGTGGATGGAATATTTCCAGCACTCCTACAGCAAGAAATAGAGGAAATTCTTTCTCACCCGCTGAAGATTACAAGAAGCAGTCTAGCAGTGGGTCTAATACCTGGAAAATGGAGAAGGGCTAGGGTAACCATCATACCAAAAATAGGGAAAAAAGATGGGACTGATCCCCGATCTTTTAGACCCATCTGTCTAACATCGTTTCTACTCAAATCGATGGAGAAAGTAGTGGATAACTACATAAGAACAGAGAATCTGGAGAATATACCACTTCATAAATTTCAGCATGTCTACAGAACGGGTCGATCAACTGAGACGGCTCTGTATCAGCTGACCGAAGTCATCTAGAGAACTCTGAACAACAAAGAAATCGCAATGTGCGCATTCCTGGATATATCAGGGGCACCTTGTGTGATTTATTACAAGAGGGCCTCAGAATCATTGAGCAATGGTGCTTGTCAGTGGGGCTAAAAATTAACCCAAGCAAGACCATAGTAATTCCACTTACCCGGAAAAGAACACTTCCAGCTATGGAACCCATAAACGGGAAAATCATAGAATGGAAATCAGAGGTTAAATATCTAGGGATAACCCTAGACAGTAAGCTTCTGCCGAATAAGCATGTTGAAATAACTGCTAGTAAAGCAATAAGAGCTTTGATGGCGTGCAGAAATCTAGCTAGTGAGAGGTGGGGCTGTAACCCAAAAATACTGCGAGGGATGTACGCCATGATTGTGAGACCAGCAATTACGTATGGGGCAATAGTTTGGCACACAAAAGCAAGTCAGTACGGCACGAGGAAGACCCTCGACAAAGTTCAAAGGCTTGTCTGTGTGTGCATAACTGGAGCTATGAGAACGTGTCCAACTAGGGCATTTGAGATAATTGCAGATCTCACACCTCTACATCTGGTGATAGAAAGATCTGCCCAAGAGGCAATTCTTAGAAAATCTTGTTAAAGTAAAATTGTACTTTATATGTTAATTGTTCTAAAAGACAGTCGGTAGTCGTTACCTTGACTACAAATAAATGATTTGATTTTCAATTTCAATTTTTCTAACTTGTCAGTCAAAAGCGAACAGTTATGTTAATTTACTGAATAAAAAGTTCACATCAAGATTAAACTGCATTCCTTGTATTTATTTTAATTGGTTATGGGCCCAGAACGCTTAATTGTGTACTAGAATCGTTTTTATTCAAGAAAGAATAAATTCGTATAAGAAACGGTTGGACTGTGAAGTATCGTTGAATAGCCACAGATGGATTTGGCGAAGCACATCAAACCCTTGGCCGGTGAGGCAGACTGGCCGATCTGGAAGCGGAAGATTCGTGATCTGCTCGATTATCATGAAGGTGCATTAGACGTTATCGATAACAAGATTAAAAAACCAGAACCTCTAGCTGACGGCGCTAGTGCGGCTAAACAAAAAGAATTCAAAGAGAAGTATGATTTCTTTCGAAAGGCAAATAGCTACGCAAAGTCTATGATTGCTAGCTCAGTTACAGATGCGGTGTATGAGAAAATCATCGATAAAGAAACCGCGCGTGATGCTTTCGAGGCCCTTAAAGAGCAGTTTGAAGCGACATCCAAGGATCAAGTTTTTCAAATTTGTGATTCATTTTTCGCTTTTAGTTGGATGTTAGGTGAGGACGTGTCTACACATTTAGCTAAGTTGAGAAGTCTTTGGAGTGATCTCAACAACGGTCTCACTGCTCGAAATGAAAACAAGTTACCAGACTTAATGCTTGTGTGTAAAACGCTCAATATTTTACCTGCTGCATTTGAGACATTTAGGTCCAGTTGGATGCTGCTCACCAAAGACACAGAGAAAACCTTTGACGAGCTGACTACACAGTTGTGTATGTTCGAAAGAAATTTCAAGAAAAGCACCAACAACGACAAATTTTCTCAAGAAGCTCTAGTGGCAAAAGGCGAGACGCAAAAACAAGACGCGAAAAAGAAGTCGAGAGCAGGTACAACCTGTAATTATTGTGGTAAGAAAAACCATTGGGTCAGTGAATGCAGAAAGTGGATCGCAGATGGACGACCATCCAAAAATAAGTCCGTTAATGACTCTCAAAACCAAGCTAACCACAAAAATAACCAAAACAAATTTCAGAGCAATGCTGTTGAGGTTAAGGAAGGTCTTGTGTTGTCATTTTCAGAGATTTTCAATACTGAGATCAACACTACAGACTGGTGGATCGACAACGGTGCTACAAGGCACGCAACGAATAATTTCGATTTCTTTGTAGATTTTGAAAAATTCAAGAATCCGTGTGGCATAAAGGCTGCAGGAAAAGAGCTTTTGCAAGCAGTAGGGAAAGGCATCGTAAAAGTTGTATCAACAGTGAACGACGAGCGATACATCCTAACCTTGCACGATGTTTGGTACGTTCCCGACATATCGAAGAATTTGTTTTCTGTTCTAGCAGCTCCAGACAGAAACCTAAACAGTATGTTTGAATCAACAGCTACGTGGTGCTCGCTCAAAGTGAATAACAAGATACTGCTAAGTGGAGTCCGAAATGTTCACGGAACACTATTCAAAGCAGCTATCAAACCGATTTTTCCCGCTGGTAATGTAAGTTTCAATGTTGCTGTTACTGATAGTTCTCAATTACAGCTGTATCACGAGAGGTGGGGACATCAGGACAAGCAGCACGTGAAAAACTTGTTACAAAAAGAATTGGGTATTAACGTCAAGTTAGACAGAGAAATTTGTGAACCGTGCGTTTACGGTAAGGCCCATCGTTTAGCTTTCGGTACTAGAAGAAAAGCAAGCCAACCTGGAGAACTGATTGCTACAGATTTATGTGGTCCTTTTGATGTATCATTTAGCAAGAAGAGGTATATGGCCATATTCAAAGATATGTTCACTAAATTTCGATATTGCTACATAATTGCAGAGAAGTCTGACGTCACAGCAGCTTTACAGTCAATGATTGCTCACGCAAAACAGCAAGGTCATTCGATTAAGGCGCTGCTGAGTGACAACGGCGGCGAGTTCGACAATGTGGAGGTCAAGGCTATTCTAGAGAAAAATGGAATTACGCACAGATTGACAGCTCCGTATACACCACAGCAAAATGGTTGCGTTGAACGAGAAAATCGCACAATCGTTGAAATGGCTAGAACATTCAAGTACTCCAATCCCGACGTGAAATTTCCTGAAGCCATTTGGGCAGAATTAGTCACTACAGCTACGTACGTATTGAACAGAACAGGCAAATCATCAGTAGACGGTGTGAGTCCTTACGAGCTGTGGATTGGAAGTAAGCCGAGAATTAAGCACTTACGCATCATTGCATCAACTTGCTACGTTCATATACCTAAAGAGAAGAGAAGAAAAATGGACGAGAAAGCAATCAAGGGTTATTTGATAGGTTACGATAACGATGAAAGATACAGAATTTATGTCAAGGAAGAGCACAAAGTTATTGTCTCAAGAGACGTTCAATTTCGCGAATTAACGAGAGATTGCGATCATGAGGTTCAGTTACCACTCAAAGATTCTCATTTACAGAAAGATAACACCGAGGAAAATCCTGAGGTTCCAGTCGAACTAGAAGAGCCTTTGGAGTACCCCGAGATACCAGTTCAACAAGATGAACCACTTGAGTACGAGTCGGAAAGCACGGAACCTGAATCGGCAACCGATGACGAGGAAGAGCCAGCGACGCCCTCGCCAGTACCTGCAAGAACTTTGAGAGATCGCTCAAAGTTGAGAAAGCCAAGTTACCTACAAGAATATGCACACATTGCTGAAAACACTGATTTTATTGACACGTATGTAACTCCTCAATCATTCCAAGAAGCTGTTTCAGGTAGGGAAAGTTTACAGTGGAAACGAGCCATGAATGATGAGATGAAATCGCTCAATGAAAATCACACATGGAAGCTGTCAACTTTGCCACAAGGAGCAAAAGCGATCCCATGTAAATGGACCTACAGAGTTAAAACCAATCCAGATGGTTCGGTCAATCGATACAAGGCAAGACTAGTTATAAAAGGTTTCAGTCAACGCTACGGCATTGACTATAGCCAGACCTTCAGCCCAGTAGCAAGAATGGCAACTATTCGGTCGATTTTAAGCATAGCTGCAAGTGAGCAGATGCATCTAGCACAGTTTGACGTATCTACAGCATTTTAATACGGCGAACTTGAAGAGGTTATTTACATGCAGCAACCAGAAGGCTACAAAAACGGTACTGATCAGGTATGTCAACTTCAAAAAAGTTTGTATGGTTTGAAACAGGCTCCAAGATGCTGGTTCAAACGTTTTGGCAAGTATCTTATCAGTCTCGGCTTCAAAGTTAGTGATGCAGATCCATGTTTGTTCATGCGAAAAGAAAATGACAAAAGTATTATCATGGCTCTGTACGTAGATGATGGATTAGTTGCCGCAACAGATCCTCAAGATTTGAAGATTTTCTTACAAGATTTAAGCAAAGAATTCAAGATCACTTCACAGAAAGCTTCATACTTTTTAGGGCTAGAAATTGAACAAACAGATGATTACATTACAATTAATCAACAAGCTTTTGCTAAAAAGATTCTAGAACGTTTCAATTTTTCAGATTGCAAACCAGTCTCTACGCCAATGTTGAAAGCTTCTGAGATTTCTCAATCAGGGAAAGAAAATTCCAAAGCACATAATTTCCCTTACAGACAGGCGGTCGGAGCTCTCATGTATTTGATGCTAGGAACTCGACCTGACTTAGCATACAGCGTTGGATTTTTATCAAGATCACTGGAAAATCCATCTTTGGAAGATGCAGCTCGCGTTAAAAGAGTTTTCCGCTATGTAGCAGGCACATTGACGAAAGGAATAACCTATACTCGTAAGGTAAAAAGGGGTATTCTTGAGACTTTCAGTGACGCTGATTTTGGAGGATGCACGAAAACTGGTCGCTCTACTTCTGGTGTCGTAGTTAAGTATGCAGGAGGGGCTATTTCATGGATGAGTCAAAGACAACCTACGGTAGCCACTTCCACTACCGAAGCTGAAATTATTGCAGCAAGTGAAGCAGCTAAAGAAATTATTTGGCTCTCAAGATTGTTTAAAAATATTGTAACTTTAAAGCAAGTTCCAATAATTGAGGTCGACAATACAGCAGCAGTGCGTTTAAGCGAAAATCCAGAGTTTCATCGACGAACGAAACATATAGCCATCAAGCACTTCTTTATTCGAGAGAGGGTAACCGAAGGCGAATTAGCAGTTCAACAAATATCTTCTGAGAATCAACTGGCAGATATTATGACGAAGCCTTTGGGTGCAATACGATTACAAATATTACGCGATAAATTGGGTTTAAAGTAACATAGTGGGTACTAAGATGTTTTGTTTGTTTATTTCATTATTATTACAACAATTAACAAGGGAAAGTGTTAAAGTAAAATTGTACTTTATATGTTAATTGTTCTAAAAGACAGTCGGTAGTCGTTACCTTGACTACAAATAAATGATTTGATTTTCAATTTCAATTTTTCTAACTTGTCAGTCAAAAGCGAACAGTTATGTTAATTTACTGAATAAAAAGTTCACATCAAGATTAAACTGCATTCCTTGTATTTATTTTAATTAATCTAAGGAAGGTTCAGGCAATGAGAGTATTAAGAAGCCTCCCCAGTTTCTCCCAGTATCTTCTTCATCCAAGTATCTTCTTCTCCCAGGTATCTCCAAGTTTCATTTTCATCCAAGTTTCTTCTTCATCTAAGCTTCTCCTAATATCTTCTTCATCCAAGTATATTCTTCGTCCAAGTCTCTTTCAAGTATCTTCTTCATCCAGGTATCTCCAAGTTTCTTTCAAGTTTTTTTTTCAAGTATTTTCAAGTGTCTAAGTGTCTAATGTGTGTTTCAAGTTTTTCTTAAGTGTCTAAGAGTATAAGTTTAGGAGTTAATCAATGAGTGCCACTCTGCACTGAGAATGAGTTGAGTGAGAAAGTGAATTGTTTGTTTGAGTATAAGTTTTGATTTGAAAATGAGTTTTGATTTAAGAGTGTTTTGATTTGAGAGTGTTGTGAATAAGTGGTCTGGCCACACCAGAAAAATGAGTATGATGAATATGAGGGGAATTATCCGTAAGATATTGTGGGAATATGTTTTGCCCAGAATAGTACGTTTCTTGACGAGAATTTTCTGGAGATTGTTGCGTTGATGGTGAATGGTTAGGGTTTATGTTGAAAGGTCTCAGTGCTGTGTTTTGTTTATGGGTGTGAGGGGTTAAGTGAAGTAGAGTGTGGTGCTTGTTTCTGCAATTAGTATATACACCTGTAGATGAGCAATGGGTGAGTGTGTGTCTAGAGCCCAGACATGCTATGCACATTTTGTTATTACTTTTCCGCCCAACCTTTCTATATGCGAGAAAAGTATTGGTTTACCCCAAAAAAAGTTGGAATTTTGAATTTTTTTTGAGTTATTTTTACGTTTTCCATCAACAACAAGACGGAAAAACGGTTTTTAGAAAAAAAATCCTGTGTGTATGTCGTCGTCGTCATCGTCGTTGTCGTCGGCCACTTTTCCTTACATGTCTTGTTAGCACGATACAGCCTCCGGAGTGCAGTAAGTCAGCAATTTTATGATTGAATATTGTTAAGGACATCTCACAGATGAACCCTATTGATTTTCAGTTCACCAGAGCCAGTACAACGGGTGCTATGGTACTTGAAGTACGACATTTTGTAATTTTTTGAGAAATTTCAGTTTGTTAGCACGATACAGCTTCCGGAGTTCAACAAGTCACCAGTTTTGTGATTGAATATTATTCAGGATATCAGACTGATGAACTGTATTGATTTTCAGCTCATCAGAGCCAATACAACAGGTGCCTACAGTACTTTAAGTACGATATTTTTGTTATTTTTGGAGAAGTTTCAGTTTGTTAGCACGATACAGCCTCCGGAGTATATACAAGTGACCAATTTTATGATTGGATATTATTCAGATCGTCTCAAAGATAAACCCTATTGATATTCAACTCACTAAAGCTAGTACAACGGGTACTATGGTACTTGAAGTACCAAATTTTTGTCATTTTTGGAGAATTTTCAGTTAGTTAGCACGATACAGCCTCCAAAGAGTATACGATTGATCAATTTTATGATTGAATATTG
Source organism: Galeruca laticollis (assembly GCA_963921935.1). NCBI lineage: Eukaryota > Metazoa > Arthropoda > Insecta > Coleoptera > Chrysomelidae > Galeruca > Galeruca laticollis. The sequence continues at coordinate 315,109,851 of OY998175.1, read as the reverse complement.
TTCAGGGTATCTCACAGATGTACGCTATTGATTTTCAGTTGACTGGAGCGAGTACAGCGGGTCCTATAAATCCAGATATACTAACTTTTTGGTTATTTTTGGAGAAATTTCGGTTTCTTAGCGCGATACATCCCCCGAAGTGTATACAAGTAACAATTTTATGATAGAACATTGTTCAGGGCCACAGATGCGGAAAAGTTAGTTTTAATCCTAAAAACCGTTTATTTCTTATGTATTTGTTGCGGTCAAGTGTAGAGAGTGTTTGTTTTAAAGTGTTTTATTACAGAAGGAGCAAGTTGAAATGTTAATGGTGTTGGAGCTATGAGTTGTACTAAAAGAGAGTGGATTAAGAGTGTCCCTTTCAAGTGAGTTGGGTGACGATCGTTGAGTTGAATATTGGGTTGCGAGTGAGTGTTGGTTGTGTGGGTGGTCACGCCAGAAGGATGACTATGATGCGGATGGGATAAATCAGGTTTAGGATCTTGGGTGCGCAAGTTTTCCAAAACAGTACATTATTTCTCCCAAAAAGTCAAAAAATTAACGCTAGTTATTAAATTTTAATCAGTCTCTTTTTCGTCAAGAGATCTTTTAGTGCCATAATCTAATTTGGTTTTTAAAATATTAACAATTGAAGCATCAATTAAATATGCCTTACTAATGTTTAAATTTAATAATGATTTTACTATAGCTCTAGCTTCAGACGTAAATACGCTTAATTGCTGTGCATTACATTTTGATAGATTATTACAAGCTGTCAAACGGTTGAAATGAGCAGTAGCAATTTGCCTTGTTTTATTTTATTTGGAATTTAAAAAGTCTACAGCTACATCGAAATTATTATCATTCACTGGTACTTGCGAAATTAAAGAGGGTCACCACGCAAGTATGATTTTAAATAATAGAATATTTCAGTTTTAGATGTAGCTTTAGACTTTAGACATTCTTCAACAATACGTTGTTTTTGAACGTCAATACTGTCAGGAGCTGTAGCCTAAACTTTAGATTTAAGGTATCCCCACAGAAAAAAAAATCTAAAGGTGACTCAGCTGGCCATTCTATTGCATCGCGTCGTCCAATACATCTTACCTGAATCATCTGGAATTTATTTATTGATTGTTTGAACTTTGGCTAAGTCAAAGCCACTTTAAGGTCACATGTCAACTTAGGTAAGTTTAAAAATAAATGATATATCATTCACTTAATACTTTTCCATATGGTATACTAAACTAAATGTTTATCTTTTAGGCCTTTTTCTTTTCTGATTTTGCCGTTTTTTTCCTATTTCTGGCTTCACTTTTGTTCCCATTTTATTACGTGGGATATTTCTTGGATCTACAGTCTACACATTGGGACAACACCTCTTTCCTATTCCTCCGTACGCCTTCTGATTAGTGACACCTGGGTTCCTGACGTGTGACTCGGATGCTGATAATTTCGATAACATTATACAGTACTCCCCTTATTGGTTCGTTACAACACATGGTAGATATAGGATCTACATTTAACTAGTTATTATAATAACAATAGTTTTTTGTCTTGTTTTTATTTAGAATATATTTTCATACCTCTTTAATGTATAATCGAGTAATCTAAAAGAATATAAGATATAAATAACAAATAATAAAGTACCAAATTTCATAATAATAAGATTTGTATAGGTAATTCATACCCAATTAATAGAACTTACTTGTAAGTTGACAGCATAAACTTGTGAACCTTAATCATATAGGTATACGTATATATTTTGAAAGGGGCTCTCGAACATTAGTAATCTTTTATGATTATTTTTAAAGGCATTCAATTGTATCGTCATTATTTGTTTTATAGAACCTCGTAATATCGTAATAAAGAGATATATTTGAGAAAGAACCTGCACTGTTTGCTTTCAGAAAGCACTCCGAACTTTATTCATTTTCTAACCTCAGGACCAGGGGACGAGAGTATATATTATAATAAAAAGTTGTCTCTTGCATATGGTCGTAGATAGGTAACAAAATCACACACCTGATATCATTACTCAGTGAATTGGCAACTGTTTTTTTCTACCTTACATGTCCAAATTCAAGAAAATACTTATCTATTTTACTAATTATCCTTTGGGATACAGGTGGCTAATCCGGAAATAGGCATGATACTTCCTCTTGTGTTCGGGTTTTATTTCCGTTACCAATCATTTATAAAATTGTTATTTGATGCATTTCTGTTAATCTAATCAATTTTCTGAATTGAACTTAACTATTAATTACAAAACAATCGCTAAGGTGTTTTAAATATACTAACTACGGAAACTGTTTAATGTATTTTTAATGGATATTACCATCCAAAAAGATCACTGTTATGGTTTTTGCTTACTTTCTTATTATAAAGACCTGAACAGGAAAAAGATTTAAGTATATTGTAAGTTTTCTATGTTAATTTTTGCACTGTATCGCGGTGGTAAATGTTAAATTTGCCACATTACTATGTTTAACATAAGTCACATACCATTTTGTAGTCAGTTGATATTCAGCACTTTGTTCGAGAATGGTAGTTACATAGTAACCACGTCAATTATATTCCTTTTAATCAATAAAGTTAATCTTGATTTGGGTTCGAAGTGATTTATTAGGAAGCATTCACCCATCTCCATTATTGACTATACACAACAAAGAATTGGCGACGAGGTAGGCAACGCAATACAAATCGAACCTACAAAATACGTACTTACAAATTCTACTACAAACAGTCCAAGCAACGGTATTGCTTCGACAAGAACAATGGCAAATCAAGGCGAAAGAACTGTATTTATAAAAGCTCGTACAGTAGTGCATTTTGCTTTATAGCCTGCGGTTGAAAGAGAAATTGACTCTTTGGTGCAACAAGGCATTTTGGAAAAAGTAGACTCTTCTGATTGGGCTGCACCGGTGGTACCTGTAATTAAGCAAAATAACCAAATACTAGTGTTTTTAAATGAAACTCAAGATCTCTAGTTAATTCCACAATATAATACAAGTTATTGAAAATTCTAAAAAATTGACAATTGTTTCGATAAATCAATATCATCGTCAGAATGACAGAAGTTACATTTCATTTTATGCCTACCTGATGTTTAGTAGTTATTTTTGGCTAGACCAAGAAGTAACCTAACTTGTGATTGGCTTTTGATATATGTTTATAGAAAAAAGAAGAAGATGTGATATTACAAATATTGAAGCTTAGATATTATTAGCCCTATGGTGATATCCTGGATATCATTTTTCCAATTAAGATCAGTATAACTGTGCAATGATATAGAAAACCAGGAAAACTATATCTGCTGATCTTTACAATTATCACTTAAGAATACAGTTTATTAGTGGAGAATTCCCTAGATTTAACTGTTCATTGACAACTTCATATTGTGGGTTTCTTAAATGTCTTCTAATTTCCAGTTCTTCAGGGAAATCCAGTTCTTGTTTCTTTTCACAAATATGCAGTACTTCTAGTTCTATGTTAGGTGTCAATGAATGATTGGTGTCAAGTAGATGTTTTGCGTAGTGGGATTTATCTGGCTGTTTTAATCTGTATGCTCGTAAGTGCTCACTGTATCGTATTTCAAATTTCCTAAGGGTCTGACCCAAATAGACAGCATAACATACTGGACATTTGAGTTTATATATACCTGACTTCTTTAATAGTGGTATTTTTGTTTTTACATTTAACAATTTTGTACTAACGTTACTTTCTATTTTAAAAGAAATTGTTGTATTCGTTGCTGAAGATATTATCTTTGAAATATTATTAGAAATATTTCCTGCATATGTGATGGTTTTATAAGTTTTAATTTCATCAGCTTGTTTAGGATATATTAGTTGTAATGCCACTTTTTCCTCTTTTTTACTAATTAGCTTATTTATCATATCTAATGGATAACCGTTAGATGTTGCTATTTGTCTAATTGTATTAATCTCTCAATCAAAATTACGTTTGTTCATAGGAACTGGAAAAGCTCTATGTATCATTGAATTATATGCTGCTAGTCTGTGTGACAAAGGGTGGTTAGAATTGAATGGAATTGTCACATCAGTCTGTGTTGGTTTTCGGTAAATTGGATAATCAAGTACATTATTAACTCTTTGAATTTTTAAATCAAGAAAATTGATTGAGCTATTTTCTTCAATTTCTAATGTAAATTTAATTTTCGGGGGTAAATTATTGATGTGGTTGAAAAATACATCTAATTGTCGTTCACTACTCATAAAACAAGCTAATATGTCATCTACATATCTATACCAAAATAAAATATTTTTCGAAATATTACTTTCAAAGATCTTTCTTTCTAAATTGTCCATGAAAATGTTTGCTAAAATAGGTGATATAGGGCTTCCCATTGGTAAACCTTCATTTTGAATATATATCTTATTGTCAAAAGTGAAATAATTCTGATTAATGCATACATCAAATAAATTAAGTATATCTGATATTATTCCTGGATGAATATTTTTATCTTCTAGTAATTTTCTCACAAATATTAGGCATTCTTTAGGAGGAATTTTAGTAAACATATTAGTTACATCGAACGATATGAGTTTATAGTTATCTTGCAAGTGGATTGCTTCCAACTTTTTGATTAGTTCTATTGAATTTCTAATTGAGTACTGAGATTCATATCCGTAAGTATTGAGTATATTGTTGAGCTTCTTTGCCAATATATTATTAGGAGCATTAACATAAGAGACTACAGGTCTAATTGGTTTCATTATTTTATGTAATTTAACTGTTCCATATAATTGTGGACAATGAGGATTCTTATGTATGATAGACCTCTTTTCGTGATCATTTAAAAGATAATTTGAATTATTAACAATATCCCTTACTCAGTACTCAATTAGAAATTCAATAGAACTAATCAAAAAGTTGAAAGCAATCCACTTGCAAGATAACTATAAACTCATATCGTTCGATGTAACTAATATGTTTACTAAAATTCCTCCTAAAGAATGTTTAATACTTGTAAGAAAATTACTAGAAGATAAAAATATTAATCCAGAAATAATATCAGATATACTTAATTTATTTGATGTATGCATTAATCAGAATTATTTCACTTTTGACAATAAGATATATATTCAAAATGAAGGTTTACCAATGGGAAGCCCTATATCACCTATTTTGGCAAACATTTTTATGAACAATTTAGAAAGAGAGATCTTTGAAAGTAATATTTCGAAAAATATTTTATTTTGGTATAGATATGTAGATGACATATTAGCTTGTTTTATGGGTAGTGAACGACAATTAGATGTATTTTTCAACCACATCAATAATTTACACCCGAAAATTAAATTTACATTAGAGATTGAAGAAAATAGCTCAATAAATTTTCTTGATTTAAAAATTCAAAGAGTTAATAATGTACTTTATTATTCAATTTACCGAAAACCAACACAGACTGATGTGACAATTCCATTCAATTCTAACCACCCTTTGTCACACAGACTAGCAGCATATAATTCAATGATACATAGAGCTTTTTCAGTTCCTATGAACAAATGTAATTTTGATAGAAAGATTAATACAATTAGACAAATAGCAACATCTAACGGTTATCCATTAGATATGATAAATAAGCTAATTAGTAAAAAAGAGGAAAAAGTGGCATTACAACTAATATATCCTAAACAAGCTGATGAAATTAAAACTTATAAAACCATCACATATGCAGGAAATATTTCTAATAATATTTCAAAGATAATATCTTCAGCAACGAATACAACAATTCCTTTCAAAATAGAAAGTAACGTTAGTACAAAATTGTTAAATGTAAAAACAAAAGTACGACTATTGAAAAAGTCAGGTATATATAAACTCAAATGTCCAGAATGTAATGCCTATTTGGGTCAGACCCTTAGGAAATTTGAAATACGATACAGTGAGCACTTACGAGCATACAGATTAAAACAACCAGATAAATCCCACTACGCAAAACATCTACTTGACACCAATCATTCATTGACACCTAACACAGAACTAGAAGTACTGCATATTTGTGAAAAGAAACAAGAACTGGATTTCCTTGAAGAACTGGAAATTAGAAGACATTTAAGAAACCCACAATATGAAGTTGTCAATGAACAGTTAAATCTAGGGAATTCTCCACTAATAAACTGTCTTCTTAAGTGATAATTGTAAAGATCAGCAGATATAGTTTTCCTGGTGTTCTATATCATTGCACAGTTATACTGATCTTAATTGGAAAAATGATATCCAGGATATCACCACAGGGCTAATAATATCTAAGCTTCAATATTTGTAATATCACATCTTCTACTTTTTTCTATAAACATATATTAAAAGCCAATCACAAGTTAGGTTACTTCTTGATCTAGCCAAAAATAACTACTAAACATCAGGTAACTTCTGTCATTCTGACGATGATATTGATTTATCGAAACAATTGTCAATTTTTTAGAATTTTCAATAACTTGTATTATATTGTGGAATTAACTAGAGACCTTGAGTTTCATTTAAAAACACTAATATGAGCATATTCCACGAAGTAAGGGTCGAGACAGTCAATTTCATAACCAAATACGTTTATGTGGCGACTACAAAGTCACTCTTAACCCAAATATTTTAATTGATGACCATCCATTACCAACAGTGGATGAGTTATTTTCCAAGATGGCTGGTGGTACTAAATTTACAAAAATCGATTTAAGTAAAGCTTATTTACACCTTGAGGTTAAGCCGGAAATGAGACATTTATTAACGTTAAACACTCATAAAGGTTTGTATCGCCCAACCAGATTGATGTTTGGTATCGCGAGTGCACCAGCAATCTGGCAAAGACTGATGGAACAAATCCTACAGGGGATTCCAGGCTGCAATGTATTTTTGGACGATATTAAAATTACAAACGCATTTAGAAAGGCTCGATTTAGTATTTAAAAAATTGAGTGAGCATAATTTAAAAGTGAATATAGAGAAAAGTGTATTTTTATCCGACGAAATTGAATACTGTGGCTACAAAATAAATAAAAATGGAATTCAAACAGTTACAAACCAGTAAATGAATACGTTCAAACTAAAAACATATCACCTGACATCTGGGAAAAATATTTTACAGAGCTGTACCAAGATGAAGAAACAACTGATACATGGGTGAATGAAGACGAAACACCCGATGATGTTTTGATAACAGAGGAAGAGCTGAGAAAAAGAATACGAAAGCTGAAAAACAGGAAAGCCGCGGGTACAGACAACATCCCGAATGAATTGCTAAAATATGGGGGAAAGAAACTCATCGAGAAGTTGCTCTTTTCAATAAAATTATAAATACATCACAGATTCCCGAAGATTGGCGCAACAGCATCACTATTCCCATCTTCAAAAAGGGGCAAAAGACAGCACCTGAAAACTACAGGGGCATAACCCTGCTAAGTACGTCCATGAAACTGCTCACTAGCATCCTAAAAGACAAATTGGAATCACGTATCAAGAATAGAGAGGAACAGCTTGGTTTTCGAACAAACAGGTCAACAACGGACGCTCTCTTCATAATGAAACAACTAAAGGAGAAATCAATAGAGTTTAACAAGCCTGCTTACATCTGCTTCATAGACTTAACAAAGGCATTCGACAAAGTGCGCTTGACAGACGTCCTACAAATTCTAACAAAAAGACAGTCCCCGTCCCAAATCACCAAACTAATTAAAAACTTAAACACTGGAAATGTGACAAAGATCAAGTCAGGAGAACAAACTACATCCAACATAAAAACACCAGGCGGAATTAGGCAGGGTGACAGCCTGAGCCCTTTTCTTTTCAACCTCCTGATGGATGAAATAATACAACAAGTCACATCCTTAGATTTGGGGTACAGAATGGGCCACTCAAAAATATCTATGGTCTGCTATGCAGACGACGCAGCTATTATAGCAGAAACGGAGAACGATCTTCAGAGACAGCTGTTTAAATTCTATCAAGTCAGCTAACAACTCAACATGGCAATTTCAACATCAAAAACCAAAGCTATGACATTCTCCAGAGAACCTGTCAGGTGTAAAGCGGTTGTAGAGGATAAGCCAATCGAGCAATTCAACGTCTTTAAATATCTAGGCATGGACATCTGCAGCTACCACCATCCGGCGAAAGAAGTAAGAAGTCTCATAACTAAAGCAGCAGCTCTGTCAGGATGTCTTAGAGATGTGATATGGTCAAATTAGCACATGGGAACAGATAGCAAGATGAAGATCTATAAGACTTGCATCAGACCTATTATGACTTACGGAATAGAAGTACGCGAAGACACAAATAAAACAAAAAGTATGCTGCGCTCGGCCGAAATGAAAATCCTACGAACTATCCTAGGGAAGACCAGACGGGACAGGATAAGAAACACTGACATACGAGCTCAATTCAGCATAGTAGACATAGTCAGATGGGGCAGACAGAGACGAAGAGAATGGTACGCGCACGTACGAAGAATGGACGAAAACAGATTACCGAGAATAATGATGAAAAGCAAGCCACACGGAAATCGCCCACCAGGAAGACCCCCAAAAAGGTGGCAGGGAAGCTGGCAGTCCACCTCGCAAGAAACCATCCAGTGACGGCTTCAGCAAGCAACAGACCAATAGGTCTATTTAAAAGAAGAAGAAGAAGAAGACAAATAAAATTGACGCAATTAGTAAAATTCCCATTCCGGAAAACAAAACGCAAGTCCGCGCTTTTATCGGTCTCATAAACTACTATCGAAGATTTTTTAAGAATGCTAGTACGATTTTATATCCGTTAAATAACCTTTTAAAAGACGATGTGCCGTTTACGTGGACTAGGGAATGTCAAAATGCTTTTGATGCCGCGAAAATACAAATACAGTCAGATCAAATTTTATGTCATTACGATCTTAACTCACCCCTTATTTTAGCTACGGACGCGTCACCCTTGGCTGTGGGGGCTGTACTGAGCCACGTTTTCCCTAATGGTTCGGAAAGACCAATTCAATTTTCCAGTCTCAAGTTGATAAAGAGGCTTACAGTTTAATATTCGGCGTTAAAAAGTTTTACAAGTACCTTTGCGGTAATAAATTTACATTATTTACCGACCATAAACCGTTAATACAGATATTTTCTCCATCAAAAAGTTTACCGTTATTAAGCGCCACCAGAATGCAGCATTATGCGGTATTTTTACAAGCATTTCAATACGATATTAAGTACAAAAGTACAGGAACACACGGAAATGCAGACGCACTATCACGTTTACCTTTAACTTCCGAAGACCTATCGATTTTTGACGAACCTGACGTTTTTGAGATTAGTCAGATCGAGACTTTACCAGTTACTGTTGAAATGTTAGCAAGACTCAAGACGTAACACTAAATAAGTTGTTGAATGGATTACGCACTGGTAAAATAATTCCTAGAAATGATCGTTTTAACATTGATCAAACTGAATTTACTTTACAATCAGGTTGTATAATGAGCGGCAAAGAGTTTTAATTCCTGTTTCTTTACGAGGTAAAATACTAGCCGAACTTCAATCCGCCCATTTTGGTATTGTTGAAATGAAAGGATTAGCTCGTAGCTACTACTGGTGGCCCGGTATACATCAGAGTATTTAAAATATTGTTAAAGACTGTTACGAGTGTAATAAGTTCAAAAACAATGTAGAAAAGGCAGAAACGCATGTTTGGGAAAAAGCAGATTATCCTTTTGAACGTGTTCCCGCTGATTACGCAGGTCCTTTTAATGGCGGATATTATTTTATTCTTGTTGATACGTTTTCAAAGTGGCCTGAAATTCATTTTGAGAAGAATACAACCACAGACACAACCATTGAACGAAATATTTTCGCTACATTTGGGTTACCAAAATTTTTCGTTAGTGACAACGGTTCAACTTTTACTTCTTTTAAATTTAAACAATTTTTACAGGAAAACGGTATTTTGCACAAATTAACAGCACCATATCATCCCGCAACTAACGGGCAAGCCGAGAGATTTGTACAAATTTTAAAGAAAAGTATCAGGACAATGGTTACCGAAAGCGAGAATAAAAATTTAAATTAACTACTTATACAATACCGTAAAATGCCACATGTAGCTACAAATGAAAGTCCCTCAGAATTAATGTCTGGCAGACAGATCCGTTCCAGACTGGATTGTATTATAACGGACTCAGAAAAAAAATAGTAAATATAGGGAAAAAGTATCGTTCATTTTCAATAAACAGTAGGGTATCGGTTCGCGACTACTTTCAAGATAAATGGAAATTCGGTAGAATTAAAAATAGGATAGGCAAATTACATTACGAAATAAAACTCGATCATGGAAGAGTGTGGCGTAGACACATCGATCAAATTCGTGAAATAGGGCAAAACACACCCAAAGAACGACACTTTCCAGATGACTTACCTATTATTTTACCCAAAAACGACTTATCTGTTGATTTATCTACAGATAACTTACCTGATCAAGTTAATTCACCCGATTTGGACTTACCTACAATTTCTAAAACAAATTCGGGTAATATACAAAAGAATCGAAATTCCATTCCAGAACTTACGCCGAGTACAACTTCTGAAAGTGTTTCTGATAAAACATCTTTAAGGCGTCCTCAGAGAATTAGAAAAGCACCGAATCGTTTAGATTTGTGATGAGTTTTTTTTAATATAATTCTTGTTCTACTCAAATAATAAGTTTGTGTTTTGCAATGTAAATTTTACGAGAGAGAAACGAGATGTTATATTTGTGTAATAAAGTAGACCAGATGTAATATCACCCTAATCCTGGGTGGTTTTGTTTAAATTTGAGAATGGTTCGCAAACCGCTGTCACCAGATGTACAACTCTACCCTTTGTTACCGAGTTGTTTCTCTACAAAAAAAAAACCGCTGTCACCACTCCAATAAAATCTGTCACCAGTGTAATTATCTTTAACACCAAATATTTACGATAACTTGATCAAAATACCAAAAGAGCATCCCTACCTTTCCCTTGGTCACTCTGTATTGATCCCGTCCTTCGATTTCACCAAATTCTACTTCCAGTGCGCGGCTGAGCGTGTAAGGCAATCCAGTCCGATTGGTTTTTGCTAGATTCGCCTGGTCTTAAAACGGATTAAACTTCCTTTGCCAGAACAGGGTTTGTCCTCCTCGTCTCGGTCACACGTCCACGATTGTTCCACATCCAGAAGGGGAAATTTTGGAGTAGGGGTGATAGGGAAAACAATGTAGAACCTCCACGTCATACAAAAAATATATATAATAAAATAATCTCTCAAAATCCTCATATACAGCTATACCTATGTATACTTAAACCTAACTACAATCCCATATGACCAAATTAATCCCAATTTCCTGGTATAACTCTACCTATACATATATTTGTTTATAATTGGGTTATTATCAAACCTACCCCTGTATATCCTACAATTATAAAAAAAAATCAAATTCATGAACAGAGTTCACGTTTGTTCGGTGGTGCGGCAAAACTAGCCCTTTTATCGGCTTGGTCTTTTTATTCAAAAAAAATGCATGAAAGGCGTATGTTTTATTATATTCGTTTCTCAATCCTTCTATTCTCCGGTGTCGAGAAAAATAAATAACTATTACGTGTAAATAACTTTATATGCAACAATGATTCATTTTACTTCGTTCCGGTCGTCATTGACCTTCAGGGACGAAAGTGAAATTTTTGTTCTATAAAGAAAAATTCTGATGAGCTAAGGAAAACAATTTAAATTATTTATCGACACTGGCGTTACAAGTTGCGAAATTCCCCAGCAATATAATTACCTACGATAAATTTATGCATTTTACACTGGCAGAATAAGAAAGAGTTTTAATTTATAATTTACGGCTGAACAAAAGACTGATACAATATTTCTCTATAATAAATTGACTTATCAGCGCAATTTCGCTGAAACCCGCGAAAATATGGAAAACATACGCTCCGGCCTTTGTGTTACCAAATACCAAAATAAACCTCGCCTAACTTTTTATCTCTTTCCTGCCTTCGAGGTGGAAGAGAATATGTGTCCCAACAAATGATAACTAAAATGAAACCTAACTTGTGTCAAGTTGGCGAACTCGGCAAAATCTTAATTATTTCAGTACACACGTTAAATTATATATTCGTCAGGACGAAAAACTTAATCTGAGAGTGAACAGCTATGTCCCGTCTCTTTGAAAAAATCAACAATCAACAAAAAAATCTAATAATTATATTTGCTATCGCTACACCTTGTATATAGCAATTGACCTATACACCCAAGTTCAGAATCCAGCTCGACCAATAACGAGTAAATATATCACTAGTAAAAAATTATCCCAATCTGAATTTAATTCAAAAACTTACTGCTTGTCAAACTTCCTCCGTCTCGCCGGGAATTTTCTTGATTTTTTTCTATCTACTTGTTCACCGCGAGTCGTGCCAATAAACGGAATCGTGCTATGTCGAAAGGCAATTAGCGTAAAGAGTAAGTTTTACCACTCGTACCGTTGACACTAAAAAAAAACACTAGTACCGTTCACCGTGGCAGGGAAAAAACCTTTCCCTTCGCGTGATCGACCCCCGGTACACTCTCACTGCCGCTGCTGGTCTGTGTACACTCCTTTTTTTGTTTTCCCCCGACTTCGGTTTTGGGGTTTTCGTCGAGTTGCAAAAAACAGCTTTTGTTTTTTGAATCGTGCTAGTTTTTGTTATCGAAATAATTGTATTCAAAACAATTATTTCGCTTTGACCCAGTAAGATGTTTTTTATTTCTCTATTCTGTTTTGGCTTCGTATTGTTTTATTAAACATTATGTGTGTCACGTTCCAGTTATTATTAAATGAAAAATAAAATATGTTCTACCGTATGTTCTGAAATTTTCTACCATAAAATTATCTTTTAGTTATTCGTATTTATTACATTTGTCACATTCCTATGTTTAACAAAGTCACATACCATTGTAGTCAGTTGATATTCAGCATTTTGTTCGAGAATGGCAGTTACATAGTTACCACGTCAATTATATTTCTTTTAATTAATAAAGTTAATCTTGATTTGGATTCGAAGTGATTTATTAGGAAGCATTCACCCATCTCCATTATTGATTATACACAACAGTAAAACATAATGTTCATTCAAAAAACATATTTTCGGATGATCGAACTTATTCTTCCAAGTCTGAAACATTCTTTGAAAATTTTCAAATCTGTCAACACAGAATATTCCCCACTCGCCTAATATCATACTCACAAAAGTTATCGAATAAATAGACCGATTGGTGAATTGACTATCACCGTCCGCCCTTGAACATTCGTCTCCCTTATTATTATAACCATAACGTCCCTACGCAAAGCCCTTTGAAATACACACAATTTTCGATTTTATCTCCATCAATTTCGTATCCGAAAGGGTACCAAATATGGATAAGTGTCGATTAATTTCAGTTTATTATAAAAAGATCGATTGGAATGTCTATTTATAAGAATAATAACAAGGTGGCAAGTTTGATAAACTCGATTGCTTGATTCAACAAAGTTACAAGAAATTGTGTTATTTCGAAAGTTGGTTCTTGAAGTAACCAAATTATTAACATACTGTTAAACGGTAATTCTTCTTCTTTAACTACATCCCACTTTGTACTTTATGCTCAATAAAAAGCTCAGTAAAGCAAGATAAACATCGCCAAATTCAGGCGTTTCATTAATTTCGAAATAAATGTCTACTTCTTCATTTCATTGACCTTTTAACATGTTTATTTTCTATATTTTATAGCTTTCGATATGATCTATGATGAACGTATGCATTCTCGGTGATTTAAGAGTGAGATTCTGTGTTTTGTTCAACGTTTGTCGGTTGATATTTGTTGTGGGTTTAATTAATTGAATTCCTTTATTAGCACTCAGTTTGCCGACTGAATATACAACAGTCGAAACGTCGTCGAAGACACATGTTTGTACGAGAGAACCGATCGGAGATAAATTTGTCAATATAATTGAAAGAAAAAAAAGAAGATTGTATTATAGGTACAGTGCTCGTAAAGTATTGAAACATGAAGATATCTTTTTCAGTAACAAAATTTTGGTAATGTATATTAGATGGACCAGCAACTTTAAATTTTATATTTACTTCACCATATATATAATATATTATGTAATATGTGTATACATATAAGGGAACTAATGGAGTGATTTTGACGTTTCGAGAATTTTCAACAACTGCCCTACTGAAGATTTGATTGGGCAATCGTTACTTTAACAAAAAAATAAGTCATGTCATAATATCTTAACTAATTTTTTCCTATCTCCCCCGAAAAACATACCAATTTGGGACACACTGTACATTGCATAATTATAAGCAACAGTAATACGTCTCCCCCAGGTACTTTTGATGTTGAAGAACAAGGTCTTATAGTTCCTGGAACATGGAGGCATAAATGTTCAGTCATTGGTCAAATAAGGTAGAAACTCCACTTCCGAAGCACAAAATATTCGAAAAGAATTCGCAGAGTGTATTTAATTTTAATGAACAAATTAATTGAACTGTCGAAATCGTCTGGCTGTAAACGCACAATATATTGTTACGAAACAGCACATTGGTATAGACCCTGAACCCGACTCTGCCTAAGCCATGTATGAAAGTTAAAATTATGGCGGATGCGCAGGGATTTCTTAGAACTGTTTGCGATTGTGACTATCTTATCTAGACATTGTTTTTGTGACCAGTCTTATCTAGAAAATGCCAGAAAGCCAATTGTTTCAGTATAAGCCGCAATCTAGAATTATCTAGTGAAAAATGCACTAATATATAAAGGACCGACCCGGGAGAAATATTGGTTGATAAAGTGAGTTGATATAAATTAATAATTAAGGTTGTGTGTATATTAATTAAATTTAAGTAAATAATTAAGTGTATATAAATTGAGTGCTAGTGAGTAGTTTAGTGTTTAAATAAAATCGTGAGTAACCATACAGTGTGTATGAATGTATCCCACCCGTAATAAAACATTTTAATAAATAAGGGAAACTTTACATTGGTATCAGGAGTGGGGTAATATAAATAAATTGCTACGTAAAAATAGCCAAGAGACTATGTGACTTGAAAGTGACTGAGTTAAGAATAGAATTAGAAGATCGTGAGTTGGAAACGTCCGGTAAGAAAAGTGAATTAGTAGAAAGACTTAAAATGGCACTGGAAAATGACGACTTTGATCCAGAAACAGTTTTATTTAATGACGAGGCTTCCACCTTAATCTCGTCAATTTCTGGTAATATGAACGAGAAGATTTCTGCCATGGAAGAGAACATGGACAAGAAGATTTCTGCCATGGAAGAGAAACTTTCAACGAATGTGAAAAACGATATTTCATCTATGAAGAACGATATTTCTGCGATGGAAGAAAAACTTTCAACGAATGTAAAAAACGATATTTCATCTATGAAGAACGATATTTCTGCAATGGAAGAGAAGATTTGAACGAATATGAAAAAATATATTTCTGCTATAATGAACGATATATCTGCTATGAAGAACGACATTTCAGCTAATATAGACGAGAAGATTTATGCTATGAAGAACGATATATCTGCCGATATCTTACTAATGAAAAACGACATTGCCGCTGACGTTGAAAATGAAATTTCGTCTCTAAAATCTGAAATCGAGCATAAAATGTCAACGATGGACGAGAATAAGATGACAACGATGGACGAGAAAATCAAGGAGTTAGAAAGAAAGATGACAGATATAAGAACTCAAGACACGCCAGCGGAAGAAAAGAAGACCGAGCAAACGAAACCTTGCAAGACAGAAACACACCCTAAGTTAGAAGTTTTACCCGAGCCAAAGCCCCAACGTTCGATGAAAAAATGTTGTGGACCAATTATGTGAAACAGTTTGAAAGAGCCGCTAGAGCGAAGAATTGATCCGATAAGGAGAAAGCAGTGAACCTAACTATAGCGCTTCGGGGAGATGCCTTAGATGTACTCCAGACGATACCTTTAGAAGAAACGGATGACTTCGGGGAGCTGAAGAAGAGGTTGGATATGCGATATGGTCATGAATATCTAGAACATTTGTACCAATCCCAGCTGAAAAACCGAAGGTAGAAACGACATCAATCCCTTCTGTAGTATGAAGTGGACATTGCCCAACTAGTTCGATTTGCTTATCCGTCAGCATAAGAGAACGTGACGGAATGTCTGGGCATCAAGGCCTTTATTGATGGCTTACGTGACCCCGATATGCAGAGGACGCTTCGTTTAGCCCATCCGAAAACATCAGTTGACGCTTTGACAGCTGCTCTTGAATATGAAGCAGCAACGAAGGCTTCCGGATATAACAAAATTAGGACCATCCAAGAAGAAGGTGACGAAGACAGATTTGACTTGTTCGTCAGTTCATGTAAGCGCCCCAAGACTCCTGCAAACCAAGAACCCCAATCACAGGAAAACTAGAACGGGTCGACTACGAGGGGGCAGCACCGACCCATGATCGTTCCAAATATCCTCTCATACTAATAGCTTCGTTAAGATGTCGTATCGACAGTGTATATGTAGATGGTGAAGTGGATGGCAAGAGATATACTTTGCTAGTAGACACTGGAGCAACTAGAACCATTATACGACCAAAAATAATAAACTCCAAGAAGAAGCTTTTACCAACGAGACTGCGACTGCGGACCGCCACAGGTGAGAGTGCCACTTCCACGGTGAGACACAAATCCAATTGGGAATTGGCGCAGAAAAGGTCACGCATACGGTAATCGTAGCTGACATTGAAGAAGACGTGATTCTGGAAATGGACGTAATGAATGTACATGGTTTCCAATTAGACTTTAGAAACAGAACCATTAAAGTGGGTTCCGAGGAGGTATTCCTTCATCCATATGAAGGCAACGCGTTGTTGGCCGCTGTACAGAAAGATACCGTTCTACCTGCACGAAGCGAAACCATGATAGTAGCACGGCTACAGGAAATCATGGAAGAAGGTACACCGGTTATGATGGAGCCAAGGAACCACGACGAAGAAGTTGGCAAAGGAGTACTAATTGGAAAAAGATTGGTTACGTCGGCGAAAGAGATTCCAGTACGTGTGATAAACGTGAATGATTACCCAGTTACCAACAAGAAGGAAACCAGGATTGGATCCTGCGTACCAGTGACGTCTATAGTTTGTCAAACAACGACCACTGACAATTCTAATGCCAGATTCGAACAGCTGTTATCAGCAGCTGGACAATCCTTAAATCGAGCTGAAACAGAGAGAATGAGAGAATTTCCCTTGCAGTATCAAGACCTATTCGTACCAAAAGGAGGAAAGACCGGTAGAACATCAGCAGTCAAATACAAAATCGAAACTGGTAATGCCAAGCCAATTAGGCAATCAGCTCGACGACTACGACGAGCGAAGAGAGAGGAAGCTGAAAGAATAATTCAAGAGATGGCTGAAGTAATAGAACCATCTACCAGTCCATGAGTGTCTCCAGTAGTGCTCGTCAAGAAAAAGGATGGAACTACGAGATTCTGCGTGGATTATCGCCAGCTAAACAACTTGACAAAGAAAGACAGCTATCCTCTGCCGCGAGTTGACGATACGCTAGATACTTTGGCCGGCAGCAAACTGTTTTCCACCTTGGACCTGAAGTCTAGTTATTGGCAAGTGGAAATGGACCCAAAAGACAAAGACAAGACTGCTTTTACCACCGGATCTGGATTATGGCAATTCAATATCATGCCATTCGGACTCTGTAATGCGCCTGCGACATTTGAAAGACTCATGGAAAATGTCTTGAGAGGGTTGTCTTGGAAGACATGCCTGGTCTATTTGGACGACAGCATAGTACTGGGGAAGACATTTGACGAACACCTGAAGAATTTGGAAGACGTATTCAAATGACTCCAAGCTGCCCAGCTCATGTTAAACCCGAAGCATTGTTAGCTGTTCCAAAACCGAGTCAACTATCTAGGTCATATAGTGAGCAACTGTCGCGGATGTATTGGTGAAAGAATTTATCAGCCGATATGGACTGCCATTGGAAGTCCACAGTGACCAGGAGATTTGCGAGAAGCTTTGAATGAAGAAGATCAGAACAACAGCATTACATCCCCAGTCAGATGTAATGGTCGAAAGGATGGACAGGACTATTGGAAAATACCTGTCCAAAGTAGTTTCCAGCCATCAGAGAGATTGGGACCAGTATATTTCCCTATTCGTATTGGCTTATCGATCTGCCGTCAATGAGTCCACGGGTGAAACACCTGTTTGGACGTGAAATGAGGCTTCCTTGTGACCTGGAATTTGGCTGTCGGCCTGGAGAAGATCTAGCAGGCGAAGACTACGTGATCCAATTGAGAAGAAGTCTGGACGATATTCATGAATTAGTTCGAACAAATCTTCAAGTTGCCAGCGACAGAATGAAAAGTCGGTACGACATGCAGGCCACAGAAGTCGGTTTTAAAGAAGGGGACAAAATATGGTTACATAACCCGACGAGGAGAAAAGGATTTTCTCCAAAATTATAAAAATCCTGGGAGGGTCCATACTTAATCAAGAAAAGGATTAATGATGTTATATATCGCATAAGCAAGATCCCCAACGGAAAACCAAAAGTAGTTCACCAAAACCGACTAGCGCCATTCGAAGGAGACCATGACATAGAGGAAGGAGTAAACCTTATTTGAGATGTGTCTGACCCCACCTTCGATGAATTTATGGGCGCGTATGGAGGTACCGGGAAAGCTAGATATGGAGTCACTTCGGAACAAAAACAAGATTTGTTCACTCTCCCGGAAGATTATTCACTGGCATACAACATCCCCGCCCGAATCAAGAACGCACGAGGGTTGGCATCCGACTTTCGAAAGAAGTTCGGGCAATTAGAAAAACTTGAAGACCAGATTCCAGCCCCTGGCAAGACACTGAAACTGAAACATAATTCGCGGTACGTCTTCTACGTGGTAACTAAAAATGAATTCCAAAATCGATCTAGCTACCGCGATGTTTGGGATGCACTTCGAAACCTCCGAGACCATGTGTTGGAATCCAACGTGAAGAAACTGGCTATGCCTAAGATAGCGAGTAACCAGATTGGCGAATCATCAGGAACATGGTAGAGATTATCTTTCAAGTACCGGTGTCCAGATATTAATTTGCAGCTACAACCTTCGTTATCAGTATCCGATGAAGACGGTGCCCTGCTATTTCTATAAGATCGGAAAGTGTAGAAATTGGGCCAGTTGCCGATTCAAACATCCAGTCTCGGCTACACAAAAGTTCCAGGAGGAACTTTCATTTAAGGAGGGGGTAATGTTACGAAACAGCACACTGGTATAGACACTGCATCCGACTCTGCCTAAGCCATGTATGAAAGTTAAAAGTATGGTGGATGCGCAGGGATTTCTTAGAACTGTTTACGATTGATCTTATGTAGACATTGTTTTTATGACCAGCCTTATCTAGAAAATGCCAGAAAGCCAATTGTTTTTGTATAAGCCGCAATCTAGAATTATCTAGTAAAAAAGGCACTAATATATAACGGACCGACCCCGGAGAGTTAGTTTAGTTGATGAAGTGATCTCGACAAATAAACAAGAATTCACCGAAATAGCGAACAGTAAAGTGTTGATATAAATTAATAATTAAGGTTGCGTGTATATAAATTAAATTTAAGTGGATAGTTAAGTGTAAATAAATTAAGTGTTAGTGAGTAGTTTAGTGCTTAAAAATATTCGTAAGTGTGTATGAATTTATCCCACCCGTGATAAAACGTTTTAATAAATAAGAAAAACATTACAATATTAGACTCCACCCAGACGACATGACCAACGGAATTTGCCATGCCGTGTGGATAATGTACACATGACCAATGTGCGCCAATCCATCGCCAACGTTGGCATTGGCATACATTCGCTTTGAAGACGAATCCATGCCCAACGTCGGCTGAACTTTGGTCTCCAATGTTGCTGCCACGTTGGCCATGTCGTCTGGACGCGGCTTCACATACCATGGCCAAGATTGGTAGATTCCTTTGAAGTGTGTCGGTTAAAACCACCTTCAAAGCGAATATATGACAATGACAATATTGGCGAGGGATTGGCGCACACTGGGCATATGTACAGGATAGTCCAATAAGCTGATGTCATGGCTATATATCAGAAACTATTCATGTTATATCTTTAGGAGAAAAATTTCCTTAGTAAAAGTGGACAAGAGAAATCGCTGGAAATGACTTTCAAGTTTCTAGGTTAACCACTAGGGGGCGTAACCTGTGAAGAAAAATTTAAAAATCAGTTTTTTGTTAAATATGTCCAGTTATACCAAGTTTTAAATAAGTAAACTAAAAATATGCCTAAATTCCGCATAAATTCATTTAAGTACTTTTTTTATTTCCTCAAATAAAAGGGGGGGAGAGTGGGGAAGTGTTTGTTGATAAATACCTATAACTTTGGTTTGGATCAACCGATTTTAACGAAATTAGTGTCATTAGAAAGAGTGTAGATGAATTAATTACAACTACTATCAAACAATTGCATTTAGTTTTAATTATCATAGGTAGAGGATACTTTCGAATGAAAAACATTAAAATTGGGGTTTTCTTAAAAATGTTCAATGGAAACATCTAATTATTGTGAATTATAATGGAATTGGATTAAATTCGTAACAAAATGGCGCAAACCGTATGTTGATAGCTTTTGTCGAACTCGAGATATAAATAATAACGCACAAACATAGGTCAGTATAGTATTGACTCAAACTGTATTATACCTTAATAAATATGTGAAAGAAAGATCATACAAATATCTCGATCAATCAACTTAATGTCCAATTAAATGTTCAAATTGTTTTCCATCGTTGTCCACACAAAGATGCAATCTATCGCGGTTAGACATAACAGCTGCTTGAATCTCTGCTGTTCTTATACTGCATTTCTAATGCGCTGTTCGATGTCGTCTCGCGTGGTTGGTCGAGTTAGGTACACTAAATCCTTCAATCTTCTCCACAGATAAAAGTCCAGACATGTTAAGTCTGGACATCTAGCTGGCCATGAAAATATACTTCCCCTTCCCATCCATTTATTTGCTAGCTTGACATCATATGCGATTGTTCTTCTAGCAGACCTAACATCCAAATGCAGTATTCCAGACTTGCATCAAAATTTATCTCATGTAAAGCTTGGTGGAGAACTACATGATAAGGATGCAGTCTAAAACCAGAACAATAAGTATTGGTGAAAAAGAAACCACCATATTTATTAAAACTCAAAAAATCTTGAAAAATCTACAATTGTTTCACAAGACAAATATTTTTATTTATATCTCGAGGTCGACGAAAGCTATCAACATGTGGTGTGCGCCATTTTGTTACTAATTTAATCCAGTTCCATTATAATTTACAATAATTAGATGTTTCTATCAAACATTTTTTAGAAAAACAAATTTTAATTTTTATCATTCGAAAGTACCCTCTACCTATGACAATTAAAACGAAATGCAATTGTTTTATAGTAGCTGTAATTAATTCATCTACACTCTTTCTAATGACACTAATTTCGTTAAAATCGGTCGATCCAAACCAAAGTTACAGGTATTAATCCAGAAACACTTCTCCCCATTATGCAAATAAATATTACAGTTATGTTAATTCAACATCACATTGTTATAATGTCCTTCCTTTTTTTCCTCTTGTTTTCATCACATGCACATCTATACAACCGCTTATGCCCAGCTTGTGGCTGTTAACTTTTGTGATGTTTCAACTTAACTTCTCAGCGATGTTAAAGCGCTGCCTTTTTACATTAATGTGATGTCACTAGAACTTCCTCAAAAGGAAGTCTTTATAACGAACTAAAAATAACATTTCTGTTACATTCTGAAATGCCTTTTAGCATCTTGTCGATGTTAATGCAATGTCTAAAAAATAACATCTTATCAATGATCTAAATGCGACATTTCAAAAACAATACAGTGTATTCTCGTAGATGTTGTATGGACATTACATAAACCTCTAAATAATATACCTCAAAACATTCTGGATAATATCCTATAGATGTTTCTGTGCCTAATCAGCAAATACAGGGTGAACAACTAAGAACGCCGGCAGTCGGCCATATTTCAAAAAATAGACATAGTACAACTTTAAAAAGATACCTTCAGGTAAATGGCCCTGAAAAATCGCTGGAAAATATTTTTGAGTTCCTAAAATATCTCCGAATGAACACTTAAAAACATAATACTGTGATTATCTCCAAAAAAGACATACTAAACGTATCCTAGAAATACAATGTTTGATATATTGTTGAGATTATGAAAAAATGTAGTTAGGGACTTTTTGTCTTTATTGTTCAAGTAAGAGGTGGGGGAAGATTCAACTCAAACAACAAATGTCGTAACACTTTTTTTGTTAATCGACATCCATGTTATTGGCTTCATTTGAAACAGTTTTTCCTTTTTAATAAGAAATGCTTAACAAAAATAACAAAATTGGACAATTTTGTCAACGCTTTCATGAAAATCCACAATTTTCCCATTTTTCTCAGAATTTTCAAATGTAATGAGGCGTTTTTTAGATTCTGATGAAAAGGGGTTAAAAAACAAGAATCTATTTCAAGATGTAAGATTTACAATATCAGATATAAAAATTAAAAAAATGCTTCAATTTACATTTGAAATTTCCGAGTGGATACAAAATTATCTAATTTTGTTATCAATCTTATTAAACAGAAAAACTTTTAAATGCAGCTAAAATCATTAATATCGGTTAAAAAACGAAAAAGTTATACATTTGTTCATAAGTTTGAACTTTTCCCACCCATTATTCTTCAAATAATGGCAAAAAATCTCCTTAATAAAATTTATTCATAATCTCATCAAGATTTCAAAAATTGTATTTTTAGGACACCTTTAGTATGTTTTTTTTGGAGCATTATGTTTTCGAGTGTTCATTCCACCCCTAGCGGATATTTTAGAGGCTGCAAAATATTTTCCAGCAATTTTTCAGGATCCCTCAACTAAAGGTAATTTTTTTGAAAGTTGTACCTTGATTCTTTTCTGAGATGTGGCCTACAGTCGTTCTTAGTTGTTCATCCTTGGCATTTAAAATAAAATAACAAAAAAGCAATAAAGGATTTAAAACGTTTATTCACTATTAATGAACAGTACAGTAAATTTGAAAAAAAAACAGGTACAAAATTAGAAGAAAAAATATCTTGTCCAGCAATCCAACCTAAAAAAAATAGAATTGTGTAAGCATATTACATAACAAGTCTGGGAAGTGGAAACTATTGAACACATTCAGTGAAAGCAAGAAATGAAAAAGGGTATATTAATCCGTAGTTACCATAACGTAACATACTTTGAAACTGAATTAATAGAGAAATTAACTGTCTCGACCCTTACTTCGTGGAATCTGCTCATATTAGTGTTCTAAATGAAACTCCCGGTTTCTAGTTATTTCCACGATATAATAAAAGTTATTTAAAATTCTATATCATTTCACAGTTATACTGATCTTAATTGGAAAAATGATATCCAGGATATCACCATAGGGCTAATAATATCTAAGCTTCAATATTTGTAATATTACATCTTCTTCTTTTTCCTATAAACATATATTAAGTCAATCACAAGTTAGGTCACTTATTGGTCTAGCCAAAAATAACTACTAAACATCAGGTAGGTATCAAATAAAATGTAACTTCTGTCATTCTGACGGTGATATAGATTTATCGAAACAATTGTCATTTTTTTAGAATTTTCAATAACTTTTATTATATTGTGGAAATAACTAGAAACCGTGAGTTTCATTTAAAACACTAATATGAATTAATACACATACATTACAGCTAGTTTACAGAATTTATTTGAATAGTTTTTTAATTATATTAAAACTAATAAAAATTTCACACCCTTAAGATTTAATGAAACATTACGTTACATCAACAGAAATCCAATCTGATTAAAGAAAATTCTATCGTTTACTTACGGTTACTTTTTTCGAGTGCCTCAACCATTCCATAACGTACACTTCAAAATCCTTATCTGTGAAATATTTGAAGGTGTTCTGAACAACAGCTAATAAAACAATTACTTTAGATCAAATTGTGCCCATGGAGACCTTTGATCGATCATCATGAACTACATCAAACTTGATTTTCAGCCAATTGACCCATTTTCCATAAGATACATGCGGGGTTCTTCAAAGGAATAATAACATATTTTATTTCGAGAAGTGACTTTTCATGATTTATCTTCTATTCCATGGCTCACTCCATTTGGCAGGTAAATTCAGGTGTGATATGAAAATTCATACTTCTTTTCTGTATAAAATAATATACTATTCTCATCTTGTTATTTTCATCTTGGAACAAATTGTATATTAACATCGTGGAATTGTAACTTAATGAAAACTAAGCATTACTAATACACTGTATACAAAAAAAACTACTTATGAGGAAGAGATATGAACACATTATCAAGTTAAATGAGTTTATAATTAATTGTATCCAATAGCTGTGTTTCTACAATAATAAATAATTGAATGCTGTTTGTTGACTGGAGCATTCAGTATCATAAGTTACATATTCTTCAACTAGATTAATATAGGTCCCATTGTAAGGGACAGCTACAGCTTATTTATTGTATTCAGCGAATTTTCAAATGGAAATGAGCTTTTTAACAGAAATTTCTGTTTTTGAAGTCTTAAACAGTCTCTAATTGTTCACAAGAATTGTTAGTAATAATGTTAAAATTTTCTAAACCTGCAAAACTATATTGATGGCTAAGACTACTACTAAAAAAACTAGAACTAGAGATACTTTATTCAAGATTCTTTGTACTGTTTAATACAATGTTTGTATCAGACTATCTGAAATAGTTACTCCTCTTTCATTACATAATTACCAACTATTTGTTTTTTACTTTATTTGTGTAAGTAGCTTCTGAAACATTTTCAACATTGAAAATATTTTCTTCTAGATTTAAATATCTGCCAACATATGAGCATGTTTTATTATTAATAATAATATCTACCCTTTTGCAATATTAAGTTTTTTATAGGGTATAATGCATATCTAGGATTTGAAATATTGTGAATCGTTTTCAAAATATACTTACTAGGTAATTTCAATGTATAATAGCCGATTAAAGTATTGAAAGAGTATAAAGTTTTAATAATTATGATTTTGGAATAGGTACTTACCGATAACAATTGTTGTTCGTCCATTATAACAAGAATTATAACTAAGTATAGAAACTGTAGCTTAGTAGGAACTAACGAAAACGAAGACCACTTTTTTCAAGTACTACTTGCAAAATATGTGCTTCCTGCAAATAAAATATAACACATAACTAAAAACCATCCGCCATTTCATGCTTGTCATTTTTGTTTCCACAGATAACTACTGTATGTTTCGTTCATCAGTTCCTCTTCTGTTTTCTTCTTTTTTATGATACTGTGATGTTTAATATGAGATATTACTGAGAGTTTTATGAACTAACGTCGTACAGACGTAATAAGTACGATGTTAATAAAAATTATTTCGAAAGATGTAAAAGTAACTGCAACATGTGATCATCTTAGAAACATGTCAATTTGTAATATTACAGTAACGTTCTGTATGTGACATTAGTGAGAAGTATACAAATTAAGACCGTATGAATGTTTCCTATAGGAAGTTACTAAAAAGAAGTTGATATGATGTGTATGTAACTGCGAATTCAAGTATTATTGTGTACATCAAAAATATGTTTTATTTACATGACAAGGATGTTAATAGAGTTGGTAATAAAAGTAAGACATCTAGGAGATATCTTATTATCGTTTTAAATAAACATCACGAAAACTCTCTAAAGAGAACATCACAAAAGAGACTTGTTATGTTTCTTGTTTAGTGGGTCCACTCTCCCACACCCTTTATTTGAAAAAATAAAAAAAAGTACTTAAACAAATTTGTGCGGAATTTAGGCCTCTTTCTAGTTTACATATTAACACTTGGTATAATTGGGCATATTTAACAAAAAAATGGTTTTCAAATTTTTCTTCACAGCTTACGCCCCCTAACGATTAACCTAGAAACGTGAAAGTTATTTTCAGCCACTTTTACTAAGGAATTTCTTCTCATAAAGTTGTGACATGAATAATTTCTAATATATAGCCGAGAGATCGGCTTATTGCACCACCCCGTACAGTCAGAGATTATTTGTGAACTTTTCTTTTTTATTAGTGTATCTTATAATTTCATTTCTTACTTTCAAGTGATTGTCATGTGACATTTCGGCTATTTGATCTCTCCAATAAGACATAAATAACTTGAGAACCGATTTTATTGCCGAAACTGTTAAAATATTTTTTATTGCCAACGTATTCTTTGAAATAATATGAAACCGTTTAGCAAAAATCCATAAAAAATTGGGTGTTCCTTCTAATCACTTCTGGTTTATATCGTCGGATAACCGGGACCACACACACATGTTGGTTAGATATGAGCTACTATAATAGGTTGCGCAATTTTTTAAAATATAGGTGGGTATATATCAAGGGTACCGCTTTTTTTATTTATTAAAAAATAAAAATACAGTGGGGCGTAGCTCATTCGAACGTCACGTCCATCATGGTCACAGTAGATGTCCAAAAAGCTTTTGATTCCGTATGGCTAGATTTATAAACTAATTAAATTAAAAGTTCCAGACTATTTAACAAAAATTATACATTCGTATCTGACAAATAGAAAATTTTATTCTAAAATTTATGATCACGTGGTAGGTCCATATATCATAAGGGCTGGAGTACCACAAGGCTCTATTCTATCACCTTTATTATACTCCCTATTTGTCTATGATCTCCCAACATCCCCTAAATTATTAACGGCAACGTACGCTGACGATACTAGTTTTGTAGTAACAGTAAAGAATCTAGAACAAGCACTTACCACTGTACAAACACATATAAACACCAAAATTACACCTTATTTCAAGGAACACAAACTAGCTATTAACCCCTCCAAAACAGAGTATTCATTACTCAGGAGAATAGCTAGAAAAGCCGATCCATTGCTTCCTCAGCTTTGCGTAAATGGACATTACATTGCCCCTAATAATACCCTAAAATAATTAGGGTATACAATGCAAGGAAATACCTCGGTAAATGCGCATATTTCACAGCAAATACAAAAGGCTAAGATTGCAATGTGTCGACTATATCTATTCATATATAAACACAGTAATCTCACAAGCCAAAACAAAATTTTAATCATAAGACCCATACTCACTTACGCTGCACCCATATACTACACGGGCACCAAACACAATTTTCACTCCCTGCAGGTGATACAGAACAAGTGTCTCAGAATGACATTAAATCATAATACGGTTTACCCCAAATTACCTAAAACTTCTTGGTTACATGACAAAGTGAATATACCCACTATCAAAAACTTTATCAACAAAATCTCAGATAATTTTTATAAGTATTGTCTGCCACAAGATCTTCGAAATAAACTCAAAGCCGCAGAAGGCATCCGAGATAGTGGGTGTAGGCTTCTGCATGGATCGTTAATTACATATAGTACACAAAAACGGCTCGAAACGGTTCCCAAGATCAGAGCCTGAAAGTTGCAAGTAAAACCCTAGTGAAAATTGAATAGATGAGGCTTTTACTTGATGAAGATCCGTACTGAACGATGAAATAAAACAATATAGTTTGTTTAAATCTTCATTTATTTGAACTAATGTTCAATTTAAACTTGTTGACGCGTTTCACTAACACAGTAGCTTTGTCAAAACGAATGAAGGTAAAATATAAAAATGTCTTTATATATACAGTGCTAAATCTATTTACTAAGGTTAACAATGTTATTGAAAGAAAATAACTGGAAATTCATTCACTACAAACATTCCTAAGCTATCTTCTAGGTAAAGAGGTTCAATGAAGGAGACTGATTGATATCTATTTGGTCGTTAAGGAGATTACCTGAATATTTATTGTTGTTAATCTCTAGGGCCTCTAATAAATTCAAACTAAAGGATTTACCGACTACATGGAGAATTTCAAAATTTGGGTCGACAATGTGTTGGTTTTCTAATAAATGATTTGAATAGTTAGAATCTAATTTTTTGTTGTCATAGCTACGTTTGTGTTCCGAAATTCTAGTTTTAAAATTTCTAAAAGTTCTACCGATATAAATTTTATCACAATTGTCATTACCACATTTTAATTTATAAACTCCTGATTTGTTTAATTTTGAAGATTTAAGTTTATTATTTTTTTAATGACTTTGGATAAATTGTGATCAGTTTTAAAGGAAATATTCATGTCTAAAGTTTCTAAAAATGATTTAATTTTTAAGGATGGTGTTCCAAAGTATGTTAAGCTTTTAAATTGTTTATTATTTTTATATGAAGGGAATACTAGTTCTGAAGTCTGTTTTTTTATCTTTTTATTTATGATATTGTCAATAAAATTTGGATCGTAATTATTATTAACTGCTATTTGTTTTATGGTATTTAATTCTTTTGTATAATTATTAATATTTAATGGGACTGTTAAGAGTCTGTGTATCATACTATTGAAAGCTGCTAGTTTATGACTGAATGGGTGGACCTAACTATTATGAATTGTAATATCTGTATGTGATGGTTTATGAAATATAGAAAAATCATGTTTATTATTTATATTTGAAATTGTAAGGTCTAGAAAGTATATAGACTTATTTTGTTCAAGTTCTACGGTAAATTTGATATTATTGTGAATCGAGTTTATGTAAGTAATGAAGCTCTCTAATTGTCTATTTGTACCGATGAAGCTAGCTAAAATGTCGTCCACATAACGGTGCCAGTACATAAATTTTTTACTAAGGGGGTGTTCGTGAATTATTTTTTCTATATTATCCATGAAAATTTCTGCTAGCAGGGGGCTGAGAGGGTTGCCCATAATCAAACCATCTTCACTGCTATAAACCTCTCCATTGAAATGAAAAAAATTTTGATTCAAACACACTTTTAGTAAAGTAATGATATAAGAGTGAATTATAGGATTAACATTATTGTATGTGAGCAAGTTATCAACAAGAGTTATAGTTTCTTTAGGAGGTATACTAGGGAATAGATTTGTTACATCGAACGATATGAATTTTGAATTATGGGGTAGTATTATATCTTGAATATTATTAATTAATTCCGTTGAGATTTTAACTGAAAATCGAGGTATGAATGAACAATATTTAGAAATGACATCTATGAGAATCTTTGAAATTTTGAATGAAGGTGCTGTGAAATAAGAAACAACTGGCCTGATTGGGTACCCCTCTTTATGGAGTTTAATTAATGAATAAAGTTCAGGGTGTTGCGAATTTTTCTTTATCGTTAATTATTGATTTAACGTTATCTACTGCTAATTTTATTTCTCTCTGAAATTTATTAGTTGGGTCTTTTTTAAGGGTCTCAAAATTGCTTGCCTGAATGAAGTTGTTGGTTTTTAATATATAATCTTCTTTAGGTAATGCTATTACCGTATTTCCTTCATCTGCTTTTGTGAAAATAAGACTATTTGACTTTGATTTTTGTTGAATTGATTTGGCGACTGATAATTCAAAATTGGGTTTGTTAAACTCGACGAATTCTTTTTTAATAATTTCTGAAGCTTTATGTTTTATATTAGAATTATTTGGAAAATTATACAAATTAATTTCTGTTTCTATACCTAGTTTGTTGAAGTTATCCAATGAACATGTGGGTTGAATATTATGTTTAAAACCTTTTTGTAATAATTGAATTTCTTTATCTGAAAAAATTGTATTTGAAAGATTGACGAATCTATTAAAAAATTTATGTTCTGAGAATTTGGTTTGTGGGTTTCTTGATACTGGTTTGTTGGTTAATAATGACTTCAATTTACGTTTTTGTCCTTGGTACTTTTTGTGAATAATTACTTTAATTTTATCTCTTATGTCCCTATCTAAAATGTCAAATTATATGGGATGTAGTATATGTGATAGTTGTGAATGAATTACCTTAACATAAACCCTAGTACATCATTAAATGGCTACTCTGCCGGTGCGAAACGTTTACGCATGAAAATGCCAGCCGGTTTTCCACGTTGAAAAACGCGAGAAAAATCGAAACGGTTTCCACGTAAAAATTGTTTAGAAATGTTCTTAAGGTCTTAACCAACAGCGATAAAGCAGTGGCAGAGGTTTCATCGTACAAAAAACTCTTGGCAGAGACGATTAAAAAGTGTATGGTCGAAGCGTGGATTTCATAGGAGACCCTATTAGCATCAAATTGAATGGATATCAACAAATATTTTCCAAATGGTATGTTATACCATACTAACATTCACAATGTAGAAAATTATTATTAGCGTAAAAGTAATGAATAAAAACAGTTTTCCAGAATCTTTTGATATTTTATTTTGTATAAAAAATCGTCGTCACCTTGCTACTCCCTCAAATCTAACAGCTGTTCTCTCCTAGAGCAGATCCTGAATTGCCCTTGGAATATCTCGAAACTTATCTTATGATAACATACAAAACTTCGCCTACAAAGTACAAAAAACATTTGACATCTTTAATATTCACAAGGGGTGTAAGGGGTGGCGCTAAAGACAACGATCCAACAAAGCTGTCCAAAAGTCAACCTCACCTGCACGAGTGATGACAATGCCATCCGGTACACCCTGCTAGAAAACGAACGTGACTCTGACGATCGAACATTGACGATATAACCATACATCGCAAAAATACAGGACTAAATCCCTGTACAACGTGGAGGAAGGCAACGGGATACCACCTCCACTAATTTTATCCCAAGAGAATCACATGGAATGAAATGAATACATTTAACCCAAAATGTTCCAGAGGTTTAAATCGTTCCCCAATCGGATCTTCGGGGAGATTTGTGTTAAATGAAAATAGAAATGAGAGATTAAGTTTAAGAAGAGAAGTCAAGATCGGTACTTGGAAGCTTATACGAAGCTGGAAAACTGGTCAACCTGATACAAGATATGAAAAGATTAGAAATCGACGTTCTAGGCGTTGCAGAAACATGGTGGCCTGATGCCGGAATATGCCCTGTCTCCGGCGGAGTTATGTACTACTCAGGAAACAATTAACCAAACCATAGGAAGAGAGTAGGAATAATAGTGACTGAAAAAATATTCAGATCTGTAATTAAATTCCTCCCCCAATCAGACAATATCGCACTACTTAAAATGCATGCAAAACCAGTCAAATCAACTTTATTCAGGTGTACGCACCCACAGCGGATTCGTCTGAAGAAGATATCGAGGCGTTCTACAAGGGTCTAAAGCAGGTTAAAAATCATGAGATCAACCTCATAATGGGAGATTTTAACTCTAAAATTGGAGACGGAAGAGTCGAGGAAATAATGGGCCCCTATGGATTAGGAGCCCGAAATGATCAGGGTGAACGCGTTTGCTAATTTTGCCAGGAGGAAAGTCTGAAAATAACAAACACTTGGTTCAGACTGCCACCTAGGCGATTGTACACATGGAGATCAGATAGATTTTATACTAATTAATAAGCAATTAACTGTCTCGATCCTTACTTCGTGGAATCTACTCATATTAGTGTTTTAAATGAAACTCACGGTTTCTAGTTAATACCACAATATAATAAAAATTGTTGAAAATTCTAAATTATTGACAATTGTTTCGATAAATCAATATCATCGTCACAATGACAGAAGTTACATTTCATTTGATGCCTACCTGATGTTTAGTAGTTATTTTTGGCTAGACCAAGAAGTAACCTAGCTTGTGATTGACCTTTTTTCGTAATCACTTAAAAGATAATTTGAATTATTAACAATACCCCTTACATTATTAGAAAACTTTTTTGACATTACAGTTTTAAATGCAATCAAAAAGAAAGTAGAAGATAATAACCCAACAGTTACAAAATCTGATAAGGGGTACATAACTGTCATTTTGACAACTTAAAATTACAATTCCGAAATATATATAGAATCTAGCGATGTAGAAGATCTTAAAGCAGACCCAACAAAAAAGTTTTCTAAAAATGTAAGAGATATTGTTAATAATTCAAATTACGAAAAAAGGTCTATCATACATAAGAAACCTCATTGTCCACAATTATATGGAACCGTTAAATTACATAAAATAACGAAACCAATTAGACCTGTATTTTCTCATGTTAATACTCCTAATAATATATTGGCAAATATTAATCCAGGAATAATATCAGATATACTTAACTTATTTGATGTATGCATTAATCAGAATTATTTCACTTTTGACAATAAGATATATATTCAAAATGAAGGTTTACCAATGAGAAGCCCTATATCACCTATTTTGGCAAACATTTTTATGAACAATTTAGAAAGAAAGATCTTTGAAAGTAATATTTAGGTATAGATATGTAAATGACATATTAGCTTGTTTTATGGGTAGTGAACGACAATTAGATGTATTTTTCAACCACATCAATAATTTTCACCCTAAAATTAAATTTACATTAGAAATTGAAGAAAATAGCTCAATCAATTTTCTTGGTTTAAAAATTCAAAGAGTTAATAATGTACTTGATTATTCAATTTACCGAAAACCAACACAGACTGATGTGACAATTCCATTTAATTCCAATCACCCCTTGTCCCATAAACTAGCGGCATATAATTCAATGATACATAGAACTTCTTCAGTTCATATGAACAAATATAATTTTGATAGAGAGATTAATACAATTAGACAAACAGCAACATCCAACGGTTATCCATTAGATATGATAAATAAGCTAATTAATAAAAAAGAGGAAAAAGTGGCATTACAACTAATATTTCCTAAACAAACTGATGAAATAAAAACTTGTAAAACCATCACATGTGCAGGAAATATTTCTAATAATATTTCAAAGATATAACTTCCGCAACGAATACATTTTTTTTTAAAACAGAAAGTAACGTTAGTACAAAATTGTTGAATATAAAAACAAAAATACCACCATTAAAGAAGTAAGGTATATATAAACTCAAATGTGTCCAGAATGTAATGCTGTCTATTTGGGTCAGACCCTTAGAAATTTTGAAATCCGATACAGTGAACACTTACGAGCATACAGATTAAAGCAACCAGATAAATCTCACTACGCAAAACATATACTTGACACCAATCATTCATTGACACCTAACACAAAACTAGAAGTGCTGTATATTTGTGAAAAGAAACAAGAACTGGATTTCCTTGAAGAATTGGAAATTAGAAGACATTTAAGAAACCCACAATATGAAGTTGTCAATGAACAGTTAAATCTAGGGAATTCTCCACTAATAAACTGTCTTCTCAAGTGATAATTGTAAAGATCAGCAGATATAGTTTTCCTGGTTTTCTATATCGTTGCACAGTTATACTGATCTTAATTGGAAAAATGATATCCAGGATATCACCATAGGGCTAATAATATCTAAGCTTCAATATTTGTAATATCACCTCTTCTTTTTTTTTCTATAAACATATATTAAGCCAATCACAAGTTAGGTTACTTCTTGGTCTAGCCAAAAATAACTACTAAACATCAGGTAGGCATCAAATGAAATGTAACTTCTTTCATTCTGACGATGATATAGATTGTCAATTTTTTAGAATTTTCAACAATTTTTATTATATTGTGGTATTAAAACTAGAAACCGTGAGTTTAATTCAAAACACTAATTAATAAGCATTTTGGAACATCAGTAAAAAGAGTATGTACATATCCTGGTGTCGACGTTCCCTCAGACCATGTTCACCTGGTAGCAGTAATCAAAACTAAGATCACGAACATCAAAACCCATATAGAACAGAGAAAGATAGACTACGATAGAATTAGAAGCGGAGATTTTAAAATGGTTGCGGAAATTAATGAAAGAATAATGGCTTCCGTAGAAGGATGTTGGAGGAGGATGCAAGTATAGATGACGTATGAAGAGGAGTGGAACAGGCCATGACAAAGGTCGCAGAAAATGAGCTAGGTTATAAGCAGAAAACACAAAAACACAATTGGATGACAGCATTAATCATGGCACTTTTCGAAGAAAGAAGAAAATGTAAAAATCAAGGAAATTCTGAGAGCTATAGACACATCCAAAAAATTATTACAGCAAAAATAAGAACAGCAAAGAATCACTGGTTGAAGAAACAATGCGAGGAGATAGAGTAACTACAGGAAGTACACGATGAATTTAACCACACAGAAAGATAAAAGAGGCATCCGGAGTTTACAGGAAAATACACTTTTCTAATATAGAAAACGATTATGGAGAGAAGGCGCAGGATGAGCAGCAGCGAAAAATTATTTGGGAGAAATATATTATCAGCCTTTCCAACGATAACAGACATGATATAGAAGCCACGAAGGGCAAAGATCTGTCTGGACCCCCTATCACCAAAGAAGAAATCATAAGA
This sequence comes from Galeruca laticollis, assembly GCA_963921935.1. NCBI lineage: Eukaryota > Metazoa > Arthropoda > Insecta > Coleoptera > Chrysomelidae > Galeruca > Galeruca laticollis. Next base: position 315,075,484 of record OY998175.1, on the reverse strand, counting down.
GCAATAAATATGTCAAAGGACAGAAATGCAGTTGGTCCGGACGGCATACCTGTCGAACTACCGAAAATATTAGACGATAAAGGCATTTCCGTTCTGCACAAAATATATAACACGGGAGAGTTCCCTGCCAAATGGGTTACATCATGTTTTATCCCCTTGCCAAAAAAGAAGAGTTCAACGAAGTGCGAGAATCATAGGCTGATGAGCCATACGTTAAAGATATTCCTCAAGATTATTCACTACAGAATTTCTATAAAGAGCGAAAGAGATGTCGGATTCACACAGTTTGGATTTAGAAGGGGACTAGGTACGAGAGAGGCTATAGTTGCAACTCAAGTATTAGTCCAGAACTGCAATGATCCGACGAAAGATGTGATGCTATGCTACATCGACTACGAGAAAGCGTTCGACAAGGTTCAACACCACAAACTCATCTAAATTCTGAGGAGAATAGATATAGACCAGAAGGATATCCGCTGCATAGAAAGCTTTTATTGGAACCAAACAGCCGAAGTCAAGATTGGCAATGAACACACAGAACCAACAAAGATCCTTAGAGGGGTCAGGCAGGGATGCGTTCTCTCCCCACTCCTCTTCAATCTATACTCTGAAAACATCTTCCAGGAGGCACTCGAGGAACGCAGCCTGGGTATTAGAGTGAACGGAGTGTGGGTCAACAACATACGATACGCAAACGACACAGTCCTAATTGCTGACAATATGAAAGACTTGCAGGACACCAATAAGACAAAATTCATGATAGTTTCTCGCAAGCCGGAAGAACATGAAAATGCAAGCCTTACACACAATAGATGCCCCATTGAAAGAGTATATAAATGTAAATATTTAGGCACGTGGCTATGTGAAAGCTGGACGTCCGAAACGGAAATCAAATGCTGAATCGAAATTGTCCGAAGCACAATTATAAGATTCAGGAAAGTTCTTATCAAGACCAATTTCGACCTCGACCTAAGAATCAGATTTGTAAAATGTCACGAGTGGTCAGTGTTACCATGGAGGTCTGGACGCTAAAAGTAAACACCATGAATAGACTCGAAGCCTTCGAAATGTGGACCTACAGGCGAATACTGAAAGTCCCATGGACGACCAGGAAAACGAATGAGGGGGCCAGAAGAACGATTAAAAGAGAATGCGAATTGCTGGAAATCATCAAGCACAGAAAAACAGCATATCTAGGCCACATCATACGGAATGAAAGATACAAATTCCTACAATTAGTAATAAGGGGAAATATTGAGGAGATTAGAGGAGTCGGCAGGAAGAAGATATCATGGCTCCGAAACGTGAGACAATGGACAGGGCTGAGAACCATCAGAAATAAAGAAGAGTGGGTACATGTGATCGCAAACACCCATGAATGGATAAGCAGTGGAAGAAGAAGAATTAGAATTCACAACTACAATACAACACGTTGCAAGCGTAATATGATGTTTTTAAGTTGCATAACGGAAGCCCAACAATTTTCTTTCTTTACATTTTCCTGGTTATCACAGAAGATTCCTAGAATGAGTTTACTGCGTAGCCCTGACATCCAGCTGTTGTCTCGCGCCCTCATCTGTGTATGCGAACTGTAGTGATCCCTAAAGGACAGTAACGGCAAAAGGACATTAGCTTAGAAATAAGATTTAAATTTAGGTTAATATTAATTATAGTATTTAGCGAGCATTGATATGAGACGGGCAATGTCAGTCACGTTCTTCTTAATGTATAAACAAACACGTACAACTTATAGACGGAGGTCAGGCATGTAGTAAAACATAGCTACACTTACTATAAAATGAGAGTGAACGAACCAGGGAATTAGAATTGTTATTAATACTTTGACTAAGTCGATTAATATTTATATTTGTGTATTTTAACGTATTAAAACTCGATCCAGTGATTTTATAAATGTGATGTTGTTTATTCTATTCCCGAATACAGGTTGCTAGATAAGTGGTTTCCTCAATGATAATATGCCTTTACGGTAAACGTCAAGTATACGAGGGACACTTACTAAGTAACCACCACAGAACTTCAATACCATTATACCTCCCCCTTCTTCTTAGCTAGGAAAAGAAAATTCCAAGACAGCCTCTGGCCTCTGGATGATTGGATGGATTTAAGTACCGGAATAAGATCTCTTTTACATCAGTTTGTGGTGAAAGTGGTGCTATGAATTAAAGTAACGCAGAACATTGGAAAAAAGACTTGGAAAAAATGGTTTAGAACAGATTAGCCCAAAATATTTTAAATGTTGACGAAACGGGTGTTTTCTTAAAATGTACAAAAATGTCATGGCGGCAAACTACGAGGGTAACTTTTTTTTCAACCTCCGATCGCATAGTACGAAGGCCAGGCATGTGCGAGGTGGCTAGTGTGCGTAGTAGACGGCTGCGCATCTCCTCTTCCATACATTCTGTCACTGGCGAGTCCAACACGACTTTTTCTGTTGGGCTGCAGTCAGGTAAACATGGCTGTCGCTATTGATTATCCCGCCAAGTGTTATTCGTTTCTTGCAAGCAGAAGGTAACAGTGCAGCGGAAATTCATCGAAGAATGAGTCGAGTGTATGGAGACAGCTTTATAAGCGATGGTGTTGTTCGTGAATGGTGTCGAAAGTTTAAAGATGGCCGAACTGATGTGCATGATGAAGACGCAAGTCTGTGGCTACAGACTACCTTGTTCGACTGAGTTGACCAACTGATTAAGGAAAATCGAAAGTTCACCATAAGTGAATGATTGGTGAAATTTCCAAAAGTTTCAAGATCTTCCCTCTATTCTGTAGTTGCTAAACAATTGCGCTATAGAAGAGTTTGTGCTCGCTGGGTCCCAAGGATGTTGAGTGGCAACTACAAAACTCTCCGAATAGCTGCAGATTTGGCATTTCTTGACCGTTACAATACTGATGGAGAAGATTTTTTGACATCCATTGTGACAGTTGATGAGGCATAGGTTCAATATGATACGCCCGAAACGAAACGACAATCACAACAATGGATGCACACAAATTCTCCAAAGTCCACAAAATTCAAACGAATCCTCAACAACCGTAAGATTATGGCAACTGTTTTTTGGGACCAAAAGGTATGCTGCTTTTGGATCTTATGCAGCCGGGAACAATAATTAATGCAGATTCTTATTGTGAAAATTTGCGACGCTTACGGAGAGCTATTCAAAACAAACGAAGAGGCATGCCGACTTCTGGAATTGTTCTGCTCCATGACAATGCCCGTCCTCATAGCGCGTGAGTAACAACCCAACGGCTCCTTCAGCAATTTAAATGGGACGTTTTTGAACACCTACCATATAGTCCCGACCTAGCGCCGAATGACTTTCCATCTTTTTCCTGAACTGAAGCAGTGGCTTGGGGGCCAAAATAAATCACTTCCAATCATGAGCGACAACATTTTATGAGGAGGGTATTGCAAAGCTTGTTCACAGATATAATAAATGTCTCAATCGTCAAGGTGATTATGTTGAGAAATAAATGGTTTCAAAGATTAAAACTAACTTTTCCGCATCTGTGGCCCTGAACAATATTCTATCATAAAATTTTTACTTGTATACACTTCAGGGGATGTATCGTGCTAACAAACCGAAATTTCTCTAAAAAAAACCAAAAATGTAGTATATCTGGATTTATAGGACCCGCTGTACTCGCTCTAGTGAACTGAAAATCCATAGGGTACATCTGTAAGACTCCTTGAACAATATTCAATCATAAAATTGATCAATCGTATACTCTCTGGAGGCTGTATCGTGCTAACAAACTGAAAATTCTCCAAAAATTACAAAAATATCGTGCTTAAAGTACTGTAGCACATGTTGTATTGGCTCTGAAGAGCTGAAAATCAATAGGGTTTATCTGTGACATGTCCTTAACAATATTCAATCATAAAATTGGTGAATTATTGTACTCCGGAGGCTGTATCGTGCTAACAAGACATGTAAGAAGAAGTGGCCAACGACAACGACGACGACGACGACGACGACATACACACAGGATTTTTTTTCTAAAAACCATTTTTTCGTGTTGTTGTTGATGGAAAACGTAAAAATAACTCAGAAAAAATCTCAAAATTCCAACTTTTTTTGGGGTAAACCAATACTTTTCTCGCATGTAGAAAGGTTGGGCAGAAAAGTAAAAAGTTAAAGTACTTGTTGAATTTCCTCATGTTTATCGTAATTTTGATCTCCAATTTTTCTGACACAAGCTATTTTTGAACAATTTTCTATCAAAATCATCCACAAAAAATAAACGGATTTAAGGATTAAAACTAACTTTTCCGCATCTGTGGCCCTGAACAATGTTCTATCATAAAATTGTTACTTGTTTACACTTCGGGGGATGTATCGTGCTAACAAACCGAAACTTCTCCAAAAATAACCAAAAATTCAGTATATCTGGATTTATAGGTCCCGCTGTACTCGCTCTAGTCAAATCAATAGGGTACATCTGTGAGACACCTTGTACAATACTCAATCATAAATTTGATCAATCGTATACTCTCTGGATGCTGTATCGTGCTAACAATCTGAAAATTCTCCAAAAATGACGAAAATTTGGTACTTCAAGTACCATAGCACCCGTTGTACTGGCTTTAATGAGTTGAATATCAATAGGGTTCATCTTTGAGACGCTCTGATTAATATCCAATCGTAAAATTGGTCATTTGTATATACTCCGGTGGCTGTATCGTGGTAACAAACTGAATTTTCCCCAAAAATGACAAAAATATCGTACTTAAAGTACTGTAGCACTTGTTAGATTGGCTCCGGTGAGCTGAAAATCAATAGGGTTCATCAGTGAGATGCCCTGAATAATATTCAATCATAAAATTGGTGACTTGTTGAATTCCGGAGACTGTATCGTGCTAACAAACTGAAATTTCTCAAAAAATGACAAAATGTAGTACTTCAAGCACTATACCACCCGTTCTACTGGCTGTGGTGAACTGAAAATCAATAGGGATCATCTGTGTTATGTCCTTAACAATATTCAATCATCAAATTGCTGACTTATTGCACTCCGGAGACTGTATCGTGCTAACAAGACATGTAAGGAAAAGTGGCCGACGAAAACGACGACAACGACGACGACATACACACAGAATTTTTTTTCTAAAAACCATATTTTCGTGTTGTTGTTGATGGAAAACGTAAAAATAACTCAAAAAAAATCTCAAAATTCCAACTTTTTTTGGGGTAAACCAATACTTTTCTCGCATGTAGAAAGGTTGGGCAGAAAAGTAAAAAGTTAAAGTACTTGTTGAATTTCCTCATGTTTATCGTAATTTTGATCTCCAATTTTTCTGACACAAGCTATTTTTGAACAATTTTCTATCAAAATCATCCACAAAAAATAAACGGATTTAAGGATTAAAACTAACTTTTCCGCATCTGTGGCCCTGAACAATGTTCTATCATAAAATTGTTACTTGTTTACACTTCGGGGGATGTATCGTGCTAACAAACCGAAACTTCTCCAAAAATAACCAAAAATTCAGTATATCTGGATTTATAGGTCCCGCTGTACTCGCTCTAGTCAAATCAATAGGGTACATCTGTGAGACACCTTGTACAATACTCAATCATAAAATTGATCAATCGTATACTCTCTGGATGCTGTATCGTGCTAACAATCTGAAAATTCTCCAAAAATGACGAAAATTTGGTACTTCAAGTACCATAGCACCCGTTGTACTGGCTTTAATGAGTTGAATATCAATAGGGTTCATCTTTGAGACGCTCTGATTAATATCCAATCGTAAAATTGGTCATTTGTATATACTCCGGTGGCTGTATCGTGGTAACAAACTGAATTTTCTCCAAAAATGACAAAAATATCGTACTTAAAGTACTGTAGCACTTGTTATATTGGCTCCGGTGAGCTGAAAATCAATAGGGTTCATCAGTGAGATGCCCTGAATAATATTCAATCATAAAATTGATGACTTATTGAACTCCGAAGACTGTATCGTGCTAACAAACTGAAATCTCTCAAAAAATTACAAAATGTCGTACTTCAAGTACCATAGCACCCGTTGTACTGGCTCTGGTGAACTGAAAATCAATAGGGATTATCTGTGACATGTCATTAACAATATTCAATAATAAAATTGCTTACTTATTGCACTCCGGAGGACGACGACGACATACACACAGGATTTTTTTCTAAAAATCGTTTTTTTGTGTTGTTGTTGATGGAAAACGTAAAAATAACTCAAAAAAAAATTCAAAATTCCAACTTTTTTTGGGGTAAACCAATACTTTTCTCGCATATAGAATGGTTGGGCGGAAAAGAAATAAATTCAAAATGCTGTGAGACTATGTAACTGTAATAAAAGTTAGGAGACCATAAGATAAGTTTTAATAAACAAAATTGAACCCGACGACTAAACTAAACATTAAAAAAATATCCAAGGTAACAATTTAAGACCAAGTAAACTAACTATATTTTACAGTAACATAATGAAAAAATGCTTTATTCTATCCGTTACCTTCGTATTTACTTTATAATTCAGATACAAACAAATTTCGGTTTAAACCTCTTCACATTTCACACTTTTGAAGTGTTACCCTGTTAATTTATGACTACGGGCACTCCGAAAATGAGCAGATGTTGCTTTTTACAGCATTCAAAAAAAGCGACGACGTGTGCCATGATAGCCAAAAATCTAGTCTCGAGTAGAGCAGTTGATGGATTTATATAGAAATTTCTGTAATTATTGACATTTTTTACGGTTTTAATACGAATAGAGCAACATATGTATACGACGTATCGTATATTATGCGTAAGGATAACAAAAATATCATTTTCCAATAATATTAGAATTCGATAAAAATATCTAGTTAAACTTTTGTAGAATCTACTACGACTGTCATTGAAGATGGTATATAATTAATGAAGAAACGATCTTTAACGATAACTTTTGTAGTAAACAATATACTTGGACTGTTAACCAAAAAAAACATGATACCTTTGCCCAATAACTATCATTATAATTTATATTTATTGGGAAATGTTATCGGCAAAGTTAATATTTTTTATACAGGCTTCGATCATTTAAATAATGACATTGTGATCTTAATTGGACTTGTAACTTTTTATACTCCGTTTTTAAAGGGCATGAAGTAATAAATCACTCATTTTGGCCGGAACCATAGGCGTACCACATTTAGTCATTTAAAAAAAGTTAAGGCTTCTAAAATTATCTCATTTCCGAAAATAGCCGTTTTGTAATATTATTTAACATGAAATTTCAAATTATCAATAATATAATAAACTGTGGATTATATCACTGACATCAATTTTCCAGAAAATTTATTATTATGTATAAAAGGGCGTAGACGAGTCCCTCCACTAAGCTCCAGGTAGTTATAATCCTACATACAATAAATAATAAAATAAATGTTAATAACAATTTTATACAAATACATACATATTATTATATTTATGATATAAATACTTATTTACTTATTTTTGTAGATGATTATAATTTAAGATGTAGATGTTTATTATTTAGAATTTTTGTTTAGATTGGCTAGCTCAGTTTGTTTTTAATATTTGTTTGGTAATTTATTTTAATTTGATTGTTCGGGAGCATGAAATCCTTTTTCTCTTTGAGTCCTGGCTTATTATATAGTTGTAATTGTTTAAATAAAAAGAAAACACATTATTTGAAATAGATTTAATTTTCAATGCAATATTTTATATTTGATAAAAATAATATGGGACGCCAATGGTTATATTGTATCTACTTATTTCTTTTAATAATTTCATCAATGCGCATGCGTGAAAAAACTAGTCATGCGCTTTAACATAAAACGAACAATTCTGATACGTAAGAAGCATCTATTCATATTAAACACAGTTTGTTGACGATGCAAACAATTGAATGGTTCAAACACATAAAAGAATTTATATATAAATCATAGTTATATATGATACAAATTGCTGTGGAAAGAAAATTGTTATATACATAGATAGAAAAATAGAAATTATATACAGATGGAAATAGTTATTACATTATGAAATTTCAATCACCAGATTTATGCAATTACAAAATGGCGTAAGTACATATTTTAATTTATTTAAAATTCGGCCTTTTATTAATTTTAACGATTTATGCAATGAATACACTATATAAAGTCTGTTTCTTTCTTTTTTAGATCGATCATATTTGTAAAAGTTTATCAATTTATGAAATTAAGTACTTATTTGAGTAATTTGAGTTTTTACTCTGATTATTGGCCAATAATGATTTATAAACACTGACCTGTTGCTCTTGAATTGGGATGAAAGTCTCTGGATCCCAGGAACACTCCGCTGAAGCTCCAAAAAACCAAAATTGATGAAAATTTCATAAATTCTTACCGAAAAACTTGATACAATTGACTGTGAGTATTACTATGATTGTATTTAATAGTACTTTATAGGTTTAAATGTGTTAAACCGGGAATTTCTTGAAATTTCAGGAACACTATCACACACACTCCTCGCTTCTTGACACCAGCTTCCCTTCCTTCTTAAGCGTCCCCTCGATTCTCTACTTTTTTCAACAAAACAGTCTTTTGTTCTTTTTCAGGTCACTATTTCAAAGTTTATTTGTTGATTCACAATTTGTTCTGTCATATTTTATAACCAATAAAATATTGTCTTTTGCAATCAGATTAATTGAAACTTCTTTCACTTATTAAAAAATTTCATACATACACTCTTTTACATTATTAGTTCATTTATAGAGTTCCTATGAGTTTTTTCATCATACAAATAAATTAAAATTGGTTATACATAGATACATTTACATGGTACAACATCCAATATTGTTATTGATAGTATATCATTGTTACACTCATATTAATTATAAATATAAATTCTCTTATGTTATTTGTCTAAACTCTTTGCATTATATTATTTATAATAAACTTTAACAAATTACTATTTATTGATTCCATGTTTATTTTATTTACTATATATCATTTGTCTATATGTCATTATTTGTTTATCTATGAAAATCTATTGAATTCTATTCTATTCAATATTTGTATTTGTTTTCTTCTATTCTTAAATTAATGATTATAATGAATTATCTATAATAATATTTGTATTCTAATGTAACTACTTATATCTAAAATTCTCTTGACTTGACTATATAATTATATCTTTTTAGGTGAACAGCTGGTTATGGTATGGAAATTATTCTTCGTCTTAGGCAACTTTATTTACATCATTACATTGGTTAGGCAATCTCTATATTTTGTATTATTATTGAGGTAATTCCTTTTTTATTATATTGTTATAGGCTATTATTTAATATATCTTTATTTGATATGGTGTTTAAATTAAGAAAAGTGTTTCCTTTTTACCTGTTTTCTTAAATTATATTATTTTCATATATTTTAATACTAGCAACATATTTTTATAATACTAATTCTCTTATTATCTATGATATCTGGTTCAATATATATATATATATATATTGAACTTATCATAATGAATATTCAAGAGAATGATACACAAATATGAGAAATTTGTAACTTTGTTGAATAACAAATAGAAATCACTTTCTTCAGACAGATAAAATTACTATTTATATTGACAATTATAACTAAACAATATGTATCATATCAAATCGAACATCTATGAGATTAATTATCCTTTATAATATAGAAATATATTAGCAAGATTAAAATTTGTTACCTTTATTTTCAGATTGTAAATAGTTATGAATCACAAAACCTTAACCCATTTTCTTAGTAAATTATAAATCCAAATTGTTATCAGCAACATAGACAATGAATTGTATATTCTATCTAGAATAACAAAAGAATCTGAAAAAGAACATAAAATTATTATTTAAACGATGATAAACAATATATATAACTGATACTAATATGAATACATGTTATATCATTTGTTGATTCTTATGTAGAAGTGTCAGTAAAAACTTCATGTCATGTAACACAGAATTAACAGAGCAGAAATATTTTCAACCATAGAGATATGTTATGTTCGAAGTATTGATTATTTTCAAAACAGCAGGAGTGTTTAAAGATTGATAACAATAGTAAAGGTTAAGCCAAAGTTTATATAAAATAATTGTTGAATTACATATAAAAGAGTAATTGAAAGACATTATAAAAGATTTTAAGAAGATTATGATTATAAATTCATAGATATTGTAATTTAAAGTGGGATAAAAATTATTATTGATATAAAAATAAGGCATATTTTGGAATGATATTGTATGTAAATAGATATAATGAATTATTTTAAAATTTTTCACAAATAATTAATAACAATAAAAATACGAGGAAAATAATTATAATTAATGTTAGACAGTAAATAAATTAAACCATGATATCTAGTTACTTGTTAGTTTTTTGTTGGAAATAACAAGGCTAGCAACGAGAGTTTTGTTGATTTGAGGAACAATGAATTAGGTGTGGTGGTTCAAAAGCAGATGGACATGTAAGAAAATTTTTCTAATAATTTGTTAAATTCTGCGGAAATCTTTAGAAATCAAAAGCAAAATTGAATTTAAATGATAAATAATAATAATAGAGACATTTCTAGAAGAAAATATTTGTAAACATTCATTATTTGTGGAAAATGCAGCTAATCCATATTTTGAGAAGGGATGCTATGTCTGAATTTTATCAAAAGTCCACAATGGAATATTGATTATTAGTTTCAAAGACATTTAGTAAGATAATAAACATTATAAGTTGTATTTACTGAACAATTAAACCAAAATCTCGACTTACCTACAACAAACTATCAAGTTTGTTTTCCTACGATATTCAACAAGAATCCAGCTTCATTCCAGAGAGATGAATCCGAAGCAGAGTGCACAACAGAAACTTTAAAGTGATAGAAACAGGTCAGTGTATAAACAATTTATATGGTATACCATTAAAAATTTCACAAACATTATTAATTGGCCAAAAGTTCACTATTCGTTGTTTTATATGTATTAAAAATTCTAACCATTTCATGTATATTAGTTTATAGTAATAATTTGTTTTAACTGATTTTTCTTCATACCGATAGTGTTTTTCAATTCAATGATGGTTCGTATATATATAAACTAAATTTCATTTCATATGTTTGTTTTTATTTTAACAATTGACATAAATAGTTCCAGAAAATCATCATAGAGGTTCGAATAGGTATGTTCCGCATAGATATTCAAAGCGTTTTCAAAGGAGTTAAAATAATATAATATTTAGTAAATACAAATTTCGCATATTATAATATCTGCCAGAATCTAAAGGGAGTTAAGAGTTCTCATGTTTTCCAATAACACAATAAAGTAAAACAATATAATCAAAATATCCTGAGCTAGCCAATTTACTATATAAATCCATCGACAAAAATAAAAAACATAAAGTAATTAAAAATAATGCAATAGACAAAATTCAAAAATAAATATTGTTTAAATATATTTATTTATAAACTGATAAATACATAAATTTCATATAATAAATGTCACCGCAACGTGGGGCAAATTAAGATTTTTTTCATGATAAGAAGGTTTTAAAAACATTAGAATTAGATATAATAAAATATATATATATATATATATATATATATATATATATATATATATATATATATCCAAACCAACCCCATTTGCCGATTATTTCACCCAATTAGCAGGTAATTGAAGAAACTTGACAAACAGGTAGCTCAAAAATGGTTTTATTATTGTGAAATATAGTCTTTTCAGTTCTAAGAAAATTCCCCCATAATACAATGTACTTACTAGAACTTTTCAACTATAAAAGTAGCGGAAAGGTTGAATATTTTCAATTTACAGTTCATCTGTTCTGGAGAAACTGCTGTGTTGATTGATTTCCCCATTATTACTGTTATTTGTTATTATTTTTTACCGTTATTGTTAACTGGTGTTCATTTTTGTTCATCTATACAAGTTCTCTTCTCATCACACGAGACAAACACTTAACTACACCTTCCAACTATATAGTGATCCAACCAAATTCGACCAGATATGGAGGATTTATCACCATCTAAGCGACCTAAAGTTGGCCCATTGTCGCTGAACAAAAATAATCTGATATTAAATTGCTATTCCTCGTTGAAGAACGAAGAAATTAGAAGAAAAATCATGAATTTGACAGGAAGTGTTGATGAAACTGTGGAGATTACTGCAACAATGATGGGTGTTTCAAAAACAACAATTTATAATTTGATGAAGGAGAAAAAAAATGGATACATCACAGCCCCAGCAAAGTCCCCAGGCCGACCCAAACTTGAAATGGATGACGACTTGAAGAATGGAATAAGGCGTAAGGTGCATGCTTTTTTCTTTAGAAAAGAGATCCCAACTCTCTCCAAAATTATGGCTTCGGTTCAAGAAGATTCAGATTTTCCGAAAATGTCTCGAAGTACATTATGGAAAATTTTGAAGGAACTTGGATTTGAATTTAAAAAAAATTATTGGAGCGCAATGTTGATTGATAGAGACGACATTGTCATTTGGAGGAGGAGTTATTTGCGCAATATTCGGAAATCAAGACTAGATCAAAAACGAATTTATTATTTGATGAGACTTGGTTAAATGAAGGTCATACTGTTTCAATGTTTTGGCAAGACACGAATGTCAAAAGTCGGAGGCAGGCAGCTCTTGAAGGGTGGTCAACAGGCCTCAATCCACCAGCAGGAAAAGGACATCGACTCATCATTACTCATATCGGAAGTGCCGAAGGTTTTGTTAAAGGTGGATTGTTGTGCTTTGAGTCGAAGGAAACCGGAGATTATCATGAAGATATGAATGCAGACGTTTTCGAAGGATATTTCTCACAAATGTTAGATCTAACTCCAACGGGCTCAGTAATTGTTATGGATAACGCAAGTTATCACTCCAGGTTAGTGGAGAAATTACCTTCAACTGCATGGCGTAAACAAGATATCCACGATTGGCTAACCTCGAAAAATATTGAATCCTCTCCTATTGTAAACGGTATATTAGTAGTAAAGTTGATACCTACTGCAAAAAAATTGCTATTTTTTTTATAATATTTTATGTTTATTGTTTATTCATAGGAATACAAAAAAATGTGTTTTTATTGAATCGATATTGTGAACTCTTTTGAATAGTTTTCGTAATTATAATTTCATAGTGCCTTCATATTCATATATCAAGTTCGTTTTGTCCTGATTGCACGCCACTGAGGATTAAATTGTTTATTTGTTCATTCAAATACAATAGAGCGACCCTTTCAATACAATAGGCGACCCAACCGAATACAGAGTCACGGGGTGGGGTGTCTACCTGAAATTCGTAACAAATGAGAAATTTTAGTACAAAATTAGATAAACTTCGCAGATATTTTATTATACACCCTGTATCGGTTTTGCATACCTAATGAGCTTTTATTACTCCATGCCTTTTAAAAACGGACTATAAGACGTAAAACATTCTTCACCTCTTTAAATTCAATTTGATGATGTTGTAGCTTAATTTGAGAGATTATATTACATTTCCAAAGATGGCTAAAGTAATTTCATAGTGATAAATGAAATAGCACATTCTCAATACCATAAATTTTCAGCTACAGTCCTCTATCCACTTTTTCCATCTTCAATTTCAATTTGTGAACTTTTCAGACGAATTTACTGAATTAAATGTTTCAGTTGATCAAACTTGGTATACTCAAGTCATTATCTGGTATGTTTTTCAATGATTATAACTAATTATGTCAGATAAGGAATTAAATTTATTGATTCGTTTATCTTGTCGCTAGATATTTGTTATTAATTGGGATATTAACCAATATTATTTATGAGGTTTTTTTATTGTTGACTTTGACCTAAAGTGATTTAGAGAAATTGTAAATTATGTTTAATTGGGTGTTAACGTGATACGTATCCACATAGAAAAATGTCCCGTTTCCTGTTTTACATGATATCAAATTTTAGTTCATTTTCATGATGGACAAATAGATATTTCTTTAATAAATTAATTCGATTTATTATAAAGTATATGTAGTCCGATTTTTAATTTTGAAACGGATTTTAAGAATACAGGGAAATTGTGGTGGAAGCTTATGGTGGTATTAATAAATTATCTCCTTTAGAAAGAAAATGTTTACTTCGGTGAAATTGCAATATAACATAAAAATGTTTTTTTCAACATTCAACGATTCAATCAAATACACATTAACTAGATATATGTCCCTCTGCAGTGCCAACCCATAATACAATTTGGAGTGTTACTACTACACCCCCATCAGTCTTTTTGCGCGGCTTACAAGTTAATAAGGACAGGGCAGTATTTAATTTTATTCGCAATGATAAATAAAATATTAGTGTAAGGAATTTGGAATAAAATGTACACATGGAACAAGAAAGAAAGAATTGTAATACCAAGAAATTTTACAAAAATATATATGAACAAAGCCGAACCTATAAGGGCAAAACGAAAGGTATAAAAAACCAATATGGCAAAGTCATTGAAGAAGAAAATGAATACAAACAAATATGGATGGATCACATTAGGACTTTACTAGTAGGAGATTCAGATATTGAAGAATATATTGAAGAAATATCACAAGAAAAAATATTAGAAGAACCTACAAGAGCAGAGATTATGGAGATTATTAACAACAGCCGAAACGGAAAAGCTCCTGGAAAAGATAACATTAATATGGAACTGATAAAGTACGGAGGTGAGAAGCTTCATGATATAGTATACCACCTTATAATAAAAATATGGAGAGAAGAAAAAATGCCTATAGAATGGGAAATAGGCCAGATAATTACAATCCACAAAAAAGGTGACCAGCATGAATGTCAAAACTATAGAGGTATTACATTACTGAATACTGCTTATAAAATACTATCAACTACAATAAACAGAAGGCTTAGAGACACTACAGGAAATGCTATAGGACGATATCAGTGTGGATTCGTAAAAGGAAGATCAGCGGTGGATGCCATATATACACTGAAGCAGATAATGGAAAAAGCATATGAGCATCAAATAGAACTGGAAATGTTATTTGTAGACTTTCTGCAAGCTTTCGATTCAATACATAGAGGCAAACTTTTATCTGCTTTGAAAGAACTAGGCATTAATGATAAATTAAGAAGGTTAATCAAGATGACTATGGAAATCTCAAGGGCTACGATAAAAACACAAGGAGGAGAAACTGATGAAATAAACATACATAAGGGTCTAAGACAAGGTGATTCGCTATCTGCTACATTATTCAACCTAACACTTGAATATGCAATGAGGCGAATACAAAAAAGCAATCTCAGGACGAGCGGAAGACAGATAATTGCCTATGCGGACGATATAGTAACCATATCAAAGACAAGAGAGATTCTGGAAAACACAATAAGGGAAATCACAAGTGAAGGAAGTAGGATGGGATTAGAAATAAATGCAGATAAAACAAAAATTATGATTTTTGGTAAAATAAATCAAACCAATGCAATAAAGATCGGAGATTTCGAATTTGAAAAAGTGGAGAAATTCAAATACTTAGGTGTCACAGAAACAAACACTGGAAACAGGAAAAAGGAAATTGAAGAAAAAATCATTAATGCAAATAGGGCTTACCATGCCAATAAAAAACTTTTAAAAGCAAATTACTCTCAAGACAAACCAAAATCAATATTATTTATAAAGTGCTAATAAGACCCGTCCTGTTGTATGCTGCTGAAACAATGACACTGTCTAAAAAGGAAGAAGAAGACTTGAGAATAATAGAAAGAAAGGTAATGAGAACAATATTGGGACCAATCAAATTGAGAGATAACGAGTACAGACAAAGAATGAACTATGAAATTGAGCAAGAACTTGAAGGAGAGGACATAGTAAGGAAAATAAAACGGCAAAGAATGAAATGGCTGGGACACATATATAGAGCAGAAGAACAAGAAATCACACTGCAAATGACACAATGGGATCCTGGGGGAAAAAACGTAGGGGTAGACCTATAATAAAATGGCTGTATCAGGTGAAGGAAGATTTGACAAAAGCCGGAATTGGAGGATGGAAGAACAGAGTTAAGGATAGGAAACTATGGAGAGCATTGACAGAGAAACTCTAAAAGGAAAAACGGGGATTGATCCACCCCAAAAAAAATGGATCTAGAAAGCGAGAAGCGGCGAAACCCCAGCAGGGGTATCAAGCCATTATATATATATATATATATATATATATATATATATATATATACATATATATACTACACCCCCCCTCAAATAAAATTTTAATATCAAAAAAAAATAAACGGTTTTAAAGATTAAAACTAACTTACACATACGCACAGGATTTTTTTTCTAAAAACTGTTTTTTCGTGTTGTTGTTGATGGAAAACGTAAAAATAACTCAAAAAAATGTTTCAAAATTCCAACTTTTTTTGGAGTAAACCAATACTTTTCTCGCATATTGAAAGATTGGGCGGAAAAGTAATATAGACAAGTTTTCAAGGAATACAACCTCAGATTTTTCAAGCCAGGGAAGGACCAGTGCAAGTTATGTTTAGCACAAAAAATATAACTGGAGAGGAAAAGGAAGCCCAAGAAGAAACATTTCAGCGTCATTTGAGAAGAAATGAATTGACACGGAAGGCCCGCAAAGATGATAAGCTGCTAGCAAAAGACAATTTCTATTTTATTAGCATTCAATTTTGATCTGGAGGCTGTGCTAACAACTACAAAATGACCTGCAGGACAGATATTCTATTTGCGAAAATTATCGGTTTATAACTTGACTGTATACAATATTGGAAATCAAGATGGGATTTGCTACCTATGGGGCTCGAATGAAATTGCGTCTTGTATTTATGAGTTCGTATTATCTGATACAGATGTAAATGAAGTTAGAATGATGTCGGATGGCTGTGGTGGCCTACAAAAAAAATTCAAATTTTGCTACTATGTATATGTCGCCTCAATTACCATGGGCGTAGAAAATGATTGGGAAAGGGGGACATAAGTACTCTTCTAACTGTACACCGTTGGATCTAGAATGAAACATGATTTTTTTACTAAAATGTGTCTTTTAACATTTAAAAACGATCTGCCAAATTTGAAATTAATATAATAATCACTTTTATTTTTTTAACTTTAACCCCCTGTATTTCGAAAAGTACTCAGGTGGACCCACTAATTCCTCATATAATTTGGCCAGTTTTACAAGAGATATCTACAGGCAGACGTCGTAAGTGTCATTTGGAAACACCCTGTATGAGCAAAAAGACGTTTCCCTATATAATTTTTGACGTTTTTTTCATAACAATCTGATTAACAAAGTTTTTATTGACGCTCTCTGTATATATTTTGGTACCAGATGTATTTAATGCAGAAAAATTACAGATTAGATTGTGTTAAGTGGTTTATTTAACAACCCGATGCCTTTCACGGAATCTTAGAAAAAAAGCGACACTTGGGGAAGTAAATCTTTTTAGATTTAAACAACATTGACATGGTGATTAATTTTATTCTTGTTATAGCTTGACACATGGTAAAAGAGAATCTGGATTTATATGATAATGATTGTTTTTGTACTCTTATTTTGAACTTGGCACAAAAAATTTTTAGTTTTTGAACTGGGAAAAATAAGTTTATTGATTAAATGTGTTATTGAAGATTCGCGGAAATGGAGGACGTTCAGTATAACAAAATGACTAAGAATCCACCTAAAACCAAACTGTGTAGAAATTTATTATGCGAAATGTAAATAGGTATACGCGTAAGAAAATAATTAACTTTACAAATTTCTGTTTATTATCCCGCCTTTCTCTCTTATCTAATTCGATGGTTTTTGATCCCAAATTTAATTTAACTCACCCTTCCGTCGGTTAAGATAAATTTAACGACATTATTACGAAACGTTTTCCACTTAGGACAAAGTGTTTCAATTTCCTCCATAAACAAAGGGCGTCGAAAGTTTTCGTTCATTTAATACAACGCCAGACGAGACAAATTTTTCTTGATGTGAAAATTATATCCAGTTCAAAGAAGAATATAGAATTTGTATGCTTAAATGAATAATTATGTCAATGAAATATTGTTTTGTAATAATTATATTGTACTAGCTGACCCGGCAGACTTCGTACTGCCTCAATCGATAAATAAAAGACCTAAGCTTTTGTATAAATTAATTTCAAAACAAACAAAACGTATTGAATAAAAAAGCATTTTTTTAATGAAGATTATTATTTTCGACACACCATGTTGCTTACTTAAAAAAACAGAGTTTTCCTGAAATACTGGCTATTTATAAGGTTTAAATTTTTATTAACAGACACACACTGTTATGATACAGTTTATTAATCAATTTAAAGCTTTCTCATAAACTATATTTTTTGTTTTGTTTTGTGGTGCGTAAATAAACAAAGAAGACGGTTTCCCGACGCGCGAACACGCGACGTATAATTGTCCATGCGCGAAACAGGGAAACTCCAAGTTGATTCCGCAAACTTCTAAAGACTGTCCTTGCGATTTATTTATTGTCATCGCAAAGGCCAGACGTACTGGACATTGTAAGCGTTTAAAATTAAGACATCCTCTCCTTTGTATTTTCCTTTTATGATTGTTGCCTCAATGACGTTATTCATCAGCTTTTTCACAGCCAGTCTTGTTCCATTGCATAGTCGAGGTTGATTAATGTTACGCAGCATGATGACAACTGATCCTACTTTTAACTGCAAATTGTGAGATGGTAATCCCGGCTATACCAGTGAATTTAAAAACTCCGTGGGATAGTTGATTACGTCATCCTGGTTCATAACGGTGTCGACTGATTTGAAGGAAACCAACTGTCCTGGAAGAAAATTCTGAATGGTCGCATTGAGATCCTCGACATCTTTATTTTTCGCTGCCAATATTGCTCGTTCACCCAGCCAATTATGGTTATTGAACTTTTGCGGAGGTGAATGTGCTCATGAAACTCAACAACTTTCCCCAAAGAACATAGGTCGAAATATAAAAAAAAATTGGACCTCCCTTACAAAACTGACTACCAGCTGATTGATTTACTATGGGAGGGCCAATTTTTTTTCATATTTCGACCTATGTTCTCTGGGGAATGTTGTTGAGTTTCATGAGCACATTCACCTCCTTCAGGGTTGATACCCCCTTCCGTTTCACGCTGTAGAGTAAATTGGGGTAATATGGCAACATAAAATTCAAATGCCCACATTCTAAGAACCAACGCGCCTAGCTGAAACACGATGGCTGCACGTTAGAGCTTACACAATATATGTATGTGTTCAGAGTCGCTCGATGCCATATTCACACACAGCGAAAGATTAGAAGTAAAAATGCATAGTGATACTCTATTGCCATTTTACCCCATACCATGGGTAATATGGCATCATACGATGAGTAATATGGCAACATGCTATTCTCGTAAGAAATAAAATATTTCATGAAACTGAAAAAAAAACTTTATTTTTACAACATTACATATTATATATTACTGAATCTTATGTCTAATCTTATGTCTGATCTGGAACACAATCTGCACAATATATGTTTGATGGAGTACATATCTCGTGAACCCAATGATTACATTGCACACATTGCAACCAATCACATTTTGGTCCTTTTTTATCAAAATAGTATCCACGGCATTGTGCACAATATTCTGATTCATCGTATTCCAATTCTGATTCACCGCTCTCCATTGTAGGCACTTCTAATTCGCTTTCTGATGAACTAGTATCAGGATTAGCATCACGTCTTTTCTTTTGAGTGAATGTCTTCTTTTTTCCTTTGTTCTCTTTATCGGCCTCATCTTTTTCCATCTTATTTTTTTTACGTTTTAGCTTTGCTGCTTCCTTTTTGTCTTTAATTTCTCTTTTCTTTCGTTTCTCTGCAATTGTTTCTGGGCATGTAAGTAACTGAGCATGCTGCTTTCTCTTCTGACACCCACTTGGACCAGGTATAGCTGGAATAGGTACGATCGCTTCAAATGATACTTCGTTGTTATGAATATTATTGACCTCATCATTAGGATTATCTTCAACATTGTTGTCGGCATCATCAGGAATAACACCATCAGCATTTTGTTCTAAATTATTGTTCCTAGGAATTGTCGCGGGAGTATGCTGGATGAAAGCATGATCGGGAATTATGGTTGCATTAAATGGATGGATTCCGCAGGTTCTGAAACCCGAAACCCCGTTTTGAACCGTAGCTGCTTTACACCATGCATTGTTTAAGAGTGCTGGAAACTGTAGCCTATTCAATTTCCGACCAGGATGATTATGTATCCAGTTATTACAGGCTTGTGACCAATAGGTTTTTAAAGGTTTGAAAAACGATCTGTCTAGTGGCTGAAGCCAGTGTGTCGTATGGCTTGGTAGACACAACATGATGACATCGTTGCTTGCGGCTAAATCTAATAATTCTACATCCGAACAGTGCGACGAATGGCCATCTAAAATGAGCAATACTTTACCTGGCTCTTTTCTGGCAATAAAGTGCTCTCGAAGCCATATTTTAAAAATATCTGTTGTTACATATGCCGATTTTTCATTCATTATAACTTTACCCCCAGGAGGCAAACCATCTTCGAACTCTTGTTTTTTCTTCTTGCCTTTAAAGATACAAACGGGAGGAAGAAAATGACCTTCTGCATTAACACAGGCTATAACTGACACCGTCTCACCTTTCTCACCACTTGTAACGCAGTTTACGGTTTTGGTGCCTTTAGTGGCAATAACTTTTCCTGGGTTATTGTTAAGTTGTAGCCCTGATTCATCGATATTAAATATTTTTCTCGGGGTGTTCATTAAGTCATTATCTGTTAATGTTTTCTGCAACAGATCAAAATATCGTTCGCATTCATTCTTAGACATGCCTTGCGCTCGCGCTATAGACATTCCTTGAGCTTGGCGAATTGACAATTCAGGATGTCTTTTCATAAACGATACAAACCAGTCATACCCAGCTTGCTTTTTCTCGACATTAAAGGTATTTGAAATATTATTTTCAACCGCAAAAGAAAATGCAATCTTTTTCACATCAACTGATGTAAGTGCAAATCCATGCTTTTCCATAGTTTGGATGTATTTTACCAAACTTGCTTCATGATCTGAAGTTAGACAACTTTTGCGGCCCAATTTTTCTTTGCGGAGGTTTCCAGACCGCATTCTTCTCATCAAAGTACGGGCAGGAACGTTATAAGTACAGCTAATTTGGCGAACAGATCCTCTACCATGTCTAAGATCTTCAATGGCATTGCCAAGATCTTCTTCTGACCATAAAGCTCTAACGTTTTTCCGAACAAAAGTACGAGGCATCTGAAACCAAAAAAAAGCAGGTAAGGGTAAGAGTAATACGCTCGGGGTAATACGCCGCAGTTGAAAAAATGTGACGCATAATACCCCATATTGCATCTTATGACAAATAAAATCAAAACACATATTTATCATACGTTTAACAGAGTGTTCCGCCAAAAAAGAGTAAGGTTATGAATCATTCTTTGACACACTTCTATTAAAATTGACGAAATCTGCTTAAGACTTCCTTCACCACTGTATATAACTTAACATTAGAAACTATTTTACACGGTGCTTACCTTTATA
Organism: Galeruca laticollis; assembly: GCA_963921935.1. Classification (NCBI taxonomy): domain Eukaryota; kingdom Metazoa; phylum Arthropoda; class Insecta; order Coleoptera; family Chrysomelidae; genus Galeruca; species Galeruca laticollis. The sequence continues at coordinate 315,053,903 of OY998175.1, read as the reverse complement.
TCGACGTCACTCACTAAAAAACTAATGGTTTCGATTTTCGAATGATTCACGCTTGTTTTCTGTCTGACACAAATATGGATGAACGACCATTGTTGCCAAATGTTGACTTGGAACGGAAATATCAAACTGCGGCGTATTACCCAGCGCGGCATATTCCCCCAATTTACTCTATATATATTTTAGTACAAACTTGAATATTAAAAAAAATATTCTGGTATAATACCTTGAAAGTGGGCATGAAATTGTCCTGTATAATATGTGTAGCGCCAAATGATGTCATCTGGAAACAGTTGTTATATTTCTGAATGTTGGCCAAGAAGTGCTTAGAATCATTTCCAATCCCAGAAACTAAAGAGCGTGAAGGATCTGGTAGTGGGACCAATTGTGGTAATTTTACTTTGCCTCCAGCACAACATAATTGAATTGAATAGTAATAAAGTTCAAATTGACTCTAGTTTGTATGGGAAATAGAAAATGGCTGTTTTTTTTGGGTTTTCCCGGAAATTATTCGATTTTTTCTCGCCTTTTAAACCTTCCCTAGACCTCCACGAACATTTCAAGACTAAGGTAAGATAGTTTTAGTGAGACTAACGAACAGCAATTCATCATTTTTATATATATGTTTGTATGGGAAATAGAAAAGGGCTGTTTTTAGGGTTTTCCCGGAAATTATTCGATTTTTTCTCTGTGGTGGTTACTTAGTAAGGGTCCCTCGTATACTCGACGCTTACCATAAAGGCATTATATCTTGGAGGAAACCACTTACCTAGCAACCTGTATGCGGGAATAAAATAAACAACATCACTTCTGTAAATATTACTGGGATGACGTTTAATACATTAAAAATACACAAACATAAAACCAATCGTCTTATTCAAAGTATTAATAACAACTCTCCTATCCTGGTTCGTTAACTCTTAATTTATAGGAAATATAGATATGATTTTCTACATGCCTGACCTCCGTCTATAAGTTGTACATGTTTGTTTATACCTATATATAAAAACACGAACGTGCTTCCACTGATAACTGACATTGACCGTGGCCGATCAATGCTCCCTAAATACTATAATTAATATTAACCTAAATTTAAATATTATTTCTAAGTTAATGTCCTTCTGCCATTGCTGTCCTTTAGGGATCACTACATCTCGCCTTTTAAACCTTCCCTAGACCTCCACGAACATTTCAAGACTAAGATAAGATAAATCCGTTCAGCCGTTCTCGAGTTTTAGTGAGACTAACGAACAGCAATTCATTTATATATATATTAAAGTGAAATATATCTACTAGGTTATGTTGAATCATTAACATCACTCAGAAATGTGAATTTAAGTAATAGTAGTAGTGAATATTCGATAAAAGGAAATAATCCATGAAAAACATAGCTTAAATATGACAAGAAATATTTACAAATCGAATACAATTGATAAAATTATATAGAAGATTACTATTTAATTTTGTAACTATTTTTCTTTAAAGTATAATTCAAGATATTGAAAATACAATAGTAACAAGTAAATTACGTCAAACATAAATTTTATACATAACTATGATCATCACTGTATATGGTATCACATGAATTTTGAAATAAAATTCAATTATTATAATTTAATATTTTGTAGACACTTTCAGAAACCCTGTATATTGCATAAACTATTCAATTATTGTATAAAACTTCAAGGTCAAATATCAACGCGAAATAACGTTCTGTTATTAGTTCGAATAGAGTATTTCGGAGTGACAGTGGAAGTGCATAAAAACAAAGTGAATTTGTCTACTATAACGCAGAAACAGATATTTTGATTTAATAACAACGATGTTTATTTATCAACAAATGAACAATGAAAAACAAAAGTAAAAAACATTGGAAGGTTGTTGATTTTGAGCTGGAGAGACGCGGTGTAAATTTGATAAATGGAGGACGTGTTGAATTTATTTCCTCAAAATTTTTATAAAAACTATAATAATTTAAGACATATTAAGTAAAAAGTTAACCAAAGTGTTTAGTGAAGTTTTGAACAATAAACTAACAAAAATTTATCACTCGTTTATAAATAATAAGTGTAAAAATGGTGATAGCGTCTAGATATGGTAAGATGAACAATTACCTTTATTAATATAATCTTCGATAACTATTCACATATCTTGTTGTGGATAAGATATTTCTACTGATGAAATAATTCACATCACATCATTTTCCACATCTGAATTTCGCTTATTCGATCATAGGCGATCGTTTTTCTCCGATGTACCACATTCAGGGTCAAGAAGAACCAACCATAAACTCTATTACCCATGTATATAGTGTATTTCTCCTATAAAACATTTTGATATATTTATATGTTAGGTTATATTGTTTGATATCTATTAATTAGTAAAAATATTAGTATTAGATATTCAATCTCTACTAAATATCGGACACAGAACACTAAACGCATATTAAAAAAATTAATACTCACCAAATTCTCACATTAAATTATGATAATATATCCCAAACACTTTGCTTTCTCCTTCCATTTTGTAAACTAAATAATAGTCATCACAGAGTACCACAACACAACGCCAAGGTTAACAATAGCGAGAGTAGAGGTTGAGTCGTTGTGAATGCATTCAGAACTTTTAGTAAAATAAGTAATCAAGCGAAACTTACTTGATACGTTGGAATTCAATAATATTATTAATTTATTAAAAGCGTTCTTGTGCGAATATTTCTGTTAATAATTTTCTATTGAGTTTGATATGAATTATAAACTTTTAACTCATAATAATTTCGTTATTTGCATAAATATGTTCAATTAAAATCATTTGTCTATGTTTGTCTTGCGTTTCTTTGATATCTTACCTATAGTTTCCTGTTGCTGACAATCGTCAAGTGCCGAATCTCATCCCTGAGATACAATATTAAAAGTTAAACAAATTTATAATATTTCCTAACTTGTGTAGTATCTTTGAATTGGGAATTTGCAGAAAGCGAACCAATTCTGGCGCCCATACAATCATTAATAATAAATATATAACAAAATTAATTAAAAATATATAATAAAATAGCTCAAAACGTAGAGGCATTATTTATAAATACACAATAATATATATATATATATATATATATATATATATATATATATATATATATATATATATATATAACAAAGAAGATGTAGGAATATTGCGTGATATGTTAACAACAACAACAAAGAGATTCATGGGTAATTCACGCAAAGTAAAGGGCTACTGAAATAGAGTGGTAACCGTGGTCATGCATGTTTCTGGCTTATGGGTCGGAAGGTTCATGGCGGGGGGGCTATATGCGCCTCCGTGTCGATGTTGGTTGATGTCCTGAAAACTCGGGATCTTCCAATTGAGGACACAAATGAGCGTTTGGTTTCCCTGCTGAAATCCGTTATTTTGTGTTTTCCCATGTTTCGATTAACATCTTTGCTCCCAAATTTCACATCATTATTTGGTTATGCCGTGCTGATGAGGCAAAATAAGCCAGAAACATGCATGTCCACGGTTACCACTCTATTTCAGTAGCCCTTTACTTTGCGTGAATTACCCATGAATCTCTTTGTTGTTATATATATATATATATATATATATATATATATATATATATATATATATATATATATATATAGATTATTAACAGCTACACATTTTAAAGTAAATACGGTTCTGTTGAATTAGAAAATGTCGGTAAAATAAAGAAAATTCGCTAGAAGCAATAAAACAAACCTAAAGGTGTAAAGCTGTCGATTTCATTTTGAAAAATAGGGTTATTCGACGGCAAACAAATGACGTTAAAAATTGTAATGTCCCTAACCAAACACGATTACATGGGGGAAATATATTTTCCCATCCCTTTTCCTATTTTCCCTTTTGTCGAGCGCTATTTGTCATTGAATATTGACTTCGCTATAAAATAAAACGAGTGTCTTTTCCGTATCGAAGGGTATACATTTTTCGGGAAATGTACCGGTATCAAATTTCGTCAAAACGTTTTCTGGTAGAATTTATTGGTGTGAGACATAACTTACCAGGAGCGTATCCAACAGTAAACGAGTAAATAACTTAAAAGTTCTATTATATAAAAATTAGAGTTCATTTACAAAATTACTATTATAGTTTATTTACGATAAAAAGACGATGACGTTGCAAAACACAATATTGTGATGTTGCCAAGCTGTAGTTTTTTCCTTTACTTAACGAAAACTAGAAAAGTCAATCTGATGTTAGATTGACAGTTATTCTTTTTCATTGTTCCGTGCCTAGTAGAGCGTAAGTCAAAAATATTTATTTGAAAATAAAAGGCTTGTATGATAGGCTTGTTTAATTTATTATAAATATTTATTCATGAAAAACTATGGATAAGATACAAGAAACAGTAACTAATCAATCTATATTCGAATTAACATTTAATTATTTTTTCTACGCCCATGTCTGTAAACATCAAAAATCGCACTGTCAACATTCCTTGTAAATGACACTTAACAATAACATGTACCTAATGAGATCCCATAACATACACGTGCGTTTTGAGAAGAAAACTTAAACTTCTTGGTTTAATTAAATTACAATCAAATTTTTATTTATGTTAGACTTTATTTGGTCTATTTACACAAATTTAGTCAATTAAAAAACATAAAAACTTTTAGCATTAGCGAGATATATTTAGGATTGAAAGAGTGATGCCCCTAAATGTAGGCAGCACATTATGCAATTTCTTTAAAAATTGGACGTTTTCTTAAGTAGCATGCTATGAAAATAAATGTTGTTATTTATATTGTCAATTTCTTGAACACAATATAATACAATTATAAATAACCATTAATCACCATTAAATAATTAGTCACAATCGATTTACAATAATTGTTCAATTGTTATTAACAACTATTATAATAAAATTTAAATAATTGCGATGTTTTTGATTTAATGGAAGAAAATGAATGGGGGTACAAAAAGTATAGTACGTTACACGAGTTGTAAGCCCATTACGCACTCATGAAATTTATGCACTCGCCGCTGCGCGGCTTCGTGCTTAAACTTTTTCATTTCGTGCGTAATGGGTTACTTACAACTCTTGTTACGTAATATACTATTACATAGAAGAGGGTTAAATAACGAACTGTAGGTCCTTATACCTTATTCTATGTTCTATAGAACCATCTTCAAGAGCACTGCAAGGGTTTACGCTAAAAGGAATCAATACAAGCTGTAATCATCTTCATGCAAATTTAAATATTGTTTCTTTATACAATATCTACTATATTTATTATAATAAAAATAGAATGGAAAAGAAAAATATAGATACACAAAATAAAATTTTGTTACAAGATATAAAAATAAAAAATCTCCCATTTTATCAGTATTCTTTATGTAGAGATACTGTGGTCGTTATTTTAATTTGTGTATTATAAAATAACTGTGCCTAATTAATTTAATAATAGTTATTAGTGATTTTGAAAAGGTGGAAATAAAGCAAATTGGATAAAAATATACAAAAAATAAAACACAAGATTTCCACTACTCCACTACAAAATCATCACTATCTTCATCGTCACTGTCAAAATTAATAATAAGTGGAGGCACATCCTGTCTATCAAATACTACTTCTCTATCCCACCCATCTTCTATAATTTTTTCAGTGTGCTCTACTGTCTTTGACCAAATATCAGGAGTCACTTTTTCTAAAGACTTTTTACATAAACCTATTGCTTGTTCTGTTGAAGAACCATCAGTTCCCACATGATCTCTATAAATTTTTTTAACCATTCCCCAAATATGTTCAATTGGGTTGAACATACAGTGGTAAGGGGGAAGTCGAAGCACTTTGTGGCCATATTTTTCAGATAATATGTCAGCTTCATATACTGTTGGTGGTTTATTCCTACGAAAATGCATATATTTAAACAAAATAAGTTATCTAAATATTACCATAATATATTGAAAAATGTTTATATCAACTTACCGTTGTACTAAATTCAATAATTGGGTTTTGGGGAAAGTATTTTCAAAAGGAATATCATTTTGTATCAACCAGTTCTGTATATCAGACTTTTTGGTTGCTGTTGTTGGTACTTTATTGATCACTGTACTGTGATAACTTGCATTATCCATTACAATTTTGGCAGGTACTTCCAAGTTCACTGAAAACTGGTATTCAAACCAATACAAAAAAATTTCTCGGTGCATTTCACCGTGGTAATCACCATCTTGTTTTTTGGAAGAAATAACCAGCCCTCCTCCAGGAATAAATCCAGAAGAGGAACCAGCATGCAATACTATATACCTACAATAAGGAAATAACAAATTACTACTAGGTTTCTTAGATAGACTGCATAACTCAAAACAACTATTAATAATTATATAGGTTTAAATAAAATAGTGTGACTAGTAAATATTTGAAAAGGCAGGAATGTTAGTACATCATAAATTAATTGCTAAATTTTATTATTCAATTACCTTGGACCACCAATTTTGGTTTTTTTCACGCTTCTATTATTAGAATCTTGCCAAGAGAGTCCAACAGTACCGGCTTTAAATATCTAGGTCTCATCCAAAAACACAAATTGATATAAACCTTCCCTTTTTATCTTGACATATGGATTAGGGTGGAGTGAAAGAGGGGGTAAAAAAAAATATGTATATATCGAAATGTAATACCTCAGAAAAGTTGCCTAACACTACCTTTAAGTATCTGTAAGAGTTTGGAAAAAATGGAACAATATCTTCTGCCTCCCCAGTTGTTGTGAAATTTAGAAAAAAATTATTTGTTTTACAGTACTGTAAATAAATTGGAATTTTTATTATGTTGCATAAAAAATCATTTTATACAAATTATAAGCTAGTTAACAGTCTCCTGGGTCTTTTAAAAAAATATTCCACAAAATACTTACCTTAGCTGCCTTCTCCGTCTTCCCAAATAGACGCAATTTCTAGTGATTTCGAATACTTTTTATAGGTTTTTTTTCTAGGAAAAATTTAACAACAAAAGCATACTTTTGATATTTATTAACAAAATTATCAATTTTACAGTAATAGTAAAAAAAATTTTTAAAACATGCTACCTTTTAAATGCAAATTCTGATTTTGTGTTAAAGGAAGGCATGTCTTTTCTAGAATCGGCTCGTGTCCTTATAAATCCATCTCTAGAATCAGGACCACAAACTGCAGCAGAAGCTTCTGTGACGAGCTTGACACACCGTTCAACACACTGTGTGTGACAAGGGTACTTTCCAAAATCAATATCAATTGACTCTGGATTTTTAATCAGTTCTTTCAGATCTTCTGTGGAAACTCTAGAAAATATGGGATGTTCCGTTAGGTTACACTTTTGCCAGTCGATCAGTTCATAGTACTCATTTGCATTAAAACAGAAAGGAGAAAGTTTAAATACTCTAACACTATTTTGCGGCAAAGAACTTCTTACTTTTAAAATTCGACGAAGTCCAAGTTCTCGTATATGCTTTCTTTCGTCAGTAATCATACTAAGAAGTACATTTTAATGATGTCCAAAAAAGCCATTTCGTTGTATTACAGCGTCTACAATTTGTCTCAACTCTTCATCTAAATATCGAGATAACTGTATCATTTGCAAGACGTGTTTTGCACCATCTTTACATGTTGGCTTTGACTTTATAGTAAACCACATCGGGGCATAAACCTTCATTACATATTCTGCTAGCTTGGTCAAGTTTGGGCTTGGATTTACACTTGAAATATAAAGTCTAAGAATGCGATTCGCAGTCGTCACCCACCGCGAATGAGCCAGTTTTCCAGGATTTCGGTTTGAAACAGACGTATTGCGACCACTAGCAATTACCTGACATATTTCAAACAAATATTTTTGATCAGTACTTAACACTTCCAAAATATTTTTTAATATTTCGGGTAAATTGCCTTTAATGGTTTTAAACTGAATTACTGGCAAATTATCGCACTTCTCTAGCTGCTTTCCGATAGCACCTGCAAACCCACGAGGCCCGGTAGTGTCTCCATCTAAATGATTAAAAAGATGTCGAAGTGGAAGTTCATTTGCGTGTAACATACAAACAAACCACTGCAGCGGTTTTTTATAGTGTTCTTCTAAGAGTCTTATTACATTGCCTTTAACACCGGTGTTTACAACTGTCCCGTCACAGCCAATAGCTTCTAATTCCGTAGTATCAATGTCGTTTTCTTCTAACATTTGAACGATGCTTGTTTTAATACTTAGTGCTGAACCAGAAGTAGGAGACACATGACCGATATACTTACATTCTGGCTCTTGCACTAAACTTATATGTTCTTCTATAATCGTTTGACGGTAGAACTTGCTTCCTTTTTTGACTTGGGCTAGAGTCTTATCTTTGCGCCCGTCAAAGTAGATACCACGTAACTTAATCATATTCGGAGCCATTTCTTGTTCCCGGAGATTAGAACGAGTTTTACGCCTCTCCTTCCTAACTTTACTTCGATCGATAATTTTAGAAGGATCTTCTGGTGTTACTATTCCAATATCATTTAGAACGGCAGACGCAAGAGCAGCGGCTGATCTATCTGATATTCCATGTCTGTCGCATGTTTTTGCAAATGTCGTGAGCTGAATTCGCATTTGCTGTTTCTTTTTAATATTTTCGAATGTTGAAGGCGTGGGCGGTGGTACTTGAAGCAATTCAAACTCACTATCAGAGGATTCGTTAGACTCGGAATTGGAAGATAACTCACAGGCAGCTGACACTCCCGGATCCGTTACTTCTAAGGTAGGTAATGTTCGAGAAGTATCCTTTTTTTGCCTTTCTTCTCTTTTTATCAGCTTTGTCGTTTTCTTCACAACCACTGCACTAATTATCATTTTTCTTGCTCCTCTTTGATCTAAGAGGAATTCTTGCTCATCAACAGACACCTTTTTAGTTTTTTCACAGGTACAAGAAGCAAAGACTTTGCATTTGCACGCTGCTATATCAAAAAGTGTTTTACTTTCGTCTCTAAAACGTTCTATTTTAGCTTTGTAAGTTTCACTAACTTGTCTGTTTTCAAACGGCTTCATAAGTTTCATAAATTTGTCATGATTTGATTTCAGAAGCTGTAATATCCTGGCATGAGAAACTGTAGCAATAGATGCTTTATGCCAAAGTTCTTCCAATTTTACCGCAACCTCTTGGGATATTTCAGAGAATACGGGTTCTTTTTTACTTACTTTTTTATTGAACCTAATCCAGGCACAAAACTTCATAACTTGTTCGTAGGTTAGTAGAACATTTTCAGGCAATTTCGACGGTTGTCCAAACACGGGGCAGTTTACAGCACATCTTGTTAATCCGGATGGCCCTGATTTGGCCATTTTTAAAAAACGGAACTACACGTAAAAAACAAAACACGCACTAACAAAACGCTAAACGTTCGCGACTAAGTTCTCATGTAGACTAGAAACGACTAGCGCTAAAACAAAGCCAGTAGGAGGGTGCGACGGTGGGGGAAACGCCGCGCCGGCACAATAACGCACCTTTGCGCGTTAGATCTTGTTGACGCATGCGCAAATTATTCATTTAGACGAGTCCGGACAGTTTACAGGTGCGAAAATTTGCTTCTTAACCGTTTTATTATAACTAAAGCAATTTATTGATGTTATTGGCGGTCAAAATTTACTGTGCGGAAAAACTAATTTTTCTTATATTTTAAGGCCTTTGGGAAGGCAAAAGGCGCACTTTTTTGTTAAAATTATGTATGGTGCATGGTAAAGCATTCTCTTGTTATAGCTTTGAGTTCTATTAGAATTTTATATTATATATTTTTTAAAATACCGTTGGAGGCTTAACTATTCCCAAAAATTAAATTTTTTAAAAAAGTTAGGGCTGTTGGGGAGGCAGAAGTAAAAATCGAATTAGAAAAAATAATTTTTCAAAATGATTTAATCTAACAGGCATAATTTCCGCACTATTAAAATTAAAATTTCCAATTTTCGTTTTTTCGCTCCACCCTAATATGCATGTAGAAAATGTACACGTTTTAATGCAATATGTGGCAACTCCATTAAACCACGACGAGGATCATCTTTTTGGTATTTGAGACCAATATTTTTCACTATCTTTCAGAGTAATGTTAAACAATCATTAAAGAGTTCACGCTCCTGGAGTTTGTCTCTTAAAGTTTTCAAGGTTATGTGTTCCTCTGATAAAATATTGTGTTAGTTAATTGTGAATAAAATAAAACAGTAAATTCAATATACTCACTGTTTCCATACATTTCGTATATAACATTTCGGAAAGCATTTTGATCAAAGTTATCAATTTCAACATTAGGTTTTATGCGTTGTCTCTTTTTCGGTGGGCTTTTAGGCTGTTCACCTTTATTATGTTTGGCGACAATACGGTTAACAGTGGTAACGCTAAATTGTAAATCTTCTGCAACTCTCTACAATATAATTACTTCAATTCATGAAAGAATAATATATTATCAAGTTTAATTAACCTAACCTAACATTAAAAACATTTACATTTAAATATGTAACAATAACATTATTAATGATGAATATAAATAGCGAATACTATTACTTACGTCTCTTACAGCAGTAAGCGGGAGAAGCGGGCCCCCATTTCGGCATTCTCGTTCAAAATAGCTCAACAAAGATGTTACCATCTCTTGACATTTTCTGTTTAGCTGCTTCGGCATTTTATTAACCACACACTGCAGATTTGCCTAAATAATTAGTTATGAAAATAACTGTTTTTTTAATCTTAAAGAAGCAATGAATTTTAAGCACCAAAAAAACTTGTAAATATTAGACGATGATCGAATGTCAATCACAAAATAAACGTCAAAACAAACTAGGGAATTTTACCAGTTGATTTGACAACGTCTTGAAGTTTTGCCCTGGCTGTTGAGGATAAATTGTACTTACGGTTGGTAAATTAATATTTATTCTGATAAGCAGGAAATTAACTAAAAATGACATCATCGTCTTTTTATCGTAAATAAACTATAAAATATAAATATATTTAATAAGCAAAATTGCAACACTGTCAAATATCTTATGAATTTTATCCAGGGGTGCACTTAAAATTGTCAATTTTAAATCAACAAAAGTCATTTCTAATCATAAATTCTAGGTTAACTCAATTGAAAAACAACGAATTTTTAAACTAATTACAAATTTGTTCTTATAATAAGTTTATAATTTGAATTAGGAAAAACTATAGTTGTGTTTTTTAATTGTAGAAACTTTGAAAATAATAATTTCGTATTGTAATGTATTATAGTTTGACATACTTTAATAAGTGCCTCGGTAGCGCAGTAGGCAGCGCGTAAGTCTCATAATGTTAAGGTCGTGAGTTCGATCCTCACCCGGGGCAATTTTTTTTATGCAACAGTAAATAAATAATTTATTTTCAACATAATTATGTATATAAAAAAATATTGGAACAAGTCAAAGTTTATATTATGTAGCCAAAATTTTTGAATAAAATCATAGGCATAAGCGTTCTAAAATAAAACCATAGACCCAGTTAATTTAAAAAATAAGTAAGTAAAAGGAAAATGCAGCAAATCTTCATTACTAAAATTGAACCTGGAACACAAAATGTACATTAAATATATGTTCACTATTTTTGAGAAACAGTTAATAAATATAGATAAAGAAATAACATCTTGAGTGCGTTTACTGCAGTTTGAAGTTATGAACGCCGTATGAGATATTTCGGGATATTAAAATTCATCTGGATCAAATTAAACAGTGAAATAAGTAGGGGCGTTGGCATGTCTACTTAAACTTTAAAACCTCAGCAATTAATCGGTTTAGTGTTAAGTGCCACAATCTCGATAAAATAAACCACTTACAGGAGGCGTTGAAAATAATGATGATTTTACCGAATCATTTCAGCACGCGCTCTCTTTTTAATTACGATCTTAGAAAATTTGTTGTATATTTGATATGCACTTTCGCCAGTGTAGTAGGTCGATATGTTATACATAGGGAGGAATAGTTCTTGCAATATTCCATATTAACTATTAAGGGTTATATTAAAAAATAAATTACAATTACAATAATATAAATTTCAATTAGTCTGTGTGTCATTTACGAATCAGAACTCATTAGGTTGGGATCGTTAAGTCGTCAATATCATATCAAATTAAAAACGTGTTTTTTGTCATCATTAAAATGCGATAACAAAACTTGTAAAAGTGCTGTTTTTCTACAAAATCGGGAAATACTCTTGAAATTTACTTATCTGTGTTGGAAATAAATAGGCCACTCACTGAGTTACAGAGTGTCTTCTGAGCTGATATTTACTTATATATTTCTTTTTATTTCTATTCTTAACTATTGTTTGTGATTTTGGTATCCAGGATCACATCGATATATCAAACCTTCCCTCACAATCACTGCTCTCAAATACCACCACTTCTTCAACTCCAACACCTATATCTTATGCTGCGGCTACTTCAGCAAGACCACCTCCTCCCCAGGTACCAACTCGAGATCAAGCCATCATTATCTCGTACCTTCTATCCCCAAGACTGTACTATTCGATTATATCAAAGCAATAGGTAACATTGTCTCTCCCAAAAACGTATGTCGCTTTCATAATCTCTCATGGCCACATATGTACCTATTTATCATCTACGACTCAAGTCGACGACCTTCTAAAATCGAATCAAAACATCTTAGTTAATTCCAATGTCATTCCTATTCGTCGGCTTATTTCCCCCATCAAAAAAATCCTTATTTCCATTATGTCAGTCTTTCCATTCCATATTCCGTTATTGAAAAAGCCCTGCATGACCTGAGTTTTCGCCGTGTAACTTACGTTCTGCCCACCAGAAACGATTAATCACTGCAAACTTCGATTCTTATTACGCATGAAAATACATTACACAGAATATTCATTTCTACTGATAAACTTGAATGCTTTCTTTGCAAAGAGGCTGGACATACCGCTGCATTATTTTCAAACACTTCACACGACCTTGAACCCTCTACTTAGCTGACCCAGCTACTACTGATACCTTTCCAGACAATCCCGAATTACCCTCTCGATTGTCACTCGCTCCTCCCTCTCCTGTACCTGGCGAAAAACGATCCTGCTCTGGTGATAGCACTCTTGACTCTCCGCAATCTATATCACCTTCCAATACACCTCTCACTAATCCCAAGCCAATGCCTCCTCCAGAATTCTCAATATCTAAATTAAAAAAATCTGCAAAAAAGAACCAAAAAATCCAAACTGGCGAAAGATGATTGTCACAATGTAAGCCCCGAATCACGTTCTATCATACATAAACTCTTTGAAGAGTCTCCTAAATCCTTCTCCTTTAATAGCATCCAACTTACTGCGTTCCTCAAAATACTTTCCGCGACAACGACCCTCTACCTGAAACCAATAAATGTATCTCCGACACAGCCTCCCTACTGAAAGATCTATCCTTAATTTATTCTAATATCTACTAAAGATTTTTAAAAAATCGCATTACACGTCTGACCAATAAAATTAAATTTAAACTTCACCCTGACCAAAACAATCTTACTGACGACCCTTTTTCTAACGACGGTGCCACCACTGAATCCTCTACACTATCTCAGTAAATAACCTCTTTGCCCTCTAATTAGTACCATTCTCTCTAATACAATGGAACTGCGATGGATTTTATACTCGCTTAGAAAGAATTCAGAAAATCATATCTCTCAATACCCCTGACTTTCCCTGCCTCCAGAAAACCAACTTCAAAATTGACCAGTGCAATCTAAAAAACTTTTAAGGTGATCATTACATCCGTACCAACTGTATGAGACCCAGTGGTGGTAGTTTAATATTTGTATCTAGCGATGTATACTCATCTCATCTCCCACTAACCTCAAATTTAGAGGCAATTGCTGTCATTGCTTGATGCCTTAATAAGCTTACCATTTGCAGTATTTTCATTCCACCTGATGCCCCCCTTAATGAAGAAGACTTAACCGACCTAGTATTTCAGCTCCCCCACCCATATATCCTTGTTGGTGGCTTTAATGCACATCACACCATGTGGGGCTCTACCCGTGGTTTCACTAGAGGCAAAGTTATAGAAAACGTTATAAACTCGTCCAGAACCTGCTTGTTGAATACTGGACTCAACACTCACTTTTCTGCCCTTGACTTCAGCTTATGTGACCATAAAACTGCACTTTCCCTTTCCTGCCAAGTTTCCGATGACCTATATGATAGCAACCACTTTCGTATCATTATATCCAATCATTCTAATAAGGAAACTATCACTAGAAGCTTCTGGCACTTAAAAAACGCAAATTGGTCTGAGTTTACTCCTCTCTCACAAACATTTATCCTCTTTAGCAATTATTGCAAATATAAATGACACTCTAAAAATGTTTACTGACAACATACTTGCCGATGCCGAGACTCACATCCTCTGCACAAAAAAATGTACCTTGATTGAATTCAGCTTGTGAAAATGCCATCAGAGAGTCCAAACATGATCTTAACAAATTTAGACGAAATAGGACACAAGAAAACCTTCTCTTACATAAAAATCTCAAAGCTAAAGCTAAATTTTATGTCAAACAAAGCAAAAAATCCTCATGGCAAAGCTCGCTGAATCATAAACAAATCCCAGTCAAGTCTGGAACAAAATTGCACAAATTGAAGACAAGAACACCCATACCAAAGATTCCTCCCTTAATAATTAAGGATACTGTTATCTCCGACAACCAAGTTGCCGATTCACTCGTACAAAATTTTGATGACAAATTTAATAATCGTAACCCCATTTTTGTTTCTCACAATTTTCATATTCAACCTTCCTCCACTCTTCAGTCAACGCTCCTTTCAACATAAATGTACTGGAATCTGCCTTGACTACTTGTAGAAATTATGCCGCCGGCCTTGATGATGTTCCTTAGATCTTTCTCAAAAAACTATCCAATCCATCTCTCTCTAAGCTTCTCGAAATTGATAACTTTAACTGGAATACTCATCAGTTCCATGATGCATAGCGCAAATCCTTAATTATTCCAATAAAAAAAGCAAAGCAACCCACCTTTTCGCCTAATTACTTCCGACCGCACTTGCACTACCTGCAAACTCCTGGAGAAAATGATCAATATAAGACTACTTTGGTTTCTTAAAAAGCACTAAATCATTCCTAAAGCCCAATCCGGCATCCGGCGTCATCGATCCACTCGCGACAACCTAGTTCTTCTCCAAACACATATCTCTTCAATAACAAACAATCACCAGGACGTCGTTGCAACCATCTTCGATATTGAAGGTGCCTTTGACTCGATATCTAGAACGGCAATACTAAACAAACTTTCTCAATATAATCTTCATGGCGCCATTCTATCGTTCATTCATAATTTCCTAGCTTGTAAAACTTTCAAGGTTTCCGCTAAGGGTAAACACACCTTGCTTCATCCACAAAATGCTGGTGTCCCTCAAGGATCAGTATTAAGTTCTACTCTATTCATCCTCACAATAAACGAGCTCTGTTACCAATTTCCTGCTCCCATATAATATGTCCAATATGCTGATGACCTAATTGTTTATTGCCATGGTAAATCGATCTCATCCACTTGCAAACTCCTTCAAACCTCAGTAAATCTTCTATATCATAGATCTTCTTATATGGAATTATCCTCATCTCAAAATAAATTCAAACCAATCAAGTTTTCAAGAAGAACATCTTCTCCTCTACCTCACATTTTCTTTAATAACTCAACTTTACCCACTGTAAATCAATGTGAAATTCTCGGAATAACCTTCTACATTCTATTTAACTGGAAACACCATATCAATGAACTCAAAGGCATCTGTCTAAAGAGATTAAACATAATTGAAACCCTGAGTCACTTTCACTACGGTTCCGACGAAATCGTTTTAAGAGTTTACAGAGCTCTCATCCTTTCGAAGCTTGACTATGGTTGCTTTATTTACATGTTAGCGCCCAAATCTGTCACACATTTACTGAACCCTGTTCATAATACCGCTCTCCGCCTGTGCCTTGATGCATTCCGCTCTAGCCCTGCTGATAGTCTCCATATTGAAGCTAATGAACCACCCCTCCCCTTAAAACGACAATCCCTACTCATTACATATGCTGCCTCACTATCCTACAATCCTCTCAATCCTGTTCACTGACTTTTCACTTCAATGACTAATCTCCCTACTAACCCTCGAATAATTATTAAATCTATTCCCCAATTGCTCACTCCTTTACTCAAAGATATTGACCGCTCTCTGACCTCCCCGTTCCCTCTACCTTCTTTTCCTCCTTGGACCAAATTTATTCCTATAATCGATACTCATCACCACCACCACACTCACCATTTTTAATGAGCATGAGTCACCCACTGCACTTGTAAAGAAAGCATTCCTTGAATTACTACAAAAAAAATATTACGATTTAACACTTTACACATATGCTTCCAAAACTGACTCCGGAGTTGGTTGTGAAGGCTCCTTTAGTTTACCTTCAGTGTGTAGCGTCCATACAGGTGAGCTTCACATCATTATTCAGGCTTTTAAATATATCCCCCCTCACAAAAATACTGCAATATGCACTGATTCCCTTTCCTCCATTCTATCAATCAAAACAATCTTCACTAACCACCCAATTGTCCAGAACATACATGACATGTATCAAACTCTCGTTGCTCATGATATAATAGTCTCTCTCATCTGGCTTCCATCTCACATTGGAATTGCTGGTAACGAAAATTCGGATCGCCACGCGGAAGAAGCTGCATCTAGCAACAATCCAAAACGCATAGTCCAACTCGCAACTGACCTCAAATTATGTAAAATGTAGAAATGAAATTTTAAGAAAAAAGTATAAAAACCTTCAAAACTTCTTTTTCTTACAATATATCTGCCACATTATAATTGACATTCATACACTTTCACCGGAAGAAGCTGAAACCAAAGCTCGATTCTTTAGAATCAGCACAAAAGCAATCTGAAGTTTATACAGCATCACTAAACTTTGTTTGTGGTAAACAATCAACTGGAACTATTGATGACCAATCAGTAACCTCAACAATTACTCAACTTTTTAGAATGTCTATAATTTTTTAATTAGATATATTGTGGAATTATTTAGAAGCATCTGTATTTATTGTTGTTTTCTCGTGTAACTAGTAACTTTTACTTTTTAGCTTTTCGTGTGTGTGCATGTGTATCTATGTATGTAAATGTGTATTTTTATTCGTCTGTTTGTATGAGACTGTGTTTTACATTGAGATAGGTCGATCATTGGTTGAAATTATGAATATTCATTTGTGATACATTGTTTAATTTAATTAGTTCTCGAAACAAGTGTTTTACGCTTATCGAGTATTCATTCATTTACAGCTGAACACATATCCACCATCAACAAAAACAAAATTCCCCCTTCCCTAAGTCAGTTGAACCTTATTATTTAAAGTGAAGTTGACCTCCCGCCCCCTCCCCAATGACAATTTCCCAAAAAAATATATGACAGCGGTATATGCTTGTTGTGAACTATTATGCTCCAACAACAAAAACAAAAAAATCCGTTCTCCTAAATAGAAAAAGTTTATTCCTTCCCCTAAGCCAAAAAAGTTGTAAAATTGCCAAAATAACGGCAAACCTTAGTGAAAAAGAGTCCAGCAAGTTATCTAGTGGTCGGAAAATGTCTGTTCATCAGCGTTTGAAAAAAAATCCTCCTTTTTTGTTAAGTGAGTAGTTATCGTATGCTAGTAGGATTTTTTTTTACTTTTCCGCCCAACCTTTCTATATGCGAGAAAAGTATTGGTTTACCCCAAAAAAAGTTGGAATTTCGAATTTTTTTTTTGAGTTGGTTCTACGTTTTCCATCAACAACAACACGAAAAAACAGTTTTTAGAAAAAAAATCGTCGTCGTCGTCGTTGTCGTCGGCCACTTTTCCTTGCATGTCTTGTTAGCACGATACAGCCTCCGGAGTGCAATAAGTCAGCAATTTTATGATTGAATATTGTTAAGGACATGTCACAGATAATCCCTATTGATTTTCAGTTCACCAGAGCCAGTACAACGGGTGCTATGGTACTTGAAGTACGACATTTTGTAATTTTTTGAGAAATTTCAGTTTGTTAGCACGATACAGCCTCCGGAGTTCAACAAGTCACCAATTTTATGATTGAATATTATTCAGGGCATCTCACTGATGAACCCTATTGATTTTCAGCTCACCGGAGCCAATACAACAGGTGCTACAGTACTTTAAGTACGATATTTTTGTCATTTTTGGAGAAAATTCAGTTTGTTAGCACGATACAGCCGCCGGAGTATATACAAGTGACCAATTTTATAATTGGATATTAATCAGAGCGTCTCAAAGATGAACCCTATTGATATTCAATTCATTAAAGACAGTACAACGGGTGCTATGGTACTTGAGGTACCAAATTTTCGTCTTTTTTGGAGAATTGTCAGATTGTTAGCACGATACAGCATCCAGAGAGTATACGATTGATCAATTTTATGATTGAGTATTGTACATGGTGTCTCACAGATGTACCCTATTGATTTTCAGTTGACTAGAGCGAGTACAGCGGGTCCTATAAATCCAGATATACTGAATTTTTGGAGAAGTTTCAGTTTGTTAGCACGATACATCCCCCGAAGTGTATACAAGTAACAATTTTGTGATAGAATATTGTTCAGGGCCACAGGTGCGGAAAAGTTAGTTTTAATCCTTAAAACCGTTTATTTAAAACTAATATGCGTGTGATCTTTTGCTGTGCTTCGTTGAAGTACTATGAAACAGTTCAATTCATGCAGTGATAGTGTACACATCGCCCACGAATTGAGTGCTAGCAGTTATTTATTTAAGTAGAAACGATTTGAGAATTTTGAATAATATTAAGGTTAGTTTAGGTACAACACAAAAAAACAGTAAGTAACAAAATGGATTATGGTTCAGGAGACCCCGGAGGGTCTCCTGAAAAAAACAGTGACAACAACGAAAAAACAGGTACGACTAGTGATAATTTACCAGTTTATGATATAAATAATAAATACCGATCGACTGATACCGATCCTTATTTTGTATATGTTGAACATATAAATAAACAGCTAGGTAGATTATTTCCCATTCGTATTGGTCATTATATTTTTCAAATTAATGAATTTAAGAAAAACTTATCAGATATTATATCAGTAGGAAGAAATCGAGTTAAAGTAATTTTTAAAACATATTCTATTGCAAATAGTTTAATTAATCGTGAAATAATTATCAAAAATGATCGTATAGCCTATGTACCTACATTTTTCACCCAAAAAAGGGAGTTCATTTAAAAAAGAAAATCAAATTGGTGATTTGGGATCCATTCTTAAGGATCGTTTAGTTTTTCAAGGATCAGTTTTTCTAGTATTTCGAATATTATTGAGAGTAACATCTCAATGGTGCTAATATTTAACACCTTTTATGATACGCCTCTGGTTGATATAAGTTAAATGTCCGGTAAACATCTGTAAATAGTGTTTTTAATAACATTACAGATTCATGTTTTATTCGACGTTTATAAATCTGAAAATAGATCGATATATTAGAGATGTAAATATTTATTAAAAAGTTATGTCGTAATTTCATATAATTCGTAAAAATATCAACAAATCAAATAATTTAATAGTATTTACTTGAATATTAAATATGATCAAAATAGAAAAACAAAATTTGTAAAAATGCAATTAGGAATTTTATTTTCAGTTCATGAGCACACTGAAATTGAAATATGCAGCCATAAAAACTAAAATTTGTCTTGAATATTTTGTTCGTAAAAGCGCTGAAAACTCGCGCTTATGAATGATACAACGCATTAAACAGTGATCGAGATGCCGTGGAAGATTTGCTTGATTCGATATCTTCAACTGAACTTTTAAATTCTTCGAAATTATAAATTATTAAGCAATTAAAATGGAGAGGTATTAAAACAACAACGAGTTTTCAATTGTATTGTATTTATAAACAAATATACAACATAATTACAGTATTTTTTTATTTCGGCAAATTGAAAAATAAAATAACGGAATTAAATTTATTTGTTTAACATTTAAATATGGTTCATTCGCGAAATTTTTTCAAAATTTCTTGTGTTTTTTATGCCAGTCCTCCATCTCTTTCTGCCATCCTTTTTGCTAATCAGAAAAAAAGAGAATATTATTATAGTTACTAAGATAGCGACAAAATGTATCAGGTTTTAAAATATATAAAAAAAGTGGATTCAATACTTCTGCAAAACGTATGTCCCTACTTTCGCTTATATGACGCTGATAATGACTAAAGAAAAAGAGTCCACGAAAAAGTCAGCCGGAAATGAGCATATAAAAGTGAAATGATGCAGACCATTTTTTAGATGAAAATAAAGAACAGAACAGATTCTTAACATGTAATTTTGAGGCTAAGTGAGCTTTAGGCAATTCTGGAGCAGCATAAAAAGAATAGGAGGTCTGCCCTGATAGAAAACTACACAGCGTGTTTTTAAAATCAGCTCAGAGAAATTCGTACATCACAGTGAAATATCATAAATAATTTAAAAAAAAAACAGTATACAAGTGATCATAACTACATAGTGAATGACACGGACTAACAAAGTGAGCCTTAATTTGCTTTTTAATTAAGAAATTGTATTATATTTCAACATAAACACATTCATTCAATAACAATTAAAACCGGTATCCTACCATTTACCAGCCTTATCAGTTGGGTCCGATGCGGGACAGAGCCGTATTCACGCAAAACGAACCTTAGCGGAACATGGAAACCGACAATATTATAACCAGCGACAACATCAATAATCAGTCACCTTTATCTCAACATGTACCTTCAGCTCAACACTCAATGCCATCTCAACATTCAACGATACCAAAACAACAAGTCTTACCTCAACCTCCACCTTCATCTCAACCTTCGTACTCCAAAGTAGCTAGCCAACCTCAACAACCTACCATACCCACTTTCCCATCTAAACTTCAAGCCATCGTTTTTAGTTCTCTAAACAATATTAAATTAGAAGAATATCTCCTGGCTATTGGCTCCACGATGAGTCCGAAAAACATATTATTCACATCTAGAATCTCAAACAATCGGATATGTATTCACCTCTCAAGTAAGGAAATCGTAGATGATTTTATCATTAAACATGATGGGCGCATAAAGATCAATAACGAAGTGATACAAGCACGCAGACTTATCACACCAAACGAAAGGCTACTTTTATCCAATGTATGTCCCACCATTCCACACGACGTACTACAGAGGGAACTTCAACAAGTCGGCTTCAAGCTGTCTTCTGCAATTTCCTTTTTAAGAATAGGCACCACCAACCCCGACTATAAACACATATTCAGTTTCAGGAGGCAAATATACATTGTACCTCCCACAATTCCAATACCAGACTCAGTTTTGATAAATTATGATGACACCACATACCGTATTTTTCTTGCTGTAGATAATTTGTGTTATCATTGCAAACAACATGGTCACTTTTTTAGCACTTGCTTTTCAAAGTTGCCTCCCCAACCAACAGACGACACTTCTTCACCAAACTCAACAACTACAACCAGTCAATCTACTTTAAACTCAGTAAACGAGCTGAGCCACTAACAGATATATCTTCAATTTCAACCACCATGCCCATCGATGTAAATATAACAACAGCTACCACAGCTTCGAATATCACTCACCTTGCTGAAACACATAGCATCAAAAGATCTCTAGGAAAAATATCAAATTCTCCACAAACATCGACGGCTACTGACATCGAAAACCCAAAAAATAAAGCAGCTTCGAAAAGAAATATTACCGAAATCATAACACCTCCTTCCGATACTACAACATCTTACACAAGCTTCAGTGAACCAGATGCAAAACTCAAAAAAGCGAAATCCACTTCAAAATCAACTATCATACTGGAAAATCAAATGGCACCTATCAAAGAATTATTCGACAATGAAACTCAAATAATATCTTTCGAACAAACAATCGACTTTTTTGAGAACGTACAAGGATCAGTGGACCCTCTCAGTACAGCAAAAGATTACACCTCTGATATACTAGAACTATTACAACTCTTAACCAAAATACATTCATATATACCTCTGACCGCCAAATAAAGACCAAATGCACTAAAACAAAAAAGAGAATTATGAAACAACTGAAGCTTTTAAAATCGGGTGAAGACGCCGAATCTGACGTTTCCCTTGCCACATCTCAGGAATCCCTAACAGAACTTACATAATATTATCTTCAATTTATTGCAATGGAACATAAATGGGTTTTACACCCATTATGAAATGCTCAAAATACTTATACACGAAACTTCACCATCAATTATTTGTCTTCAAGAAACTAATTTCAAAGGACAACACAATCACAACTTCAACAATTATTCCTGTTTTTACAGAAACAGAAACAACGCGGGAAAGCAAGCGGAGGCGTAGCCATCTATGTAAATACTTCATACGAAGCACACAATATAACACTTAATACAAACTTAGAAGCAATAGCAATTTCTATCAAAATTCCTCAAACAATTAATATCTGCAACATATATATCCCTCCTGATCAAGTAATTACCTCAATAGACATCACTAACATTTTGTCACAGGTTCCATCACCTCTAATTTTACTGGGTGATTTTAATAGCCACAATCCTATTTGGGGATCAACAGGTTTTAACGCAAAAGGCAGAACAATCGGAAACATCCTAGATGCACATAATCTAAATATTTTAAATGGCGGTAGGCCTACAAGAGTTAATGTTCACACAAGCACGAAATCAGCAATCGATTTATCAATATACCATCCAACTATCTCACCTCTAATTTCCTGGGACACTATACCATATTTATATGGAAGCGACCATTATCCAATCAAAATTACGATCTCCGATCAAAACTCCGTCACTACATACCCTACTGTTTCAAAATGGAAAATAAAACATGCTGATTGGCCAAATTTCAGTAATTACATTGAAGAAAACGTCGCTCTACTTCCCGTCAATCTAGAAAACGATAACATCGACAACACTTTGAACTCATTCACAAAAATTATCACCGATGCAGCAGAAAAATTTATAGGGAAAACAAAAGCACTAAAAAAACATACACCATTGCCGTGGTGGAATACTGAAGGCGATAAAGCTATTAAACAATACAAAGCGTCATTTAATAAATTAAAACGAAATAAATCACTGGGGAACCTAGTAGACTATAAGAGAAGAAGAGCCCAAGCAAGATACATCACAAAGAATGCTAGAAAAAACTCCTGGAAAGCGTTCACATCCAACATAAACAGCTCTACACCTTTAAGTACCGTGTGGCAAAATCTAGGAAAAATATTAGGAAAAAACAAATTTACAAAAATTCCTTTTATAGCTCACAACAATAGCACAGTCTCAAATAACGAAGACATGACCGAATTATTTGCAACACAATTTGAGCACAACTCGAGCAACTCAAACTACTCACAAGAATTTCTGGAATTTAAAACTACTAAAGAAGCCGAATTCTTAGATTACGATGACCATGACAACAACATACTTAATATCCCGTTAACTATAGACGAACTTAATTTTTCCTTAGACACAACCACAAATTCTGCCCCAGGACCTGATAATATTCCATTAATCTTTCTCCAAAAACTCCCTCATATTGCCAAGTCATACCTTCTCCAAATATTCAACCTAATCTGGACAAAAAATATTTTCCCATCCACGTGGTCACAGGCAATCGTCATACCCATACCAAAGGCAAACTGCCCAAGAACTAAGTTAACTTCATACCGACCAATATCTCTTACCAACGCACTAAGCAAAATAATGGAAAAAATCATAAACAAAAGACTATTGTGGACATTAGAAGACAGAAACCTTTTAATACAAGAACAAAGCGGTTTCCGTCAAAACAGGTCAACATTAGACATTTCCGTCAAAACAGGTCAACATTGATTTGGAATCCGAAATCCACGAATCTTTCGCAAATGAACAAGATTGCCTTGCAGTTTTCATCGATATCACAAAAGCCTTCGATACAGCGTGGCGTCATGGCATTATCAAAACTCTTTATTCATGGGGCATCAAAGGAAACATTCTAAAATTCATACAAATTTTTTTTAATAATCGTTTCTTTCGTGTCCGTACCAATAACACAACTTCAACTCTAAAACAACAAACTAACGAGACTCCCCAAGGATCAGTCATTAGTTCAACACTTTTCCTGATTGCGGTCAACAACATATTAAACCATCATTCCAAACTAGTCAAAGGCAGGTTATATGCTGACGATTTGGTAATATTCTCCAAGGGTAAGAACATCGACTCAATTCAGAAACACATCCAAGAAACATTAAACCAACTTCAAAACTGGTCTAAACTCACGGGACTGCAATTTTCAACAGAGAAGACCAAATGCATATTATTTTCTAGAAAACACAATCCTGTGTCTCCTGAACTCAAACTTAACAACATTTCCCTAAACTATGTCGATAACATCAGATTTCTTGGAATGATTGTTGACAAAAAACTCAGCTGGAAGAAACACATACTAGATATTAAAAAATCATGCCAAAACGGTATAAACCTTATGAAAACACTCTCAAGCAAATACTGGGGATCTGACTATACCTGTCTAATGCACATATATAAAACACTCATTCGCTCAAAGATAGACTACGGTTCTATAGTATACGCGACAGCTGAAAAAACTACTCTAAACCAACTCGAAACCATTCAAAACACAGCACTAAGAATAGCAACAGGAGTATTCTGTTCAAGTCCAATAAAAAGCCTACAGTGCGAAACCGGGGAACCTTCTCTACAATTCCGGAGAAAATACGTTGCTGCTTCATACGCACTAAAACCGCTACTTAAATCAAAAGTGCTAAAATTGTGGCAAATCGAGTGGCAAACGTCCCAATCGAAACTACGCGACGTGAAACCGGAAGTGAAACCTCGAGCGCAGCCAACAAACAAAAGATCGCTTCAAGTTAAACTGACTAGGTTACGAATAGGCCACACCAAACTTACTCATAGTTACTTAATTACTAAAAGTGAACCCCCAAAATGTGAATTATGCAAGATCCAGCTTACTGTCAAACATTTAATAACCGATTGCTCAAAATTCCAACAATCAAGACAAGATAACAACCTCAGCAACAATTTAGACCAAGTTCTTGGCGAAAACTGTAATACACAGAACCTTTTTAAATATCTAAGTGACATTAACATATTAACTAAACTATAAACAACCCATATTTGTATTGCTAATTACCCCAGTGGTAGATGCGACTTGCTTGTAAATAAAAATAATAGGATAAACATCAAACAAAAAAGTAAATGATAAGAAGTATAGAATGAATTTATAAGCAGATTTTGTGTTTAAATTATTACTTTCAGCCGTTTTCAGATGCTAAACATGTAATTTTGAGGTTAAGTAATGCTTTTGGCGATTCTGGAGAAACACAGAGGACAATGAGAATAATAAAAAGTGAACAAGAAAGAAAATGATAGATAGGTAGGTAGATATTGTGTTTCAATGATTAATTTCACAATCTTTGGATTAGACATTTCTCATTTATGACCAGTTAATCCTGTTCTTTGGATCGGGTTATTTTTTGGTAATGTACACCCTTTAGTTTCCTCTTATTTGAGAGCATATTATATTTATTGACATTTAAGAGAACTAATTCCTCTAACAATGACGGAAGACTTGACAAGTGAAGAGCATGAGACTAACATAAGTTCCTCCCAGGCTCATTTAAATTTCACCAACCTAGTTTGCTAGCAACAGATCGATTACCCAAACAAATCTTGAATTGGTCACTACCAGGAAACAAACAAAGGAGACCTACACTGAGTTGGATAAAGATACTGATAAAAGAGATTAAGAAGAATATCAGGAGTAATTTAAATTGATAATAGGAAAATGGGCAATGAACGTGTTTGATTCAATTATTGAGGAAAATAGGTTAGAATTTTGTATTTAGATATTGTGTTTCAATGATTAATTTTACAATCTTTGGATTAGACATTTCTAATTTATGACCAATTAATCGTGTTCTTTTGATCGGGTTACTTTTTGATAATGTACACCCTTTAGTTTTCTCTGATTTGAGAGCATATTATATTTATTAACATTTAAAAGAACGAATTCCTCTAACAATGACGGAAGACCTGACAAGTGAAGAGCTTGAGACTAACATATTATTCTCCTAGGCTCATATAAATTTTACCAATCTAGTTTGCTAGCAACAGATCGATTACCCAAACAAATCTTGAATTGGTCACTACCAGGAAACAAACAAAGGAGACCTACACTGAGTTTGATAAAGATACTGATAAAAGAGATTAAGAAGAATATCAGGAGTAATTTAAATTGATGATCGGAAAACGGCAATGAACGTGTTTGATTCAATTATTGAGGAAAATAGGTTAGAATTTTGTATTTAGATATTGTGTTTCAATGATTAATTTTACAATCTTTGGATTAGACATTTCTAATTTATGACCAATTAATCGTGTTCTTTTGATCGGGCTACTTTTTGATAATGTACACCCTTTAGTTTTCTCTGATTTGAGAGCATATTATATTTATTGACATTTAAACGAACTACTTCCTCTAACAATGACGGATGAATTGACAAGTGAAGAGCTTGAGACTAACATAAGCTTCTCCCAGGCTCATATAAATTTTACCAACCTAGTTTGCTAGCAACAGATCGATTACTCAAACAAATCTTGAATTGGTCACTACCAAGAATCAAACAAAGGAGACCTACACTGAGTTGGATAAAGATATTGATAAAAGAGATTAAGAAGATCAGGAGTAATTTAAATTGATAATCGGAAAACAGGAATGAACGTGTTTGATTCAATTATTGAGGAAAATGAAACGTATTACCTTTGAGACTGAAGAATAAATTCTTTTCAATTATTTTGAAAGGTAATTTTTAAGTTCCTTGGCATATACAGGGTGTTTCCCAAGGATTGTAGTGGGCGCTTCGTCACACCATTTTAAGACGAAAAGTTCTTACAAACATGTGTGATAAGTCTTGTTAATGAGATACAGGGTGTTGAATTGTTTTATTATTTCAACGTTGATGTTTTATAACTCGGTTTGTAGTGACGGATTTTTTTTATGATTGTACTTACTCCTCTCTTTCGATTTTTACTAATTTCATTCTTTCCAATTCATAAACATACCCGCTCAATTTGGCTAAACATTTTTATTATAAATCACCCTAAAAAAATTCGTTGCGGCTACGTTTATGAATTGGAAAGAATGAAATTAGTAAAAATCGAAAGAGGGGAGTCAGTACAATCATAAAAAAATCCGTCACTACAAACCGAGTTATAAAACATCAACGTTGAAATAATAAAACAATTCAACACCCTGTATCTCATTAACAAGACTTATCACACATGTTTGTAAGAACTTTTCGTCTTAAAATGGAGTGACGAAGCGCCCACGATAATATTTTAGATTACTTAGGAAACATCCTGTATATTTGGGAATATATCACAAATAAAGCCCTTAATATGGAATGATTTGGATGTTTATTGCTTTGACAACTTATTATATAACTCTTATAGTTTAATGAAATTAACTATCTCGACCCTTACTACTCATAATAGTGTTTTAAATGAAACTCACTGTTTCTAGCTAATTCCACAATATAATGAAAAATGTTGAAAATTCTAAAAAATTGACGATTGTTTCGATAACTCCATATCATCGTCAGAATGACAAAAGTTACATTTCATTTGGTGCCTACCTGATGTTTAGTAGTTATTTTTGGCTAGACCAAGAAGTGACCTAACTTGTGATTGACTTAATATATGCTAATAGAAAAAAGAAGAAGATGTGATATTACAAATATTGAAGCTTAGATATTATTAGCCCTATGGTGATATACTGGATATCATTTTTCCAATGAGAAGCCCTATATCACCTATTTTGGCAAACATTTTTATGGACAGTTTAGAAAGAAAGATCTTTGAAAGTAATATTTCGAAAAAAGTTTTATTTTGGTGCAGATATGTAGAAGACATATTAGCTTGTTTTATGGGTAGTGAACGACAATTACCAACCACATTAATAATTTACACCCAAAAATTAAATTTTCATTAGAAATTGAAGAAAATAGTTCAATCAATTTTCTTGTTTTAAAAATTCAAAGAGTTAATAATGTATTTGATTATTCAATTTACCGAATACCAACACACACTGATGTGACAATTACATATAGTTCCATTCACCCTATGTCACATAAACTAGCGGCATATAATTCAATGATACATAGAGCTTTTTCAGTTCCTATAAACAAATGTAATTTTGATAGAGAGATTAATACAATTAGACAAATAGCAACATCCAACGGTTATCCATTACATATGATAAATAAGCTAATTAATAATTACAATAATTACAACTAATATTTCCTAAACAAACTGATGAAATAGAAACTAATAAAACCATCACATATGCAGGAAATATTTCTAATAATATTTCAAAGATAATATCTTTAGCAACGAATACAACAATTGCTTTTAAAACAGAAAGTTACGTTAGTACAAAATTGTTTAATGTAAAAATAAAAATACCAAAATTAGAGAAATCAGGTATATATATATATAAACTCAAATGTCCAGAATGTAATGCTGTCTATTTGCGTCAGACCCTTAGAAATTTTGGAATTTGGTACAGTGACGAGCATACAGATTAAAAAAAACAGATAAATACCACTACGCAAAACATCTACTTGACACCAATCATTCATTGACACTAAACACAGACACTTAAGAAACCCACAATATGAAGTTGTCAATGAACAGATAATTCTAGGGAGTTCTCCACTGATAAACTGTCTTCTTAAGTGATAATTGTAAAGATCAGCAGATATAGTTTTCCTGGTTTTCTATATCATTGCACAGTTATACTGATCTTAATTGGAAAAATGATATCCAGGATATCACCATAGGGCTAATAATATCTAAGCTTCAATATTTCTAATATCACATCTTCTTCTTTTTTCTATAAACATATATTAAGTCAATCACAAGTTAGGTCACTTCTTGGTCTAGCCAAAAATAACTACTAACATCAGGTAGGCATCAAATTAAATGTAACTTCTGTCATTCTGACGATGATATTGATTGTCAATTTTTTAGAATTTTCAACAATTTTTATTATATTGTGGAATTAGCTAGAAACAGTGAGTTTCATTTAAAACACTAATCTTAAAGTTTACTTTACTTACCGCTTGATTTACAAAAGCGTCCAAATCTTGTTTCTAAAAAAACAAATTAAATTAATAAATAATTAACTAATCGTTTTATGAAATATCGTAATTAATTTTTGAGCAATTTACATTCTATTTAAAGTTTAATGAGAAAGAAAATACTCACCCAATCATTCGCCTTCTTTTCCCACCAGTTATCCAGCTCTTCTTTCTGTGTAAAACAAAATAATTAACATTTTTAAATATTAATAATAATTATCTAATCGATTTTTTTTGTTACCAACATTCTAACAAATATTTGACTCTATTATATTTGACAAAACTCTCTTCTTTTTAGATTGACAAATATTTGACTCTATTATATTTGACAAAACTCTCTTCTTTTTAGATTGAGGAAATATTATTAAATTTCATCCCACGTACCTCTGCTTTCAACTTCTCTATTAGTGACAAGTGCTCTGCTGGTTTAGGCGGTTTAACTGGCTCAACTGGTTTACATTCACAAGGTTTGGGTGGAACTACTTCTGGAACAGATTTAGTTGGAACTGTATCTGGAACAGTTTCAGATGGAACCACAGATGAAGACAACTCGGTTGCAGCTTCAGCGGTTGTAGTTTCATCGGATGTGACTACTATAACTGGAGAAGAATTTTTTAGGGTGTCCACTGGTGCTTCCTGAACCACTGGATCCTGTTAGATTAATATTACAAAATAAG
This sequence comes from Galeruca laticollis, assembly GCA_963921935.1. Taxonomy (NCBI): domain Eukaryota; kingdom Metazoa; phylum Arthropoda; class Insecta; order Coleoptera; family Chrysomelidae; genus Galeruca; species Galeruca laticollis. The sequence goes on along the minus strand of OY998175.1, from coordinate 315,023,972 downwards.
GTTTCAGATAGAACTAATGAAAATAATATTTACCTCATTTTCGATGGGTAGAGCGTTGGCTGTAAAAATTGCGAGAGCAAATATCGTAACTGCAATTAACTTCTTCATTTTGATGCTGGTTTCAATAAGTAACTAACAAAATTTCGTGTCGATAATTTTTAAATATGTTAAATCTTTATCTGACTAGAGGAAGTTTAAGGCAGGATATAAGTTATTAATTAGATGAAAAAATTCGTCGGCCTTCACATGATATTGAACTGAGATCGCATTTTTTTATTCCCCTTATCATTATTACTATCGAAAAAATGGCGATAAAATATATGCAAAAAGTAACTAATCCAAGATAACTAAAACATGATCGAACTGAAGTCATTAATAAACAAATTGTTAGAAGAATGGAAGAAATATCTTACTAGAAGATTTGGAAGTAATGGAAAAATTAGTCAATCTACTTACTATAGTAGCAAAAAGATATATGTAGTTCGGAGTTCTACACTTGTTTCAAGTCTTACGTGATTGTTAGAAGAATGAACTCTTTCAAATTTCAATAAATAGAATATTTTCTACTCCGTTTTTAAAAGGCATGGAGTAATAAATCACTCATTTTGGCCGGAACCATAGGCGTACCACATTTAGTCATTTAAAAAAAGTTAAGGCTACTAAAATTATCTCATTTCCGAAAATAACCGTTTTGTAATATTATTTAAAATGAAATTTAAAAATATCAATAATATAATAAACTGTGGATTATATCACTGACATCAATTTTCCACAAAATTTATTATTATGTATAAAAGGGCGTAGACGAGTCCCTCCACTAAGCTCCAGGTAGTTATAATCCTACATACAATAAATAATAAAATAAATGTTAATAACAATTTTATACAAATACATATATATATATATATATATATATATATATATATATATCCAAACCAACCCCATTTGCCGATTATTTCACCCAATTAGCAGGTAATTGAAGAAACTTGACAAACAGGTAGTTCAAAAATGGTTTTATTATTGTGAAATATAGTCTTTTCAGTTCTAAGAAAATGTCCCCATAATACAATGTACTTACTAGAACTCTTCAACTATAAAAGTAGCGGAAAGGTTGAATATTTTCAATTTACAGTTCATCTGTTCTGGAGAAACTGCTGTGTTGATTGATTTCCCCATTATTACTGTTATTTGTTATTATTTTGTACCGTTATTGTTAACTGGTGTTTATTTTTGTTCATCTATACAAGTTCTCCTCTCATCACACGAGACAAACACCAAACTACACCTTCCAACTATATAGTGTTCAAACCAAATTCGACCAGATATGGAGGATTTATCACCATCTAAGCGACCTAAAGTTGACCCATTGTCGCTGAACGGAAAAAAACTGATATTAAATTGCTATTCCTCGTTGAAGAACGAAAAAATTAGAAGCAAAATCATGAATTTGACAGGAAGTGTTGATGAAACTGTGGAGATTACTGCAACAATGATGGGTGTTTCAAAAACAACAATTTATAATTTAATGAAGGAGAAAAAAAATGGAAACATCACAGCTCCAGCAAATTCCCCAGGCCGACCCAAACTTGAAATGGATGACGACTTGAAGAATGGAATGAGGCGTAAGGTGCATCCTTTTTTCTTTAGAAAAGAGATCCCAACTCTCTCCAAAATTATGGCTTCGGTTCAAGAAGATTCAGATTTTCCGAAAATGTCTCGAAGTACATTATGGAAAATTTTGAAGGAACTTGGATTTGAATATAAAAAAAATTATCGGAACGCAATGTTGATTGATAGAGACATTGTCATTTGGAGGAGTAGTTATTTGCGCAATATTCGGAAAGCAAGACTAGATCAAAAACGAATTTATTATTTGGATGAGACTTGGTTAAATGAAGGTCATACTGTTTCAATGTTTTGGCAAGACACGAATGTCAAAAGTCGGAGGCAGGCAGCTCATGAAGGGTGATCAACAGGCCTCAATCCACCAACAGGAAAAGGACGTCGACTCATCATTACTCATATCGGAAGTGCCGAAGGTTCTGTTAAAGGTAGATTGTTGTCCTTTGAGTCGAAGCAAACCGGAGATTATCATGAACGGCTCAGTCATTGTTATGGATAACGCAAGATATCACTCCAGGATAGTGGAGAAATTACCTTCAACTGCATGGCGTAAACAAGATATCCACGATTGGATAACCTCGAAAAATATTGAATGCCCAGATAACCCGCTGAAAAATGAGCTCTTGCAACTGGCCAATTCACATAAACACAAATATAGTAGATATATTGTAGATCAAATGGCATCAGCGCGTGGTATAACGGTGCTGAGGCTTCCTCCTTATCACTGTCAACTCAATCCCATAGAATTAATATGGGCCCAAGTGAAATGGGAAGTTTCAAGAAAGAATACGACATTCAAAATGAGTGACGTAAAAGTTTTATTCGAAGACGCGTTAGGTAACGTAACCAAAGAAAACTGGAAGAAATGTGTTGAACACGTGATACAAGAAGAACTAAATATGTGGGAAATGGATCATATAAGTGAACACATGATTGAACCATTTATAATCAATGTTAATAATGGAAGCTCAACAGAATCGTCTGATTCTGATATTATAGACTAGTTTTTGTGTTAGTTATTACTATTATTTGTTAGACTTTTTTTTATAAATATTACATTAATTCGTACTTTATTCCTGCATTTTTCTTTTTTCCTCTCCTATTGTAAACGGTATATTAGTAGTAAAGTTGATACCTACTGCAAAAAAATTTGCTATTTTCTATATAATATTTTATGTTTATTGTTTATTCATAGGAACACAAAAAAATGTGTTTTTATTGAACCGATATTGTGAACTCTTTTGAATAGTTTTCGTAATTATAATTTCATAGTGCCTTCATATTCATATACCAAGTTTCTTTTGTCCTGATTGCACGCCTCTGAGGATTAAATTGTTTATTAGTTCATTCAAATACAATAGAGCGACCCTTTCAATACAATAGGCGACCCAACCGAATACAGAGTTACGGGGTGTCTACCTGAAATTCGTAACAAATGAGAAATTTTAGTACAAAATTAGATAAATCGATTGTATCGATTTTGCATACCTAATAAGCTCTTATTACTCCATGCCTTTTAAAAACGGAGTATACCACACTCAGAGACAACTCAAGTGTGATTCAAAATTTAAAAAGAAGATGTCTGTTTTATGTAAAAAGTTAAGAAAATTGAAAACAAAGCCAAAAACCATTTCTTTAGGGCCTATAAATATTGTTGACAAACTTTCATCCCAAACTTTTGACAAGAAAGACAGATTTGTTAATAGTCTAGGATAGGGCTTCTTAAACTATGGGTCGCGACCTCATTTCGGGTCGGGTAGCAAAATTCTGGGGTCGCGAGAGATAAAAATACAATTTAACAGAAAATGTTTTTTAACTTGTAAAATTATTGTTATAAAGATAAAATAACAATTATCGTAGATAAATATATCATAAAATCTTCTAGTTCGGAAAGATTGTTTGTACCTGCATTTCTATTAAGAGTGTTATAATAACTTGAATAACATTTACTATGAATTATGAAATGTTATTGGAATTAATAAAAAATATAAATTTATTTTTGTCAATCTCTAAAAACCGAAATGATCCTGAGAAATGTTATCAACAAAATTTCTAGGTAGTATTGCTGAAGAAACATAAACATTTCGTTTTATTCTCATTTAGCCGTTGTTTGATTGTGAACGAAGTGCGTTATTCCGAATTTGTCAGATTAAAAAAAAATTTCCATTTATACTCGTATATTGTTGGATCTACCACCAGCCAGTTAATTTAATTTATTTTTTTATCAGTGAAAGTAGTAGTGTTAAGAAAATACAAGTTGCTAAGGCATTTAACGATTTGTTTTAAGATTTTAAGTTTATTATTGTGTTTTTAATAAATAGTTTTTAATATTTCACAAGTTTTTATAATAAGTATATACAACTACATAATTGTTTCTGTAGGACATAACAACCAGGTACGTATAGTATTAAATTATTGCTCCAAAAAGGGTTTCATATTCATAACTTTCTTTTGCTAGAGTTTTATTCAAATGTTATTTGAAAAAAATAATACCATCAAGTAAATATTCATAAACATTTATTATAAAAAATATTTCCAGATTAGAATGAAAGACAACATAGCTATTTTATTTCTAATGTTTTAATTAAAGTTGAAGAAAATATTTAATCTGGAAACTTCTTTTGTAATAAATCAATTTAATTAGTGGAGTATTGACGCTCTTCTAGTGTGGTCAATTTATTGTCAGTGTCCCCCGTAACAAGATTTTAGTTGTTCTGTTATTTATTCGGTAATTAATAAATCAATTATTATCTGCAATGTGTTATTTTTATATATTTATTGTATTTTAGGATCAAAATAATTTTTGCCCATGGATAAATGGCGCAGATGATGATGCTACAAACTCTTCTCAGGCAGGACAAAGTATTGAAAAAGAGGCATCTAATGTGCGAAAAAGAAAATATGATGAGTCTTTTCTTCAATTTGGCTTTACATTTCAAAATTGTAAGGGTAATGAACAACCTCTTTGTTTGATCTGCAATGAATTATTGGCTTCGGAGAGTATGAAACCATCAAAATTAAAAAGACATCTTGAATCAAAGCATGTTTCGTATGTCAATAAACCTAAAGAATATTTTGAAAGACTGTGTAAATCTTTAAATAAAGAAAAGAAAAACATTGAAAATTTTATAACCGTTAATAAAAAATATTTACTAGCATCATATGAAGTTTAACACTGTATTGCTTAAAATAAAAAGCCGTTCCCCATTGCAGAAGATCTTGTGTTACGTGCTGCTATTAAAATGGTAGAAATACGAATTTGCAATGAACAACACAATCCTAGCATGGACATAATTATAATCATTGATTATTATCAACATAAAAAATGCCAAATTATAAGTAGTTACTGTAGATGTTTAAATGGTCCTAATTGGTAGACGCCATTTTGAAAAATGAGTTTCTTTCATTTTGCTACATCGATTTAAAAAAAATCATCAAAGTCAGCCCAATAGAAGCCGAGATACAGCAACTTTTTGCGCCGCGCTCGATTTGAAGCGTCGATTTCAACTTTTCAAAATCGCGTAAAAAAATGATAAAAATTTAAAAATTGTTCTTTATAACTATTGTGTATTATAGTTTAGAGGTCTAAGTAGTTGTAAAAAAATCGGCGCCTATTACAACTTAAAAATGTAAGCCTGGCATGAACGCAAAAATGACGTTAATTTTTTCGCGGAAATTAATTAACAATTAATTCATGTAAAAACTATCAGGTCAATTTAATCGGCCTTTGGTATATTGTTTTATACTATAATAAGGTTCTTAAATCCCAATTTATAGCGTGATTGGATGATTTCTCTACTGCGAAACAAATGCTTTAAAATAACCTCGTTTTTTAGCTACTTTTTTGCATTTATCGCCATTTCTCAACGAAAAAATTGAGTATCGGCGTTGATTCTGCAATATCTGCTATGTGAAAAAGAACTCTTTTTTCAGGAATGAAATAAAACGTGTTTTAAATTAAGTAGCAATATTTTACAGCTTTCTGTTCCAGCCAAACACATCAATATGTTTCTTGAAATAAGTGTAATTAGTTATTACAACAGTTTTAAGGTTAGTTTTCTTAAAAACTGGAATTAATAGTTATTATGTTACATAACAGATATTTTGTGTCTGCTTTTTTGCACATAGCAGTAATTCCATATTAATTAGGTATAATTAATTTAATAAAACATTAAAACCGTATTATAAGATGATTATTTATTCATTTAAACAATTTAAAAATATGTAGCTGTAGCTAAATCGGCATTCTAGTGAGTAACAAAAAGGAACATTCATTCACTAAACAAATTTTCAAATTTTAATAATGTCGGATACCTATTTTGATTTTTTTGAATCCGGTTTAAACTTTAGAGCATCATAAAAAGCATGGTGATCTTTTTCAATAACCGATTGTAGCTCCTGAAGATGACGAAATTTTGCCTCTGCTATTTGAAGTTCTGAGTTGTACATTTTTGTAGGTGTACCTGTACCAGTTTTTTTTTCTTCTTTGAGGTAGTTGATTCCATTCATCTGTAAATCCCAGTTGATAACAGATTTCTCCACTGGGTAAATACCTCATTTGGCGAATATCTATAACTGTTGGGTCACCGGTTTTCTTTCCTGGCCTCAATGATTGTAAGTTTGTATATAGGCCATCATACTTCAAGAAAAAGTTGAAATCAATTACATTAATATTATGAGGCTGCTTAGGTCTGGCCAGCCTCATTCGAGCAATGTAATCCGCGGGTGAATTTATTGGTGGTTTAAAGTATTGTTCCAGGGTCGCTTGGACGCTGTCCGCCTCCATCATTGTATGATCCTTTTCTAAAAACAGCTGCTCAATGATGATAGATTTTGACTGTGCAAGATCACTTATAGCGCTGGCCAATACTTTATTTCTATTCTGGTAATTACAACCGTCTGAAATCAAAACCACGTGTTTATAAGTTTCGGATATCATTGTAGAAATGTAGTGAACTATGCATGAAGTGAATTAATTGCTGGATACACCCCCATTAGCCTCATGCCAAACGTACAAATAAACGTCTCCTTTATTGAGCTCATAAATAGTAAAATTGTGGACTTGCAATTTTTGTTTGTAATACATTGCCGATGCTCCTGTTTTTGGACAAACGAGGACGCTTTGCAAATCCATTGTTACAACCAACTTTTCCTTGGCAGCTCTTTTAGCAGTGCGAGCATCATCTTTTCTTTTGATGTGGTTGGCGTATTCTTCATTATCAACAGTACCCACTTTGAATCCACAGCAAGTATCGCACTGGTCTTTTCTGGGGTGATGAATAGCTATTTTATTTTTTTTTAACAGACCTGTGAACTGCATTCTTCCAACTGGTACCAGTTCATTTCTTGTAGACATCATACATGTGAAGATAAGATCTAAAAGTTGACTCGACATAATTTTTTGTTGACGAAGCTCGGCAATAATGGCTAGGCACCTTGGGCAGTAAATCCAACCATTGTTTCACTTTTTCAACCTTATTAATTTTAACTGTGTGCGTATCTCTAACAGTAGTTGTTGCAATTTCTTCATCCTCATTTCCACTGGAGGTTGGACTGGAAGTATGAGTGTCTCTTTTTACCCATCTCATAAAAGTGTCTCGTCCCCTGTGCCAGATGGTAAAAATAAATCGTGGCTTTTAATTCGTTTCCCAGTTACTTGTTTTCTTCTTCTCCTAATGTCTCTCGAAGTTACTAATCCTTTAACATAGGCTTTCTTCTCAGGCCATATTTTTAGTTTCTTCCAAAAGGTATCAAAAATATGTTTTCTGTCTTCATCTTTTATTTGAGCACACATAAATGAGCTCTTCGTTTTTCTTATTGGCAGGGAATTATGAGGACAGCGTCCTTTGATAGCCCTTGCATCTCTATTTTGGTCGTGGGTAATCACATTGAGGGGCGTTCTTTTATAGCCAGTATATTTTTCACCGCTTACTCTGTTTTTATACGTTTTTCTTCTTTTTTCAAAAACAGTTTCTGTGTTTTCACCTTTGGATTTGTCTATGTATTTTCCTTCATCCATATCTTCTGTGTCTACCTCATTAAAATCTGAATCCATTTCTGCAGGATTATTTTCGTATTCTGCATGCCCTCCATCTTGCCTTTCATTTACAATTCGATTTTCTGCATCATCCCCTATATCCATATTTTCTGTGCATTCTTCTGAATTTTCTTTGTTTTCCTCAATACTATGTTCAATAATATCCAGATTCATTATGACGAGTTGGTCTGTTTCAATAATGGTATCCGCAGTATTATTTTCACATCCATTCGTAATAACTTGTTCGGTAAAAGTATCTTCACCAAAAGCAGATATGTCTTCTGTTAATACCCTAACGAATTCAACATTTTTTAGTACTTCCCACTCAAGAACCTCGCCATCGATACCTTCATTTGGAGTCACAAAATTTGAAATGGAAGTAACGTTTCCGGGAACGTTATCTAACTTCTCAAGTAGATCGTGATCAGGAATCAATACTGTTTGAGAATCAGACTCATTTACTGTGACTGTAATTTTCTCACTAACTGAAGATTCTGGTTTTTTTGCAATGGCCAAATTGAAAATTCTTTTGCTACGAGATGTCATCTGGAAGGAAACAACAATAAATATAAGCTTGGACCTAAATAATAGTATAATAATTAACTTTTACTGATCCTACTTTTACAAATAAAAACCTGATTTTGTAAAACGGAACACTTTTAAAAACTCTATTATAACCTTCGTTTTTTGTATTAATTTTACATATTATATAAAAAGTGGATGAGCGGAAATTTTCTTTTTTATGCCTCGAGTATTAGGTACCATAAATATTTTTTGTGGAATAAATAACCTTCTCATATTATATTGTACACATTTTATACTTCTTGACTGGTCCACACTGTATAATGAAAAACTTAATATTCTTTTGCTAGCTTTTACTCAGTTATCTACCCTAAATAACATCAAATTTTTAAGTCCGACCAGTGAGCTGTTTATATTTATAGGCAAAGTATGATTGGCGCCAAAATAATGTTGTCACTATAATCGATATGAACTCAAGTGGGCCATAATAAAAAATTGTGCATTCACACGTGCATTAATCACAATCTTATACTTACAATAGAAATAATATCTTTGTAGGTAGGTACACTTAACTAGTTATAATAACAAAAGAAGACGACGTGTTTACTTCTTCACTACTTCAGAACAACAATAACAACAAACTGAAGTGTACATAATAGCAGATTTTATGGAATGCGATAACTGCTATGTGCAAGACCCGCGGTGGGGAAAGCTAAATAATATCTGCCATGTGTTTCCTGATACACATATCAGCTATTACTGTCCATAGTTTGAATGGTGGCACATAGCAGGGTTTTATTATTTGATTTAAAAAATCAACGGATTTCTTTAGCACATATCAGATGTTACCAACCGATGCACGCACGTTAATATAGCTGGAATACAACCAAACCTGAAAATCGCCAAAAAGTGCCCATAGCAGATATTGCAGAATCAACGACGATATATCGATTTTAAACTAATTCTACCTTGTAGAGAATTTCATAAAAAACATATTCGTAAGTATACTTATTTTCTCTATCTTGCATATTTAAAGAGTTATATTAAGAAATATCGGAAAAAATCATTGAATGTTGTTAGTAACTAACTTTTCCCATCAAGTTTATTCTGATAGAATCCTTTGTTAGCATCAAGCGTAGAAAATATTTTTGGTTTTCCCATTTTTGACACTGTTTCCTCAAATATTGTCAACTGGTAACGTTCTCTAATAATGTTTTTGTTCAAGTTCTGTGGATCTAAACAAACTCGCAATGAATCATCAGATTCTTTCACAACAACCATCGAATTTACCCATTCTGTCGGTTTAGTTACTTTTTTAATTATATTCATTTTTTCCATCTTATCTAATTCTGCTTTAAGTTTTTCTTCAATCCCTATTGGGATTTTTCCAGGAGCTTCTGCAATAGGCTCAGCACCAGGCTTAAGTTTAATTTTGTGAGTAAAATCTTTTATTTCGCCAATAGATTCAAATAAGTCTTCATTTTCTTATATAAGGTTTTCTATTTTTCTGTTTTGAATAACATTTATATTAGCTTGTATTTCTGTATGAATTGCAAACCTATAATACATGGTGAATCAAGTTCCACAACTTGAAACGTCTCAATATCTTCTATATTGTTTACATTGCATGGTACTCGAATTTCTCCATCTATATTGTCACTAGAGCTTCCATCATAGTTTAATAGCTCTATTTTTGACTTATGTATCTGGGCACCAATCTTTGAGGCAACTTTTTTGGTCAATATATTGCTCTCTGCACCAGTGTCAATTTTGATCATGATTATTTATTAAATTTTTTTGTATCCAACTTGTTTGATATTATTCTGTATTTGTATTTGTCCAATGAATAACTCATCTTCTGAGTAACTTTTTTTTTATTACATGCGTTTTTCTTGTCTTTTTGCCTTTTTCTTTGTTGCTAAGACATATTTTCTCAAAATGGTTAAACATTTTACAATTTCCACATGCAGGATATTTTCAAAAATCGTGCATTGTACCACATCTTTGGCAAATACGCTTTTTCTGCCAATTCTCATCATACTGTTTTTTATTCTCTGTACTAGAACATGATTTTTGTTTCTCTGTTTGATACATATAATTCTATCCCGAATTAGACTGTCACATAAAGCTTCAAAATTACAGTTATTACTTAATTTTTTTTAAGTTCTGTAAAGAACGTGTCAAATGTTTCACCTTCTAGTTGATTACGAGAATTAAATATGCGTTTGGTTAGTAGTAAAGTGGAGTTCTAGTATATTTATTATTTCTTTCCAGTCCTTTTTCTGAGTATCTGTAACCTCCAAAGTCTCAAAAACATCATGAGCTTCTGGCCCAATAGTGTGAAGCAAAATTGCTACTTTTATTTCTTTATTAATATCTTTATTTGAACTAATACCTGAGGCTTCCATATATATATTAGGAATCTTTGTTTCCATTTTCTGAAATTTATTGCTACATCACCTTCTAAGCTCAACTCACACGGAGTCTAAGTTTTCCATTCTTCGTTATATCTACCTATTTCTGTATTAACCGGCTTTTTATTATATAGGTTAACTTTTTCACGTCGGCTATTTTTATTTTATTTTTTAAAGAACATAAGTTCTTAAACACGATTATCGCAGCGCCGTGTCATGTTTTAGGTATTAAATAACATTAAGTTAAGTATTAAATAAAATGTAATTTACTTTTATGATTACAAACGTCAAAACTATTCATTCTCCTTCCCCCGCGCCTGGCTGTCAAGTCTTCTACCACAGTTCTCACACCTTTTCTAAATGTTAATTATAATTTTTTATTCATTCCTTATGTTTTCTATGCTACGCTCGATAGTAAGTACCTTTTAGACCTTGGATAAATATTCAATAATAAGATTAACAAATTTATATGTGGTTGATAAATTATTATCAATAATAATTTTTATTTCGACATTATTGTGTACTAGAAAAGTTGATGTACTATTTTATGTCAAGGTAAAGACTGATAAAAATTTAGTTACATCGTCTCGAGGTCATTTTCAAATGTGTTTCCTTATGTACAAGATGATTCTTTTGGAGTTCTGATTAGATGTTTTAGAGCAAATTATTAGTTCTTTTTCATAAAGGCATAACATTAAGATACAGGAAGTCGAGAAGTTTTTAAATACGCGTTTTGAATCACCTTCCATATTAACTGAAATTTACTGTTTCTATCCTTACCTTGTGGAATCTACTCAGTACCTGACACCAAACATTCATTGACATCTAATATAGTGTTACAGTTGTAGCGTAGTTCCAACTATTTGCCCAATTTATAGGAAATTATAATGGTTTTTAAATAAAGAAGTTCTGACTTTTATTTTAACTTTATAATCAATAATACCAAAAAATTCATATAAAACTATGACAACAAAATACTGGATCAGTAGGAAATTATCAAGTCAAACACTTCCCCTGGATCTTTGATCCCCAATTTCTTCAAATAATCATTCAAAACATTTGCTGATATGATCTTGGTGAATTGGTCAGATAGATTATTCTTTGACTCCACATATTTCAAAATTATTTTCTTCAGTTCTATCAAATCTCTGATATAAAATAGTCTCGAGTCTATTTGTTTGGACCTATCAGATGTTGTGTTGTTTTCTGCTGATTTTATTGATTCTTGTTTGTCTACAAATATGGGAAATGGTTCAGCAAACACATTCTCCATGTGGATTTCATGAACTAGCTTCTTCAAAAATATGAATTCTTTAGAGACTTCACTAAGTGCAACGAATTCAGATTCGACAGTGCTGAGAGCAACACAATTCTGTTTTCTGCTACACCAACTAATGGCTCCTCCTGCGAGAACAAATATATATCCGCTAAATGATTTCTTATCCATTGAATTTGAAGCCCAGTCTGCATCTGTGAAAGCTTCGACTATTCTCTCTGTCTTCTTATATTCAATACCATACGCTTTGGTCCTATTCAAATATCTCAGCATATGTTTTATTCCCATCCAGTGATGCTTGCTAGGATTTGGGTTGAACTGACTCATGAAAGTTGCTGTGAATATCATGTCAGGCCTGGTCGTTACACTTAAATATAGAATGCTTCCAATACACTTTTGATATAACATTCGTTCGTCTTCGCTAAGTAATTCGTCGTCATTCATGCAAAACTTTTCCCCAATAGGTAAAAGGGTAGCTGCACCTTTTGCTTGTAACATGTTCATTTCTTTCAAAAGCTCTACAGCAGATAAAGTCTGGTTCAACATAATTGAATTTTCGTCTCTGGTCACTTTTATGGACAATACGTTCCTTACTTCCCCTAGATCTTTGATATTAAACCGTTTCTTGAACTCAGCCTTCAAATTCATTATGTTCTTGTGGTTTCCATATATCAGTATATCATCAACGTACACAGTGATGATGAGGTTTCCTTTCTCCTGATAAGAGACACATGGATCAGATATGGATCTGGAGAAACCTGTAGGCCATATATGCTCTTATTTAAGTTACTAACCAGTTCTTTCTTTCTATCTGAATAATTCTCTGGTAAATTAGGAAACTTCAATTTCAGTTTATCGAACAACTGGAAATATCCATCAGGTATTTCCATATAAACTGTTTCGTCTAGGTCAGCTGAAAGATATGCTGGAGTAATGTCTATATGATGTACAGACCACTTCTTTTCAACTGCTATGGCAAAAAGTAACCTCATAGATTTTTTCTGTACAACTGGTGAGTATGTCTGTTTGAAATCAATACCTGGCATTTGAGTGTTACCCAAAGCCACAACTCTTGCTCGGTATCTTTCGACTACTCCATCAACGTTGTTTTTGGACTTCAAAACCCATTTGCTTTTAATGATTCTTCTATTTTCTGGTTTTTCCACGAAGATCCAAGTCTATTTACTGAGAAGATTCTCGAATTCCTCGATGACGGCTTCTTTCCAGGAAATTTTGTTATCCACGTTCAATGTTTCTTTTAAATTGCGAGGATCTCGCCTGTTCAAAATTGCTTGGTTACATGAATTTGAATTTTCGCCAACTTCGAATAGTGTCATCCATTCAGGTTTTCGTATTGTTCTTCCTGATCTTGTTTTGATTTCTGTATCTCTATATTCTTCTGCATTTTTTCCTGATATATCCTCATTTTTAGTTTTTTCTTCTACTATTGTTTCATCATTATCTTCCCCTTCGACTGGACTGCTTTCTGTTTGATTTTGCTCTGTTACTTCTTCATTAGAAGAATGATTTCTCATTGCGAATATATCCGTTCCACGAACATGAAAATCCTTATGAAATATATCTCCTTTGGAAGGTTAATCTTGATGATTCAGCAAAGGGAATGCGTCTTCCTCGAATTTGTAATCGCGGCTGATGACAATTTTATCATTCATAGGATTCCACAATCGATACCCCTTAGAATTGCTGTAATAGCCCACGAAAATACTCGAAATACCTTCTGGAGCTAATTTACTTCATCTATATTTATTGATTGTCCATACTCTACAACCAAATACTTTTAAATGGGATAGGTCAATTTTCATATTTGGTTTCCATTTTTCTATTGGACTGCATCCGTCATTCGCTATAGTGTGACTTCTGTTTCTAATATAACAAGATGTTGCTACTGCTTCTGATCAAAATTTATGTGGAATACCAGATTCTATCAATAAACATCTAGCTGCATCAAATAATGTTTGATTGAATCTTTCGGCAACGCCATTTTGTTGAGGTGTGCCTGGTATTATGAGTTAGTGACTGATACCATTTTGTTCCATATAACAAATGAATTCTCGAGACAAATATTGACCCCCATTGTCGCTTCTCAAACAGGATATCTTCTTTCCATTAATATTTTCAACTTTAGTTTTGTATTTCTTGAAATTATCGAACACTTCATCTTTCGATTTCATGAAGGCAATTTCGCAATATCTTGAATACTCGTCAATGAACGTCACTATATATTTAATACCTCCATTCGACATATGATTGATAGGACCTACGACGTCTGTATGTATGAGGTTCAAAGGAGATGACTCTCGATTTGAACAACCTTTTGGAAAAGGACTCCTTTTCAACTTCCCCTGGTAGCATATTTCACAGTTTAGTTTTTCGGCGTCAATGTCATTTGAAATTGTCACATCTATTTTTCCAAACATCTTCTTTACGCTAGATATATTTAAATGTGCCAATCGTCTATGCCATAGTTGACATTCTTTCGAAATCGCTGTATTCGTCATTTTGTTGCCACATGGTTTGATCGTGTCCAAGTGATGTCTCTCTTTAATAAAATGTAAGGCTCCAATTTTGGTTGAGATCGCAATGAAGTCTCCATTCGGTGCCATAATTTTCGAAGAATTGTTTTCGAAAACTATCCTAAGACCTCGTTCGGCTACTAAACTCAGAGATAGCAAATTCGTCTTCAACTCAGGTACATATAGAACGTTTAATAAAGTAAGTTGAGTCGATCCACTTTCGTCTGATAATTTCAAGTTCACATCTCCGAAACCGGTAGAAACGAGCATTCCTCCACCTGCTACCTCAATTTTAGTTTCATGATGAACAAAATTTTGAAATTTTTTCATTGAACTCGTCATATGATGTGTCGATCCGCTATCCAATATCCATATATTTCTTTCAATCCTTTTATTTGCCATATAAGATAAACGATGATGATCAGCTAAATCAGGAGTAGATTTGATGGCACTAAACGCAAAATTGGAATTTGAGGTGCCTGCTTCTTCTCTCGCCAACAACGGTTTTTCTTTTCCGACGGATAGAGGACAATTTTTTCCAATATGTCCAATTTCCAAACATCGGAAACACCTCAGAAATTCGTGCGAACGAGAGGGCTTCGTCTGATTTGAATTTTGTGCATGGACCTGCCTACCTTCGTCCTTAAAATTATTAATATTGGTTTGTCTATTGTGTTTATAGTTTCTTCCGTACTTTCTTCTTACTGTCAGTGCTTTTGCTTCGTCTTCACCTTCTGTTCTACATGTGTTCTCTATCTTCCGTTCTTCTTCCAACAATTTTGATTCCAGAGAGGCCATACTCAAATAATCATTGTCTGCTTTGAGGCGAGATACTCGTACTGGCTTGGTAAACCGAGTACCGTGAAACCAGCTTGAATTTTTTCATTTAAATCATACCCTGCACATTCGACTTAATTATAGAGGCTATTACGTCTGGTTAAATACTCATGGATTGATTTGTTCTGATTCTTAGTAGTATTTACGAAATCCTTCAAGAGTACTAACCCATGCCAAGTATCATATTTTGTGTGTATGCTTTCCAACGTCTCCCATACTTCTTTTGTCGTCTTGCACTCCATAACATCGTCGAAACTACCATATCCAATGAACAGATATAATATCGACTTCGCACTGTGATCGGTCTTTCTAATTTTGGGTCCTTGAATTTGTGTATCATTGAAACCAGGATCTATAGCATTCCACAAATTCTTCACCTCCAGAATCCCCTGTGCGCGCATCGACCAATATCGATAATTCTCTGGATTAAGCTTTTCGATTTTTAGATCCTCCATCTTCGAATCAGATTCTTCGTCGTCTTTTTAGTAGGAAAAGTTCGTCGTCTGCTTTTGCCCCGATTAAAAGTACGAATTGCGTCGTCTGCTGAGAACTTTCCAAACTTTATAATTCAAATCGTCCTGGGCCTATAACATGTTATAGTTGTAGCGTAGTTCCAACTATTTGCCCAATTTATAGGAAATTATAATGGTTTTTAAATGAAGAAGTTCTGACTTTTATTTTGACTTTTTAATCAATAATACCAAAACATTCATCTAAAACTATGACAACAAGATACAGGATCAGTAGGAAATTATCAAGTCCAACCACTTCTAACATATAGAACACTACATATTTGTGATAAGAAACAAGAACTGGATTTCCTTCTAGAATTAGAAGAAGATACCCATAATCATATTGTCAATGAACAGATAAATCTAGGAGGGGAGAAGAACTGCTTTTATCGACATTTATCGACATAAGGGCAGCATTCGATACGGTAAATTGAAGTGTAATTTGGAAAATAGTACCCTCTGATTATCTGAACTTCCGGGATTCATAGCAGCAACATTTTGATGGATATTACTATCATTGCTTTCCAAAATCTTTCGCGGATTTATGTTTTGCTGTTGACTCCTACTCCACAAATAAGACGCTATTTGGTGAGAATTGTTACTCGTAAAACTGCCCAATGTAGAATTCGTGTAAAAAGAATTGCGGAAATTATGTTCTGATGAAACAGAGTATTCACTGGGCTGTGAGAACTGTGCATTCGTAAAGTTGCTGGTCCGTTGGGTTGGAGTACTGTACTATTTTCTGGAGATAAAACACTTAGACTATGCTTCATCTGAATCCCCTGAATCTCATGTTGAGCTATCTGAGCTTGCGTCGTCGGTAAGATCGCTGCAACAAGGTTTCCAAACGCATCGTGCTCCTTGCTGTAAATCTGGCCGTCATGGATATTTTGACTAACCTTGTCTCTTACTACTGCTTGCGTTATAGTGGCAAGTCTCTTTTTTGCCTGCAGGTTGTAATGTGAATTTACCTATGGCTGTTGTTAATCATAAGTACTGTTTCAGTCACATCGATGTTGGTATTAAAAGACCTAATTCAGATGGTGGTGTATTTCAAAATTGAACAGTATACGAAGCATTAGAAAACAATCTTTTACCAGATGGCCTATTTCCCCTTACCATAAATGAACAAGTTTTCAATTACCGTTTGAGCAAGGCAAGAATATATTTTCAGAGAACGCATTTGGACTACTAGTTAGTCGCTTCCAGGTTTTCGAAAAAACCTCAACCCTACAGCTAACAACAGTAAAAAACGTAGTTAGTGCAGCTGTAGCCTTTACAACCGGCTAACAGAAACATCCCCAGAATCATATTTTGTCATAAGTAAATTAAATTTTTTCTAGAAAAATGTCTCATATTTATGGGTATTAGGATACAAATCCTTCAAAGGAGGAACCAAATACATATAAACACTAGAAAGAGACACTTCTGAACTGTCGAAGGAAGTATTAACTGAACAATAAAAAAAGCTCGTTTTTTGAGACTGCCCTTCGTAATAATATTAAGTGAAATATTTAACTAAATTTAAAAAAAACAACAGTCATCCCTGTATTTGCTTAACCGCAAGATTCGATCATGTGAGCATTCTACTCCCTTCCCAAGGACAAATTGTTCTTCATCCCCGTACATTAACTACCAAATAAATTTATAATTCACAAACGATTAATTTCGAATCTTACAATAAACCGTATAATAGTAGTGCATTATCCACTCTATTATAGAGCAGGGGCTCTATTGTGTCACTAAGTTGCCTATAATTGTTAACAACAGATGACTCTTTATGGTCGGGTGAATATCGGTTCCGAGTCCGCTGTCAGAAATATATATAGATGGATGTGTAGCAGTAGCACGATTAAGTTTTGTCGAAATTCGCACAGGACCGTAGTTAAAATTATTATAAGCACTAAAATCAATATAAGGTATTACGAAAATAAAGTATATTTAAAAGATCTAAATGAATTTGTCTGTAAATTCGTTAGTGTGTGAGATACAGAATAATTTTTATTCAATATCTTCTCTGGGATATAAATCGACGCGTTTAAGGCAGAACGGCACACGCGCCAAATTTTTACCAACCTACTTTTTTGACACTGATTATAGAGTTTTAAATTCTGGGTTGAACTGTGTTAATGGCATATACACCAAAAAGTTCGTCCCCGCGTGATTTCCAATTAAATTTAGCACAAACGACAAATATTGGACTTCTAATGGTACTGAACGACACAAACGCCAGTTGCTTACTGCCTTTGGCATGGTAGGGTTACGGGCGTTCAACATAAGAAGAGTTTGGGAGTGATTCTTGATGGTGACTTGAGGTTCTGAAAACACGTTAACCATTTAATTAAACGTGCATACTCAGCCTTAAAATTAATTTATGGAAATAGACATTATCTGACAGCCACTGTCAATACAACTTTATGTGAACAACTGGTGCTGTCTAAGTTTAACTATGCCAACGTTCTTTATGGTCCGTGTTTGACCAGCCGGTTCCGCAACAAAATTTAAAAAGTACAAAAATCCTGTTTGAGTCTAATTTTTGGAATTCGTAGATGTCTCAGAATATCAGGCAATCTAAAGGATTTCGGCTGGCTGAACATGGAATATAGGAGAAACTTACACATGGCTACCTTGTTTCATAAAATAATAAAAAATAAATTAACCGATGTGCATAATATGAATATTCGATCTGGGGGTCTTTTAACCCATCCTGCAGTTCGGCATGAAATATTTCGCCGTAGTTTTAGTTACCAGATCACCGCCATATATAACAATATATTGGAACATTTGAAAGCATTCAGTGTACTGCGCTTTAGAATTGAATTTAAAAAGTTTCTCTTGGACCAGCAGCATCCAAACCCTACTTATTTTGTTTTCACAATATCTCATTTACTGTGACGAGTCTTGATTTGGTCATGTAAAATTTACTCGTGCTATCTATATGTATATATGGGGAGTAAGGGGTAGGATACGCCTAATATAGCCTCTCCTATTCAAATGTCAACCTCACCTTCGAGTGATGCTCCCTATTAGATGACTAACGAGGCTCTGACGACCGAATAATTGCCGGTATAAGCAATCCTCCATGTACTGACCAACAGCCTCGGGTGGAGGAGCTAGTGAATGGAAGGGCACTATTTTGTCCTAGGGTTGGGAAACTGGCTCTGAAGGCGGATGAACCAAGAAATTAGTCAACGGCATAAGAATACGGAAAACAACGGGAAACCACCGTATTAAGGATCTGTAAGATAGATATCCCAAAAGAACCAAAATGACCTCATTCAACTCGAAATTTTCCGGAGGTAAAAATAGTTCTCCAATCGGATCTCCGGAGGGACTACGAAGAAAGATCAAAATTGGTACATGGAAGGTACAAAGTCTATATGAAGCTGGGGAGTTGGCTATTGTAATACAAGAAATGGACAGGTTGAAAATAGATGTCCTTGGGGTAGCAGAGACATGGTGGCCAGACGTAGGAAAATGTGTAACACAAGGAACAGTCTTTTTCTTTTTAGGAAACCAAGACAGAAATCATCGGAAAGGAGTTGGAATAATAATTCCTGAAAAACTATCTCCGAGTGTAATTAACTTTCTTCCACACTCAGATCGCATGGCATTACTTAGATTGAAAACAAATCCGATTAATATTAACATAATACAAGTATACGCCCCCACCGCAGAAGCAACAGAAGACGAAGTTGAAGAATTCAATGAAGAACTGAGACAACTAATCCATAAAAACGTTAAAAAACACGAAATAAGCCTCATACTAGGCGACTTCAACGCTAAAGTTGGAAATGGCATACCAGATGAACTAGTAGACCCTTATGGATTGGGATAGAGGAAGAACGAGGTGGGCGGCTACACCAGTTTTGTCAAGTGGAGCACGGGAAAATAACTAACACTTGGTTTCAGACTACCACCCAGGCGTCTCTACACATGGAGAGCCCCAGCAGACTGTCCCGAACATATAATTAGAAACCAAAAATATTGAATGGGGTATTTCTAGTTCTAGTTTTTGTAGTAGCAGTCATAGCCATCAATATAGTATTGCTGGTTTTGATAATTTTAACATTAATACTAACAATTCTTGTGAACAATTAGAGACTGTTTAAGACTTTAAAAACAGAAATTTGTGTTGAAAAGCTCATTTCCATTTGAAAATACACTGAATGCTCCAGTCAACAAACAGAATTAAATTATTTATTATTGTAGAAACACAGCTATTGGATACTCAATTGGATTCAATTAATTATAAACTCATTTAACTTGATAATATGTTCATATCTCTTCTTCATAAGTAGATTTTTTGTATACAGTGTATTAATAATGCTTAGTTTTCATTAAGTTACAATTCCACGTTGTTAATATACAATATGTTCCTAGATGAAAATAACAAGATGAGAATAGTATATTATTTTATACAGGAAAGAATTGTGAATTTTCATGGCACATCGGAATTTACCTACGAAACGGAGTGAGGCATGTAATAGAAGGTAAATCATGAAAAGTTGCTTCTCGAAATAAAATATGCTGTTATTCCTTTGAAGAGCACCGCATGTACCTTGTGGAAAATGGGTCCCAATCAATTGGCTGAAAATCGAGTTTGATGTAGTTTATGATGATCGATCAAAGGTCTCCATGGGCACAATTAGATCTAAAGTAATTGTTTTATTACCTGCTGTTCAGAACACCTTTAAATGTTTCACAGATAATTATTTTGAAGTGTACGTTATGGAATGGTTGAGACACTCGAAACAGCGACTCTTACGTAAGAAAAAGTAATCGTAAGTAAACGATAGAATTTACTTTAATCAGATTGGATTTCTGGTGTTTATGGTGTAAAATTTTGATTAGTTTTAATACTATTAAAAAACTATTCTAATACATTTTCTGTAAACTAGCTGTAATGTATGTGTATCCGTTAAACTTTATTAATTCAGTTTCAAAGTATGTTGCATTATGACAACTACAGATTAATCTACACTTTTTTGTTCTTTGCTTTCACTGAATGCGTTCAATAGTTTCCACTTTCCACACTTGTTATGTAATATGCTTACACAATTTTATTTTTTTTAGGTTGGATTCCTGGACAAGATATTTTTTTTTAATTTTGTACCTGTTTTTTCAAATTTATTGTACTGTTCATTAAAAGCGAATAAAAGTTTTAAATCCTTTATTGCTTTTTTTGCTATTTTATTTTAAATGTACAGGATGAACAACTAAGAACGACTGTAGGCCACATCTCAGAAAAGAATCATGGTACAACTTTCAAAAAAATTACCTTTAGGTAAGTGATACTGAAAAATTGCTGGAAAATATTTTGCAGTCTCTAAAATATCCGCTAGGGGTGGAATGAACACTCGAAAACATAATACTTCAAATAAACATATTAAAGGTGTCCTAAAAATACAATTTTTGAAATATTGATGAGATTATTAATAAATATAATTTAGGAGATTTTTTGCCATTATTCTTCAAATAATGGGTGGGGAAGGTTCAAACTTATGAACAAATGTATAACTTTTTCGTTTTTTAACCGATATTAATGATTTAAGCTGCATTTAAAAGAGTTTTTCTGTTTAATAAGATGGATAACAAAATTAGATAATTTTGTATTCACTCGGAAATTTCAAATGTAAATTGAAGCATTTTTTTAATTTTTATATCTGATAACGTAAATCCCTTTTCATCAGAATTTAAAAAATGTCTCATTACATTTGAAATTTCCGAGAAAATGGGAAAATTGTCGACTTTTTCACATAGCGTTGACAAAATTGTCCAATTTTGTTATTTTTGTTAAGCATATATCTTATTAAAGAGGAAAAACTCTTAAATGACGTCAAAAACATTGATATCGATTTAAAAACAAAAAAGTATTACGACATTTGTTTTTTAGGTTGAACCTTCCCCCACCCCTTATTTGAAGAATAAGGACAAAAAGTCCCTGTCTACATTTTTTCATAATCTCATCAATATATCAAAAATTGTATTTCTAGGATACTTTTAGTATGTCTTTTTTTGGAGATAATCACAGTATTATGTTTTTAAGTGTTCATTCCACCCCATAGCAAATATTTGAGGAACTCAAAAATATTTTCCAGCGATTTTTCGGGGTCATTTTCCTGAAAGTATTTTTTTAAAGTTGTACCATGATTATTTTTGAAATATGGCAGACAGCCGGCGTTCTTTGTTGTTCACCCTGTATTTGCTGATTAGGCACAGAAACATCTATAGGATGTCATCTAGAATGTTTGAGGTATGTTATTTAGAGGTTTAAGTAATGTCCATACAACATCTAAGATAATACACTGTATTGTTTTTTATATGTCTTATTTAGATCATTGATAAGATGTTATTTTTTAGACATTGCATTAACATTGTCGAGAAGTTAAAAGGCATTTCAGAATGTAATAGAAATGTTATTTTTAGTTCGTTATAAAGACTTCCTTTTGAGGAAGTTCTAGTAACATCACAGTAATGTAAAAAGACAGCGCTTTAACATTGCTGAGAAGTTAAGTTGAAACATCACAAAAGTTAACAGCCACAAGCACAATGTGTTGTTGAATTAACATAACTGTAATATTTATTTGCATAGTGGGATAGATCAGAAAGATATACGCTGTATTGAAAACTTGTACGGGACCAAACAACTGCAGTTAGAGCGTGTCCTCTCCCCACTCCTGCTTAAAGTATACTCTGAAAATATCTTTCTAGAAGCTCTCGAAGGACAACAATTGGGCATTAAAGTAAATGGCAAATGGATCAACAATATACGATATGCAGATGACAGAGTCCTGATAGCAGATAACATGAATGACCTCCAAAAACCTCTGGACATGGTAGGAATACATATCCGGTTGATGGGGATTAACATTATTATAAAAAAGACAAAATTCCTAATAATCACCCGTAAATTAGATGATTTCCAGAATGCAAAGCTATCATACAATAGTGAACACATAGAACGGGTAAAAAACTTTAAATACCTAAGAACCTGGCTATGTGAAGACTGGTCTTCAGACGTGGAACTCAAGTGTCGGATAGAAAAAGCGAGGAGCTCATTCATGAGATTCAAAAACGTCTTCACGAACTCTGACTTCGACCTCAATCTCAGAATAAGATTCACAAAATTCTACGTATGGTCCGTCCTATTGTATGGCATGGAAGGCTGGACTCTGAAGGTGAATACCATGAACAGACTGGAAGCATTTGAAATGTGGATATATCGAAGAATCTTGAAAGTTCCATGGACGGAAGAAAAACTAACGAAGAAATTCTGAGGAAGGCAGGAAGAGAACGTGAATTGCTGAACACGATAAAACGCAGGAAAACAGCGTACCTGGGATATGTGATACGCAACGAGAGATACCAGTTGCTCCAATTATTTATAGAAGGAAAGATGTAGGGAAAAAGGGGAGTAGGCAGAAAGAGAATTGCGTGGTTCCGAAATATCAAACAATGGACAGGGATGAGAACCACAGGAGAATTAATCCACACCATCAGAGACAGAACGAAATGGTCAAAAGTAGTCGCTAACATCCTGTTCAAGATTGTAAAATCTTGAAATTCATTCGTTTATGATACCTTTAGAATATATGAGATATTTGTATGTGTCCTTTTATTTATTGTATATATTTAAGGCGTAAATTCATTTTAGTTAATAGCTTTGTAGAAATATGTTGCAGAATTGATAAGATCTTTCTATTGTAGTAAATACAAAGGATATTTAAATTTTATTTCCAGAATACTTTGTAAATATCACGTTTTCCAAAAATAATTGTAAATTCTTTTGTATGGGCATATGAACGACACCTTTTTTGAAAGTCGACAGAGAAAAAAGCACGTTTCACCCTATTATATATTGTATTGTAAAAACCCTAAATTTAGTGTCAATTCTGCATGAATTTTATGGTAGAGGTTCGGAAGACATGAAAGACATTTTTGAATTACCTTTCTAAGTAAGAAGGTTACAATTGCTATTGTAGTATTCCATAGAAACTTAACTTACTATTGGCGGCACCCATAGTTGATTCTTGTCTGGGAACCCGACAAGTCAAGTGATGCTGGCCAATAGGAAATATTTATTTTCGGTTGGTCAACCCAATCCACGTGTAAACACGCCCCTCGCAGATTTCTACTTAACACGTCTCACAACGTGAAGAAATCAGTTTTTCCACACTCATCGAATCGAGCGCAATGCTCAGCAACGAAGTTAGTTTTTAACTCATCGAAACGAGCGCAAGGCTCAACAACAAAGTTAGTTTAAAATTCATCAAATCGAAACATAAAGTGTCTTCCGATCTTAAACCACAGAAATTCAGCGTTCACAACTCAACTTTGTACCATTTTGTAAATTTGTACATAATAAATTATTAATTTCGACATTAACATTGTCAAATTAAGATTATTTATTTAGTTGAATGTCCACGCCAGTTGACGAAGTTCAACAAGAAATATAATCAAAAACACGTCCATTAATGGATAGCTAAAGAAGAGAAGATCTATATGTTGCTATCATTTTGTTCTTGTAGCGACAGGGTTATGTGGAAGAGCAGGTCTTCGATAATTTTTTTTGTTATCGTAGTATGTTTTGGCATTAATGTTGCCTATCCGGTAGAGGCAACAAATTTATTAAAATATGAATTGTCATGCGTTTACTAGAATTTTTGTTTCGAATCAGTAGCGAATCGTGTTTTGAAGAAACAACAACATTTTACATTTAACGGTCTAATAAATATAAAAAGGTTTATATTTCGATAACCGGTTGAACTATCGAATAACCCACTTCCTTTCCATCTAACCCCATCCCCAATCAGTGGTGAAACCTACATTGGAATATGATGAGCCAGCGCGAAAAGTAAGTTTTTTTTATAATTGCTAGTTTCATTTTTTCATAAAGGAGAAAAATAACCAATCATAGTAACTGAACTTCGCCCTAAGTTTTATGTATTTTCCTTCCTGTATAACTACATGTAATATTTTG
Organism: Galeruca laticollis; assembly: GCA_963921935.1. Lineage (NCBI taxonomy): Eukaryota > Metazoa > Arthropoda > Insecta > Coleoptera > Chrysomelidae > Galeruca > Galeruca laticollis. The sequence goes on along the minus strand of OY998175.1, from coordinate 314,999,234 downwards.
TATTTAGGTGAAATTTAATAAAGCCTTTTATTATTATTATTATTTGTACGGATGGGACCAAGGCGATGACGGGTAAAACAGCAGGAGCAGTGTCACTAATAAAAAAGTTCCAGCCTTTGAATCCTGCATAGACAAGCACTTGCGATGAAGCAAATGCCGTCAAATTTAAACTTAGTTATGGATGAAGCGGTAAAAATACTTAATTTCATCAAATCACGACCATTACAATCCTGATTGTTCTCATTATTGTTGTAACGAGTTATTTTTTTTAAGCATTATATGATTTTGTTCCGATGCTATTTTAAGTTTAATAAGTGAATATAACTCGTTACCGTAAAACGGGGTTACTTGGACAGGTTTTTGGCATGTTTGTTGCTCTGTAAAGGAAACTATACGCTTGACAACCTTGGCTCCTATTCCATTGTAACAATTGAAGCCTTGGTTCTATTCACTAAAAAAATTATTGTGGCCCCACCCCCCCTTCACCTTTTTTTTTAAATTTTTTTTTGGTGTCGAAGTTACCCCGGGTTGGGGGTAACTTCGACACCATGCAGAATTATGCATAAAATCGAAGTTAGCTTTCTCCAGGGTAACTTCGACACCGAAAAATGTAAAAATAAATATATAATAATAATAACAATAATAATAATAATAATAATAGTAAATGGGTTGTTAAAAATAATACTTGCAGAAAATCATTTATATATTTAGCAACTTTGGTAAGGCATATTTGGCATATAAATCTAAACTAAAAAACATCCTTTTAACTAAACAAAAACTCTTAAATAAAGTAGGTAACACAAGTAAAAAAAATCTAAATATGCTAAGAACATAGGAACAAGTCAGGGACAAATGCTTAATCATCATCGAAACATGAGGCACATTCGTAGCTCGCTTGGTTGGAACCCCCGTTGCAGTGTCCACAAACCCACTTTCCACAAGTCACACACTTAATCCAAGCTTTTTGGTTCGTGTATTCGGAAAACTCTATTAGACAAATGGAACAGCAATTGCAGACAGGACATTCATATTGAGGGTCATTGGAGCCAAGATTGCAAATACCGCACACCCACTTCAAACACGAAATGCAACAAATCCAGTCTTTGTCTACAGTATAGTGTGCGTAAGAACATTTGCATACAGAGCAAAGAGAATCAGAATCGGTGACTTTTTTTGTGGATCTCTTTCTCGATGGTCCAGGTGCATCAGGTTCAACGATTTTCATTTTCAGTGGTTTAGGGCGACTTGCCTTTGAGTTTTTCTTCGGGTTTTGCGTGATAGAAGTTGTTTCAACATGAACAATATCTGGTAAATCAACTTGTTCCATTGCTGCTTCCGAGCGGGATGGAGTGCTTGTTGCAACTGGCATTTGCATTTGTTGACCTGGCCGTGTAGCTATTTTCTTTCCTCTTTTGCGAGGCGTTGCCCGCGCATTAGAATATCCTCTAGATTCCTTTAGAAATTCTAGTAAACTGGAATCTAGCACCCTCTCGGAACTCAATTCGTTGCCAGGAAGTTTGGCGAAAACTCTTTCTGTATCAAATGGGCTTAGCCCTGTTGCCCTAAAGCCAGATTGCAGGTTTGTGGAAGCGTTTTCTGCTATATGAGACCACAAGCGATTCAGCAAGTTGGGGAATTGTTCTTTTGGAATGCTTCCTTTCCGACGACACTCCTTCCTCCACGTATCTAAGACTTCTCGCCATTTTCGCTTCATGGGTGCAAAAAAACTCACATCTAAAGGCTGCATCAGATGTGTCGAATTTGGTGGCAGAGGCGTCATGTAGATATTATTCGCTATTGCTGCTTCGACGACACGAGGAGAGAAATGTGACGCAAGGTTATCTCCAATCACAACCTTTGTTTCTTCTGGGGAGCTATTGGCGTTTATGTGAGGGATCAAAATATCGAAGAACCATTTTTCAAATGTTGTCATATCAAAGCAACCACATGGCGTGACCTCATATACTGTGCCCGCAGGACCTCCTGTCGTCCAATTTTCGTATAAGTGTTGGGCTTTGTAGAGCACCATGGGTGGAAGCAGGATGCCCTTAGCTGTTCCGCAAATCATTATACTGATCGATGTCCTAGACTGCTCTTGAACTCGCTCGACTCTCTTAGTTCCTCTGGGCACCAATACTTTTTTTGCACCAGGATCATCAGTGATGTTAGTTTCGTCGTAATTATAGACATGTTCCGGTAACGCATGCTCCAAGTTGTCTTTAATGTTGTCGAAAAATTCTTTTATTTCCGGTTTACCCACCGCAGAGCGCTGACGTTTGATATTTGAAGCCAACCGGGTTGTCAGGTTGTTTCTTTCCGCAAATTTGTTTATGAAATCCAAACCTGGTTCGTTGTTCTTCCATCCCGGAATATCCCTGCCTTGCTTCGTTACAAACTTTGCCACAACTATGCGAATATCTTGGTGCGTCATGAGGAAGCCCCAGTTGCTAACTGCACCAAGGGTTTTTGCTATCATATGTTCTTCCTCGACAGTCAGTATACATGGACGACCCGGTTTTAAAAGATGGGTTCCACTAATTTTATCGATCAAAGTTGTTCTTGGAACCTTAAACTTTAGACTTGCTCTAGATTTGGACATGCCTTTCTTCACAGCTTCAATGGCTTTCTCCATGCCCTCCTTATTATAGTTGAGGTACGGTCTACCTCCCAGCTTTTTGACGTAGGTGCGCGGCATCTTACAAAAAAATTAGGTACGTGTTACCTGAAACAACGAGGAAAAACAAAACTAGAAATAATAATAATAATAAAAACAAAAAAATAGTAATAATGATAATAATAGTGATACTCGTAACAATAAACAATAAATGGATAACCGAAAAAACACTAAAAAGTCAATTTGTATGCAAAAAACATGCATGATATTATACGTGTCGAAGTTACCCCCGCTGTCGAAGTAACCCCGTTTTACGGTACTTACTTTCCAACTCTGTTTTCTGGTACCGTTTCAAGCCCTTAATATTAATTTAAGTATTTATTTCATTAGTAACCCAAAAGCCGTGATTTATCATTTAAGGAAATATATAAAATGTAATAAATTCCACTTTTAAAAATTTAAATTATCAAGGACGCCCGGTATATAAACTATTTTAATTTAAATCGGAGTCGTTCTGTACAAATAGAAATACTTCTTGCTGTAATTAAATCTATTTTCCCTCATCACCGATATTGCCAAAATTTAGGTAGGAAGTAAATTATAAATTCAAAAACCGAGCGTTAAAAAGGATTAAGTTATTTGCGATTAAGATTAATTATTTGATTATTGAAGTTATCATTCAGGTTTTGAGATTTAGTTGTTATTTTCGGTTAGTGAAATTGAGCTATTATATTCAGTTATTACGATCAAAATTTCTGTTCAGTTGTTGGCAAAAGTCATTATAGTGAATTATAATTTGGCCGTAAATCGAGTATCCGACCGGTACTTTCCAGTACTTTCCAAGTAAGTGGAAATTATTTTATAAACTCAATAAAGCATTTCACCCGAGTTTCAAAGTTTTGTATTTAATTTCAACAAACAATTTAGCAGTTTGGTTATTGAGAATATAATTCCGTATTTTGCTAAAGCCGATAGCTGGTGGTTTTTTTTTCTGAAGCGATAAAAACAATCTTATTTACAGTTTTTATTATCGCGTTCTGTATATTGTTTCTCTGGAATTAGGGTCTGATTGAAATATCATTTTGATTTTAAATTTTACGAATAGTTCTAATAGTTCCGTATTTAAGAATATTATTCCGTATTTTGATAAGACTGATAAGCCGGTATAATTTTTTTCGATACGATAAAAAACCAAAGTTATTTACAGTTTTTATCACCACGTTTTGTATATTGTTTCTTTGGAATTCAGGTCTGAGCCTTCAATACATTGAAGTGGCATTTTGATTTTAATTTTTGCGATACAGATTGTTATACCTAGTGTCCCGTTTCAAATTACCCAAGTACATATTAGAACTCCGCCAACATGTAGTGGTAGGGTGGATTGAGTAGCCCTGCGACCATGTTGCCAGTCCCAAGCCTGGATAAAGGAGGAGGGTTGAGCATAAGGCCAACAACCTTATCTCGTAAAAACCCACTTGTTTTGAAACCTCAACAGGAGCCTCGGAAATGGACTGATCAACGGAAACGACAACGGCAACGGAATATGGATTGGAATATAGGTACTTGGAACGTATTGAGCTGGTATAGACCAGGTGCAGCCCAATTGGCTGTTGAAGTTTTGGAAAAATATAGAATGGACATAACAGCAGTACAGGAAATCAGATGGCTCAATTCTGGCAACACTAAGATCAGTAAATCGGTAGTACTAAATAGTGGGAAAGAGGACACACATGAGTTAGGAACAGGTTTTGTTATAAAGGAAAAACTGATGAGTGAACTAATCTCCTTTAAACCCATAAATGAGAGAATATGCTCCATCCGGTTGCGTGGAAAATGGTACAACATATCACTAATAGCAGTACATGCACCAACCGAGGAAGCCGAAGAAGTGACCAAGGATGCTTTCTATGAACGACTAGAACAAACAGTAAATGAAATACCAAAGGAAGATATGATGCTGGTTCTAGGAGATTATAACGCCAAAGTAGGAAGAGAAGAGACATCACAACTACAGTTTGGAAAGCACAGCTTACATGCTTCTTCTAACGACAACGGAAACAGGCTAGTCGACTTTGCAGTTTCGAATAACCTATTAATAAAATCTACAATGTTCCCTCATAAAGATATACACAAGCAGACATGGATATCCAACGACGGTATAACTAGGAATCAGATCGATCACGTACTGATAGGCAGCAGACACGGATCTAACATAATAGACGTTAGAAGCTGTAGGGGAGCCGATGGAGATACGGATCATATTTTGATTAAAGCCAAAACTAGACTACGACTAGCTGCAAAGAAGGAGAAAAGCCAAAAGAAAGAAGTATAGTGGAATATCGAAAAAATAAAACAACAAGAAGTTAAAGATCGATATCAACAAAAAATAGAACAAGAATGCAGAGAAATAAATATGCAGCATCTAGAAGTAGAAGAGATGTGGAAGACAATAAAGGAAACAATCCGAGAGGCCAGTAAAGAAATCCTTGGAGAAAAACAAAATACAAAAAAGAAGCTATGGTTCGATACAGAATGTCAAGATCTTAACGGAGAAAAGTATGGAGCAAGAACTAAGATGTTACAAAACCCATCAGAGGAAAACAGGAATAAGTTCCATAAACTAAGAAACAGAATGCGAAAACTTACGAGAAAAAAGAAAAGAGAATGGCAAAATGAACAACTACAGGAATTGGAAACAAACAGAGCACATGGGAACATAAGAAAATTCTATAAACAAGTTAGCACGCATAAAAAAGGATTTCGCCCAAGAACCACTACAATGCTTATGAACAATGAAGGTGAACTTATGACTAGTAAACAAGAGATCCTCGACACATGGAGAGAATACTTTAACAAATTACTTAATATAGAAGACCCGACATACCAAGAAGAGGATAAGCGACATATGGCTGAAGTTTGGGTTGATCCACCATCCATTGAAGAAACAACTCAATCAATAAAACAACTAAAAAATAATAAAGCAGCAGGAAGAGATGGCATTCCCGCGGAATGTCTAAAGGAAGGTGGACATAGAATGGTGGAGACTATACATCAGCTAATACAAAAAATATGGGAACAGGAATCGATGCCAGACGAATGGAAGGAAGGAGTTATTATAACAATACATAAGAAGGGAAATAGATTGGCATGCAACAACTACCGAGGTATCACACTCCTTAACACATCATATAAAGTGTTGTCTAATATAATTAAAAAGCGAATAACACCGTACTCAGAAGAAATAGTTGGAGAATACCAAAGTACCAAAGTGGATTCAGAAGGAAACGGTCAACAGCATACCAACTTTTTACGTTAAGACAACTGTTAGGAAAATGCTGGGAATTTAATAGAGACCTACACAATTTATTCGTAGACTTTAAACAAGCGTATGATAGCATCATCAGAGCAAGATTATGGACAGCACTAGAAGAACTTGGAATACCCGGCAAAATTATAAGAATGATAAAAGTATGTGTTGAAGGATCATACAGTTCAATTAAAATAGAAGGTCACTACAGCGAAACCTTTGAAATAACAACTGGACTTAAACAAGGGGATGCACTGTCGCCGGCTCTATTTAACATAGCCTTGGAGAAGGTAGTAAGATGAACCGAACTAACTACGAACATATTCGGCCATAATGGACCCTGCCTGATTCTAGCTTATGCAGATGATCTAGATGTTGAAGAAAGAAGTACAGTTAACGTGAAGGAAGCCTTTATAAAACTAGAAAAAGAGGCAAAGAAAATGGGACTGAAAGTCAATGAGGAAAAAACTAAGTATATGCATATGACACGAAACGTAGGACGAGATCGAATACGTCAAAATGTTACTATGGACGAATACAACTTCGAACATGTACAGACTTTTCAATATCTAGGACCTCTAATAACATCAGATAATAACGTTAAAGTAGAAATTAAACAGCGTATACTTCAAGGAAATAAATGCTACTATGCAACCCAACAATTATTAAGATCAAGGACTCTGACAAGGCAAACAAAAATAAACATATATAAAACTATTATAAAACCAGTTGTAACATACGGCAGCGAAACATGGGCCATGACGGTACAAGACACGCTACTACTCAATCGTTTCGAAAGAAAGATCCTTAGGAAAATATACGGAGGAGTCTGGGATCAACAAACAGTGAGGTATAGGAGGCGCACGAACAATGAGGTATATGAACTATATAATAGCCCAAGTATAGTACAAGAAATTAAATCCAACAGATTAAGATGGCTGGGACATGTCCAGAGGAGTAATGACTCAAGGCTAATTAAAATGGTCTGGGAAGAAGCCCCTAACAACAAAAGACCACTTGGGCGCCCAAAACTTCGATGGCGTGATAATATACACAAGGACCTGCAAACTTTGGGAGTCCTTAATTGGGAAGAAAGTACTCAGGATCGACATGAATGGAGGAGAATTGTTGAGGCGGCCAAGACCCACCCCGGGTTGCAGAGCCATGGATGGATGGACATATTAGATTCAAGTTGCATTCTAAGACACAGTTTTATTTTGCTATTATTTGGGAAACCGCTGTCCTACTCTCCGACCAGTATTTTAGAATAGTTTTAGCCGGTAATTTCGAAAATTTAAAGTGTCAATTCCCTATAAAAAATTAGATTCTCAATCGAGTACGAGGCCGATGCCACTGATTGATTGATAATCTAGTATAAATTCTTTAGTTTCTTTTGTTATAAACTGGTCTGGTCACATTTTCCCATCTATCCCGATTGACTATCCCTACCGCGAAAATATAAAATTTAAAGTGTCAATTCCCCTGTATAAAAATTAGATTCTCAATCAAGTACGAGGCCGATGCCACTGATTGCTTGGTAATCTAATTTAATTTGATTTGAAAATTTAAAGTGTCAATTCCCCTATAAAAAATTAGATTCTCAATCGAGTACGAGGCCGATGCCACTGATTGCTTGGTAATCTAATTTAAATTCGTTAGTTTCTTTTGTTATAAACTGGTCTGGTCACATTTTCCCATCTATCCCGATTGACTATCCCTACCGCGAAAATATAAAATTTAAAGTGTCAATTCCCCTGTATAAAAATTAGATTATCAGTCAAGTACGAGGCCGATGCCACTGATTGCTTGGTAATCTAATTCAATTTGATTTGAAAATTTAAAGTGTCAATTCCCCTATAAAAAATTAGATTCTCAATCGAGTACGAGGCCGATGCCACTGATTGCTTGGTAATCTAATTTAAATTCGTTAGTTTCTTTGGTTATAAACTGGTCTGGTCACATTTTCCCATCTATCCCGATTGACTATCCCTACTGCGAAAATATAAAATTTAAAGTGTCACTTCCCTTGTATAAAAATTAGATTATCAGTCAAGTACGAGGCCGATGCCACTGATTGCTTGGTAATCTAATTTAATTTGATTTGAAAATTTAAAGTGTCAATTCCCCTATAAAAAATTAGATTCTCAATCGAGTACGAGGCCGATGTCACTGATTGATTGATAATCTAGTTTAAATTCTTTAGTTTCTTTTGTTATAAACTGGTCTGGTCACATTTTCCCATCTATCCCGATTGACTATCCCTACCGCGAAAATATAAAATTTAAAGTGTCAATTCCCCTGTATAAAAATTAGATTCTCAATCGAGTACGAGGCCGATGCCACTGATTGCTTGGTAATCTAATTTAAATTCTTTAGTTTCTTTTGTTATAAACTGGTCTGGTCATATTTTCCCATCTATCCCGATTGACTATCCCTACCGCGAAAATATAAAATTTAAAGTGTCAATTTCCCTGTATAAAAATTAGATTCTCAATCAAGTACGAGGCCGATGCCACTGATTGCTTGGTAATCTAATTTAATTTGATTTGAAAATTTAAAGTGTCAATTCCCCTATAAAAAATTAGATTCTCAATCGAGTACGAGGCCGATGCCACTGATTGATTGATAATCTAGTTTAAATTGTTTAGTTTCTTTTGTTATAAACTGGTCTGGTCATATTTTCCCATCTATCCCGATTGACTGTCCCTACCGCGAAAATATAAAATTTAAAGTGTCAATTCCCCTGTATAAAAATTAGATTCTCAATCGAGTACGAGGCCGATGCCACTGATTGCTTGGTAATCTAATTTAATTTGATTTGAAAATTTAAAGTGTCAATTCCCCTATAGAAAATTAGATTCTCAATCCAGCACGAGGTCGATGCCACTGATTGATTGATAATCTAGTTTAAATTCTTTAGTTTCTTTTGTTATAAACTGGTCTGGTCACATTTTCCCATCTATCCCGATTGACTATCCCTACCGCGAAAATATAAAATTTAAAGTGTCAATTCCCCTGTATAAAGATTAGATTCTCAATCGAGTACGAGGCCGATGCCACTGATTGCTTGATAATCTAATTTAAATTCTTTAGTTTCTTTTGTTATAAACTGGTCTGGTCACATTTTTCCATCTATCCCGATTGACTATCCCTACCGCGAAGATAGTTTTACTCCGTGGACTACCGTGATAGGTAATTATTGTTTTATTGCTGCTTACCGCATAATTTACAAAACTGCTTATACCGCTTCCGCTGTTATTAACAAATTGCATTTGCTTGCTTACACCTGTTTTATTGTGTCATTGCTCACATTCCTTAATGCCGGCAAATTTCGCATGGTGCATAATAACATAAGGCCTGAACACTTTTGCTTATTGTTGATATATTGAATTGATTCGGTACCGCTTGATCAGAAATTGTCGAATATTAATCTGTATGTGTACATATTAAGTAAGTCTTGTAATGTACCAATAAATACGATCAGTGTTTTCTTAATAACCCGTAGCACCACCGTCAAAGGTTTATAGGTTCTGTAGGTGTGTTAAATTCAACGAGACCCCTAGAATTTTCCGTAACCTCCATCTGAGGCTACCTAGAACTCTTGACGCCGAGGGTCAAGGGGCCGTGGAGTAAACCACGTAAAATAATCTGGTGCCCGAGTATTTGTTTTGCAAAAGAACTTTGCATCGAGGGTGTCCAAAGTGACGCGTCAGTCGCTAAGAACCTGCGCGAGAGGTGAAGAAGAAGCAAGCGGCTAGGAAAGCGCGTCACATTGTGTGTAGATTACGGCAGCAAACATAAAACACTGTTGCGCCATACAGAAATGCGATGCCAGTCTCGGGGTAAAACTTTAAACAATGCTATTTGAACTTAGAGCCGAGTTACAAATGTTTCTTTCGGATACTTCTTTTAATTTGAAAGATCGTTTGTATGAAAAAACTAAGTTGTTCCGACAGTCTTTTATGGCGGATATCTTTCAAAAACTGAACGAATTAAATTGATCATTGCAAGGTAAACAGACAACAGTGTTTCAGGCCTGTAACTAAATAACTGCCCTCAAAAGCACATTATATTTTAGGATTATTTGCGTGGGTAGAAGAAATAAGAAAGTTTTACGTCTCTCAGTGAGTTTGTTAGCGATACCGACACAGAAATGTTTCAAGATGATTTATCTGAAGAATTGGTCCAATATTTTACTCACTTCGATGCGCGCATCTTTTGAAAAGTATCTTCCCGGAGAACATAAAACAAAAAGGACACTGAATCCATGGATTCATAATCCTTTTCTACCTAACTTGCAAAAGCCCGAAAGTATGTCAAACAAGATATATGAATCTTGTTTTAGAAATGTCTTCAGATACAAGTATGGAGTTACTGTTCAAAACGACGCCTTTGAACGATTTTTGGTGCAGAATTCATGATGAATATCCAATGCTTGCCAAAATGGCTCTGAATATTCTTCTAACATATTTATGAGAAACAGGATTCTCAACCTATGCAGCCACGAAAACAAAATAACACAATAGAATGGACGCCGAACCTGATACTAGACTTCAACTGTCTTCTATCAAACCTGAAAAAAAAATTTAATACCTCCCATTAGTTAGATTTGTTTTTTTTAATATCTTCTACTATTATAGTTGTTATATAGTAATTTACTAAGTAAGTAATAAGTAGTAACTGTTACATAGTACGTTTATTATGCTTATTAATAAAGAATTCATTTTTAAAAACAATTGTTTTATTGTAGGGTTCCGTAAATGATTTCGTTTTCCAAAAGGGTTTCGTTACCAAAAAAGTTTAAGAATCGCAGCACTACAGTATTAAATGTTCCATCCACATAAAACACACTTGATTTCATCATAAGTACATGAAAAAATTATAAAATTTGTCGTATGTCATTATGTTAAACAAAAATTTCCCATTTAATTGTGTTGATTGGCAGCTGAGATATGAAAATATGGACCTCTGTTATGTAACGGGGTATTTGTGGAACGTTTCTATATCCCTTCATATCCCAATATGTATAATGGCACCAAAAATTTCACTTTAAAATAACAGTGCCAAGAAAAAACTAATTAAACGTTTTCGACCACCTGCCCGTACATCATTCAGTATAATATATATATTTCCATCTTTCTCTACACGTACGGTCACTGCAACAAACAGATGACTATCATTTTCAGGTATTTTTATTCGGATAATAGAGACATTTGTTAAAGTGTATTCCGCAAAGTTTCTACCTAAAAACTGTCTAAAAGGCATTTAATTTGAAATATACAAACCAGAAAACAACCCTCGAGTTGTACCAATGTGAGATTTCAGTTGTTGATAATAGGGGTCGTTAGGGATTTTATGTAAGATATTCTGGATATTTATATTGGTATAGATTTACAATGGTATGCTTCTTGGTAAAATTAACAATAGTATGGATATAAAAGAAAATAATGAATTGTTAGTGTATACGTGTCAAGGGCGTGCCAGCAAATTTATAATAATGCAACCATGTAACATGTCAATAATCTTGTTTTGTATTTTGTATTATTAAAGAGACTTTATGTTCAAGATTTTGTCAAAAAAGGCTTCGAATCTCAATTTCCTCCATAAATAACATAAAGAGAAATTAAAATAGGCCACTTGGTGTTTATTAACACTAAAACAGTATTTACTGTTTTTGTAATGATAAACATAATATGAATATTGGTTTAAATCGAGTAGGTTTTACTGTCAATAAGTGATGAAATTAACTGTCTCGAATCAACTCATATTAGTGTTTTAAATAAAACTCACTGTTTCTAGCTAATTCCACAATATAATAAAAATTATCGAAAATTCTAAAAAATTGACAATTGTTTCGATAAATCAATATCATCGTCAGAATGACAGAGTTACATTTCATTTGATGCCTACCTGATGTTTAGTAAATATTTTTGGGTAGACCAGTGGTTCCCAACCTTTTCTGGACCACCGCCCCCTATAGAAGAGAACAAAAATTTCACCAATGTTTTGCTTAGTGAGATTTATCTGGTTGTTCTAACCTGTATGCTCGTAAGTGTTCACTGTATTGGATTTCAAAATTTTTAAGGGTCTGACCCAAATAGACAGCATTACATTCTGGACATTTGAGTTTATATATACCTGATTTCTTTAATGGTGGTATTTTTGGTTTCACATTTAACAATTTTGTACTAACGTTAGTTTCTGTTTTAAAAGAAATTGTTGTATTCGTTGCTGAAGATATTATCTTTGAAATATTATTAGAAATATTTCCTGCATATGTGATGGTTTTATAAGTTTTTATTTCATCAGTTTGTTTAGGGAATATTATTAGTTGTAATGCCACTTTTTCCTCTTTTTTATTAATTAGCTTATTTATCATATGTAAGGGTGAATCGTTGGATGTTGCTAGTTGTCTAATTGTATTAATCTCTCTATCAAAATTACATTTGTTCATAGGAACTGTAAAAGCTCTATGTATCATTGAATTATATGCTGCTAGTCTATGTGACACAGGGTGGTTAGAATTGAATGGAATTGTTACATCAGTTTGCGTTGGTTTTCGGTAAATTGAATAATCTAGTACATTATTAACTCTTTGAATTTTTAAATCAAGAAAATTGATTGAGCTATTTTCCTCAATTTCTAATGTAAATTTAATTTTTGGGTGTAAATTATTAATGTGGTTGAAAAATACATCTAATTGTCGTTCACTACCCATAAAACAAGCTAATATATCATCTACATATATATACCAAAATAAAACATTTTTCGAAATATTATTATATTATGGGTGGTGAACGACAATTAGATGTATTTTTCAACCACATTAATAATTTACACCCAAAAATTAAATTTACATTAGAAATTGAGGAAAATAGCTCAATCAATTTTCTTGATTTAAAAATTCAAAGAGTTAATAATATACTTGATTATTCAATTTACCGAAAACCAACACACACTGATGTGACAATTCCATTTAATTTCAATCACCCCATGTCACATAAGCTAGCGGCGTATAATTCAATGATACATAGAGCTTTTTCAGTTCTCATAAACAAATCTAATTTTGATAGAGAGATTATTACAATTAGACAAATAGCAACATCCAACGGTTATCCATTACATATGATAAAAAAGCTAATTAATAAAAAAGATGAAAATGTGGCATTACAACTAATATTTCCTAAACAAACTGTCGAAATAAAAACTTATAAAACCATCACATATGCAGGACATATTTCTAATATTATTTCAAAGATAATATCTTTAGCAACGAATACAACAATTTGTTTTAAAACAGAAAGTAACGTTAGTACAAAATTGTTAAATGTAAAAACAAAAATACCACCATTAAAGAAATCAGGTATATATAAACTCATATGTCAAGAATGTAATGCTATCTATTTGGGTCAGACCCTTAGGAATTTTGAAATACGATACAGTGAACATTTACGAGCATACAGATTGAAACAACCAGATAAATCCCACTACGCAAAACATCTACTTGACACCAATCATTCATTGACACCTAACACAGAACTAGAAGTGCTGCATATTTGTGAAAAGAAACAAGAACTGGATTTCCTTGAAGAACTGGAAATTAGAAGACATTTAAGAAACCCACAATATGAAGTTGTCAATGAACAGTTAAATCTAGGGAGTTCTCCACTAATAAACTGTCTTCTTAAGTGATAATTGTAAAGATCAGCAGATATAGTTTTCCTGGTTTTCTATATCATTGCACAGTTATATTGATCTTAATTGGAAAAATAATATCCGGGATATCACTAAAGAGCTAATGATATCTAAGCTTCAATATTTGTAATATCACATCTTCTTCTTTTTTTCTATAAACATATATTAAGCCAATCACAAGTTAGGTTACTTCTTGGTCTAGCCAAAAATAACTACTAAACATCAGGTAGGCATCAAATGAAATGTAACATCTGTCATTCTGACGATGATATTTATTTATCGAAACAATTGTCAATTTATTAGAATTTTCATTATATTGTGGAATTAGCTAGAAACAGTGTCATTTAAAACACTGTCAATAATAAGTAGTTTTTTGACTGACTTACCAGCTATAAAAATCAGAGTGAAATACAATGGTACATTTAACAGACCGTCAAAATATGTTTTATTTGCGACATTTTGTGGGACATAAAATACCCGAAGAGGTATAGGAAATATTTAATAGCAAGTATTTTTTATCGAAAAACATAAATCAGAAACTATATCCTATAAGCTATTGCATTGGCTTAGAAACTATTTGATTAGTTCTTTTTTGTCCTGATGAGGTTTCCCTACTGGGATTTCATTTTCTAACGACATTTTCCCCAGTAACCTATACAGTCATCTCATTTTTAAATCAGTCTGCTTTCATTTTTTTTTATTATAATGTTGCCTATAAATTAATTTACTATCTATGTGAATCCCTAAGTACTTGCACTGGTTGTGGTAAATCAAGGGAACAAACCAACATTCAAAAGACGTAAATATTCTTTCATTCTGGACTGACCTCAGCACACATCAAGACAATCATTTATAAATGGCATGTCAGCGATCTTGAATCATTGAGTGATTATAACTTCATTTTTTAAATCATAGAAAAAAAATCGTCCCTGTCTAGGACAATACGAAATATGGAGCCCGGCATGTCACGAAACTGGACAGGGATGAGCTTCTTCAATTAAAGGTAGAAATCCGGAGAAAATCATGCATAATTCGGCAAGAGAACTAACGCAGATGTGATACCAAAATATGCCTGGGAAAGAAGTTCACCGAAAAAACAGCCTGTCAATTGATAGAATGAGGAGATAGCGCAAGCTTGAAAAGAGCGTATGCGTAAGAGACGGCTCTATGCGCGATCCATTAGGAGAAATCGGCCAGAACAAAGTCAAAAGCTCTGGAAAGATTATAATGAATTTAAAAGAGATATCCAACCAGTGATTTTTAAAGCCCTTGCTTCAAACCACCACTATGTACTAGCTGTGTTTAATGATATGACCAGTCGTGGAAAATTTCTGGAACAATTGAAAAGGCTGAGACTAGTACTTCTGAGGAAATGAGATAAACTAATTGAAAATCCATCCGAATACAGACCGATATGCCTGCTGTACGAACAACTCATCTTCATGAGAATGAAGACAGAAATGTCCCGCACAGGGGGGCTTTGGACGAGACAGTTCGGCTTTGTAAAGGGGAAACCGACCATAGACGCCATAGAAGAAGTATTAAAACTTGCAAGAGCAGCATGACAAGAATACTAGACAGAGCACAGACGACTCTTCGCAATCATCACATTGGACATAAGAAAAGCCTTCAATAGCCCTAACTGGCAGAAAATCCTAGATGAACTACAGACATAGAAGGAGATAAATGGCAGTCTCATCAATAAATAATAAGAGCGTACCTGTAAGAAAGGGAGATCATTCTGGAAGCAGAAAATACAGTGAAATCTAGCAACGTCAACAGCGGGGTACTACAGGGTTTAGTTTTAGGATCAACGTTGTGGAATATATTCTATGATGGGCTTTTGATAGACAGAGAAGGGAGATAAATGACAACCTCATCAAAGTAATAAGAGCGTACCTGTCAGAAAGGGAGGTCATTCTAAAAGCAGAGGATACAGCGAAACCTAGAAACGTCAACAGCTGGGTACCACAAGGTTTAGTTTTAGGACCAACGTTGTGAAATATATTCTATGGTGGGCTTTTGAGTTTTCAGAATAGAATAGAACAGCCAGCAGGAGTGACTTTCATAGGCTTCGCTGACGATATTACCATGATAGTGGTATCCAACTAACTGGAAGAGAATGGCCTTCAACTGGTACTCGAGAAGCTTACGACACAAGGAAAATAGGCACGATTGAATTCGATTTGCAGGATGTTACTGTAAAATCCAGGAGAGCAATCAAGTACCTGGAAGTTTGGTTGTATATAAAGCTAGCTTTCGTGGCACATGTACACAAAGTGGATAAGATAGTGGTGGCTCTCTCTGAACTCATGCCGATTGTAAAAGGACCAAAGGCATCCAAAATAAGGTTACTCCTGAGTCTGCTCCTGCATGGCATACAGTTACAAGCTACCAGAAACTCATCTCTAAACTCACCAGCGTCATACGCAAATCTGACATTGACAAAACCAGTTGAAGTTAGGCACATATTTTGTAGCCTAACTATAGCATAGCAACAGCAACATTTGTCTTACATAAATCTGAATTGTGTTTTTACACCTTTATCAAAATATTGAATTTATATTCTTCATACACTAGTCTATCAAAATATTCATAAAGGAAGTAAAAAATATGTAGCAGCATTTTGTTTTAAATAGTCTCAGCATTTAATTTTTTTTACTTTTTTTTCATGTCAACCTTTAGTGAAAAAATTAACCTTTGAAATTTTGATAATATTAATGTTCAGGAAAATGCTACAATTTTTTTGAAATGTACATCTGATATTCATGGATAGGTATATAGTCTATATAGAAAGGACAAGGAGTAATAAATCATTTATTTAAGTAGATTTCATAGACGTACCAAAATATATTTTAAGAGGGTATACCGTAAGGTACATTTTGTATTGAACGAATGAGTTGCAGCTATGCTAAAGAATATACGATTTAGGTCAGAGGTAACGGGATGTACTAATTTTAATAAAAAAAAGTGATAGAGGTAAAGGTCATTCGGAAGCAAAAAATGTAGTTCATTATAAAAAAATTCTACAACTTCCTTAGGACTAAGATACATAATACCGAAATGTACTTTTAGGTATTCACCAATTACAGAACCTTTCTGTCTGTACTCTTGTACCAAATGAAACTCCTGAATCTTACGAAACCAAGCTTGACAGAGATGAAATTTACAACCAAAAAGAATTTGATCTCTGCCAAAACATTCATATATAGCGTTATGAATGCTTAGTTCAAAATCTACTACGACTTCTTTAGGTTGAAAATTTAAGCCTACTTCTTTACATTTTTGTCTTAAAATTAAAAACAAATTTGAATATGTTTGACTTGATTTGTCCGGCAGCAAACAAAAAACAAGAGGTACGTAATAGCCGTTTTTAAAACCATGAATGGTAAACATTTGGTAAAAAAAAGTTGAACAGTATTTAAAAGTCCCATCCATCAAAATACAATCCGAATTACAAAAAAAATTAAGGTTGGAAAAACAGGAGAACACAATAATTTTAAATACCTGGTCTGCTGTTAATAGAAATTCCTCTTCTCGGTTCGTTCGTAATTGTAATTCACGAACACTATTAAATACTTCTTCCTGATTTTTAGGCAATAGTGTAAGTGCATCAACATCCTTCCCCTAATCCCCTAAATATCGAT
This sequence comes from Galeruca laticollis, assembly GCA_963921935.1. Taxonomy (NCBI): domain Eukaryota; kingdom Metazoa; phylum Arthropoda; class Insecta; order Coleoptera; family Chrysomelidae; genus Galeruca; species Galeruca laticollis. The sequence continues at coordinate 314,981,971 of OY998175.1, read as the reverse complement.
CAAAACAATCAAGATTTCTTCAAAATATTTAATTCAAGAAATCTTTGAAACCTTTCAGAAATATACATAATTCTATGGGCCTCCGATTTTATCTATTATAAACCCTAATGACTCTAATAGGATTAAACTAAAAGGTTGCGGCACAGTTCGAACATTTCAGTAATCCTCAAATTGATACAAGTCAGGTAAAATTTTATTTTGTGGCAGAGTTCGGATATGCCCGTTTATTCATAATATTTGTTATTTGTATTACTCCTATATGTAGTGTTTGGGGAATTTTTCTCAGAAATTTTAAATGGCAAGTGGCCTACTGTAATCGGCTTAATACGATTACACCTATTTACAGATTATTCGATTATTGAGAGGGATTTTCCAAACAACCCAGTTTTCTTAGAAACATTATCGGGAATATTATTTTAAAAGAAAGTAGGTACATTAAATCAGTACTTAGTATTAGTTCTTTGAGTAAAGTTGTATGAAGTTGTATGGTTGTCATAATATTGTAAACAGTTGGAATATATTTAAAACATTTGTTGAATGTTAATTGTGCAAGTACCAAACAATGTCGATAAGCCAAGGACCATCTAAACGTCCAAAAACAGGTCCATTATCTTTAAATGAAAAAACTCTGATATTGAATTGTTATATATCATTGAAAAACAAGGATCCAAGTGCAAGTGTTGATGATATTGTGGAATTAACGGCTGCTATGTTGTGTGTTGCTAAATCAACAATTTATAGATTACTAAAAGAAAGCAAGATTGGAACTCTTCAACCCCCTAAAACTCCTTCAGGCCGAAAACCAATTGAGATCGATGAGTCATTAAAACAAAGACTAAGGCGTAAAGTCCATGGATTTTACTTACGAAAGGAAATTCCAACACTTGACAAAATTATGACATCAGTGCAAGAAGATACGGACTATCCAAAATTCTTCAGAATGACATTATGCAAACTTTTGAAAGATGTGGGTTTCAGATATACAAAACATAATAGAAAATCTCTCTTGATAGATAAACCGGAAATAGTTTTTTGGAGAAGAGACTATTTAAGAAGCATTCGACATGCCAGAGAACAAAATTTGAAAATCTTCTACTTAGACGAAACATGGATAAATGCTGGATATACAGTTTACAAATCTTGGCAAGATGAAAACATTAAAAGCGGAAGGCAGGCATTCGTGGAAGGTTTGTCGTTAGTTTTGCAGCCACCATCTGGAAAAGGAAAAAGACTTATCATTGTCCATGTTGGAAGTTCTGAAGGTTTTGTTGATGGTGGATTATTAACTTTTATTTCAAAACGCACGGGGGACTATCACGAAGATATGAATGGGGATGTCTTCGAGGAATGGTTTGTTCAAATGTTGGATCTGATTCCAAAAGGGGCTGTTATTGTTATGGACAACGCAAGTTACCATTCACGGTTACGAGAAGCATTGCCCATAAGTCGTTGGCGTAAAGCAGAGCTTTTGGAGTGGCTTATTTCGAAAAATATTAAGTTTCCAAAAGATCCACTAAGGAAAGAACTTTACAGAATTGCAAAAATGAATAAGAATAAATACAAAACCTACATTGTAGAAGAAATGGCTTCTTCTCGTGGTATATCAGTTCTTCGACTTTCCCCTTATCATTGTGAACTTAATCCCATAGAATTAATATGGGCTCAGGTAAAGGGGGAAGTTGGAAAAAAAATACTACTTTTAAAATAAACGATGTTGTGAAATTGTTAGAGAGTGCTGTAAGTCATGTGAGTAAGGAAAATTGGACAAACTGTATCGAGCATGTTATCAAAGTAGAGGCAAATATGTGGAAAATGGACAATATTTGTGATGATTTAATCGACCCTATTATTATTAATGTCAACAACGATTCTTCCTCTTCCGAGTCGGATATAGAATAAAATGTAAGTAATAAATGTATTCCAATAATTATTTCTTTTCATTTTTATTATATTATAATTTAAAACGTATTTTTTTCCCAGAATGCACACCACTGCATTGCATTATTGCTTATCTGCTAATCCTTTAACAATGAATAAACCCTAAACTTTGCTACAACTGAAACAAATACGGGGTCGATCTACCTGGTTTTTAGATTTACGGAAGAAATGTAATTTAAAGTAAGAGATTTATCAAAAATTTCATGGTGCTCCCTGTAAAGGTTTTGCATACTTAATTAGGGTTTATTACTCCTCGTACTTTTTGTACATACTTTTTCCCACTAGACAAAAAAATTTTAAACAAAAATATTTTAATTTTTGGGTCTTTTACCTTAACATGTCAACAGAATGTCGTTCGTCGGATATAATGGCAGAGATAGGACATGCAGTAAATGTTTATCAATTACGAAACGATTAGAAAAGTTATGGATTTTTGTTTCCAAAGCCAAGCAGGTCGTATTGAACATTATCTTTAATTATTTTCCTTAGGTATTGCTTTTTGTTTATATCGCAATATTAAATACAGAATAAAAATATTTTCCTAATTTCTTGACAATTAATGGTCAATATTGGCCATTACCAGTTTGTATGCTGCATCGACTATAAAAAATTCTAACAGAAAATTGTAATATATACGGGTTGTCCCACATATTATTTGTATATCTCAAAAAATGTACATTAAGCCACGTTGAAAATATAAAATGTATCTAATATACATAACCAAAATTTTGTTACTGTATCTTTTACGGGGCAACAAAGATATATTCATGTTTCCAAACTTTACGACAGCTATAATTTTACCAAAACGTATTATCGCCTAATTTATAAACCGAGACCGCAAAGATTTTAAAGCGTCACATAAAACACGGAACATAGAAAGCAGTCTCCAAAGCCCACTACAATTTCGCAGATTTAGCGTTAGATCGATCGTCATTTGGGACTTAGGGAGCCATTTTAAAAAGCTGAAAGCGTACTTTGCGATGTTCAACTGCTGACTCAATTGCTCGCTGGAGACGTCCAATAAAATCATACCTTTTCGTTGCTGTGACTGTTTTGTTAGCGGAAATAAACTCCAATTTAAGAAAGAATTTATGATCTTAATAGCGCACTAGATAAAACCAATTTGAAAATAAAATAATTGTCGGTGGTAATGGAATTTTACTGTATTGATTCGGTTTAATTTTTTGTTTAAAATTATTTTGAGACCGAAAGAAATGCATCGAATCGCGAGTGAAGAAATAGATATTACCATAAAAACACATAGGAAGAACGAATGGAAGAGACGGTATAGCACCAAAAAACAATGAAATAGGAGTATCTACGTCAGCCATGTCAAACATGCGGCCCACTGAGCATTTTCCTGCGGCCCCGAATCAATTTTGAAAACAGCCATGTAATGCGGCCCGCGAGCCTGTTAAAAACCGAAAATAAAGTACTGTGATGATGAACTAAGATGCGCGCTCAACCTAAAAGCCTGGCTTGTTCCGGAAAGTTCTATCGCGCGGGAACACAGATGACGCTACCTGAACATTCTGGAAAGAACTGTCGAGAAATCACAATCCGTAAATAAGCCAATACCGCTCGATTGAGTTCGGTTGTTCAGTCAGGTATGAGTCAGTTGCGATAGAATTGCGAGTTTAGTTGCGTACTTATTGTTACAACACGTAACAGTACTTATTGTTATTTAACATGTCTGTTTCAAAACCGAGTGGAAGTGAGAGGAAACTTGGAGATGAGCATCGTATATTTCAAGAAAAGTGGGAATTAGAGTTTTTTTGCTGTGAAGTGAAAGACAAAATTATTTGCTTGATTTGTAACAGTACAGTCGGTGTCCCAAAATTATATAATATAAAACATCACTATGATAATCATAAAACTAAGTTTGACAAGTATACAGGCATGATTAGAAACGAAAACTTAAAAGACTTAAAATCACGGTTAAAAGATCAACAGCTTATGTTTACACGTCCAAAGCAAGAAAATGAATCTGCCGTTCAAGCGAGCTACGTACTGTCGGAGTTGATCGCAAAACACTCAAAACCATTTGTTGAAGGTGAATTTATAAAAGAGTGCCTTGTAATGGCCGCGGAAATTGTAAGTCCCGGGAGCGTGAAGGCTTTTCAAAATATATCCTTGTCCCGGAATACTGTCGCTGAAAGAGTTACCGAGTTGGCTGCCAATATAAGCGAACAGATAAAAACAAAATCAGACTCTTTCATTGCATTTTCTATTGCCTGTGACGAAAGTACAGATGTGTGTGGTGTGGCGCAACTCGCTGTTTTTCTTCGTGCTGTTGATAGAGATATCAACGTTTATGAAGAATTACTGGAATTAGTACCATTGCATGATACAACAACTGGGGAGGATATTTTCAATGCTGTTTATGGACTTCTGCAAAAGTACAATTTTGTCAAAACTGTATTCCGTTGCAACAGACGGAGCTCCTTCAATGACTGGAGTAAATAATGGCTTCATTAAAATATTACAAACAAATATCAGAGAAACGGGCAGTGACAAACCAGATTTTCATCATGTTCATTGCATAATCCACCAAGAAGTTTTATGCTCAAAAGTGATCAAGTTGGAAAGCGTTTTAAAGTCAGTGAAAAAAACGATAAACTTCATAAGGTCACGTGGCTTGAATCAGCGACAGTTTTCTGCGTTTTCACGTGATTTAGAAAGTGAGTACACTGGTTTACCTTATTATGCAGAAGTGCGATGGCTTTCGTGTTCTATGGTTCTCGATCGGTTTTGGAAACTCAAAGAAGAAATACGCCTTTTCATGGAAGTGAAAGAACAAGATGTCAGCTTATTATCCGACGTACCTTTTTTACAAGATCTTTCATTTATGGTAGACATCACAAAACACTTGTCGGACTTAAATACGAAATTACAAGGACCACGTCAAGTTATAACAGATATGCATGATCATGTTAAAGCTTTCAAGTGTAAGATGATGCTGTGGAAAAACCAGTTAGCGGTGGATAATCTGTCACATTTTCCGCGTATCAGGAAAGTACAAGTGGCCCAATATCATACAAAATGTATACAGAGAAAATGGGAAGCCTTCTGTCAGAATTTGAAAAGCGTTTTCAGGATTTTAAGTCCCAAGAAAACAATTTTTCTTTATTTACTGGTCTTTTCACTATCGATATTGATAAAGTTCCCCCTCACTTGCAGATGGAAGTGATTGAGATTCAGTGTCAAACCCATTTAAAAGAAAAATTTGATAGTGTTGGTACATTCGAATGTTATAAGTACTTGCCTTTTCAATACCAAGAAATGAGAAAACTTCCTGTAAAATCCTGTCAATGTTTGGAAGTACCTATAAGTGTGAACAATTATTTTCTTTGATGAAAGGAAACAAATCTCCCGCAAGATCGCGATTGACGGACGCACACTTGGACGCTGTTTTAAAAGTTATTTCCGCCGATAAATTCACGCCACAAATAGACAACTTAATTAAAGACAAAAGATGTCAAATATCTGGCAAAAGAAGTTAATGTTTGTAAGCTTTTGTAATGTCCTTTTTATTGGAAATTTAATAAATATACTTCTAACATAATAGTACTTTTTTCCGTTAAGATTTTCAGTAGTTTGTCTTCTTTAAGATTAGATTTTGTGGCCCACCTAGTCTATGGTCTTCATGCTTTTGGCCAACCAGTGACTTTGAGTTTGACATGGCTGATCTACGTCTTGTGTCCCGTTTTCCTCTATTATTGTTCCTAGGTTTCTGTATAGATACTTATATTTCTTGGTCTCTTCTTCCCTACTCCCATTACTTTTGTTTCGTTTTTGTTTATTTTTATTCCCATGTCTATCATTGACTGTATTCCACACCTTAACTTTCGGATGCCCAAGCTCGGATCAATTTTGAACCGAACCTTAATCCTTTGATGTAAAGTTACGTTTATTGTAAGTGGATTTTTAAGTAAAATTTTTGGCTCCTGAATTATCTACTATATATGCTGAAATCGAATAATATATAATAATAATCAACAAATTGATCTAATTTGACCCGAGCTTAAGCATTTGTGCTACAAATTTTACTACTTTTATAAATGAAGTTAACTGCTTCTTAATAATTCGACAATATATTGAAAAAAATTTGAATTATCGACTTTCTAGAGCCAGGCGACTCATTGAGAATACTTTCGGTATTATGGTGGCACGTTTTAGAGTTTTTCATAGGGTAATAAATGGCAATCCATACACTGTAGACAATATTGTGAAGGCTGCAGTATGTCTTCATAATTTTAATAGAAAAGAGAACAATATCTTTTATATAAGCGACGGTGATTTAGATAAGGAAGTTAAAGGCAAAGTCATACCAGGAAGGTGGAGAAATGAAATATCCAAAGAGGGTAGTGCTTTTGGAAATGTTCCCATTAGACTTGCTGCCAGAAATGCTCCAGCTTCAGCTCTGACAATGAGAAATCGTGTCAAAAATTATCTAAATGGAGCAGGAGCATATTTTGCACCATGGCAGTGGGGAACAATTGATAGAACAAATTAATGTATATCAAATCAAAATTTGCTAGAAAAATAATTTTTTATACAAGTGAAGAATCGAATAGTTTTCCCGTGTATAATACACTGTTTTTTTCTGTGAGGGGAATAACGACGATTTTGTGTCATTATAATTCATATCTACCTTTGATTATGTGTATACCCGGGGAAAAAGTAATTGCATAAAAATGGATATTTTATTACCTGTTACCAACGTTTTTTCCCGTCATCACCTGTATATTTCCAGGAATACATTACTTTTAATAAAGATATTCATTCGCATACTACCAGATGTTTAAATGACATATAGATATTTAGAACTGTTTATCGTAGCACAATGAACTTCTGTTTTTTAAATGGTTCCACAAGTGCGATCAATAGCCCAGCACTGATGAAAAAATGTACCACTCTTTTTAATTTTAGAATATTAATTAAAGATCATATCAAAAACTTGTGGTTTATGTTGTATATATTACTTTTCCGCCCAACCTATCTAATATGCGAGAGAAGTATTGGTTTACCCCAAAAAAAATTGGAATTTTGAAATTTTGTTTTTAGTTATTTCTACGTTTTCCATCAACAACAACACGAAAAAACGGTTTTTAGAAAAAAATTCCTGTGTGTATGTCGTCGTCGACTACTTTTTCTTACATGTCTTGTTAGCACGATACAGCATCCGGAGTGCAATAGGTCACTAATTTTATGATTGAATGTCGTTAAGGACATGTTACAGATGAACCCTATTGATTTTCAGCTCCCTAGAGCCAGTACAACGGGTACTATGGTACTTGAAGTACGACATTTTGTCATTTTTTGAGAAATTTCAGTTTATTAGCACGATACAGCCACCGGAGTTCAACAAGTTACCAATTTTATGATTGAATATTATTCAGAACATCTCACAGATGAACCCTATTGATTTTCAACTCACCAGAGCCAATACAACAGATGCTACAATACTTTAAGTACGGTATTTTTGTCATTTTTGGAGATGTTTCAGTTTGTTAGCACGATACAGCCTCCGGAGTATATACAAGTGACCAATTTTATGATTGGATATTATTCAGAGCGTCTCAAAGATGAACTCTATTGATATTCAGCTCACTAAAGCCAGTACAACGGGTGCTATGGTACTTGAAGTACCAAATTTTTGTCATTTTAGGAGACTTTTCAGTTTGTTAGCACGAGAGTATATTGTAACGGAATAGCTACATAGTAACAGGCCTCGGACATATGACAGCGACATAACCTAGAATAGAGAAGTTGACAAAGGCTGACAGAAGGAGGAGGACTGACAAGAAATAGAGAGAGGATGGCTGGGGAATTTTGGGAAGTCAGAAAAAGTGACGTTTTAAAAAAGGATTTCAAAGTTTGTCCATGTGAATATCCTTTTTAGTTGCTGTTTAGTTCGTTGAATTGTTTGTAAATAAATTGTTTTAACCCTCACTCGTATTACAATATGATTGATCAATTTTATGATTGAATATTGTTTAAGGTGTCTTACAGATGTACCCTAATGTAACAATGTATATTCCAAACTCGAAGTGCCCCTAAAATTAAGAACCGTTAGTGGAATTCCATGACTGAATATAGTCCATTGACTGTAACTCAGGGTCGAAAGATTCTCACTCACCATAAGCGAGGGCTCATAGTTTGTGCCAGGATCCTAGGTGAATTAAACTACCATAAACGGTTAATAACAATCTATTGCTAATTAAAATGGGCTATACGCCTTACATACTAATGAATTGAACCATGCAATGAGGATTGAATTACTAGCAAAATAATATATGGCCTAAGCAACTGAGTACTCTAATAAGGTTGTACAGCTAAACACTATACGACAACAGTATATGCAAAATAAATCAACAAAGAAAATATATACATGTTACGCTGAATATTCTATACAATGGGAATTGAGTTAATAATAATATAATATATTAATTAAGCATCTGAGTACAAATACTAATGGTTATAAATCTATGAAGTTCTACAGTGGGAATTGAGTTAGTAACAATATAATATATTACTTAAGCATCTGAGTATAAATACTAATGGTTATAAATCTATAAAGTTCTACAGTGGGAGTTGAGTTAGTAACAATATAATATATTACTTAAGCATCTGAGTATAAATACTAATGGATATAAATCTATAAAGTTCTACAGTGGGAGTTGAGTTAGTAACAATATAATATATTACTTAAGCATCTGAGTATAAATACTAATGGTTATAAATCTATAAAGTTCTACAGTGGGAGTTGAGTTAGTAACAATATAATATATTACTTAAGCATCTGAGTATAAATACTAATGGTTATAAATCTATAAAGTTCTACAGTAGTATATACAAATAACTCAGCCAGGAAAATATATACAGGTTACACTGTATATTCTATACAGTGGGAAGTGAGTTATTAGCACAAGAAGAAAGTGAAATAGTGAATTTACAATAAGCAGAAAAATTTCTTAGACCTCAACACGTGGTCAATTAAACTAGCTGCGGAATGTTGGCAAGCCGACATCCTCTCTCATAGGAAAAGAAAAATCAAAACCTCACGGCTCGTCCTAAAATATTTTCTTATATTACAGTAAGGAAGTACTTATCTGATATGCTCGAACGTTGAAATTCGATGAATAGGATTTGGGTGTATGTTACATCTTCCAGGTGAAACCTTCTATAACAGAATTAATGTCCAACAGTTTGGCAGTGGATTACTGTCCAACAGGAAAAATCCCCTCGGGAGAAATCCAACCCAGTCTAATCCCACCAAAACTAACTCCTAAGGTGGATAATACGACTTGGGGCTGGTCTTATTGCCAGACACGAAATATCCGATCACCAACTGGATTTTATATTTAATTCCTACACTTGCCTGGTAGATAACCAAAATTTACTATAGGTATCACAAGTTCGTACGACAATCCAAAAGTCAGGAAAAGAGAGCTGGCGAGCTAATGCCTGCGAATTTATATCATCTCCCTAATTTGTTTTTTTTTTGTCAAAAAATAATATAGTGACAGTATGACGCTGTCAACTAATCTTCCGAACCATAATCGAATAATCGATTAAAGACTTAACTTCCCTCTTACAACTATTTTAAACATGAATTATATTTTAGATGATAATTACAATTAGGAACTGAATTTAAGACATTATGATTTAATTACTGTTAAAGAAACAAGCAGAATTAATTATCCAACCTGAATAATCGATTATATCGAATGAACTATAGAGTTTATAACTAAAGGACTTACTGTCATAGAAAAATCGTTGATCGGGAGTGAGAAGAACCATAGATGAATCATAGACAATTGTTAGCCAATCGGTACAAAATTTCGATAGTTAGAAGTACTCTGGATTATAACAATATTTAACGGTGAAAATTGCAAAGATCACATTATGTTCCCTTATAAGTAAACCTTACAAGAGATGAACATGTCCCAAGAATTAACTATATTCGCAAGTAAGGTTTGTACGATTTGAACTAAACATTTAATTTGGTATACCTGAACGTATCAACCATTTGAGACTGTAACACTATTGATTTTCAGTTGACTAGAGCGAGTACAGCGGGTCCTATAAATCCAGATATACTACATTTTTGGTTACTTTTCGAGAAACTTGTTTTGTTAGCACAATACATCCCCCGAAGTGTATACAAGTAACAATTTTATGATAGAATATTGTTCAAGGCCACAGATGCGAAAAAGTTAGTTTTAATCTTTAAACCCGTTTATTTTTAGTATACGTTTATACCACTTGATTAAATCGTATGTTTTAAATATACATAAAATAAACGGTTTTAAGGATTAAAACTAACTTTTCCGCATCTGTCGCCCTGAACAATATTCTATCATGAAATTATCACTTCGGGGGATGTATCGTGCTAACAAACCGAAATTTCTCCAAAAATAACCAAAAATTCAGTATATCTGGATTTATAGAACCCGCTGTACTCGCTCTAGTCAACTGAAAATCGATAGGGTACATCTGTGAGACGCATTGAACAATATTCAATCATAAAATGGGTCACTTGTATACACGCTGGAGGCTGTATCGTGCTAACAAACTGAAATTATCCAAAAATGACGAAAATTTGGTACTTCAAATACCATAGCACCCGTTGTACTGGCTTTACTGAGTTGAATATCAATAGGGTTCATATTTGAGACGCTCTGAATAATATCCAATCATAAAATTGGTCACTTGTATATACTCCGGAGGCTGTATCGTGCTAACAAACTGAAACTTCTCCAAAAATGACAAAAATATCGCACTTAAAGTACTGTAGCACTTGTTGTATTGGTTCCGGTGAGCTCAAAATCAATAGGTTTCATCAGTGATATGCCCTGAATAATATTCAATCATAAAATTGGTGACTTGTTGAACTCCGGAGGCTGTATCGTGCTAACAAACTGAAATTTCTCAAAAAATTACAAAATGTCGTACTTCAAGTACCATAGCACCCGTTGTACTGGCTCTGGTGAACTGAAAATCAATAGGGATTATCTGTGACATGTCCTTAACAATATTCAATCATAAAATTGCTGACTTATTACAATCCGGAGGCTGCATCGTGCTAACAAGACATGTAAGGAAAAGTGGCCGACGACAACGACGACGACGACGACATACACACAGGATTTTTTTTCTAAAAACCGTTTTTTCGTGTTGTTGTTGATGGAAAACGTGGAAATAACTAAAAAAAAATCTTTTCCAAACTACATATATAAAATAAAAATAGAACAACTCGAGAAATAGTATATTGTTTTATTAGGAGTAAAAGTATAACTTTTTGTAGCGTTTTGTGTTTGATGGCCGAACGTTAGTGAGGCCGACAATTTCAGACGAGCCACAAAAAGTGCTTTTGCTCCGAATGAAACATGCTATTTTTTCCGCAAACGGCATCCAGACTATAGAACTAATTAATATTTAAATAAAAATTCAAAACGATTGCAACGAAGTTGTTAAATTCAGAGAATAATAATTATAAAACTGCGCACTACATTTCCATGGTTACTGGTTTTGTGATTGCCAAGTCAAAAACAAATTTGACAGTTCTATAATATTTTATAATGTCAGAAATATTGTAAGTGATTTAAAGCAACAATTGGACTGTGCATTTTTGGTAAGTACTTGAGCATCAAAATTTCGTTTGTTGTAGTAAAGTCTACTGAAATTTTTTTTTAGATTATATTATGTCGGATTCAGAATCCAACTGTACACCGCCCGACGTTGTTTACATTGCTAAGGCAGCTACGAATGATTTAATTCCAACTAAGTCAAGTAGAGTTTATAATCATGCTTACGAAATATTCCTCACATGGTGCAATGATAAAAACATTTCAAACTATTCGGAAAATGTACTACTAGCTTATTTTTTTGAAATGACAACTAAATTAAAAATGAAGAGTTCAACAATGTGGTCTCAGTATTCCATGATAAAATCATTACTGAATATTAAACATGGATTAGATATTAGCAAATATATGAAACTACGTGCTTATCTGAAGAAGCAGATTGAAGGGTATACTCCCAAAAAGTCAAAGGTATTCACCAAAGACCAGTTTGAAGATTTTTTAAATAATGCACCTAATGAGCAATATCTAGGAATTAAGGTTAGTTATAATATTCTAACCTGCATAAATACAATCAAGTTTTTAAATACATACTACTTTTAGATTGTTCTAATAATGGGCGTATCTGGAGCATGTAGATGCGATGAAATGGTGAACATGACAATAGACAATATAAAAGATTTAGGATCTGTTATTCATATAAAGATTCCTGATAGTAAATCTAAAAAGCCACGATCGTTCACAATTATTGGAGAAAAATATATAAATATTTACAGAAAATATACTTCTTTACGTCCACAAGCTATGGAAAGCCGACGCTTTTTTTTGAAATTTCAAAAGGGAAAATGTTATCGCATGGTCATGGGAATTCATACAATTAGTAACGTATCCAAAACAGTAGCAACTTATTTAAAACAACCGAATTCAAAAGATTACACCGGCCATGCGTTAAGAAGAACTTCAGCTACTTTGCTTGTGAATGGAGGAGCTGATATCACTTGTTTGAAACGGCATGGAGGTTGGAGGTCGCTGAAGGATACATTGAAGACTCTTTGTCTAATAAAAAACAAACTGCAGAAAAAATCTTGATGTCGAATTCTTCTTCACTGTACCTGAATGCAGCTTCTCATGAGCGAAATTATGTCGACGTTGATGTAATAGAAGCAACAACAAGTAAGGAGTCGCGGGAAATTTTGTCGATGAACTTTTTCAACTCTGCACAAAATTCGCTTGAATTGGAAGTGAATAAATCAGGTAGTGCATTAAATATGTGCGGTGCAACCTTAAATAACTGTAATTTTACTATTAATAATTATTATCGTTAATAAAGTTTAAAAGTTCAACTAATAATTATTTTCCCAGTTAAAAATTCTACTTTTTTGTACGGCCGTCAGCGTACAAAAAAGTACTTTTTTGTCCGCTCACGGCCGTACGAAAAAGTGGCGTCTGTGAAATCATACTTCAACATCATGAATTGACGTTAATAATGTCTACTTTTTTTGACGTTTGCGGAAAGAAAAATATTTCGCTTCAGTTTTATGTGTTAAAATAGTTATTTGTATACTAAGGCCGCAAAATGCTTTTTCGCGTTCCGAGAGAGAGATTATCGCCGAGGCCGCTCCGGCCGAGGCAAGATAATCTCGAGGTCGCGAAAACATTTCGCAGCCATAGTATACACAATATTTTTCGTGCAACCGTGAAAATTACATAATTTCAATAAACATTATGTCTCTTTAGAAAAGTCAACGTTTCAACGCGAATAGAGAAAATTACACGTCAATATCACAATGTTTCCATGGAGACGAAATATTTAGCAATACAAATCAATTTGACATTTCTCGTGAAGTCGTGAAGATGTCCGATAGCGATAGTGATATTTCAGTTACTTGCACTCCTCCTGAGCTGAGAGATCTTATAGACTCAGCACTTTCTGATTTGATACCCGAAAAATCTAAACGGAAATATGAAAAATGTTACAGCAACTTCAAAGATTGGTGTGTCAACCAAAATGTCAAGACGGTGTCAGAAAACATATTATTAGGATATTTGATGCAGCGATCAAAAGTTGTGAAGAGTTCAACTCTATGGAGCATTTATTCTATGTTAAAGACTATGCTTAACGTACGAGATGGAATTGACGTAAAGAAGTTTTTAAAATTGGTACCGTATTCATTCCTCAAACAAGCTAGTGATGCAAATCATCTAGTGTGGAAGGTATATAAATATGGAAAAAAAGTGAAGTATGATGTTTTATTCATAATAATTATTATTATAGGTAGTTTTGATAATGGGAATATCAGGAGCATGCAGTCACTATGGGAACGGCCGTAAAAATGTTTGTCGGCCGTCACTCTGGGTAACGGCCGCAAAATATCATTTTGCGGCCTCTGTTGCGGCTGCAAAATGCTTGTTTTGCGTCCGGTTGCACGAAAAATACTTTTACTTCAGTTTTGTGGTAAATATATAAAAAAAACTTTCTCACTTCAGTCTTGTCAAATATAAAAAATCATTTCTTAAACTAATAGCAATGGCAGTTGAAACGTCCATTAACACATTGTCAATTTGTTTCAACTCTCTGTTTAGGTTTAATCGCTCTCTTTCAGATTTTTTTTGGAGTAAGTGCGTTCTATGGTATATCACTCATGAAGCTTTGAGACCTGCATTATCTTCGTCCTCAAATTGCACAATTATATTCTCATCATCGGAATCACCAAGATGCTTTAATTGTTCGGTGGCTTCTGACTGAGTGTCATAGTCATGAAGAGGAATATTTGAATGATTCCTCCCTACATTTGTACATGAATTTAAAAAAACTCATAAGAGACCAAACAGGTCTTGCAGAAGCAGGAGCACCACTTCTTTCTAGTTTTTCCATTAATTGGACTTCCCTTCTAAATTTTTCCCTCAGGCTTTTAAATCTTGCTTTTTCTTGTGACACTCAAAGAATAAAATATAATAAAGTCAAATATCATGCCATCATAAAAAAACTCAATAAGGATGTATCTGAATCTGGTTCACCTAATTTTACCCTGATACCATGTACAACACTATTTCAACTAACTAACCTGTGCATTGTAGACTTCTGACTACATTGGCCCAACAATTTTCTCTTTGGAGTATATATTTATAACCCTCATCAGATTTGTCATAGAGTGGTTTGTAATTGGAAGTGCACTGCAACAAAAATTCATCATTGAATTAATATTCCACGTTTTCCGTCACTACTAAACTCCAGTATATACTGCTATAAAAAATAAATCTAAATCCAAATTATATATTATAACCTCTAACTTCTGACTGAACTAAATAGAGACAGAATCATGCTTCGACCATATGTTCATAGATAAATACTTTTAATACGGGGAAGAATGGAATCTCCTGTCCGAAGCCACAAAGTTTTGTCGAGTGTTGCGCCATCTATTGTGGTGGAAGGTTACTATTCACCAACAGGGAAAAAGTAAAGGAAGAGACCTGCATGATTAGTCACAGTTTACTAGCTACTACTAGATGGCAAGCCAGCAAATACTGAAGGTTTTTTAAATTATGCCTATATTGTTTTTTCTTAAATAAACAAATACAAACAGTCACACAAAGTTTAAACACTTTTTGAAACAACCTGTTATTTTCTTTTGGCTTAAAAGTAGGATAGGTTGTTTCAAAAAGCTGTTTAAAGCTTTTATCCGTTTTTATTAACCGGGATAGTTTATTAAAAGACGAATGTCGACAAATAGTTTCAAAAATTTGATATAAAATTTTGTTTATAAAATAGTACAGGTTTCTTCTCAAAAGTTGAGCCATTTTATTTTTTGTACTAGTTGAGGTAAGTAAAGCATTTGTCATCCAATGGGCGATCTTCGTGATTCTCCTTTTACATTTTTTTGTATATGTACAGTCGTCTATATATTTTTGAAGTGTTTCAATGAAAGTATTTGTTGCATAGTTAGGATCTGGATTCAAGTATAAGAAATCCCACGATTTTTGTCTGATTGTATTTTTAAGTTTTGTTTCATCTATGTATTTCACTATTCCTCGTTCTTTGGGGCATTTGGTCTTTTCCAGTACTATCTATAGTATTGTTGAGAAATGATCTGTAATGTCGGTTTGCAATACTAGGGACAGTATTTGATCGAGTAGGTTGAATTTAAAAATATGCGTCGAATGTCGAATTACTGGAATATTTTCTTATAACGTTTTCACATTATTTTCAAACGATGTTACTGTAAATTCTTTGTGTTTTCAAGAGAGTGATAACGCTTTCAATTAAAGTGTTGATTTTTGAATTTAATTGAGATATTTCATCTATCATCAACCTTTTAAATTCTAAAATAAATTTAAAATATAATTAAATATAAAAATTAATTAAAATTATTTAGTTTAGTCAGCTTGATCGGTGATTTATCTCTTTTGTGAAGTGTTCATCTGATTCCACTGCCACAAGGTTTTGACTCTAAAAAAAATTAAAAAAAGGTACATTATAAAATTAAGTATTTTTATACTAAAAATCAAATTTAATATGCAAACTTTAGTGTTTTAAATGAAACTCACGGTTTCTAGTTAATTTCACAATATAATAAAAGTTATTGAAAAGATCACTCAGGATTTCAAGAAGAGATAGAATCAGGAATGACACCATTAAATAAATAATGGGGATTGACGGTACCATTATAGACGATATAGAGAAAAAACAACTTACATGGTATGGGCACATACAACGTATGTCAGAAACAAGACTCCCTAAACAAGTAATGAACTGGCAACCGATAGAACGTCGGAAAAGAGGAAGACCGAAAACCACTTGGAAACAGGGCGTGGTTAAAGCCATGAGTGCTAGAAACCTGCAAGAAGTGGACTGGGACGACAGGAAAAGATGGAGGCAAAGCGTCGGACAACGTCGAAAGACGTTTTAAACCGGCCTATATATATATATATATATATATATATATATATATATATATTGAAAATTCTAAAAAATTGACAATTGTTTCGATAAATCAATATCAATATCAGATTCCACGAAATAAGGGTCGAGACAGTTAATTTCATGCAAACTTTAGGTTATTATAAATTATGATTTAACTTAAGAAACAAATTACCTCTAGGAATCTCGCCATATCATTTGATTCTTTATTCTCAAGGGAAATTCCTTCAGCTTCAGACCTCATAGTTTCGGCAATAGATTCCACTTGAATCTCTGGAGAAGTACTACCCGATTTATATTTCCCCGACTTTTTATACAATACCGAAAAATATATTATTTGCACAAAACATTCTAATTAATTTCTTTAAATACTTACAATTTGTTTGTAGTGTAGGTTTAAAAACAGGATAAATGTTACTATTTAATGAGGGACTCTCGTCTGAATCAGAACTAGAGTGATGGGACATATACCTTGTATTTTTTTCCGTATCCTTGATCCCCGTCCTTTGTAAATATCGGAACTATACGAAAGATCTATTGTAATTAAAGCCGTTTTTGGCTTTTCTTTGTGCTACAGTAAAGTCATCCACAAGTTAAAAAATTATTTCTCTTCAAAAAATGACAAATACAATAAAACTCTGTCGAAGTCTCTAATATACTGATCCATTTGTCATTGTTTTACTCCTGACATTTTGATGTATTACTTTGAGGGTATTACAGCAATCAGTAAAATAAAGTTCGTTAGTAACTTTCCAAGCGAATAGATGGCGTTAAAAATGCAGTTTAGCAGTGGCTATAAAAGATCGCAGGGCATGGATATATTGAAGGAATCCTGACAATTATTTAGGTAGGGACGCGCTTGCGTTAAAGTCGACTTTTAAGTTATTGTGAATGGCAAATTTGGTGCCGACTTACGTGCCAAACTGCCACTTGGCCATCGAATTGATTACGATTGTAGCCTATGTTGATTTTGAAAAATATTATGTCGCACACACGAGTATGTATCATAATTTCGTAATGTTTTTCGTTTTATATGGTCCTATATCAAATTTTATAAAAAATGGGTTCATACAATCAAAACCTGAAATTTGAATGTTTACGACCTATATATACCCGACTTTGGAATAACAATAAGTGTCATATATACACCAGAAAATAACCGCAAACTCATTTCATCCTAAATGGCGAACCATCAAAAATATAGCACATGTAACATAAAGAGCCCTTCGTTACATTTCCCCAACCCCATTTGCAAAACTAACCTCTATCGTCGAGAAAAATACAGGTCACATCTAACTGGATGATGTGTCACGTATAACAAAAGAGTCGTCGACAATACCCCGGACAATTGACAGCCGTAAAGTCATTATTCTAACAAAAGACTGTCATTGACTGTATAAAAAGCTCATTAAATTCGGTTTTCCTCGTTATGAGTTTAATAAACGGGGATGTGTGCTGATATCCCAAAGGAATAAAGCTGTTATATTGAAGTCGAATTAATTTCGGACACAAAATTATCAGTAAATACAGGGTTTTCTTTTTATAAATTTATATTTAAACTTTTTAAATGAAATCAAGAGTGACTGCTCGTCACTCGCGCCATGTCACGTCTCGACTCCGCCCTCTTTTATATATTTTTGCGCTAGACGACATACACTCTTATACCGAAAAGTTCGTCTTTTCCCTCTCCCCGCAATTCTATTTTTTTTAATTAGTTAAAAAGTATATTATCTACGGGCAAAGTATGCATACATTTGCCATATAATTCATATATGATCTTCCATTTGCAGCATCAATGATCATTTTCCATGTATTTATTAAAAAGATATTCAGTTCTAAAAAATAAAAGTTGTAACTTTTGTAAAAATATTTCTAGACTTGAACGTAGGTCATGTGTGGTTTCGACATTTCGGAAAGAGAATCAATGTCGCTACCGGTGATTCATTTCTTTCAGGTGTGGTGGTCGATGATAGAGTTTATTCTTGACGTCGTTCCCAACGCCATGCATACGCAAGGCTGTGAATGCTCTATTTGCGAATAGTTCATAAAAATGATATTCTCGAGCACCGTTCCTAAAATCATCAAATTGTATCGTCCCTCACAACAGTGTCAGTTGACGTTACAATACAAATGTCATTTGTCATTTTGTTATGTCAAATATAAATATAAACAAGCTTTTCAAATATGTTTATCAATTTCTTCTATAAAAATGAATTCTACAATCAGTTAATCAGTAGTATTAAACCCAAATTGAACGTTAGTATACCGAACAACTTATGAAAGCCAATTTGTTAATTATAAATACTAAAAAATGTATGCCAGAGATGAACGAATTTCCCTCAATATCTATTTCGGTAAATAAGAAAACACTATAATTATATTAGTGTTTTTAAATGAAACTCACGGTCTCTAGTTAATTCCACAATATAATACAAGTTATTGAAAATTCTAAAAAAATTGACAATTGTTTCGATAAATCAATATCATCGTCAGAATGACAGAAGTTACATTTCATTTTATGCCTACCTGATGTTTAGTAGTTATTTTTGGCTAGACCAAGAAGTAACCTAACTTGTGATTGGCATGATATATGTTTATAGAAAAAAGAAGAAGATGTGATATTACAAATATTGAAGCTTAGATATTATTAACCCTATGGTGATATCCTGGATATAATTTTTCCAATTAAGATCAGTATAACTGTGCAATGATATAGAAAACCAGGAAAACTATATCTGCTGATCTTTACAATTATCACTTAAGAAGACAGTTTATTAGTGGAGAATTCCCTAGATTTAACTGTTCATTTAAAAACACTAATATGAGCATATTCCACGAAGTAAGGGTCGAGACAGTCAATTTCATTAAAAAATCTTCGAGAGAAGATTTGACCCGACTGTACCAGAAGTTACTACAAAAACGTTACAAAGCATCACAAAACATTTGGTTTAACTAAGAATGCCTTAGGAAAAAGGTAATACCAAATTATGTGAATATATAATGTCACACTAAAACACCACAAGCACAAAAAGCTATAAAATGTGCTCAACGAGTGTGGATAAAATCAGAATGTAAGAAATGGTTCAAAGTTAGAGACTCCTTAGACAACTACATAAAAGTTGTACATTCAGAACTCACATTCCAATTACATCCAGTAGAATTTGACTGTTTGGATGACAAAATTAGAGAAAATGTCAGCACGATGAAGCATATAAAATTTAAGAAACAAGAAAAGAAGCTACAGAATCTTGAACACACACAACATAAAATTCAATACTCAAAACATCATGAAACTGTAAGTACCTACATACCAACACACTTTGCACCACGATTTGAAAACCTTTCAGACACTAATTTTACAAATAGTGAAATAGAATTTTTAAATAAAGGTTTAAAGTACAGCATACCACCTAAATTTACGAATAATATTAAACAAATTATGGCTACAGTGTCAGAATTAGCTTTAAAATCTAATTCAAATAATTTTCTTTATGAGAAATTAAAAATTGCCAATTTAATCAAAAATATTGAACCTTCAAAAGTTAAACGTCAAACAAAAAATGACATTACAGTTTTAAATGCAATAAAAAAGAAGATAGAGAATAATAACCTAACAGTTACAAAATCTGATAAGGGGAACGCTACTGTCATTTTGACGACTGAAAATTACAATTCCAAAGTATATAACTTTATAGAATTCAGCGATGTAAAAGTTCTTAAAGCAGACCCAACAAAGAAGTTTTCTAATAATGTAAGGGATATTGTTAATAATTCAAATTATCTTTTAAATGATTACGAAAAGAGGTCTATCATACATAAGAATCCTCATTGTCCACAATTATATGGAACAGTTAAATTACATAAACTAACGAAACCAATTAGACCTGTAGTCTCTTATGTTAATGCTCCTGATAATATATTGGCAAAGAAGCTCAACAATATACTCAATACTTACGGATATGAATCTCAGTACTCAATTAGAAATTCAATAGAACTAATCAAAAGTTGAAAGCAATCCACTTGCAAGATAACTATAAACTCATATCGTTCGATGTAACTAATATGTTTACTAAAATTCCTCCTAAAGAATGTCTAATACTTGTAAGAAAATTACTAGAAGATAAAAATATTCATCCAGGAATTATATCAGATATACTTAATTTATTTGATGTATGGATTAATCAGAATTATTTCACTTTTGACAATAAGATATATATTCAAAATGAAGGTTTACCAATGGGAAGCCCTATATCACCTATTTTAGCAAACATTTTTATGGACAATTTAGAAAGAAAGATCTTTGAAAGTAATATTTCGAAAAATATTTTATTTTGGTATAGATATGTAGATGACATATTAGCTTGTTTTATGGGTAGTGAACGACAATTAGATGTATTTTTCAACCATATCAATAATTTACACTCGAAAATTAAATTCACATTAGAAATTGAAGAAAATAGCTTAATCAATTTTCTTGATTTAAAAATTCAAAGAGTTAATAATGTACTTGATTATTCAATTTACCGAAAACCAACACAGACTAATGTGACAATTCCATTCAATTCTAACCACCCTGTGTCACACAGACTGGCAGCATATAATTCAATGATACATAGAGCTTTTTCAGTTCCTATGAACAAATGTAATTTTGATAGAGAGATTAATACAATTAGACAAATAGCAACATCTAACGGTTATCCATTAGATATGATGAATAAGCTAATTAGTAAAAAAGAGGAAAAAGTGGCATTACAACTAATATATCCTAAACAAGCTGATGAAATTAAATCTTATAAAACCATCACATATGCAGGAAATATTTCTAATAATATTTCAAAGATAATATCTTCAGCAACGAATACAACAATTTCTTTTAAAACAGAAAGTAACGTTAGTACAAAATTGTTAAATGTAAAAACAAAAATACCACTATTAAAGAAGTCAGGTATATATAAACTCAAATGTCCAGAATGTAATGCTGTCTATTTGGGTCAGACCCTTAGGAATTTTGAAATACGATACAGTGAGCACTTACGAGCATACAGATTAAAACAACCAGATAAATCCCACTACGCAAAACATCTACTTAACCTAACCTAACCAATCATTCATTGACACCTAACACAGAACTAGAAGTGCTGCATATTTGTGAAAAGAAACAAGAACTGGATTTCCTTGAAGAACTGGAAATTAGAAGACATTTAAGAAACCCACAATATGAAGTTGTCAATGAACAGTTAAATCTAGGGAATTCTCCACTAATAAACTGTCTTCTTAAGTGATAATTGTAAAGATCAGCAGATATAGTTTTCCTGGTTTTCTATATCATTGCACAGTTATACTGATCTTAATTGGAAAAATGATATCCAGGATATCACCATAGGGCTAATAATATCTAAGCTTCAATATTTGTAATATCACATCTTCTTCTTTTTTATATAAACATATATTAAGCCAATCACAAGTTAGGTTACTTCTTGGTCTAGCCAAAATTAACTACTAAACATCAGGTAGGCATAAAATGAAATGTAACTTCTGTCATTCTGACGATGATATTGATTTATCCAAACAATTGTCAATTTTTTAGAATTTTCAATAACTTGTATTATATTGTGGAATTAACTAGAGACCTTGAGTTTCATTTAAAAACACTAATATTATATGTGTTTTCGAAGTACCTGATCCATTCTTCTTTTGTAATGTCATTTACTTGCACTTCCTCCGTAATTTTTTTTCCTGTTACGTAGCATGTTCCACATCTTCTTCTGACCACCGTATAAGTACGCTTCCAATTCTGCTGAAAATGTTTCACAGTGTTCCTTCTTTAGTTGTCATATGTGGTTGTTTGTTCGATTTCTAACAGTTTTGTATCTTTCATACTCATCCGGTGTTCTATTGGTAATGTATTTTATATATAGCTCCGTCAAGCTGCCCCCCCCCGGTTATATTTTTGTTACCAAAATGCTAGCACACATAAAGGGCACCTAGCACAACCTAGCACAACAATTTTTATAGCTAGCACACCAACAGCTTACAATAAAAATGCTTTGGAATTCGGGTAGGGCCAGGTTAACGCTAGCCCACTCCGGTTGGAATTTTTTCGCCAAAATGCTAGCACAAAGAAAAGACACCTAGCACAACCCAGCACAAAATTTTGAACAGCTAGTACATCAACAATGCTTTTGAATTCGGGTGTGGGGGGCGTCGGCAAAATAATGCTATGGTTACACGAATGAATGAAAATGTTGGATGTATTTGTCCCTAAACATCATTTTACTATAAAAAATGGCCCCTAAAGAGATGTTGCCAGATTGTGCAGGGTATTTGATTAATTAATAATTAACTATTTAATTAATAATTATCTATTTATTTTCAATTAATGCTAAAAAACGAAAGAATACAAAAAACCTTCACTGTTTTTTTTTTTTTTTTTTTTTTTTTTTTTTTTTTTTTTTTTTTTTTCTTTTTTTTTGTGTTTGAGCGTCGACATCTAGGTCATTGTGCTCGTCGATATATCATTGGGGTAATCTATATTTTATAAAATAAATTTGTGGACTTTAGATAAGTTATCACCTGGTTAAGCTCGTCATTTTGGTTTCTAAGAATGTTTTCGATCTGGGGTATTTTGAGGAATTGTCTGTGAAAATTGAAGGCTGCACAAGTTAATATATGTTGGGTTGTCAGTGGGATGCTGCACTTCTCACATCTGGGTTTGTTCTTTCCAAGAAGGAGGTGTAAATGGGTTAGGTTTGTGTGGCCTATCCTTGATCGGCTGAGGACGACTTGTTCACGCCTTGTAAGAGTTTTGGGGTAGAACCATTTTTGTACGCTCGGTTTAATGTGTCTTAATTGTCCGTCATATGTATTCCATCTGTTCTGCCATGCTTCGTAAATTTTATTCTTTATATCCGTTTTCATATCCAGAAAGGTGTTAGGTATGCCTTTGTCAACTGTTCCGCTTGTGGCTTTTTTTGCTACTAGATCAGCTTCAGTATTACCGGTAATATCGGTATGCCCAGGTATCCACATTATTGAAATAGTCCTTTGCATACTGTATAGATGGGTTGATAATGCTAAAAAACGAAAGAATACAAAAAACCTTCACTGTTAAAAATAATTTTGTTAAAATCATAGTAATTTTAATAAAACAAAATAATTAAATTCAACCATTTAGTCACGGAATCAGAAACAATCCGTGCACGAAATTGCAAATTACGTCACACTATAAAAAAGGCAACGACAAACGTTTGCGTACAGACATGTTGGATGAATAAATGTCCAAAAAAGCGAAGCCGTGTTGGATATGTACTTTGGACAAAGTGGTTCACTGCAGTCCTTATTTAAAAGAAACGCTCAAACTTTATATTTAAATTTGCCAGAATATTTATTGCCGAAGTTGATGGTTAATTAACCATTGTAATGATAACATAAATTTTGCATTTCACTATCAGATTTTTTTTAAATTCCCAAGTTAACTTAGAACGTGCAGCTTTTAATTCTTAGATCCGGTTAATCAGAGCTTCGAATATTTCTGTGGCATATCATAAGACACCAACACTACTATGTATTTTTCAAAGTTTTTAGTATGTAACTGGCAATGTATGTTTGTTCGGTTGCAATCTTGCAACTCAGTTTTGAAGCAGATATCTTCAACCGATTGATTTGAAATTCTGTATATACGTCTAGTTTGCATGCCAAACCATGATTAGGTATGTGACGTCATTCTAAATTCAACATGGCGGATCACCAAAGTTGGCGGACTAAAGAAAGTGGCTAATTTTTTTGCTCTCTTACAATATGGGTATTAAATGGAAGGCAGCAAAATTGATGACATAGGTATTCTTATTTTTCTAAAAACTAGGTATAATACATCTGAAGTTCTCATCGGACTTTTTAAAAGGGTCGTTAAACCAAGTCTATCATCAAAATTTGAATCTTTTTATAATGCCGTTTTTATGGGTCTTAAGAGTAAATAAAATTCTTGTAGGTACATCCAAACTGGCCGAATCAGATGTTTGGGTTAAGAAAGGGTTTCCCCGAAGGGCTGATGGTTGTAATAATATGTATTCTTTCTAATAATATTACATGGACTATATAAGTAAAACTAATGATCTAACTATTTTCAGGAGTATAATTCGATGGAATATTTCTCGATTAGACGACATAAAACTGTATTAATGCGAAATTTATATTATTTAAACAACATTAGGTACATGGTATTTAATTACTGTTGGTTCATTTTCAATCACTTATTTTTGGATTAAACTTGAAGAATCGTTTTCAAACCGTGACATTTTTATGATATTTTAAATAAAATTTATGATAATAACAACAATTGTTACTTAGACGTTACTTAGATACGGATTTAAAAGGGAAATTATCGGCACTGCCGGAGAGTTATCTCCGAAAAGATCCTGCTTCATTTGGAATTTATACCATATGAGTGGAATATTCCGAAAATTTTTCGTTACTACAGTAAGAAACAATTAAACCAGCCGTTTTACATATATATTCAACCTATTCATTTATCCATTTATTTATTCATCGAGTATGTATAGCGTTATTTCACTGACCTCCGTCCCACTCCCCAGAATTAAAAGTGTAGTTGCTGTGCTAGCTATAAAAAATGGTGTGCTAGGGTGTACTAGGTGTCCTTTATCTGTGCTAGCATTTTGACGACAAAATTCCAACCGGGGGGGGGGGCTAGCGTTAACCTGGCCCCACCCGAATTCAAAAGCATTTTTATTGTGAGGCAGTTGGTGTGCTAGCTATAAAAATTGTTGTGCTAGGTTGTGCTAGGTGGCCTTTATGTGTGCTAGCATTTTGGTAGAAAAAATCTAGCCGGGGGGGGGGCAGCTTGACGGACCTTTTATATATGCTCCTTCTTCTCTTTTGCCAGTTCCTTCACTTCGTTGCTGAACCACGGTTTGAGTGTTTGAGTTAGCTAATTCAGTAGTTTTTACTATATTTGGATATACTTATACTGAATCCTAATTTATTATTTGAAATAGGTAATATTTTCATATATTATAGGTTTGTTCCAACCGAAGTAAACAACGTTCTAGTACCGTACAATCTCAGTAACGCAGCAAATTTGATGTAAATTACACACACTTATTATATTCACTAATCAGCAGGTCGACTGGGTTTGTATCGTAATTGTACAGTTTTTGTGTTGGTTGGAACAGACCTTATATCATTCAGCAATATTATTAATCTTGTATATTTTATTGTTTGTAGCGTCATCTATGAATGTACGTGGTTTCTGGTGTGTAGGGACAATAGAAATTTGGCAGTTTCCTTTGACAAACTTCGCATTAAATTACATTATTAAAAAAATATATTTAAATAGAATGGATTCTATTGTTTTTATAACATTTATTCAATTTTGAAATCGAATATATGAATTAATTATTAATACTTAATATTAAGTCCAAAATTGAATACGTCTAGCGTCCTCTATGAGCGAACATCTCATCTATTCAATGTTTAAAATAAGGATTTTACAGTTACCTTGACTTGTGTTTTATTAAGAATTTCGATAGAAAAGATATTTAAATGTCCAAAGCGACTACTAATTCTCTTAAATTTTCGTTGTAGAAATAATAACAGTTCCAGATACCCTTATTTAATTCAGCGATATGCGATACTTATTATGTGTTATTACATTATAATATACGAGCATACAGTGTGTTTTTATATTACTCCTGGCGCCCTCTATGAATAAACTTGCTAGACATTTCGTGTAGATAATTAGCCTATAACATTGTTACTATTTAACAGATTCCTCTAAAATTGATGTTCTGTTATTGGGATCTTTTGCTACGATATACGCCACGACAGAGGTTAAAGTGAACTTCTCTAAGAGGTGCGCTTTCATCATTAGATGTGTATTTATGGCATTAGATGTTTGTTTACTACCTGATTTATTTGTTTTGTGTATTTTGGACAATGTTTTTCGTATTCAACATTGGATTTTTAAGTGTTGAGTTCAATTTAAGAGACGATTTCTATATTTGTTAATATACTATCCACACCTTGAACTTCTACAACATCTGATTTCCCTCTACCATCCGGATTTCCTATGTCCCCAGGCAACAAATTTAACATCTTCCAATATTCCTACACGAAAGCATTTCGAAGGATATGATTACATCCGAACCATCTGCTCCACAGCCAGTGGTGGAGGATCCATATTTGTAACCAAAGATCTTTATTCAACTCATCTGCCCTTTACTACCAATCTTGAAGCCATCATATATATTCCCCCCAACCACAAACTAAATTAAGAAGAGCTTCTTGACTTGGTTCACGATGTCCCCGAGCCCATTATACTTGTAGATGACTTCAACGCCCACAACACTATGTGTATCATTTTTTAATGGTACTTCTTCTAACAATAGCCAAACTATTTCTAACATCTTCTGAATCAAATTTAAAGACTTATTGTTTGTAATTATTACATTCAAATGATATATTTATAATCTATTGTAATTTACTGTACCTTTTACGTATCTTTTAAAAAATAGTATATTGAAATTTATTTGATTAAGCACATTTTCTTCAAGGTATTCCATTACAATTTGTGCAAGGGTTGATGAAATTGGTGAACCCATAGTGCACCTATTGAGTTGTACAAAAAAATCTTTTTTATATTGAAAAAAATTATTGTTTTGGATTAGCATTATTCCTTCTATGAATTCTTCATATTTGAGAGTTGTGTGTTCTTTTAATAATCTCCATTTATGTTTTAATATATGGGTTATTAGTTCGTTTGGAATATTGGTATACATTGAGACCACGTCTAGAGAAATAATGCTATAATAATTGTTTGGTATTTCAACAGTGTCTAAAAAGTGTTTAAGTGTAAACGAATCTTTTATATAGAATTCATTCTTGTTGATTATTTGCGGGAGACAGCTTGATAAATATTTAGACAGTTTGTGAAAGGGAGATTGTCTAAATATTTATCAAGCTGTCTCTCACAAATAATCAACAAGAATGAATTCTATATAAAAGATTCGTTTACACTTAAACACTTTTTAGACACTGTTGAAATACCAAACAATCATAGCATTATTTCTCTAGACGTGGTCTCAATGTATACCAACATTCCAAACGAACTAATAACCCATATATTAAAACAGAAATGGAGATTATTAAAAGAACACACATCTCTCACATACGAAGAATTCATAGAAGGAATAATGCTAATCCAAAATAATAATTTTTTTCAATATAAAAAAGATTTTTTTGAACAACTCAATTGGTGCACTATGGGTTCATCAATTTCATCAATCCTTGCACAAATTGTAATGGAATACCTTGAAGAAAATGTGCTTAATCAAATAAATTTCAATATATTATTTTTTAAAAGATACGTTGATGATTGCTTAGCTGCCGTTCCATCCAATCATATGAATCATAAATTGACTGCTTTCAATAATTTTCATCCAAAGCTTCAATTCACAATAGAAACAGAACCAAACAATACCATAAATTTTCTGGACATGACACTTATTAAAACTAGAGAAAATAAAATTACAATAAAACATTTTATTAAAGAAACATCATCAGGTCGCTACTTGAACTACCACTCCCACCATCCTAATTCCCAAAAAACAGCGTAATCATAGGATTAGTAGATAGAGCCAATACACTTACATCACCTGAATATCGTCCAGAAATTTTATATCGAACAAAAACAATATTACAAAACAATCACTATCCTTCCAAACATATTGACAGAATTATTAAACAACGCACACATACATTTTACAATAGTCAAATCCAATCAACACAAACCAATACACTAGCCCCTCATACATACATCGCAATGCCATACACAAATCAACTCTCAGAAAAACTAAACTATATATTATCTAAACATAACATAAAAGTTTGTCATAGGGCACAAAATACTCTATCACCATTGTTCTCCAAATTAAAAAGTCAAATAAATGATTCAAAAAAATCTAACGTCATATATTCTATACCATGTTTAGACTGTCCCAAAAAATATATAGGTATGACAACCCAACATCTTGAAAATAGACTTAATGGCCATAAATATACAAAAAACGCCTCCACTGCGCTTCATAAACATATGAAATATTAAAAACATAAATTTGATTTTAATAATACTAAAATAATAAACCAAGATTCTAATTACAAAAAACTAACAATAGAAAAAATGATACATATAAAAAAGGAGAACAATGCAGTAAACTATAAACAAGATATCAAAAAGCTAAGCCAGATATATTATAATTTATTATAATAATAACATCAACTTGTTGAATGTCCCTTGTATATTGTAAACCGTTGTTTCTAGGGCAGGTACCTTCGATTTTATTATTTTTGAAATTGTTTTATTGGTTACCAGTTTTTGTTGTACATTTACTTTTAATAGTTGAATCATTTTCAATTTATTGTTTTAACATCAATGTAAACATTTTTGAAAATGCTCCGAACTCGGGAGCGAAACGTTAAATAAAAATA
The DNA here is from genome assembly GCA_963921935.1 of Galeruca laticollis. NCBI lineage: Eukaryota > Metazoa > Arthropoda > Insecta > Coleoptera > Chrysomelidae > Galeruca > Galeruca laticollis. Next base: position 314,953,024 of record OY998175.1, on the reverse strand, counting down.
TAATTTGATACATAATTTACGATTAACCTGATGCCCAAGAACAATGAAAGGAATTTATATATATATATATATATATATATATATATATTAATGTGGAAAAATGATGCTACACACTGTATATATATCTAACACGAGTCAATTACAATTTAAGATATTAACGAGTATAAGATTATTGAAAGGAAAACTATTCGAGAGTCAAATTTAAACTAAATCAAACTGAAGAAATTCATTTAAACTTTATAATGTACCTTGTACATATATACGTGACACCGATATAATAAGAATTCAAACTATTTAAGAGAAAAATTTAAAATTTATTGAACACAAATATTTTAGATCACAAATTTTTTTTATCAAAATTCAATAATAAGATCTGGCGCTTATTTTTAAAGGAATCATATGAATATTTAATCTAATGAACTCAACATCTTGAGAAGCTGAGTGCTCATTTAAAAAATTTAATAATTAAAAGAGATATAAAGTTAAGTGCACTGTGTGACATTATTGAACCTAAATAATTTTTTTAAATATACTGGTGCAAATTAAAAAAACCTTATTGAAATCAAAGATATAACATATAATTAAATTCATATAAGATAAATTACAATAAAATTTAATACAGTACTCCTATTTCAAATTTTAAAGAATTCACTTAATATATTCTTAGGCAATACTTTTGGAAAACCCTGTTTTGTCTATGTACTCAATATAATTGAAAAACCCTGTATACATAAAATTTGACACCATTTAATTTCTGATGACATTCCGATGACAATTCAAAAGATATTCAAGGTTAGAGAAATAAATAGTCATTTTAAGGTATTCAGTTAATAAAAGAAATCAAAATCTATTTATAGTAAGGATATAAAAATTTAGTTTTTTTTGAAAAAAGAGAAAGTTTGGTAACCACAATATAATTAGGGTTGTTCATTGAAAAAAATATTCAGTAACGTTGAATCCTCCGAAGAGAGAACTTCTAAGTAGGAGCTCTCCAAAGAGTAACATATAATTTTAGATCTCTATTTAAAAATTTTGTATTATAATAATTTCAACAGTGATTAATCATAGAAAGCATTAGTCGGTAACCCATTTAAATTATGTGCGTGATTGATAACAAAAAACTTTGTCAAGATTGAAGCAGAGGTGTAAGATCCAGAATGCTAAAGTTTTTAGAATTGTACGAGCTGACTGTTATCATTGAATACTGGTGAGTCCACTCCAGAATTATTATTTAATCGAAAGATTCAGGCTTTAAAAATAAATTGAATTATAGATGCATCTAAACTTTTCAATTCGCATAGAATATTAAATAACTTGAAGATACAATAAAATAAAGACATTTCGGATATTTGACAAGTCAAGTGAAATTTTTGAAGTTGATTGAACTCTTTCGAAAATTCCTTATAAAACTTTTGGTACTAGAGATAAGGCGTTATAATTTGTAGGTTGTTCATTTAGTTTATATCTGGGAAGATACGAGTTGGTTCTTTATTGTTGTAAGAAAAGGAAAACTAAATTTTAAAATTTATTTGATTTATAATTGTAAATACTTGTAAATTTGTTCTCACATTTATAACATTTAAACCATTCAAGAACGTTGATAAAAATTAAACATATTTATCAAATTTAGAAATTTTATTTGAAAAGTGACAATTGTGTATTATTGGTGACATACAAGTCATTTATACATTGTGAATGTCAAAAAAGAAATTGAATACTTAGCCTTTAAAGTCTTGAACAAACAGTCACATTATATTACTAGATAGACCAAACAGAACAAAGAAATTTATATAAAAATTTTATTTTCAATAGCGCATTGAACCCACCCTGAGGTAAGGAGTGATTCGGATATTTTATGTTAAATTTATCTTTAAATTAATTACAATTTGATAGCCGGGAAATTGTTGACAACCACTGTCAACCTTTGAGATACATAATATATGCCATTTAAGCTTTGTTTGCATTATAATAAAAATAAGCTGCTTAAGCTACGTATACAATAATTGTCGCTGCAACGTACAGCAATTCTAATAAAATTAAACAGTTAAAAAAACATCTTCAAACTTCTCATGTTTTTTTATTTGGTGAAGTAATTTCATAGGTATTTAATATAAAGGGTGCGCCCACAGGTTATTCAATATTACATTTTAATTTCAAAACGTTAGCGACAGATCCCACGACTTATGCTCACCAATGAACAATTGCCATTCGCATTTATTTAGCATACTTATTAGCTGCTAAATCAAAACCGAAATAAACTTGGCAACAATAGATAAAATAATCTGTACTCACATATTGCACCGACGACGCTGAATCTCCATATCCATAATCCATTTCCATTTTCCATAATCTCCATCACAATCATTTAAAACCGCGGTTCACGAAACATGCCGAAACCGATACCGAAATTTACGAATCACTTTTTTCCATTGCGACGGTTGCCTTCCACATTCATGATCAATTACTAAATTTATACATCACACACTCATCCACAAAGCTCAGACTTGTGTCTACTACGTTAGATCAAACTCAAATCCTTAACTCGTCGCTTGCAGAGAACCAACTTTCCTCAAGAATTGGTTGGATACTATTTATACTATATAGTACAAAAAATTAGCTTAACCTAACAGTATTGTCCTTGTAATTCAAGAAAATCTCACTAAATTAGTCATAAAGTCATTTGAGTACAAGACAAAATTCGATATATAACCACGTGATATAAATCGAGAAAATAAATATATTGGATCAATTAATAATCATTTGTATTCATTAAAATGCTCCATATACTCACTCCCCGAATCAAAGTCTATTGAGGTGTCAGGGTCTCAATCTGCCTACTCCCTGATCTCAAAAGAGCGTGTCATTGAATGACGGTTTGATGAGATATTAGAGTGCCTGTTACTCTATCTCAACAAAACTTTTTGAAAGAGAGAGCAGCGAAAATGAAGCATTAAATGGTACTAATCTCAAAATGAATATGGATCGGAATGTGACGAAATATATTTTTAAAATTGATAATTTTGTATAAAATGGAAATAGATTTGATCAAAAGTATGCGCATCTAACTTTCAATAAAGTTAACGGAGTATCCTACATTTGCGAACATTTCTGAGCAATCTGTGTCGTGAATAATTTTGCAAAAAAATAAGTAAATTATTTGAAAGGATGAAGTTTAAAGAGATTTTCCAGAAACTACAAGTCCTTATTGTACCCAGGAATAAAAGTGTGATACTTTATCGTATCAAACACAAAATGTTGAAGCTTCCATAAACTGCCAGCTCTTCATTGTACCTAGGAGAAAAACATAATCCGTTCCTAACATTTCATGTTTAGATACGTTCGTTTGTAAGCTTGTGTGACCACAAGAAATGTGTAAAAATAAATCATTTTAACAATTTTTATATTTTATGGACTTTTTCTTAAGCTGCGAGTCTCTCTTGTACCTAGAGTAAACAGTGACTTAATTGTACCTAATTAAATTAAGGTCGTATGAATTCAATTATTGGAAAAAATGAATTTCTAATAGAGAAACTCTTCCACAATATATTTTATGAATATTTCTAAATAATGTAAAAGTAATTTTGAAACGGCCTTATTCCCTTGTCATATGTAAAACAAAATATTCAGAAATGAACTTTGTTTTATTGTAAAATATTCAAAAAAAAATACGAAATTTTAATTTCCATAAATATTAATTAATTGTTTTTGTAGTTTTGAACTACCATCAAGATTATTTTTTTGAATATCGCGTTTATTTGGCACCTTTTCAATATTCTTTTTACAATTAAGAAAAGTTCCCCTCAATTTAAATTATATAGTTTAATGTTATTCAATTTATTTAAAAAAAAATTAATTTTTAATGCAAAACCTCAACATATCAATACATTTAACTAATAAATATTTTTTTCGAATAATTTTTATCCCCTCAAGACCATTTTTTAAAAATATTACTTTTACTTTGCGTCCCCTGAATATTCCCACAAAATTTCACTAAAATTCTCAAATTTAGATAAATTTAATCAGGAATTGATTGATGCTAAAATAAATTAGGCCCTTATATGTAGCAAGTTAACATATATACAATAATAATTCAACTTGATTGAATATTAATTAATATTTTTTTTAATTCAATTTATTGTCAATTGTTCTGAAATCCTTTTTTATTAATAATAACCTGTTATTTATTTTTTCCAATAATTAATATTTTAAATGTTTTTGCTGCATTCTCTGAAAGAAAAATGTATCTCCTTGTAACAAATTCCTGAAAATCCTGAGAACATTGAAACCACCAAAAATTGATAAATACAAATTAAAGCTCACCCAATAAATAACAAAAATAAAAACTTATCAAAATTTAGAAAATAAAAAATCTCTCCTAGCAATTTTTCTATCTATAAATTAATACTTATAATTTGAATCTTTTATAAAAAAATTGACAAATTGGCCGCGTATTACAATTGTTTTTATATTTATTTTAAATCTTTGAAAATAGAAAGATATTAATCGGAATCGAAGTTGCTATAAATATTTTTTCATAATTCATAATAAAATATTTTTATTTTTGTTATATATTCAACAATCACCTACCTTTTTGGCATACCGTATTTAATCGAATCGCGCGCATCATATAAGTTTCGTTTCGTTGCGGTTTAAAATTCGCGAGTCGAGTCACTCGTTGAACGCTGAAAAAAAAAACACAATCTTAAGTACCTATCTACTTATTTTTCATATTCTTGCAAATTATTAAAAAAAATGGAAAAATAAAATTTTGGAAACATTCAAGACCTATATAAAAGGTTATTTAACTCATTTTTGCAACTCTTCCTTCTAAAAAGCATGTGTAACACAAAATTTTCCTTTTCTTCCCCTATCACATCTTATCGCAAATATTATTTCTACTTTGAATTTTTCTCATTGAAAAGTTAATTTGGAATAAACATGGGACATTTCAGGAAAATATTAATACATATCCTCTATGTAGATTCTAAAGAAAATATTGAAATAAGGAAAAATGTGCATATTTGGATGTAATACTAATGATACACACTGTATTATCAATAATTTTAAAGTTTCAATATACAAATAAATTTTGACATTTCAATTTCGGATGGCATTAATGCAGAATATACTTTATAACAATTTGAAAACAAGAATACAGATGACTCTGTTAGCAAAATTGCAATTATATTAAAAGAATGAAAATAAAAGAATTTTTTGGTAACTAAAGGAGAGGAGAATTATTTATATAAAAAGTTGAGTTAGTTGATTTTGATATCCCCACGAGGCAATATCGAAATAAGAGTTGCCTCAAATTTATTTAAAAATATCATAGTAATTTATATGAATATTATCAGATAATCAAATCCTGCATTGTAAAGCCAGTGCGTGTATAATTCGCAACGAATTGCATCGATAAATGGCGGGTGATTTTCCGATTTCTAAATTATTAATTTAGAAAGTTGTTCCTGAATTCTGAACACGGTTTAGAATACGAACGAGTTAACCAGTACCTAGTTGGTGAGTCCTGTCCAGTTTATTTACATTATTTCTCGAGAATTAATAGGCCTTTATTAAAAATATTTCAAAATTAGATGCATCTTATGGTAATAAATTCGATTGAAATTGCAGTAACGTTACTCAAATAAAATTCAACGTCAAGCGAAGATAATTTTGGAATAGACAAATTAAACGGAAATTTGCATATTTTGACATTGATATACATCAAGTATATAATCAAACATTTTGAACTTTGATAAACTATTTAGCGAGTAGATTTATAATTATAGGTTGTCTTAATTTTAAGGTTGATAGAAAATTCTATTTTTGTTTCTGCGTTTATAATATTTTTGAAAAGTTCTAATTTCTTGTAATTTGTTATTTGATAATATATTATATAAATTTGAATTCCAATCACTTAATGGTACTCATTTCATATTCATTTCTCATTGTAATTGATAATTTTCAGGCTATAAAAATTTTGATATAATAAGTGACATTTGGTTGATTTCCTGACAGTAAAATCATATATGTCATAATATAATTTAATTGTCTTATAGTATATTGAACAAACAGTTACTCTAGATTTGGAATAGCGTAATTTGGAAAATTCTTTAAAAATTTATAAATTTTAATTATTATTTGAAATCTTTGATCCCTCCCAGAGATAAGAGTGAGTGAGTCGATTGTGTATTGATTTATCTTTCACAATATAAAATTTAATATTCATCTGAGCCGGGCATATTAATTTGACAACTGCTGTCAAAAATTTCAATAGGTTATATTCAGTGGTAAAGGCATATTCACAAGAGTGTAGTTACAATCATAAATTGTGACATCAACAAATTGAAAATCCATATCGTATAAATTCATAAATTAAACTATTAAATAATTAATAAAACATCGAAATATAATAATTTGTCACTCAAACGTGGGGCAAATATTATTAAAACATAGAATAGATAATAATTGGCGCCGCAAAGTGGGGCAAAAATATATTTATCATTATTATCATAACCAGTATAGAAAAATATTATAATTTGACGCAGCAAATTCATTGACTATATAAAAAATTAAGTATCGACCATGGAAAGAAGAATGACGTTAAGAGATGGTAAACAGGTGGGAGTTGAAAGTGGATCTGAAGAAGAGAGGGAAGAAAGGAGTCATGAAAGAGGTGATTTTCAGGTGCAGTACTTAGAACAAGGAAGGGAACAATCAGAAGGAGATATGACAGCGGGAAATGAAGCAGCAGAACAGGAGGATAGGAGACAGGAAGCGCAAGGAAGAACAAGTAGAGATGATCCAATGATGGAAATGATGCGACAATTATTTGGAAAAATGGATAATATGCAGGGAGATAAGAATAATATGGAAAAGAATATGAACAGAAAATTTGAAGAAAATATGAATAGTATGAAGGAGAAATGAATGAGAATATGAATGATATAAAGGGGAACATAAATCACTTAGAAATGAAAATTGATGAGGTGAAAATGGAAAGTTTGAATGAGATCAAGAAAGTTAAGGAAGAGAACGAGCAATTTAGGAAGCAGATTGAGAAGGTGAAAGAAGATATGAAGGGCCAGAATGAAAATTTACGCATGGAAATTCAAGAAGTTGGCATTAAAATCAGGGAAGATATGAAGAAATGGAATAATAAATTTAGTGAAGATATGAAATCGGACATGATGGTAAAAAAAGTATACGAGGTAGGGGGGAACATTGTTGAAAAGACGGATGATATGTTGGATAACATGGATTAAAGATTAAATATACAAATAAATTTTGACATTTCAATTTCGGATGACATTAATGCATAATATACTTTATAACAATTTGAAAACCAGAATACAGATGTCTCTGTTAGCAAAATTGCAATTATATTAAAAGAATGAAAATCTCTCTTTGTTATAGGAAAAAGTGAGTTTGTATTTTTTTAAAAAAAAATAATTTTTTGGTAACCAAAGGAGAGGAGAATTATTTATATAAAAAGCTGAGTTAGTTGATTTTGATATTCCCACGAGGCAACATCGAAATAAGAGTTGCCTCAAATTTATTTAAAAATATCATAGTAATGTATATGAATATTATCAGATCATCAAATCCTGCATTGTAAAGCCAGTACGTGTATAATTCGCAACGAATTGCATCGATAAAGTGCGGGTGATTTTCCGATTTCTAAATTATTAATTTAGAAAGTTGTTCCTGAATTCTGAACACGGTTTAGAATACGAACGAGTTAACCAGTACCTAGTTGGTGAGTCCTGTCCAGTTTATTTACATTATTTCTCGAGAATTAATAGGCCTTTATTAAAAATATTTCAAAATTAGATGCATCTTATGGTAATAAATTCGATTGAAATTACAGTAACGTTACTCAAATAAAATTCAACGTCAAGCGAAGATAATTTTGGAATAGACAAATTAAACGGAAACTTGCATATTTTGACATTGATATACATCAAGTATATAATCAAACATTTTGAACTTTGATAAATTATTTAGCGAGTATATTTATAATTATAGGTTGTCTTAATTTTAAGGTTGATAGAAAATTCTATTTTTGTTTCTGCGTTTATAATATTTTTGAAAAGTTCTAATTTCTTGTAATTTGTTATTTGATAATATATTATATAAATTTGAATTCCAATCACTCTTTGGTACTCATTTCATATTCATTTCTCATTGTAATTGATAATTTTCAGGCTATAAAAATTTTGATATAATAAGTGACATTTGGTTAATTTCCTGACAGTAAAATCATATATGTCATAATATAATTTAATTGTCTTATAGTATATTGAACAAACAGTTACTCTAGATTTGGAATAGCGTAATACGAAATTTGGAAAATTCTTTGAAAATTTATAAATTTTAATTATTATTTGAAATCTTTGATCCCTCCCTGAGATAAGAGTGAGTGAGTCGATTGTGTATTGATTTATCTTTCACAATATAAAATTTAATATTCATCTGAGCCGGGCATATTCATTTGACAACTGCTGTCAAAAATTTCAATAGGTTATATTCAGTGGTAAAGGCATATTCACAAGAGCGTAGTTACAATCATAAATTGTGACATCAATAAATTAAAAATCCATATCGTATAAACTCATAAATTAAACTATTAAATAATTAATAAAACATCGAAATATAATAATTTGTCACCCAAACGTGGGGCAAATATTATTAAAACATAGAATAGATAATAATATATATAACAAATGTCCCCTTTCTTGAAAAATGTGTCATATATTAATTTCTCACTGTTTCCAAAAAAAATTTTTTTTCTGAAATGACAATTCCACTTTTTAATTTTAGTATTTTTTTTCTGAAATGACAATTCCACTTTTTAATTTTTGTATTTTTTTTTCTTGTGGGATAATTTTTTATATACTGTAAGTAAGTCAAGGGAACAAAATTTTTTTACAGCCTGTAACTCAGGAATTAACGAATATATTTATTTGAAAATTGGGTAATGTTTTTGTGACCTATAGTAATTTCATCATAGAAGCTGGGACATCATGCAATGCAAAACATTCAATGGAAGGGGGCTCAAATGAAAGAGCTTTTTATTCCAAATTCTATATAATTTAATCTATAAACAAATGAATAAAATACTAAATTCATATGTGCTTTTAAACATAAAGTGGAAGTTTGATACGTAATAGAATTTTTTAAATAAATATCCGTCATTAAAAAATTTTTAAATGTTGTTTTCTTAATATCCTCAAAAAAAGTTGAAAAATAAAAAAAAATTGAAAAACCATGTGAATATTGTCTACCAACTTCAGGGTCATAAAACTACAGAATATTTATAGTTGTTGAAGTATAAAAAATCGGAGTATTTTCATTGTATTTGACTATTTTTCAAAGATGAGAAAAAAAAATTTATTTTCAAGAAACTTCCTAATCTTCCCACATAAAAGTACCGTTGCCATATCTAAATTAAAAATTTCTGAAAAAACCCAGACAGTGTTGGCCTCCGACTACGGGAGCATATCAAATTCTACAACAACTAGTCAACGTCAATATTCTCAAGTTGTTAACTCTGATATGTTTCCAAAAAAAGAACAAGGGATCGTATTAAATGTAAATGACAATCTTACTCTCGGAGACTATGTGGAAGCCGTAGCAAGTATTGTTGGCTCCAAAAATATACTGTTTGCCTCTAGAATGTCAAATAATAGAATATTTATATACTTGTCAACTGTCGAAGCTGCCCAAGGTATAACTGAAAAATATCAAACTTTAAATATAAAACAGCACCAAGTAGGAGTTCGACGACTCATTACTCCAGCAAAGCGAATTATATTATCAAACGTCTGTCCATCAATACCACATGACATACTAGAAGCAGAAATCCTAAAAATAGGTTTTTCAAAAGTATCACCAATGGCATTTCTCCGGGCAAGTCTGTCAGGAAACGAATACGCACACATTTTTGACCTCAAATCTATGTAGTACCAAACGATGACATAAGTCTATCGCCCTCACTGGTCATTACATTTGAAGATACAACATATAGAGTGTTTCTATCATTCGACGGAATAACATGTTTCCTCTGCAAAACCCCAGGACATGTTGCCAAGCTTTGTCCAAATCAAGCACCAAACTCATCCAACTACCACGAGAATACTAGAATACTCGTTGAACCAATAGCAATAGAAAGCTCCGTAGAAGATCTTAGCCGAATTGACGAGATGAATGATACTCCTCTATCAAAAACTTTTAAACGACCACGGCAATATCTAACAGCTAGTTCCAGCGACCTTACATCCGAAAAAGATCCAGTGGAAGTGGCAACTAATACAACGGATCAAAAGACCAAAAGAAAAAAAGCCAAACAATGCCCCTCTGCAACCAAACAAAATCCAAATGCCGAAGATCTGGAACCTGTAAAAAAATTCTAGAAGGAATCACCTCAATAACTCCTTACATTTGAAGAACTCTCCGACTTTATGGATAACGCTTTTGGCACACCTGACTCCTTAAGTATAGCCCAACAATACACAGATAATATTCCTGAACTACTTGCCCTTCTTCACAACATTCACCCATTTATACAACACAGGGAGATGAAATCCCGATGTACAAGAATCCAATCCAAGATACGCAAGCAACTGAATTTAGTCTCGATATCAACAAATGAAGAATATGAAGATACTTACGATTCGTCCACTTCTCAACTAAGTCAACACTAATACCTTCTTACTCCAATGAAATATAAATGGGCCCATCTGGAAAAATTAAAATTCTTAATATCAAAAACTAGAGAAGATGTGATCTGCATACAAGAAACTAACTTCAAAGATAACAGATACTACTCACTAAATGGTTACAAATGCGTCCACAAAAATAGAGAGTCTGACAGAGCTAGCGGAGGAGTGGCTATTTATATAAAACATAATTTTACCTGGAAAAATATACAAATTACATCAGAACTAGAGGTAGTTGCAATTAACATACAATATTATGAGAAGAATTTGAACCTTATTAATATTTATATTCCATCCAACAAAAAATTCACTTCACAAAGCTTACAAGAAATAAATAACCAAGTAAATGGCACAAAAATAATAGTATGGGATTTCAATTCACATAATACAGCGTGGGGATCGAAGACTGCAGAGAAAAGAGGGAGAGAAATAGAAAACTTTACAAACACAAACAGTCTTATAATAATAAATTCTGGAGCGGGTACAAGATTAAATCCACTAACAGGAGAATTATCTCCTATTCACCTAACTATTTGTGACGAACAAATTGCACCAAACCTACTTATATGGAAGTTACCACCTACCTAGAAGCATAGAATTTCATTCCAGAAAAGACAAGAACGATCAACTTAACTCAATGGAAAAATGGAATTTGGGACGAGCAAATTGGTCTAAGTTTACTGAGTACATAGAAAGAAATATTCCAGAAATTGATCAGATTGAAGATAACATTGACGAAATAACAAATGTACTTACCGATACCATTATACAAGCAGCAGAAATACATATTGGGTATGTAATACCACTTAAAACGGATATTCCAGTACCTTGGTGGACACCACAGCGCAAAGAAGCTATTAAATCAAGCAAAAGAGCGTTACATAAGTTTAAAAAGAACAAAAACCAAACTAACCTATATGAGTTTAGAAGACTCAGAGCAAGAGCAAAATACGTCATTAAGCAAGCTAAAAAGGACTCCTGGAAATCATTTGTCTCAACAATCACTCCGAATACTTCAAACTCCGAGATATGGTCAAAAATAAAAAAACTAAAAGGAATTTCATCAAAACATAAAATAACAAGTTTATCCCACAATACTGAAATTATCTCTAATAATGCACTTATATCACAAACATTTTCAGAAGAATTCTCTAGAATATCAAGTGATGAAAAGTACGAACCAGAATTTGGGGAATATAAACGCGATACAGAACAAAGAATAAGATTAAATCATACTACAGGTCAAAGCCACCCATTTAATGTACAAATCGACAGGGAAGAATTAGAAGAGGTGCTGAAACAATGCAGCGATAAATCCAACCCGAGACCTGACAAAATCCACTACACTTTTTTAAAAAACCTCCCAATAACTGGTGAAAAGTATTTGCTACAGACATACAATAAAATTTACTTAGATCACAAATTTCCAAAATCATGGTCAGAAGCTATCATAGTGCCAATACCCAAGCCACACAAACCAAAGAATTTGGTAACGTCTTACAGACCAATATCCCTAACATGTACAATGTGCAAAGTTTTAGAGAAGATATTAAACCGCAGGTTAATGTGGCATCTGGAAAAACATAACCTTACATCGATACACCAAAACGAATTTCGAAAAAACAGGTCAGCAAACGATAGCATTATAAACCTGGAATCTGAGATACACAATGCATTTACTAACGGTCAGAAACTGCTAGGTGTATTTATGGATCTTGAAAAAGCTTACAACTTAACATGGCAACATAAAATTCTACAAACACTGGTAGATTGGTACATTAATGGAAATATAACAGCATTTATCGAAAAATTTTTGACACAACGTATTTTTGTAGTCAAAACAAATGGTGAATTGTCTACCAAAAGAAAACTAGAGAATGTAATTCCCCAAGGATCTTCCTTAAGCACAACATTATTTCTTGTCGCCATAAATAACTTCACCTCTTGTATCACATCTCCGCTACGTGTAAGCTTATACGCTGACGATATTGTGATATACGGAAAAGGTAAAAATATTAAAACATTGCAATCCCTAATTCAAAATGAATTGAACAAAATTTATGAATGGAGAAACAAAATATCTCACGAAAAAACAAAATGTGTTTTATTTGCACGAAGAGTTCAGAAAGAATACCCGGAATTGACCATAGGAAACACCAAAATCAGTTTCACGAAAGATATCAAATTTTTGGGAATAATTTTTGATGATAAACTTAACTGGAAAAACACTTTGACTATCTTAAACAAAACAGTATGCAAAGCTTAAACATATTAAAAATACTATCACATCAAAAATGGGGAGCAGATATAAACAGGTTACTTAACATTTACAAAAGTACCATTAGATCTAAAATAGAATATGGAGCCATGGCTTTACAAACCACTAAAAAAAGTTATATAAAAACTGTGGAAATAATTTCAAATAATAATTGGTGCGTTCCCAACAACCCTCACAGACAGTCTCTATAAACTCCTTTGAGTAATGCCATTTACATATAGAGTTCAATATTTATCTTTATCTTAGTCGACAAAAATCTTGGACCTTCCTAACCACCTTTACCACAAAAAAATTTGCACTAGGTCAGTGCAAACAGCTCTTCCCGCAAGTATCAATATTACACGACCTGTTTACAACACAGTTAAAACGTATATGGCAGAAATCAGCTACAGTTTTCCTGAAATAATTCCTATAAACAGCTATAATTTTGCCCCTTGGATTCTCTCACCTATCTTCGTAAACACAGAACTTTCCAAATTCAATAAAGAAGGAACACATACTTCTCTACTGAAAAACGAATTCAATACAATATGTGGAATTTACAAACCTTCAGAAGTTTTATTCACTGATGCTTCAAAAAATGGATCAAATCGTTCAATAGGCTCATCAGTGGTTACAGCAACTAATACACAAAAATTCCGGCTACGTAAGAGTAACCCAAAACCAAAATATGCAATCTGTTCTGACTCACTAAGTGTCATAGAATCGATTCGACAAATGTATGCAAGCAACCCTTTAGTGCAGCAAATCCAACAATTTTTCCACCAATTATTTATGCTAGAAGTAAAAGTCACACTTATCTACGTCCCCTCACATGTAAGAATCGACGGCAATGAGTCAGCTGATACAGCTGCCGATGAAGCAACATCGTTACAAATCGAAAGGTCTCACAGTGATATCGACAACTTTCTCAAGAAGTTAATTAAGAAAAAGATGCAAACAGAATGGAATAATAATCAAAATAGCCTCAAAAGCATTAAATCACAATTTACTGACCGACTAATATTAACATCCAGCCGATTAGAACAAATTAAAATATCAAGACTAAGACTTGGCCACACTCGTTTATCGCACGGCTATAGAATATCTAAAGAAGAACCCCCCAAATGTAACAAGTGCAACGTAAGACTGTCTATTAAACACATCCTTGTTGATTGTACAGAATTCGAAGAGGAAAGACAAGAGAACAAAATCTCCACAGATGTTAGTGGAAATCTAAAAACTCTGGAACAAATACAAAAAACATTACAGTACCTAAAAGATATTAAACTCTATAATTATATCTAGTGAATTCTTAGTATATGTTTTTAGTGAATATTTAGTGAATGTAATGCAATTTACTATGTAGTTGAATGATATTGTAAGTGCTAATGACCCTTAGGGGTCGAAGCACATTTTCACAAAACAAAAGATAAAACAATTTTTGATTATAAAAAATTAATATTTATTCGAAATTAACCATGTGAAGATGCGAGACAACGGAGAAAATTCACATTGGAGTTTTTAGTAACATTATTCTTTCTATAGATATCTCTAGATAAATAATTATTTTGTCGGATGTCTACCAACTTCAGGGTCATAAAACTACAGAATATTTATAATATCCTCCACTTTAGTTGTTGAACTATAAAAAATCGGAGTATTTTCATTGTATTTGACTATTTTTGAAAGATGAGAAAGGAAAATTTATTTTCAAGAAATTTTTGTTCTGATAAAAGCAAAAAATGAATGGAAAAATAGAAAAAATTAAAAAACCTTGTGAATATTCGAAAAAACTTCAAATTGATTATAAAAAATTAATATTTATTCGAAATTAACCATGTGAAGATGCGAGACAACGGAGAAAATTCACATTGGAGTTTTTAGTAACATTATTCTTTCTATAGATATCTCTAGATAAATAATTATTTTGTCGGATGTCTACCAACTTCAGGGTCATAAAACTACAGAATATTTATAATATCCTCCACTTTAGTTGTTGAACTATAAAAAATCGGAGTATTTTCATTGTATTTGACTATTTTTGAAAGATGAGAAAGGAAAATTTATTTTCAAGAAATTTTTGTTCTCATAAAAGCAAAAAATGAATGGAAAAATAGAAAAAATTAAAAAACCTTGTGAATATTCGAAAAAACTTCAAATTTTCATTTTAAGTAATTTTTCAGATCTTTAATAAAAAAATCTAAAATAAATTTCGTAAAACTGAAAGAAACCACATTTAGAGAATCGTTTAAAAATTAAAATAACTGAAAGAAGATTAATTTTTAACAATTTAAAAAACTTTGAGAACAAAGACAAAACAATTTTTGATTATAAAAAATTAATATTTATTCGAAATTAACCATGTGAAGATGCGAGACAACGGAGAAAATTCACATTGGAGTTTTTAGTAACATTATTATTTCTATAGATATCTCTAGAAAAAAAATTATTTTGTCGGATGTCTACCAACTTCAGGGTCATAAAACTACAGAATATTTATAATATCCTCCACTTTAGGTGTTGAACTATAAAAAATCGGAGTATTTCCTTTGTATTCTTCTAATTTTCAAAGATGAGAAAGGAAAATTTACTTAAATAAGCTTTTATTCTAATAAAAGCAAAAAATTAATAGATTATCTTTGGTTACAGTATAATGACAATATCAAAATGACAAATCACAACATTTTGATCATTTCTAATAATTAATAATATATTTATCCTCAAGGTTACACACTTCCCTTCCACTCAAATCCCACCAATATTTACAATAGATACATCAAATAAAAATTGAAATTATCCAACTAACGTTCAACGCCAACGACTGAAGTTCTTATCAACAACATTCTAATTTCCAAAAAAAGAAGAAGTAAAATATCTAGCAATGACCTTGGACAGTAAATTGACATGGAAAAAATATAACAGAGAAAAGAAAACGAATCGATTTAACTACTAGTGAGTGTAGTGTATATAAAGGAGAAGTGTTCGCCATTCATCATAGTCCAGTAGGAATCGGCGCATGAGTACCGAAAACTATTCCACCTCAATTTTTTTATGCGATCCTCTTTGAATTGCCCACTGATGATATAAATGCATGTTGCCATGGGGCAACCTAGTGCGATATTGTTTAAACCGAAATAGTTTAAACAATTGGAAGGAATTGTTATTTTTTAACTGGACATTTTTTTTATATTCTTTGTTGAAATACAAATAAAAAAGGTCCTATGACTTTTCACGATAAAGTTAATATTTTTAGAGATATGAAGGATCGAAAAATCTCAAATTTGGGTACTTTTGACCCATGAAAAATATATTAAAAAAATAAAATAAAATATAAATAATAATTTTTTTAAATTCTTTATACAATAGTTAATAATATTCTTAATAGAGATTAAAGAAAATGTCATTGTTTATACCTGTTTTTTAATTGTTAATTTCGCGCGCTCACAAGTATGCGTCGCTAGCTTTAAGTATCGCCGTCTCTCTCTGACTCATGCGCTGCATCGGCCTCTCAGTGTCCTAAATCATTATTTATCATTTATCTAAAAAATCATTGGTAAAGAGGGCAATGTTATTAATAATTAAATTGTCTACAATTTGTTTTTAACAAAAATAATTTAAGTATGACTAGGAACGTAATTAAAATTAGTTTTTTGTTATTATCATAGTAATGTATGCATTTTATCAACAATAAGATATAATGGTATTTGAAAAATTTTTGGAATCACAATTATATATAAATAATTAGCTTTTGCTCAAACACACATTTGGAAAAATGCATTGAATCCGGAATATAAAAGATTAGATTTTACGAATTTCGGATAGAAACTAGAGAATGATACTTTGCTAATACCTTTATTTATAAACAAAAGCCCATTTACAACTGATCTTAAAAAAACATGTAATTGTAAGAAAATCTGTAAAACCAAAGCTTGTTACTGTTAAAAAAATATTAGTTGCATACTTCTATGTGGTTGTGATTCGGAAGACTGTAATGTAATGTTTTTCTTATTTATTTAAACGTTTTTATTACAGGTGGGATAAATTTATACACACACGTTATTTATATTCCGGATTCAATGCATTTTTCCAAATGTATGTTTGAGCAAAAGCTTATTATTTATATATAATTGTGATTCCAAAAATTTTTCAAATACCATTATATCTTATTGTTGATAAAATGCATAAATTACTATGATAATAACAAAAAAGTAATTTTAATTACATGTTCCGATTCATACTTAAATTACTTTTGTTAAAAAAATTGTAGACAATTTAATTATTAATAACATTGCTCTCTTTACTAATCTTGATATAACTAATGGTTTTTTAGATAAATGGTAAATAATGATTCAGGACACAGAGAGGCCGATGCAGCGCATGAGTCAGAGAGAGACGGCGATACTTAAAGGTAACGACGCATACTTGTGAGCGCGCGAAATTAACAATTAAAAAACAGGTATAAATAATGAAGTTTTCTTAAATCTCTATTAAGAATATTATTAACTATTGTATAAAGAATTTAAAAAAATTATTATTCATATTTTATTTTATTTTTTTAATATATTTTTCATGGGTCAAAAGTACCCAAATTTGAGATTTTACAAACCTTTAAAAATTCATATCTCTAAAAATATTAACTTTATCGTGAAAAGTCATAGGACCTTTTTTATTTGTATTTCAGAAAAAAATATAAAAAAAATTTGTCCGGTTGAAAAATAACAATCCCTTCCAATTGTTTAAACAATTTCGGTTTAAACAATATGGCACTAAGTTGCCCCATGGCAACATGCATTTATATCATCAGTAGGGCAATTCAAAGAGGATCGCATGAAAAAATTGAGGTGGAATAGTTTTCGTTACTCATGCGCCGATTCCTCCTGGACTACATGGTACGTCTCCAATGAAACAAAAACAATCGTAAAAGGAAATTTGTAAAAAATGTCATACATCAAAGGAGCAAAAAATGAGAACCAAGAAAACCCAATCCTAGAACCGCTACTGATAAGAGAAGAAAACAGAAAACTCAAGACTTGATATGAAGTACCTACCTGAGGTGCAATGTCGTCGATGGACGAATCTTCATCATCCCAAATTCCTTAATAATAATATTAGCTTATAGAATGAATATATTCTGATTATAGTAAAAATATTTCAGTTTAATTATTATCAAATCACAAAAGCATGTCGTTATTAGCTTAGAACTAAAAAACGAAAAATCCAGTTTAATATATTATAATAGGGACATATATTTCTAAATGAAGGACATCAAATGATGCTGGTGGCTGTGTACACGTATAGGGTAACAAAGAAAAATATAAAGCGCGCTATGCAAAAGTAAATTAAATTTTTCACGTGACACAGATATATTTCTAAGCCCAATTAATACACCAAAATTCCCAAACATCCTTTAAAATTCCCAAAAACTCTTTTAAATCCCCGGAAATCCTTTAAAATATCATTTAAACCTCCTAAGATCCTATAAAATCAATAAATATTTAAAATATGATGTGTACATATCTTAGGAAATGACCCCCCCCTCGTAATAAACCAACTGGGTAGGTAGTCCATGGCAAGAAAGAAATTTTGTCAAATCTTGTCTCATTACTAAAAAATTCCTCTTCATTGGCGAATAAACCAATAAGTTGCTCAAAATCAACTATGTTCATGTTCATGATCAAGAACCCTGATAATGAAACTTCCCAAACCAACAAATAAAAATCAAAACATAACAACGAAACAAAATTGAAATTGTTTTTATGGCATTTTTAGTTTATGGTTTAAAAATATTCATGTTTCTAACAAGTTTGCTTCGAATGTCAAGTTTAAAATGCTTCTATTTACGTTAATTTTATGTGACAAATCCAAACCAGTAATTTTCTAGCTAAAAACCGCAATAAAATAAATACGTCCTATCAAAAAAGTATTGTTCATGTTGTCTCGTTTAGGCTGAACGCCCAGTATATCTCAAAATATTTTAGAAATGTGTATCGGCGTAAATACAACTTTTATTTAACTAAAACATTTATTTGTATTTTTTATCTCACACACACTAATGGGTATATAAAACTATCCTAATACTGATCTGTCTATAAAATGATACCTATATTCCAACTTCAATTAACAAAAAGTATATAATCATAATGAAGGCAACTGCCATTTCAATAAAAAGTAGAAAAATCAGTTCCATTAAGGCGTAAACAAAAAACTAATTAAATAAACACTTACCAACATAATTCACTGCTTTTAAAATTAACATTTCACATTAAAAATAATGAATAACGAAAGAATTAATATTTAATTAGTGGAAATCAAAAATGTCCGTATTTGCATGACCACAACCGAATTACACGAAGCACCCTACGCAATTAAACAGAAGATCGAATGGCAATATCTGACAATCGACAATTATTATAACACGTATCAACGCAAAAACTGTGTTTTTTTTCTTTCAAACGAATTCAATTCGAAGTCAACATCACGTGACCAACAAGTTGTTATACATTGTTTACAATAAAAACTTGGGTGTTAGACATATTAAGGCATGGTCTTTTCTAGTTGAAAATAATATATATTTATCAAATAAGCCCTAGATTCGTCTTTTCATTATTGGATAATTTATATTAGCGTAATATCTAGCATTCTACCAAATAATACACATGTATTCTTTGATTCTGCAGTTAAGTTATTAGGAGTTATAAATTCGAAATAAATTATGTTATGTTGGGGTTGTGTATATAATCTTTAGTTGTGAATAACAACCGACTGAAGCCGATTAACTACGAATTGAGTTTTTCTCTTTTTATATGAGTACTGAAGTAGTGTTGGCGATTCTAATATAGTTTAAGCATTGTCACATTTATTTTGAAATGGATATTTTTAATGATTTCGAGTAACTCGAATACCAAAAGATACAAGAAATAGGTAGTGGATTTTTTAAACCTTTATACCGTGAGAGAACATATTTGACCATTTTGAAAAATGGAATGAGAAAGAATTCTAACGCCGATTTCGATACAAGTAAATTTTGTTAAATATTTACATCAAAT
This sequence comes from Galeruca laticollis, assembly GCA_963921935.1. Classification (NCBI taxonomy): domain Eukaryota; kingdom Metazoa; phylum Arthropoda; class Insecta; order Coleoptera; family Chrysomelidae; genus Galeruca; species Galeruca laticollis. The sequence goes on along the minus strand of OY998175.1, from coordinate 314,933,000 downwards.
ATGAAATACTCATTTCAGTGCTGTCAAGCAGGTGACAGCTAACCTAAAACCTTGCAACGCGAGCGCGAAACATAACAATTGTTCATCTTATTTTATCATATACACATTGTGTATCAAGCTATCTTTCTCTACGCATATTATGAAGTTAAAATATTTATTTTTGTTCTGTTATCATAAATCAATGGGGGTAAAGTCAGTTTGAAAGACATTTACACTTTATTTGTTGAATATGACCTCCTAATAAATTTATTTTCCAGTCATATATTGGACATTTTATTCGCACTTCAACAGACCGGGCCTAAGTTGAATAAATCAATACAAATCACACAATAATATGAAATTTCATAATTAAAATTAGTATTTTATGCAACGTTCACGTAATGATGAGATAGCCATTAATACACGAGCATGTTGTAGGATACGAATCGATCCTCGGGCAAAGTTGCATACATTATTTTTTCTATTCCCATTAATAAGTATTATTTAATTAATAATTATAAATGAACAATGAAGGGAAATTCAATAAATAACTTTAAACTTTTGAACATAATAATTCTTTAAGCCGCTTTGTTTATATATACCTAAATTATTTATAGTACCATATAAAAAATTTATTAGGGTGACTGATCTTAAAAAAATGGTATGATATGGGGTAGGGATCGAACCCTTACCATAAAACTAGATAACTTCCATAACATACCGTTTACACCAATTGGTTTTAAGACTTCTTGCAATATACTGTATTAAAATTGCATCTGTTATGATACAGATATTATTCTATTAATAAGTGTATTTATTATAAAACAGGAGTAGAAAAAATACTATTCTCACGTCTACAGTAGTTGCGACTTGACAGTTAGGTAGCGCTGCTATTTTAATGTCGGATCCGAATAGAGAAGATATAAATACCCAATTTTTCTGTATATAAATTTTACTTTGGAAGTAAAAATGATAGGTTTATATCTTCGTCCTCATTAAATCAGTATTTGTTATTTTTTACACAGTTTTTGAAGAGAATTACAATTTAGCAGTTTTCTTCATACGGATTACTGCTACAGATTCCTCTGAAAGTCCGTTATTGATTGCAATAAATATCGTTGTATAGGGTGAAGAAGTCGTCATAGATGGAGACACTAGTGTTACAAGGTTTAACCTATAAATGTAAAATGAAATGTTTATTTTAAAGTATTGTGTTAACTTGAAATAATTTAATATCTCTATAAATATTTACTTTGATCTGTTCCATGTTATGTTGAAAATAATGTCAGAAATCGACGTAAAGCAGGGTTTAAAAATAGTTTTATCTAAAATAGAAGAAGCTTGCTCAAAGAGAACCCCTGTAAGTAAACTACACATTTGATTAAATTATGTTTCACAATAATTATCAATTATTTTAGGAATTACAAGCATTAGAACCTACGTTAGTGGCTGTGAGTAAAACAAAGCCTGTTAATTTAATCCTAGCAGCTTATGAAGAAGGTCAGAGGCATTTTGGGGAAAATTACGTACAAGAATTAGAAGAAAAAGCAAACAATCCCATTATTTTAGAAAAATGCAAAGAAATAAAATGGCATTTTATAGGTCATCTCCAATCGAACAAAGTTAATAAAGTTATATCTCTTCCAAATATTCATCTTATCGAAACAGTTGATTCTCAAAAATTAGCATCGTTATTGAATAAAAATTGGCCCAAATTCGGACCACCCGAATCTAAATTGAAAATTATGATTCAGGTCAATACCAGTGGAGAAGAAGGTACATACAAAAGTTTGTGTATTATCCAATTATTTAAAATTTAACACATTTTTTAGAAAAGAATGGAATTCCACCTACCGAAGTATGCAATGTTGTACAGTATGTTTTAAAGGAATGCGATAATCTTGATTTGGATGGTTTGATGACAATAGGTAAATTTGGTTATGATCCTGCAGACGGTCCAAATCCAGATTTTGTTTGTTTGAAAAAATGCCGGGACGATATTTGTCAAACTTTGGGAATTGATTGGAAAGACATCGGACTATCCATGGGAATGTCAGATGATTTTGAACATGCGGTTGGTATTTTTGGAGATTAATATTGCAGTTTATTCATTTTATTTAGTAATTTATTATTATATCTTTATTAGAAATCAAAATAAAGCCGATAAAAAGACAACAACTCAAATTTTAGTTGATTTTAAGTGGTAGTTTCTTCAATATAACAGAAATATAAAATAATTGAAATTTTCTGTTTCGGACCTTACTCTCGGGAATATACTCATATTACTTTTTTAAATGAAACTGTTTCTAGATAACTCCACAATATATTGAGAAATGGTAAAATTTCTAAAAAAATTGACAATAATTGTTTCAATTATAGCAATGTCGAAACAATTGTCCAATTTTTTAGAATTTTTACCATTTTTCCAATATATTGTGGAATTGTGTAGGAAGTTAGTTTCATTTATAAAAGATATATAAAATAATTGACACTATAACTACCAGCAGCTTATCAAAACTATATTGCTATTCTTTTTATTATTTTTCAGATTGAACTAGGAAGTACAAATGTAAGGGTTGGATCTTCAATATTCGGATATAGACCTAAAAAGAACTAATTATGTAGTGAAAAAACCTTTAATTATAATTTTTTGTTGTTAAAAATAAATTCTGTTGATCCCTATATTTGTTTTATTTATAAAATTCCTTGTTCAATAGATATGCAGTTCATTAAAAAACAGGTCGAACCCTGATAAATCAGTCATAAAAAAATTAAAACAAAGGTAGAAGTTTTTTTAGTCATAGTTGAAATTTGTTCTGTAGAGGGTGAAAAAACATTTCGACCCTGCCAGGATTCGAACCTGGAATCTTCTGATCCGTAGTCAGACGCGTTATCCGTTGCGCCACAGGGCCTTGGGATTATTAGGAAATATACAGAGTGTTAATTTTTGAAAAATTAAGTTGTCTATTTTTAACTTGAAATTATTATAAACTAAAAAAAAAGGTTGCATCGGCCGGGAATCGAACCCGGGCCGCCCGCGTGGCAGGCGAGCATTCTACCACTGAACCACCGATGCTGCGTGTATAGTATATCATGTTACTGTATCCGATTGAATGGCTAACCTAATCGATATGCACTTTTTATGCTTTATTGAAAACTTAATTTTCGGGAGTAACTGTCTTGTTTTTTTAGCCTTATTTCAGAATGAAATAGGGCTATAAATTGTAGAGAGTAACATAACGCGACTTTCAATGCATTTTTTCGTTTTGGTGTTCCTTGATACCAAAACAACCCCCGAGGTTATATACAGGGTGTTTCAAAAAAGGATACTCACTTGCTGGTATAAGTAGAACACTGCAAATTTGTTTTTATATCTGTCTCTCAAAGAGAGGGCGCTAATTACAGACGGTTCATATCGAGTAGTTTTAAACATATCTTTTATGAGGTTGAATTTTGTAGCCCAAATTTTATTAGAACTCAAACAACATTCAATTTTAAACCAAAAAGATATACTCTTTGTAAAACTCGATACTGTTGTGTACCGTTTTCGGAATATTTTGATTTCAAAGAGATGAAGTCATAACTAATTTTGTTATAAAGTATTATAAAAAACCATTACCTTTATCCCCTCAGTTTTCCATCGCTGACACGCAGAAAACCATTTTGAGATTTGCGACCAACACCAAATTTTTTTAACGAAAGGCTTTTTGAACTAACTGATTGAAAATGTCATAATTTTAGTTTTACCTAAACTCAATTTAATTTCCTTCATGCGATTCTTTATTCAAATAATATCTTTAGTATTAGAAGAATGTTATTGTTTTTGCTCGCCTTTTTTTTGAAACACCTTGTATATATACAGGGTGTTTCAAAATGTCGCTTACTTAGTTTGACTTAAGAAAATCCTATTAAAATTAGACTAATTGAAATAGAGAGTGAGGGGTGCAAATTATTTACTTTTTGTAATACAGGGTGTTTTTAACTTGAAAAAATAAAAAGATTTTATTTCATAACTTTAGAGCGGCTCAATCTTCCAATTTGCAATTTGGTAGAATGTTTTTACATTCAAATTCGCATATTTTGGGCGAAAAATAATTTTTCTTACTTGGGCCAGTGGCGTAATTTTGGAAAAATTAGTCACTTTTCCCCCATTTTCTCGCCACTGACCTTTTATACCTTTCAAGCAATTTTTTGTATTGCTCAATGATTTTTACGTAAAAAACGCATAACCTTTACATATCGTAAAACTGTTTTCAAGATATTGGATGTGAATTATCTTATTGATTTATGAATAAATATAATTTGCTGAAACCTTTAGTAAAAGATTTCAATATCTAGGGGAGAGACATGATCCACATTGGCTCCTTTCTTTGAACCGTCACTGGGTCCTGGGACTCACATTCCTAAGCTTCTCTTGACAGTGGAAGTACTAGAAATTCCTAATGGTCCTACTCCAACCATTCACCTTTGAAATAAGAGACGGAATAAATTTTACATGAGTCGCTTATTTTTTTGGGATTTTCATGCCACTATGCCCACCAATTTAGCTGGTGTTTCAGTAGGGTTTATGTACCCTGGCATTTGAGTCATTTTAGCTTCGTCCACAGTTTGGTTTAGTTTTTACAAATCACAGATTATTCTTGTTTTTATTATTTATATCTGAAATAAATGTTTCTTATTGGAATTTCGAAAATGGTGTTTGCTTTCTTCAATTCATAATTTTTATGAGAATATTTAAAAAAAAACTAATATTTTGACTGTAGAAAACAAATTCAAAAGAAATCCTTCGAGCCGGATTTGAACCAGCGACCTATGGATGTCTACATTTTATTAATCCACTACAGTCCACCGCTCTACCAACTGAGCTATCGAAGGTTGAAAACTTTATAAGTAGAAGTAATATTTATTGTCAGCACTTCTCAATCTAAATTGCACATTAATTATGTATTGACTTTCTCGCCAATTTTATATGGGTGTTTCTTTTTACCTAAATTGATGGTAGGTTAATGTTAACTTTTACAGAAAGTGAATGGTTAAAATTGACGATTTTCAGTGAAATGGAAACTTAATAAATTATTATAATACCTATAATCAATAGTTTTTATAGTTATTTTGTTTAATAAATAAAAAACGTTCATGCTGTGTATACGTCTCAATATAATTAGAATAAAACTTTTTTATATTTCGTATAGGATTTTACACGAAATACAAAAACGTTTTATTCAAATTATTTTGTTTAATAGCTGGATTTGAATAATAATCAGATTAAGGATATTTCCAATGAACTAGATTCTCAATATTTCCCATACGTATTACTAAAATCATTAGGCAAAACTATAATAATTTCAACAACCTTTTGTGGTAGCATCTGCTGTTAAACAGCCCTCACACAAATTCCTAGATTTTGCTTAACATAATGATGGGTCTCATTCAGTATGGTTTTGTTGTCAAAAAGGGCATTATCGAAGAATGTTTTTCCGGTCTAGTGAGGAATGATAAAGGTTGAGAAAAGTATGTTCTCAAACATAATGCCAACAAAATATTTGAAAATCACTGCTTTCAAAGGTAAATACGATCAGGTATGTGAATTTTAGGAACAGGTCCGTAATGACGTCTTTTTAAATCGCGTTTTAAAATATTCTAAATAGCTAAAAACGCATAAATTCGACTTATTTTCATCATAAATTTGGTTCTTTAGTTTTGATGAATCCTATTATAGAAAGTACAGCCAAAACTATCTTACTTGTTTAATTTCCAGGGTTTCATCTGATTTACTATTTCTGTTAGTCGATTCTGATTCTATTTTCCAAACTTCGTATTTCATTGGATATACTAATGCCATGATCAGTTGTTCAATGGCATCTAGAGACCAGAGGATGAATAAATAGATTATTATAATGAAAGTGAATAGGCAGTTATTCTTATTTTCAAATTTTGTATCTTTTGTCCCTAAAATGGGAGGATAAAATAAGTTTTTCTTTGTTAAATTTTCTTTTAGTTTATTTTTTCTTATTTCTTACTCTTTTATAAAATTATACTCAGTGGAAGACTATTTAGAATATATTTACATTATTTCTTTTCATTATATTACATCTTTTTCTATAAGAAAAGCATTACCTCTACGTCAACTTCAAATGTCAACAACTAACAATATTGCCATATTCAACATTATTTAATACCTTCAGTGTTAGAGCACAAACCTAAAGCAAAGTTGAATAATCTTTCGAAGAATAGAAAGAGAAGTATTGTAATACAATGATTTTGACGTTTCCAGTCAATATACACTTTTCAGTCCAAAAAACTAAAATGAAAAAATTTAAATAATAAGTACGGAATCGATATATAAAATAGTTTCAGAATTCCAAAATATTTTATGGAAGCATGTTAAAAATGGGCAATTTGTTTATAAATAAAGGTGGAGATTACAAAGTCCTAAGACTTTCATTACGTAATACTCGTTTAATAAACAGTTATTTAGGACTCCAGATCTCAAAATCTCAAAACAATGTCTTTGTCACAGCCATCTGTTGTTGAATTTGATAAAATTAAGCATGTGTGGTATCCAACAATAAGTCTTCTCCAGAGAAAATTAAACATGAACCCTTTGTGTTAAAAAAGTCAATGTTTGCGGAGGAGATTTCACTGCATCCGTGGAGACATCTTCACTTTTTAAAGTGAAGGGGTCCAGGTTACTAATAACACTTAACTTTTGATTATAACTCAAAAATCAAAAAAAAATCGCACAAACAAACAGACCTCTATAATGGCTGTATTGAATTTAATCAGCTGTTTTTGTAGAGTTATTGTTTCTATCTCTACAAATATTCTTAAAAAATTAACCGTTATATGTGTAGAGCTCCTGGGATCGACCCGCTTCAATAATTTCGCAGCTTACGTAATTTCCAAATCAAAAGCCTTAGCAAAAAAAACAGCCTTGAAATTCGGTCCTGCCTCCGTTACTTTCAATCTTTAAAGTACTCGAACAGGTAAGCCAAGCCAACCATTGACTCACACACAGGTAAGAACCGTTGGAAGAGGTCATAGACGTACAAATATTTATTCACATACGTCACAGAGGCAGTCAATTATTATAAGTTAGTGAGAAAGAAAATTTTAAATATTAGGAGACTGGTGATAACTACTAACAACTCTGAATGTTTGAAAATATTAAACTATTACAAAGAGAAATGCATAACTTATCGATTGTGGCTCGATTTTTGAAGTTTCGTCAGCATAATTGCTTGATCTGTCGTACAGAGTTTTTAATCTGAACTGGAGATGACGCAGCCATGACTGTAATTTTACCATGAAAGAATTACGCAGTATTAAGGTTTTTAGATTGTAAAATTGGAATTTAAACTATATGTTTCACAAGCTATTGTAGTGTATTACTTTTCCGCCCAACCTTTGTATATGCGAGAAAAGGATTGGTTTACCCCAAAAAAAGTTGGAATTTTGAAATTTTTTTTTGAGTTATTTTCACGTTTTCCATCAACAACAACACGAAAAAACGGTTTTTAGAAAAAAAATCCTGTGTGTATGTCGTCGTCGTTGTCGTCGGCCACTTTTCCTTACATGTCTTGTTAGCACGATACAGCCTCCGGAGTGCAATAAGTCAGCAATTTTATGATTGAATATTGTTAAGGACATGTCACAGATGAGCCCTATTGATTTTCAGTTCACCAGAGCCAGTACAACGGGTGCTATGGTACTTGAAGTACGACATCTTGTCATTTTTTGAGAAATTTCAGTTTGTTAGCACGATACAGCTTCCGGAGTTCAACAAGTCACCAGTTTTGTGATTGAATATTATTCAGGATATCAGACTGATGAACTCTATTGATTTTCAGCTCATCAGAGCCAATACAACAGGTGCTACAGTACTTTAAGTACGATATTTTTGCTATTTTTGGAGAAGTTTCAGTTTGTTAGCACGATACAGCCGGAGTATATACAAGTGACCAATTTTATGATTGGATATTATTCAGAGCGTCTCAAAGATGAACCCTATTGATATTCAGCTCACTAAAGCTAGTACAACGGGTACTATGGTACTTGAAGTACCAAATTTTTGTCATTTTTGGAGAATTTTCAGTTTGTTAGCACGATACAGCCTCCAAAGAGTATACGATTGATCAATTTTATGATTGAATATTGTTTAGGGTATCTCACAGATGTACGCTATTGATTTTCAGTTGACTAGAGCGAGTACAGCGGGTCCTATAAATCCAGATATACTAACTTTTTGGTTATTTTTGGAGAAATTTCGGTTTCTTAGCACGATACATCCCCCGAAGTGTATACAAGTAACAATTTTATGATAGAATATTGTTCAGGGCCACAGATGCGGAAAAGTTAGTTTTAATCTTTAAAATCGTTTATTATTTCTTTAATTAACAATCTCTATGCTATAATATCCGATTTTTAGATTTATTTTATTTTCCCGAACCTAACAATATGCAAGAAAAAGATCGTGAAGTAGAAGTAGACTCGGTTGAAGAAATTAACGACACATCTAATGAAGATATGTACTCAAATATTGAACCAGATATAAATGACAACAATGTTGTTCCAATTATGAAACCACAAAGACAGAGAAAAACTTCTGACGCAATGAAAGATTATGTTACACACCAGTGCTCGAAGCACAAGGAGATCCAGTTGATATTACAGAAGCTCTCACTTGGCCAGATGAAAAACAGGTAAAACGAGTATGATGCACTAATAGATAATCATACCTGGGATCTAGTAGACCTTCCTCCAGGAAAAAGCATAATGTAGACTATATGCATGTTCAAAACAAAAATAAAGGAAGACAAAACGTAGTATAAGGTCAAATTGGTGATTAAAGCTTGTGCACAGAAGAATGGTATTGATTTTGAAGAGAAACTTACTTACTAGTGGTGAGATACAGCTCTATAAGATATTTACTAGCTGTGACAGCAGAACTCAATTTAAACCTTAAACAACTAGATGCAGTGACCGCATTTTTACAAGAGATTTAACTGAAGAGATATATATGATACCTACAAAAGGTTTCTAGCTAAGGAAATCAATGCATGAACTGAAAGAAGGAAGTAAAGTATGGAATCAAAACTTGACTAGTTTATGAAAGATATTGGTTTAAAACAGAGTTAGTTAGATTCTTGTATTTACCACATATTTGACAACAAAGTGACTATAATTATTGGTATTTACGTCGATGATATGATATTCCTGTCAAATAACAAGGAAGCTAAGAATTAGCAAAAGACGCAGCTATATGAAAATTTCAAGATGAAACATATCGGAGAGGGGAAATCTATCATTGAAATGAATATAACTAAAGACAGAAGCAATAATAAAATATGGATTGATCCCATTAGTTGCAGTGATGATGATTGGACTCATGATCCATCTGACAGAAGATCTGTGGCTGGGTAAATTATTATGAAGAATGTTCCCCCAATTTCATAGAACAGCAAAAAACAATCAACTGTAGCACTGCCTATCACAGAGGCGGAATATAAATATGTGAATGTCGATGGCAGCACAGGAAGGTTACGGGGACTTAGTCGAAAAGTCAGTTTATAACTACATATTATCCTTTATTGTTGATGACCTGTAAGTTCTGATTTATTTTTGTTGCTTATCAGAGGTCGTACTTTCATTATAATGCTCCAAACATCACTTTTGAGCAGGACAGTTAAGAAAGGAAAAATAAAAGTATTTAAAAATATTAATTGGATATTAAGGATAGCAAAGTAATAATGAAATATGAAAGCTAGTATTATATCTAGTGAAATTAACTGTCTCAACCCTTACAATGATACATAGAGCATTTTCAGTTCCTATGAACAAATGTAATTTTGATAGAGAGATTAGTATAATTAGAAAAATAGCAACATCCAGCTGTTATCCATTACATATGATAAATAAGCTAATTAATAAAAAAGAGGAAAAAGTGGCATTACAACTAATATTTCCTAAATAAACTGAAGAAATAAAAACCATCATATATGCAGGAAATATTTCTAATAATATTTCAAAGATAATATCTTTAGCAACGAATACAACAATTGTTTTTAAAACAGAAAGTAACGTAAGTACAAAATTGTTAAATGTTAAAACAAAAATACTAACATTAAAGAAATCAGGCATATATAAACTCAAATGTCCAGAATGTAATGCTGTCTATTTGGGTCAGGCACTTAGACATTTTGAAATCAGATACAGTGAACACTTACGAGCGTACAGATTAAAACAACCAGATAAATCCCATTACGCAAAGCATCTACTTGACACCAAACACAGAACTAGAAGTACTACATATTTGTGATAAGAAACAAGAACTGGATTTCCTTGAAGAGTTGGAAATTAGAAGACACTTAAGAAACTCACAATATGAACTCGTCCATGAACAGATAAATCTAGGAAGCTTTCCACTATTAAACTGTCTTCTTAAGTGATAATTGTAAAGATCAGCAGATATAGTTTTCCTGGTTTTCTATATCATTGCACAGTTATACTGATCTTAATTGGAAAAATGATATCCAGGTATGTCAAGAGATATTGACAATATGATCGCAAACTGTAATACATGTGCACTATATCTAAAAAATAATCAAAAACAACCTCTTAAGCAACACGAAATTCCAAAAAGACCTTGGCAAAAGATTGCTATGGACCTTTTTGAGATTGAAGGTAAACATTTCTTATGTGTCGTTGATTATTTTTAAAAATTTCCTGAAGTAATTCAGTTGAAAGATTTAACCTCAGAAGCCATCATTTTTGAAATTAAAAGCATATTTTCTAGACAGGGAATTCCTGACATAGTGGTATCAGATAATGGACCACAATACAATTCTGCTATTTTTGATACTTTTGCTAAGGAATGGGAATTTAATCACATTACTTCTAGCCCAAAATATCAAAAATCCAATGGGTTTGTAGAAAGAACCATACAAACCGTAAAAAATATTTTTAAAAAGTCACTATTTTCTAAAACTGATCCATTCCTAGCACTTCTATAATTGCGGAATACACCATTATATAATAATATATATTTTCCTTCACAATTATTGTATCAAAGACAATTAAAAAGCATTCTGCCTGTCACTAATGAACATTTAAAACCCATAAATGTTAAACAACATAATCTTAAATCATTTCTTAGGAACAGGCAAAATTCTCAAAAATTTTACTATGACAAACATTCTAAAATTTTGCCAGAAATCAAAAAATTTACATAAAATCAAAAAACAAAAATTTTCCTGGCAGAATTTTAAACAAAAATGTAAGACCAAGATCCTATGACATTGAAATTGAAAGTGGCTCAAAAATTGTGAGAAATAGGGAAGCTATAATTTGTAGAAACTACAATAAACATAATAAAGGTAAAACAACGGTAATCTCACTATATGAAGATGGCGTCACAAATAATAGCTCACCTGAAGTAGCTTTACCCACACCCTGCACCTCTAGTGAAGGGTATACCACTATAAGAGAAATATAGAACTTAGCTTATAAGGAAATATAAAATTAATTTTTGTATAGTACGGGGGATGCAATAGTCGACCACACTATCATTCATATGTGCATCAATCTACCTGACCATAATCAGAATGTGTGACAGCGCCGACAGCGCCCTCCTTCGATCATTCTATTTTGTATATCTTATGAATAAAGTTTCAGTTTCACAATGACACGTGTTTGAATCAACATCAAACCCTTTACAGCCACGTGTTAGCCATGGTGGAAAAGTAACAGCGTTTGTAGCGGTTGGTACACAATTACAAGGAGATATTCTTGCAGTACAATTTCCCAATCTTTAGTCCTCAAACATCGGGTTTTTAAGGCCAGTGTAATTGTTTTCCACAAAATACCATTCAGACGCTCTATCTGCCCGTTACTTTTAGTGATATATGGCGTGGTTCGGACTGTGGCAACCCCAATTGCATTCAGAAAGACTCTTTCGACATGAGCGAAGCTCCTCGATGCGAGTGTACAATCGCAGGAGTCCCAAATAAGCAGAAGAGGTTCTTCAAACAGTTATCCACAGTAGCTGCAGAGACATCATGATATACATAAGCAAACGGGAAGGGGGAAAATTCGTTAATTATTCTGACTTGGATGGGATTGGTCCTTTCAAGTCTATATTAAGTTTTTATGAATTTAGCACAAACTGGACAATTGTTAGTAATCTTTCTGACATTATTAAGTGTATTTGGTAGATTCTTGCTCTTGAGCTAATGGAACATGCGAGTTATACCTGGGTGGTACAATGATTGATGGAGCTGAAACAGTTCAGTAATTCCAGCCGTGTTGCAGATCCGAGAAGAGATAGTGTCAGCTTTTGTATGGGCGATAGGTTATGTCATACATAAAAGGAGCTCACTCCAATTATTTTCTCGTTTTTAATTTTACTTGCATGCTTTGGGTGGAAAATGAAAGAAATCGCTTCTTGATATGTGATGAGATGGAAATGTTTCCCAAGTAGGAAATACCTCCAGTGTCTCAAATACTCGACGATTCCTGCAGCCTCTTTTTCAATCGATGAATGTCCTCTTATTTCAGATTTGATTAGAGAACAGTAAAATAGTGCAACTGGACGGCTATCTTGGCTTAGAATAGCAGACAAGGCAGATCGAGAAGCGTCAGTTTCCACTACTAGAGGGCGGGATCCGTTAACAGTGGCGACAGCGGAATTAGCAATTTCGTTTTTCAGATCTTTAAACACAGTAGAGGTTCCAGAATCCAGTGGAAATTATCGGTAATTGATTAGCTTCGAATGTGAATCATGTGGGAGCGGCATATTCAATAATGGAGCGAGGTGAAAAGGATCCGGTTTGATTGAGTTATAGGAGATTAGGTGCCCAAGGAGATTTATCGATGTTAGGTCAAATTTATTAACTTCGATGCTTAGTTCATCAAGTGCCGCTATCAGCTTGTTGAGGTTACAGTCATGGTCAGACTTATCAATGCCGCAAACCGTAATATCATCAAGGAAAGCGTATCCACCAATGAGGTGCTTATCGGGTATGATCTGCTCCATCTCGCACTGGAAACAGGCGACTTCATTGGTCACACCAAATGATATGCGCGTGAATTGATATAGTACCGAGTACTTTCAATTATAGCGAGACTTGCGATTCTAAATTTCAAAATCCACATTTCACGTCTCTCGTTCAATTTCAAAGTGGATATCTACTATTTTGACCCCGTAGATTCCCTATTTGTGCTCAAAAACTTCGTACGACTTTTAGTTTAGAAGTTACAAGTAATAGAATTGTGAAAAAAATCGCTTTCTACATAACCTCAATTATCGTTCACCGCGTTTATGAAATAGTATTCCTGCGCGTGTCTTGATGTTTTTTTATGTTCAGTCACTATCAAAGACCATCCTGTCCAAATTTCAGATCAAAGTTCCAAGTTTGAGGTAAATGCTAGATAGTGGAAAAGCAAGGAGGGATTATGAACGATACAGGAGAGGGGTAGTAGTGCAAATGTAAAACATGGTGGTGTATATAAGCCCAAATGTCAATCTGGAAGAATATGAGAGAAGCATGGCAGGAGGGTGTCAAAAGGAGAAGCATAAGGAGAATAGGGCAGGGGATATCAATGCTATGAATACTGGGGAGGGGTTAGGTGTGTAAGAAAACGGACAGGAGGAAGTGTTGGCATCCAACGGTCTAGCAGTACTGAATGATATACTCCAGCCCACTTTCGTGAGGGGTGACGGGGGTTCGTCATACATAGGTGTAACAGCATGTGATGAATGATTGGGAAAAAGGGAGAGTAATTGGAGGATGAGGAAAGCTTGAGTTTATATAGGTATGTAGAGACGGATGTAAGGAAAGAGAGAAAGGGGATGGAGGTGAACGAAGGCCGAAAATGAGAGTTCGAGGAAGAAAGTAAAAGAGGACTAGGACATGAGGTAGATGCATTGTACGGGGTGATATAGGGCTATAAATGAGAGGAAAAAATAGGTAACATGCGTGAGAGAGGGCTAATTACTTGTGGAATGAGGAAATATAGGAAGTGTAAGAAAGAATGAAGGCGGATGCCGAGGGGAAGAGGATGGATAAGAAGAAAGAGGAGCTGGATCTTAGGGTGGAGAGGGAAAAGGATGGGAAAGGGGGAATTCGAAAACAACCCATGAGGGAAAGCGTATGAGATAGTGAAAAAGATGGGTGGAAATAGGAAATAGAAGCAAGGTGCTAGAGGAAGATTTGGAGAAGGATATTATAGGAAAATTGTTCACAAGGATAGGAAAAGGAAGTTGAGGGTAGGATTCGGGAAACCGAGGGAACTAGAAGGTAGAGAAAAGGTACGGAATTATGTCGGTAGAGAAATGGGAAGTAGAAGAGAGGGGGGGGAGAAAAACATTAAAGTGAGGGGAGCCCCAGAGATAGACGGCCTGAGAGGTGTTGTGGTGAAAAGGCTGTTGGATGACAATGGGGAGTACTTCTAGGATCTATTCAACAGGGTGCTGAGGAAGGAAGAGTTCCCGGAAAGATGGAATGTGATACTGGTGAGGAAAGCGGGTAAAGAGGGGAAGCGTGCGGAGGACTACATGTCCATCACCCTTAGCTTCAAAAGCGGTAAATGTCTTATCTTCCTCACTAATTTCTATTTGATGGTAAGCATTTTAAAGATCGATCGTACTGAAATGCTTGAAACTAGCAAGCTTTCGAACAATTTTATCTACATTAGGTGGGGGGGTAAGTATCAAGGAGCTTTCCAGTATTTACTTCTACTCCACGGTGAATAGCTATGTTCGATGACCTTATTAAAAAGCAACCGAGCCACCTCAGCTTCAAGAAACTTTTAGTCAGCATCACAGTAACGACTTGACAGTAGCAATTGAATGGTAGTCAGAAAAGAGGTCGCTAAAGAGACGTAGAGGCTCAACTTTGGCAGCAGAAGAGGAGATTCAGAATAATGTTTGAATGCTCTTTTACCTACTAGAACGTCAGATCAAAACTTCTGCAAGACAGTCAACTTGTGGCTGTGTATTCAGCAATTTCTAGTTTTATGAGAATGTATCCCTCAATTTGGGTACAAACAGACGTGGAAGGCTTCATTTGAGATGATTTGGATATTATGTTTGTTCACAAAGTCTTGACAAAGTTCCCGGAATTATACGTGTCCCTCAGACAGCGACGTGGAATTCTATTGACAGTGCCCAGAATAACGAAACGACTCAACTATAGTAAAAATACATTGTTTACCGAGGCGAGAATGGTGACAGTGCCTTCTTTAGGCTTTCTGATGTCTCTCTTCGGCTTTCGATAAACCCTGACTTTTGATTCCACAATCTCCAAACTGCTGGATCAAACCCACAGAAAACCCCTTTTCTGTTTTTATCTTTCGAATGACCTCCTGCTTCAAGTCCTGATACAGCGTCAGTGTTGTTAGGAAGAGCGCTGTTGGTGCTGGAGTTACTACTGACGCCAGCACAAGCTATATCGCTGTGGGTGTGTATATCCTTCAAATTGCTGTTGAGCAATCTCAATTCAAACAGTCCAGCATAATGAGCTGAAACAGGATTAACGCTGCAATAATTGTATAATGACCACATACTTTTATTTAATGCTCAGTGCATTAAATTGTTTAATGATTAATAAAAAATTCGAGATGTCTGGGGAGAAGAGCAATATGAGTGCTGTTATAAGCTGTAAAAGCGAAGCAATCAAACTATTTTTCCCTTTTAGATCCGAAGGACCATACATAAGAATATTTGATCTCTTAGACAAAATCAATTAAAAATCTAGTCAACTTAAGTAAGATCGAAGGTCCAGCCAATGAAATATTAAAAATGTTTTTGTAATAATATAAAGAAGGCTTAGAGACTTTCATGCGGCATAACTAGTGTTATTATGGAATCATTAATATATATCTTGTAGGTTAGGATAACTCAAAAATTTGATGCGATAGAGCAAATATTTGGCAGGATTTTGATTCTTCGCAAGAAATTTAACCAGATTTTCTATTTACTGGAAACTTTGTTAGCTACTCTATAAGTTTTTTTTTTGGATTACTTTTATGCCTTCTCTTAACTACGACTATGTCTGTAGCCATTGTCGAAGAAAACATTAACAACGGCAAGCGAAAATCCCGCTTTCTATTGACAAACTCCATCAAGTCGCCCATGGTGAACCACGTGTAATATCCGTGTTACAATTTTAACCATTTTTATTTCCACAGGAGTTACATATACAGCAAGTAATGGTTATGACAATATGTGATTATTTAGTGAATTATAAGTGTGTTTTTGAGTTGTTATAATGGTGAATTGGTTATTAATTTGTTTGTTGTTATTAGGTGAGATTAAAATTATTATTTTTTTATAGTGAGTGATGCGAGAATTTAACTGTTGGACGCGTATTTTTTTGGTGTAGAAAGTAAAATTTAGTATGATGTTTATGAAAGAAAGTTAATAGAAACTTACCCACAGTCTGACCTAATCTTATTAATTCTCAATGAAGGTTCATTAAAATATATGATAATTTTAATTTTGTTTGGTATTTAAAAAACGATCTTTCTTACAAATACATTTAAAGCTAGTTGATAACATGATAGAAATGCCAAAAGTACGAGCATTTTCAAAAATTATAATCATATTTTAGTAACATATTAATAATACAGCTACTTAAATTGATCTAAAATTGGTTCAACTGTTAATATTATTAATAAAAACGTTATGTATTTTGCTTTTTTTAATTAGATCGATCGATTACATGGTTATAATGATCGATTTATCGATTCGCCATATAGTATGCATTGTTTATACTAACTCGCACAAAATACAACGATAAACAATATGGCTACTATATACCCTGGATATTCCGATATTTATTGCATTGATTGGTAATTTAGATCATCCAGTGCTACTATTGAAGGGAAGGTGGGACAATAATCATTACGGACAACAGCTCAAATAATTTAGATCGATCATCCTTACCAGGTAAATCGATCAATCTATTAATTATATTTTTCGCTGTTGTCCTACATTATTATTGTATTATTGTTTCGAGTGGTTTTCTTGGAGTTGTGGTTAGCTTAAGTTTTATTAAAGGCTGGTGTCTCTCATATTTAACTTCTTGACAAATGGAACAGTAATGGATAGTCATTTACGTTGTTATTTATTTGGTTAGCAGTCTCGTGAATTCCCCTGTGATTTGTGATACCTCCTTGTTGTTTTTGTTATTGGGATTCGGTTTAAGGTCGTGTAGTATAATATTTGATTTGATTAAGATAAAGGCAGAGCTTTTAAAATTTGAGGAACTATTTATTCTACACTTTCATTTGTATCGTACTGAAAATGAAAGGCGTGCCGTTTTTTTCGGACCAGCATATTCTTTTAAGAACTGAATAATTTGATTTTCAAAATAATTTTTATTTACGTATAAGAAACATCTGTTTCTTACAGGGTTATCGAATAATTTTTTGATTTGATTTAGAAATACATTTAATGATTTCTCCGTTATTTCAATGCCAAGTAATGGATTTTCTAAACTAGTGTGAACTGTTTGATCGTCATTTGGATCTACATCGGGAGTAAGAGATTGATAGTCTAATTATGCTTTGCCCGTTTGATTTATCAATATCATGGGAAGTTGAAGCATTAGTTTTGTTAAATTCTTTCATATGTTCAAAGATTCGCGGTAGATCAGAGTGAAACTTTTCAATAAGAATTTTTATAGCCAATTTTGATTGGTGGAACACATTTAAAATATTCTCATCAGCGACAAGCAGATTAATAATAAAAAAAAATTTGAATAGAAACAAGTTGTTGATAATGGACACTATTCACTAGGTAGTTTTTTCTTTTTGGTAGCAGTGAATGGATAAGAAGCAAAATTTTTGAGAAAAATTATTTAAACTTTTTTGAGAAACAACAGTTTGGAATGGTAATTAGAGAAAGAAATACATTATCCTTAAAAGCAACTCAGTAATGTAATTAATCAAGTAGATAAACATATTTTAACAAGAAAATTGAAAGCACTGGATTATGGGATTCATCTAAAATGTATTGATATGGACGAAATATAGCATCAATTCTTGATATTATCCAAGCTGGACAAATTGTATGGTTTTCCAAGAGGTAACCTAAAATAAAATAAAAAAAAATCAATCATTGAAGTGTACTAGAACAATACAGTGAACAGGTATTTAAAACTATTTTATTTATATATGAAAAAAGGTTAAACAAACTTACCGGTTTTGTTCAAAGAATTGAACTTTGATATTACATAGACGCTCATCAGCATTGTTTTTCGCCATTTTCTGTCATGGACGTTTTATAACGGAAATCGTTTTTTCAGATTTGTATAAAATGATGCCTATTTTGTAATCGCACATAGAAATAATATTTCACCTGAGTGTATGGTTTGTTTGAATGAATGATCATCCTAGATAGTTGGTTTTCACAAGTTTTTTTTTGTAAAAGAATGATGTATTTGTTTCCACAACATTAAATAACATTTTTCCCTTTGAAAAACATTTTGAAATTATATTGTTGAAACTTTTCATTTCTTGGTGATTGCTCCATCTATGTTCAACAGTTAGCAGTATTGACCTGACGTCTGTGAATCGTGGAGAGGTTCGAAATTAAGCAGACAGAACCGTCTCTAGAATTTATTTAGAAATAATAAAAGCAAGTATATTTTTTGATCAACAAAATTTCTTTATTAAAATGTAAGGATTTTATTTAACTTTGGCGCTCATATTTGAAATTAAAATTTTTTTTACCATTTGAACCCTACTTTGAGATTGTGGAGTCTTTCATGCAAAGGGTATAATTACTTTACAAACTATTTTAAAAAATTTATAATATACCGGGCAAACAAAAACTAAACAATAATAATAATAACATTTTAAATATTCTCTCATACCAATTCTATCCGCAATAAAATGTCGGCCCAACGTAGGGCAAATTAGAGAAAATATATTTATCTTAAAACATTGAAATTACACACCTAACAAATCACAATAATATATATATATATATATATATATATTTATATAAATATAGGAGATAGTCTTTGCCGACTAATTAGGTATAAAACCACGAATAATGGGGTAACGGCAAGTTAATTAAAGAAAACTCTTGTTACTGTTTTTCTTCCAAGCTTTCGGAAACGTTTATTTCCATTATCAAGGATAAGTAAATTGAGATTGTTATAAATTGGTAAATATAAATATATTTGAATTTTTTAAAAAAATCTTTTTTAATCATAAATCATTTTAACATTTTGTATGTATGTGTTATAACGAAATTTGTAAGCTCGATAGAGGGCGTATTTTTTGACGGATCGAAACCAAAATCGGTTAGGCCAAAATCTTGGACGAGTTCATTAATGAGCCAAATCGGCCCAGTAAAAACAAAATGGCGGCCTGTCAAAGTTGAAAAAAATCGTATTTCCTTTGTTTTTCATTTGACGCAAAAAAGTTACTGAGCTTGTTCATAGACTTTATTTAACACGTTCTACAACTTTTGTATTCAACATTTTTCTCTAAATCGTACACTAAAACATTTATTTATGAAAATTCACAAATTTACCAGAATTTTTTTTATTTTTTTGTTCTTGATTTGATGCCAAAATGTTACTTTGGTTTTTTTACATGTCACAACATTCTATTACTTTTGTATCTAATTTTTTATTTTGGGTTTTATGCAAAAATGTTACTGATATAAGCCTGTCCCATTGGTCCTGTGCCACTGGGATTTTTTTTATATACGATTTCGGAGTCAAATTTCTCCAGCTTCAGTCTCAAACGGACAAGTCGGAAATTTGGTTCCTTTATAGGGATCGAGACAAAACTATAGAGGCAGCACTTATGCCGAAAGTAGAGCGCCCTGGTGTTAAATAAGAAAAAGATTGTGATGTAAACAGTATAATAAACAACCTAAAAAATGCAGAAAATGAATAGATCTTTTTATTTTCTTTGCCAGGAAAAATTGTTGGTACGTTAGATGGGTGTAGGGGATTATCTGATTTTTGATTATTGACAAAATGAGCACTGCTAATTCTAGTATTTTTATTTGGTTCCCAATCCTCCCGATGTTTTCTGAAAGGTAATTAAAAAACTTGAAGTGATTCGTTTTGTACAAATGTTTACTTTCTTCCCCTTAATAGTATTTGATTATTTGAACTTATTATATAATATTAAAGTCAGCAAACACATAACTAGTTTTTTATTTTATATAATCAATGAAATCGTACAGAAAACAACATTTTATTCACTCGACAATAATCTTTTATTTATGTAAAAAGAAAGTTTAGAAATTTTCTAATAGCTGCCAATTGTAGTATCATACTAATTATACACAAAATAATAGTTAACATAATGTTTTAATTAGAATATTTTAATTACATATGGGTTTTTACTGCATTTATTCATTTATGACGTTTCAAGGTTATCCACGTAGTGTTCAATGAATTTTCAGAGAAACTATAAAATTTCAACTGAGTAGTATTTTTATACAGCATATTTGAACAGCCATGAATACAGAAAGATACTTTTGATGACGACATCACAAACATTTAATATCAGTTTTAAAAAATGAACATTTAAAAACGCTGATTATACAAAACTACTAATACTACTAATAGTGTTTACATCACATTGTTTGTGTTTTTTTCACGGCAGATGGCATAAACGTCATCTTTCTCGGTCCCTATAGACAGCCATTGTAGAGGTTTATGATCGGTGAAGATTTTGAATTTATTGCCGAAAAGATATGGTCGGAAATGCCTTGTACTCCAACTACTGGGGTTTCAATAGTTGAATAGTTTTCTTCTGCAGCGTTAAGTGTACGAGAAGCATACCTATGCTATGGCTTTGTTTCCACCGATTGGTCCTTGGGAGAGGACTGCTCCTATTACGAAATTACTTGCATCTGTGGTCAAAATGAATTCTTTAGTGAAATCGGGGTAGATTGATTAGAAAAGACTTGCATTCTTCAAACGTCTTTATCTAAAGCGGGTCAGGTATATTAATGTGAACGCCCTTTTTTAACCATCGTTGATGGTCATTTCATTGATTTTTTGGTAATCAACGATGTTCCGCCATTTCTTTCTTCCAGATGCATAAGCATTTTTGGGAATGGTGAGTCGCTAGGTCTAATAATATCGTTAATTTGACGTTCTACTTAAGGTTTATGGATGTAGGGGTGTAGATATGACATATTATAGACTGAACGTTCGACTGTGACTTTTATTTGATGTTTGACTTCGTTGGTAAACGATTATTACCAAATGTTTAATTTTGTACTTTAAGACAATATATGTACAGAAAGTCCTTACTGGATATTACACTACTCTTTTTCTTATTCGATGCCTATCGGCTTTTATCTTCCAAAGAATCATTAGATGAACACATCATTCTTCTTCTTTTGGGTATTTTCACACAAAAAATGTCACTTTATATAACACAAAATTAATATGTCGGTACGTGTCGACACAAATCAATGCAATGAATACATATCGGAATATCCAGGGTATATAAGTCATAAAGTGATACGATTTTTTATTTATCTTTGTGATTTGTGCCAGTTACTATAAAGAATAATTATGTAGGACAACAGCTAAAAATAATTGAGTCAACTGTTAATATTATTGAGAAAAGCGTTGTCTACTTTTCTTTTTCTTAATGTAATTTGGTCACAAGGTAATGGAATATTATAATTTACGTTTATTCGCAAGTAAAACCTCAGCTGAAACGTTGGAAATAGTTTGAAGTAAACGTAACACAACCTATTACTATAAATAACGATGAATTATTTGTTCCAGTTTTACAAAAATCTGCTTCGTTAACTCTCAGAAGTTACATCTCTGCAAAAGGTCTTCATGGAACAATTACCTTCACAAAATATAAAGATGAAATACGGATAAACACCAATCTTGAAGCGACGTTGGAATACCCTACGCAAATATGGTCTTGGTACGTGACGGAATTCCCTGTGGATTACAGTCAGATAGAAAACCGGTGCCAAAATTTAGGGAAACACTTAGTTTCCATGCAAGATACCTTCGGGTATCTTATATTACCTGACAATCAAACTGCAGACTATGTTACCAGAGATTTGAGTATAAATGGACCACTGGGGCTCTACGGGAAAGGTCTTTACTTTAAGAATGAAGATACATCAGAAATTATTTGCTCTTCTATCACTATGGTGAGTTATGATCAGTTATACTATAAAAGTCAAACTCAAAACTGTCAAGAACTAAATCTGTGGCGTCTTCTTTACTTTGGAAAAGGTCTAGAAAACTGTTTAGTTCTTTTGATAGAAGACTTTAAATGTTTGTTAAAATTTTTCCTATTCAAACCTAGTACTGTAATTTTCAAAACGATTTTCTTTTAAAACTTGTTACTATAACATGATTAGATAATGTTGCACCAGTACAAATCCAAGATTTGATTATATTAAGAATAAATAACATGTCAAATCCCGCAGTACAATTTTGGCCCCCAACAACTAGAAGATAACTACAATTAAATTAAATTGACCCGAACCCCAAGAAAACTTCGCTCTAGTTAAATTTAAAATTTGTTTGCAATTTTTAGGTGGATAAAGACAAAGAAAAAATTGCTGTCGCAAGATTCAATAGTCCCATAGCCGGAAATGTCTATTTCAGATGGTTTTCTACCAAAGATAATAACACCGACATGTTGATTACTACTGATCTGTATCATGTGCGTAATAAAGAAAATTTTAGCAGGTCTTTGGAATATACAGAACATTTATGGAAGATTTACGTAACGGATATTTTGGATTCTGAAGAAACTAGACATGTCGACAATTGTAATATTCTTCAGCTTGTGTTCGATCCCGATAATAAAGGAAAAGGTACGTGTTTCAAGGTTTCTTATCAACACTGCTTGCTCTATGCCTTTTTCCATGTATGTGCTGGTCTTCCTCTCTTCCTTCTATTTGTTAGGCTATAATCTATAGCATTCAGGTCTGTCTAGTTACATACGACGGTAAATATGACTATGATATTGAAAGCAGAATAAGACAAGGGAAGACAGTTAAACACAACTGAATGGTATATTGTTATAACCAAAAATAATGCTTGAAACAAAGAAACTACTTTATAACCAGGGCCCCCGTAATCAGAACCTTCCCAAACTCTTCTTACAACCCCAATCCAAACTCTTCCACTATTTTCGTCAACAAATAACATTAAAACACAAAAATTTACTTCTGATACAATAACAGAACACTCTCCCCTTACTCAAGAGACGTACACAACATTAATGAATATGGAAGCAGAAACGGAAACAACAGATATCCCCAATATGGCCAAAGTCACAATCAAAAGATACCCCCACTCCCGATAGCGATAATAACATAACGCCAGAAAAATTCCTAAACCAAAACCAATTCTAAAAAAGAATAAATTGAGCAAGAACCAATCAAACATCTCCTGCAAAGAGTTCATCGAAAATCATTCGCCATCTTTCATTCTGGACTACGACCAATTAATTGTTTTATTAGATAACGTAACCGGCTCACCCCTACCAGTAAATATGGCTCTAGATTTCACATCTGATCGCCTTGCGCTTACTAATATGTTAACCGAAGTATATCCCCACATAAATGACAAGGCAACAAAAACGAGAATCACCAAACTTTAAAAAAAGATGTAAGTTCAGGTTATGGGATTATGGTCAATAAAACAATGAAAATCCATTATTTTTTCAGCCTACGTTTCGACCTTTATTGGGTCATCTTCAGGGCGTCTACAAGAATATACAAAATATATAAAAATTTGTTAAAATCAAATAAAATTTGTACAATAGTATATGTAAAAAACGACAAAAAATTATAGTTAAAAAATATTAAAAGTTAATTTATTAAAAGGTTAATTTAAAAAAAAAAAGACAGTTATGAAAACCACAGGAAAACAGGTGAGATCCTTTAATGTCATTAATTGTGACAACCAGCTAGAGTTTACTAATGAATTATATGATGTTTATTATCCTTCAACGCTCAATATCCGCTAGTTTAAGGTTGTATATTGTTGCTATTATTTGTGTAAGTGCAATCCCCAGTATAGTTCTAAAGGAAGAAGAAGACCAGAGAAAAAAAATTATAATAAAATCAAATGAAGAAAAGAACTCTTTTCTTCTCCCCACCCCTCAATTCATTGAGAGAACCAAAACCCTTACAGGAAAATTAATATTACGGTACAATTTCTGATCATGAATATGTTTAAAAAGATATACTTTGATTGAATGTGAATCTATTGTTACTAATATTAAGAACAACTTTTTGTGATACTTAAATACCTCATAAAATGACGGAAACCAGATGAAAAAACCTAATCAAAACTATGTTAAACAAAAAAGACTTACCAAAATTGATTTTCTTCTTGTAAAAATTCTCTATCATATCAAGCCTTCCAAAAACTAATTTTTATCAAAAAAGGAAATAACATTTCAGTTTATTGTGTGTGTTCATGTTTGGATACGGTGGGAACTGAATGTAAAATGAATTTTATAGATATCAGGTAAGGATGAAAAGAAGAAATCATTAGTCTCATCTTTGGCTCAACATTCTTTCTCAGAAAACCACACTTTTAATTTTGATGACGTCAAAATTTTAGACCAACAAACCAACTTTTATAAAAGAAGATTTTCTGAAATGATTAATATTGTCAATAACCCTTCAGTAAACTTCAAAAAAGACGTCGAAAATTTAAACACATCCTATATTTCATTAATAAATAGAATCAAAGATTTGTCGTTGAAAAACAATTAAACTGGTTTTTGAACTCTTTCCTTACCTGATATCTATAAAATTCATTTTACATTCAGTTCCAACCGTATCCAAACATGAACACACACAATAAACTGAAATGTTATTTCCTTTTTTGATAAAAAATAGTTTTTGGAAGGCTTGATATGATAGAAAATTTTTACAAGAAGAAAATCAATTTTAGTAAGTCTTTTTTGTTTAACATAGTTTTGATTAGGTTTTTTCATCTGGTTTCCGTCATTTTTTGAGGTATTTAAGTATCACAAAAAGTTTTTCTTAATATTAGTAACAATAGATTCACATTCAATCAAAGTATATATTTTTAAACATATTCATGATCAGAAATTGTACCGTAATATTAATTTTCCTGTAAGGGTTTTGGTTCTCTCAATGAATTGAGGGGTGGGGAGAAGGAAAGAGTTCTTTTCTTCATTTGATTATATTATAATTTTTTTTCTCTGGTCTTCTTCTTTATTTAGAACTATACTGGGGATTGCACTTACACAAATAATAGCAACAATATACAACCTTAAACTAGCGGATATTGAGCGTTGAAGGATAATAAACATCATATAATTCATTAGTAAACTCTAGCTGCTTGTCGCAATTAATGACATTAAAGGATCTCACGTCAAAATTTTAGACCAACAAACCAACTTTTATAAAAGAAGATTTTCTGAAATGATTAACATTGTCAATAACCCTTCAGTAAACTTCAAAAAAGACGTCGAAAATTTAAACACATCCTATATTTCATTAATAAATAGAACCAAAGATTTGTCGTTGAAAAACAATTAAACTGGTTTTTGAACTCGTTCCTTACCTGATATCTATAAAATTCATTTTACATTCAGTTCCCACCGTATCCAAACATGAACACACACAATAAACTGAAATGTTATTTCCTTTTTTGATAGAAAATAGTTTTTGGGAGGCTTGATATGATAGAGAATTTTTACAAGAAGAAAATCAATTTTGGTAAGTCTTTTTTGTTTAACATAGTTTTGATTAGGTTTTTTCATCTGGTTTCCGTCATTTTATGAGGTATTTAAGTATCACAAAAAGTTGTTCTTAATATTAGTAACAATAGATTCACATTCAATCAAAGTATATCTTTTTAAACATATTCATGACCAGAAATTGTACCGTAATATTAATTTTCCTGTAAGGGTTTAGGTTCTCTCAATGAATTGAGGGGTGGGGAGAAGAAAAGAGTTCTTTTCTTCATTTGATTCTATTATAATTTTTTTTTCTCTGGTCTTCTTCTTCCTTTAGAACTATACTGGGGATTGCACTTACACAAATAATAGCAACAATATACAACCTTAAACTAGCGGATATTGAGCGTTGAGAGATAATAAACATCATATAATTCATTAGTAAACTCTAGCTGCTTGTCACAATTAATGACATTAAAGGATCTCACCTGTTTTCCTGTGGTTTTCATAACTGTCTTTTTTTTTTTTTAAAATTAACCTTTTAAAAAATTAACTTTTAATATTTTTTAACTATAATTTTTTGTCGTTTTTTACATATACTATTGTACAAATTTTATTTGATTTTAACAAATTTTTATATATTTTGTATATTCTTGTAGACGCCCTGAAGATGACCCAATAAAGGTCGAAACGAAGGCTGAAAAAATAATAGATTTTCATTGTTTTATTGACCATAATCCCATAACCTGAACTTACACACATTGATTTGGTCAAAGAAACTATTTCACAAACAATTTAAAAAAAGATATTCACTCATCTTGGTCAACATTTAATTGACTCTGAATCGGATTCATCTACTAATAATTAATTCGTCGCATCATACCCTTCTTAAATTACTTCAAAATTCAACTCTATTCTTCAATGGAACATAGATGGTTTCTACCATCGACTTGGTATGCTACAAGTTATTATTAAAGAATACTCTCCGGACATCATATGCCTTCAAGAATCCAATCTCAAAACAGATAGCAGCTATTCAAACAGCCAATTACAATTTTTCTCCAAAACTCGTAACAACAGCAAACGTACCAGTGGAAAAGTGGTAACTTTAATTTCAAGCAGATTACTTCCATGTAAACTCTCTTGTTGTAAAACTGACCAGCCATAAAACCTTTTACATTTGTAATTTATATCGCTACCGATTCCACAATAGTATACAAATACTTAGAAAACTTACTAAATCGGATACAAAGTCCAACAATTATCATTCGAGATTTTAACGCATATAACATAATCTAGGGCAGTAAATCGATGAACCCAATTCCACATTCCACTGAATTTTCTGCACTATGGGAGCCACACTAACTAACATATCTACCGAAGAAACCTCTGCTATCGATTTAAGCCTCTGTGACCCAGCACTATCTGCCAATTTATCATAGGAGGCTCTCTCGTATACCTACGGAAGTGATACTCACCGAAATGGAGAATTAAATCTGCAAATTGAACATCCTTCAGAAATCGGATTGATCTAAATATGGATAACTACGATATTACCAATGATATCTGGAAATGTGTATTGAACTTCAATGAAATCAAGTTGGGTAGTGCCAGCCAGCACATTGGCCAAATAAAAGACATAAAAGGCTATACTCCAATCCCCTGGTGTAATCGAGAGTGCGAAAAAGCTATCAGAGAAGCAAAATTAGCGTTGAACAAGTATAGGAAACAACAAACTCTCCAAAATCGCGTAAAGCTAAAGAAATATAAGGCAAAGGCACAACTTGTAATCAAACAATCCAAGAAAAAATCATGGCAGGAATATATTTCTGGAATAAACTCTTCCACTCCAATAAGCCAAGTCTGGACCAAAATAAGAAAAATGAATGGACACAGTTCAAAAAGCACTATTCGTAGCATTAAACACAATGATCATTAATGAAATTGACTGTCTCGACCCTTACTTCGTGGAATATGCTCATATTAGTGTTTTTAAATGAAACTCACAGAGACTGTGAGTTTCATTTAAAAACACTACAATGATCATTACTAATTATCCACAATCGCTATAGCCAATATTTTGGGCCAAACCTATCAAGAACAATCGTCAACTTCAGACTTAACCCGCTACTTTCTCAATTACAAGGTTCAAATCGAACAAACTCCCATCATTGTTGAAGATACACTCGATAGCCCTTTAAATCTTCCTATCACCATAGAAGAAGTTGACAGCTCCTTAGACAAAATGAAAAATTCGAGTCCAGGTCCAGACAATATTCGTAATATTTCTCAAGTATCTACCACCTTCAGCAAAATGGAATCTACTGAAACTTTTCAACAAGTTATGGGAAGACAAAGTTTTTCCTTCTAAATGGTCTGAAGCTATTATTCTACCATTTTTTAAAAGTAAAAAAACCAAATAAGAAGCTAACTCGTACAGACCAATATCTCTATCTTCCTCAATGGGAAAATTGCTATAGAAAATTGTCAATCAAAGACTCATGTGGCATCTCTAAACTACTAATCTCCTAGTCAAAGAAAAAACTGGGTTTAGACCAAACCCCTCAACTCTAGACAATATTGATTTGATACCTGCTGGACTCGAAACATCCTGATGCAACTACAAAGATGGAATATCACAGGAAATTGCCTAGCTTTTATCAACAACTTTCTTGCTAACAGAACATTTAAAGATCGGGTTGATGACGAACTATCTGATGCTTACCGCCAAGCAAATGGAACTCCACAAAGCTCAGTTATCAGCAACATTCTTGACAATTTAAAAAACCACTGAAAGCAAGAGTTTTCGCAGATGACCTAGTGGTTTACATAAAAGGAAAAAATATAAATACAATATCTCTATTTATGCAACAATTCATCACAAATTTGGAACTATGATCACGTCAATCCGGCTTTAGGTTTTCTGTTACCAAAACAACATGTGTGGTATTTAGCAGGAAACATTCATATGTTACTCCAAAATTGAAGCTTTATAACTAAAATATGAACTTAAAATCATCAGCAAAATTTCTAGGAATAATCTTCGACCATAAGCTCACCTGGAATGATCACATAAAGAAGTTCAAACTTGTATGAAGCGACTTAATATAATGAAAAGCATAGGAAATATAAATTGGGGATCAGACCAACTGCTTATATATGAAACGCTCATCAGATCAAAAAAGACTACGGCTCCTTAGCTTGTATTTAATCAGGAAGCTTATGTCGGTAAGCAGCCAGAAGGTCCTTACGCAGTTAACAATGCAGCAAATGCAGTAGTTGAGAGTCTATGTGAATTTATAAATGGTTCTGGAAGAAACGTTACCACTGACAACTGGTTTACTAGTATACCATTACTGGAGTCCCTTCGATCTTAAAAACTGACCCTTTTCGGCACAAAACGCCAGAACAAAAGAGAGTTGCCAGAAGAGTTTTCCCGCCCAGTAAAATCACGGACAGTTCAGTCTAGTGTGTTTGGTTTTCGTGAACATGTAACTCTAGTATCCTACAAACCTAAACCCGATAAAAATGTATTACTGGTATCAAGCCTACATCATGATGATAACATTGATGAAAAAACAGGAAAACCAGAAATGATTATGGATTACAATAACGCTGAAGGTGGCGTCGACACCGTTGACAAACTTTGCGCTGCTTATGACTGTGCAAGAAATACCCGAAGATGGCAGATGGTCGTGTCTTATTCATTGCTGAATATTGCTGGCATCAATACTATGGTGATACACAAATGTAACAGTCCAAATAACATGAGAAGAAGAGAATTCTTGCGGAATCTGTCTTTACAATTATGGGACAATCACTTACGTCAACGAGCTCAACTCACTCGTTTGCCTAAACAACTAACGTCAAGAATTAGAGAATTAACCGGATATGTGGAACCAGAACAAAGATTAGCAGCACCAAATGAAAATAATGTTCCCAGAAGAGGTCGTTATGGTTTCTGCGACCGAAGAAAAAATCGACCTACAAAATACTTCTGCATAAAATGTGGAAAATACATGTGCTTGGAACATTGTACTTTTATATGTTCAGAATGTGTATAAATGATGTTGATTAAATATAAATGTTTACTAATACTAATTTTTTATAATCCATCAATATTCAGAGCCTTGTTTGTGAAAAAACTTAACGTGGACTCACAGTCCGCGCGTGTGTACTTCTGTTAAAAACAGACACGCATGTAGCGGAAGGTTAAAACGCCTCTGGTGATGCATCGCTTTTATAGCGCTTCAGGCATTATTCATGTCTGAACAGGAAAAATCAAGGAACTACCGCCTAACATGTTCTCGCAACATATGAATAAGCAGTAACTGATTTAATTTCTAAACGTTTATTTTAAAATTAATTTTTGTTTTTTTTTGCATTTTTTTTGTACACTGGATTTTGGCGCCCCTAAAGATTTGCGCCCGTGTGCTTTGTATACTCTGCACCTATGGCAGCGGGGGCCCTGTTTATAACAGCATAGTACAACCGATAATGTAATGTATAATTATTTAAAAATGTTTCAGGTAAAGCTATAGGTGATATTGATAAAAGATTAGGGAAGTTAAAAGTATCAACTGATTACACTAAATACAAATACAAGACTTTGTATAGGGATGAAGAATTATTATTACTACCAAGCGATCTAACGGGACCTCAAAGGAGATTATATTTAGTTCTTTTTGAACGCAAACACCAAGATGTCTTTTTGGGATGTGCTAAAATTAAATATAATATACCATTACACACCCGGTATGTATTACGAAACAGTAGAAATAATGTATTACACAATGTTTGGCTTCTCAATTTTCAGAGTGATCATTCAATCTGGTGGGATAAAAGGTGACATTAGAATGACTCAGCATACCAAATTCGAACCAACTTTCCTAACTGTGAATTTGACAACGACTAGAGGAGATTTAGAAACCAGGATAGTTTATAGTTCAACAGTTGCAGGATATAAAATTCACGAACTACCAATGAAACCTTCCAGATCTGTCGGACTGAATGAAAATTCCTGTTTGACTACTAATTTTGTTTATAATCCTTTAAAAATTAACATCAACAATGTTCCTCCAAATGGTATGTAATAATATGTTATTTATGTATAAATATATTGCGATACACTAATTTTACGTCACATTTAGAACCTCAGACTTTTCAAGAACCATCTAGAACTTTCTTTGTTTTATTGTAGGCTATGGTACGCAAGATCAATATGCTGTTGGAGATTTATCTGGAAAGTTATTAGGAAGAAATAACGAAACTGTTTTAGTACCTGGAGGTCAAGAATTGACAGGGACTTATTGGGATACGTATCTGCCTTTACAAGGAGTACATTCCATAGTGCATAGGTCTTTGGTAATATACAAGTAAGTATTAATAATGTAATTTTGTTCAAAATCTATCAGTTTGTTCAAATTTATATAATTTTTAATTGAACAATGTATCTTGGGCGAACTGTATATTATTTTACGAGCGAGTAATGTAGCCATTATACGCGAGTCAAATACTATGCTTTATCTACGACTATTCATTTTATTAAGAAATATAAGTAATTTTTTGCAGATTTTTAAAAAAAATTGCAATTTACAAAAAAATTATTTTTAAATTATGAAACTTGGCTAGGCATCGAGGATGGACTTCTAAGATGCTTGGTTAGGCATCGAGGTTGGACTTTTGTTAAAGGTGGCTAGGTATCGAGGATGAACTATGCGTGAAACGGCACACAGATAATAATAATAATTTATTCAGACAAAAGTACACTACAGAAATACAATATAATAAAAATTACACAGATGCAGTATTCAATACAGTATTAGAAAATCAACTCTTCGAATATGTTCCCATAAAGGCAAAGTTTGTCCATGAGGTAGTGTATGGTATATAATAATAATAATAATGTTCGTTATTATGTGTAATGTGGTGACAATATGTAATGTAATTATTACAGTCTTACAATGGAAATTACAAAAATTAATTTACATTAAAATACATAAATGAATACTTACGGCACATTCAAATTACGTACTTCTGTTCTACTGAGGGATAGGAAGAATATTTTAACACTTTTTTTAAATTTGTGAATTTCTTTTATGTGTCTTATATCTAATGGCAAGAAATTATATAATTTGCTAGAGAGATAATCATACCCCCTTTGTCCAATTGTTTTATTGGCTTGAGTAGTCTTTAACAATAGATTGCATTTTTGTCGTGTGTTATAGTTGTGATCTATAGACCGTTTTTGAAAGGCATGGAGTAATAAAAGCTCATTAGGTATGCAAAATCGATACAGGGTGTATAATAAAATATCTCCGAAGTTTATCTAATTTTGTACTAAAATTTCTCATTTGTTACGAATTTCAGGTAGACACCCCGTAACTCTGTATTCGGTTGGGTCGCCTATTGTATTGAAAGGGTCGCTCTATTGTACTTGAATGAACAAAAAAACAATTTAATCCTCAGAGGCGTGCAATCAGGACAAAACAAACTTGGTATATGAATATGAAGGCACTATGAAATTATAATTACGAAAACTATTCAAAACAGTACACAATATCGATTCAATAAAAACACATTTTTTTGTGTTCCTATGAATAAACAATAAACATAAAATATTATATAAAAAATAGCAAATTTACAATAGGAGAGGAAAAAAGGAAAATGCAGGAATAAAGTACGAATTAATGTAATATTTATAAAAAAAAGTCGTCTAACAAATAATAGTAATAACTAACACAAAAACTAGTCTATATATCAGAATCAGACGATTCTGTTGAGCTTCCATTATTAACATTGATTATAAATGGTTCAATCATGTGTTCACTTATATGATCAATTTCCCACATATTTAGTTCTTCTTGTATCACGTGTTCAACGCATTTCTTCCAGTTTTCTTTGGTTACGTTACCTAACGCGTCTTCGAATAAAACTTTTACGTCACTCATTTTGAATGTCGTATTATTTCTTGAAACTTCCCCTTTCACTTGGGCCCATATTAATTCTATGGGATTGAGTTGACAGTGATAAGGAGGAAGCCACAGCACCGTTATACCACGCACTGATGCCATTTGATCTACAACGTATCTACTATATTTGTGTTTATGTAAATTGGCCAGTTGCAAGAGCTCATTTTTCAGCGGGTTATCTGGGCATTCAATATTTTTCGAGGTTAGCCAATCGTGGATATCTTGTTTACGCCATGCAGTTGAAGATAATTTCTCCACTATCCTGGAGTGATAACTTGCGTTATCCATAACAATGACTGAACCCGTTGGAATTAGATCTAACATTTGTGAGAAATATTCTTCGAAAACGTCTGCATCCATATCTTCATGATAATCTCCGGTTTGCTTCGACTCAAAGCACAACAATCCACCTTTAACAAAACCTTCGGCACTTCCGATATGAGTAATGATGAGTCGACGTCCTTTTCCTGCTGGTGGATTGAGGCCTGTTGACCACCCTTCAAGAGCTGCCTGCCTCCGACTTTTGACATTCGTGTCTTGCCAAAACATTGAAACAGTATGACCTTCATTTAACCAAGTCTCATCCAAATAATAAATTCGTTTTTGATCTAGTCTTGCTTTCCGAATATTGCGCAAATAACTCCTCCTCCAAATGACAATGTCGTCTCTATCAATCAACATTGCGTTCCGATAATGTTTTTTATATTCAACTCCAAGTTCCTTAAAAATTTTCCATAATGTACTTCGAGACATTTTCGGAAAATCTGAATCTTCTTGAACCGAAGCCATAATTTTGGAAAGAGTTGGGATCTCTTTTCTAAAGAAAAAAGCATGCACCTTACGCCTTATTCCATTCTTCAAGTCGTCATCCATTTCAAGTTTGGGTCGGCCTGGGGACTTTGCAGGGGCTGTGATTTTTTTTCTCCATCATTAAATTATAAATTGTTTGTTTTTGAAACACCCATCATTGTTGCAGTAATCTCCACAGTTTCATCAACACTTCCTGTCAAATTCATGATTTTTCTTCTAATTTCTTCGTTCTTCAACGAGGAATAGCAATTTAATATCAGATTTTTTTCGTTCAGCGACAATGGGCCAACTTTAGGTCGCTTAGATGGTGATAAATCCTCCATATCTGGTCGAATTTGGTTGGAACACTATAAAGTTGGAAGGTGTAGTTAGGTGTTTGTCTCGTGTGATGAGAAGAGAACTTGTATAGATGAACAAAAATAAACACCAGTTAACAATAACGGTAAAAAATAATAACAAATAACAGTAATAATGGGGAAATCAATCAACACAGCAGTTTCTCCAGAACAGATGAACTGTAAATTGAAAATATTCAACCTTTCCGCTACTTTTATAGTTGAAAAGTTCTAGTAAGTACATTGTATTATGGGGGCATTTCCTTAGAACTGAAAAGACTATATTTCACAATAATAAAACCATTTTTGAGCTACCTGTTTGTCAAGTTTCTTCAATTACCTGCTAATTGGGTGAAATAATCGGCAAATGGGGTTGGTTTGGATATATATTTATATATATATATGTATTTGTATAAAATTGTTATTAACATTTATTTTATTATTTATTGTATGTAGGATTATAACTACCTGGAGCTTAGTGGAGGGACTCGTCTACGCCCTTTTATACATAATAATAGATTTTCTGGAAAATCGATGTCAGTGATATAATCCACAGTTGATTATATTATTGATAATTTGAAATTTAATTTTAAATAATATTACAAAACGGTTATTTTCGGAAATGAGATAATTTTAGAAGCCTTAACTTTTTTTAAATGACTAAATGTGGTACGCCTATGGTTCCGGCCAAAATGACTACTGACTTGTAAAAATATATCTGTCTGATATCTAGCTCGTTAAATTCGCGATATAAAATATCGGTTGGGTACAGTCTGGGTCTATATAGAATTATTTTCAAAAAACGCTTCTGTAAATTTTCAAGCTTCCTCAAGTAAGTGTCTGCAAGCCCCCCCCCCCCTCCCAACTTATAATTCCATATGACAGGCGGGATTCCACTAATGCAGAGTAAACGATTTTTAATTGGTGGAGGTCTAATACTTTTTGTAAGTATTTAAATCTATTGAGTAAACTCCTTAGTGTTGTTGCAACATTGTCGATGTGTTTATTCCACCTTAGATGCCTATCTATTGTTATTCCCAAATATTTGATAGAATCTTTTAAGAGTATCGTAATCTTTTCCTGATTATTTATTATTTGCAAGGAATCATAGGAAGGAAGAGTATCTGAGTAACAGCTGAAGGTGATAAAATATGTTTTCTTATAATTTATAGTCAAATATCTTTGATAAAAACAGTCTAATATCTCCTTCTGATTTTTCTTTCCCTCTTCAATAATTTTATTAAATAAGAACGCTATCGGCGATGCTATTTCCTGATTGACATTTTTCACCAACTCTGCCCTTATCATCATATCAAAGCCAGGTGATTTGCTTGATTTAAGAGTATTTATGCTTTCAATAACTTCGATTTTATTTGTGGGTGATAGAAATATAGAGGAGCACAAATGCTAAGAGGGTAAGGGAGGATTTTTTGGTACAGTAATTTTCTCGACCAATTTACTTCCAACTGTTGCGTAATGTTCACTGAAGATTTCTACGATATCTTCCGTTTCTTTGTTACTTCCCCATAATCGTTCAAAATTTTATTGACGCTTGTTTGCTTAAAATATCACACCAACAGTGTTCCATAAGTGTTTAGTATCTTTATCTTTGTTTATTTTTTCTTTATAGTATTCGTTTTTTGTAGTTTTTAGTAATTTATTAAGATGATTCCTATAAGTAATAAATTCCTGCTTTAAATTCTCACTTTGTA
Source organism: Galeruca laticollis (assembly GCA_963921935.1). NCBI lineage: Eukaryota > Metazoa > Arthropoda > Insecta > Coleoptera > Chrysomelidae > Galeruca > Galeruca laticollis. The sequence continues at coordinate 314,897,501 of OY998175.1, read as the reverse complement.
TGTCAGCTCTGTATTTATGATAGAGTTTATCCCTAGTCCCGATAGACTTTATTAGACCTGTTGTAATCCATGTAGTTCGCATTGTTTTTTTTTTGATTTAATTTGACTTTGAGAGTATTTTTATTTACAATTTCATTGAACTTGCTGAGGATATACTCAAAACATTCATCAGCACTGTTTATGGATTAAAGTTCTGCCCAATCATAATTTTTTAGTTCGTTTTTTATGTTTGTATAATTATGAACTTTCTTAAGGGTTATTTTATTTGGGGTGTTGGTATTTGTTTTTCCTATTTCCACAGCGATAACTGTCATGTATCGATCAGTGATTCTTGTTTTAATTACGGCTGCAATCGTATCGTTTCTTTCCACTTTTTTCCGAAGCAAAATATGATCCAAACATGAACCACTGTCAGGTCTCGAATTCGTGTTTATATACGAATGGAAACCGTTCTCATACACGTCATTGAAGTAGTCAATTGCATCGTCACTATCTTCCATAATATTAATATTAAAATCACCGGCGAGTATATTAAAATCACAATGTTCAATGGAAAGTTCTGCCAAATATTGTTTAAAATTTTTTATAAATGTTTTGTTTTCGATATCATGCGACATGTATAAAGCAGAAATAATTATTTTACAGTTTTGGATTGAAACAGATAATTTCAGAACATTACAGAGTCCTACTTTTACTATTTCATGGTTATACTCTAGACAATTTTTAATGTAAACCAGGACTCCATCACAAGTATTAACGTCTCCACTATTATATAATGTAACGTAACCTGGAAGACTGAAATCACTTATGTTTTCAATTTTTCTGGTTTCTGTCAGAATAACACAATCTATTTCCCTGCCAAATTCAGATTCTATATTTTTTCTAACGCTTCTTATATTCTGTTGTAAAACGGTGAATTTATTATTGTCACTTGTCCGCCAACCTATCTAATATGCGAGAAAAGTATTTGGTTTACCCACAAAAAAGTTAGAAATTTGAAATTTTTTTTGAGTTATTTTTACGTTATCCATCAACAACAACACGAAAAAACGGTTTTTATAAAAAAAATCCTGTGTGTATGTAGTCGTCGTCGTCGTTGTCGTCGGCCACTTTTCCTTGCAAGTCTTGTTAGCACGATACAGCCTCCGGATTGCAATAAGTCACCAATTTTATGATGGAATATTGTTAAGGACATTTCACAGATGAACCAACCCTATCGATTTTCAGCTCTTCAGAGCCAATACAACCGGTGCTACAGTACTTTAAGTACGATATTTTTGTCATTTTTGGAGAAGTTTCAGTTTGTTAGCACGATACATGAATTTTATGATTGGATATTATTCAGAGCGTCTTAAAGATGAACCCTAGTGATATTGGTCTCACTAAAGCCAGTACAACGGGTGCTGTGGTACTTGAAGTACCAAATTTTTGTCATTTTTGGAGAAGCTTCAGTTTGTTAGCACGATACAGCCTCCAGAGAGTATACGATTGATCAACTTTATGAATAAGTATTGTTCAAGGTGTCTCACAGATGTACCCTATTGATTTTCAGTTGACTAGAGCGAGTACAGCGGGTCCTAGATATACTAAATTTTTGGTTATTTTTGGAGAAATTTCGGTTTGTTAGCACGATACATCCCCCGAAGTGTATACAAGTAACAATTTTATGATATAATATTGTTCAGGGCCACAGATGCGGGAAAGTTAGTTTTAATCTTTAAAACCGTTTATTTTTAAACGGTTTTATTTAGCTCACCCTGTTTGTTTTATTTATTCTTGGGTCAAATTTAGTAATTCAAATCTCACCCTCTTCCTGTCAACCGATTAATCTGAAATTTTGTATACACTTTGGATTTTGGTGACAATACAATTATGTTTATTCATTATCATTATAAATTCAATATGGCCGCCGCTACAAAATGGTGGGTAATTTATGTTTTATTAATCCCATCAATATGGGTATCAAATGAAAGGGCTCAACAAGCAGAATACAATATACTATAAACAATTTAAATTCAAGATGGCGGCCGCTACAAAATGGCGGATAACGTAGGTTTATCAATCCCATCAACATGGGTATCAAATGAAAGGGCTCAACAAGCAGAATACAATATACTATAAAAATTTTTAATCCAAGATGGCGGCCGCTACAAAATGGCGGATAACGTAGGTTTTATCAATCCCATCAATATGGGTATCAAATGAAAGTGCTCAACCAGTAGAATACAATATACTATATAAAATTATGTTGCCTTTAATACTATCATGGGTTTCTACAATACATAAAATGCAGGGCAGCACTGTGGATCACGCAGTCGTATACTTAGGTGCGAAACTGTTTGAAGAAGGTCAAGCCTACGTGGCTCTTAGTAGAGTAAGATCTTTGCAGGGACTGCGTATAGAGGAGTTGGACTGCAATAAACTAACGGGCAAGAAACCTTGCAATAATGAAGCACTAAATGAATTAAACAGAATGCGAAATAAAAACTAAAAACTAGAAAATAAAAATAGGTAAAAAAACTTTTTAAGTTAAACGGTCTTATGTTAAACATACATTGCAATGTTTAAGATAAATGTACTAAAAGCCAAAAATAAAAATAGGTAAAAAAACTTTTCAAGTTAAACGGTTTTATGTTAAACATACATTGCAATGTTTAAGATAAATGTACTGAAAACCAAAAAATAATAAAATAGATACAGTCGTGGGAATTATAAACATATGCATAGACTAGACTAAAATAAAACCGTGGGGCACTTCAATTGTCTACAAATTATCGACTTAATGTGCGATAGAAGAATCGTTTAATTCGTCGTTAGGCAGTTGGCCCGCAGACGGTGAGGAAATTACTTACTATTTTATGCTCATGGAAATTCCAATAATTATACACTCCATGTAAATAAAAGAGATGTTTCAACTAGTTTATCGTTGGACATTCACACTGCTGGCTGGCGAGGAATCGTTTCACTGCTCGTAGTTTGTCTTTAATCGACAAAACGTGCCCCACGGTTTTATTTTAGTCTACTCTATGCATATGTTTATAATTCCCACGACTGTATCTATTTTATTATTTTTTGGTTTTTAGTACATTTATCTTAAACATTGCAATGTATGTTTAACATAAAACCGTTTAACTTAAAAAGTTTTTTTACCTATTTTTATTTAACATGTTATATTGACTAACAGAATCTAATTCTATGGTTTTAAAGGCAGCATAATCATAATCTCGAATGTAGGGGTTCATAGATGTTATATTTAACTAAAATTATTTTTTGACTGAGAACCAGAGCGAGTGTGAGGTTTATTTTTTACAATATCTTTTTCATTGCTTGTAGTAGGTGGAGCTGCTAAACTAGTTGCTGTTGTAGGAGTGGGAGGTTCAATATTTGTTTTATTTTCTTCTACCAGAGAGTCTTTCAATTGCTCAATTGCTCAAGAGTATAGGAATTTCCGTCCAATATTAATTTACTTCCCCGTATGTAGCACTTCGAAGAATCTCTTGATTTTCGGAAGCCGATTAGATATTGGTTAAGGATATTGTACTCTTCCCTTTCCTCCTTACTCAAGTCGTCGTTAGAAATAGCCAATCCAGTACCTGTTAATTTTTCGATGTTTTTAAACACCTCTTTTTCCGTTAAAAGAGAAGTGAATTCTACTTTCACTGGAGCAGTATCAGACTTTCCCAAAGAATAAAAGTTGCTTATATCTTGTTCTTTGAGGTTTATTTCTAGATTTCTGTTCAGGTTCTTGCATATATCTTCTACTTCTTGGATGCCAAAAATCACGATATTGTTCGCTCTTTTATCTTTTTCGATTTGCTCTAATCTCTGTTTGATGTCTTCGTTCTCTTTTTGTAAGGTTTTCAATCCTTTGTTGTGATCTTCAATTTTCATTAATAAATTCGTTTCACTAGCATCAAGAGCTCGTTTTAATTCTTTCTTTGTATTGTTTAATTCTTCTAATATTTTTTTCGTAGCCTCTCCTATTAACTTTTTAATTGTCGCTTCATTCATTGTAAATTATTTTGATTTAAAGAGTTTAACGTGTATGGTCTACTTTACTAGGTGTAAATTTTTTAGCTAGTAGACTATTAAGTTTTTTCTTCAATTTGACCTCCAGTTCTTATCGAAAAAATTTTTAATTTACTTGACCTTATTGTTCAAACAAAAGTTTTTATTGCATAAATTTTCGAAAATAACGGCTTATATGTTGTGAAATCATTTATGTTTAAAGCTATCCTTGAAATATAATTTTCTAAAGAGGTTTTTACTCACAGTTTTATGACAATTCTTTAAGACAATCACAGTGAATACTTTAGGCGGCCTTTACACTATCTAGATTCGTCAATAGTTTTTAAATCAACCTTAAAACTAGAGAAAATTGCCACACCCCCGTGAAGAGAATTTTCCCGACAATAAAATTACGTTAAATTGTAATTATGTAAACGTATTAGTTTTGAATGAATCCTCATTCAACCAATATTCAGGAATAATGAAATATCAATAGGGGTTGATTGAGTAAATATACGGATGTCATTGATTTTATTGCTTAAACATTGAACACATACATTCTAAATAAATTGTTTCTATGATTTTTGTTTGTAACTAACCAATTTATTCCACAGAAACACCCAATACCCGTCCTCAGAGCTAGTAGCCGAACCTTGGATCTGTGGTGGAATTAATCTTTATGAATCCAATTTCAAATACCAAAAACAAATTTTTACGGCCCAAGTACTCTTCAGATATCCCACAGTAGGAAGGATGTTGATGAGACAAGCTAAAAATGAACCTCACGCAGACACCACAGTTTTAATAGAATATTTAGTCCATGCTGACGGTGCAGCTTTGAATAATTCCAGAGATCATAGATGGGCAATACACGAATTACCCCCCGGAAAGGATTTTTATAATTGGTCGGCAAGATGTTTGAGCTCTGGGGATGTTTACAATCCTTACAAGGTAGGTTTTTTCAATTATAGTGTCTGAGCTATCAATAATAGGTTTAAATATCGTCATAATGTTCTAAAATTTTTCTTGGATAATTGTGTAAACTTCAGTTAACAGCCTCTGTACTGTAAATCATGTGTCGTATTTGGTTTGGACACTAACTTTAACAAAAATATCAACTTATATCCGATTTTCAGGTAGATTTTGACAATCGTACGTCATCAGATCGATGCAGTATAGACAGCATAGGTTTGTGCAGATTGGGAGATCTCTCGACTCGTCAAGGAACTTTGAATATAGCTGGGAGAATAGCTGAGGGTGACAAGATATCGAGAAAAATGTGGACGGATCCTTCAATACCATTGAGTGGATTCCATAACGTTTTAGGCAAATCTTTAGTTCTATTTGACGATCACGGTCCAAAAGCAAGAGGAGAAAGATTGGCTTGTTCCATGTAAGTAGTTTACATAATTGAAAATAAGAAAGTGATGAGTTAAAACCATTTTAACCTAATTTTTAACTTTTAGAATTGGAGGAGTGTATAGAAGGAAAGCAGTAGCTAGAGACTGGTTTCCGAATGGTCAAGAACTTACACTAAAAGGCAAAATTGAATTCCTTCAACAAACTGAATACGACATTACAAATATAGACGTTGATTTAGAAGGTCTTACCAACGTTAATGACTATCACATACATATGGTAAATTCTGTTCTATTATTTCTATAACTGTATTCAGATTTTATTATAATTTGTAGACACCTGTTGAGGAAAATCTGGAATTTCCTTGCGAAGAAACATCTTTATACGGTACTTGGAATCCCCTGAATGTAGATCCAGCTTCATCCCCAAGAGCTTACCACGGTACACCTGATCAATACGAAGCTGGAGACTTAAGTGGAAAATTCGGTAGTTTAGAAAATCAAACTTTGTATAAATCTTGTTACAACGATACTCTGTTGAGTTTATTTGGTCCAAGAAGTATTTTAGGAAGGTCTGTTGTTTTGTATCAAAAGGTGATTGTTGAATTATTTTTATATATTTGTTTTTTGAGCAAACATTTTTGTAGAAATCGAGAAGATGGGCATGCTCGACAATCGAAAGAGGTTACAGTCCTTCTGAAGCAAGAGAACTCAGAGCTATCGCTTCTTTTCATAATCCCAATGGCTTCGCTTTCGGTTACATGAAAATGGTAAGAGGATTTTGCTTATTTGTTACAAATAATAATTAATACATTTTCATAGAGACAATTGATACATAGAGATGGAAGTGCTAGTGATACCACCATAGAAGTTAAACTGAGACATCCTGGCAAAAATGATAGGAACGTGGTAAGTTTATATTTAGTTCTAGAATAGTGGCGATTGAGAAGAAGAGTTACAACAGTAAAAAGTGTCTGAAGAAATGTCATTAAAATTTTATTTGAAACAATAATTACATCGGTAGCTAACCTTCTTCTTGTAAAAGGACGAGACTAAAGCGCTAGACTTTTCTCGACTCGTCTTTTTTTTCTTGTTAATGTTTTTACATTTTTCAATTTCTTACCAAGAGTAGTCTCGTTTATTACTATTTGGAAGTTGACAATAACGCTTTGGAGAACCTTATAACAAAGAACTCGTATTTTTAATGAACCTCATCGAGTACATAGAAATTTATGCAGAGCTTCAGCCTATTTCTTTAGATGAGCAAAATTATGAAGAAAGTAATCCCTAAAAGACTAAGGGGATAGAAGGACAGCTTGACGTTCAAAAATCTACTGTCAACTTCATCAACATTTTTATCTTCAGCTTCAACTGTGTTTTCTTGGTCCAAAAACTGTTTCACTGATTCTCCTTTACTTGATTTATCTTTATTACTTACTTTGCTACACATTTTATTGTTGGGCTGTTATTGAACTGTTCATGATAAAATTATCTGACACTGACATTGATTTTACAAATGAGTGGGTATTTGCTCCGGATGGGATGTCATTGTGTCAGGTTTTTTATTCTTGGCTCGTAGCAGATCTCAAATAGTTTTTAATTATTTTTAATTTTTCAAAAGATCTCTCACCATGATCAACAGTGACAGGCATCGTTAAAAAAATCCGAAAAGCTATATATAAGTTGGGAGAAGTATTAACCTTTCGGAACTCGCGCTCACTTTTGTGATAGAAAGGTCGCGCGCGGACTCTTAGTCCGCAACTGTGAAATACCATTTTTACAAGTTTCATGTTATAATTCTTAAATAAATATACAAATTGAGATATTAAAAGTCATTTATTAACCAAATTTAAACATTTTAGTAATGTTAGAAACATAATATAACCAAGAACTCGAACAAATATAAGAAAAAACTGGTACAAAAAATTTTTAACAAACATTATGGGTGACACTGAGGGCATATCATTAGAGAATGTTCCAAACAAATAAACTTGTGACATTCGACACAAGAATAGCGTGTAGGCCTATTTTTTCGTCGGTCGCAAATAAAACAACGTCCTCTCTGACCTGCTGGTGTTTCTGGAACTGGATGTGCTCTGGTGGTTTCTGCTCCAAAAACTTCATTTATCCTCAGTTGAATAGCCCTGGGAATGGGCTGGGTAGCACGTCGGCGAACATGTTCTTCTACTAACTGAGACGATAAGGCTCGCAAAAACATCCTTCGTCTTATTTCAGTAGCGTTATTTATCGAAAAAATCACAAAAGAGTTTATTCCAGTTACATTTAGTAAAGAGTAAAATAAAACCATGGGCCATCGTTTAGTGTTTCGCGCACAATCATAGGCCGCACATAGTTTGTCTACACAATCAACACCACCCTTTGAAGCGTTATAGTCCATTATCATGTCTGGTTTATTTGTACTGGCATCTATTTTGTCATCAAAGTGCATACTTGACTACAGTAAGACGTTTTTATTTTTCTTTGGTATATAAGATACCAGTGTACAGTCATTCCTGAAGGCAAACATACTCGAAGCAATTGAGCGACCTGATGGACGTGAAAATTCGAGGGGCAATTGCTTTTTATTTTTCCTGACAGTGCCTAAAAGAGTCAGCTTGAAATCTGTATAAAGTGACGTCAACAAGTCCATACTAGTGAACCAGTTGTCCACAGTCACGTTGCGACTTGTTCCTTTGATTGGCTGGCATAGTCTTTGTACCACTGCAGTTGGTGAATTGCTGCATTCATAGGGTCCGTCCGGTTGCTTGCCAATATAAACTTCCATATTCAAAGTGTAAAATGTCTTGGAATCCGCCATAGCAAAAATCTTAATCCCGTACTTGTTGGGTTTACTAGGGATGTACTGTCTAAATGAACAGCGTCCCCGAAACCCTTCTAACTTTTCGTCAATGGTTACAAATTCGAATGGCGTATAAGCTGTTTTATAGTTGTTCACCACAGCGTCAAAAACTTCCCTAATTGGGGCTAACTTGTCAAATTGTGTCCTGTCGTTTCTAGTTTCTAAATCGTCAAATCGCAGGTTTACTAAAAGGAATAGAAATCTTTTCTCAGACATTGTCAACCTGAATAATTCTACCCCAGTAGCATTTTTAGCCCACAGCTCTTCTGTATGTAGACGACTTGACTTCAACACTCCTGCTAAATACAATAGACCAATCAATGCTCGAATCTCCACGATATCCGTATCTCTAGCATCCCTTTCCCGCTGATAGTTTGGTCTAACCAACTGAATATGTTTATTTGTATAATAAACAATGGAATTTAAAATGTCATCGGTAAAAAAATATTTCCAAATGTCAATCTCTCTTTTCAAACCCCTGGCGGTACCTTTCACTCCTGGGAGGTGCTTGATTAGATTTTGCGCTCTAGTTTTTACATTTTGTTTAGGGACATGCTTTGCCCAATGCGTAACGCCGTCTTTACCAACAAACATAGGCTGCCCTTCCCATGGCGTTTCCAAATTTGCTGGTTCTTCCACGTCCGATATCTCTTGTTCAGTGTCTGTGTGAAGGTCTTGCTCCTCAACATGGTCTTCTTCTCCAAATTCCTCCTGATCATCAAATTGTACATCAAACTCGTTATCGCTTTCTTCCAGGCAGTCAATCATCAACTGGTTCAGGCGTGCCTGTTCCTTTTCCCAAGAGTAGGCCATCCTAAAAAGACGTAAAAATTAGCTTATCCATTCATTTATTTTATTAGACTTTTTTATTTTATAAATAAAATAAAAAACCACATAAAAACATACTTTTCTTTTGTAAAAAAATCCGAGAAGAAATTTATCACTAACAGTCGCATGCGGACTCACAGTCCGCAGACCTAAATATTTTTCAACCAGCTCCACTAATCAACGACTTGTGCACTACTGCTTAGCCAGTGCAGCGTTGAAGGAAGATTCTAAGCGGAGCAAGCTCCTCGAGTTACGAATTTTAGAATTAACCTAGGATAAGTTGAGCTGCGGAGCGAGAGTCCGCGCGCGAGTTCCGAAAGGTTAATTAACCCATTTATGCCTAACGGGTCGAAAGCAACCCACTGCCTTTTATATATGCACCTGTTCATATCGCTGTGTTGAGTGTGTTGCCTATAGTGGCATTCGCATGTTAAAACTGCATATTCTGTTGTAGTGTCAGTGAAAAAGCACGTTCGACAGTGAGTTGTTCGTATTTGTAACAAATCAAAGTGTAATATTTCTTTGGGTGACATGGCTGAAAGTTATTACTGGTAAGTATTTCAGTTTTTTAAAGAATATATTCAATTGATGATATATTGTTGTTTATTCTTCAAAGTTCATGGTACGTTCCCATTTATGAGGGCAGGCTTGGACACTTCGACTAAAATTGAAGTATAATTTGGTTAGGTCGCTAACGACATGTTGGGCAGATATGTGATATATTTTTTTTTATATTCAGGAAAACACCACTAACAACAGCCGAGCTGTTAGATGAAATAGAAAGACTTGACGAATACGATCCTAATATTCCTGATGCTATATATATTACTCCGCCGGATGACAACGATTTTGATAGTGGTGAGGATTCTGGGGACGAGGACTGCAATGATCCGAACAGGCTAAATCCCAGGCAGCTTCAAGCAGAAGCAGAAAGCAACAGGCTAGAAGAAGACAATAGCGACAATGAGGAGGAAACTCAAATACAAGAGAAAAGTGGCCCATCTAGGAAAAATAAGTTTCCAAAAAAGCGTAACTGGTCAAAGGGTGATTTGGATAAGACAACGTCTCAATCATCTACTGCAAAATTTCCTATGGTTGATATATCACCTGTACTTACGCTAAGCGATAAAAGTGAACCTTCAGAATTTTTAGAACTATTTCTAAATGCAGATGTACTCGAAGATCTTGTAAAAAATACTGTTTCGTATGCAAATAGCAAAAACTGTCGATAAGAACTAGGCAACGATGAACTACTCGTTTTCATAGCAATATTATACTTGAGCGGTTATGTTCCACTTCCACGTCGAAGAATGTTTTGGGAAGGGCGAGACGACACTCGAAACTTTCTGGTGTAAAACTCCATGCGTAGAAATAGATTTGAGGAAATATTCAGATTCCTACATGCAGCAAACAACAATAACTTGGCAGAAAATGATGAAATGGCTAAGTTACGTCCTCTGATAGAAAAAATGAATGTAAATTTTGTAAAATATGTACCTTGCAACTCGGAATTGTCAATCGACGAGTCTATGATCCCGTACTTTGGCCGAAACGGGTGTAAGCAATTGATAAGAGGAAAGCCAATTCGTTTTGGCTACAAACCCACACAGCACATGTACATCCTATGTACGTCCAATGAACGTTCCTTTCAGATATTCAAATCATCCATTGGATGTCCCTTACGGTACGTAGAAGGTCCAATGGACGTCCAGTGGAGGCCCATATGGCACCACTTTGGACATTCAATGGGCGTCCTTTGAGAACGTCCATTGGACGTACTTGTACATTCGTTGGAATTACTTTGGACAACCAATGTACGTCCATGTTGTCTCCAAAAAAGGAACGGTGGACGTTGATTGGACGTCATTCACTGGTTCAAAAAGCGCCCATTGAACATCCAATGGCCGTCCCACTTGGACACAAAATAGACCTTCCTCGAATATATATTGGACCTACATTGCACATCCATAGCAGATGTTTTAGTATTCAATGTATCCTTCGTACGTGGATATTCTGGGTATCGAATATACATTGCATACCTATACTGGATGAGACAAGATGATGGTACACCCCCATTTCCTCCTTCAGTTTCAAAGTTGACTGAAATTTGAGACATCCAATATACAATGACATTTCAGTAAGAATATATTATGTCCCAAATTTCGATTAATCATCTATAAAACTAAACTAGAAAAGGGGGTTGTACCATATGATCCGGTGTCATCAATGAACCAATAAACATTGAAAAAACTACATCCATTTCGAGTCTAACAAATAGATATCTCAAGATACGAATGATTTAATAACAAAATTCATGTATATAATATATCAGCAACAATAAAATAAATATAAAATTCTGATAACGGATAAAAAATAAAAATGGAATGAAAATATTAGCAACTTAAACTAAATTAAGGCATCTTGAAATTTCTTGTAGGCACTTATTTCCTTTCACTGGCTCTTTTCAGCCATTTCATTATGCGTCCTCTATTTCCTTTTATGTATTATTCTGATATGCCTTCTCTGCAGCACCTGTGAAATAAAATGCATTAATCAGCAATTGGACTAAAATTACTGAAATTTTAATAAAGGGTGAAACAGAGATAATATTGTACATTGGGCAGTTGTCAATATCTGTACTCTTATGCTGGAGAATGCATATATAGTTTTCAGATCAGAACGAAGTGTCAAATTATGGGTTTGAGGAAAACATGTCCTTTTGTCTAGATATATACCCTCAATTTCACATTTAGAACATGTAAAGTAGCCTGTGTACCCTGTGGTATATTTTATTAAAGCTTTTGCAGGAACATCACATATAAACATTTTTATTAACTTGATATATTTTATCATAGTAAATAAATCCATTTGCTATTATATTTTTGGCATCATCAACGAATGCTTGTAAAAAATCATTAGCAGAGGTAGGTTTCTCATTACCATGATATATTCCTGTTGTTTCAACATTATTTTTATTTGTGAATAAACTGCAAAGTATGGGGTATAACTGACCTCCTGAACTTTTAGAAATGGACAAGCCATCAATAATAATGCATACTTCTAATGTGGAATTATATTGTAAAATATTTTTTGTAGAACAATTCATGAGAATTTCTAAGCAGTTTTTAAATCCAATATGATAATACATTCCAGGAGCAATTACAGTTGGAAATACTTTACGAGGAGTTTTCAATAATGTTCTAGCATCTTTTGATAATTCAGAAAAATGTGGTTGTAAAAGTCTTAATAAATCGTTGACAGCATTATGAGGAACATTATTTTCCAATGCCCACATTGTCAGTTGGGAAGTAAGCAAGTGTTCATCCACTTTTTCATGTTTAGAAGGATCTGAGCTTAGATTTAAAAGTAATGCTTGATCATAATCATCAGATTTTTTTCAGTTCCTCCTCAGAACTGCTGATGCATTCAAGCAAGGAAATGTTAGATTCCTGTGAGTCAGAATTAGCAGTTGCAATACACTCTTTGTTCGTGGAAACACACATTTCTAAAGCATTATGAAATGAATTAAATCCACTGGTAGACATTCAATTGCATTTGCGATGCTTTCTTATAATATTTGTTCAAAAAAGTTTCTTAGAGCTCATGCTCTTCCTGTTATTATGATTATTATTCATTTTAAACAGATAGATAATAGAAGAAGGTAAAGTATACTTAATTATTTTTGTTTCTTCGTTGAAAAATACTGCAATCACCAAAACAGAAACACTAAAGTATTACCACAGTATATAAATAGTTTTATCCCCTACTACAAGATCATACTCAAGAGCACCAAGAGTTTTAACTAATATTCACAATTATTTATTACACACAGACAAAAACAAAAGGCAGAAGCAGAATGGCGAAAATATTCGACCGCGAAAAGAAAACTGACGCTGGTCGGTAAATAAACACCTAACCTCAGATATTCTTCTCTTCTTCTTACGTGTGTGTCTCTTGAGTATTCTTTGACCATCCCCAAACGGTATTTTGCCCGCCGAGTTAAAAAATGTGTAATATATAATTATAGTACTATAAGTGAATTTGCGTATCATTATATTATCAATATTCGAAATCAATAATAAATACATGAGCATGAATTGAACGTCCACTGGACGTTTACTATTGGACGTACAGGTAATGTCCTGATATGTGTATCAATTGGATGATCATAATGCAATACATCGGTTCAGTTTGTGATTTAATGTTTGGCTAATAGAAATATATTTCTAATTCTGGGATGAAATTGAAATAATACGAATCAGATATTTTATCATAATATATCAGTACTCAAGTATGTTTGTACGTTATATGTATGTACAATGGGTGTACAGAACTGGAATATCCATTATACGTCTATGTCCTATACGTACAGTGGATATCCATTCAACATCCATGGACGTTTGGACTTGAGCCGGACATAAAACGGACATCCATTGGATGTCATGTGCTGTGTGGGAAGCATGGGTTCTTGCTCTATCGTCTGGGTACTGTGTGAATTTTGATATATACCAAGGGAGGAGAATGAACACAGAAGAGAAGAAGATGGGCCTTGGAGAGTCTGTGGTTACAACGTTTGCCAACTTGCTCCAAAATCAATTTCCCGATAATAAATGTTCTCTGTACTTTGACAATTTTTTTACAAGTGCTTTACTTGTAAGTAAACTCGGGCAAATGGGTTTTGGTGCACTGGTACCGTTCGAGGAAATCGAACAGATAAATGTCCTCTTGAAAATTCGGCTGTAATGAAAAAGAAAGATCGAGGGGTCTACGATAGTGCAGTTGACAAAGATGAAAACATTGTTTGTGTAAGATAGAAAGACAACAGTGTTGTTACTTTGTTGTCAAATGAATATGGTTTATGCCCAATCCAAAAAACAATAAGATATTCATCAACAAATAAAAGAAAAGTAGATATACAGCAACCATACGTCGTGCAATATTATAATAGATATATGGGAGGGGTAGATCAGATGGATAATAATATTGCAAATTATCGTATAGGTCTGCGAGGAAAAAAATGGTATATTCCTATTTTATTTTGGATGTTCGACATATGTATGAGTAATTCCTGGGTTTTGTGACGCAAATTTGGTTTGAAGTTGGACAATTTGGAATTTCGCAGAAGAGCTGTAATCGCTATATTACAAAAATATGGAAAACCTCCTTTGGCCACAGGTCCAACATTCCATTCTGTAAGTCCAGCGGCACGTCGACAGGGTCAGCATCTGGTTGTGATCAGCCAAACACGGCGAAGATGTGCTTTTTGTAAAAATAAAACAACCAAGGCCTGCAATCAATGTAAAGTTGCCCTTCATGATAAATGTTTTCTAGATTATCATAAATAATGAAATTTTCAAGTTTCTGTTGTAAAATATAGAGTTCAATAACAGTTAGCTTTTATTTTCATATATTACCATAACTCAACATCCAGAAAATGCACTCTAAATGTAAATTATCAAACAAACAAAAAAGTACATTAATTTGCACAAGTGGGTCGAAAATGACCCACATCATATTTCAAAAACTGACCTTTACATTTTTATTTTTAGTATCAACCCATCATAAAAATGTCATTTTTCACAACATGTACAAGTTTCATAAGGAAAATGCAAAAAAAAAATTCTGGGCATAAATGGGTTAAATAATTAATCACAAGGTACTCCATAATTCATGTGGGTAATTAAAGGCTTATTTTTAGTTTACGAATTAATTTATTAATCGAATTAACAATAATTACATGCAGACACAACAACAACAACCTGCTACTGACTGACAGTGACAAGCTGCGACATACATGACAGATATACAGACTGTAGCGCCATCTATCAATGGGAAGCCTAAGCATAATATCGCGAATTTTCTAATTTTACTTAACATTCTAAAACCTCCTTCGCCAAAATCGCATTGGTTTTATTACAAATATAAGTGGTTAATATTTCATTGCACAAGATCCGTTCCTTTGGTATAAAAATCGGTTAGTTTAATTGTAAACCCATATATTTATTAATTTCTCTTTATCACAAAATACAGAACCTAAATTATTTCAAAAAACAAAATTACTGTTACACTTGTTTAACTGTTGAAATCTGTCATTCAGTTTTGATACGACTACATCAAGAATATAAAAATTAACTCCGGAAATTAGACTGGTTTAACTCTATATTCACAATAAAAAAAACCTTTTTTCTTGGTCTGACCAAACTTATAGCAGGAAAAACAGTTTCACAGTCTATATCTTCAGCAATTTTTTTGTCTCGTTAAGCATAGCTGTAAAACTATTGTTAGATCGTAATTTATGAAAAAAAATTAGAATTTCTCCCAACTTTTTTACAACTTCCGGTAAAATATTATTAGATTTAATATTTTCATCTCTGTTGTGCTCATTTTGCGCTTGGTTCCTGCTTTTGTTTATCCGGCATGGTTTTGTACAGACATGATTCAGTAGTTATCCATCAAAATAAATGTCCTGACAAAAATATTTGGTAAAGAAAAATTAGGTGAAGTATGGGAAAGTGGAACAAATAAATGAATTACAGATCTAAATGAGGAGGTTAGGACACATAACCATATTAGGGGATAAAAAATTAACGCAACCAGTCATGGCAAGAGGAATTAATGGAATACGTGGACATACAGATCCGGGACTAAGTGGATGCTAGTTGTTTTTATTTATTCAGTTCAGTTGAATCTATTGTTGTTCAGTATATTCTCTCTCTGTGTGTACCTCTCTATTTCGTTATTTTCCAGACTAGAAACCATAATTGGGCAATTTATGTCAACCCAGTGGGTGTAGACGCTACTGTGAAAACGTTAGGTACAAGATGTGTTGCAGGAGGTTACGTTTGGAATCCATTTTTTACCCAACTGGCAGATCCTTTAAATGTAAGTTATGAACAATTGTATTTTTAATATATTTGGTCCTTTGATACCTCCAATATTAATTAAAAAAATTCAATAGAAAAATTTAATTTATTCAGATTTAATTGTTCAAACTTGAATTAATTTTTTAAATTTATATGTATGAATTTAATCGTTTTTGTTAAAGTTCTAATATTTTTTTAAATTTATGACTTTTTTAAGCTCAAGTTGAAGCCCAGATTACTGGTTCTATAATTTTGGCTGGAATTATGTTAAAATTAGAAGGTTATTTCAATGATTTATAATAAATTTCAATATTTTTATTTGTTTATTAGGAGGTTTTATTATTTGATTGATTTGTGTTCGACGAAGAGATATAAAATCTTTAATTGCTTATTCTTCAGTATGACATATAAGTTTAGTTATAGCTACAGTTATAACTTCAAATTATTGATATTTATAAGGACCATAATTAATAATATTAGCATATGGATTATGTTCATCTGGTTTATTTCATTTAGCAAATAAACGGTTTTAAAGATTAAAACTAACTTTTCCGCATTTGTGACCCTGAACAATGTTCTATCATAAAATTGTTACTTGTATACACTTCGGGGGATGTATCGTGCTAACAAACCAAAATTTCTCCAAAAATAACCAAAAATTTTGTATATCTGGATTTAGAGGACCCGCTGTACTCGCTCTAGTCAACTAAAAATCAATAAGGTACATCTGTGAGACACCTTGAACAATATTCAATCCTAAAATTGACCAATCGTATACTCTCTGGAGGCTGTATCGTGCTAACAAACTGAGACTTCTCCAAAAATGACAAAAATATCGTACTTAAAGTACTGTAGCACCTGCTGTATCGGCCCCGGTGAGCTGAAAATCAATAGCGTTCATAAGTGAGATGCCCTGAATATTATTCAATCATAAAATTGGTGACTTGTTGAACTGCGGAGGCTGTATCGTGCTAACAAACTGAAATTTCACAAAAAATTACAAAATCTCGTACTTCAAGTACCATAGCACCCGTTGTACTGGCTCTGGTGAACTGAAAATCAATAGGGATCATCTGTGACATGTCCTTAACAATATCCAATTATAAAATTGCTGACTTATTGCACTCCGGAGGCTGTATCGTGCTAACCAGGCATGTAAGGAGAAGTGGCCGACGACAACGACGACGACGACATACACACAGGATTTTTTTTCTAAAAACCGTTTTTTCGTGTTGTTGTTGATGGAAAACGTAAAAATAACTCAAAAAAAATTTCAAAATTCCAACTTTTTTTGGGGTAAACTAATACTTTTCTCGCATATAGAAAGGTTGGGCGGAAAAGTAATAAACCATCCTCCATCAAATGCCCAAATAATTTGAAAACTTGTCCCTTTTGATTTAATTAATATAAATAATCGTTATTCTATAACAGACCGACCTCTATCAACAAGAATGTGGTCCGGAAAATCCTCTAAGATGTCATGTTGGTGATCTATCAGCGAGATTGGGTACAATCGATATTGGAGTAAGAAGAAAAGTCTTCACAGATTCCAATTTTCCTTTGGAAGGAGACGTAACTGCAGTTGGGAAATCAATCGTTATACTCGCTCCAGAAAAAAAGGGAGAAAGATATGCATGTGCCAACATTGAACCTGATTACGACATCATTAAGTATGCCAATATTGAAAAACCTCCTCGATTTGTAGTGTAAGTTTTCTTTATTTAAGCAAGTTCCTTTTATAAAACTGGTCTCAGTTTTTTACTTTTTAAAACTTAAAATGATTTAAAGTTATTGTAAGGAAGAAATCGATACGTTTATGAAATTTCACAATCCATTTCTAGGGCTCAATTTATAGAGGATATAAGAGACGTTATGGGAATCCCCGAATGGTTTTTGACTGTCGACAGTAGAAAAACGAGATCTTTACACAACGATGGCTGTGTTCAGTTGTTACTACATTTCAAAGGACCAATCGCAGATAAATTAGAACAGGATTTCAATAAATTGATGCTTGTTGGAAAACTTGACGCTCCCAGTTTATATATTCCAGGATATATAAACGAGAAAAGGAAAGTAAAAATTTCGTATAAATTATGTGGAGCTAAAGATCCTAACGAGAAAAGTAAGTATTTTAAATACGAATTGGTGACGGTTGATACATTATTTTTGTTGCTGTTTCTAGGTAGAAAAAGTAGTTTCTTCTTCAGATCCAGAGCTAATATTACAAATGCAACTGGATTGTTACCATGGTTGATTGTACTTATAATCAAACTCCTATGATTACCAAAATTGTTATAAACCTATTAATTAATGTACATAATGACTATGTGAGTTTTATTTATTTTAATAATGATGTTAAGATTATTGTAAATGAAGTAAGAAATAAAGTTATAAATTCAAAAATGTATTTATTTATATCATTATAATAATAATGTTTTTATCCTACACTATTGTATAGCTGCCTAACACGGAATAAATTAGACTCAATATATAACTGATTAGTTGGATAAAAGATAGGTTTTTGATAAATTACTTATAGAATACCATAGTTTATCTGTGTAACATATTCGTGAAACTTCTTTTTCAATCTGTCGATAATTTTCTTCAGACTTGGTTAACGTTCTTCATCCATAGACTATAGGTTGTCCTTCTTGAAAAAGTGCAACACCAAGATTTTTTGAGCTTGCGTCTATGCTTAATGCTAGGATTTCGGGTTGGTGCCTATCCGTCTACCAACATCCATGATGTCGCTACTGAATCTACTTATTGGGTCTGGGGAGTCAATTAAAAAACCACTCATTAAAAACTTAACAAACGTATTGCAGAAATACAGATAACCAAAATTAACGAACTATGTACAGAATAAATATAAAACAAATATAACTAGCCCTTCCGGGCATATATTCAATAATCCTCAAGATGCAATATAATATCCCACTGCCCCGAAAAATTATATTTTTCGAACCAAGAAAGTGTTCTCTCGCAAAAATGCTGAGTTTACATTCGTTTCCTAAAATCACCTAGAAAAAATGTTTCTACTTTTTATCTTATACAAATCGGAAACTGCGTTTTTACAGTGAAAAATGCGTTTCCTGGAAAAAGTCATGCCTTGATTATAAACACTCGGAATTGGCTCAAATCGTGTTCCCAAAGGTTTTCGAGGTCACATATGACCTCTAAATTGACCCAGGACCTACCTAGAGCTCTGATGAACGTCGTCTCCGAGGTTTTTCCTGAAATTCACTCTCGAATGAAACGAAACTTCTCAACCGGGAGTTTTTGAGGTCGCGCTTTCCGAATATCGCATCGTCGGCCAGCTCCCGAGAACCTGGTGCCTCGTAACCCGTCCATGGACGTCATCTTCGAGAATTTTCCTAAAAATTTTGATAAAACGAACCAAAAATCTTAGCAGGTGGGCTTTTGGGATCTGGCATTTCAAATTTCGCATCCACGGTTAGTTCCCGGATACTTGGTGACATCCATGCCACCCTAGGAATATTGATAAAAACTGGATCTTCAATATAGTTCGGAGATCTTGCTGGAGATAACCTCGACATTCCTGCTAGTAATTCTGTTATTCTATTCAGGACTCGGTAAATCTGTGACTCGAGCAGCACACGCCCGTAATACTTTTCGGCAGCTGTTTCGTTCCGAACCATCGCTTGATTCCCACCTCCAGTTACAGAATCATGCCACGTTCAAAAGCAACGTTCTCCGAGAGATATTGCGTTCGGTTGAAGTTGTAAAAGTTTTGCTTTATGATCAATGATTAAAACCTTTCAAATGATACTGCAAAACTTCTACATCATTTTATCGTATCCCATGCTGAATTAAATGTGTATATAGTTATATTACAAAAACAGCAGCTCCTGAAGTTTAGTTTGTAACCTTACCTTGTTGTTGTTATTCCAAGAAGTGAGGTTACATTGCCAAAGGTTCGCTTTTCGCCGGAGAGCATAAGGTCATGAGTTAGTGAGGAATATTTGAAAGCTTGTCCTTTATTATTTTTTTAAGGCGCCACTTGATTAGTAGGACATTCAAGAAATTTACTGATTAACCAAGAAACCAATAATGAAAACAATTAGCTATTGTAACTTTCAAATATGTTATTTATGTCGTTTTGCTTTTACGTTTGTGAATCAAATAAAACACTTTGTTGCCAATGAAACAGTTTAATTAAATGGATGGTACATTGAACATGTGTTGTAATAACCTGTCTCAAAAATATGAGGTGATCAACTCTATTTATGAAATGATAATCTGTTATCAATGATTAGTTAATTTAAAATGTTTAACAATTTCTAATGTTATCAACTAATGGAGATCAAAATATACAATACACTAAATCTTTAGCAACACGTAAATGGTATACCAGTTACCGCTTTACAACAGTAATAATTAACCATATACATACAAGTAGGTCAAAAGTATCTCTAATATAATAAGATTAAACTGAAATATAATTTCAGTGTGATATGCAATAACAAAGTTGATATTTCAACTCTAAAGAATTGAAAGAATGTAATGTTAAAATTGTGAATTTGATAGACGTCTTAATAAAACGTTAAATTACCAAACAGTAGAATATAAAAGTTAATGTGTGATTCAACGTTAAAAAATGAAGTTATAAAATGAATAATGTGCTCAAAGTTCAGATAAAAACAAATAAAACTTTAAATGTTACTTGCGGTTAGTGTCCAAACTATTAGACGTCAATTGGCTTAATTAACAAGCAACATCTGACTTATGGAACAAGATTCAGCCATGCGGTTAATAATCGATGAAATTATTCGGCAGTCGTCACCAACAAACATAAGTCCAGCTTCGTCCTTTGAACTGGAAACGCCGTTAGAAGCTCTTGTCGCTCTGTAACGTTAATCGCAATCCGAGGTACGACACGTCTCTACAACCCTAAACGGAGAACAATAGCCTGTCAGCTACCCCTACGAGAATATATACCATACAGGAATCATCCGAAATTGAAGCTTCTTAAAATCTGTTCTTGATCATCCTATCATTGACAACCATCACCCATAAAAACTATCAAACCATCAATTGGCTAAAAAAAATATTGTAAAAACTGCTTGTAAAAACTATGCAGTATAGAAAAAAACCCTTGTTACCAAGGGTTTTTCACCACTATAGTTCCCAAAATATATGGATTAAACCATGTGCCACCGGCCATTTTATATACTTACGATTTGTCCTCATCGATACCCCGACTTAATCGTTCGACAAATATCAGACAAGTGATTTCAATTGACATCGGCAAACAGTGTTACCAATGGCAGTCAAATAAAATCCCCACATTAAATAATGAAATACTCATGGATTGGTTAAATCACATGAAGAATATTAATAGAAATATTACTCTAAACACCCATTTAATTATTTACATCCCGTTATTCCAGGATATGCTTAAATAATTTTAAAACCCATAGTTAATTCCGTTATGCAACCAACTATACAGAAATGTGTATAAAGTTGTTCCTCATAATATAATACAAAAAGCATTGTATTTTTATCATGCTACAAGTTCATGGATTTGTCACAAGACGATAGTCGCTTCATTAGCTGGGAATTAAACGGAAAATTCCCGGAGATTAGGTCCATATGCAGGATCCGATGCCCCAGGTACCCGGAAGCTGGTCACCGATGCCATATTCGAAATGAGCCACTCCAAAACACCTTGCTAAGACTTTTAGTTCTTTTGGTCATAATTTGCTCTCGGATATAATAATAATAATATATGTTTATTCACTAGATATAATAATAATAATATATGTTTATTCACTAGAAATTACAAAGTATAACAAATGTGGATTAAAAATCGTAAATAAACATAATGCCCACAGAAGTTGTCAAAAACAGCTTGTAAGTGGTATCTAAATTAAGTACACCGACAAAATTAGTTACACTCACAACAATAGTAAACTTAGCAACAATAATGATAGTAATAATATCACAAATAATACATAGCATAATCAGAATATCACAACAAAATATTAATTTAAAAAAATATAATATGAAAAATTAAAGAAATAAAGAAAATGAAACTGTACTACTACAGGAAAACAAACCTGTAGTATATGAAACTATTTAAGTGATTGAACACCGAAAAACTCCAACCTTCAGCCAATGTAACCATGTGTAGTGGTAGATACTTCTCACGTTACGATTTTTATATCGCAGAATTCTCTCTGCTGTTCTAAAATGTTTTAGCTTCTTTTTAAATCATCGAATATTTTGAATGCTTTTAATATAATCTGGAATACGGTTGTAAATCTTAACGGAATAGAAAGAATATGTTTTCTGACAATTCGTTTTTATCATCCTAGGGACTGTATGTAAATGTCTATTCCGAGTATTGTAATTATGGATTGGTAAGTTGTATGTATTCTTTGATCTATGATATTCCACTGAAACGCATAAAAAGTATAGTTGTTTCAGATCCAATATTCTGCTTTCAGAATACAAAAGATCTGAAGAATGAAGGCTCGGTCTAGACATTATGATTTTTAGAAATCTCCTCTGGATTATATTAAATGGCTGCAGGTGAGTTTCCAACGCACTTCCCCAAACCTGAATTCCATATAGAAGATGGCTTTCCACTAATCCAAAATATAAATTGCGGAGATGCTGGCTATAAATATATTTTTTCAAGTGCCTAAATTTATACAAAATAAACTGTAATTTTTTTATTATATATTTAATATGACAATCCCATTTTAAATTTGTATCCAATATAACCCCCAAATATTTTATTTTGTTTGTTGGTTCAATAAATAAATCCTGATCAAACTGTGATATTTTCAGTGGATAAAATCGGTTATTAGATGAGTTGGAGTTAAGAATAGGCATGTAAAAAGTTTTTTCAAAATTTATGGTTAATAGTTTACTATCAAACCACGATTTAATTAGCTTTATGTCAGATTTGACTTTTAGCTTTAAATCATACCAATTACTGTCCTCATAAACAATTGCAGTATCATCCGCGTAACCAATTATATGACCAGCGCTATTTAAAGAAAATAGATCATTAATGTAGAGATTGAATAACACAGGGCCTAATATAGTACCCTGTGGTACTCCGGATGTTATATCGGGTTCTTCACTAATAAATCCATTGATTTTGACGACCTGTTGTCTATGTGAGAGATAACTCCTGAATAACTTCAAACAAGTATCCCGTATCCCGTAGTTCTCCAGCGTTTTTATTAGACTACTGTGGCTGACAGTATCGAATGCTTTCGCTGAATCCAAAAAAATACATAATCACTTTCTATTCCTATTTAGAGCATCAAACATTTTGGTTGTAAAATGTAATAAAGCATTGTGTGCGGAACTGTTTTGTTTAAATCCAAACTGGTGGGACGATATCAACCCATATTTTGTTATGTATGAGTCCAATTTTATTTTCAATATTCTTTCAAAAATTTTTGATATATGTGGTACTAATGATATTGGTCGATAGTTAATAGAAAGGGATTTGTCTCTATTTTATATAAATAGGTGTGATTACAGATTTTTTGAACGCTTTAGACCATATTCCCACCTTCATACACTTGTTTATTATGTGTTGCAGCGAATCAAGGATATATGATTGTATTAGACACTCAGCACTAATTTCGTCTATACCAGTTGCTTTTTTGTTTCTCAATTCATTTATAATGGACTTCACCTCAAATGTATTTGTTGGTAGCAAAAACATTGAATTTGAGAAAGAAACTTTATCATATACCCGCTGTCGGTATTTGTCAATTTTTTCGGCCAAATATATCCCTACGTCAGAAAAAGTACTCGCTATTTGAAGAGGAGGGGTTAATATATTTCCTTTTTGATCTTTCATATTTCCTATGTTAACTCGTGAATTGCTTGATCCACAAATATCTTTCACTACATTCCACAAATGTTTGGTATTATTGGAATTTTCGGTAATTTTTATGATATAATAATTTTTTTTGTAATTTGAATTAGAGCATTTAACTTATTTCAGTATAGTCTGTAATGTGAAAGTATATTACGATCATTCGGACTTTTTTTGGTTAACTGAAACAAACGTTTCTTTTCATTTATGGACCTCAGTAGAGCATTTGTTACCCATGGCACAATTTTGGTATTTTTCCGGTAGTGTCTATTATAATAAAGGCACTTATCAATATTTTCTTGAATTATTGAAATAAATTTCTCTGTAGCATCATCTGGATCATAGCAACTTCTTATCGAATCCCATGATATTTCAGAAACAGTTTCCTTAAGTTTTTGGTAGTTAACATGCTTTGTTATCCTTTCGGATGACTTCTTTTGTTCTTTATTGTCCATCATAATTTGTAATGCTATTGCGTAGTGATTTGTTTTACCAGTTTTTATTACCAAAGGAATAATATTTTCTAAATTTTTATTAGATAAAAAGAGATGGTCTAGGCAGGAGTTCAGTCTAGTTGGCTTATTAATGGTAGATAAAAATCCATATTCGCTCAAGGTACTTATGTAATCTATTGTATTATGATCTGAATCAAGTAAGTCTATGTTGATATTACCCACAAATATGCAGTACTGCTCAGTACCTACTCTATTATTCCGTAACAAAGTATCTAGATTATTGATGAACTCGTGTATTTTAGGATTATAATTCTCCTGTGATGGTGATCTATAACACGCCAAAAATTACGATCCTAGTATTATTGTGAATATCTGTTGCAACTTTTAGAACATTAGTTGGTCCCAGATTTATAATGCTATGTTCAAAACTGAAAGCAGATTTAACATACACTACCAGCCCATCATTTTGGTTTAAATCGCCCTCATTATAAATTGAGTTGTAACCTGCTGTATTATATAGATTCGTATCGATAATTTTCCATGTTTCCGTCGAAACGATACAATCAAAATCCAGGATATCAGATAGTGATACTTTCAGCTCATCCAAATTTTTTGATATGCTTCGAATATTATTATGGAAAATTGTAAAACTATCATTTTGCTTATTAATCTCAAACAACTGATTACATTGGCCTAAATCTGTCAAACAATATGTGTCAATACTTGGAAAATTAAAATCTCTTATATGTTGGTCCATTTTCAAGTAATTGAAACGTTATTAACAAATTCAAAAAAAAACACAAAGAAATCAATTTAGGCTCAAGACACAGAACATACACTAGTTGTTCGAGTAATAGAGTAAAATAAAATAATATGTACAATACAGTAATGATAAAATTTCAGTTAAAACAAATTAAAATAAACACATCAATGATTTTTTTGGTTAGAGTTGTAACGTTTCTTTCTTAGGAGTATTGTCCGTATTCTCTTGATTTTTATTACCCACCTTCGGTTTTATTTGATTCAATTGATTTTGTTTGTCCTGTAGTTGTTCGATTGTGTATGCTTTTTGATTTATGTATAAGCGTTCACCCTTTATGTAGGAATGATGATTATTGGCTCTGGCAGCGTTCAAATGATGTCTTAAAATTTTTTGAGTCTTTCTCTGTAGTCTGGTATAGTCATTTGAAATCGATATACTAGAGCCTTTTAGCTTGGAGCAAATTCGAAGTATATACTTTAACTGATGCGTTTTCCGATTTACCTAGAGGGTATGCATCATTAATATGTTCAGATATTATTTGAACGCCCGTGATATTAGCTATTGTTTCCGATATTTTTGCTGGAGTCACTTCATCAATCTGGTCTTTCAACTGGATAGGTACCGATTTTGAAAAAACAAAAGCCAAAAGTCGTTTTATATATTCACGCTCTTCATTTCCCTTGTGACACAGTGCCCTCTTGAACCACTTTGTAGATCTGTAGGCCAATTTCTTTTCAGGCTTCCAATCTGAGGTACTGAAAGTGGTTAACAAACTTTTAGTAGTGCTTTTTGCTTTGTTTTGTTATGGCTTCTGTTATAAAACAGGTTATAACATTTTAGTTCATTCAATTACCACTACCAGTTAAACGCATTCATCTCTATCAGTAGTGTCTGTGTTCTTTTGATCGTAGATAGTGTGCTTAAAAAATATGTCAGTTCCGTAACAACTGTAACTGTCACTGTCATCCGTTTTTTAAAAAGAATTCCTTTACCGATTCAAAAAGTTAAGAAATGCAAGTAATTCAGTGAATTGTCACCTGTTCCATTAAGGTAATAATTTTTTCTATATTTAGAGAGATAATACGGGTTAATGCAACCAGACGCATACGTTATTTATTGTTATTATTGAAATATAATTATAAAAAATATTCGTCAACAATTTATTTCCAGTGCTGGTTGTCTACGTCCATGTATATTGAAGGATTGGTATGCAAGTGCATATGATTTAAGTTCTCTAATGTATTGGATTGGGAAGTTAGCCCAACCCGTTCAGCTTCTCTGGATAATCGAAATCTTTGATTTGCTTGCCCTATTATACGAGGTTTGGCAACAAAACAGTCTAAATAGCTGGTTAATTATATCCACCAGTTTGTAACGTGTTCTGAATCTATGTAAATAAAACTCAGATGTATGAAACAAAAAATAATATATTTTTTCAGAGCCGCGCGATGTTATGGCGACTATTAATAAAATAAACTTAAATACCTAATAAAATACACATAAAAATACGAACTTATCTCATGTGTCAAGTTATATTTGGAATAAATTTTACAAACACACCACACTTAGATGTATCTTGATGGATTTTATCTACACCATTGTGTTTTTAATACTCTTTTGTTGTTATTGTTTTTGGTATTTATGCTGCTTCACCTTCTTCGCCTTCCTTTTCTGCTGCTGTAAGGAGGGTGATTAGGGCTTGAGTGTCGATTCTGTTGTTGTCATCGATATCCATGGCATCAAAAGCGTCGTCGCATTCTTTGGCGGTGAATTTGTCTCCCCAGGTCATAAGGGCATGACGGAATCTGTCGCCATCAATGGTACCGTTCTCATCGAATGATTTGAAGGCTTTAACGACAACATCATCATCGTCAGTACCGCCGGAATCGGCCATACGGGTACCAAACAAACCCAGTAATTGGGTGAAGTTGATTGGTCCAGATGCTTCGTTGATCATCTCGTCCAGTTCTTTTTCACTGGCTAGTTTACCAACGGCATCACAGGTGGCTCTCAAATCACTCTTTGAAATAATACCTGCAACAAATCAATAATAAATGAAATAAACTCAATATTTATCCGAAAATGTGTGTTTACCATCTTTGTCGTGGTCCATGAGCTGGAAAGCTTCCTTGAATTCGGCTACTTGAGACTGGGAGAACATGGAAAAGACATTGGAACCGGACCTCTTCGCTTTCTTCGAGGAACTCTTTGAGGAAGACCTGGTTTCGGCGGCGGGTGCGGCGGGGGCTGGTGCAGCTTCTACTTCTTCCTTCTTCTTCTTCTTAACCTTCTTTTCTTTATCCGCCTGAATCAAACAAAATGATGTAAGTATATATCTCCTTATTAAATAAAAGATCAAAATTATTTTTCAATGGATGTTTTACTTTGTTCTGATCAGTTTTGAAAAGCTGGACAGAATCAGCAATGTGAAACTTTTAGGAAAAACCTTAGCACTTTCATGGAAAACTTACTTTTAATTACTTTTTTAGAATGAAAATATTATTTTGGGTGAAACACCACATTCGGTATGAAATCTGGTGCCCAAACTATAACAATTTAAAAAATAATTTGATATGCATATATGTAGGTCAATACGTATGTACGGTTGCCTATAGCTTCCTAAATATGTTGATCTTGAACACTCTCTTTCGATTTATTGCTAGTTTTAAGTTCTTAGGAGTTATATGACTTAAAGTGCTGTGGGGTTTACAACACCCCACCTGTTTAAAATTATCAAGTCCTTTAATGGTAAATATAAAGTGTAGTTATAATAAATTGTAATATTATTGTTGATATATTACTTTCTATTATTATGTATAAATCTACAAGGTGTTCCAAAGGGTACGAACTATTATAGACTCCTGCTAATTAATAAATTTCAGAAGGAAATAAAATTAGCAGTGGATGACGCTGAAGCAATAATTAACGATAAAGAAAAATATAAATTATTTTTACCCAATTCACAACACCCTGAACTTTATTCGTTAATTAAACTCCAAAAAGAGGGGTACCCAATTAGATCAGTTGTTTCTTTTTTCACATCATCTTCATTTAAAATTTCAAAGATCTCCTTTCTAAATTCGTTCAAACCTCAATTTTCAGTTAAAAACTAAACGGAATTCACTAATAATATTCAAAATATAAAACTACTTCATATTTATAAATTCATATCGTTCGATATAACAAATCTATTCTCTAGTATACCTCCTAAAAAAACTAACTATTGTTGATAACTTGCTTATGTACAATATTATTAATTCTATAATTCACTTTGATATCATAACTTTATTAAAAGTGTGTTTAAATCTAAATAAATTCCATTTCAACGGAGTTGTTTATAGCTGTAAAGATGGTTTGATTATAAGCAACCTCCTCAGCCCACTACTAGCAGAAATGTTCATGGATAATATAAAAATAATAATTCATAAACACCCCCTTAGTAAGGAATTTAGGTACTGGTATGTGGACGACATTTTAGCTAGCTTCGCCGATACAACTAGACAATTAAATAGCTTATTACTTACATTAACTCAATTCATAATAATATCAAATTTACCGAAGAACTTGAACAAAATAAGTCTATAAACTTTTTAGACTTTACAATTTCAAATATAAATAATAAACATAATTTTTCTAACCCTCAACCATCACATACAGACATTACAATTCATAATAGTTCGGTCCACCCATTGTCGTAGCTTTCAATAGTATGATACATATTTTTAATAGTTCCATTAAATACTAATAATTACGATCACAATTTAATTAACAATATCATAAATAAAAAGATAATAAAAGTATTTCCTTCTAATAAAAATAAATAATTTAAAAGCTTAACATTCTTTGGAACACCATCCTTAAATATTAAATCATTTTTCGTAACTTTAGACATGAATATTTGCTTTAAAACTGATTACAATTTATGCAAAAATAACAAATCTAAATCTTCAAAATTAAGCAAATCAGGATTTTATAAATTAAAATGTTTCAGTGACAACTGTGATTCAAATATAATGAAGTCTTAAACAGCTTATTACATCGAAAAAATATGTATTAATATGTACAACAACTGATAAAATAAGCAAACAGTTTCTAATCATTTCTAATTCAAAAAAATGGTACCTAAGTGGGAATATAACTTGCAGCAGTGGAAAAAATGTAGACGAACAAATTTGTGCTCGAATAACTTCTTTTATACCTAAATTTTATAAAGATCTAGCGACATATTTTACATTTGCTCAAGTTTTAGAAGAGGTAATAAATATAAATAAAGGCAATATTGATTCTATTTAAAATTAACCGAAATAGAAAAAGTTGTCAATTATCCAGGGATTACTTTGAAACAAAGTTTTTTATAGTTTGGAATATTATAGGTCATTTGAAATCTATTTTGGCATCTTGCCAGATACAGCGTCTAAAGTATGTCCGGAAATAGAACAACATTCAGTTCAAATTACTATATCCAGTTTTGTAATCGATGGTATTTTTAGAAAAACCGTTTCTAAATTGCGTATTTCAATGGCAGATCTATTGTGCAGTTCTAGCTATATGTATATACAAGGTGGTGTGAAAAATTTATATTCAATTTAATAGTCTTTTATTTTTTATTTACATGCTTAACACCATTTTCTTGGTTATTAAATACAAACATGAAATGCATGCAATCAATGTATAAATTTATATTAAACATACACAAAACCGTTTCTAAATTGCGTATTTCAATGGCAGATATATTGTGCTGTTGTAGCTATATGTATATACAAGGTGGTGTGAAAAATTTATATTCAATTTAATAGTCTTTTATTTTTTATTTACATGCTTAACACCATTTTCTTGGTTATTAAATACAAAAAACATGAAATGCATGCAATCAATGTATAAATTTATATTAAACATACACAAAATGTGACTTTAAATATGTTTGAGGGAATAAAAAACAATGTGAGAAATAGTTTTGATGTTTTTAAAATGTCTTATAAATGATAGATGTTTAAAAAAGTCAGGAAGCTCTTTTTTTGGATCAGGATATCTTCATCAATGGACAACAATATTAATTGGGTTGAAGCAATTAAAGAAGTATTAGAAGAATATTCAAGAATAGGTTATATCTTAAATTTTTGAAACTAACTAAAAATAAATGGTTGAGAATATGTGAATTTGATTATTTTAATGTTTATTTTGAGTTTATATCTTTTTATTTATTACAATTGAAGCAAAAGTTTTATGAAAACCTGTAATATATTTCTTGCAACTCTTTAAATGGATAAAATATCACATGCAATACTCAATATTTCCAAAGAAATGTGAAGATTTATGTTTCAAAACAAATTTAGTAACACAAATAGTGCAAAAATAGAAAACTTTATAAACGGAACACATTTTGAAAGAAGTATTTTAATTTGTCTTGAAAAAATTGTCAGGTTTTTAAGAAAATTTTGAAAGCTCATCGTCGGTAATTTATATCCCGTTATATAACAATAAAAATACACTCTTTTTCATACGAGGACACTTAATACCTGTTCTTTCACTGATACACGTAAAAATTACAACACAAAACACTTGCACAAAAAGTCACAAATAAACTTATCCTACAATATATCCATTTGTCTTCGTTTTGTTCAACTTACCATTTCTGTCAACGATGTTAGATTCTCCAATTAACACCCGCGACTGAGAGAGGAGCCTTGAGTACCTTCTTAAATAAGTTTTCTCGATTTCCCGGCGATCGGCGTCACGACGCTACACGTCGATGAGTTCGTTCTGCGCGCGCCATATATAGCTCCTGCTCAGAATAGATCTTACTCTCTTCCACTACTTGCGGTGTGAAACACAATCGTGGAATTCGGGGACTCTGGGAATTTATACAGGATGTGTACAAAAAGAATAAAAACTTATTGTTCCTTAACAAATTCAATAATTGTAATTTAAATGTGAAATTGTCTGAAAATTTTTCAATTAAGCTAATTTTCCACATTTATCCGGCCAAAAGAATTCCATAATTCGGCTAGAAACGTTCTGAAGGTCTTCAAGTACCAGCTAAACTAGCTTCATAATTTGTCAAGAATGAATCTAAAACCAGGCTACACGAGCTCTATAATCCGACTTGAAAAGCCGAAAATCCGTCTATAAGAGATTTACAATGCTTTATAAACCAGCAAATAGCTCTACGATAGAATAACTATGCAATCTAGTTAGAAGTTCGCTATTATCCGACTAGAAGAGCTTTAAAATTCCTGTAAAAAAGTTTAAAGCCCGTCTAGAAGAGCTTTATAATCCAACAGGGCGTTATAATCCGCCTAAAAGAACTTTTAATTGAGCCGAACAGCTCTAAGATAGAATAACTCTACAATCTGGATAGAAGAGCTCTATTATTCGACTAGCAGAGCTTTAAAACCCAACTTATAATTTGACAGAACAATTCTGTGTTAGAAAAACACTACAAGTGGGCTAGAAGACCTATATTATCATACTGCAGGATTTTTAAAACCCGTCTAGAAGAGATTTATAATCCAACTGAGCTTTATAATCAGACTAAAAAAGAGCTTTTTCTTTGACGCTACGATAGAACAACTCTACAATCTGGCTAGCAGAGCTCTAGTAACCAACTAGAACAGCTCTGTTATCCGATTAGAAGAGCTTTAAACTCCCTGTAGAAAAGTTTTATAATCCAATAGAGGTTCAAAAAGAACTTTGAATTTTGCAGAACTGCTCTACAAAAAAACCACTTTTAATATGATAAAAAAGCTTTATTATCCTACTAGAAGTAGGTTATTATTCGACAAGAAGAGTTTCAAAACCGCCAGCAAGAGCTTTACAAACCGGCAGATATTTATAATTAGTCTGAGATGTTTTAATTTCGAAGAAAAGCTTCACGGTAGAAAAACCCTACAATCTGGCCAAAAGGGCTCTATATTTTGGCAAGAAGAGCTGTATAATCCGGTTAATAGAGCTTTAAGCCCCATCTAGAAGAATTTTATAATACAATAAATCTTTCACATCCGCTAAAAGAGCTTTTAATTTGGCAGAGCAGCTCTACAAAAGAACAACTTTGTAATACGACAGTCAACTCTACAATCTAGCTAGATGAACTCTTTTATCCAATTAGAAGAACTCTGTTATCCGAAAATAAGAGCTTTAAAGCCCGCGTAGAATAGTTGTATATTCCAATTGAGCTTGAAAATCCTGCTAAAAGTACTTTTAATTTCTCTGAGCAGCTCTAGAAAGGAAATTTTTCATAATATGACAAGACGAGCCCTACAATTCGGCTAGACTAGCTCTATTATCTGACTAGACAGACTAAAACCGTCTGGAAGAGCTTTACAATCTAAAAGATATTTATAATCTGACTAAAATAGCAGAGAATCTCTATGGCAGAAAAATTATACAATATGGTCAGAAAAGTCAGTAGAGCTTCAAAACCCATCTAATAGGGTTTTATAATCAACCATTGCTTAACAATCTGGCTAAAACAGCTTTTAATTTGACAGAACAACTCTACAAAAAACCATCTTTGTAATATGACAAAAAGAGATCTATTATTCGCCTGAAAGAGCTTTACAAACCGACAGATCTCTAAAATAAAGTTGAAATAGCTTTTAATTTTGCAGGAAAGCTCTACGGTAGAAAAACTCTACAATGTGGCCTGAGCAGCTCTACAATTCGGATAGAAAAGCTCTATAATCCGATTAAAAGAGCTTGAAAAAACATCTAGAAAGGCTTTATAACCCAACAAATTTTCAAAATCCGGCTAAAAGAGCTATAAATGTTCACAGAACAACTCTACAAAAGAAAAACTTTGTAATATGGCAAGAAGAACTCTACAATGCGGCTAGACAAGCACTATTATCCGACTAGAAGAGCTTTAAAGCTCGTCTAAAAGTGCTTTATAATCCAAAAGAGCTACATAATTAGGCTAAAAGAGTTTTTAATTTAGCTCTATGATAGAACAACTCTATTATCCGACTAGCAGTGGTCTATTATCTGACAAGAAGTGCTTTAAAACCGTCTGGAAGAGGTTTACAATCTGAAAGATATTTGTAATTTGGCTAAAATAGCTTTTAATTTAGCAGAGCAACTCTACGGTAGAGCAACTCCACAGTCTAGCCGGAAAAACTATACAATTCGGCTAGAAGAGATCTATAAACCGAATAGAAAAGCTTCAAAACCCGTCTATTAGAACTTTACAATAAGATTAAACCATATAATTCGGCTAAAATAGCTTTTATCTTGGTTTGAATAACTTTACAAAATGTTTAGAAGAGATATCTGAATAATGGAGCCCTATAAAAAAGTTTTATAATAATTTATATTTTGTATAGCAAAATCTGTATCAATTGCTCTATATTGAATTAATTGGTACGAGCTATTCAAATTTTTTTATTTTTATTTTAGCCTTTATTTTGGCAGTTCTATGTAAGAAAAACCTCAATCTGGCCAGAAGACCTCTACAATACGGCTAATCTTACTAGTAGAGCTACAAAATTCGTCTGAAACAGCCTTATAATATGATGAAACCTTATAATTTGGTTAAATGAGCTTTTAATTCGGTAAAAATAACTCTAAAAAACTTCTAGAAGCGCTCTCTGGCTTGAAGAGCTCTATAATCCAATAGGAACTCTATAATTTATCAGGAACAGCTCAATAAAAATAGTTTTATAATCAGGGACACACTTTATAGCAAAATACGTATCAATTATGATATTTTAAACTAATTATTTACATTTTTTTTGTTTTGGAGTATGTGAAGTATTTTTAAAAAAAGTATTTATGTAATAACACATTTATTGGCAACTTGCCTAGTTAATTTCGTTTTTGTTTGTCGACATTTCATTTATAACAATATAAAATTTGACATATACAACGTTCAATCAATAAGATTGTAGTAGATTTGTAGTAGCACCATCTAGGGGCCAGATTTGACACTTTACGCGGTCAATTGATTTTATGAGTGGGAAAGTAAAAATAGACACGCCCGCTTTCTATGAAAATATACTCCATCACTATCGGTTTAATTTTAGAATAATCGAATAAATAAACTAACGATAAATGTACGTGAAATGGTTCAAACGTAAAATTGACTAAATAGGAGATGTAAGTTATTTCGAACATCACATGGACCACAATGGAGAGGTAAAAGTTATTAATAATTATTATTGATGAAAATGTTGTTAATTACGATTCTGAACTGTCAACAAGAAATAGTTATAACTGGTATTCAGAAGTTGTGGTTGTTACCAAGAAATAAATCTTATATAGCTAAAGTTCTATAAAACATGTACCTACTGAATATTCCTAACCTATAAAACTGTAACTGTGGACTTTACAAATGTAAATAATACATACAGAGTTTTTTCTAACCGGAGAGAAGGGAAAATATCCTTGAATCAGACAAGTCATTTTAGAAACCCTTCAAAAATAATGTAATATTTGATGGCGTATTAAAATAGCCTGAACACGCTTTCCCAAAAATGTCAACCTTCATTATACAAACATGAAATTTAACTTGTCAATTCTTTAAATATAAATAATAACCTGTCATATGCGTCTAGCTCAAAATTTGGTTTCAATCTTTCCTTCTGATTTTTCAGCAACAGTTTTTACAAGAATGAACTAATGATAATATCCGCTATTGTTTTATTGGCATTAGCATTTTATGTCGAAGTTTTACCGATCTATTATCAAAAAATAGAAAATGTGCGAAAAATGGTTCCTCCAGATCCAACTAAACCACTTCCACCGTCTGGTTCCAAAATGTTATTTTTCAAAAAAGCTGCTGTATGTGCTGACGCTGCTCTATGCGCCAAGATAGGCCTGTAAGTAAGAAACTAGCAAATCCCAAGAGAAGCAAAAAAATTGTAAAACTGTAGTGTTGATTTTTTTCCAGAGATATTTTACAAAAAAATGGTTCAGCTGTTGATGCAGCTATAGCTGCTATGATATGTAATAGTGTAGTAAACATGCAAAGCGCTGGGTTAGGTGGAGGATTTTTCATGACAATATATAAAAGAGATGAAAATAAAACTTATTGTTTAAACGCTAGAGAAAAGGCTCCATTGGCGGCTGATGATAGTTTATTTAAAACAGAAAATGCCACGTCAAACGGTAAGCTGTTGTTAAAAAAATAATTAACTATATTCATAGTCAAATGACTTTTAATTTCAATTATTTCTTTAAAACTTACGGTGTGCTTGTTTCTTATTCATGTAATTAGGCTCTCCAAACCACGTGATTCAAAATGGCGGCTGTGGGCAAAGAGTTCCAAAGTGCACACGTGAAAAAAAATTTCACCAATGCACATGTCGGGCCTAATAGGCCCAAGTATCAGAAAGTCCTAAAAATACGTCATTGAAATTCAAATTTAAGGACTGGAAAGTATTGATACTGAACTTTTATTGAAAATAAAAATAGAAAAAAAATATTACACCAAACAAATAACAATTATTGTAAGGTAAAATATTATGACTAGCAACTAAATTCTCATTCACTTTCTTGTTCATCTTCCATCATATTGCTAGCGCACTGTGGACAAAAAGTGTGTGCGTGCTCTAAGCAAACACACTTACTGCATTTTTCACAAAAATATCGGCTTTTCCTTCTTTTGCTGCAAAAATTACAATCTCTTCTTGTTCCCCCTTTTCAGTAAGCATGACGTGTTTAGTAGGTAATCCAGCGAACTTTCTTGCATCCAACCTTGTTTTTGTTGGCAAATGGTTATTCTTGGCCCGGTCCTCCAAATTATCTTTCACTAGTTCCATTCCTAAATTTTTCAGTTTCAATTTTATCTTTTTGCGAATAGTATATTATGGCTGCATTCATTCCAGCAATATTCAGTATTCCATAGAATATTACCATTGTCCATCTTCTAGTGTTTCTTGCTACATTGTATTCACCACACATCTGATCTGCTGTGTCCACACCTCCTTTAGTTATATTATAAAAGGTAATTATTTCAGGTCGTTTTTTTTCGTTTTTACATTCATCAATAGCATCATCATGATGCATTGTGGGTCCCAGAATCACACATTTTGCTTTTTTTTGGAACATACGAAACTATTGTCATGTCTTCGTTGAAGCCAAAAAGACTGGAATATATTTCTCGATTTTTTGCAGTAAATTCTGAAGGAATTACTTTTGCATCTCTTCTGAAAGTACCGACAATAGTAAGGCGATACTGCATGAGCATTCTTTCCATTACTTCTATGCTACTGAACCAATTGTCTATTGTAAGATTCCTTCCACTGTTGTGAATTGGCTCGCACATTCTTTCTACTACGTCAGACTTTCTGTTGCTGATTTTGTAGGGCCCATCTGGCTGAGTACCAGCATAAATCTCTAGATTGGCTACATAGGCTGTTCTGGAATCCGTCAACGCGAATATTTTCAAACCGTATCTCGCTGGCTTCTTGGGAATGTACATTCGAAACCGGCATCTCCCTCTAAAAGCCCAGAGCATTTCATCTAGCGTTGCATATTCACCAATACAGTATGATGACTGACAGTTTCTAACAAAGCTTTCAAAGAAACCTCTTACTGGTGCAATATTGTCCAATTGACGCCTTTCTTCTCTTGATGTGACATCATCAAACCTTATACACTTGAGTTAAAAGCGGAATCTATTTATTCCCATTGTAGTTGGAAAAATAGGATTTTCCAAACCATCTGTTGCCCAAAATTCGCTGAGATTTATTCTGTTTCCATGTTTCACACCAGCTATATACAGTAAACCAATTAGAGCTTTTACTTCTTTTAAAGTTGTCTCTTTCTTTCTATAATCAAAATCTGCATCAGGAGTTGATTTTCTGATAAAAATATTAGTGTTGGCCACTATATCATTCAACATTCGGTCATCTACCAACTTAGACCAACTCTCTAAAGGCGATTGAACACCTTTAGCGTACTGTTTGAACCAGGTAAATGTGTGTACAAATTGTGTTGTCTAGTACGCACATTTCTTGGTTGACATCGTTTGCTCCATTTGGTACCATCCCTTGCTATAAAATGTGTTTTTCGTCGACGAGAAACTCCTTGTTCATCCTCATGGTTATCTGAAACCATTTCATCATAATCTGAAAATCTCTCAACTTCCTGAAGTTCTTGTTCTGAATCAGAGTTATGATCACTTGATAAAACAAAGTCTGAATCAGCCGTTGAGTCATCAGCATCTTCGTCAAAGTTTTCGTCAACTGATGAGACGTCTTCAAATAGTTTTTGAAGTCTAGCAACTTCTTTTTCATATTCGCCCATCTCAAATTCCTTCTGTAAATGACTAATATAACTAATATAAACGTCGCATGCTGAATACATCATATAAAAATATCTCACCTTTTTTCGACTTTTTTGTATAGGGGAGGTCGGGTACAGCTGTAACAATTTTTACTTATGATTTTTTTTTCTGTTACTGTCTATAAAATTAAAAAGAAACATAAATGCCTCCATGTGTGCCAAAGATATAGCTATAGAAATAATTAATATTAATGATGTTGGTCACTTCATTAACAAGAAAAAATATATATAATGTGGTGGGACAGAATGTTACAATCGTACCCGCAGGTGTGACAATTGTAACATGCACGGGGGTCAAATGTAACAAAGTCTGAAACAATTGAAAATAATATTTATTAGTGAAAAAAATTAAGAATACATATTTAGTGAAACATTACGATTCTAAAACTAAACCAATTGGAATCATTTCACATTAAAGCCATATTCTTAATTAAAAAAAGAATATAAAACAAGATAATATTATTTTCATTTAAACTAAATAAAAAATAAACACTAGTCACTCTCATCATCATCATCATCGCAGTTCAAACAATAGAAAAAGTCGGATCGTAGCTTATGAACACATGATTCGTGTGCCCATTGTTTGCACTTATTACACTGAATCCATATCGCTGTGGGTTTCCCGGTGTAGGGTTTAAAGCAATATAGGCAAAATGAATCTTCTGTTTCAGAATCTTCCATTTCAGAATCTTCCGTTTCTTCATCTGTCACACGAGAGGAACCTAGTCTACCATCGATCTTTTTAGACTTCCTAGATAAACTTTTATTATTTGTGCCTTTAAGTTTTTTGGTTTTTGCTTCATCTTCATTTTCCACTACATTTCTTTTTATGTTTTCTGTTTCCTCTTACTCTGTTCTTCTTCGAGAATCAGCTTTTCTGGCGTATCTGTTAAAATAGCACTATGCTTCTTTCTTCTCTTCGTAATTTGCTTTTTTATGCCACCTGCTGCCTTTGGAAGATGGCGAATTTGTTCAAGAACCCGAAAGGATTGATTCAGATCTTCTGGGTTATCTGGTCTTCTGCTGGGACCTGGTATAGCTACATTTGCGACACTTCCGTCATTTTCATTGCTTGTAGCCGTGGTTTCTACTAAGTTATTTTCTAGTAAATCCCTGTCAGTTACAGATGAAGGCGAAAATTCGTCGTCTCCAAAAATATCCCTGTTAAAGGGCCACATTCCTGACACCCTGAATCCTCCCATAATATTTGTGGGTGTTGTTGCTTTTGGAAATGCCTCAGCAACTACACCGGGGATATCGTATATGGTCATCCAATTGTCCATTGCACCATTGACGTAATGTTTGAAAGGACCGTAGACACCACGGTCCAACGGCTGTAACTTGTGCGATGTATGTGAGGGGAACGACAATAAAACAACTTCATTAGCTCTACAGAACTCTATAGTTGGCACATATAGGTGGGAATCATGATTGTCCAACAAAAGTAGAACTTTTTTCTCAGGTGTGGGTCTCACATGCTTTACGAAGTGTTTCATGAAAATTAAAAACGTATCTTCGTTCATTCAGCCGGAGCCATTCGCCTCACCGATACATCCTGGGGGACCATTGCTTATAAAATGTGCTCGAAATTTTTTGCGAGGGAAGATGAAGAGAGGGAAGACAGTGTTTCCGACAGCACTAACAGCTGTGCAAACAGTTACCAAAGTGCCCCGCTCTCCAGAAGTAACTGCACCTACTTGTTTTGTGCCTTTTATGGCAACGATTTTCTTTGGCTTTTGTACGGTGGTGACCCCAGTTTCGTCGGCGTTGTAAATGTCAGCGGCCTCAAATTTATATTTTTCAAGAAGATTTGAGAGATTATCGTAGAATTTGCCGTCATTTACTTTGTTAAAGTTAATCGCACGTGCATAGCTGGTTGCCTCTGGAGTTCTTATAGATAAATTAGGGTGTCTATGTATGAAATTTGTAAACCAGTCCTTACCAGCTTGTCCATTTCCTGACCATTTGGGAGGGACCGTCATTTCGTTTTCTTTCGCGAATTGATACACCTGGAAACAAAAATTGAATAAACATTGGTTTTTTAGGGTTTTATTTGAACTACTAACCAATTTACGAATTTATTTTGGCGTTAGCCCAAAATATATAACTGGAGACATCCGTATATATCTCAAAAACGCTTCTTCTTGTTCTTCTGATAAAATTCTCGTGTGTGGATTGTAACCCATTTTTGGCATTTCACCATTATTTCGTTTTTTCATATAACGGTTAAGTGTTACGTGGCAAATATCTAAATCTCTTGCTACCTGTCGTTGTGAAAGATTTCCCTCCATTATTAGATTAGCTGTCCTTTCCATTAGTTCATTTGAAGGACTTATGTTGATTTTTCTAATTCTTTGGCGTGGCATTGTTCCCTGAAACATGGAATTCATAAACTCAACATAAGGGGTACAAATGTAACACGTTACAATTGTACCGACTAGTGTTGCTACATTTGTACCCGAACGACATTTTGAAATGTTTGGCTTAGTTACCAGAACAAGACAAGTCATAACCTCAAATTAGCATTAGGACTTTTTAAAGTCATGTTTGCTCTAAACGTCAACTATAAATTCTTTGCGATAAATGTAAACATGGTATAGGTTATACATAAAAAGGCAAAACACTAAAATTTTACTTACCTGTCTTCAAAACAACCTATTTAACATAACTTTTGCAAACTACTTCACACTACAACCTATTTGTTGGCCACGTTGCCAAATTTAAAAAATTACACTAGACGTTTTTCTATCTGTTGTTACATTCGTACCGCGTTACAATTGTACCCGACCTCCCCTACTTTGAGTTGATAATAAACTACTGTAGCGTAATAATACTAACAAAAATCCAAGAAATAAACGCACAAACACATTTCTGACATGAAATTATAACCTCACTCAACACGTGGGGCCTATTTACAGTGACTATATACAAGACAGTGGCGACAATTATGGTCGTCCTAGTGATTGGTTATCTATGTCACGTGGTATCGGCCGCCATTAGTTTGCTAAATGTTTGTTTATTTACCATTTGGTTCTATTGTGTTCTTACCACAGTTTTTGGTTTTTGAAAGTTTTAGTGCAAAATTTGGTGCTTAAGTGCTATTTATAAACGTTCTGGACTGAAGACTTATTTATTAGTGTATTATTAATTGCTTTGGAACTATAATTATTATCTCATACACCATTTTCACTTGAGGTTTTTGGTTAAGCTATAAGTATAGTAGTTTAATATTACTGTACTTGTATTGTTATATATGGTTTAGATTAACAAAATTAGTGATTAATACATATATTATTCAAATAAATATCTATTTTGGCCTTTTTATAACCAATTCTCCTTGGTTTTTACAGTGGATTTTGAGCATAGTTTTAGACATTGAATTCATCGATTAAATTAAAACATAAAAGTATTCTCGAGTTTTACCAGTTGTTTCTTGTTATTTCTAAACCCTCTGAGATCTATAAAACGTTGCATAAGAATTAAAGTCTTTTAAAAATTATTTTGTTTTCATTTCTAATAGGACAATGCTAAGACCAATTGGAGTTTTATGTCAAAAAAATGCGTGAAGAAAATTTAGTTGTAAATATAATACCCGATTGTCATAAATTGAAAAATAAAATTATTAAAAGCTACATTGTATTCAGATTAAAACAAGTTCAAAATAGAATAAGAGTGCTTCTAAAAAATTAGCTAGTAAGTCTATTGCTGGTCATTTGTTATGAATATTCAATAAATAATTGCAATAGAACATTTTTATTTTATTATTTTTTTGCTTGATGATTTTTTAATTAAACATAGAATCTCTGAGACAAATTCAAAAATATTGGGGCATTATGACATGTACAATGACCAAAAATATTAGATATAAGCTTCATAGTATCTTCTTTATTAAATAGTGTAAACATTTAATTACATAAATATTAAATAGGTATGTGTTTCATTTTTTCTGGTGGAGTTTCATTGTCAGAATTGCAATTACAGTCTGTAACATATGAAAACATTCATTGATTAATTTCAGATTAGATGAAAAAATAAACATAGGGTAATTATTTCCTAATTCTGTACTGATATTGGATATAATTCTGAATAAAACCGTAATAGTCCAAATTTGTATCCCAATAACAAGTCAAATTAAAATGAAATTGACTGTCTCGACCCTTACTTCGTGGAATATGCTTATATTAGTGTTTTTAAATGAAACTCAAGGTCTCTAGTTAATTCCACAATATAATACAAGTTATTGAAAATTCTAAAAAATTAAAAATTGTTTCGATAAATGTGATATTACAAATATTGAAGCTTAGATATTATTAGCCCTATGGTGATATCCTGGATATCATTTTTCCAATTAAGATCAGTATAACTGTGCAATGATGTAGAAAACCAGGAAAACTATATCTGCTGATCTTTACAATTATCACTTAAGAAGACAGTTTATTAGTGGAAAATTCCCTAGATTTAACTGTTCATTGACAACTTCATATTGTGGGTTTCTTAAATGTCTTCTAATTTCCAGTTCTTCAAGGAAATCCAGTTCTTGTTTCTTTTCACAAATACGCAAAACATCTACTTGACACCAATCATTCATTGACACCTAACACAGAACTAGAAGTACTGCATATTTGTGAAAAGAAACAAGAACTGGATTTCCTTGAAGAACTGGAAATTAGAAGACATTTAAGAAACCCACAATATGAAGTTGTCAATGAACAGTTAAATCTAGGGAATTCTCCACTAATAAACTATCTTCTTAAGTGATAATTGTAAAGATCAGCAGATATAGTTTTCCTGGTTTTCTACATCATTGCACAGTTATACTGATCTTAATTGGAAAAATGATATCCAGGATATCACCATAGGGCTAATAATATCTAAGCTTCAATATTTGTAATATCACATCTTCTTCTTTTTTCTATAAACATATATTAAGCCAATCACAAGTTAGGTTACTTCTTGGTCTAGCCAAAAATAACTACTAAACATCAGGTAGGCTTAAAATGAAATGTAACGTCTGTCATTCTGACGATGATATTGATTTATCGAAACAATTGTCAATTTTTTAGAATTTTCAATAACTTGTATTATATTGTGGAATTAACTAGAGACCTTGAGTTTCATTTAAAAACACTCAAATTAAAATATTTTATTACTTATTTTATTTTTTCCTATTCACACAAGAATAGGGACTAACATCCCTCTATGGCATATTTCTATCTAATTAACTACCTGCTTTTCTTAAGAGACCTAGTGCATTATTTCCGCTCCCATTATAGGTATTTGCGGTAATCATAGATTAAAGAAAGACTCCCTAGTACATATACCTACACTACATATTACGATTTATTGTAGTATCTATTTGTTTAGCATGACATTTAACATTATAATCCAGAATTTAAGAACTCACCTTATATCTTTAACAGATGGTAAATAGAGATACATCCATAATTTTGTAAGCAACATTACATCCTTGGAAGATTTTTATTAACATCGCTCCACTTTTTCCAGAAATATTTTATGATTCACCTAATAAAAGAGCTTTTATTTAAAATTGCACATTCAAAACTAGTTTAAAAGTGGTAAAACCCTTTTAAAAAGGATTATTTAGTTGCATGTAGTCAAATGTAAATGAACCAAAATTAGCAAACTAATGGCGGATGGGCGGAGTTTATACCCAATTGTCGCCAATGTCTTGTATATAGTCACTGTAGGCCTATTAGGCCCATTACGCCCTCTACCCTCGGGTTATTCAACTTATAAACGTTTTTTGTGGATGAGTGAATCAGAATTAGTTTTATTATTACAGGAAGCTACACAGGATTTCATGTAATTCGATGAAGAGTTTTCTGTTTTATCTTCACTTAAATTTTCACTTGGGCCTCTCAGGCCCACGTGTGCACTCCAGGGTTAAATAAAATAAATACCTAACCCTATTTAATTTCTCAACTTTTATTTTAAAACTAATTTTTGTATTTTTTTTGCAAGTTTTTTTGCAATTTTTTTGGGCCCTGGGTTTTGGCGCCCATAAAGGATGGCGCTCGTATGCATTGCATACTTTGCACTTATAGAACGGGAATCCTGATGATTATATTTGTTCTTAAGCACGGGATGCTTACTGAATGCAAATATTCTCTGATAATGGTATCCAATATTTTAATTGTCGTTGCAGGATCTTTGTCCGTTGGCGTTCCTGGAGAAATTAAAGGGTATCTAAGAGCTCATGAAAAGTTCGGTAAATTACAATGGTCGGAATTGGTCCAACCATCGATAGAATTGTGTGAAGAAGGATATCCAATAACTGATCATCAATATTCAAGTTCTTTCAAGACTAATCTCAATAAAGACGACGAAAATTTAAAGTAAGTAAATCAAAATTGAATTTCTGGCTTAAACGTAGATGCTCCGCAATTTTTTCCCATTATTTTGATATATAACTATTCTACTTTCTAATAGTACAAGTTTTGTTTTGAATATCATGCATCTATATGGAACGTACCCACTCTTGATGACATTTAGTTGCCAAGCACTAATAGATGTTCCTGTAGCTCTGGCTGGACGTTCTAGGTTATATTGTGGATCTTTAAAAGACTCCCCGATTTTTGAACTAATATCCTACTACATAAATGCGTTATTTTATGACATTAGTACATACCAATCTGTTGACATAACCTTAAATTAGTAACAGACATTGATTTTTGTTGATAATAAGGATAATGGACGTCCATAACATATGAATTGTTATTTGATTATATATTTAACCTTTCTAATAATACAAATTACAACGCTATGATAACAATTAACGAAACTATCATCTTAGCACATTGTCTGAGGTGTACATCAGCTACACATCTCTCAGATGCTGGAGGGAACATGAGAGGTTTAATGTAGGGGTGTGTTCAAAAATGAGGTAGTTGAGGAAAGATAAACTTTTCCCGGTAAATTGACGTCATCGACTAGATTAAAAGTTTTCCCACAACCAGCAAATTTCTGAACGTAAGAGAGACTTAACTGTGAATAAATATATTATGTCGAAATTATAAATTTAAAGTTAGGTAATTAAACAAATGGAGCCGCAAAATATTTTTATGATATGCCACTTAAATAGTGCATTATTATTAGAGGATTGGTCGAGTTCTTCTGAGGATGTTAGTAGTGAAGATGACAAAGTTACGGTACCACTTTTTATTGCTGTTTGTGCTCATGTCTCGCGCCTCTGGCTCTTGCAATTCATTTGCAACTGGGTGTCCTAAATTAAAGAGCTCTAGAATATCTGAGGTCATGTCCACAAAAACACATATTCCTCCTGTGAATAAACGTTAATGTAATAATTTACAATAACAATAACATATTGATATGCTGGAGACATATTTTATCCACTTCCACTATGATATTGTTGCTATTATATACCACAACAGCATAGTCTACATTGTTGATCTGCAGCGTCATTTTAAATAACAGGATAAGATGGTACGGATCAGCGAAGAAAGGGGGCTCACACTTAACACCAAAAAGACTAAATT
This sequence comes from Galeruca laticollis, assembly GCA_963921935.1. Taxonomy (NCBI): domain Eukaryota; kingdom Metazoa; phylum Arthropoda; class Insecta; order Coleoptera; family Chrysomelidae; genus Galeruca; species Galeruca laticollis. Next base: position 314,852,700 of record OY998175.1, on the reverse strand, counting down.
CATGACAATCACAAAACACCAACAACAGCGAGAAACATTATGGATCAAAGGGGAGCCAGTGGAGAAGGTCCGCAAATACAAGTACTTGGGAACAACTGTAAATGACAATAATGATTACTCACAAGAAATAAGATCAAGAATCGGAAAGGCTAGAACAGTGTTTAATAAAATGAGGAATGCATTAACCAGAACAGATCTTAGTCTACATCTTAAAATCAGAATGCTTAAATGCTACATATTTCCAGTACTATTATATGGAATGGAAGCCTGGACGCTTAAGAAGTGCGACACTGACGGGCTGGAAGCATTCGAGATGTGGGCATATCGAAGAATCCTCAGAATAAGCTGGGTGAGCAGAACAACGAACAAGGAGGTATTGAGAAGAATGGGAAAGGAGAAGGAAATAATCAACACAATCAAAATCAGAAAATTGCAATATCTGGGCCACGTGATGAGAGGGGAGAGATATACACTGTTGCAAACTATTATACAAGGAAAAATACAGGGTAAAAGAAGTATAGGAATAAGACGCATCTCTTGGTTGAACAACCTAAGGCAGTGGTACAACAGTAGCCCTGTTGATTTGTTCAGATCCGCAGCTTCAAAGATAAAAATCGCCATGATGATAGCCAACCTTCTTAAAGAAGACGGCACGTGAAGAAGAAGAAGATAAGATGGTATGCTTGTTAATACGTCTGTTTCACAGCCCTGGTGTCACAGTTCGGGAAATATCTCTACAAAAATGCTTCTGTCAAACTAAAATCTGCCAAATCCCTGTTTTGAGCATGTCTGGTAATTCTTACCAGGCACTGTGAGTATGGTAAGAAAGGGGACATTTTGGGTACAATGTCCACACATTTTTGAACGCTATGATGTCATTAATTAGAGTAATCTCCCTTAATATTTGAACGCAAAACGGTACGCTGGGTAATATTTCTGAACGCACTATAGCTGGGCAATGGAAGAGCTCATCGGTTGCGCAGGGACATATAGATGATAGGGAATATTGAAAGCGGGTTAGACAGCGTTATTTGCCATTCAATATTTCTTAAATTAAATATGTTATTACTGTATAATGAATAAGGATGGCATACAAATAAAGGTGTCATTCTGTATTAGCTGTCAGTAAAAAAAATGTAAACGTCAAACACTTCTCTGTCAACGATTGTATAAATTGTGCTTCATGTTCTTTCCAACAGTTTCATAATAATATGATAATAATTTGTTTCAAGAGATTGGTTTTTTGAAGACGACGGTAGTTTTAAGAAACCTGGAAATACGGTACGACCTTCTAGGCTGTGCAATTTTCTTAAAATGTTATCAAAAAACGGTCCCGAGGATTTTTACACTGGAACTCTAGCTAAAATGTTCTTAGAAGACATCCAAAGTATTGGAGGTATTATATCAGAAGAGGATATGCGTAAATACGAGTAAGCTGTTCTAATTTACATTTTCTCGCCTCTTGTTTCTTTAAAGACCAAAGTAAATTCCTCTATGGAAGAAATGTCATACTTCAAAATTGTTTTTAAGTGTAGATTGGCTGGACCCCATCGAAACCACCTTCAAAAATGGCGATCATCTGTACACATTTCCCGCGCCCGGCTCTGGAGCCATTTTAACCTTCATACTAAACGTATTAGACGGTTACAATTTGAATAGAGACAGTATAGATGGCGTTGATAACACAGTTCGAACATATCATAGAATTATAGAAACGTTTAAGTACGCGTATGCGAAACGAACGCAACTTGGGGATCCAAAATTTGTAGACATAAAACAGGTACTTAAGCTTGTTAAACGCCTTTTAAAAATCATTGAATTTCTTTGAAATCATTAATCATTTTCTAGGTAATTCAAGATTTACTGTGTAAAAAGTATGCTGAAAATTTAAAACTGAAATTGAATGATAGTAGTACAAGTTCTCATCCAGATTATTACGGGGCTCATTATTTCCCAAATGAAGATCACGGTACTGCTCACGTCTCTGTTATTGCTGAAAATGGAGACGCTGTTTCAGCTACGACAACAGTTAATATTTAGTAAGTTTTTACCCTAACCTAGAAATTTAAGATTAACAGTAGATGGAAATATATTTTTAATAGCCCATAACTAATGTGTTCCACAAGGATCAGCTATGAGCCCGTCAAGTTCTCTAACGCACATATTGTATCTTATATACATAAAATATCTTTTAGCTTTGGAGCCGGAATGACTTCGAAACAAACTGGTTTGATACTAAACAGCGTCATGGATGATTTTTCTTATCCACATTTGATAAACTATTTCGGACTAACTGGGTCACCTGCTAATAAAATGGAGCCTGGGAAACGACCCTTTTCATCTATGATCCCAACTATTATAACGGACAAGTGTGGTAATGTAAAAGTGGTGATAGGCGGCGCTGGGGGTCCAAAAATCATCTCGTCCACTGCTTTGGTAAAGTCTTAATTGTTGAATTCAGGAACTGTCATATTTTGATATATTATTTCTAGGTAATAATTAGATTACTTTGGCTGGGGGAAAATATTAAGGAAGCTGTAGATGCACCGAGAATTCACCATCAATTATTTCCAATGGAGGTGCATTACGAATATGGTGTTTTGAAGGTATGTGAGCTTTAAAAAGCTTTTATGATATTAAATAGATATAAATTCTTCTAGGATGTAGTTCAAAAATTACAATCTTTGGGACATGTAATGATTAGGAAAACCGAATCAATTGTGTATGCTTTGCAGAAGGACGAGGAAAAAATCGTTGGGACTACAGATGATAGAAAACCTGACGGTGGAGTCTTTGGCATATAAAACTTTGTTTATATTTGTTCAGTTAAATATATTTCTTACCAAAAATTCATTGTTTTTTTTTCTAATTGGTTGTTCAGAAAAAGGTTGAGAAAGGAACCTACTAGATTAAAATTTATTTTTTTAACGATTGTATCCATTTCGAGTGTGATTAAAGTCATTTTACTTTCCACAAAGAAACTGTTCTGATTCTGAATTATTTTCATATTAGCCATAACAACAGTAGAATGTTTTAAATTGATATTGTTTTTGTTAGAGGACCCTCTACACAACAAGTGTCCTTCAATGTTGTAAATAAATTGACTTAATCGTATATATTTTAATAAAATAATCCATCAAGGGAAAGGAAATCAGCATAGGCTGAAACAGGTATTATTGCACTAGAATTAATTTAAAACAATCATCCAGTATATTGTTATGTAGTAAAACAGCATTATCATATAAGCTATTTCAATGATCTAAACACATAGACATCAATAAAATCAATTTCAAATAAAGAACTAGAGCAATTAAAAACAAACTGTTATTGTCATACAACACACTGTACATAATACCATTTAAAATAATTATCTTTGAAAGTGCGCGGAAATTTAAGTAACTAGTGATATTGTGAAGATTTGCCAGAACAATGCATGATGAACCAATAATATAAAATCCTTATCTTTGATTGGCTATCCATGACATAACAATACCAAAGCAATTTAGGAATTTCGTAAGAAAAATCAAGATACCAATATGTTGTATAATTTTATGAGTAGTCATAAACAGTTTCATAGCAACGGAGGTTAGTAACGAAATTTATTGAAACAATTGAAGGACGAGAAATATTTTTTGGAAGAGAAAGCAGACATTTGACAATTTGGAAAACCTAGAATGGAAATTAACAGTAAAAATGAGTAAGTTACTTGAAAAGACGACATCAAATCCTCGAAAGAGGTAAACAATATACAAATAACCCATTACAACATATTCAAATTGGAAATACGATGGATGAAATGGATAGCTGGAATATTATGAGATCTACGAACTGAATTTCTAATAATTTCTTCTGCGTTACATTGACTCAACTGAATTTACCAATATTATATGTGTTTGAACGTTTATTCATTTAGTTATAATTGTAGTTGATATTAACTTACCTGTATTTAGTAGTATTCACAGTTTACGAAGATATCTTTGAAAATCTTGATGATTTAGTCACATAGTATATAGTCAGTAACATTATAATTCTTCTTTTCCTTTCAGAATAACTAAATAAATTCACTATTTTTTTATATAATGAATCTTTGAAACATTATTAACTATAAACATTTCATTATAGGTTATGATTACGTTTTCTTATGAATCATATACTACGAAAATCATCAAGTGATATTTTAGGTTGAGTCGTTATTTGTTTTCATATCACATATCTACGTTCTGTATTTGATACAATAAATAAGTGAGATATGACGATATTCTTCTGTATTCTTTTGCATTAAATTCAGAAAACATTTTATGTTGTTTAAATTAGACAACCAATAATACACTATGCAACACATGGGTGGATTATAGTTGAAAGAAGCCAGTGCCGGACTCAGCAATTACAAAATATTAAATAAGAGTCTCACTAGTCTGGGAAATAACTTATATTTAGAAACATATTGTAATCAGTGGCGCAACACAATAAATTTAAAACTAAATAGCTTTCATTATAATACAAATAAATTTTTTTAAGGGTTAAAAAGAAAAAAATGAGGAAATAAAATTATAACAAGTTTGACGAGTCCAACGCGTGGAAAATGACAATTTCAATTTTTATATATTGTTAAATAATAATAACAATATATCACATTCAAATAAACTCAAGTGCGGGTACTAACGATTTTTCATAAAAATATAACGTCCAGCTGACAATTATTCACAAGTGCAAAGCATTACCTCTAATACAACTACTCTTCCTGTAATATATTGAGCTTAGCCGGTGATCGATATGTCAGATCTGTACATCTTAATTGATATGTGACGTTGACAGTCGGGCATAGCCCGCTCCCTTCTCAAGAGCAAAAGAATGTGTACGCTTGAGTTTAAGATTAAATTAGTTCAAAAGTTAATAAAACTAACACCTGTTAAAACATAAGAACAAGACACTTCCCTCGTCAGATCGCTGAATATCTATTCTCACATAATATATGACACTTTTCTAGAACCTTATAAAGTTTCTCGTTCTTCATCTTTCTACAATATACTTGACCTTACGTGATCTATTTTGAATTTCTTCTGTCACTATTCGTACCTCGTCAGCAATTACATATTACAGAAAGAGACCAATAAGTTAGCGTAACGTTCAATGCAGTCAACAGTACTTCATTCTCTTTGTACCTGTGGAACTGGCCTTAGCAGTAGAGTACCTTAATTTAAATTTAAGCCACCTTGTACTTTTTTTTATTCATCAAATTGAATTGAAAATCTAACACGTTCTGATACTTTTCTTTATTATAGACAAAACAAAACGCACAATTGGACAAAACAAAAAATGAATCACTTAATTTCGACCGTTGCTAACCACAACGTGAACAAATTTTCTTCGTTAACTTCCTCTTCAGCATTACCTTCTGTCTGTTCGTTTATTTGACGTATCTCCGTTTCTCTCCTCGACAGATTCGTTAAGAGCCTTGTTGCCAAAGAACTGATTTCTTCAAACTTCATTAAAATGGCGGAACCGCATCCACAACATTCTTTTTTTGGAGCGAAACCTTCCAAATCTCTTTCATGTGGATCGAACATGTAAAATAGACCTAGAAAAATGTAATTAGAATAAATGTAGTTTACAATTATTATCGTTTTGTTAAAGCAGAGAATTTTGTATCATTTCAATTGAAGTTTGTAGAATTTGGTTGTATGATTAGTTTTCATTAAAGGTTATTATCATTCTTACTGTGAATCGTTTTATACCTAAAAGGAGGGTTGGGGATAATTGAAACATTTTTTGTGGGTACGGTTGAAACAGTTTATTTATTTAATTTTCTTGTTTCTTAGAAGCCAATCGTACGCCAAAGGAAGATCAGGACGATTTATACACGTACAGAAAAGCCTATGAAGATTTAAAGCCGGATCTTTGTTAAGAACAACGGCAGAAAAGAATGGACTAAGCCATTGTTCCCTGTTGAGCTGTGTCAGTAAAGAAGATGCGACTAGTGGCGATGAAAATCAAGAAATGGGATAACCATCGATTGTTTAACTAGAAACAAGAACGTGAGCTATCTAAATATCTTATTAAATGTGCAGACATTGTTACTCGTCCTTGATGCAACAATTAACCTACCTTTAAGTGTGCTTTTGTAAAAGACCGAAGTCGCTGGAATGCCCAACTTAATAATGTAAAGATTTAAAGCGATAGGCACTACTCTCAGGAGTGGGTGTAAATTCCCTCGGTTTCCTTAAAGTCACTATTTAATTCCAGGCGCCACTGAATTTTACTACTTTTGGAAAATGCGGAAAACAGATCGGCAGGTACCTTGCAAACGAATTAAGTAACCTAGTCTGGTGTCAAGGGTAGTGTATATTACTAATAATTTCTGAAGTAAAGTTCACAATGTAAAACTCTAATCACGGTTATAAATAATTAAATTATATATGATATAACTGTCTACAATTATCTCGTTTAGCACTGCATGATCATACAAGCTTTACACTTTACAACCCGCTGTACACTACACCCTTTTTTGTACCTAATACCCCCTAATAAAGTAACATAAAGAAAATTATCGATTTTGTTTTACTGAAATTACAATATATAAATGTTTAGTTTGGGTTTCAGCCAAACTGAATAGTCGAATCCGGTATTTATCATCTAATTCTCAAAATCGGGCGCAATCGCTATATGAACTGAAGTTGGGTTCCAGCCAACCCAGTTCTCCAGTACAAAATGTCAAATATTAAGGTACTAAAGTCAAAATAATATGGAGTAGTAAAATCACAGGTAGTCTTAACTAAGGTACTTAGCTGCTATGGTATTGGTATGAGTTTCAGTCCACAAATAAATTCCAGTATCTAGTCCTAATTGTCGTCGTTATAAATTATTTTAATTGAATTATTCATTAGAAATTGTTATCATTCAAGTGATACTATTAGTTTAATTTTCCTCGTAGCTATGTTTCACTTCAATATATATAAAGCAACAAAGAGATTCATGGGTTAAACACGCAGAAAGAAAAAGGGGCTACTGAAGAGAGTGCTAATCGCAGAGATTCATCTTTCTGGTTCATTAGCCGTCCTCAGTATGGTATCATCAAGTAAGGGTGTCGATCCTGGGAGCAAAGCTGTTGAATGAAACATGACAAAATACAACGGATTTCAACAGAAAAGCCAAACGCAACATTTGTGTCATTAATATTGGAAGATCTCGAATTTTCGATAAAACAACCAACATCGACACGTAGGTGCATATAGCCCTCCTGTATGAACCTTCCAAGTAATGAAACAAAAAGTACAATAATGATATGTAAATAACAAACAACAAAGAGATTAATGGGTTAAGCATGCAGAAAGAAAAAGGGGCTACTGAAGAGAGTGGCTCGCATGGTTCATTAGCCGTCCTCAGTACGTTATAACCAAGTAAGGGTGTAAAACCTGGGAGATATATAATCAAGGTTTCAATTGACCCCAGACACAGTTTCAACCGATCCTGGCATTGACAAGATGGGAGAATATTCTTTATTGCATAAATAAAAGTTTATAAGTCCTCACATCAAAAATATCTATTCTTACCTGCTTTGAAAAATAACGTTACCCATTGATCCAAATAATTAAAAATACAATATTGTTCTTGGGTAAAAAATACGCTCAGCGTCCTCGTCAACACGTCCTCAGCAAAAATTTCACTGATGATGGGCTTGTAAATCGTAACGTGTATCGTTAAATGTCTTAGATAAAACTTCCTAACGATATTCTCCATTCCTAGTTTGAGATTTTTAGGACCGTACGCGATATAGGAATCTATGTAAAGTTGGTTGCCTGCCATTAAAATCAAGTCGATGTTCTTCGAAGTCCAATGTTCGACGGAAATAAGGTGATTCATGACTAAAGCTACAATGCAGTTCGGGATATCTTGCAAATTTCTGCAAGAATCGTTGAAACAAGGGGAGTTTTGACTGTTGTAGCCTCGAATGAGGAAATAACCGGCTTTCGTGGTGTAATATTCTTTACGACCGAGCAGCTGTAAACGTTTAGATTCTCTTTTCTTTCTTTCTTGCTCAACCTAAGGCAGGATATATTATTTGATGAGAAATTCGGTTACTTTTTACATACATTTGTTGTTGTTTACGATATTTGTCTACCAAATAATATGCAAAATGTGAAGTTGGAATTGAATTCATTTCGACACTAACTTAATTCAAATAATAACAAAATGTATCGGGTAGTCAAATAAGCGAATTAAAGCTGTATCTTTTGGTGCAAATGATTGTTATGAAAAGCGAATATGTTCACTGATTCAGTTTTAACTCATGACTTTGTTAATATTTGGGTCGTCGATGACAGGAATAAGTGCACTTATGTTTTTAAAACATGACATTTTAAGATTTTGCTTGGATACATGTCCACTTATTATTTACACCGTACTTGTTAACTATGGTTTACAATCTAAACAAAGTTTTAAGTAAATGATTATCTTGCATCGTCACTTAAACCTAGTTTAGTTGCCTTAACTTGCTACAGAGGCGTCTCTAGCCCTTGTGGCGCCCGTGTGCAACCAGTACCCTGGCGCCCTCTAGTCTAGTAGGAGCGGGGTCAAAATTGAATAAGTACTAACAGTTATACAGGGTGTTCACAAAGGTATGCACTTTTTTTCAACATAATAATACTGAACAACTTTCCCCAAGGAACCCATGGTCAAATCTCAAAAAAAAATTGGACTTAGTATGGAGATCGATCAGCTGATTGACCAAGTCTCCATACAAAGTCCAATTTTTTTTTTGAGAATTGACCATGCATTCCTTGGGGAAAGTTGTTCAGTATCATGAGTAGAAGCCACAGTTTAAAAAAAGTGCATACCTTTGTTAAGACCCTATATTTTCAATCGTAAATTCGTATGCAAATGGTGCAATTTAAAATTATGTCGGGAAGCAAAATTTTTTATGGGAAGGAAGGGGTTTTAAGGATGAAAAAAATCACAACTCTGTAGTTCTTCCAAAAATATAATTATAGTAACATAACAGGACGCTCGTCACACAAGTATATCGACGCTTACAAGGCAACATAACGTAAACGCCTAGACGATAAACTCTCAATAAATGGAAAAAAACTGTTCACTTCTCTATACTACATATTTTGGTTTCAATTTTTTTATGAGTTACTAAAGATAATCTATAATTTCGTACAAATGTAAAATTAAAAGAGCAAAATATGCTATTTTCATTTTACTTGCAAGTAATGTCGCTTGTGTCAAACGTTTTCTTCGATGTGGAGGTTAAGTCAAAAGTCTAAGTCACTTATGACAGAACAGCAACGGCATTCATAGTCGCTTATGACCACTTACGACTAACCAATTTTTTTTAAATATATCTATAACTGTCGGTTATTATAGTTGTATTTGCGAAATAAAAAAGGTAAGAAAAAAATGATTTTTATAGAGGTATTATAATATTAACAAAACAGAAAAACCTTTCTTCAAATACAAACTGAATTTATTCCTTATTTGACATTTCTATGGCATCTTCCTGTCCATTATAATTGGACATCTTCAATATCCGTGTCTTCTAGCACATCAGGTATGTTGGCACTGTACTTTAGTGATAAGTATTCCTGGTGATATTCTGGTGGAATTGTATTTAATTTACACATTGTTTGTAAGTTATCGTATTTCTTTTTTGAAATTGAACGTTCACAAGAATATGCTGGTTTTACGAGAAGTTCTTGTTCTGTCTCAGTTCCTTTAGATTTTTTTAACAATATAGTACATATTCTTTCTTCTTCATTATATTTTATCTATAAAGAAACTGCGACAAACCCTTTGTAAATCTAATTGTCTTCAATTCTTTTATTTTCAAAATACCTTCTTCTTCTGATATTTTCATCAGTTTTGACGCCTCTTTGAAGTCAAAAAAATCGCTGTATTTTAATGTATGCACTTTGTAGGGTTTGGGTTTTAACCTTGCATTTCTCAAAACTGTAGTCCATTCTGATGGACTACTGCATGCATAGAATCAACCGGCATGTATGTATGCCCAGGCAGTAAAAAAGTCAGTGATATTTCATGTATGTTATTTGAACAGTTATTGACAAAATAATAAAACATGAATAGTAATATTTTATTTTTATTTTGCCCCCCACAATTATCGCAAAATAACTCAACGGTTTTATTATTACTATTGGATTCTGTATCCTTAAGATATCGAAACAAGTTATTACATATTTCATTCGAGCCACGTTTACCGTTCTTATCCTCCCATAAATAACAAATTCCTTCCCTTGTGAAGGATTCGTAAATAGTAAAGTTATATACAGCATACTTCCTATAGTAGCCAGTCAACATACTATTGATATGAGGCGTAGTCAGCACCTTCTGTAAGTCAAAACTGACAATATGTTTCTCATAATTTCTCTCAGCTTCTTTTTGTTTGTTTAAAAATATTTGTTTTATTATTTCTTTTTCCTCGATGTGTTTTTGGTATTTGGTCAGCTGTTCTTTGACTTTCATTAATATTCTTATAAAATTCACATTGACCACATTTGTCTTTCCTCGGCACATGGATGCCATAACCGTACAGCTCTCTGAATTTACTTAAAAAAGTAGTTCTTTTCATAACTGGGATTGATTTTTTTTCCATTTTCGCTTGGTACATTCTATATAGGTTGTTATAGGATTTTATATCTGCTGAAAGATATTTTCCACTTGAAGAAATGCGGCAGTAATGAGATGGCATCACAGGAAGAGATTCGACAAATTCTTTGAACAGTTGTACTTGCATCTGTGTAGATTTATTTGCTGGGGGATGTTCACCTCTTCTATCAATTCCATCTGGAAATATTTCTCGCGTCTTATTAGCAATAACAGTTCTAAGGCATCTTTGCGAAATGTTTAAAGTGTTGATTGAGAACTGCTGACATACTCTTTCTTTCTTATTGCTTCTGAGAAGATAATATTCATGTGTTAACTGACGTTTAAAATTTGTTTTCGAGGTTCTTCTTCTTTTAACTTCTACAGTATGTATGCACTCACTCAAAAATAACTTTTGTTTTTTATGATCGCTCAATTTATAGAAATTTTGAAAAAATGAACTTTCCTCTTTCGAAAATGTGTTACATTTATTATTGCACTTTTTTCCTAAACATGGATTAATTAACATTTCCTTTTCCGGCTGTTCTTCACCACGCCGATTTCTATATATTTTACCACTAAATCTATTTCTTTGGTTGCTTAATCTTTGGTTTACTTTCTGAGGTTGGTTTTCTTTTGTTTCACTATACGTTGAGTCATTTTCACTGGAGTTATTAGACCCGTCCTCTGAGGAATTGAGATATTCCATATCTGAATCGTTGTTTCTTAGATTTTCCGAGAATTCTGGAGAATTATTCGTTATTGAAAAATCTTGAGTTGAAGAATTCTCATCTTTATGGATAAAATTGTTGTGAGACACGGAGTTTTTCTTGGCAGAATTCTCAATCGAAGTATCGTTAGAACTACTTCCAAAAGAATAGTCCACTATTCTGGATTTAGAAATTTGCGTCACTTCAGAGGAGTTGGTAGAAATTAAATTATTATTTTCTGGAAAGCAAATTGTTTCTTCGTTTGCTACTTGAATCGTAACAGGAAAGGTATTATCTTCCATGGCAGGAAAGGTATTGTCTTCCAAGTTGGCATTCTCAATGGTACATTGCGTCACATAATCCAGTTGTATAGGAAAGTAGTCGTTAACTGAAGGAGATGAATCAAATAATACATCGTAATTTAATACTTCCTGCAGAAAATTATTGTTGTTTAAAGCTGCTTCTTCGTGAATTTCTGGCGGATTTTCTAACATTGCCAAAATTTTGTGTCCCCTTGAAGTCATGTTTATGCAGTCATAAGCGCCGATTATAAATAACTAAAATAGAAAGAAAGATGAAATTGTAGTTTAATTTTATAAATAAAATTTCATAAATTTATTAATTGCTAGACAGACAAAGTATTTTCAAATTATAAAACAAGAAAGCACACGAAAATAATTAACCAGCATCAGGATAGTAAATTACTATGTTAAATGGCGCTTATGACTGAAAAATATATATAAAATGCATTTTGGCATAACCGACATACATTTATACTTAGTTTTTTTATATAAATACGACCTCCTTTAAGAAAAATATCATCTAAGTAAATTGAGTTTACTTACCTCACTTCGATATAACCAATCAACAAACTATTTCACCTTTTGAAATTGCTTAAATAGGATTTTAAAATTGTTAACCTCTCCCTATAGTTTATCATACAGTACTGGTGGTTGTCCCACCCTCGTTTGCTTCTATACGAATCTGGTCACGAAGTTTTGGCGCTTGCGCAGTTTTAAATCAAATTATCTCTGGAAATATTGCATATTTTACGGGGTTTATTTTGTTATATAAAAATTGGCGCTTAGTCCTTCAATATGATACATGGACCTGAGTTTATGCAATAATGGCGCTTAAGTTATTTTGCCTTGTGAGCGTCGATATATCTTAGACATAAATGTATTTACAAAAAAGTTACTTTTCGAGCTTTTGCTTTAGCGAAATCTTTAATAATATCACTAACTTCAATTTTGATTTCGTGCTCAATACTTATTAACGATAAATTTGTTAATCTACTTGCGACAATGTTGATCCAAAGTAGTTTTTAATTATTTTCAGTTTAGAAAATGACCTTTCGCTATGTGCGACCGTGACTGGAAGTGTCGGGTATATCCTCAGCGCAGTGGATAGATTTGGGAACACTGAAATTAATTTATTCGTAAACAACTTAAAATGTCCAACGGCGTAGTGGAATCATCAATAAACATAGGTAATAATTCGATTTCATTATAGAGCTCGAACTGTTCCACATTTGAGGAGCCAGCAATGTGTTTTTTCTGTATCAGAGTCCAAATCTTTCCAGTTATTCAATTTTTGAAGAAATTAAAAAATTACATTATTTTCATTCAAAAGTTCGAACCGTTCGTCGAACTTAGTTATTGCGTGTCTAACAAATAGTAGTAAAAATTTACATTAAAATCTGTTTTCGCGTCTGTTATCGGTTCATCCTCCGCCTCATAATTGAAAAACGTTTTACGAGCGCGAGGGCGTGCCGGTGTGGGAAGAAATTCTACTATTGCCTCGACTTCTTCCGTTACAGTTTTCGCCCTGTTAAGGAGCTCCTCAAAAGCGGACTCATTACGGAATTCAGACAAACTTTCTTTAGCATTCTCAATCATTTTCACCGCTTCTGACAATACAACGTCTGACTTTTGAAGGGCCTTACTAACTATATTTATCTCTGCATCTTTGCTCCTATCGGAATATATAGTGAAAAAGGCATCATATACTTTTCCCAGTTCAAAACGTAGAGCTTTGACTGCTTCAACCCTGCTCTCCCATCGAGTATTTGAGAGTGGTTTTAGACTAAAGTTGGCACTTCTTTAGCAAGTATTTGCCAACGTGCTGTTGACGCAGAAAAAAAAACATAAATTTCCTGCACAATTGAAAAGAAATTGACAATTTGTAATGAACTTTTAGCAGCGTCATTCACTACCAAATTAAGGCTGTGTGCAGCAAAAGGTACATAAAATGCGCACGGATTTAAATCTATAATTCGTTTTTGTAGACCTATATTTTTCCCTTTCATGTTTGCACCATTATCATAACCTTGACCACACATATCTTGCATGTCAATTTCGTTTAAGATTAATAAATCTAACAAAAATTGAGTTAAGCCCAGGCCAGTAGTGTCTGTAATAGGAAAAAAACCTTTTACTCTAGCCTTTTTGTTACTTGCATTTAAAAGAACGTAACGTACGACAACCGATACTTGTTCTTCGTGTGCTATATATGGAGTGCAATCTAGAATAAATGAAAAATATTTAGATTGTTTCAATTCCAAAACAATAGTTTTTTTTCTTCTTTCTCCCAATAATTGTATTATTTCATTCTGAATATTATGGCCAAGATAATGAGTTACGCGTGACTCAGATTTTTGAATAAGGGAAATTTGTTCCCCAAGCACATTATCAAAGTTAGAGGTATATTCAACCAGCTTTAAAAAATTACCATTATCAGAATCGTAAACTTTTTGAGATCTTCCGCGAAAAGCCAGACATAGCCTCGCTAAAAAATAAATTATGTTGATTATTCGTTCGAGTACTGCAACCCAACGTTTTTTTTTCCCGATCAATTTCATTTTGGTGCAAGAAATCTACCGACTTTTCTTTTAAAATAACAGTTTTCAATGTAATTTGTTTCTTAAGACATGATAGGTGCCCTAAGCTCTTTTCATGGCGTTCTAAAGCAGTAGACAAATGCTGCCAATCTTTGTAACCTATTTCACCATTAAACGGAGTCGGACTCGCATCAGCATGAAAAAGTTTACAGTAAAAACAATAAACAGAATCAGTTGACTTGGAGTAAACCAGCCAGTTTCGTAAAACGGTTTCATTATTTAACATCTTTTTAGTATAATAAGCATCTGAAAAAGATCTTTTCGAACTATTCGAAGGATATGAACCCATTTTTACCTGCACTGGCCCACGCTTCATCAAAAATATTCTCTGTTTATCGGATAACACCTGTGGCCATAACGCGAGATCATTCATTATATCTTCTCGAAGAATATTCTCCGGGGACGATTCGGCACTAGGAGGTTCTTCGACTACCGACGACAAAGACATCAGCGGCGGCGGCGGTGACGTAGAAGTGACGAGTTCTGCTGTAGAATTATCTTGGTTTTCATAGGTCTCTGTCTCCAGGTGTTCGTCCGAGGATGGACCGTGTCGAACAAAAAACTTTCTAATAGAACTTGTATTCTTTTTCAGAGACACTTCCTTCTCCAGCTTTTTTTTCGATTCTGTGCACCAGAAAGTTTCTTTTTTCCATCGTTATCAGACATCTGAAATAAATAATAAACTAAGTATACTTAGGCACCTAATACCTAAAAGAACTTAGTAGTATCTATGGAAATATTATAGGCCCAGAGGAATAGTTGCAGCTTGGACTAATTATACCTAAATATACTAGTAGGTCATATCAAAGCACTTCAACTTACCGTTGTTTGTTCTGCACTGCAGTAGGATAAACAAATGAAAAATCCTAGGTCGTACCTATAGGTACGAATAAACTTCGATATTACTATCTATCACTCGATGTTCTGTTTTTGTATTTCACTAGCTATTTTTGATGACCTCCGACCTCGAGGAATGTCGCAATAATTGTGGAAGCCTTTTATATATTTTCTATCGAAAGGAAAGCCGATTTACTTCATATTTACATGTTTACTCAAAAAATGATACTTAGTCCAATAGCATCAAGGCTTATTTCGCAAAACTACGGTATAGCGGTAAAACAAAAGTGCGGCACGCGCACACAAGCCTTTGAAAATGACCGCCGCACGTCCACGGGAATTTCAATTTGAACTTTATAGATAGCATTCTAATACAGTCGAGTTAGAAATGATTGTCGACGTGGTGGGAAACGAATCAAAACAAACAGGTGCCGATGCCGGCTCGCGCCTTTGGTAGCGATGCGACATTACGCCAATTTAATCTTTAATAATCTGTTTTAAGACTGATTTCACGTTGAAACAAAAGTTATTGTATATATTAAAATAGAGTAGGTAGGAGAAGGAGTAAGTAGCCTTGCTTTGCTACCGTGCGCCCGACGTCGGCAAGGTCGCAGTGGTTCCAGGCCGCTCGACGCTCGGCGCCGCACACACTGCACTATAGGTAAAGACTGTAACGTGTTGATTTTGGATACGCCACTGGCTTTTAGTAGCATCAGTAATTTTGATTCATTGGTACCTACTAGTTAGGCCACCAATTGAACTTGTCGAGTAGGGGGTATTTGGTAGGTTGTGGGAGAAAGATAAATGTACTTATTGGATTGAGGAAGGGGTTTTTGAAAGGATTTGGGAGGAAACCAAGAAACGAGGAGGTTCTACCTATACCTTGTGCTAGTTTTTGTTATTGGTTAAAAAAACCTAAGTAGCCCTAAATCGTGATTTGTGTGGGATATAACCCTTTTAATAAGGTGAGCGGTCTATTTAAGATCTTGTATATTCAAATTTGATTTGCCCATTTTTTTGTGTCGTCTCAGAATCAAGAATGTTTTTTTTGGTTGTTAAAAATAGTTTTCTTTTTAGGGTTTTACGGTATTTTAGAATTATCTTTCGTTGACTATCTACATCTATTTCTCGCTGTGTTTGATAGACGTGCATTTGATTTGGTGCATACACTCCTTGCCCAAAACTATAGAAGAAAGTCTCCATTTGGTTACTATGAAAATGAAGATATGCTAGGGATCAAGAGTGCTTATAAGGAAATGTGGTAGGACCCATAGGAGCGAGCAGGCAAGAATTCTCTTTATATTTTTCTTTATTCAATTATTACGTAATTAAAATTAAGTAAATTCCACTATAAACGAATATACAATCTTTGAATGTATTACAGAATATTTCTTTGGAGGTGTAAACTATAGTACCATAGTGTAAAAAAAATCGCTATTGTAATCATACTGAGAAACATCCAAAGTTTTATTAACTTGCTAATAAGGATCAATCAATTTTATTTTCTTACTTGAATAAATTAGCGTAAATGTATATAGCATTAATCCCACTGGTTGTAAGTAGATTTCTATAAATACTCAAACCTAATTAAAGAATTGATCTGTGCTACTAGTCAAATAATACTTTCTTTTGTTGGACCTCACCTCTTTACAGAGATTTTATATTTTGTAATTTAGTAAAATCTGTATCTGCTAATTGACTTATTTCTGTATCTGAAACTAAAATTGCATGGCGCCGCGGGTTATGTAACATATTCCTTGCTTACGCCCATGACTGCTCTCCGATGAATAACTGCCGTCGCATTTATAACCTCTAAAATTTCCTTAAAAATACTTAATTGATAGTTAATGGTAATAGAGTTAACTAGCGGGATTATGAGACGCCTCTGACTAGCTGTTAAATTAAATCTCCCAAATTCTACGGATTATACAAAGTTTAAGGTTAAACTTTGAATCCTAGCCGTATATTTTGTGCGTGTCTACGCCTACGCTGCCTACAAGACATATTATTTTGAGGACTTGGATGAATTGAATTTTTTAGAAGATTCAGATTATTAAATGGGACAGTTTCTATGACTTCTAGAAATAATAGAAGATCAACTAGAATATTCCTATGACTTGTCAGTTTATCATAGAATCATTATTTTTTGGCCAGTGATAAAGAAAAAAACGGAAAATTAAAAGTACATAATTACTACTTCCTTATTTCTTATAAACCATGCCATATCACCAATTCATCAGGTCCTAACCATCCTAAGATTATATGCATGTTCAGGAATCTAGACCTACACTTAAACAGGATCCTACTTTCTATGAGATTCTTTTTATTTTTAGTTCAAGAACTTATTTAGCCCTTTTTCGGATCTTTATACATTTCGTAAGTTCAATTTTTATTATTAAACCTAAATTAATTGCACTGTTTATACTATATAATAAAGAAATATTCGAGAAACTGTCTGGAGTTTAATTTTAGGTTACCTTTGAGAACCTGTCCAGAGAAAAAATACACAAAAAATATTTAAACAAAATAACAAGTTTTTTATTTGTTTTGTTAAACCTATTTCTAGTTAATCCAAGTCAGATAATAAAAATTGTTGAGTAACAGTGGTCTTAAAAAATAATTAAAAAATATTTATTATTTTTGACTAAACCCTATCTTCCCATGTCCAGGGTCATGATTTATGTCATTGCTCAGTATACTATTATAATTAATTCGACAGAATATTTTAGAAACCTAGGATTATTCCACAAACTAAATATTAATTAAAATACCACTGAGATCGTACCCTCATTTATTGACCAAACTGCCAAACAAGTAGAATCTAGGTTAATAATAATAGAAATGAAGATAGTCACAATACCAACCCAATTGAAACATTACCAGAACTGTGGCTTAACTTTAATCTAGTTTAAATAAATGACGGTGCAAGCCAAACAGTTAATCTAAGTTTTAATAAGTTAAACATGGTTTTATTAAGAGAAATTTTGCACTAGTACGGTGCAAGTAGCCCTAAACTATGAATCGTACTAAAAATGTTTTTATAGTCGACTTACCCCAAAAACAAATTCCTCATTTTCTCGTTTCGTGTATTACTTAGATGGTAATGAGAGAACGATTTTGTGGGTAAGTCGACTTATTCCATTATTGCATGATGTGATCACAGAATTATAGATCATTTTGAGTCACGTGACTTTGACAGAGCGGCCATTTTGTCGGTAGGGCATACAAAGGTTGGTCTGTCATTAAGTTCTCATTGTAATCAGCAGGTTTGTGGTGTTCATTTCGCACATAATACATTGTAATTACAAAAATACAAAGTCTATAATTAAAAGTATTCAATTAGTATAAAGTTACGATATTAGAATAACACTATATTGAAAAACAAGTTTCATAAGGCTAGTTCTTATAGAATGAGTTTATGTTTAGAAAATGAGATCTATAGCCAAATACAATTGACTGTCTCGACCCTTACTTCGTGGAATATGCTCATATTAGTGTTTTTAAATGAAACTCAAGGTCTCTAGTTAAATCCACAATATAATACAAGTTATTGAAAATTCTAAAAAATTGACAATTGTTTCGATAAATCAATATCATCGTCAGAATGACAGAAGTTACATTTCATTTTATGCCTACCTGATGTTTAGTAGTTATATTTTTGGCTAGACTAAGAAGTAACCTAACTTGTGATTGGCTTAATATATGTTTATAGAAAAAAGAAGAAGATGTGATATTACAAATATTGAAGCTTAGATATTATTAGCCCTATGGTGATATCCTGGATATCATTTTTTCAATTAAGATCAGTATAACTGTTTATTAGTGGAGAATTCCCTAGATTTAACTGTTCATTGATAACTTCATATTGTGGGTTTCTTAAATGTCTTCTAATTTCCTGTTCTTCAAGGAAATCCAGTTCTTGTTTCTTTTCACAATTATGCAGCACTTTTAGTTCTGTGTTAGGTGTCAATGAATGATTGGTGTCAAGTAGATGTTTTGCGTAGTGGGATTTATCTGGTTGTTTTAATCTGTAAGCTCGTAAGTGCTCACTGTATCGTATTTCAAAATTCCTAAGGGTCTGACCCAAATAGACAGCATTACATTCTGGACATTTGAGTTTATATATACCTGACTTCTTCAATAGTGGTATTTTTGTTTTTACATTTAACAATTTTGTACTAACGTTACTTTCTGTTTTAGAAGAAATTGTTGCATTCGTTGCTGAAGATATTATCTTTGAAATATTATTAGAAATATTTCCTTCATATGTGATGGTTTTATAAGTTTAATTTCATCAGCTTGTTTAGGATATATTAGTAGTAATGCCACTTTTTTCTCTTTTTTACTAATTAATTTATTTATCATATCTAATGGATAACCGTTAGATGTTGCTATTTGTCTAATTGTATTAATCTCTTTATCAAAATTACATTTGTTCATAGGAACTGAAAAAGCTCTATGTATCATTGAATTATATGCTGCTAGTCTGTGTGAGACAGGGTGGTTAGAATTGAATGGAATTGTCACATCAGACTGTGTTGGTTTTCGGTAAATTGAATAATCAAGTACATTATTAACTCTTTGAATTTTTAAATCAAGAGAATTGATTGAGCTATTTTCTTCAATTTCTAATGTAAATTTAATTTTCGGGTGTGAATTATTGATGTGGTTGAAAAACACATCTAATTGTCGCTCACTACCCATAAAACAAGCTAATATGTCATCCACATATCTATACCAAAATAAAATATTTTTCGAAATATTACTTTCAAAGATCTTTCTTTCTAAATTGTCCATAAAAATGTTTGCTAAAATAGGTGATATAGGGCTTCCCATTGGTAAACATTCATTTTGAATATATATCTTATTGTCAAAAGTGAAATAATTCTGATTAATGCATACATCAAATAAATTAAGTATATGTGATATTATTCCTGGATTAATATTTTTATCTTCTAGTAATTTTCTTACAAGTATTAGACATTCTTTAGGAGGAATTTTAGTAAACATATTAGTTACATCGAACGATATGAGTTTATAGTTATCTTGCAAGTGGATTGATTTCAACTTTTTGATTAGTTCTATTGAATTTCTAATTGAGTACTGAGATTCATATCCGTAAGTATTGAGTATATTGTTGAGCTTTTTTGCCAATATATTATTAGGAGCATTAACATAAGAGACTACAGGTCTAATTGGTTTCGTTATTTTATGTAATTTAACTGTTCCATATAGTTGTGGACAATGAGGATTCTTATGTATGATAGACCTCTTTTCGTAATCATTTAAAAGATAATTTGAATTATTAACAATATCCCTTACATTATTAGAAAACTTCTTTGTTGGGTCTGCTTTAAGAACTTTTACATCGCTGGATTCTATAAAGTTATATACTTTGGAATTGTAATTTTCAGGCGTCAAAATGACAGTAGCTTTAAAATCTAATTCAAATAAATTTCTTTATGAGAAATTAAAAATTGCCAATTTAATCAAAAATATTGAACCTTCAAAAGTTAAATGTCAAACAGAAAATGACATTTCAGTTTTAAACGCAATAAAAAAGAAGATAGAGAATAATAACCTAACAGTTACAAAATCCGATAAGGGGAATGCTACTGTCATTTTGACGACTGAAAATTACAATTCCAAAGTATATAACTTTATAGAATCCAGCGATGTAAAAGTTCTTAAAGCAGACCCAACAAAGAATTTTTCTAATAATGTAAGGGATATTGTTAATAATTCAAATTATCTTTTAAATGATTACGAAAGGAGGTCTATCATACATAAGAATCCTCATTGTCCACAACTATATGGAACAGTTAAATTACATAAAATAACGAAACCAATTAGACCTGTAGTCTCTTATGTTAATGCTCCTAATAATATATTGGCAAAAAAGCTCAACAATATACTCAATACTTACGGATATGAATCTCAGTACTCAATTAGAAATTCAATAGAACTAATCAAAAAGTTGAAATCAATCCACTTGCAAGATAACTATAAACTCATATCGTTCGATGTAACTAATATGTTTACTAAAATTCCTCCTAAAGAATGTCTAATACTTGTAAGAAAATTACTAGAAGATAAAAATATTAATCCAGGAATAATATCAGATATACTTAATTTATTAGATGTATGCGTTAATCAGAATTATTTCACTTTTGACAATAAGATATATATTCAAAATGAAGGTTTACCAATGGGAAGCCCTATATCACCTATTTTAGCAAACATTTTTATGGACAATTCAGAAAGAAAGATCTTTGAAAGTAATATTTCGAAAAATATTTTATTTTGGTATAGATATGTGGATGACATATTAGCTTGTTTTATGGGTAGTGAGCGACAATTAGATGTGTTTTTCAACCACATCAATAATTTACACCCGAAAATTAAATTTACATTAGAAATTGAAGAAAATAGCTCAATCAATTTTCTTGATTTAAAAATTCAAAGAGTTAATAATGTACTTGATTATTCAATTTACCGAAAACCAACACAGTCTGATGTGACAATTCCATTCAATTCTAACCACCCTGTCTCACACAGACTAGCAGCATATAATTCAATGATACATAGAGCTTTTTCAGTTCCTTTGAACAAATGTAATTTTGATAGAGAGATTAATACAATTAGACAAATAGCAACATCTAACGGTTATCCATTAGATATGATAAATAAGCTAATTAGTAAAAAAGAGGAAAAAGTGGCATTACAACTAATATATCCTTAACAAGCTGATGAAATTAAAACTTATAAAACCATCACATATGCAGGAAATATTTCTAATAATATTTCAAAGATAATATCTTCAGCAACGAATGCAACAATTTCTTTTAAAACAGAAAGTAACGTTAGTACAAAATTGTTAAATGTAAAAACAAAAATACCACTATTGAAGAAGTCAGGTATATATAAACTCAAATGTCCAGAATGTAATGCTGTCTATTTGGGTCAGACCCTTAGGAATTTTGAAATACGATACAGTGAGCACTTACGAGCTTACAGATTAAAACAACCAGATAAATCCCACTACGCAAAACATCTACTTGACACCAATCATTCATTGACACCTAACACAGAACTAGAAGTGCTGCATATTTGTGAAAAGAAACAAGAACTGGATTTCCTTGAAGAACTGGAAATTAGAAGACATTCAAGAAACCCACAATATGAAGTTGTCAATGAACAGTTAAATCTAGGGAATTCTCCACTAATAAACTGTCTTCTTAAGTGATAATTGTAAAGATCAGCAGATATAGTTTTCCTGGTTTTCTATATCATTGCACAGTTATACTGATCTTAATTGGAAAAATGATATCCAGGATATCACCATAGGGCTAATAATATCTAAGCTTCAATATTTGTAATATCACATCTTCTTCTTTTTTCTATAAACATATATTAAGCCAATCACAAGTTAGGTTACTTCTTGGTCTAGCCAAAAATAACTACTAAACATCAGGTAGGCATAAAATGAAATGTAACTTCTGTCATTCTGACGATGATATTGATTTATCGAAACAATTGTCAATTTTTTAGAATTTTCAATAACTTGTATTATATTGTGGAATTAACTAGAGACCTTGAGTTTCATTTAAAAACACTAATAGCCAAATACGTTTGACTATTAGAAGTCCTTTGACTTTTTTGTTAATTGCACAGTTCAGGAATTTCTACCGCATCTGTAGATTGACCTGCTGTGAGTTCTATAATGAACGCAGCATCCCCAGCTTCATCTACCTCCTAAAAATAATGAGGATTTTGATTGGGGATTACAACTTTTTTATATAACAATAAAACTGACCATTTTAAAAAAAGTTTCGTATGACGTTTAACAAATCTAACATGTCTTTTTACATATTATGATGCTAATGCGTCCCATATTTACAGAAGGGACCCAATCAGAGGTCCGTCAAGCTGACCCCCCACCCGGTTAGCTTTTTTTACCAAAATGCTAGCACACATAAAGGGCACCTAGCACAACCAAGCACAACAATTTTTATAGCTAGCACACCAACAGCTTACAGTAAAAATACTTCAGAATTCGAGTGGGGCCAGGTTAACGCTAGCCTCCCCGGTAGGAATTTTTTCGCCAAAATGCTAGCACAGATGGAGGACGCCTAGCACAACCTAGCACAACATTTTTAATAGCTAGTACATCAACAATGCTTTTGAATTCAGGGGGTGGGAGGCGTCTGCAAAATAATGCTATGGTTACACGAATGAATGAAAATGTTGGATGTATTTATCCCTAAATATCATGTTCCTATAAAAAATGGCCCCTAAACAGATGTTGCCAGATTGTGCGTGATATCTATATTTTCCCATCTAGCAGGGTATTTGATTAATTAATAATTAACTATTATTTAATTAATAATTATCTATTTATTTTCAATTAATGCTAAAAAACGAAAGAATACAAAAAACCTTCACTTTTAAAAATAATTTTGTTAAAATAATAGTAGTTTTAATAAAACAAAATAATTAAATTCAACCATTCAAATTACGTCACACTATAAAAAAGGCAACGACAAACGTTTGCGTACAGACATGTTGGATGAATAAATGTCCAAAAAAGCGAAGCCGTGTTGTGCAATCTGGGAAGGGCGGCTGAGATCCCTAAAAATGTTCCAATATATTGAGAATACATGTTTTAGACTGATCGTGGTTCACTGTAGTCCTTTTTTAAAAGAAACACTCAAACTTTATATTTAAATTTGCCAGAATATTTATTGCCGAAATTGATAGATAATTAACCACTGTAATAGGTCTGTTCCAACCAACACAAAAACCGTACAATTACGATACAAACCCAGTTAACCTGCTGATTAGTGAATATAATAAGTCTGTGTAATTTACATCAAATTTGTTGCGTTACTGAGATTGTACGGTAATAAAACGGTATTTACTTCAGTTGAAACAGACCTAATGATAACATAAATATTGCATTTCACTATCAGATTTTTTTTAAATTCCCAAGTTTACTGTTATGTTCCACTTCAGTTTGCCCTAAACGTCTACCTAAAAGCTTGGCAGAATACTTACTTAATTATGGCTAGCTGGAAAGTAAATTGAGCAATAAGGTTCGTGTATCCAAATTAATACTATTGTTGGACTACATACATTTATTCGGGTAGATAGTTCTGTTGGATACAAACGAGAATAATCGACCTGGTAAGTAGAATTAACATTGAGTGGTATTATGTTTTGGTTTTAAAAACCTTGAATTCACTACTTAGTTTCGAGACTCAGATCTTACTAATTGATACTATTTGGTTACAGGAGGATAAGTAATATGTGAACTTAGTGGCTATGCCACTATTAGTAGTTGCCCCAATTGGACCAATTGGTTTACATAAGGTGTAAGTATTAGTATCTATATTCTAAACTACAATATAAAAAAAATGGAATCAATCAATGAATATCTACAAGGGGTAGTACTATTATTATGGCGTTTCTTTTTACAGGGTACAGATGCTACTTATAAAAATGGAAAGCTCTTACTTGAGTGCATGCTAAGCCAAATTTACGTAGCAGGAAAAACCGTCCATCAGCAGGTACAAGCAGGTGGTGAAGTCTACGGGTGTAATCCTAGGGGTGTGCAATCACCAGACTAAGAACTAGCATGCAAAAAAAAGACTATGATACTGGATGCGAAGGTCGAGCAATGTACTAACTACTTGTTACACAGAATACCATGCAGCAATCTGGATAAAAGAATGCTAATCTTGTTAGGTTGCAAGTGATACTTGAGGCAAGAGAGCCGATGGTGGAGGATGGCCTTATTGTTTATATTTTAGGTTTCTTATTGAATTATAATTGAATCCACTTAAAGTGAAATTTCACCAGAAATT
This sequence comes from Galeruca laticollis, assembly GCA_963921935.1. Classification (NCBI taxonomy): domain Eukaryota; kingdom Metazoa; phylum Arthropoda; class Insecta; order Coleoptera; family Chrysomelidae; genus Galeruca; species Galeruca laticollis. Next base: position 314,827,789 of record OY998175.1, on the reverse strand, counting down.
TATAATAATAATCCAACATTAAACCACATTTATTTCTTTGGTTTCAAGATACAAAATCCGTTAAGTACGAAAATATGCCATCAGCACATGCTAAGACAACCTCAAAACCAAAAAAAGGTATGAAATATGGAGGGAATTCAGAAACATAAAATTTCCTCTGTTTATGTCAGACTAACATTTTACCTCCATAGAACAGGTAGCCACTACACAGGTAACTGATAAATGTACTTAGGTACTCAGCACTAATCAGAAAGAAGAAGTACTTGCAGATTAAGTTGACATATATGAACTAACCTGGATTAATTACTTTGTAAACAAAGGATTTTTATGATATCCAATAATGAAATTGTTATCAATTAATAGATAGCTTTCAACTGCTGGGTAAGTAATTTATTACATTATGTGTTTATGTTGTTATAAATCCGAATAAAACATTGTTTCGGTGGAACGTGCATCTTTTAATTCTTAGAGCCGGTTACTCAGAGCTTCAAATATTTCTGTGGCATATCATGAGATACCAACACTACTATGTATTTTTCAAAGTTTTTGTATGTTTGTTCGGTCGCAATCTTGCAACTCAGTTTTGAAGCAGATATCTTCAACCGATTGATTTGAAATTCTGTACATACGTCTAGTTTGCATGCCAATCCATGATTATGTATGTGACGTCATTCTAAGTTCAACATGGCGGATTACCAAAGTTGGCGGGCTAAAGAAAGTGGACTAATTTTTTTATGCTTTCTTACAATATGGGTAATTGAAGGACATGCTAAGAATACGAATGTGAGTTATAGTCCATTGTTCCAACCCGTCTACAATTTAGGTGTACTTGGGTTTATTGAGTCCTTTATTATGACATTGAGGTCGAATTGTGCGACTGTGTTACATCGATTGTTTCACTTTGACTTGTGTTATTTGCCGAGATCGGCGGATTGTTAGACTGGGTCTTAAAGAACTGGGAGGACGGAATAAAATTCTTGTACTTTCAATATCAGGGCTATCCCTAACTTACAGTTTGGCTGGTTCTCCTACAAAAAAATTGTTCACTTTGATACCATATTTAACTATAAATTCAAACATTTTGGATAATAATTTTGTATTTCTTATATACTAACATTATTTACCTACCTGATAAAAAATGATCTGTACAAATTCGTGCATGTTTAAAGAATGTATCTCTCAAATTGCCCCGTTTGAAAGTCCCAACCCAACATTCTCGACGATCTTTTGATAAGGAGTTCAACATTTCTCCTCGGTTTTGTTAGGCGTTGAGGTATAAAATAACAAGTTTGATCCTTTTCTGTCCCTTTAGAACGTCCCACAAGAGAACATTTTAAATTATTTACACTTTAAAAATCCATATTTTCTATTGTTGAACGTTTTGTATGACCTACTAACAATATGGCGGACCAGTTGTGGCGTCACCTCAAAATGATCTATTGTTAGTCCACTAATGGACATTTTACAAACTTAAAAATCATTTTCACCAAAAGATCGTAAATTAAGCTTCCAACAAATATAAGAGAACGAGCTTACATATTTTCGTAGGAATTTCTTGTCTTCTGAGACTTCCGCACATCTTGGCAAGATATTTGTAACGCTACTCTTGAATTTCTTCTTCTTACAAGGCGTTTTCATTGAGCTTACAACGATCTCTACGGGTGCTATTTGAAAACAACACATTTTCTGCATTGGTTCCAGTATGCATCCGATGAGGTGTGTAGCAGCCAAATTTGCGTTTACAAAACTCATCTAGAAGATTTAAACATTGGAAAAAACAAATCCATAGGTTAATAAAGGTGTAGTACTCACTAAACAAGCTGTACCGTCGTTAACAGGCATACCAGCAGGTCCTCTTTCATTCGGATCAAATACATATATAAGAGGTTGATTATCATCTTCGATTTCTTCCCATATAGCTACAGTGATGGGTTCAGAAGCTATGACTCCGTGAGTGTTTTCCTCGAAGAATTTTTCTATACCTAAAACAATCAAATATTTTATACTTTCTTGGTACTATGATTCAAAGTCAAATACCTTGTCTTAGATTCAAAGTATTTGGATCTTTGATGTCGATGATACCTCTAACATCAGACATTCTTATTTCGCAACTAGCTTTAAAAACGCCAACGTTATAATGAGTATTGACTGACTCAATATCTAACGTGTCTTCCCATTGATTGAAATCGTACCCGAGTACTTCGACAGTGTCATCGTATAATTCAGAACCGAGTTCGATAATCTGAAAAATGTTTAAAATGAGTTGAAACGTTAATTTGTTGATGTTGTTTGTTAGTCTCACTTCATCTATTATCGGTTTCGACCATGTGTTTGTTTTGTGGATTAAGGTCATTGTCAGTGCCACAATTGCTATGGGAGCTGACATGGAGTTCTTCATCCGATCGAACTTTGGATCGTCTTGGTGTATAGTACCTCTTACGATACATTTACCTAAAAAATTATCAAGTTCATAGATGATCAATAGCTTAAAAACTATTCTTTCCACTGAAACTAAACTTTAGATATAGATTTTTACAATTTTTTTTATGTATTTTTTATTTCCACTTTGGCATCCTCTCATCTCTTTCATATCGTAATTGTACCTAACGATGTTTGCTCTTTTTACTCATTCATATGAGTAATAAATATAATCACCCTATCTTGAGATATCAAACTACATTTGCAGAGACAGGACAAAGTACAAAGTATCAGTAGTATTCCTCTTCATCCTCTGATGCTCCAACCTGATTTCTCCTTCAAATCCATTGTCTCACCCAAAATCAGAGTCAACTCGAGCTCACATTTTATTGATCGACTTATAGTATATATAGAAAGGACAAAGAGTAATAAATCATTCATTTAAGTAGATTTCATAGACGTACCAAAATATATTTTAAGAGGGTATACCGTAAGGTACATTTTGTATTGAACGAATGAGTTGCAGCTATGCTAAAGAATATACGATTTAGGTCAGAGGTAACGGGATGTACTAATTTTAATAAAAAAAAGTGATAGAGGTAAAGGTCATTCGGAAGCAAAAAATGTAGTTCATTATAAAAAAATTCTACAACTTCCTCAGGACTAAGATACATAATACCGAAATGTACTTTTAAGTATTCGCCAATTACAGAACCTTTCTGCCTGTACTCTTGTACCAAATGGAACTCCTGAATCTTACGAAACCAAGCTTGACAGAGATGAAATTTACAACCAAAAAGAATTTGATCTCTGCCAAAACATTCATATATAGCGTTATGAATGCTTAGTTCAAAATCTACTACGACTTCTTTAGGTTGAAAATTTAAGCCTACTTCTTTACATTTTTGTCTTAAAATTAAAAACAAATTTGAATATGTTTGACTTGATTTGTCCGGCAGCAAACAAAAAACGAGAGGTACGTAATAGCCGTTTTTAAAACCATGAATGGTAAACATTTGGTAAAAAAAAGTTGAACAGTATTTAAAAGTCCCATCCATCAAAATATAATCCGAATTACATAAAAGATTAAGGTTGGAAAAACAGGAGAACACAATAATTTTTAATACCTGGTCTGCTGTTAATAGAAATTCCTCTTCTCGGTTCGTTCGTAATTGTAATTCACGAACACTATTAAATACTTCTTCCTGATTTTTAGGCAATAGTGTAAGTGCGTCAACATCCTTCTCCTAATCCCCTAAATATCGATCAAAACAATCAAGATTTCTTCACAATATTTAATTCAAGAAATCTTTGAAACCTTTCAGAAATATACATAATTCTATGGGCCTCCGATTTTATCTATTGTAAACCCTAATGACTCTAATAGGATTAAACTAAATGGTTGCGGCAAAGTTCGAACATTTCAGTAATCCTCAAATTGATACAAGTCAGGTAAAATTTTATTTTGTGGCAGAGTTCGGATATGCCCGTTTATTCATAATATTTTTTATTTGTATTACTCCTATATGTAGTGTTTGGGGAATTTTTCTCAGGAATTTTAAATGGCAAGTGGCCTACTGTAATCGGCTTAATACGATTACACCTATTTACAGATTATTCGATTATTGAGAGGGATTTTCCAAACAACCCAGTTTTCTTAAAACATTATCGGGAATATTATTTTAAAAGAAAGTAGGTACATTAAATCAGTACTTAGTATTAGTTCTTTGAGTAAAGTTGTATGGTTGCCATAATATTGTAAACAGTTGGAATATATTTAAAACATTTGTTGAATGTTAATTGTGCAAGTACCAAACAATGTCGATAAGCCAAGGACCATCTAAACGACCAAAAACAGGTCCATTATCTTTAAATGAAAAAACTCTGATATTGAATTGTTATATATCATTGAAAAACAAGGATCCAAGTGCAAGTGTTGATGATATTGTGGAATTAACGGCTGCTATGTTGTGTGTTGCTAAATCAACAATTTATAGATTACTAAAAGAAAGCAAGAATGGAACTCTTCAACCCCCTAAAACTCCTTCAGGCCGAAAACCAATTGAGATCGATGAGTCATTAAAACAAAGACTAAGGCGTAGAGTCCATGGATTTTACTTACGAAAGGAAATTCCAACACTTGACAAAATTATGACATCAGTGCAAGAAGATACGGACTATCCAAAATTCTCCAGAATGACATTATGCAAACTTTTGAAAGATGTGGGTTTCAGATATACAAAACATAATAGAAAATCTCTCTTGATAGATAAACCGGAAATAGTTTTTTGGAGAAGAGACTATTTAAGAAGCATTCGACATGCCAGAGAACAAAATTTGAAAATCTTCTACTTAGACGAAACATGGATAAATGCTGGATATACAGTTTCCAAATCTTGGCAAGATGAAAACATTAAAATCGGAAGGCAGGCATTCGTGGAAGGTTTGTCGTTAGGTTTGCAGCCACCATCTGGAAAAGGAAAAAGACTTATCATTGTCCATGTTGGAAGTTCTGAAGGTTTTGTTGATGGTGGATTATTAACTTTTATTTCAAAACGCACGGGGGACTATCACGAAGATATGAATGGGGATGTCTTCGATGAATGGTTTGTTCAAATGTTGGATCTGATTCCAAAAGGGGCTGTTATTGTTATGGACAACGCAAGTTATCATTCACGGTTATGAGAACCATTGCCCACAAGTCGTTGGCATAAAGCAGAGCTTTTGGAGTGGCTTATTTCGAAAAATATTAAGTTTCCAAAAGATCCACTAAGGAAAGAACTTTACAGAATTGCAAAAATGAACAAGAATAAATACAAAACCTACATTGTAGAAGAAATGGCTTCTTCTCGTGGTATATCAGTTCTTCGACTTCCCCCTTATCATTGTGAACTTAATCCCATAGAATTAATATGGGCTCAGGTAAAAGGGGGAAGTTGGAAAAAAAATACTACTTCTAAAATAAACGATGTTGTGAAATTGTTTGAGAGTGCTGTAAGTCATGTGAGTAAGGAAAATTGGACAAACTGTATCGAGCATGTTATCAAAGTAGAGGCAAATATGTGGAAAATTGACAATATTTGTGATGATTTAATCGACCCTATTATTATTAATGTCAACAACGATTCTTCCTCTTCCGAGTCGGATATAGAATAAAATGTAAGTAATAAATGTATTCCAATAATTATTTCTTTTCATTTTTTATTATATTATAATTTAAAACGTATTTTTTTCCGAAAATACACACCACTGCATTGCGTTATTGCTTATCTGCTAATCCTTTAACAATGAATAAACCCTAAACTTTGCTACAACTGAAACAAATACGGGGTCGATCTACCTTGTTTTTAGATTTACGGAAGAAATGTAATTCAAAGTAAGAGATTTATCAAAAATTTCATGGTGCTCCCTGTAAAGGTTTTGCATACTTAATTAGGGTTTATTACTCCTCGTACTTTTTGTACATACTATAAATCTATCAAAATAATCTTATGTTCAAAAGCCCCTAACGTATAACTAATAAAGATTAAAATAGTTGATGATGCTCTTTTCTTTGGAACCCAATAAAACTAAGAGAGATTATTTGGATATTCAACTAACTGAAAGAACTAAGAAGGAGCTTTATTAGAATGAGTAAAAGAAGACACAACTTACCTGGTGTTATTTCACTGAATCCTCCAACGTTAACCGTCTTTGGTGGTGGTATTATGACTTTAGGTTCCCTTTCCCTTGGACAAATATCCCTAGTCATACTGACGTTATGGATTACGAAGCAGTTATTACCGTATTTTGGTAGATTAGTTAAGAATGTATCAGCTAATTTATCTAGATTTAAGTATCGTGTAATACAGGCTGTACCATATGGGGTTATTATACCGTTTCGACTTCTGTTGAATCCATCGAACATGTAGAAAACCCTAGCACCACGCCAAATAGCTACTGTTAATCCTAGAATGCCAAAAAATTTATAATATTTTCCAATTTTATTCTTGTCCTTATTGAATTGGAAAAATACCAAATATAAATAATGTTAGTTGATCAAATGTGGAGCAAATATGGAATTCACTATCGACCAGGCGATAGCTGTTTGTTTCACTTCTTCATATCGAGAATTTACATTCATAAGCGTAGGCAAAAGAAATTTAAAACAAAACATTTTGTAATTTTTGGGATTTTGGGGCTACGTTTATTAATTATTAATTGAAGATAATCTTACAAACTTTCTATTTTTATTTGACTACTGTTATACTAGGTGTCTCATTATATTCTGACTGTTTTTAAGAGCTTATATCTTCGAAACGGTTCTAGATAATAAGATGTGGTTTGCACAGTTAGGTTTAAAATTACCGTAAGTTTTGTTGTGACACATTTATATAAATGGCCTACTTCCGGTTTACCCGCTAGAAAATTGGCGTATTTTCATATTACAGTAGATGTAATTTTTTAAATGGAACACCCTGTATATTTAGCAATTTCTTAAAAGACGCACATTTTTACTTTATAACAGTACCTTAAAGTTTAAAATCGGTGCACAGAAAGCGAAGTTAGATAACTAATAATCAAGGAGGCGTTGATATGTCACATCACAAAGATATTGCGATCATTGACAGAACGTCACATTGTGTTTTATATTCAATAAAATTGAAGTGTTTAATTTCTCAAAATGCAGTATACAGCACAAGAAAAATCAACAATATTTTTATATGCCCAAACTCAATCCTTTGTTCAGACTAGAAGACGATTTAGAAAGCAGTTCAATAAAAATCCTCCTGCTATACAAATACCAATAAAACATGGTTAACCTAATTTAGGAATACTGCTTCTATATCTAGAAAAAGGAGAACCGTAAATGGAAATTTAGAAGAAATATGTTATCTGTTTATGAGCTTATACAGAGAAATCCGAAAATTTCAATTAGAAAAATAGCATCAAATTTGGAAATGGACAAAACTAAAGTTTTTAGAATTCTAAAAGTTCTCAAATTTAAACCTTACAAAATTCAAGTTCTACAAAAAATTAACGATCGGGACCATGCTAAAAGAGTGTTTATGTGTGAAACTTTAACAGATTTGTACAGAACATATCCAAATTTTAGAATTATCATGTCTGATGAGGCTGCGTTCCATATAAATGGACGAGTTAATAAACACAACTGTACAATTTGGGGATTAGAAAATCCAAGAGAATTTCATCCACATGAAAGAGATTCTCCTAAAGTTAATGTTTGGTGTGCAGTGTCTCGTGAAAAATTATATGGGCCTTTCTTTTTTGCAGAAAATTCAGTTCGTGGTAATAATTACACCGATATATTGGGAAAATTTTTCTATCCCCAGTTAGAACAAGATGGTATTTTAAACCAAAATGTTTACTTTCAACAAGACGGGGCTCCACCCCATTATTCCAACATAGCAAGAGAATCTGTTAATTTGTATGGGAATATGTGAAAGATAGAGTCTACAACCCGATGCCTCCTACTATTGAGGAATTAAAAAATAACATACGGCAGGTAATGGAAAATATTTCATCGAACATTTGTTTTAGAGTGTCCTAAAACATGTTCTTATTTGTTTTTTACTGTTCACTTTCAGTTACTAGCTAATAAAATTTTGTTTATGACAATTCCAACTTTATATCTGAATCATTACAGTATCCCAGTTAAAGTTATCTAACTTCGCTGTATGTGCACTGATTTCAAACTTTAAGGTACCGTTATAAAGTAAAAATATGCGTCTTTTAAGAAATTGCTAAATATACAGGGTTTTCCATTTAAAAAATTACATCTACTGTCTTCTGAAAATACGCCACTTTTCTAGCGGGTAAACCGGAAGTAGGCCATTTATATTAATGTATCACAACAAAACTTACGATAATTTTAAACCTAACTGTGAAAACTGCATCTTATTATCTAGAACCGTTTCGAAGATATAAGCTCTTAAAAACAGTCAGAATATAATGAGAAATGCCTGTGGATATGGTGTACACACTAGATGTAAATTGAGTGAATGAAAACGACGAATACTCAGTGTGTATTAGTTTATTACTTTCAGGCTAAGCGCTTTCGGCTGTTAAGCCATTATCAAAGCCGTCCTATGAAAAATTACAAAGATTGTAAAATTTTGAAAAACAATTTAAAAAAGGTTGAACTTACGTCATTTAAAAAAGTAGTTGTCAAAGCCATCAAGTTGATCAAAAACAATACTCAAGATAGAATCATCGTTATGATTGAGTCATTGGAACAAAACATTAAAATACCCTATTGTAAGGGTGTAAAATTATAATTCACATGATATAAATTCACTCAAAATTAAAAAACTGAATTAAAACAGATGACAAGTTTGACATTAGAATTACGGTGGCTAATAAGCCACCGTGGCGATCCGGTCCAAGAATATTTCGCCCAGCCCTCTACTGATTCGTAAAAGGCGAATGAAAGAGTCTTTCCTATCTTCTATCAATTCTTTACCTCTATTTCTTCTTTCTTCTATTTTAAGTTTGCTCAACCTTTTCACTTCTCACATTTTTAGACACCAGGCTATGTATGGGTCATAGTTTGGTTAAGCATATAAGCTACGTAATAACTTGAGCAAATCATCCTCCTTTTCACGTTCCCTTATTTTCTTATTATTTTACGCATGCCTGGTTCTTGACGGTCTTAGTATGGATCTAGGTTTGTCACAGCCATGGCATGGCTGCTATCCTTTCTTCTCTTTATAAACTTTGTTTCTTCTCTTCTATGCATGCCTAGTATGGATCTAGGTTTGTTATAACTACACGCCTTCTCTGTCTTCTCCTTACACCCCACCCCGTTTCTTCCTGTACATGCCTAGTATGGATCTAGGTTTGTCATACTTACCAAAATTTCTTAACCTCATTGTTCCCGTTTAACCTAGCTATGTATGGGTCATAGTTGGGTTCATCAACTTCTTTATCTTGCAGCTCTTATCACATTCTGTCCTACCCTTCCACTCTTAACATACTCCTATGATTTCTTCTCTTCTTATACATGCCTAGTATGGGTCTAGGTTTGTATCAACTGACTTAAATTCATAATCACATTGTGTTCTTGACGTCGGGCTATGTATGGACATAGTTTGGTCCATTAGGTCACAATCACTATGCCATTACATCTAATTCATATGTGAGACTGTCGGTTGTTGGGTTCACCTTGCCAGCGTATTTCTTCCACCTTAGTCAATAGATTATATAAGCTCCTCCATGGATGCATTTACAACTAAATATTTGATTTATGTTATCTAGCATTTCGCACGTTTAGATTACTACGCTTGTTCCTGACTGGCTGGGGAATGGATCCAACCTCTTAATTCAGTTTCAGTATGCAGATGAGGGATGAGGGGGATTTTGCTATTCATCTAAATTGGATGAATGTTGGGAATTGAATTTGAATAGAGTTTTTCAATTTTTTTTTCTTGATTTATTACCGTTTCCTCTTTAAATTTCTCCAAAGTTTTGCGATCCATATTTCTTTTACATTTCTCATCTATAGGATCTTTTATTTCTAGTGTCTCTAAATTCCACAAGTTACTCTGTAAGATAAGTTGATACAAAAGTATTCAGTTCATTACTGCATTTTTGTTGTCCTATTATTGTCCAACCAATCTTGGTTTCAAGAGCTATTAAAAAATCATTTATATTTTCCAAGTTTCCAGTCATAACATTACCAAGGAATTCTGCACCGATCAATAAACTGATTTCGAAATTTTTGGATGCAACATCATTCATGACTATATTTTTCTGTTTTAATATATTAATCACCCTTTCATCATTGAACCTTGAACGTAATTACATATTCTATTTTGTTCTAACAAAAATAACTCGATGTTAAAAGATTTTTCAATATTTTCAAAGTTTCCCCAAATAATCTATGAATTTTTGGATATCCCTGAACTCCACCAAATGTACCCTGTACTATATTTTCCTCTTTAATCCTTTCAAGTTCCAATTATATCACGGTCTCGTCTTGTAAATAATAAATATGAGGTACCCCCGCTTCGGCGCTCTTGATTACAATATTACAGAACGATAGAAAACACGATATGCTACTGCAAAGGAGGCCTGGGGTACTGCAAGCACGCGGCAGCAGTTTGCATATACGTAAACACAGAAAATGCTTATTCCAAAACGAATGAACCTATGATTTGAAATAAGCCTTCCGATAAACAGCAGGAAAAGTATAAAAACTGTTGCAGAGTTAAGACTATTTTTTCACAAGTAGAACCATCCACACTTCCACAGTTTTATCGTAGTGTCCCATCAGTCTCGGATAAGCACTTGGCCAATATTTCTCCATTCACTGAAATGATAATTGCTGAGAAAAAGTATGAAGCTGAATAGGAAGAAATAAACAAACAAAAATTACAAGAGGAACAAGAATTGAGATGAATTTACTAGACGACTTATTCAATTTGCAAAATAGTCCGGAATTTAGACACTATGATAGTACAAAATTGTAGAATGCACAGAAAAAAGAAGTTTGCCCTGAAGAATATTCTGCGCAGTATTTATTGGTAAAGGTAAATAAAGAGAAGTGGACAGATATCTGCGTTAAATCTGTAGGACAGTCAGAATCTTCATCGTGGTTTAGAGAGAGAAAACTCAGAATAACTTGCAGTACCAAAGCTCATGAAATCAAAGATTTTTTAATGCTAAGAATAAAAGCAAGCCAACCAAAGAAATGTTGTACAGCATAAAAATGGAATCAGCTGCTGCTTCATTATTCGAATCAAAAACTGGAGCAAAAATTCATCATGTTGGCTTGATTATTTGATATAAACAACCATTTTTGGCTTGTAGTCCAGATGGAATAATTAAAAATGCTGAAAATCTTGAATTACTAGAAATAAAATGCCTTAATTCATGTGAAGATTCTGTTATTGTAGATTTTGAAAAGCAAGAAAGTCGTGTGAAATATTTGGTTTTTGAAAATGGAACTGTTACGTTGAAAAAAAAACGATAAATATTTCACTCAAGTACAAGTTTCCAAGTATATCTTAGGAATTAAACGATGCCACTTTGTTGTATATTCGAGTAAAGATTTTGTACATATACTCGTTGAAAGAGATGAAGAATTTTTATTGAACGTTATTCCAAAAATTGAAAGCTTTTATCACAACTATTTCATCAAGATGTTACCAGCATCTGTATGATCCTTGAAAAAAAAGATTGATACGGATATTTATAAAATGTACAGCAGCTTCTATTAGTACAATTTTTTATTAGAAATAGTTATAAATTATAATAGTTGTACAAAAACTTATAAATAAAGATTAAAATATAAATGCATTCTATACTTAATTATTACTTCTTCATTAAAGGCTCTTTGTTGTTAGCAAGTATGCAAATCATATACATGATATCATCAATGTTATTAAAAAGTTCAACGTTGATGCGCTGTAAAATTTTAAATATTTTTACTCTTTGTATTATCCTTCCTATATTTATACGGACTGATGCTATAGAATATCCATCGAGAACTACCTCTCGAGTGAATTGAGGTTGTAGAGCAAATGGTGGCATAACAAGAGTAACATTGTCGATTTAGTAGTTCAGATCTTATTTGCGGAAAACCTTTATCGGCTATTATTCCATCACCAGGTTCTAAAAGGTTTAAAAATCCACAATCATTAGTAATAAAACTGTCTGTAGCTCGTCCATCATATCCTTTTGATATAAAAGTTATTAATCCTGATGGACTTATACAGATGAAAAATTTTATCGTAAAGACACCTTTGTACGTAGAATACATTAATATTTGCTGTTCAACTTTAAGAGGACTATCGCATGCCATTTCAGTGCAATCAATGATTGCTCGACAATTTGGGTAATCTTTAAAAGTTACAGGCATGGTATCTTTGATGGCTTGCTTCGAAGGCCAAAACAACCAATATTTTGTATTCTTCAGCAAAGTTTCGAGTACACTAAAGAATATATTTGAGACTGTTGCTGTCGTTACTTGGAATATCTCACCTAATGCCTTAAAGCTTAAGCCAAGCTTAAGTTTCATTAAAAACAACAATAATCTGTTATGTCTTGAAACTTTTTTAAAAAATTGTGGTTGTCCGTCTTTACCTGCTACAATAAACTCAAGTAAGATATCGTAAAATGACACTGATATTCCACACAAAGTTTACATGGATTCATTGGAATGAACTGATTCAAAACCAGTAAAAAAAAGTGTGCATCTCTGCGTCAGGGCCTGAAGATTTTCATACTGTTCTTTTGAAAATCCTCTGAATTTCATCAACGGAAATAGATCTTCTCACAACTTCTTTGCTTGCAGTGCTGGCTTGAGTGATTATTCTGATTGTAGTTTGCGTAGAAACATTATTGTTGTCCGTTGAACAAAATAAAATAGTCAAGTTCTCTCTTTCATTATAATCAAAAACTGGATCGGTCTGGATACCAATTTCCTTCGTTTTTTCATTTAAGCAAATTAATGGTTCTGAAAAAAAAATTAAATTACTGTCGAGTATAATTATTTTATTTTATTCAAATGTGTTACTCAAAGTATGACTTACCGTCAACAAATTCATCATCAACATTCTCATCAGCTTTATTTATGACTCTAATAGGATTAAACTAAATGGTTGCGGCACAGTTCGAACATTTCAGTAATCCTCAAATTGATACAAGTCAGGTAAAATTTTATTTTGTGGCAGAGCTCGGATATGCCCGTTTATTCATAATATTTTTTATTTGTATTACTCCTATATGTAGTGTTTGGGAAATTTTTCTCAGAAATTGTAAATGGCAAGTGGCCTACTGTAATCGGCTTAATACGATTACACCTGTCTACAGATTATTCGATTATTGAGAGGGATTTTCCAAACAACCCAGTTTTCTTAGAAACATTATCGGGAATATTATTTTGGAAGAAAGTAGGTACATTAAATCAGTACTTAGTATTAGTTGTATGGTTGTCATAATATTGTAAACAGTTGGAATATATTTAAAACATGTGTTGAATGTTAATTGTGCAAGTAACAAACAATGTCGATAAGCCAAGGACCATCTAAACGACCAAAAACAGGTCCATTATCTTTAAATGAAAAAACTCTGATATTGAATTGATATATATCATTGAAAAACAAGGATCCAAGTGCAAGTGTTGATGATATTGTGGAATTAACGGCTGCTATGTTGTGTGTTGCTAAATCAACAATTTATAGATTACTAAAAGAAAGCAAGAATGGAACTCTTCAACCCCCTAAAACTCCTTCAGGCCGAAAACCAATTGAGATCGATGAGTCATTAAAACAAAGACTAAGGCGTAGAGTCCATGGATTTCACTTACGAAAGGAAATTCCAACACTTGACAAAATTATGACATCAGTGCAAGAAGATACGGACTATCCAAAATTCTCCAGAATGACATTATGCAAACTTTTGAAAGATGTGGGTTTCAGATATACAAAACATAATAGAAAATCTCTCTTGATAGATAAACCGGAAACAGTTTTTTGGAGAAGAGACTATTTAAGAAGCATTCGACATGCCAGAGAACAAAATTTGAAAATCTTCTACTTAGACGAAACATGGATAAATGCTGGATATACAGTTTCCAAATCTTGGCAAGATGAGAACATTAAAAGCGGAAGGCAGGCATTCGTGGAAGGTTTGTCGTTAGGTTTGCAGCCACCATCTGGAAAAGGAAAAAGACTTATCATTATCCATGTTGGAAGTTCTGAAGGTTTTGTTGATGGTGGATTATTAACTTTTATTTCAAAACGCACGGGGGACTATCACGAAGATATGAATGGGGATGTCTTTGAGGAATGGTTTGTTCAAATGTTGGATCTGATTCCAAAAGGGGCTGTTATTGTTATGGACAACGCAAGTTACCATTCACGGTTACGAGAAGCATTGCCCACAAGTCGTTGGCGTAAAGCAGAGCTTTTGGAGTGGCTTATTTCGAAAAATATCAAGTTTCCAAAAGATCCACTAAGGAAAGAACTTTACAGAATTGCAAAAATGAACAAGAATAAATACAAAACCTACATTGTAGAAGAAATGGCTTCTTCTCGTGGTATACCAGTTCTTCGACTTCCCTCTTATCATTGTGAACTTAATCCCATAGAATTAATATGGGCTCAGGTAAAGGGGGAAGTTGGAAAAAAAATACTACTTTTAAAATAAACGATGTTGTGAAATTGTTTGAGAGTGCTGTAAGTCATGTGAGTAAGGAAAATTGGACAAACTGTATCGAGCATGTTATCAAAGTAGAGGCAAATATGTGGAAAATTGACAATATTTGTGATGATTTAATCGACCCTATTATTATTAATGTCAACAACGATTCTTCCTCTTCCGAGTCGGATATAGAATAAAATGTGAGTAATAAATGTATTCCAATAATTATTTCTTCTCATTTTTTATTATATTATAATTTAAAACGTATTTTTTTCCCAAAATACACACCACTGCATTGCGTTATTGCTTATCTGCTAATCCTTTAACAATGAATAAACCCTAAACTTTGCTACAACTGAAACAAATACGGGGTCGATCTACCTGGTTTTTAGATTTACGGAAGAAATGTAATTTAAAGGTTTTGCATACTTAATTAGGGTTTATTACTCCTCGTACTTTTTGTACATACTATATAACCGAAATGCTTTCTTCTTTTTTCTTATTGCGAGTAATTAGCCTTTCAGCTTTACTCGGATTAATCTTCTTTTGTTCATATATTTCTGGAAATATTGTTGCGTTGTAGGACACTTTTCTGGGATCATTAGATTTTTCTCCTCCTTCAAAATGTGCACTACAAATTCCGCTCCAGTCCTTCGGCTCCCAAACCTTATTTTTATTTTTCTCATTTAAGCACACATATACACTGAATTCATAAAGTTCTATTCAAGGTTGGAAAAATGATATGTAGGATCACTTAAGGATGGATTTTCAGACACAAAGATAACCCATAATTACTTGACACTCAAAAATTTAATTTTCATATTTATACTTGATAACATAATTTGTCATTTTAATCTGTACAATTATTTTATAAGTATATATACAAATGCATGTTAATTTACTATACACGACGAACAGCAATGGTCCATTTCTTTTTTCGTTCTTTTTCATATGGCCGAGAAGGAAATTTATAAAACTGCAGCTCCGGATTTGCACGCTCTGAGTGTGAACACCCAACAACAATAGCGATTTGCACGTCTACTATTTTAAATAAACAATTCACTATTTGGGCAATCCCTTTTGCCCGTAAGGCATACAGCGAGACAGCTGATACAATCCTGAAACCTAAATACTTCGCCACGAGGCGGCGCTCGCCGCGGTACTAAACTAGCGTATAGTAGTTATTCGTGTTTTATCATTAAATATTCTTATTATCGAGTGAAATGGCGGGCGGGGAAAAGAAAAGATCCAGAAGTTCTGAAAATAGAAGATTGGATAATGCTGAGATCAAAACAATGTTTAAATCCGTTATGCGAAGGTTAAATGCGATTGAACAAAAGCAAAAGCGTTATCGTCGTTTACCAAACCATTCTTCAAAAGATTCACATAACAGTAGACGCTCGGATTATACAGATGAGCTCAATTCTGATGGTTCTTCATCGAAGGAAGATGCCTCTGAAGTTGAGGCGACTGTTCAGGACAATAACTCCAGTCCGGTAATCACAGGTAGGCAAATTACTTAAACAAACTATATTGTACTAAAAGTGCTCATAATATATTCAATTAAAATATCTACTATGTCTAGAGTGACATGGGTTCACATACTTGGAATTTCCTAGAGTGGAAAGATCCTAAAAGAAAAATCAGCTTGAGTTTAGAGTAACTCATGCTGAAAAATATACCTATTATGTTATCTTATATTATTTGCTTTTTGTCAAGCCTAGAGTGGCTAGATTGTATATGATCTTGTTTTTCTCTGGGTTGCAGATAAGGCGACACCGGATATAATCAATATTAATTCGATTCTGGGAGCAGAGATGCTAATAAAAAGCGTTTCTGAACCAATTCTACAAGAATTAGTACCACGTTATGAGAATGTGTTGTTAAATGAATTAAATGAGGAAGTTAGAGTGGAGCTCATAAATAAATTTCTTCCTCCTGAGAACTTAAAAGCGATTGTGCCTCCTTTAATTAACCCGGAAGTCAAAGTAGCCATACAAGGAAACACCCTTAAAAGAAATACAAGGTTATCCAACCTACAAGTACAAGTTGCAGCAGTCATTTCAGCCTTAACTCATTTTTTATCTGATCTTGCTAAAAAAGGAGGGGAGAAGGAGATCAAGTATATAGAGACTACAAATGACTCGTTACGCTTACTGTTAGGAATACTTTGTTGTTATAAACACCCTATATATTTCACTAAGAAAAAAATGTCAGATTGGAAAGATAGAATTCTTGAATTAATAAAACTGTCAAACACATAAGTTTATTTCGACGCAGTTTATCCATTTCTTGAGCTCCTAATCAACAGTTGGCGACCGTGACAGGACACAATAAGTTAAGAAATGGAAAATATCAAGAAGGAAAGAGAATTCATCAGAAAAAACTTTTAAAAAATCTGCAAAGAGTTGGACCAGATGTTACTCAATGAATCCACAAATAAGCAACATCTGTTAGCAGTTTCGAGACAATTGGAAGACAATAGCGATATATTGTTCAGGGCTGACGAAAATATAAGAGAACTACTACTATCTACAGACATTGACGACGCATCTTTTGAGGAAGAATACAATCAAGTTGAATATTTTCGGGAAGCATTGATTGAATACAGATCAAGATGTGAATTTTTCCTTAAGAAAGAGATAGAAGAGGACCAATGCAGTTCACGCGGTTGCAGCGAACACACCAAGAGAAAATTTCATCTTCCGAAAATTGAGTTGAGCTGAGTGTCGGGAGTGCCACTATCGCGAAAAATACGTTTTATCTAATATCTCTAAAGCAGTGCATCTTAGACAAAAAGCTATTTTTTTCTTCTAAATTAAAAGATCCCGTACCTATTTTATGGAAACTACAGGTATTTGTTCATGGGAGGATGGGGGGGGGGCCAATTTTACTCTAAATAATATGTTTAATTATCTTAGGGAAGGAGGAATTTTGTTCGTAGCGCATTAGGAGTGTAGGGATGCTGACGTTCAAATGCTTGAATATGCTTGATCTATTCCCACCTTAACGATACTTTGATTGTGTGTAAATAATCTCGGAATTAAACATTAGTTATAAAAAATCACAGTCGTGGTCAACATTGTTTTAAAGAATCATAATAAATCAAAACAATACCTTTGGCTTCTAAGATTCCATATTGATTGCTATCAAAGAAATTTTCAAGACCTCGCTTGACATCGAAAGTGTCTTCAAAATCTTGTGCGTTAACGTCACCAACTACGACGTTTGGTTCGACATCTACATTAACCATGAATTTCGAAATACACATTTGTTTCGGGATATCTTTCATTGTTATTTTTTCGTGTTGGACTACCCAGTTGATCTCATCATCGCACAGTTTGGTATCTCGACCGCAATCGCAACTGAACTTTTTCAGTTCTTGCTTACGATAATTTTTGATAAAAGTGCATAGCTTATCACCTGAAAGATCGCAGGAATGGAGATAAGATAATAAAAGTCGTTAAAAACCAACAGAGAACGACAGGAGACTAGAGAAGACGACAAAATTTGTCAGAAGATAGGAAGGCAAAGGACACGGCAGCTGACATACGTAACCTACATATCCAAATAGATTAAAATCAATGGAAGAATTATAAAAAACAATACATGGTAGACCAGAAAACACGATAAAAGATGATAAAGTTTGTCAAAAGATAACAGGAGACGTCAAAAGCTGGCAGAAGAGAGTAATGCAAAGAAGATAACAGCGGACAGAAGATACACATAACTTATACACATTATAGATTAAAATCAAAGGAAGAATACAATAGTTTCTGATGAAGGTGCACAGCTGATCACCTGAAAAACCGGTCGTAATATACTGATGAATTCAAGATAACAGTGGTATATAATTAACAGTAACAGTACTTATATATGTTTACATACCATATTTTAAAATCGTATCGACACTGGTTTCATTGAAACATACTATAGAAAATATGTACGCCGTTGCTAAGGCGACATAAGCTATTGGTACTTGCTGTCTTCCACGATTTTCTTTCGGGAAAAGCTCGTTACATAACGTCATCGTTCCTAAAAATCATCTATAAGTCATCCACTTATCATAATCAAAGTAGTTACCTCTCAAAATCCACATTCCTCGATCGACTTCTTCGAAGTCGTACCAATTCCCTTCGTACACGTTGGTTCTTTCACATTCTGGATTGAACCGCAGCTTGAGTTCAGTGTTATTGACAAGCTTGACAGATCTAAGTACGAACTTCGTTTCTGGCGTTAATTTCGGCGGAATATTCGCATAAATGTGATCGATCAGTTCTTCTAGACGGTTGAAAGCTATAACGCAAGCTTTACCGGATTTTTCCTTTTCCCTCCAAAATGACGAACTCTTGTGCACCATCTGAGGATAAACGATCTCGCTTTCTTCTGATGATATCTCTTCTTCTTCTCCGCCCCTAATAATATACCGAGATTATCGAAAATATTAACTATAAAGTTTTTCGAACTCACATATAATCCAACAGGCCGTAATCGGGTTGTGTCTCACCTTGTGTGAAAGTATCGTAATTCGTGACATTCTGTAAGGCGTCTGCTCCTTCGGGTTCGTTCAATATGGCCGGAGGTCTTCTCGGCATTCCCCGTTTATGCTTCTTTGGCTTTGGAGGTTGTGGTATACGGTACTCGCTCCAGTCCTCCAAACCAATTACATAACCTAAAAATAGAAATAAATTTGAATCAATGGCAGAAATATAGAAAAAAGATAAGAGAACATGATAAAAGTAGTGAAAAGATGAGAGGAGACTACAGAAGACGACAAAAGCTGTCAGAAGAAAATAATGTAAATTAAATGACAGCTGACAGAAGATATACATAACCTATACATCGAAATAAATTGAAATCGATGGAAAGAATAGAAATATCAGAATTATAAAAAACAACAGTCTTTTTCTTGGAAGGATTATACACCTTTAGATGTACGAGTATACCAAGATGCCTTCTGTTGGGTAGTAACTAATATTGAGAATATAACAAAAAATATAATTTCCATTAAACGTTTTAACTTCCTCAATTGCAAATATATCAGGGTCGTTCCGTTTTTTTGAAAATTAAATCTGCATTTTTTCAACCAATAAAATATGATTATATAAACTGCTTTAACTAGAATGAATTATTCTTAATTAGGATTTATAAAAATTAAGTGACAAAATATATTAAATATACAGGATGGTGTATTGGTATGGCACCACATGCTTCAAAAACTATCATTGATGTAGAATGTACATACCTACAGTGCGATGAAAATCCTAAAACATGCTAATTTTTATTTTTAAATTCCTTCACAAACCTGCTAAAAAATATCGTGTCGTTAAGTCAAAAGTTACTACAGATATTAGTGCACATGATATATTTTGATCTATTTCACAGATTTTGACTTCTTAAGCCCTCCTATACACTCTATTAAATTGCCCTTTTTTACTATTACAGAAACACATAGTTAACCGGATTGTGGTGGTTACTTAGTAAGTGTCCCTCGTATACTTTGCGTTTACCATAAAGGCATATTATCTTTGAGGAAAACACTCACCTAGTAACCGGTATTCGGGAGTTGAATAAACGACATCACTTATACAAAATAACTGGGCTCTTTTAATACATTTAAAAATATACAAAATATAATATCAGTTGACTTATTCAGACTACCAATAACAATTCATAATCCTGGTTCGTTGTACTTTCATTTTATAGGAAGTGTACGTACGCTGTACTACATGCCTGACCTTCGTCTATTAATTGAACGTATCTGTTTACATTTTAACTAGAACGTGCTTCTACGCATAACTAACATTGACTTTCCTAGATCAACGCTCGCTAAATATTGTAATTAATATTAACCTAATTTTTAAATCTTATTTCTAAGCTAATGTCCTTTTGCCGTTACCGTCTATCGGGATCACTACAGGATATCTGTGACTGTTGAACCGGCTAGTTTTATGTTGCAAAATTCACGATCCTATCTATTTCTTATTTAACACTTTTCGCATTATGTTACAGGTGCTTGAGATGGCAGCTTTCGGGAGTTCGATGAAGAGTTCTTTTTTTATTCCGAGGCTGTCAAGATATGTTTGCAATCATTTTGGTATTTCCCCTGTTGCTCCGATAATGATTGGGATATTTCTAACTTTTGTGGCCTGCCAGGTTTCCTTTAGATCTTCACATAGTGGTTGGTATTTTTCGATTTTTTCTGTTCGCTTTTTGAGATGTTAACAGGAGCTGGGACAGCAATGTAAATTAGTACGATTTCTTTGTTTGTTTTTTTGTACATGAATGTCTGGCCTATTGCGTTGAACTTTTTTGTCGGTTTGAATGTCTCTGTCCCAGTAGACTAAGTAATATTCATTTTCTAACACATTTTGTGGCGTGTGGTTGTAATAAAAATTCTTATAAAACCCATGCCACATTTTATTTTGTCACGAACCGTAAATTCCTAGTCAAGAATGCGATTCCTTGAATCATGTTATCCAGAAATTAAAATAAAATCAATAAAATACGTATAGCAGTTGCTGAGATAATGAAACACACAGATTCGAACGTTGCGCGCAGCGAGGCTGTCATACTGTATTACTATATATGCGCGCTTCCTCTCAGCCGCCGCTCGAGCTTTTCCGCGCGCTCGGCCATTTCAGCACATATTCAAGGCCGTGTTTCACCGACTTCGCTGCTTCATTTTATTCAAAAACCAGAATAGACATTTTGTTGCTATGCCTGAGTAGTTTCAAATTCCGTTGTTGAAACTTTAATCAGACACTCACACGAGTATTCAGCCCTCCGCGAAAAAAATGGCAAAAAAAATTACGATCGCGATTGTACGAAAACTATTCGTCCGACAGAATTAGGATTTTGCACACATAAAAAACATATAAATAGCTACCTGTATGCCAAGTTTCATTTCTTAATATTGAAAAATGGCGGAGTTGCGAATTTTTCAAAAAAACGTCAAATTTTCCGGTTTTTCCGAATTTTCTCCGGTTCTAATCATCGAATCGGATCGCTCGACCTCTTATTCACTTCGAAATTTTATTCTCTACAATTCCTCTTTTGATCGCATTAAGATTGCTCGCATAGTTTCCATTTTATAAGGAAAAAAACTAAAAAAAGTGCGAATTTCTCATCTAAATTGTTAAAACTAAACTAAAAATTATGATTCAGGAGTTGGAAAGTGTGCAGAATTCATCTACTAACTGTCCTACATAAAATCGCACAGTTGGTTTTCAGGTAGTATTTATGTCACAAAATGGCTGTTATTTTGCCCCGTTGCTTGGCCTATTAGAGAAGGGCGGGATTCTTTAATTCAACGAAAAGATTATTAAAGTCGTCAAAAGATGACAGAAGACGCACCTTCTTTGTCTCTGGGTTTCGGATCAAAAAGATACCAAATGTGGTCATCGCGCCATGTTATAACCGAATAAGGTTTGGTAAGTATCATCATTTCTTGATTATAGTAATCGTCATTTCGAGGGGATTCGAAGAAATTGCGTAAAGCTTCTCTCAAATTTGGTAATACCAGCCCTGGAAAATATATTGTTGTGATCTAAATATTTTGCGACAAATTTTTATATCACCTTCTTCGATATCTTCGACTTCAACACTAAACCTATTAAAACCGACGTAAAATTCCTTCTTCAAGTTATCCAATGTTATTTTTAAAGGCGCGTGTTCATCTGGCTCTTCTTCTTCCTCTACTCCTTCCGATTTAAGTGTCATCGCTTCTTCTTCCGATTTTTTTGAGCCTTCTTTTTTGGACATCGTTTCATCATCAGATTTTGTTTCATAATCTGTTGTTTCTTGACCTAACGGGGGAACGTTACTAGTTCTTATCTGGAAATCGAGAAAATGTATCAGAGTATAACAGATATTATAGGTTTTACCTTCGACAAATGCTCTTTCTCTTCTTCTTTTAGTATGTTTATCATGCTAGCTGTATAATATGCGTCACCTTTGTTGAGAATTTCATCTAAATCCTACAAAAAATCGTTTTTAACTTTTATTTTTGAAGAAATGTGCGTGAATAATGCTATTAGAAGCATATATGAAGAAGTAAGAGACAAAATACAAACCGCAGGTCAAAAATCACACGCATTTATGATCAACAAAAAAATGGCCTGTGCCTATTAAAATTTATTATAATGATGGATAAGATCTAAATACGGAAACCGGAGTCAGAACCAATTAAAATGAGGTCTTATTAGCAAATTCGAGATTAGAAAAAGTTTTTCAAGAATTGGAATGGTACCTACTACCTGTTGATTCCATTCTATAGACGGCTTCAATCTATTAAATCCCAATGCCATAACACACATCGGTACAGTCTGCTTGCCAATGTTCAAGTCGTATTTGTTTGAAATTTCACTGTAAAGAGACCTTAAAATTGATTTGTTTTGTGTTAACCTCTTGTAAAACTCCATGATTGGACGGATGAGTTGATCGGCGTCAACCTGGGAGAATGTTATTTTGACGCTATGAATATTGTAGTAATTTTCTTTAGTGGGAGCAAAATTCGCCATCAATACTTCAATTAAATCTTCCAGATCATTTGCTCTCAAAAGGCAAGCAGTACCATAGGCTGAAATATTGGCTCATTAATAGGATTAAAAATAAATAAGTACCGCAAATTATAAAAGACGGAGGAGAAAAGTGGAACATACATTAGAAGAAGCGCAGTTTGGATTCACACCAAACAGAAACAGAATCGAAGCGATGTTTATTATGAGACAACTAGGGAACGTAAAAGAAGACTGAAATATACACTGCTGCTTCATAGACCTGAGAAAAGGCTTTATTAACAAAATTATTGAACAAGTTTACCTGAAAATATATTCACTATAAACATTCCTAAATGTATCATAGTAGTAAAGCAAAGAAAAAAAGTTCAGCCATTAAGGATACTGGAAAATGTGAAAGGTACTCAAATCAAAACACTGTTATTCCGATGACATGGTGATTATACGTAAAAACAATAAAAATTTTGAAAGAATATCTGGAGATATTCAAGAACGCTACAAAATATTAATATGAGAATAAACAAAGACCATGATAATAGAGATGAAACGACAAGAGCATACAATACATGCAGAAGAAGAGGGAAATATAGAACAAGTTCGAATTATATCAGAAGATGGGAAATTAGAGGAGGAAATAGAGGAAAAAAGAACAGCAGACAGAAGACTGTTTAATGTATAAAAAAATCATTCATATGGAAAAGATAGGAAACCAAAGAAATTAAAACACAAGAAAATGGGACCAAGAGAGATAAAATTAAGAATGAAACACATAGACAAAATTAAAACTAATAGAAGAAGATATATATGAAATACAACTGAGATGGTTCGGCACGTACAACGATTGATGGATGAAATAATAGTAAAACAGGTATTTGAAGCTAGAGCGTACAAGAAGAAGTCAACAGGAAGACCAAGAAGAGGGGATGTGAAGGCGGCAGCAAGTAAGAGAAACTGAAAAGATAAAAGAAGGATAAAGCAGGACAGAAGTGAGTGAGAAAGAACTAAAGAAGTATACTCAACTCTACTAAAGAAGCCACACCTATAAGGGTTCAGAGTATAAGGATTAAGTATGTAACTAAGAGAATGCTCAAATAATAATTATTACAAATTCATTAGAGAGAAGAAGAAGGAATAAAACTCACGTATTGATAATCCCTTATCATCTCTGTTATGGCTGTCAAAATAATAATATTTATCTTCGCATTTCCATAAAGCCACCGACATCGCTTTGCAGGTTATTATTCCAGATTCGTGGTTAGCAAAATAATCTCGAATTACCTAAAAGGACTCAAAAATTTAGATATAAAGGTTCCTTTGACAAAAGTGCCAGTTCCCATTTTGAGCATATGATTAAGACTATTATTATTGTTAATTTTATACTAAAACGTGTAATGACCTGGTAACGTACGTATAAAGATAAAAGCGTTGATGTCATATTTAATTCAAAAATTTTTTTATCTTTTGTTGGGTGGTGCAGTAACGATTCGAGAATGTGAGGCTGCTAGGTTGGATTAAGGCGTGAGGAGAATCAGTTGGTTACGTAGCTTCGGCGGTGGAAATATTTTCGTAAATTCTAAGGTTTTAATTCATTTCATAGGTGACTTGGCTGCCGCTGATGTAGAAGCAATAATTGTGCCTGGCGATATTCAAAACGTTCCCGTTATTGTTGGACAACCTTTTGTTAACAATAGAGATGCTACTGTTATTATACATGATAACCAAGTTGGTAAGGATAATATTTATTCATGCATGAAACAATTCTCTCAAAAAAAGGTAAATTTATACGCTTCTGGGGCAACTGTGATTCAAGCACACCACGTAGGCTGTATAGTAAAAACCAAATAAAGTTGCGTTTACGTCCCCAAGGGCGTATTTCTATCGCATGTGTGGCTACATTTCTATCAAAAAGTGCAGATACTTAAATTTGTTAATTAATCGGTTCTAAAGATAATCCAATCAATAAAAAAACATTTGTACCAAAATAATGTATAAGCAATATAGCTTTATTGGGTTTAGACGTCCCCATAAAGAAGCCCCAATTATTGACGATAAAATAGTCACTGCCAGAAATACTAGTGCTATTCAACGCGACAATCGATTACAATCATTTCCTGTTATTTAAAAAACAATATGTTCAACAATACATTTTCGATATCAATCGATCACTCTGATTATAATCGGTCTAAAATTATGATGTTATTGAACACAATCGTAAATCGGAAGCCTGTGATTGGTCGAAAAATTTAAATAAACTACCGTTTGTTTATGGGTTATGTGATGTGAGTGATATTTTGCAATTTTATATTACATTTTCCCTCAAGAACGGAAAATCCGCAGGACCAGGCGACATTCCAGCCGAATTAGTTAAAGTAGGAACCGACAGGTTATACGAACAAATACGAAAACTATGCCAGGACTGCATAAATGGGGGAGAAATACCTAGGGAGTGGCAAACATCCGTTATGGTAACAATCCACAAGAAAAGTAATAGAGACCAATGTGAGAACTATAGAGGTATTGCAGTGACCAGCACATTTAGTACAATATACGGTAAAGTAATAAAACATAAAATCGAGAAAGAATATAAAGATCTGGAGGCGGAAGAGCAAGCTGGTTTTAGAGCTGGCAGATCCACAGTAGACCACCTATACTGTGTTACACAGATGATCGAAAAGAAAACAGCAGTGAACCAAGAAATTCATCTATTATACGTAGACCTACAGAAGGCGTATGATAGCATACCCCTTAACAAATTATGGGAAACGCTAGAAAAAACAAATACCACAAACGGGTTAATAAAAGCAGTTCAAAGAATCTATGAAAATAATAAAACACAAATTAAAGTAGGACGTAACATATCCAAAGGGTTCACGGTCACAAAAGGCCTAAAACAGGGATGCTGCTTATCGCCGACGCTTTTTAAGATATACTTGGAACAGGCACTTAAGGTATGGAAAAGGAAATGTAATGGAATGGGAATACCTCTCAACGACAATAGTACACTCTACACGCTATGCTTCGCAGACGACCAAGTAGTTATAGCACAGGACCATGACGACTTAAACTACATGACTCGAAAGCTCGTAGAAGAATATAAGAAGTGGGGCCTTGAAGTAAATGTAGGAAAAACTGAATGTATGTCCATCGGAACAACGGCACAAGACATCGATTTGGAGGACGGAAAAAAAATTAAACACTGCGAGGAATACAAATACTTAGGAATGAAAATAACACAAAACGGAACACTAGACGCGGCTATCAAGGACCGAAACATACAAGGTAGAAAAGCTATATCTATGATGAATGGAATACTGTGGGACGAAACAATATCAAACAACGAATATACAACACAATCGTTAAAAGTATTGTAACATATGGGTGCGAAGTGTGGCAAATGAAGCAGACTACGGAGAGAATCCTACTAGCAACGGAAATGGACTTCTAGAGAAGATCAGCGGGTAAATCGAGAAGAGATAGAGTACGTACAGAGTCAGACAAATCATGGGTGTCGGGCACACAATAATAGATGATATCAGGATCAAGCAGTTCGTCTGGTACGGTCACGTTCAAAGGATGCCAGACGAAAAACTACCAAAGCAAGTCCTAAAATGGTCACCGCACGGAAAAAAGAAGAAGAGGAAGACCAAGAAAAAGCTGCAAAGAGGGCATAGATACCAAAATACGAGGAAGGGAGCTACCAGAGGATCTATGGCAAGATAGAGAAGGATGGCGGTTAGGAGTCGGAAGACGTCGGAGAACGTTATAAACCGATTATATATATATATATATATATATATATATATATATATATATATATATATTACATTTTCAGTTAACAGAAGAGCTTCTATAAAATTAAACGTGATTAAACTAAATGAACTTGTGAAAAGTGTGAAATACACGTGAGAAGAACTAAAATAATGATGAGGTTATGTCACTATTGATTTATTTGATTTCAAAAATGACAATTTTTTTTGGTCGTTCAACAAAAATCAATCCGTTTTCGATTTCGATTAAAAACTGAATCGGAATCAAGATCGAAGTGTTGAATAGCACTAATGTCATGTTGCCGCGTTGTTTGTGACTTTTCTACTCGTGTATTGTCATCGATTTTTGAGGTTATAGTTACGTGCTTTATAAAATTTTCTTGTGAGAAATATTTATAATGAAAACTGTTTTTGTTTTCAAAACAAAGCATTTTCTTCTGTGATTGTTAAAATGCTCAAACAGCTGAATAGCCGATGCAAAGAACTTGTGTCTTCATTAGTAAATTATTTTGGACAAGAAAGGAATAATAATGGTCCTTTGTTGCCCTTAAATGCTGTACAAGAGGTAGGTAATACGTGAATAAAACATCCTTACTTGACTTTACGAAAATTTCTATTATTTTAGCGTGTAGCTACTGCTTTAAAAATCAGTGTAAGAATAGTAAGAGAACTTTGTCAAACAAAGAAAAAACGCTCATAAACGAGTAACAAATACAGAAATTTTAAATACAAGCTCTATTCGTGATACCATTTACAACATGTACCAGAGAAGTAAGTATAATTACGACAATTGTATATTTAACATATTTTTATTTCTGTATGCTTTTAGAACAGCGCATAACGATTCAATCATTGTGGTCCCAACTAAAAGAAAAAGAATTATTTAATGGTAGTACCGCTTCTTTAAATAGATTGCTCAATGAACTTGGGTTTAAGTGGATGGAGGATAATCCACGACGAGGACTTATGGAATTACCTAATGTTGTTTTGAAAAGAGTAGAATTCTTAAGATATTATAAAGAAGCAAAGGACGAAGGTATATACCAATTTGTGTTCATCGATGAAACCTGGATATTTCAAAATGGCATCATAGGTCACTTATGGCAAAATATCAAGAGTGTTAAAACCACTAAAAAGGATAGCAAAAGGTTTGTTGTATTGCAAAACATAAGTGGTCACTTAAACATTATTTAAATAATATTATTACAGATATATTATACTCCATGCTGGAAATGAAAACGGATTTATTGAAGGTGCTGAAGCAATATTTTGTTCAAAAACCCAACTTAATGATTATCATGGGGAAATGAAGCAGGCAAATTTCTTGAAATGGTTTGAATATCAGTTGCTGCAAAATTTAAAGAATCCTTCTCTAATTATACTTGATGATACACCTTATCACAGCATGTTATTGCATGAAACTCCAAATACAGGATGTGCTATTCAGGAATGGTTGACAGAAAAAAACATTCCCTATTCTCACATGATGTTCAAAACAAAGCTGTTGCAAATCGTTTCTCAGTAAATATACAGATATATTCTTACTTATTGCCATTTATTTTAAACATTTTTTTGTTTTTTTTCAGAAATAAGCCACCAATCAAGTATATAGTGGACGATATGGCAGAACAGTATGGACACAAAATTTTACGTCTTCCTCCTTACCATTGCATATCCAACTGTATCGAATTAATTTGGGGCATAGCAAAAAATTACTACAATAGGCATTCTGGTAGGGATGGTAACAGTGCGAATAACTGCCTGAACATGTGGCACGTGATAACTCCTGATATGTGGAAAAATTCTATACAACATACTGAAAGAGAGATATTTAAATGGTATGAGAGAGAAAGAATATTTGATCGTCCAGAAATTAGTCCGATAGTTATAAATTTAAATAGTGAAGAGAGTGACACTGATGTTGAATCAGATGAACAAGAATTTGAATCTGCTTAGTTTCATTTCACAATATGTTGATTTGTTTAATGTTAGTTTTTGTCTTTGATAATACGTTCATTATTGAACATATTTTATTTTATTGCTTGTATTTTTATTATATTTATTAATTAAAAATTTGGTAAGTCAGTAATAACCTTACCACTTTTATTCTATAATTCCTTACTTTGTGAAATCTATTCATAAATTTAATTAACAAAAAACGTAAATGAAAAAACTCCACACTATATTAAACGAAAACTATCAAACTATCGATAATTTTGTAGTTTTCATTTATAATATTGTGAAATTTTCTACATTTACGTTTTTTGTTGACTTCAGTTATTTTCTGTTAATTTCCACTTAGTCCAGTAACTCAAGACCTGAAAATATCGAAAGTTATAAATAATTCGGAGAATTATTCATACGTGGCTCAATTTGCAGTTCATCCCAGATACTTTCAAACAAAAAAACCTTTAACATGATAGCGACTAAGAAAGAGGGCCCAAATGGGTCCCTAAACCCTTGAAAAAAGGTTTCCCGCGAATATCTGCCAAAATATAGGAATTGGAGAATTTTTCTTCAGACAAAAGATGGAGATTATCTACAATAATGGTCCTGACCAATTTTTTCGCCAGACCAATATTTTTCGTAAAAATTGACGACGAAAATTCCATAATTTTCATAGTGAATAGATATAGTAGTTTCTTGCCAAATTTCCGCTCGGTAGAATTGGGAATACAATGTAAGATGCCACTAATATGAGAGGGGGAGCGTAAAAACGGGGAATAGAATTGTAAAGAACTTTCAATAACCAAGGAGAAATATGGGGATCAAAGTATATGAGTGAAAAGGTGAGAATATCAGCTTTAATTCCATCAGGTTATTAATCCTCAAAAAATAAAGAGCGAAGAACAAGAAGTATTTGAAAAGAGAAGTCCGATTCTGGGTCATATGATGAATTTTCCCGATTTCCGGACAATTATTAGACCCTGTTGAAAATTAAAAAAAAATTCCCAAAACTAGACCATCTCAGCTCTAAAATGGTGTGCATTAGAAAGCAATATAGTAAATAATAATTTTTTAACTCGCGCTTGTTTCGAAGATTCTAAAGAGCTCCGAGAACGGCTCAAGAAGGGCAATAAACAAATGATTATTTTTTTAAAACGCGAGAGAGATCGTGCACCAAAATTTCTTGGATCATGCACGACCACCCAAGGTCCCGTTATGAAAAAAAAATTAGCATGAAAGGCTATTTTTTAAAAAAAATATGAATAAATTGATGAAATGTACTCAAAATATCATGAAAAAAGACTTTGACCGCTTTTTTAATAATTAAAAATAAATAAGAAGGGACGTTAAGTCACATGCCATGATAGCTATGGATTTTCCCATTAAGATGAACTTTGAATCATGGGAAAATGTCAATTTTTGCCCGAGATATGGAACAATTCGTCCACCTGCCTATACAAGTTAACGCATAGACAGCAGCACTCATAGACGCACAGCCGCGGGGAAATGAACAGACTTTTGGCTCCCATTATCTCGAAAAATATTGGGTTTTCGAAAAAAATGATGAGGAACATTTTTGTAGATAATAAAACGATCTTCATTATTTGTCTGAAAAAAAATTTTGTGACTGGCATATTTTGGAAGATATTAGCAGGAAACCTGTTTTCTAGGGATCAGGGGGGGGGGGCATTTTCAACCCCTTCCTGAGTCGCTATCGTGTTAAAGATTTTTTTGTTTGAAAGTATTCGTAAAGACCTACAAATTGAGCTATGTGTGAATAATTCTCTGAATTATTCACAGCTTTGGACCTTCAGTTACTGGACTCACTCTGACAACGCTACAAATGTTCACAATGATGACGTAAACGCAACTTTATTTGATTTTTACTATATGTCAATTTACAGTAATGATGACGTAGGTTATGTTTTTGTTGACGAATTTGAAACGTAGCAGTTACCTGTCTGTTTTGAATTCCTCAGATAATGATCTATGCTACGAAAAAGATCGTCTTTTTGTTAGATGGTGGACGCGTTACGAAGGACCGCAAGATCCTATAACTATTAAGTCAGCCGAGGTTACGAATGTTCAAATGTTTACTTTTGAAGGTATTGAAAATCAAATGAACCCTGATTTATCAAAAACTAATTCTATTAGTATTTTAAATCCTTTAAACGAGTATCGCAACTGTTTTGCTACAAAACTTACAGAGGTTGGCAAAAGTTATGTTACGAAAATGTGAATTGACCTAACAGATGATTTGCCTATTATTTATTTGGTGAACAGGAAGTAACTAGAAAGATTGTCCAAGAACTAAAAGATAATGAAATAATTCGTGATTTGACTTTCCCGTACTCAAGTCCGATTCTGCCTGCTAAAAAGAAAAATGGAGAGCAGGGCATATGCCTACATTGATTATAGGACCTTAAACCGAAAAACACTAAAATACAAATACCCTCTCCTGAAAATTGACAACCTCTTGGATTATTTGAAATGCAGTAAATACTTTACTACCTTAGATATGTTTTCGGGATATCATCAAGTTCCAATGGACGAAGAATCAATACCTAATGTAACAGTGGCCACTGATTGCTGTCATTTGTCATGATCACTGATTGTGATTGACAGCGGGAGTGCAGATGACGCAAAAATAACACCATCATCGGAATATATAAAATTTAATACACCTAAGACGGCTTTTGTAACGCAGAGGGACATTATGAGTGTTTGAGAATGCCTTTTGGTCTTGTTAATGCAGTGTTTCAAATGACCATAAATCAAGTTTTAGGACCGTTAAGTTTTGAAATAGCGATGATGTACTAATACCAGAACCTTGTAACAAAGCGGCTTTGGAGAGATTAAAATGCGTTTTAGAAGTATTTCGAACCGCAGTACTTACTATGAGGTTAAGCAAATGTTATTTTCTTCAAGACAAAATAGAGTATTTGTTCCACGACATCTCTAGTCGAAGTATAAGACTAGGAAGCTATGAAATAGAAGCTGTTTCGAATTTTCCACCACCCAAAAGCGTACGTTTCCTGGGACTAGCAAGCTATTTTCAAAAGTCAGTAAAAGGATTTGCAGCTATCGCGCAACCTCTATCTTAGTTGACCAAAAAGGACAGCACGTTCTTATAAGAGCAAACGCAGAACGCGCCCTTGAAATCGGAACAGTGCGTAAGAAGTGACTCCGAACAGCAAGAGCCTACTATAATCGTTCGTGTATTACAATTTTAAAAAGTGTGTTTTTGAGGAAGATTAATCGTAAACAATTGTCTTAACCGTATCCAAAGAGGCATATATGGAGGCATATCTCGAAAGTTCAAAACATGCCAGAAAAACATAGTGCATTATGCAACGAAAGTCCAACCTTAATAAATGAAATTGACTGTCTCGACCCTTACTTCGTGGAATATGCTCATATTAGTGTTTTTAAATGAAACTCACGGTCTCTAGTTAATTCCACAATTTAATACAAGTTATTGAAAATTCTAAAAAATTGACAATTGTTTCGATAAATCAATATCATCGTCAGAATGACAGAAGTTACATTTCATTTTATGCCTACCTGATGTTTAGTAGTTATTTTTGGCAGCATCTAACGGTTATCCATTAGATATGATATATAAGCTAATTAGTAAAAAAGAGGAAAAAGTGGCATTACAACTAATATATCCTAAACAAGCTGATGAAATAAAAACTTATAAAACCATCACATATGCAGGAAATATTTCTAATAATATTTCAAAGATAATATCTTCAGCAACGAATACAACAATTTCTTTTAAAACAGAAAGTAACGTTAGTACAAAATTGTTAAATGTAAAAACAAAAATACCACTATTAAAGAAGTCAGGTATAAACTCAAATGTCCAGAATGTAATGCTGTCTATTTGGGTCAGACCCTTACGAATTTTGAAATACGATACAGTGAGCACTTACGAGCATACAGATTAAAACAACCACATAAATCCCACTACGCAAAACATCTACTTGACACCAATCATTCATTGACACCTAACACAGAACTAGAAGTGCATATTTGTGAAAAGAAACAAGAACTGGATTTCCTTGAAGAACTGGAAATTAGAAGACATTTAAGAAACCCACAATATGAAGTTGTCAATGAACAGTTAAATCTAGGGAATTCTCCACTAATAAACTGTCTTCTTAAGTGATAATTGTAAAGATCAGCAGATATAGTTTTCCTGGTTTTCTACATCATTGCACAGTTATACTGATCTTAATTGGAAAAATGATATCCAGGATATCACCATAGGGCTAATAATATCTAAGCTTCAATATTTGTAATATCACATCTTCTTCTTTTTTCTATAAACATATATTAAACCAATCACAAGTTAGGTTACTTCTTGGTCTAGCCAAAAATAACTACTAAACATCAGATAGGCATAAAATGAAATGTAACTTCTGTCATTCTGACGATGATATTGATTTATCGAAACAATTGTCAATTTTTTAGAATTTTCAATAACTTGTATTATTTTGTGTAATTAACTAGAGACCTTGAGTTTCATTTAAAAACACCAACCTTATTAGTTACTACCTTAAGTAAAACTTATCAAACCAACATCATACCATCAAAAGTGGATGCAGATGATATTAATACTAGTAAATTAAATTAACTGTCTCGACCCTTACTTCGTGGAATCTGCTCATAATAGTCTTTTAAATGAAACTCACGGTTTCTAGTTAATTCCACAATATAATAAAAGTTATTGGAAATTCTAAAAAATTGACAATTGTTTCGATAAATCAATATCATCGTCAGAATGACAGAAGTTACATTTCATTTGATGCCTACCTGATGTTAGTAGTTATTTTTGGCTAGACCAACCTAACTTGTGATTGACTTAATATATGTTTATAGAAAAAAGAAGATGTGATATTACAAATATTGAAGCTTAGATATTATTAGCCCTATGGTTTTCTATATCATTGCACAGTTATACTGATTTTAATTGGAAAAATGATATCCAGGATATCACCATAGGGCTAATAATATCTAAGCTTCAATATTTGTAATATCACATCTTCTTTTTTCTATAAACATATTAAGTCAATCACAAGTTAGGTTGGTCTAGCCAAAATAACTACTAACATCAGGTAGGCATCAAATGAAATGTAACTTCTGTCATTCTGACGATGATATTGATTTATCGAAACAATTGTCAATTTTTTAGAATTTTCAATAACTTTTATTATACTGTGGAATTAACTAGAAACCGTGAGTTTCATTTAAAACACTACTAATAAATTAATTTGCAGAAAAGTCGAATGTGTTAATAATGTATCTGGCATCTTGTCCAATGATAATGTGCATCCCAAATTCCATAAAAATATCAACCAACAATTTTTAAAGTCGTTAACATCATGTGCAATTAAAACATGTCTCAGTCATAATGCATTCAATGATTCATTCAATATGTTAGTAAAAATTGAAATTTTCGTTTCCTTGTCTAAGATTTTTAGCAATTTTTTTGGTCAAACTTTATGGTTCGACTTTACTCTTATCTCATTATTTTGGACCTTCCCATTCCATACCTTCGGAAAAGTATTCTCCGTACAATCGAAAATACCATTTGAAACACATTCCTCTATATCAAAGTCCACCATTTTATCTGTCCATTGGAAATTTCTCTGGAGTTCGTTCAACATCAGCATCCTATTATTAAACTGCTCTTTTTCCGTTAAAGCATTGACTGAGTCTTTATAGAATTTGTCACCAATACTCAAAACCTACAAAATTGTTTTTTATTAAATCATCAATTCTAGATATTGGGCGCAATCTTATAAAAAAAAACTAGTAACTCATGTTTATTGTGGATAACAACATACTTCGTCAATGGTTTCTTTAACGAAATCTTTGAGAGGCGTTATCTGTTGCATGGTTAACATAACCAAACTTATTGCCGGGCTTTGAAAATTTCTAGATACCACATCAAAGACTCTATCGCTTTGGCTCATGCTACCTCTTAGAATCCACACCCCGGGAAAAATACCTGTGAAATATTTTAATGAAGGCTTGATTTCTTCAAAGCGTAAATCTTACTTTTGAAGTTATACCAAGTCTCCGGAAGATCAACGTAATCAGTAATTTGTACTTTACTAAGATAAAAAGGGTCTGTTCTCATATATTTTGGTACGTTACACATATACAGGTCAACGAAATCTTTAAGCTTCGAAAACCACATGACGCAACCTTTCCCAATGTTCGGGTTCATTTGTAAATCATCTTCAGATATCAACTTCCCTTCTGCATCTCTATAAATATCGATTTATAATTTTGAAAGATTTGTTTTTCAAATTTGTTACCTTCCATTCGGATCAAAAGAATAGAATTTGCCATCCTCTATCCAAATTGATAACGTTATTGGACCAATTATAACACAGCAACTATTATCTATTAAATAACTGTCTAAAGCAGATTGCAAATCCAGCACCTCGAAATTGCTTGATATCAATCTACCAACAACCACAAAATCTTCAACCTGAAAGAAAAATTAGCGATTTGACGACGTATCAATTGAATGAGATATGATCCAACCTTTGGCATAAATGTTTTATCCCAATACTCTGTCTTTTTTTGGAAATTCGACAGCTTCAGTTCTTGAGTTCTAGGTATAGTAATCATGGCATCTCGATATAATAGATCACCGTATTTGAGAATTTTGTTCAATAAAGCAGGTACCCAGAATCTCGATTTGTAATATTTCAACATGATCAGCGAAGAAATAGCGTTTCCCATGCTTTGACGTCCTTTGTATCTGGAAAAACCTGGATCGGTCTGATGGGTACCTGCCCTCATAATACCTTTTGAACCTTCAGGCTCCAAATCTGTAAATTTAGCATAAATAACAATATTTGTAACAACTTACATATTTAACCAATCAGAATAATCAGTTAGAATTATGTTTTTATGTCAAGTTAGGGTAGAAAAAGCGGTT
The DNA here is from genome assembly GCA_963921935.1 of Galeruca laticollis. Classification (NCBI taxonomy): domain Eukaryota; kingdom Metazoa; phylum Arthropoda; class Insecta; order Coleoptera; family Chrysomelidae; genus Galeruca; species Galeruca laticollis. Next base: position 314,792,027 of record OY998175.1, on the reverse strand, counting down.
TTAAGTTTGGCTTTTCTGAAATTTAATCTGGTGGTCGATGTCAATAAAAAATAGAAATAAAATGTGTCGTCTCAAACTTTTTTTATGACGAAACCCTTTTGGATAGCGAAATTCTTGACGCAACCTTACAATAAAACAATTGTTTTTAAAAATGTATCATTTAATTAATAAGCGAAATAAAAGTACAATGTAACTATTACTAATTATTTACTTTAAGCCGGCTACTCACTACACGATACTTGACAAGTACTAGTACTTGATCATGTACATGTACAAGTTCAAGTATGGTCGATACATTACGCGGCTACTTGGCAAATGCCAATTTTTGCGGATACTGCAAGTACTTGTGAAAGATAATTACAATCATGGAAATTGATAGTAAAACAGAGGTAGCAGCAGCAATTGTTGCAATGAGCAGTGCATATCTTTTAATGAAACCAAAACGAAGAAAGCGAAGGTGGTGGGTTTCATCTTTTAACAGAAGTAGAGAAAGGTATGTTAAATCATTTAAATAAATGAAATTAACCGTGAGTTGCATTTAAAACACTATTTAAATAAATACCTTCATTTCTTCATTTACATTTAATTTTGTAGATATGATGGCGGATATTCTAAAGGAACCTTCTGGCTTATTCGAGAACTTTTGTCGAATGTCTTTTGAAGATTCCGAATATCTGCTAAATAAAATTGAATATCATATCTCTAAAAAAGATACAAAGTTAAGAGAAGCTATTCCAGCAAAGGAACGACTGGCAATAACATTGCGATTTTTAGCTTCCGGCGATAGCTACCAAAGTCTCCATTATCTTTTTAAAGTTTCCGCACAGTTGATATCAAAAATTATACCAGAAGTATGCAAAGCGTTAATTCAAGAATTGCAACATCTCATTAAGGTTAATTATTTATTTTTTTTATGTATCTATTTAACACAATATTAAAAAAAAAGTTGACAAAAAGTAATTTACATTCTGTAACTAACATAATGAGAAAAAAGTTATGATTGAATTTTTTTTACATTATTGGCGTTTTCTGATGGAACTGTCGGTGGATTGGAATATTGTGAATATGTTTCTAAATTTGTCGGTGATGAGGTAACTGTTGAGTCTGTCGTGGGGCTTGATGATGGTACTGCAGTTAACAGGTTCTGATGTGAAATTGGCGTGAACTGACAGTTCATGGGATGCTACTGGAATGACTGTGGAAACGTGCACTGAGAAAAACGCATTTTCGATTGGTACATAACTTTATCTATATCGTGCATCACAAAGTCTCTTTCACTCTGCTGCATTGCTCGAAGTCTTTTTGCTATTAATTCTCCAAATATGGCGGTCTCGTCGTTTTCTTTCGGTTGTGTTTTTTTCTGTAGTATGTCCATTTTTCCGTAAATAACTTCATGCGATACTTTATTAGTTTTTTGAGTGACAGGTTTTGAAGTTGCCTTGTAGTCCGGGAAAGTAAGGAAATAAAAGTCAAAAGTTTCCCATAATTGATTTTTCATTTTTAAATGAAAATATATTGACCCAGCATCACTCTCCTAGATTGTCTAATAATTTCCGCTGGAGCTTGCGACGCAGCTTGCAAGCACAGCTCAGACCACCTAAAATTCAAGTGATTTATGCTCGTGTCATTTCTGGATGTGTTGTTACAAAAAAATCGTAGAGTTGAAAATTGAAGCAAATCATATGTTCTTGAAGGTGACGTAAATAGTTTTTTCAAAAAAAAATTTTTCGATCTTAAATTTTTCAAAAATTGAAAAAATTTACGAAAATTATATTTTTGGTTGGTAATTATAAATAAAATATTAATATCGAGGTCAAAACATAGATAAACATAGAGGGTAAACTTGTAAAAATTAACATTTTTTCAAATTTGGAAAATTCAAAATGGCGGCTGCGCAAATTGGAAACAATTTTTCTTTTTTCAATCGCGTCTAAATTTATGAACATTAACGATATTGAGAAACGGTTTGTTGCAATCAACAGAGTGGAAGTTATATTTTTATAAATAACAAACAAAATTTTTAAAAATTTTTTTACATAATTTTTTAGCACATTTACCGAAAATAAAAATTTTGCCATCTAGTTTTTTCTTATTTTGGCGTTGAAAAATTTGTTTAAAATATGTTTTCACGTTATAAATATGTGTGTCTTTGGAATACGAGTATTTAAAAAAAAATTTTTTAGATGCGTCTTTTACAAGTTGAGATAAACAAATTCAAAGTCTGTAAGATTCTGTGATAATATTGATTGAAATTTTCAAATTTCGATCACTTCGCTAGGTTGTCGAATCCCAACACAAATTTTCATTTTTCTACCGTCAATTGGTCCATTCAAAAGAGAATAGTAATCCTAGTTCGCTCGGCCAAACGGTGCGGCGGCAGCTGCTTGGCGTTGTGGTGGGGGGTCAGCGCTCGTTCGCAGTTGAACGAAGCTCAAGCTTTTATTTTGGTTTTCTTTGTAAAAATTTTGCATTTGTGGTTTGCTAATAGTATGGTTATTATCAACCATTACATATTGCTAGAAATAAGGTACAATGATATTTATAATGTATATCTATAAATCCATTTATTATATATATTATACATAATTCGAAACGTAGATACTGAGAATAATATTTATTTACAAATTTACATCTATTTTCTACAAATTCTCGCCCTTTTTGGTCTCTGAGGAAATGGTTCTGTACAATTTTCCTCGTCATTATCATTAGCAAACAAATCCTCATCGATATTATTGCTACTATCAATTGCAAGTTCACAATCAACTAATTGAGTCATATCAAAATTTAGCTCATCACTCAGAGATTCATTATCATCCTCGTCATTGTCAAATACCGTACTTACAATTTCGATCTTACAACAGTTTTTGTCTTCGCAATTTTTACATAATAGCGTACAATGTATGCCAACTTTTTTACAACCACACCTGGTAGTAGAGCACCCTGTGGTACAAGAACACGAAATAATGCGTCGGGTACAAGTACGTCGTCAGTCATGTTAGTAAGGGTCTTTTTGGGCGTTCGAAGAGAATAAGCGCTGACCCCCCACCAGAACGCCAAGCAGCTGCCGCCGCACCGTTTGGCCGAGCGAGCTAGGATTACTATTCTCTTTTGAATAGACCAATTGACGGTAGAAAAATGAAAATTTGTGTTTAAGTTGAGTTGGGATTCGACAACCTAGCGAAGTTATCAAAATTTGAAAATTTCAATCAATATTATCACAGAATCTAACAGACTTTGAATTTGTTTATCTCAACTTGTAAAAGTCGCATCTAAAAAAAATTTTTTTTAAATACTCGTCTTTCAAAGACACACATATTTATAACGTGAAAAGATATTTGAAACAAATTTTGCAACGCCAAAATGAGAAAAAACTAGATGGAAAAATTTTTATTTTCTGTAAATGTTCTAAAAAATAATGTAAACAATTTTTTAAAAATTTTGTTTATGTTATTTATAAAAATATAACTTTCACTCTGTCGATTGCAACAAACCGTTTCTCAATATCGTTAATGTTCATAAATTTAGACGCGATTGAAAAAAAAAATTGTCTCCAATTTGCGTAGCCGCCATTTTGAATTTTCATAATCTGAAAAAATGTAAGTTTTTACAAGTTTGCCCTCTATGTTTATCTATGTTTTGACCTCGATATTAATATTTTATTTATAATTACCAACCAAAAATATAATTTTCGTAAATTTTTTCAATTTTTGGAAAATTTAAGACCGGAAAATTTTCTTTTTGGAAAAACTATTTACGTCACCTTCAAGAGCATAAGATTCGCTTCAATTTTCATCTCTACGATTTTTTTGTAAGAACACATCCAGGAATGACACGAGCATAAATCACTTGAATTTTAGGTGGTCTGAGCTGTGCTTGCAAGCTGCGTCGCAAGCTCCAGTGGAAATTATTAGACAATCTAGGAGAGTGATGCTGGGTCAATATATTTTCATTTAAAAATGAAAAATCAGTTATGGGAAAGTTTTGATAGTTAACAGATTTTTCGACCTTACTTTCCCGAAGTATTGCGTTTCGTTGCCGATGAACTTGGTTCTGTAAAAAAAATATTTTCAATGAAATTAGTTGTAATAATATACTTGAATAATACCTGCTATGCTCTCCGATATATTTGCAATATCTGATTGATTTTGTTCATCACCATCTTGCTCGTCTTCAATATTTAGTGAATCTTCCATATTCTGAAAAAGAACATACACAATGTTGAAGTACAAATATTTCAAAGGAAAGATATATTTTTTGTATTGCACAACAATGCAAAATTTATTTCTTTCCTTTGGAATCTATGAATAATAATCGATAATACTTTGTTACAGATTTCAAATTCAGAAGATCAATGGAAACAGATAGCAGATGATTACGAAAAATTATGGAATTTTCCACACTGCATCGGAGCAATATACGGCAAGCACATTACGATGCAGTCGCCAATCAACAGTGGTTCTGAATTCTATAATTATAAAAATTTCTTTAGCATCGTATTAATGGGTCTTGTTGATGCTAACTATTGCTTTACTTTTGTTGATTGCGGTAGTCAAGGTAGGCTGAGCGATGGTGCTGTTTGGCGAAATACTGAAGTGTTTCGGAAAATTGAAACTAAATAATTAAATTTGCCACTAGAGGAACCATTGCATGGAATGGATTTAGTGTTACCTCTGATTCTCCAGTGATGCTTGATAAAATATCCCATCTATTAATACTGGAACCAAAAAAACTATAAAGCTCTTGCAAAACTGTGAAGAAATTTGATACTTCTTGGACACCATTCAGTGAGAACGAGGTTAAGGTTATGTACAGCGCAATGAACAAATGTAGCTGTTTTTTCAATTTGTTTTATCCTAGTTTGAACTCCAGAATAAGCACCACTCCATCGTACCCTTGCTCCCTACATTTCTTAATGTCTAAGCCTAAGTTTAAAATTATATCTAAAATTTGAGAAGACATATCACTGGCCGATTGGCCTGCTACTTTATAAAAGCCCAAAAAAGATTCTACGATATTAAATATCGGTATTTGTTTGTTTTGATCAATTTTTACATATCTAATAACTATGCCAAGCTGATCTACCTTACTCACATCTTGAGTGGTATCGACAATGACGGAAAAAAATGGACTGCGCAATAGTGTGAGTTCAAGGTTTTTGCCCAAAACTTGAATCAGTTCATTTTGGATTTGCGGACTTAGGTATTTGATAGTTCCCTTTGGTAAGTTAACAACTCGTTTCATAACATCATCATATTCAGCTAATAAACATACATCGGAAATGAAATTTCCATTATATACATCATTGAAGGATTCTCTGTGACCTCGGAATTAACCAGAATTTTTAGCAATTTTAAGTGTAATTTTCATTAGCCTTTCTATGACCTGGGCCCAAAAACTACAGGCGTTTTTAGTCTGGTTTTCTAACTCGCTATCTAACGTAAAGCCTTTTCTCCATTGTTCATTTACTAAGCAAGCTTTTGCGTGATCCTCTGATTTTTCATGTTTCCTTATTTTTTTTAAAGTCCTTGTCAGTCGTTGATACCAGATATCCAGCCTGATCCTTCCGATACTCGCCACCGTTCACAAAATAGCCAGCAAGGCTGACAATATATCAAGTTTAACTTAGGCGAGTAAGAAAGGCAAATATTTTGAACTTCAATACCTGCCTTTGAAGTACTTTTATAATAGTTTTCTGAAAAACAACGATTTATTAAATCTCTTGGAAACGGACCTTTTGGTTGACAAGGTTCCATACTTAATATTAACCTTTTTTGCTCTGCAGTAGGTCTGTCGAGAAAATTGGCTCTGTCGGAGGGATACAACTTGTTAGAATTAGAACTAGCAGTTGTGTTTTTAATTATTTTGTATAAAATTTCACTATCGATTATACAGGTTTCTGAGGCCATATCATAATCAGTCGATTCTATGTCACTCGTTTAATTAATACTTGACTCATGCTCCTCACAAACGCCACCATCATCATCATAAGCGAATCCAATTGCCGATTTATCAGTCTCAGTAATTTCTTTAATGGTAACATTTTCTTCATTTATTGACTCTTCAGACGTTGACGTTGATGCCTTTAAACTTGTATCTTTTGTTTGTAAAAAAAATTAGTTAATTTTTGTTAATTGTTCATCTCTTCTCATTTTCTTGTTTTCTTCGTTTATATGCACCACTTTCGTATCTTTTTTTCTTGGCCTGCTTGCATTTTTACCTATAAATAATTTTAGTTTTAAAACATATATTCTATCTTACCTACTATTTTAATTATTATAATCACACACTTAATACACTGAATATGAAGTATGTTTCGTTTGCAAGCAAAACTAAGAAAGAAAAAACAATATACTTACTTAGTCAGTATTCCAGTATGTTCAATATTAACAAAATTATATTTCTTTTTACGTAATGTTTTTTTTTCACAAAAGATATAAACTATATAAAAATAACTAAGACAAATTAACAATACAGCTTATTTTATAAACCAGGAACTACACTGATGACTGATCAACAAAAACTGAAGCGCTCTGCCTACACAATAAGGGACGAGAAACCATTTTTTACAACTATAAAGATACAAATAAATATGCTAGCCACATGTTTGTAATATATCTCTAAAGTATGAAATAAACTGAAAATTTATTCAAAAAAACCTAAAAGAGGTCAATTTTTATTAGCATTAGCAGATAGATGAGGGATGCGTAACTGATAATAGTTATATCTCGTAGTGGAAGTGGGTGCTGCCATACTACCATTTACCGCGCCTTTGCAAATATAGTACCTAATTGAAAGTAAATTAAATATTGAGGGTTTGGTCTGTGAAAGAATGAGTTTTTATTTAGTACTTTTTCGTTGCGCTGGCGCTTGGTGTCCCCGGGGCCCCAAAACTACGGGCCTTCCCGCAACTGCGGGCCCTGTGGGCCCCCATCAAAGGGACTACCGGCTCACAACGCCTTTAATAAATAGAAAGCGGAAATACAAAATATGCGGCGTAAGCAATTTCGACTTTGTGAGCTCTCACAAGTAGATATCGCCGGTGGCGCCTCGTTCGACCAGAGAGAGGTGTTTCGATTTTTATTCTTGCGGAACACACTTAGAGAATGGTATAGGGTAATAGAATCAATTGATTCAACATCAGAAGATAATCCAACAATAGATAAGATAACGATAATATCCCTTGCCATACAAGAGAGCTCTTAGTAGAAAAAAGAGTTCGACATATCTGATAATGAAGAAGAAATTGTTTGAAGGAAGCATAGAAAGCAAATGATGATTTCTCTAAGTATTGAAACGCTACAAATGAAGTTAAATGATTTACAATATCCAACTCATCTTCAAGAAAGACAGATTTACACAAATTGAACAACAAACACAGTTTTCACCGACGTATCTCAGTACCAGATACTAATAAGAACAACGGATATGGAAGTCACTTGTTTGGAGACATCAACAACAAATAATGGAGATCTGAACTTGCCACTAAGTGAAGACGAGATACCGGACCTCAAAAATGAATTAATAAGTCATTTGTTGAACAAACTACTGACGAAGAGAAGGCTGAAAAAATTATCGACAGGAGAGCTACCATAATAATTGTACTGACGTTAGCCCTTTCAGTACTGGCATACACTATAGTGTATTAGTCTAGTTTCCTTTCTGCAAATTACAGAAAACTATTTTGTTAAAATGTAATGTCACTTATAGGAACCTAAACATATTTACTATACTCTGTTGACCCAGAACGCCATCTAGGTGACAATAGGTTAACCCACGGGGTAGTTTCTGTTTTAGGTAGAGATATCTCTAAACGTCAAGTGTAGTAATTTATCTATGATGCACGCTAGATGAAGTGTAAAGCAGCAATTATTCCAAAACTATTTTTACGATTATCCAGGAAGTGTACTAGTGTATATACATTTAACAACGTGTAAATATCTGTGTTAGTTTTTCTGATTTGTAGACAAATAGTGACATACACTACAGTGCAGATTGTGACTAAGAGGTATGAGACATATAGTTAACCATAACCTCAATTATTTTTTTAGATTTTTGGTTCAAAATGCCTAAAAGATATGACAACAAAAAACCTTTGACAGAGGAGCAGCTTCTAGAACTTCTCGAACAGGGACTATGTGACTTGGAATATGTGGACGAAGAACTCGATGATGAACTTGATGAATAGTCGGACGTTACAGGTAGTATTCAGCATAAATAAAGGTTTAACATAATAAAGTAAACCCTTACTAATATTTCCTTCATGTGATGAAATAGTAGAAGCCTCAGAAGACGAGGGTGAATCTATGCAATATGACTATAAAGAAAAAAATACTGAAGGACAAGAAGAAATGGCAGTATCGGTTGAAGAGGAAGGGTCTGAACCGCAACCATGTACAAGTTCAGCAAGTACAGTGCATGCAATAGCCAAAACCAGTAAGGCTGGAAAAATTAACAGAGTAGAAACATATCTAAAATCTCACAATTTGACCAAAAAGGAAAAAAGAAGGAACATACAAAACTTCAGATATCATTGTGTGGGTGGAAAATATTGAAGAGCTGGCAGATATACTTGAGAGCCCTATTATTTTCTTTTCCAGATATTTTACGGACGAACTTTACCAAACAATGACAGAGAAAACAAATTTGTATGCTATTCAGAACGATATATTTTTTCCACCAACTACATCTGATGAAATGAAAACCTTTGTTGGAATCCATATAATGATGGGTATTTTAAAGTTCCCTAGGGTGAGGTTATATTGGGACCACAAGTTGAACATACCTCTGATATCTTCGGCAATACCAGTAAACCGGTTTTTCAAACTAAGACAAAATGTGCACTTTGTAAATAATGACGAACCAATTGCCAGTGATAGATTTTGGAAGATTCGACCTCTCTATAACACTTTACGAGCCAGATGCTTAGCGTTGCCACTAGAGTCCAAGTTATCCATTAATAAGTAAATGGTGCCTTTCAAGGGCCCACTGTCTGTAAAACAATATATAAAGAATAAGCCAGCTCCATGGGGCATAAAAATATTTGCACTCTGTGGAGAAAGTGGTTTATTGTATGATTTTGTGTTGTACCAGGGGTCCACTACCGAATTGAACCCAGAAGGTCTAGGAGGCTCCGTTGTCATGAAATTGGCCAACAGAATTAGTTCCCCGAACCACCAACTCTTCTTTGATAATTATTTCACTAATTATAATGTTCTTGAAGCCTTGCACGAGAGAAAAATCTATTGGGTAGGCACTGCTCGCATGGAAAGATTTCATAATCCGCCTTTCACAGTAGACAAAAAAATGAGAAAAAAACCTCGTGGGTCCATGAAAGAAGTGTTTTCGTCAGATGGAATAGTCCTGACAAAATCGTTTGGCAACAAGCCAGTTACTGTTGCCTCGAATTTTGTTGGTATTGGAAATGAGGATGAATGTAAAAGATATGACAAATTATGAAAAGAATACATACAAGTTCCACGACCTGAAGCGATAAAAATTTATAATAGCAGTATGGGAGGCGTGGACAAGATGGACTTCCTAATTTCTATTTATAGAACTTTTATACGATCAAGGAAATGGACACTTAGAATGATGACGTATGCTATAGATATCGCATGTGTCAATGCATGGCTCGAGTATAGAGCGAAGGCTGCTGTTGTAGGGCTGCCAAAAAAACAAATCCTCGACTTGATACATTTTCGTGCCTGAAGTTCTTATATGTTCCAACAAACCTTCTTTAAAAAAAAGAGGACGTCCAGGAAGAACCTCAACTCCCGACTCGTCTGGTAGTTCTTCTCTATACTTTAGACGAACCGAAGTACGTCCAGTGAGGGAAACAAGGTTGGATAACATTGGACATCTTCCCGAAATTGACGATAAAAGTTTTGCAAGTAATTGCAAATATCCAGGTTGCAAATCTAGGACCCATTTTTATTGCAGGAAGTGTGAAGTGTACCTATGCATTGTAAAAAACTGAAACTGCTTTGTTTTGCATCATACTCAATAAATCTTCTCATGTCGTCTCATATATTTCATTTTTATGACACTCAGTCACAATATACACAATAGTGTATCATCTAGTTGCCCAAAATTGGGCAACTCTACATGTTCCAAAATAGTACCAAAAAATTGCAAATAAATCATAGATCGAGTTTGTAAAATTTCATACGTTAATTTTCACCGGAAGTTAATTCAGTACTGAAAGGGTTACTGAATTTCCTTTCTACTCTGTGCATAGAGTACTGCAATAAACCAATAAATAAAATTTTAGAACAATGGTGAGTTTTTGTACGAACCAATGTAAAAACTAATTGTATCTGGTCTATTCTTGTGTGGTAGGGGGAACTTGCAAAGATCGGATTTCTCGAAAGGTTCTTGTAACCAAGAAGGACGCTTGGATACCGATAAATTATCAGTAGCATCAGGCGAAATCTCTATCAATTCCATATTTCTCTCCTCCCTATCATCTTCTATTTCAGAAAGGTACGTAGTGAGTCTTTCTGTGGTTAGATCAAATCCATGTTCGCCTGAAAAATAAATAGTATAAGTTATATGCTTCTAGTTTAAGTTTAGTCGTGTGTACTTTTCTTTTCAAATAGTTGTTCCAGCGGTAACATTTGTTCTTTGATCAACTCCAGATCTTCTAACCTCTCTGGAGGTTCTAGATTGAGATGGGTGAATCTTTCAACAGTACACCCTTCTAGGGTGAATTTAGCTAACGGTATATGTACGTTTAAATTGAGATAGAGGTGAGAAACCAGGTCTTCCAAATTTAGACAGCGATACAGTACAGCAAATCCTTCGCCTGAAAAATTATGTTCCATTAGTTAATTTACTACAAGCGCTGTAAATGTTTTACTTGCTTCATGAAAAAAATATTATATTAATTGAAGATTTCCGATACCTCTTTGTGGATATCTTGGATAATTTATATCAATTTGTCGGGCGTGACATTGTACGCCGAAAGCAGGAAAACCATCATCAGTGTGTTCTGTAGGATCGAAGAGATAATAAGCTTCATCTTGGATCCAAACAGCCACGTATTTTCCTAACATGTTGACTATACCAGAAGGGTATTGTTTGAAAAATGTTTCCAAGCCTCGAGTAAAAGTTTCTTTTACATATTCCTCTGCTACTGAGGCAAACCTAAAAAAAAGTATTTGAATTTTGAGGAAAATATGTCTTGTATATTGTTGTAAATATGGACATCTTGAAATGGTTTTTTGTTTGATGGTTTTTTTATGATTTGGTGATTTTTTTTCTAGTTTTGGTTGTTTTTCTTCTGTTAGGCTTGGATTGAGATGTTATTTAAATGTTTGTGATTTTTTGGAGTGAAAACGTAAGAAATTCGATAGATTGTTCCTTGCCCTCAGCTATTTGGCTGGTGAATGGATTCACCAGGTTACAGGGAAACCAAGGGCGGATCCACGGGGGGGGGAGCTTTGGGGGCTCAAGCCCCCCCCTTTAAGAAGACTTGTTATGTCATAAAAAGTCAAACATCGCTATAAATACTAATAATAAATACAGTGATTATATATTATGTTTACCAAAAGCTTTATTTGAGATTATAAATAATAAAATAAATATCATTTTATTAAAATAATCATTTAATTTTATTTATTTTACGTCCACAAAACCAGCCGCGCCGAGTGCGTCTAAATTTAGGTAGTCGGCAAAATGCTCAAACGCGGCGCTTCCCGATTGAAGATAAAGACAATCGCAGACCGCGTCTTTGGTTTAGAACATTGAAATACAACGTGCTTTTATGCATTTTTTCTCTGTGAAATGGCTTTATATAATAAATCTATATTTCTGGAAGATAAGAAGAAATTTATTTTATTATTCAGATTGTGTTTGACGTTCATAGCGAATACAAGTTATTTTTTGTCTCATATGGACTTGCCTAAAATGAAGCGATCACAAATGACATTAACATCTTTTTTTACAAAAAAGCCAAAAAATAATACGGTTGTGGAGGTGGGACATTGTGGTAGTAGTGTTATAGAAGGAAACATAGTTATAGTAGCATCAACAAGTGGTGGCAGTACTGGCAGTGGCTCGCAAGAATTTGAGGCAAGTAGTAGTAGTCAACCTAGCCGTTTTCCTGAGGAGCCCTCACAGCAAAGCGTAAGTATATAATTATAATATGCCTTTTCATATTTCGTGATAAATGATAAAAAGGAAAAAGGGATAAAAATAAACAATATTTTTTTGTATGTTCAAAGAATTACAGGATGTGACGTACAGATAGATCTAAAAAAAATATTTTAACATTTTGTATTTTAGTTTTACTTTACCGTTATTTTCAAATATGTGAAAACTAAGTGTTGATTTGGGTTAGAAGCATCTTGGAGCGAAAAAAAGGAATTTATATTGATTTTGGTTTTTTTAAGCATTTTATAGGATGGTGATGGTAATGGTATTTTGTCTTTGCGTTTGAGTTTAAAATCTTAATTACATAGGCAAAAAAGGGATTTTATTGAATTCGTACTATTCGTTCTATTTTTTTTCTGTCATATTTGTAAAGTTCGAATTTGGTATATAATTCTAACTTAATTTAAATAAAATTTATAAATAATATACTTTTTTGAATCTAATACCTAAGACCTGCTTTATTTGATAAATAATGTATAGGTCAACCAAAAGTTAAAGAAATTTGCTTTTAAATATTGTAACGTCAATACAATACGTCAAAAATATCGTATAAAAATGAAAAAACTTTACAATACAACTATTAAATTAAACTGGCATGCGTATAGCGAAAGTAAAACTGGAGGATTTTGTAAATTTTGTGTGCTATTTGCACCAGATGGCGGAGGAATGGGTAGCCAAGTAAGAATAAAATAGTTATAAAGGGTGTCCCGGGACTAATGGGAAAAAAGTCAGTAGAGTATAATATGAGCCAAAATAATGTTAGTACTTCATATAAACTTTTACTATGCAGGCCCTCGTTTTCGAGTTATAGGCCTCCAAAGTTTTAATTTTGAATTTGGTTTTTATTTTTATTTTTTGTACTAGTTATTTGATCCTCATAAAATTTACGGCAAAGCTATAATGTAAGTGTATGTTTATTTTGGTAAGGTAAACAGATTTACAGTAGTGCATTGAAGCCAGGGACGGACTACTCGCAATGGTTAGTGATCCAAAAATTTTGCAGGTATGGCACACCCTGTATGAAATTATCGAAATTCACTTCCCCGCACATTAAGCTAACGAAAAGGTACTCTTGTTGGAATTCGATAAAATAAGCCGTTTGGCTAATATTTACAGTTTTATTAATGCACTACGTACAAATCTACCTAACTAACTTATTAATACGATGTCCAGAATTTACTTGCTTTTAATCAAAATTACGAACATAACATTATTAAACCATTAAGAAAACCTCAAAAAACACAAGTTATAAAACATTAGACTAAAACTAATTCCTAAACAACAACAAAAACTAACGTTATTCTAATAAATGTTCAATATGAGCTCCTCCCACTTCCACGCACATTCTAAGTCTACGAAGGTTGTTTCTTTGCACTTGAAAGAGCAATTTCACACTATTTCTAATAACATTGCAGTGTAACACAATTCTGTCTATTAAATCTTGCCTTGTTTGCACAGGTGTTGCGTATACCTTACTTTTGAGATAACCCTAGAGAAAGAAATCCATAGGATTAACGTCTCCTGATCGCGGTGGCCATTGAAAAGGGCCTCCACGACCAATCCATCTATTAGGAAGCCTTGTGTGTAAACGCTGTCGTACATCTAAACTGAAATGAGGAGGGGCCCCATCATGCATGCACCATAAATTCCTACGAGTTTGTAGTAGCACATCATCAAACAGGTTTCATAACTTATTTTGCAAAAAACTCCAAATATCTCTGACCGGTCAAAGTACCGTCAATAAAGTATGGCTGTATCAAATTATTGCCAACTATTCCTGCCAAACATTAACCATGAATCTATGCTGGATCCTAGTTTGGATAATGCCATGTGGATTCACATCATCCCATAAATGCATATTATGAGAATTTATGATTCCATCTCTGGTGAAACCCGGTTCGTTCGTAAAGAGAACGTTACTAATAAATGTGTTGTCTGCTTGTTGTTGTCGCAGAAACCACTGGCTATACTCAAGTCGAGCAGGATAATCAGCCACTGTCATACGGTGTACTTTTTTCATGTGAAAAGGATATAACAGCTGTTCTTTTAGGACGCGATGAACAACTGATTTCGAGACGTTATGTTCTCTTGATAATTTTCTAAAGCTCGATGGCTCATTATCAACTGCATTAACAAGTCTTGTTCAACTGCCACAGTACGTATGCTTCGTACTGGACCTTCTCCAGCTTTTTCTGGCAAAAATCTTCCTAAAATTTAAAATTTTGTTTTGTATACATGGAAAATTACATTTACTTATTCATACCTGTTTCTCGTAACCTGAGATCAATACGCCCAAACATTCGTCTGTCTGGCAATGCTCTGTTTGCAAAATGTTCTTCATAAAGCCTTTTGGCCTCTAAACACTTTCGAGAAGCCAGTCCATACATTAGATTTTATCTGCGTACTCAATAAAAGCGAATTCTGCTATTGTAACTGTTAAATTAAGGACTTATGAATTATTGACAAGTACTGACTACGAACTATTCTACACAACGTTTGACAACTAATCCTATGGTAACTTGATAAACGGTAAAAACACTTATAAAAAGGTTTTCCCAACTTTCCAATTAATAAGTCGTTAATGTTTTTCATCTTCTGCTATCGTTAAATTATTTTTTTGTAGTACTTTAGGTAAATTTTGGACATCTATTAAAAGTTAGTTTTACCTCGTTGTGTACTTATAAAAATGGTGAATGCGCAAACTGGTACGTAGTGCATTAATAAAACTCTAAATATTAGCCAAACGGCTTATTTTATCGAATTCCAACAAGAGTACCTTTTCGTTAGCTTAATGTGTGGGGAAGTGAATTTCGATAATTTCATACAGGGTGTGCCATACCTGCAAAATTTTTGGATCACTAACCATAGCGAGTAGTCCGTCCCTGGCTTCAATGCACTACTGTAAATCTGTTTACCTTACCAAAATAAACATACACATACATTATAGCTTTGCCGTAAATTTTATAAAGATCAAATAACTAGTACAAAAAATACAAATAAAAACCAAATTCAAAATTAAAACTTTGGAGGCCTATAACTCGAAATCGAGGGCCTGCATAGTAAAAGTTTATATGAAGTACTAACATTATTTTAGCTCAGATTATACGCTCCTGACTTTTTTCCCATTAGTCCCGGGACACCCTGTATAATAGGCTCATTTAGTCATATTTCCAAAGTTACTCTTTTTATACAATTATTGTAGTTTACCTTTTATTTTAAGCTTTAAAAAAAGAATTGGCCCAATTGGACGAAATTTACCAAAAATTTTAGAGCTAGAATAATTTAAGGCTATGTTAAAATATGACGTCATACAATCTTTTTTACATACAAATTGCGATCTTGGACACCTGCGCTACCTGCTTCGAAAAACATTGTCGTTACCTTTTTCTGACATTTGTCACAAAAAGTGTCAGGCTGACAGACGCAAAGCAAAGGTAATGCGTTATGGCAACGAATTACCTGGTGAAAAAAGATGGTCTGACGTCATAGTTTTAATTAATTTTATAAACTTTAATGATTTTTTTAGGTGGTTGAAAATCATTAAAAAAAATTGATATTTTGCGTACTTGCTAAATTTATTATGTTACTTCAGAATTTACAATAAAAAATAATTGGTAAATGGTATTGTTTTAATGAAATAAGGTTTCAAAAAACTAACAGAAACTAACTATATCGTAACCTAAGCTTATTATTTTTCAGATTCTTAAAATGCTTGTAAGGGAACCGCTAACTAAGTTTAAAAAAGCCCGGGAAATGCTTACGCAGCATGACCAACTACCATACATTTTCAGTTAAAAAACCAAATGATTTTTTAAACATACAAATGTCTGAAAAGTCTGTCAGTATTTCTGTGCAATTAGATAAACAAAAATCAGAAATAATTGAAGCTAATCGACAGCGGTTAGTGTCGATTATTAAAACAATTCTATTTTGTGCCCATAACAAATTACCACTAAGAGCGCATAGAGATGATGGTAATATAGATATTAAAGATAGCTCAAACCAAAATCTTTCAGAAAGTGATGATGGCATTATTAGGAACTAAAAATCATATACTAACAGCACCAAAAAACTGTACAATGATTAGTAAAACAATCCAAAATGAAATAATATTTTGCATTGGGAAGGTTATGACTACTGAAATTGTTAATGCTATAAAACAATCAAAATTTTTTACAATAATTAGCGACGAAACAACCAATATAAGTACCAAAGAACAAATGACATTCTGTGTGAGGTATTTGGATAGTACGTATGATATAAGGGAAGTTTTTTTGGGTTTCATTGAGTTGCACTCTACAACTGGCCAATGCATCAAAGAGGCCATAAAAAATCAAATTAAGCAACTTGGACTTTCTATTGATAATTTTCGTGGACAAGGATATGATGGAGGTAGCAATATGGCTGGAAGGTTCAATGGAGTCCAAGCCTTAAGACAAGAACAGCCCTTGGCTATGTATTTACACTGTTTAAGTCATTGCCTTAACATAGCTATTTCCAAAAGTTGTGAAGTTTCTGAAATTAGGAACATGATGGGTATTTTGGGTAGGGTATGTTCTTTTTTTAGTTGCTCTGCAAAAAGAGTTTTAGTTTTTCAACAAGCCGTTGATGACTTAGAAATAACCGAAACTAAAAAAGAAGTTAAAACCTCTGTGTGCTACGCGCTGGGTTGAGCGTCATAATAACGTTACAACTTTTAAAGAACTACATGAAGCAATTTGCAATGCTCTTGCTAGTTTGGAACAGGAAAACGATACAGAGACTTCAAGTAAGGCAATGGCTTTTAATGCCGCCATTAGAAGAAGTGATTTTGTTATAGCTTTAGAAGTCGCCTCGTTTTTAATGTCGTACACTGTAAATTTAAGCAAGTATTTACAGAGTATTGAAATTGATCTTTCCACTGCCTTTTCATACATAAACGATATTACAAGCAAACTAGAAAATATAAGGCAAAATGAAGAACTCCAATTTAAACCAATTTTCTTGGAGGCCCATCACGCTCTTCAGATAATTGGTACGACCATTACTATGCCTAGACTTTGCAACAAACAAACAAATAGGAGCAACATAAAGGCAAATAACGAAGAATAATATTACAGAAGGGTGATATTCATACCTTTCCTGGATCATATTATAATCCAAATGAAAGGCCGATTTAATCAACTTTCTACTGTAATACCCATAGAAGGTATTATTCCAATACACCTTAAAAAATATACTGATGCCAAAATTGTTGAGGCTGCAAGAATATATGAAAATGATATGCCAGGATCCATGCTGGAATTACAGGCGGAATTAGCGATATGGAGACATAAGTGGAGTGACACTGTCAGTGTTGATCTACCAAAATCATCAACAGAAACCTTAAAACGTATGTCCAAAGAATTTAGTTGCTCAAAATCGGTATCATCCTGTTTTAAATATTTCATGTAAACTAAATTTTTGCCACACCTTAAAGCGAAATTTTCCAACTAAGTGCTCGTCGTGACTGTCACCTATTGATATGTCTCTTTAAAATCATGAATAACAACATCAGTGATCCCAATCTTCTTCTTAAACTCCAGTTCAATACTCCGAGAGTAGCTTCAAGAGCTGTTAATACGTTTTACCTTAGTACCCCTCGAACAAATATTTAAAAATTTTCGCCACTTCACAGGATGTGTTCGATATGTAATCATGTAAGTTACCAGCTTAATATATTTCATTGCCGCATATCTGCGATTAGAGTATTCTTCTTTGATTGATGATATTATTCTTTGTAATCAATATAACTAAGTTCCTGTTCTGTAGTTGGGTTCGTCCTGTTTGAACAGTGTATTAATAAATAAATAATACATTTTTTGTCATATTAAAAAACTTAAATAAAAATTATTCAAGCCCCCCCTTTGTTAAATCCTAGATCCGCCCTTGAGGGAAACCACAGAAAACCTACAACACCAACTGGTAGAGTCAGCCTGATACAAAGAACAAAACCCGTTGTAATCAACTTGACTGCGTTGTGATTATGTTAAACACAGTTAAATAAAAACTTACTTTTCTTCAATGACATTTTTACAGTCGATCTCAAAAGATATCTTATCTCTGTCTAAATAGATAGATTTGAAAATTTTATTTGTGGGAACGTATATCAAGCATCTATCAGGATCTTGCTGAATACTTGTCACATATAAGCTGTCTCCTAGATCTAGAATTCTGTCGATTGTATTCCGGTCCCAGGTATCCATTGGAAAGAGGTAAGCGAAAATGCAAGCTACTGCACAATTACAAGCACCTAAAAAAATTATTGCATTTAGGAATAAAAGTGATCCTAATGTTGGAAGGGATATTTTTTTAAATAAAAAACTTTTGGATCACAGAAAATAGACAAAATTGTAACTATATTGAGCTAAAGATATTCAGATCCATTTTTTATTAAGTTTCTACTAGTAAAAAGGATCATTATTTTTGTCAACATATAATTATTTATTTCTAAATATTGGCTTATATTTGAACACGACTAGGGCTCGAGTGGCTATTGCCCAATGGCAACAAGTTTGAGAAAACGCCTGGAGAATTATTATCTAATTTATCGAATTGTGGTATTCAATACATTATTTTTTGACGTTACAATCAAAATCATTTTTAAGATTTCATATTTTTATTTCAACAAATTTATATCACTCGACTCAATATAAACAGATTGTGTTATTCAAATTAGGATGCAATAATTATATTATATTATTTATACCAACGACTGATGATTCACTAAAACGTTTGGGATTCATTTTACGAATTTCTTGAAAATTTATGACAGACGCGACTTATAAGTCTCCGTATCGAGAACTTATTTTTAAAAAACAATTTTATTACTTTATTACAACTACTTTCAGAAACTCAATTGAACAATATTATTTTATTATTACGATCTTTATTATTTAACAGTTAACATCAGACTGAATATGTAAAATGAATTTATTAACTAGCAAAACTATCTATATCAGCAATAAAAATATGTACAATAATAATTCAACAATAAACAAATAATAAAGTCCGCCGTCAGCATCTACAGTGTTGAACCATATACGGGGTTACCAAATATAACACCTCCGCCCTTAGAGTTTGGCATATTTCAAGGAGTGAAAAATGCCCTTGGTTGTGGCTCAGGATTGACCTCTTCTATGGAAGCTTCTGTGGTTAATTCATAAAGTTTTCTAATTTTTGTTGCGACGTAGATACATATTAAAATGGCTATTATAATATACGCCATTATATTCCAGGGTGAAACTGGGTTTACGTTGAGATGTTTCAAGACCATTGGTTTAATTTGTTTTTGTTTTTCTTGAAGTGAATGGATGTCATCTAGTGGTATATTTTCTAAATGTATTTCGGGTAGTTCCTCTTCTTTTCTTGAATAATCTATGGTAACTTCAGGCAGCAATAGAGGTTGACCTTTCGTTATAAATTTTTCATTAATAAAATTTTCGTTTTCTAAAATAAATTCACATTTATAAGGTACATTGATGAGAAAATATCCTTTTAGGAATGTGAAGTCATTTCTTCCACATCGTGTTTCTATCTTGGATCGATTAATAAAAATAGCAATGTAGTGAGCGTCATCAATTTGTTGAACTAGATTTCTTGAAATTTTGATTGGAGTTCTTTGGCAACTCTTGGGTTTGGGATGCTGTAACTGTAGTAATTCGAATACGCAATCTTCGCTCTCCACTCCCCTGGACATTCTTCCATCTGGACAGTAGTGGCTGGTTTCTAGCTTGATGCAGGGTTGTTGGATGTATTGGTAGAAATCGTCATTCATTATCAGATAGGTTTTACGAGGGATAATCGTAGTAGAATTTGGGGTAGGTATGGAATAAAGGTGATAATAAGAATATATATCAGGTAATACTATAGGAAAGTGAATAACAAAAATAATCTTTGTGCCTGAGTAATATGATTCTATATCTAATACTCCATAATATTTATAAGTGTCATTTTCTAAATTTTGAAAGAGTATTTCATCTACTGTATGAAATTTTAAAACTGTATATACCATTGATTCCATTTCTTCAATTTTAATTATACTTGTATGAAGTATACCAAGGCGTGCAAATGCTATAGCATTTTCTATTTCCCCTAATATTCGTAAAATTATATTTATATTCAGATTTAACTGATCTAAAATATTTCGCGTTTGTAAATAATCATCAAATTCAAAAATAAACGTATTAAGCGAATTTCTGATTTTTTCTATTCCTGAAAAAATTGTATCCTGATTATGTTTTATTAAGTTCATTGTTTCATTAAAGTTTTGAATTATATCACTTGTAAGTGAGATTTGCTGATTTAGATTGTTTACAATTTCCTGTTGAGAATTTTGTAGTGTTGAAATCGCTTCATCATATCGTAATGCATCATCAGCGTCTAAGTTCCCGGAAATGACTTTTATTACATTGCCAAGTCCGTTGAAAAGACCTCGTTTGACCCTAATAGAAGGCATTAAAGAATTTAATTTATTTTCTGCACTATTTAATTGATAAGAAACACCTTTAATAAAATTTTCTAATTCTATATGATATGGATAACTAAGGCCAATTTGAATAGCCTCTGTTACATTTTTGAAAGCTAATTTTAAAATTTGAATTTCATTTCTAATTGGTAAAAGATCATAATAATGAAGAAATGTATGAATACTAGATTTAACTTTAGCGGTACCTAATAAATAAGGAAGTATTCCAGGATTATTGTTCAGGTTCATCATTTGAATTTCCTGGGGTTTTACTGGTTGTAGGACCAGGATCATAAGGATTAGTGGCATCCTGTAAAAGTTTTGTCGTGTTAGTTTTTGGTCGTCTTAAATTTTGTTTGTGTAAAATTGCATTTCTCGTTGTTGTTACCGTAGTGTTTTTATTTTCTTTGATTTTATCTTTATTAAATTTTGGATTCAATTTATTTCTAATAAGTGTTGTATTTTTTCGATAAACATCTGTATCCGCTTCGTATTCTAAAGGTTCGTGCCTGTCTTTATTATGGTAATTTATTGTTTTTTCTTTTTCTGTTATAAGTCGTTCATTCAGTTTTTTATAAAGTTCTACGGTTGTCTCGCGATGTTCGTGTATATAATTATTAATTAATTTTTTGTCAATATCTATATCGAAAATTTCTTCCGAATCGAAATGTCCATTTATAATATCTATAGGTTTCTGTTTAGTTACAGAGTGAATTGAATTATTGTAACCTAAAATTGCATAAGGCATATCCATTAATATATTAATTTTATCTTTATTTTTTGCTCTAATAACTCTTAAATGTTCGATTATTGTGGAATGAAAACGTTCTATAGCACCTTTCGATTGAGAACTGTTGGAAGAAACATAATGACTTTTAATTTTATGCACATCAAAAAATTCTTGTAACAATGAATTTTTGAGTTCTTTACCATTATCCATAATTACTAATGTCGGTGTACCATGATGAGTCATAAAAATTAATAATGCTTTAATAATTTCTACTCCTGTTAAAGACATAATTGGATAAGCTTGCCCATATTTAGAAAAACTGTCAATTAATGTTAAAAATTTTTGATTTTGTGCTGAAAAACAATCAATATAAATAATTTCAAACGGTTTGGATGCCGTCGGAGTGATCATTAATTTTTGTCTAGGAGGATTACGATCATATTCATTCGTTTGGCATATTTCACATTTGTTAATAAAATCTGTTACATCATTTTTCATACTAGGCCAATAATAAGTTCTTTTTATTCTTGTCTCTGTCTCAATTATGCCACGGTGATTAGTTTCACCTTCATGAGTGTGTCGAATAATCTCATGCTGTTCGTCTTTTTCATCTATATCTGTCAATTTTAACTTACAATGTATTAACTTATAAGCCGAATTTTTGAACGTTTCTCTTAATATCTCTAACATACGTGATATGGGTCCTTCTTTCAAGAAATATATACCATAAGTGTATTTTGAATCTACATAGTTTTTAAATAAATTTATAATGTCATGTTGTAAATTATTTAATGCAATTTGAACATGTAATCGTTTTTTTGATTTGAAAATTTGTTCTATTTTAGGTTTAGCTGCCGAATGTAAAACAAAATCTATTATGATTTGGTGGTCATAAGAATTTACACATTTTTCCGTAATTGTCATTCCTAAAATTAGCTCTTCTCTACTGGTATGAACAGTGAGATCGTCTGTTCCTTCCCTGTCGTCATTTTTATCATCCAAGTTTACTATTAAAGACTCATTTTCATCATTATCTCGTGGATCCTCTGAAAGAGCTTTATTAAAATTTTCCATATATTCGAATATTTCTTTGGAATTGATTTCTACCCTTGAAAGAGCATCAGCATTGCTGTTTGCTACTCCACGTTTATATTCAATCTCATAATCGAATTCCTCCAGCTTGAGGCGCCACCTCACTAACCTAGAGTTTGGCTCCTTCAAATTCATAAGCCACTTCAATGGTTTATGATCAGTAATAGTTTTAAACTTTCTACCGTATAAGTAGGGTCTAAAATACTTTGTAGCCCACACAATAGCTAACAATTCTTTTTCTATTGTACTATAATTTTGTTCTGACTCATTAAGAGTCCTAGAAGCATAATACACGGGCCTATCTCTCCCAACTGTGCCCTGCGATAATATTGCACCCAGAGCAATATTACTAGCATCTGTAGTTAAAATGAAATCTTTATTAAAATCCGGATACTGTAAAATTGGTTCGTTTTCTAAAAGATTTTTACAAGTTTCAAAGCAACATTTGAATTCAGCATCATGTATAATTTTTGCATCCTTTTCTAAACATTTAGTAAGAGGTTTAGTAATTTTTGCGAAATCTTTAATAAATTTTCTATAATATCCAATCAAACCTAAAAATGATTCTATTTCTCTGGTAGTCTTTGGAATTGGATAATTTTTTATAGCTGAAATTTTATCCGGGTTGGGTTTAACTCCTTCCGGTGTTACTATATGACCTAAATAAGCAACTTCTTTTTTCAAAAATTCACACTTATCTAATTGTAATTTAAAATTTGTTTCTCTTAATCGTTTAAAAACTTTATCAAGATTAGTTACGTGCTTCTGTAATGAAGTCGAAAATATTATTATGTCATCGAGATACACTAAACAAATTTCGTTCTGTAATTCTCTGAGAATATTATCCATAACCCTTTGGAAAGTTGCGGGTGAATTTTTTAAACCCATTGGCATGCGACAATATTCGTAATGACCGTTTTCAACTCTAAAAGCTGTTTTTGGTATATCTTCGGGACTCATCTCTATTTGATGAAATCCGCTAGCTAAATCTAAAGTACTGAAATAATTACATTTACCTAGTTTATCCATTACGTCACTTATTAAAGGAATAGGGTATCTATAAGATTTTGAATAAATTGGAAGTTCGTCTTTAGTTTTTATACTATGTTTAATTTGATTAGTGAAAGTTAAAGGTTTTCCTTCTCTATAAAATATATCATTATATTTACGGCAAAGTTTCAAAATATGATTTCTTTCTTCCGAATTTAAATGATCGGTTCTTAAAAGTGCTTCAATGTCAGGTTTCTCAGTGTAACCACTGTCTCTAACATCTGCGTGAAATAACTCATAGCAATTTTTATCAAAAGCAGCTGATTTTATAGGTTCTGTTAAATTAAAAATAGTGTCTTCGCTCGTTTTATTAAAAATTTCTACAATTGCATATCCGTTTTTTGCAGTTGTGAGAATAGAAGGAATTTCACAATTTTTTATATTTTGCTTTGGTATTAAAATATCACCATTATATGTCGATACAGGAATATTAACTAGAATTCTACTATATGGTTCTATTTTTGTCTTAAAGCTACATTTACGGTTACTTGAAAAATAATTTATAGGTATAGAAGCAAATGGAGTGTCTACACTTGATTTTTCAAAATCAACTTTGGCGTTAAGTAATTTTAAATCATCTGATCCAATTAAACCATCAAAATATTCATGAAAATCAAATAAATGGAATTTTATATTACCACTTTGTTTAAACTCTGAAAATAAAGGTATTTTAGCACAGTGTTGATGAGTTGACGACTGATACACTGCTGTTACAGTAAAAGGTTCCAAGAAAATTTTTTCTTTATAATATTTTTCCGCAATTTCTGGTCGTAAAAATGATTTTGTAGCACCAGTATCTAATAATAATTTTAGAGGAGGATTTGAAATTTTAAGAAAAGGTAATTCTGGTTTGTTTGTAGAAATATTTAGTTCAATTATGTCATTTCGTCCATTTCGTGAACCAATTGAAAATTTCCATTTTCTGAATAATTTTCATCTACTTCGTCACTATAATATTCGTAATTTTGATTAGAAGAATGAGCTATTTCGCTTTCATCCCTAGAATTATCTGAAGTATTACTGTTAAATATTTCTTCGGCAATATAATTTGGTTTTTGGTTACGGTTATGATTATGGTTTTGATATCTGAAATGATTTGAAGTTTGTCTAGTCGAAGTACTCATAGGGGTAGGGAGATTTGGTTTGTATTGCGGGTTTGGTTTCCATACATTCTGGGGGTTTCTAAAAACTTGATTATTATTTGGATATTTAGGAGAATGAGGAGGATTTGTATGCTGTTGTATTTGAATGGGTCCTCTGGGAAATTGTTGGGACGTTGAGGGTTGTTGATATGATGGGTTTCTTATAGGAGGTTGGCTAGGATACTGCCAATAATTTTGTCTATAATTTTGAGGCATTGAATTATGATACCTTGAATTATGATTAGATTTCCTCACACTATTATTAGAATTTGTGTTATTAGAAAAATGTTGGCCTTTCTGAATATAATTAATATTATCTTCCTCTCTTATAAATTGTATAGCTTGTTCTAGACTATTAGGTCTCATAGCTCGAATTATAGGACCTAGCGGTTCCTTTAAACCTGCGAGAAATGTTTTTAAACTTTGTTTAGTGAAGAATGATCTTTTTGAGTCCCTTTCAAGTCCTTGACTATGTAAATCAATATAATTACAAATAGTGTTAAGTAACTGCAAAATTCTCTCGTGAAATTGATAAGTAGTTTCATTGGTTTTTTGTCTCATATTTACTAAGTCCTGATTTAAACAATTTTCATCTCTTTGATCCCCAAAGTTTGAAATTAATGTGTTTTTTATATCTGTCCAATTACTATTTGAACCACTTATAGCTACCACTTCTTCCGCTCTACCTTCTAATTTATTAAGAATACCATTTAGCAAAAGAATATTATGAAAATTATGTGAATTTTCTCTATCAAAATAATGAGTTAGAATAGATTCGGTAACACTTATAAATCTATGTAATTTAGTTGCATTTCCATCAAAATTTGGAATAATAGACAAAGTTTTAATATCTAAAGTTGGCACCGGCATATTGATTGTTAAATTGCTTAAACTATTAATTATATTATTATCTATAAAGTTTGAATTTGAAAAATAATTATCGAAGTTATCGAACTCTTCAGAGCTATCGATTTCACTTAAGGATTCTATAGGTGAAGAGGAGTCTGACATGAACTAAATTCTTACCACATCCGTTATCTGTATCTAGCAACGGTTTCTTCAAGATGTGCCCCTGGCTTCCACGATGGATTCCACTGGAACTGGTTTGGTTTCGATTTTCGTCAAAGAGTTGACACTCACGGATTGTCCACGATGGATTTCCTACGAAAATCCTACTGACTGCGCCACTTATAAGTCTCCGTATCGAGAACTTATTTTTAAAAAACAATTTTATTACTTTATTACAACTACTTTCAGAAACTCAATTAAACAATATTATTTTATTATTACGATCTTTATTATTTAACAGTTAACATCAGACTGAATATGTAAAATGAATTTATTAACTAGCAAAACTATCTATATCAGCAATAAAAATATGTACAATAATAATTCAACAATAAACAAATAATAAAGTCCGCTGTCAGCATCTACAGTGTTGAACCATATACGGGGTTACCAAATATAACACGCGTCAAATCAAGAAAATCCGTTGTCATGCGGTTGTCATTCAATAAAAACAATGTACATTGAATTATTCTCGATAATAATACAACGTAAAGTTAAAGATTCGTTTCCAGGATTGTTTCCCTTCTTGAGTCAGTGTTATAAATCAGCTTCCTATTTGAGTTTCTGTCAGAAAGAGGAGTTCAACAAGGTGATCCCTTGGGTCCTGTTCTTTTTTGTCTGACCATCGACGAGCTCACTAGAAATGTATCTTCTGAACTTAATTGTTGGTATTTGGACGATGGCTCAATCACTGGCGATAAAAACATTGTTTCAAAGGATTTAGAAAAAATAATTAATTGTTCAAAAAATCTTGGACTTGAGCTAAATTTTGATAAATGTGAGCTGATTTCTCTTTTAAATTCAAATAATATTTCCGAATCCATTATTTTGAATATGGCTCCTGATATAAGAATTTTGGATAAGTCTAAATGGAGTCTCCTAGGTACGCCTCTTTCTAAAGATTCAATTCCAAATTTTCTTCGAGAAAAACGTGAATCACTCCAATTGTTGACCACTAGATTAAACGCATTTTTCCTTTTGAAAAATTGTTTTGCCATTTCAAAACTCATGTACGCCCTCAGATGTTCCCCAACTTGGTGAAGTCAATTAGAGCTCGACGAATTTGTCACAATATGTTACGAACAATTATTTTAATAATGATTTATGGCCCCAAGCTACGCTTCCTGTAAACCTTGGCGGACTAGGGCTACGTTCGACTTCTTCCTTAGCTTTATCTCCCATATTCATAAATATCAAAGATGATTTTTATGCTGAAGGTGAATTACTTTGGCAAACCGCAACTAATATTGATCCTCCCACAGATAAAAAGAATATACAGAAAATATGGGCCCGACCTCTTCTGAATATTATAACTGATAAACTTCTGAAATCTACAAGAGTATATGATAAGGCTCGTCTGAAAGCAGTAATGATCAAGGAGTCAGGTGCTTGGCTAAATGCTTTACCTGTTGCATCTCTTGGAACGCTATTAGACGATGAATCTTTCAGAGTAGCAGTAGGGCTTAGGATGGGTTCATCAATATGTGTGCCTCATACTTGTGTTTGTGGTAGTGTAGTTGATGAGAAAGGTGTACATGGTTTGAGTTGCAAGAGAAGTGCAGGGCGTACATCTCGACATTACCAGGTGAATGACATATTGGTGTCAGCGGATGTTCCTGCAATTTTGGAACCTTTAGGTACCAGTCGAGATGATGGTAAACGACCCGATGGTATTATGTCTCTCATACCCTGGGAATACGGTAAACCTGTAGTATGAGACTTCACTTGCGTTGACACTGTAGCGGCTTCCCATCTAGACAAAAGTTCTAAGTCAACTGGAAGTGCAGCTGTGTCTGACAAAAAATTGAAACAAAAAAAATATAAAAATCTTGGTAACAACTATTTGTTCCATCCAGTAGCAGTTGAAACTTTTGGTGTTTATGGCCTGGAATCTCTGTTATTTGTTCATGAACTCGGAAGGAGATGAGGCCAAGCAGCGAAAGATAACCGTTCTACTTCTTTTTTGATAGAAAGAGTTAGTATTGCTATTCAACGTGGTAATGCTGCTTCGATTCTTGAAACTATTCCTCCATCACATAATTTGCATGAGATCATGCGTTGCCCTCATTTCAGTACGGAACTAAAATCTCTTCGAGACAAGCCGAGAGCTAGTCATCAGTCTCCTACCAAATTTAATTTGAAAGTGATTGATTCACCTTCTTCTTTTTCAGTACGATCAATGGAAGATAGTGACGTGGTAACTGAAGAAGCAAGAAGCAGCCATTCCCTCTCTGAAATTTATTCGAGAGTTAACAACTTCTCTTCGTACATTTCAATTTCGACCAAATGTTTTCAGAGAGGAGATGACACTCAAGCAGAACAAAAGAACACGTCCAAAAATTATTTGGATGTCAAGGAATGTATTAGCAAAGTGGTCCAGACCAACGATCTATCGATATCTCTCAAACTTACCAAAACCGCAATTTCTCCATCCAATTCAATAGCAAATAACATCAAGTCAAATTCCTTATCACGTAGATCAATTGAGAGAGACAGTAATAGAATCCGAGATTATTCGGATATTGATAGTGGTTGCGAAAGAGCTGTTAACAATTACTCCACGATTAGGTCATTGGAGAGTGTTTCCCAAAAATCTCTGGGTCTTAATGGCCTCAAAAATATCGATAACACATGTTTCATGAATAGCGTTATCCAATGCCTATCGAAATACAAGGTGGCTGTTAGAATATTTAAGTACAGATACTAACACATGCATATCCAGCATGAAGGGAGCTCTAATTAAAGCATTTGCTGAAGTTATTGAAGAGCTTTGGTTTGAAGACGGTTCAGACAGGGTGGTTAACACCGTATCATTAAAAAGTCAGATTCAGCGATTCGCTGCAAGGTTCATGGGATATGCTCAACATGATGCGCAGGAGTTCCTTCGTTACCTATCAGAAGGACTTCACGAATATATCAATAGGGTACATGAAAAACCTAAACCCATATTAACAGAAATTGATGAAAATCTCAGTGACAATGAAAAAGCACAAGAATCTTGGTTGAGACATCTGCAAATGGACAACTCCAAGATCGTAGATAACTTCGTTGGTAAATTAAAATCTACACTCAAGTATACATATTGTGGTGACTGTTCTGTTACCTTTGATCCCTTTTGGGATTTATCCCTTCCCATACCCAAAAGAACAGGTCAATTACGTCAATGTTTGGATTCGTTCACAAGAGAAGAATCGCTCGACTGTGGTGAGAAACCGACATGTTCGAAATGTAAGGAACGAAGACTATGCACTAAATCATTCTCCATTCATAAATTTCCGAAATTCCTGGTTATTCACCTGAAGCGCTTTTCGCCGACAGAAAGATTTAGGCGAAAACTTAATGTTACAATAGATTTTTCAATAGAAGAGTTTGCTATGATCAACTACGGAGCTGATAATGTGGCACCCTGTAGGTACAACCTCTACGCTATATCAAATCACAGTGGAACCTCTTACAGTGGTCACTACACGGCATACTGCCGACATCCCTACACTGGATAGTGGCACGAATATAATGATTCAAGGGTGTCATCAATATCATCGAAATCTTTAGTCAATGGGGAAGCATACGTTCTCTTCTATGAGCAAGAAGGCATGAAGTCCTACCTTATAAGTCAGTAACTTTTTTTTGTTTTAAATTTAAATTTGCAATTTTATGTATATTATGTTTTGTATTGTCGTTTTTAATTGTTTACTTTATGTATAAATTATGTAATAAAATTGAAAAATGTTTATGTCATGTAATGTTAGCTGCTAATTTCTCTTAAATACTTTGCATATAGTGTGTTAATGATTATCGAAATACAAATTTCTTCGATTTTGAGAAACAAATTGTGGTTTCCTAAAACAACAATTTGTTTCGAAAAAGAGAAGAAATGTTCGATAATCATTAATTACACGAGTTGTATTTGTCAAGATTATTTCACGAAAACAACTAAATTGTGTTCAAACTATTGGGATAATTATTTATTGGAAATATTAATATTAAATGTACAGTTTGTATAATTATTTATTTTTACATTTTCTAAGTCTAATTGATTTTTCTTAATCTCATTGGATGTTGACGTCATGGATATATTTACATCTTCGTTTCTTATGTTTGATATTATTTCAGCATGACGCTTTTTGTTTAGTTGAAGATAAGGTATAGAAGTTGAACTACTATGACCGGTTACTTTAATAATTTGTTGTTCACCAATTCCAGAATTGGCCAACCGGCTTACTGCTGTAGATCTGTTGGAATGGTTTGATATTTCAACGTTTTTTGTATCCAAACCAATAATATTTGCAGCAGATTTAGTCCATTTGTTAAGTTCTGGCATATTTTTAAACCAAGGACTGTTCAAAGTTTTATCCCAATTATTGTTAACTGTTAATAATAATCGGTTGCTTTTAATGTTCTCTCCTCTTTTTGATAAAAGAGTTTTTTAAACAACCGAACTGGACAATTTTCCGGATTTTCTTTATTTGGTGTAAGCCACTTACTTTCTGAAACCTGAGCCTCTCTGTGCGGTCTTGGTAAAAATAGGATTATATTAAAGTCTTCCAGATGGTGTTTCGTCATTATTAATTTCTTCCTTGAAATATTCAGTTAAACATCGGCAAACTTCACGACCACGCCAAGCTAATTCCACTGCGATAATATGATACAATTTTCTTTGTAGTCGATTGGGTGTATCTTCATTCCAAGACTGAATAATTTTCGTTAATTCTTCACAATTCAAAGATGCACTAGATATTTCTCTCTTCTCCGGGATACCTTGTAGTTGCCTTCTCTTCGCGTTTTTCGCATTTCTAGCAGCTTGAAAAATGATATCTTTGAACGGATCAAAACGTCGATTATAATCGTTAAAATAATTTTCTTGGAGTAGTTTGGCTGTATTGTTTCAAATAGTCTTCATTACCATTTCCTTATACTCGTTTCCATCAGCTTTTCGCATAATAAACGCTCATTCTGTAAGGATATAAGTTTTTCATCCGATGTTATTCTTCCAGGCTATGATGACGTTCGTTGCAAAATTCCATGAATTCTTTCCACGCGTATTTTTTTTTAGATCGCACGGTATTTTGCGGCATTTGTTCTTTTACTTTCTTTTGAATCTCTTTTAGGTCAAACAGACCAAAACGGTTTTTAGAATTCATTCTTGATACAATAATTCTGACTTTTCTTTATTAATTTGACATTTTCTGTCAGTCACTAGATTTTTAATATCGAATAAAACAACTAATGACAACGCGAAACACACATATAGGAAAATTGCATGTATTCAATCAGGTGTCGAAATACAAAATCGAAAACATGGGTCGCGTTCATCACAACAAAGTTGATCAGGTAGCGATTTTTAGAGTGCCCCATTAGTTGGTAATTTTGCTGAACGTCCTAAAACAACCATTGATATATATGTAATGTTTTTGTTATTTATTAAAACAATAAACGGGTGGGATAAATTTTAAACACTCGGTATTGCTACTTACTAATTTATTTAAACACTAACTCACTAACACTAATTTATATGTACTTAACTAGTCACTTAAATTTAATTTATATGCACACTAACTTATTAATTTATAACACTTTTATATTCACTTAATTACTGTTTAACTCACTATGGCAAATTATAAACTGAACTCATCCGTTGATCGGTCCTGTATTTATATCAAAAACTTTCTTTACTAGAACATTCGGGATGAGACATGCCTTTCGCGATATTTCTTAAAATGCCTTTCGAGAACATGTTTAAAAAAGACGGTCACAATAGATCCCAATAGACCTTCTCAGAATTCGGCGCGCTCGCCTTTTTCTTAACTCCGTACTTAGTATCTGCTTCGGTGTGCGAGTTCGTAACATATATGTCAAATGTCAATGAATACGACAACACAAAAGACAACTCAAAACTCAATTTTATTTGATATATGACAATAACTATTTATTAATTTTTAATTTCAATTTAGTCTAATAGTTATTACCAGTGTTGTGTGAGCTTAGTCATCGAAAATTGCTTGGTCATCGGCAACTAAAAATTATTCTGGTGTGTAAATACGTTTCTGTTTCTGAAAAAATTGATCCTATTCAAGCAGCTATTGTAATTGCTGAAGAAGATGCTATCGATGTATGTCTAATAGTAGGCCGCGCAGTAGATCTTCTTCAACCTATAGAACAGCGTGAAGTTTTGGAAGAAGGACGTGATCGGGAACCCCGTATAAAAAATAAGTTCTTTTTTGAAACACAACCGCCTAACCATATAACCACTGTATAAACTCTATAAAATGCTATAACTACCTTGACATTCTATTAGCACTTCACTTATTTTTCTTTTGCTAGTCTCTGGGAACTTTTGCCCTTAATTTGCTAAGCCTGCAAAATATACCTCACAAAACTTCACATCTAAAAATGAAATAGGCATTACTTCAAACTAAAAAATAGGCCCTTTTAAAATGTACTTTATCACAATAAATTGAACTCACCACTTTGAAGCATACTATGAAGACTACAATTTCCTGAGACACTATACAATTGTTTATTAAAATCATAAGTCACTTCCAACTGTTCATTCATTTTCACTCAAATATCTCCAAATAATAATATATTTATATTATATTATGTTTATTAACATGACATTTACCATAAATGATAAATGACAGTTAATGCATCATTAATCAGTAGCGAGTAGCGTATTTTAATTCTTATTGAAAGAATGGCAACTGATACCACAGCGCTCAATCTGATCAGTTGACTAAACACGCGTTCAGCAGGAAATTGATGATCGCTTCGGTAGCGCTACGTTGTGATGGACGCGACCATGGTGTTTTCAGATATCAATCCTCATATTTAAACCAATCGAAGGCGCGTATTTTGTATTGAGTGAAATAATCGCTGGGATAATGTAAGTAGATTATTCCCACTATGATAAAGTTTTGATTGGCTAGAACGTATATGGATTACTGGAATTGAAAATTTCTATTGGTTTCGAGAACCGTCAAAAAATAAATGGTTTTAAAGATTAAAACTAACTTTTCCGCATCTGTGGCCCTGAACAATATTCTATCATAAAATTTTTACTTGTATACACTTCGGGGGATGTGTCGTGCTAACAAACCGAAATTTCTCTAAAAATAACCAAAAATGTACTATATCTGGATTTATAGGACCCGCTGTACTCGCTCTAGTCAACTGAAAATCAATAGGGTACATCTGTAAGACTCCTTGAACAATATTCAATCATAAAATTGATCAATCGTATACTCTCTGGAGGCTGTATCGTGCTAACAAACTGAAAATTCCTCAAAAATGACGAAAATTTGGTACTTCAAGTACCATAGCACCCGTTGTACTAGCTTTAGTGAGCTGAATATAAATAGGGCTCATTTTTGAGACGCTCTGAATAATATCCAATCATAAAATTGGTCACTTGAATTTACTCCGGAGGCTGTATCGTGCTAACAAACTGAAACTTCTCCAAAAATTACAAAAATATCGTATTTAAAGCAATTTTATGATTGAATACTGTTGAGGACATGTCACAGATGATCCCTATTGATTTTCAATTCACCAGAGCCGGTACCACGGGTGCTATGGTACTTGAAGTACGACATTTTGTATTTTTTTGAGAAATTGCAGTTTGTTAACACGATACAGCCTCCGGAGCTCAACAAATCACCAATTTTATGATTGAATATTATTCAGGGCATCTCACTGACGAACCCTATTCATTTTCAGCTCACCGGAGCCAATACAACAAGTGCTACAGTACTTTAAGTACGATCTTTTTGTCATTTTTGGAGAAGTTTCAGTTTGTTAACACGATACAGCCTCCGGAGTATATACAAGTGACCAATTTCATGATTGGATATTATTCAGAGCGTCTCAAAGATGAACCCTATTGATATTCAACTCAATAAAGTCAGTACAACGGGTGATATGGTACTTGAAGTACCAAACTTTCATCATTTTTGGAGAATTTTCAGTTTGTTAGCACGATACAGCCTCCAGAGAGTATGCGATTGATCAATTTAATGATTGAATATTGTTCAAGGTGTCTCACGAATGTACCCTATTGATTTTCAGTTGACTAGAGCGAGTACAGGGGGTCCTATAAATCCAGATATACTGAATTTTTGGTTATTTTTGGAGAAATTCCGGTTTGTTAGCACGATACATCCCCCGAAGTGTATACAAGTAACAATTTTATGATAGAATATTGTTCAGGGCTACAGATGCGGAAAAGTTAGTTTTAATCCTTAAAACCGTTTATATTTATTTAGTTTGTTGAGCAGAAATTTGTAATTTCTTGTTATTTTGAGGCCGCCTCTCGGGAAACACATAATTTTAGATTTAGAATTGTTAACAGTACGTTTGTTAAGGCAAGTATATCGTTCAAGAGTCAGCAAGGATAACCAAATCGTCCGCATATAACAGAAGTAACAAATCATTCCTGTTAACAATATTAATTCCAGCCATATCAGATTTTCTGAAGAAGTCATCAATATCGGAAATGAATAGTGAGAAAAGCAAGGGACTTAAAGGTTCACCCTACAGAACGCCCGCAAAATAGGATTTGTCATACTGACTAGGCGAATAAATTTAGAATTGATGCCCAGCTTAAATAATTTTTAGAACTGTCTGTTGATATGGTGTACACACTAGATGTAAATTGAGTGAATGAAAACGACGAATACTCAGTGTGTATTTGTTTATTAATCTCCAGCTAAGCGCTTTCGGCTATTAATCCATTATCAAAGCTACATCTACTTTTTAAATGACGACAGCTTCGATAATGGCTTAATAGCCGAAAGCGCTTAGCTGGAAATTAATAAACAAATATACACTGAGTATTCGTCGTTTTCATTCACTCAATATAAATAATTTTTACCATAAAAGTGGATGGTTAAAGGAGTCAAATGCGCGCTTCAAGTCAATAAAAGCGGCAAAGACTCTTCTGCCTTTGCGATGTAGGTGAGTTTGAATGGTGCTAATCAAGACAAAAATGGTGTCCATACAACTTATGTTCTTCCTGAAACCCGCCTGCATTTTTGGGAGAATATTATTACTTTCAACCCATGATGTTGAATCTGTTCAACATGATCATACTAAAAAGTTTAATAACAGTGTTAATGCAGGCGATGCCCCTATAATTACTGGGGGACCTTCTTGTGTGCCATTGAGAGCGATACTGTAGATTAAACTTTGTTAAATGAACTACACAAAAAAAGACACCAGTTTTGAGGAAAATATTTGAAAAACTCGAAGGGAATTCCATCTTATCCCGGGGCCTTGTTCCTGGCTGGCCTAGCGTCCATCTGTAAATATTGAAAATCACATTTCACTGTGGTAAGGGTATCAAAATAAGTTTCCCAGGTTTCAAGCGATACACTTGAGATAATCTTATTGCGACGAAATTTGTTTATAGTCCTCCAAAATGTGAGGCAGTCAGTAGAACTACTGAGCAATTGAACTATTATTTTCAAAGGCAATTTTTTTGCTGTACATGTGCTTTTAAAACATTTTTTTTCTCCAATAGGTAGCAATTTTCGACTTCATCATCAAATTTATGATTTTTACAGAGTTTAAGTTTTGACTTGACTCACTTTTTTTGAGTTAATGCACTTTAAGTCAAACCAAAGTTTGTTATTACAAGTGAATGGTTTGTTTACAGTTACACATTTTTTCTTCATACCACAACTATCAGCGACAAGGTAGATTGAATCACGCATAGCGTGGTGACTTTCTGTATTACCATTGGACAACATTGCTAAAGAAGAGTTGTGCAAAATATGCTGATACTTATCTAGCTGCAAATCATCCCAAATTAATTTAGATGTTGTGGACTGTTTATTGCTTATGAATGAGTCAGGTATGATAAAGTTTCGTATTATTTCAACCATTATAGTGGAGTGATATGAGGTTACTGGTTCATTATTTTGCACTGCAAAATTTTCAATTAATGAAAGAGAGGCATTAGAACACCAAATTTGATCAATGGTAGATGTACCGTTGGAATTACAAAATGTGAATTGACCAGGCTGATATTTAGCTGATCTGTCATTAAGTATGGTGAATGAGTTGTCCTTCATAAACACAGAGAGTAAGCCACTTCTATTATTAATAATTGAATCAAGACAAATTCTTTTGAAAAAAAGGCTTGTATTTTCAAAAATCTCCTCTGGAGTTTCAGACTTAGCTCCAAGACGGCAGTTGAAATCTCCTCCAGTTACATACAAGAAATCAGGATATGCCGTATGCAGCTCGGTCAATGTTATTTGAAGACTTTATAGGATATACTTAAGCTCAAAATTAGGTTTAAAGTACACAGCACACAATATAAAAGAGAAACATTCCAGAGAAATCAAGCAGAACAGCCAGTGAGGAAAACTGTGAAGTAACTGAACATTGTAGCATCGTCCATAAACTCCAATTTTATGGACGATGATTGTAATGTTTTTTTATTAATATAGAGATCCCTCCACTAGCCCTACCCATTGATTTCTCCTTAATAGCGCGAACAGAGTAAATGTTGAGATCCAAACAATTCAGGATAGAGTAATCACTATCATGGTTAGCCCATTGTAATTATTTTCAGGAAGAAATCATTTATCTTGTTAGCAATTATCATTAAAAGATAAATATTTACCTTGTAATCCTCTGGTTTTTAGCAAATATTTTTTTGAAGTCTGTCCATAATGTCCTAATAATATTGCAGTTTTTCCGAAATAACAGAACTGGTGCCATATTCTTTTCAAACTGGACAATTGTAGTTTTTGATCAATGCCTTCCGGTTTGATGTAAACTGGTTTTTTCCTTGGCCTCTTCGGTCTTTCGTCGGGTGGAATCCATTTTTTAGTCGGGACAGGTGGGTAATTGATTTCAACTACCTTCCTTCTTTTCACTCTAAATGTAAAAAGATCACGTAAATAATATATTTTTTTATTATTTCATATTATTTACCTCATAATTTTGAAATTACCGTAAAAAGTTGCACTTAAATTTTAACAGAAGCTGAAACTACAGTGACGTTTCTCAACATCAATTTTGACAATCTATTATTTGAAATTAGTCAAAATTTTTGGCAAAATTCTCAAGCTGATTATTTTTTTACGCTCAATTTTCAATTTGGATTTAAAATTAATTGTGAGAGATGGTTGAGGGAAAGAAGCAGGAGAAAGTTTCCGAAAACACCTCCGAAGAAAATGACGATGATTCTTTTGATAACGAAGATATATCTGAGTAAGTTTTTTAATCACACCTCAAACAAAATACTCTTAAGTTTGCAAAAACAATCCTCTAGTTAGCACAAACATTGTATCGTGATCAGGGCCGATCCTAGGGTATTGGCCCACCGCGTGCAAATACCAGATGTGCCGCCCGTACAGAGATTTCTTTTTATTTTGACTAATATTAACGTTGACGTTATAAACTCTTAGAACTAAAACACACGGAGCGGTTTCTGCCGAGTCGGCAGTCGACTCGGCTGCCGAAGCGGTGCATCCTTTATGGCAGTTCTATTGAATGAAACAGACGGTGCGTCAACGCGCGGTTCGTGATGGCGGTGGCAGCGCGTACCCTGCTGGCCATCATGCACCGCGCGCGGGTTTACGACTGTAGTCGGAACATCACAGTGTTGCCAGATGGGAAAATTGAGAATCCCCAGACCTAAACCGAATTGGTCCCCAGAATTCCCTAGACTGATAATAACGAAATATCCCTAGAATTCCCCGATCCTTTTAAAAAAAATTGTGGTAATTTCAAAGATAAATTAAAATAACATAGTGTGATTTAAAAATGTAATAAAAAATAAGAGTCCGGTGCACTTCGCGACCCTCCGAATTTTGCAACGATTTTTTTTTATTAGAAAGCCCTTTTGTTATAGAACATTTTAAGAGAAAAAAATTCTTGGATCATGCACTTTTGAAAGAGAAAATCGAAATTGAAAGCACTAAAAATCCGCCATTTTTCAAAAAAATTTGACAATTCTGTCTAGATATCAGATGGTCACAAATTTTAGAAGGAGGAGTGTTGCCAGTTCTCATTTCCGTGACTCGTGTCTGCTTGGAAATACTTTATACAAGATTTATACTATCTTCATGATTTAAATGTATGTATTGAAAATGTACTTCTTTGGACGTATTATGTATTTTCCACTGGTACTAACAGTACGTATATTTTATTTAGTTAGGGTAAATATGAAAAATTATGTATATATTTGTGATTTTTAGTTAAAAACGTTAAATGTCCCGATAAGTATAAATATTCTTCTTATAACGAACGTATTGTTGATAATTAAAGGAGAAGTATTTTCGAGTTTAAAGATGATTGTTAATGTGGTAGTATGATTTATAGAGAATAGAATGTACATATAAAGTATGTAAACACTTATTGGACCACCAGAAGCATTAAAGATAATCTTAAGTACATACACATGTTTATTTTAAATATGCCTTTAAGATGTACATTATTATTTTAATTAGATCCATTATAGGTTGTAGCAAACTTCATGTGGAATACAAATTATTTGATATTTTTTCGAGGAGTAGGGAATATATCAAGATTATATTTCGCTCCACTCCTCGAACCAATTATAATCCGACCAACAGTCACAAATATTTGTAGTAAAACTTTAATGGAATTTTTCATTGCCGAATTAGCATAATTTACAATACTTTACCTAATTCAATTCAATATCGCTTCCTAACCAACTGACAGTTCAAAATGTAACTAGATTATCATTAAATATGAAACAAGAAATATAAAAAAATTACTCACCTAACTTAAGTATACAGACCAAATAGAACTCAACAATGTAGTGAACTAGGGAGGATAATGCGCCGAAGTTTGTTAACTACCTATTTTTTTGTTGTGGGGGAAATCTTCTATAGACCTTAGAAATGAGTACCAAGTTGCTGGATTCCACCAACCATGTTTTCATCTTCAACCCTTAATGGGACAAGGAAACGTGATTCTAAAGAGCCATAGACGATCGCCTACCTGCTAAAACCTACCACCAATCTGTCCGAACTCTGTATCTGATATGTTTTTAAAAATGTGAATTCGGTCAACCCAACCTAACCCAATCTAACCTACTTATCTACTTATGAATATTTAAACTCACCTAACTAAATCCCAACTATAAACTACACAGGATAACGCGCCGAAATTTGTTGGATAATATTATTGAATGTCGCACTAGGAGGGGGACCAAACACTTGCCACCAAATAAACTGATCCACTTATTCCGATAAAAATCTTGAGGACATCACCCCGGACACCTCAAATATTATTTAATGGACGAAATACAGACCGTTTAACAACGCTGCTAAAACTCATATGATGACAGAAAAATATCCTAATTTGTGACCCTGGCTGTCTAGACACAAGACGTCAGTGTCTAATTTATAACCTATAAGTGTCAAGTGAAAATAATTATGCATATGAATATATTTAAAATTTGGCAAAATTTAAGTATTTTCTTCCGGTTTTTTTTGTGAAACAGACTTATATTTAGTTCAAGATAATAACCTTTACAATTTGAAGTGAAAATATTTATTGTAAAATAGCATTAACTAGTGTTGAAAAAGTACCATTTTTCGAACTAAATTCGTGATTTTTAAAGTAATTACTGAATGATCCAGCGAAATTTTTGTTCTAATCTGCTTTATTTAAGGTAAGCTATCAAACAAAATTAGAATTAACATGAAATTCGGAGGGTCGCGAAGTGCACCGGAACCAAAAATAAATGTAAGAAACACTAATAATGCAAAGAACAGTCTAAAAAATATATTTTTTTCTATATTAAAATAAAAAAATCAAAGTTTTTAGAAAAAAAAATAGGTTAATAAACAGTGGCGCAAAATGAAAAAAAAAATCATTCAGTTCCATACACGTTTTTTGAGGACATTAACTTTAAATGATCGTTTGTAACTTCAAAGTCTTGCCAACAATTATTGGTCGAAAATCTTATAACTGAAACGGCATTTAAAGCCTCGCTTCCCAACTTATTTCTTTTTTTTGTTTTAACATCTGTCACTACAGAAAAAACCCTTTCAGTTTCGGCATTGCTATGAGGCAAAGCCATGCATAATCTAGCTAATTTAACTATATTACTATATTCGGGTTCATCATTAAAATCTTTAAATTTTCTTAATTTTTCCCAAAATTCTTCGACACTTAATTGTAATAGACTTTCTTTTTGGATGTCATCTGAAAAGTTAACGGAAATATTTTTCCACTCAGAGTCGATGGCATTCCCATCGATGTAATTAATGGAAATAAATTTGCTCCAAACAATCTTCAGTGATGTTAGATCTTTAGGTTTTGTAAGGGTCAATGCAATATGGGGGTTTAAGAATTCCAACGCATCAAAAAATGGATCGGTCAGGGGGAATCGAATCAGTATATCCGTTGCTGCAGTTATCATAAATTCTAAGCATGATTTTCTGATGGAAGTTTGAACATCATCCGGTAATTCAAGTAGAAAATTCTTACATTCTAATCCGAGATCAATGTTTTCCAAAGGCAGAAAATTTCTGGGATTTTTACAGTTTATCTTATAATCGTTTAAATGCTCCGGAATTATAAAATATGCAATGGTTTTTTTAAATAATTTCTTTGAGTGTTTAGAAAATTCGTGAATTAATAGTTTTTTACCCTGAAATAACCCATTAAAAGTATTAAAAAGTATTTTAGAAACAATAATATTGCTTTTGTGCATTTATTATTAAACTCGGTAAAAATAAAATCAACAGATTTGCTGTTGTCTTCGAGTTTTGCAAGTTGGAAAAAGTTAAACAACATACCCCAGTATTCCAAAACCCTGTTAACAGCATGTTGCATACTTAGCCATCTCGTAGCAGATTGTTTCAACATTTTTTTCTGTTGCAACTGAAAGAACTCTTGCATTTCTGAGAGTTCTGCAGTCCTTTTTGCAGAGCACGAGAAATAGCTTGCAATGCTTCTTACAAATTCCTCTGGGGTACGAGGTAATTTGGAACAAGCATTACTTGCTACCAAAGCACCAGAGTGGCAAATGCATGGCAACATAATTAATGCCTCTGTGTCTGCTTGCAACCTTGTAAAAAATGAATTATTTTTACCCACCATCACATTTACATTGTCTGAATCAAAACCAATAATATTATTTAAGGGAAAGCCTTTTAATTCAAGGCAACTTTTAAAAGCCTCATACAAATGTTCAGCTTCGCAATTTTTCGCATTTATTGTTATTAACTCTAACAACTGGTCACATATTACGCCACTGTCATTCACATATTTTACACCAATACAAAGTAATTTGTTTACAGATATGTCCGTACTTTCATCCACTAAGATGCTGAAATGTCTATTTTTATGAATTGCTGATAACTTTTCTGTTTCCTTCTTCGCAATGACGTTTTCAATTATATTTGTGGTTTTAGTTCTATCCAATTTAATATCTTTTAAAACTTCAGAATCGGGGAAACAGTCTTTTAGTACAGGCACAAGGTGTTCTATGACTTGAAAAGCCACATTGTGGTGAGCAAAAAAAGCAGACAGTTCTATTTCTGCTTCAGACACTTTTTTTGAATGTATTGTCTTTTTTTTGGAAGAACTTACCAACCGATACAACGCCTGCCATTTTAGCAACATTTTTCTGTCACTAAATGTTTTTGTAATTCAGATTTGCCACATCGTAAATCACAATCACATGGAGCACAATGGCAAAGATGTTCGTTGCTAATATGTTCTCTAAGCCATCCTTTAAACTGAGGTTTTTCTAACCATTCCCTTTTGAATTTCTGGTCATAACATTTTTGTTTTCCCAATTCATGCCGAATCTTCCGTTTTTTAACAGGCGTTAAACATCGTCCTGCTCCTGCAGACGTCGATGGTCGATCTCTATAGTATAAATACAATTAAGTTGCATTTTATTTCTTTTTAAAAAAAAACAACTTACCTTTCGTCTGGTAATTCTGAATTATTTTATTTATTTTAAATTAGCAAAATGAAAATAGGACTCAAAAATAAAGATAACAGTAACACACAAACGAAAACGAAAACAAAACGATTTTATCTAGCTAGATCAAGATCAAGCGATGAGTTCGATGACCGATGTTATGTGATGCCCCGCCCCCGCCGATGCCGATAGCCAGTCAGCCAGTAGCGTTGGGAAGTCGGGGAAGTCTCGAGAAAGGAGACTCATTTTTGATACAAGTGATATAAAAATACTTCTTTTTTAGAAAATTCCTTATTATTAGAGGCGGTATTTTAAATTTATTGCATTGTGTTACAAAAATCATCAAATATCCCTAGAATCTCCCTATTTCCCTAGACAAAAAAATATTTAAAAAACTCCCTAGAACTAGGGATAATTCCCTAGGTCTGGCATCACTGGAACATCAGTACATGTTTGCTTATGGGACTAAACACACGTAAGCGGTGTTGTGGCGGTTTTTGTTATTAATAGTGACCTCGGCGTTGTCAGACCAGTATGGAAACTTTGGACGTTGAGAAATTAATCAATGAGATTCATATTCGACCAGCGATTTGGGATATGCGTTCAGAGGATTATTCCAACAAAATAAAAAAGAAACGTTCTTGGGAAGAGGTTACCAACGCCTTTGTTGATGAGGGTGCTGCAGTGGAGGAGAAAAGACAAATGGGTAATTACATGAAAACTAAATTTATTTATTAATAAAAAATCATCAGTATTTAATTATACAGGGTGTTTCAGTTTGTTCGTTCATAACTTCAGTAAACGATATAGTCTATATAGAAAGGACAAGGAGTGATAAATCATTCATTTAAGTAGATTTCATAGACGTACCAAAATATATTTTAAGAGGGTATACCGTAAGGTACATTTTGTATTGAACGAATGAGTTGCAGCTATGCTAAAGAATATACGATTTAGGTCAGAGGTAACGGAATGTACTAATTTTAATAAAAAAAAGTGATAGAGGTAGAGGTCATTCGGAAGCAAAAAATGTAGTTCATTATAAAAAAATTCTACAACTTCCTCAGGACTAAGATACATAATACCGAAATGTACTTTTAAGTATTCGCCAATTACAGAACCTTTCTGTCTGTACTCTTGTACCAAATGAAACTCCTGAATCTTACGAAACCAAGCTTGACAGAGATGAAATTTACAATCAAAAAGAATTTGATCTCTGCCAAAACATTCATATATAGCGTTATGAATGCTTAATTCAAAATCTACTACGACTTCTTTAGGTTGAAAATTTAAGCCTACTTCTTTACATTTTTGTCTTAAAATTAAAAACAAATTTGAATATGTTTGACTTGATTTGTCCGGCAGCAAACAAAAAACAAGAGGTACGTAATAGCCGTTTTTAAAACCATGAATGGTAAACATTTGGTAAAAAAAAGTTGAACAGTATTTAAAAGTCCCATCCATCAAAATACAATCCCAATTACATAAAAAATTAAGGTTGGAAAAACAGGAGAACACAATAATTTTAAATACCTGGTCTGCTGTTAATAGAAATACCTCTTCTCGGTTCGTTCGTAATTGTAATTCACGAACACTATTAAATACTTCTTCCTGATTTTTAGGCAATAGTGTAAGTGCATCAACATCCTTCCCCTAATCCCCTAAATAT
This sequence comes from Galeruca laticollis, assembly GCA_963921935.1. Lineage (NCBI taxonomy): Eukaryota > Metazoa > Arthropoda > Insecta > Coleoptera > Chrysomelidae > Galeruca > Galeruca laticollis. Next base: position 314,748,716 of record OY998175.1, on the reverse strand, counting down.
CGATCAAAACAATCAAAATTTCTTCAAAATATTTAATTCAAGAAATCTTTGAAACCTTTCAGAAATATACATAATTCTATGGGCCTCCGATTTTATCTATTATAAACCCTAATGACTCTAATAGGATTAAACTAAATGGTTGCGGCACAGTTCGAACATTTCAGTAATCCTCAAATTGATACAAGTCAGGTAAAATTTTATTTTGTGGCAGAGTTCGGATATGCCCGTTTATTCATAATATTTTTTATTTGTATTACTCCTATATGTAGTGTTTGGGGAATTTTTCTCAGAAATTTTAAATGGCAAGTGGCCTACTGTAATCGGCTTAATACGATTACACCTATTTACAGATTATTCGATTATTGAGAGGGATTTTCCAAACAACCCAGTTTTCTTAGAAACATTATCGGGAATATTATTTTAAATGAAAGTAGGTACATTAAATCAGTACTTAGTATTAGTTCTTTGAGTAAAGTTGTATGAAGTTGTATGGTGGTCATAATATTGTAAACAGTTGGAATATGTTTAAAACATTTGTTGAATGTTAATTGTGCAAGTACCAAACAATGTCGATAAGCCAAGGACCATCTAAACGACCAAAAACAGGTCCATTATCTTTAAATGAAAAAACTCTGATATTGAATTGTTATATATCATTGAAAAACAAGGATCCAAGTGCAAGTGTTGATGATATTGTGGAATTAACGGCTGCTATGTTGTGTGTTGCTAAATCAACAATTTATAGATTACTAAAAGAAAGCAAGAATGGAACTCTTCAACCCCCTAAAACTCCTTCAGGCCGAAAACCAATTGAGATCGATGAGTCATTAAAACAAAGACTAAGGCGTAAAGTCCATGGATTTTACTTACGAAAGGAAATTCCAACACTTGACAAAATTATGACATCAGTGCAAGAAGATACGGACTATCCAAAATTCTCCAGAATGACATTATGCAAACTTTTGAAAGATGTGGGTTTCAGATATACAAAACATAATAGAAAATCTCTCTTGATAGATAAACCGGAAATAGTTTTTTGGAGAAGAGACTATTTAAGAAGCATTCGACATGCCAGAGAACAAAATTTGAAAATCTTCTACTTAGACGAAACATGGATAAATGCTGGATATACAGTTTCCAAATGTTGGCAAGATGAAAACATTAAAAGCGGAAGGCAGGCATTCGTGGAAGGTTTGTCGTTAGGTTTGCAGCCACCATCTGGAAAAGGAAAAAGACTTATCATTGTCCATGTTGGAAGTTCTGAAGGTTTTGTTGATGGTGAATTATTAACTTTTATTTCAAAACGCACGGAGGACTATCACGAAGATATGAATGGGGATGTCTTCGAGGAATGGTTTGTTCAAATGTTGGATCTGATTCCAAAAGGGGCTGTTATTGTTATGGACAACGCAAGTTACCATTCACGGTTACGAGAAGCATTGCCCACAAGTCGTTGACGTAAAGCAGAGCTTTTGGAGTGGCTTATTTCGAAAAATATTAAGTTTCCAAAAGATCCACTTAGGAAAGAACTTTACAGAATTGCAAAAATGAACAAGAATAAATACAAAACCTACATTGTAGAAGAAATGGCTTCTTCTCGTGGTATATCAGTTCTTCGACTTCCCCGTCATCATTGTGAACTTAATCCCATAGAATTAATATGGGCTCAGGTAAAGGGGGAAGTTGGAAAAAAAAATACTACTTTTAAAATAAACGATGTTGTGAAATTGTTTGAGAGTGCTGTGAGTCATGTGAGTAAGGAAAATTGGACAAACTGTATCGAGCATGTTATCAAAGTAGAGGCAAATATGTGGAAAATTGACAATATTTGTGATGATTTAATCGACCCTATTATTATTAATGTCAACAACGATTCTTTCTCTTCCGAGTCGGATATAGAATAAAATGTAAGTAATAAATGTATTCCAATAATTATTTCTTTTCATTTTTTATTATATTATAATTTAAAACGTATTTTTTTCCCAAAATACACACCACTGCATTGCGTTATTGCTTATCTGCTAATCCTTTAACAATGAATAAACCCTAAACTTTGCTACAACTGAAACAAATACGGGGTCGATCTACCTGGTTTTTATATTTACGGAAGAAATGTAATTTAAAATAAGAGATTTATCAAAAATTTCATGGTGCTCCCTGTAAAGGTTTTGCATACTTAATTAGGGTTTATTACTCCTCGTACTTTTTGTACATACTATAGAACATATCAAAATAATAGAGGTATTTTCTATAACATTTTTCTCTAAACGCTTCGTTTTCAAGATACAGGGTGTTGAACTTTTAAAAAAATATTAATATTTATTATCTCCCAAATAAGTATAGATTTTTTATTTAAATTTTGTACACTTTAGTCATAATAAAAGACCAATATTTTGATGTTCCGAAAATTTTCCTTGGAAAAGCAGTGGCGTAGTTATGGGGTTCTGTCTGGATTATATTATGACTAAGTGTACAAAGTTTGAATAAAAAATGTTTATTTGTTTGGGAGATAACGAATAAATAGTAGTACTTTTTTTAGAGTGTATCTTGAAAACGAAGCAATTTATAGAAAAATGTTACAGAAAAGACTCATATTAGTTTAATATGTTCTATCGTTTACAGAAGTTATGAACGAAAAAACTGAAACGCCATGTATTAACTTAATAAGAATTTTCATATTTGTGTGTTTTGCCATTCCAGTGGATTAATATTAACAAAATAGTTAGTACATTTTCCTCTGCAGTTAAGAGCTCTTGGATTTCCTCTGCTCAATGAATCAGTGGCTAAATTTGCCAAGCCATTTGCTGATCTAATGTCATCATCACGGTGTCCATCTCTTAATCTGACCAAATTATGGAGTACGCAGCACGCTTTGATTATATCTTGGGCGAAATCAACAGATACGTTAAGCGGTCTGTGGAAAATTCGCCACTTATTAGCCAGAATACCAAATGTACATTCAATGTATCTTCAAGCTCTTGACAATCTGTAGTTGAAAATTTTTTTTTCAAAAGATAACTTTGATCCACCATAGGGCCTAAGTAAATTTTCTGAGAGTGGAAAGGCTTCATCTCCTATTATTACAAATGGATAATCAATTACATCTCCTTCGATGGAATCTGCTGGAGGAATTTCCAGTGTATCATTTATCATTCTTTCATATAGTGTGGAATTTTAAAAAATTCCAGAATCACTAGATTTTCCATAGGAGCCAACGTCTACGTATGTAAATAAATAATTGCTATCACACATTGCAAAAAGTACCATTGAAAAATAATTTTTATAGTTGTAGAACATAGAGCCGCTATTGGCAGGTTTTATCTATCCTTATATGTTTTCTATCGATGGCTCCTATGCAATGTGGAAAATTTGCATTTTTCTTAAATCATTCGGCTATTTCAAGCCATTTTTCAGTAGTTAACGACGGAAAAGTTATATGTCTAGCATGTGTCCATATAGCTTTACAAACTTCTTGGGTGATTAAACTTGCTGTGGATTTTCCAATTCTAAAAGCATAGTGCAAATCGACAAATGAATTGCCAATAGCTAGGTACCTGAAATAAACGGGTACTTATTAAATAAACCTTTTTTTCAGGCATTTTGCTTAAAAAAATGGAAAAATATAAGGGATAGGTACGCTAGAGAACTTGAAGAAAATAAAGGACAAGGACGAAAAGTCAAAAGTTCCTATATGTACGCCAATCAATTGGGCTTTTTGTCAGATGTAATCCAACGTCGCCCCACAGATAATCTATGGATGATGGGGCTCCTCTATCACCAAACAGTCAGAATGAATCTGCGCCAGAAAGTCCTGCTACAATACATGATGACTCTCCTACTGTTCATGTCGCCAAAAAAAGAAAAGGAAACACACTGGAAAAAAAACTTGTGGAGGCCCTTGATAATCATAGTATTCGTCAAAAACAAAAAGCACAAACAGTAAATTCTGAAGAAGACGACGATAGATTATTTTTGTTATCATTAGTGCCTTTTATGAAATCCATTCCCCCACACTTTAAATTTGCTGCGAGAAACCAGCCCCGTCTGTATACTCAACACAATTACGGTATAACCAAATTCCCACCCAGGCTCCAAGCCACCAATCTGGAATACTACATCAATGGCAATATTTAAATCCACATGCTGGACCTTCCGGACTTCCAGACTTCAACCAAAGTCCTTCACAACAAGAGCCCCAACCTTGGCCTTCTGGGATTCAGCGGCAGAGTACTGAATCTCCTTTGATGTCGCCTGGAAACTCGTATTCCCAAGATACGGATATAACCCAATTATTTTAATTGCTATTTTGCTAATAAACATGATAATATAATACTTTTTTCAGAATAATTTTTTTTTAGATTTTATTTATTTATCTTACCTTAAAGTTATAAGAAGCTTTTCTTCTACTGGTATGCTTTCCTTCATGGTAGTATTTCTTTTTGAACATGAATCTTTAATTATTGACAACAATTCTTGGAATGTTTCTCTTGACATTCTGGTAAAATTAAAGAATTTATCTGGATCTCCGTTAAGTTCGTCATACAGTGTGTAAAAAATCCTCTATTTTTCCTCTCATTTATTATGGGATGTATCCAATATTTGCGTTTCTTTTTTTTCTTAATTTTGTTATATAATAAGCCTGTAGTTATTAGAAAAAGCAAATCATCATCACTGTCAGAAGAAGTCATACTGCGAACCACTCACTAGACAACTGCGAAAGATGTCTCGATAAAAACGTGTCGGTCGTAAGCTGCGGTGACACCTCGTGTGTTTTGAGCCGCTTCTCTGCCGAGTCGGCGCCGACTCGCCAGAAACCGCTCCGTGTGTTTTAGTACTTAAACTCATCTACCTGTATAACGTCTATTTCACAGTTTCACATCCAACGATTTTGTACATACTCAGTACGTATACAGCTTTACTCCATGGGAGGGAGGGAGGTCGAGTAATTCGTGGCGCGGGGGTGGCAAAAAAGGAAAGCGCCGCTGGCGAAATTTTTTTTCTGTTCAAGGTCAAATGCCTTAGTAAGAAGTGAATCATGAGTAAAAATGCAAATAAAATTTGAAAACTTTATTTTTTTGGCCACCTTATAAATAGGTTAGTTAATAGCAACAAAATACTTGATCAAAATAAAAAACAAACAATAATATCACCTTTGCATAAAAAAGTACCAACTCAACGAAAAGTATATAAATCAGTTGTTCTACAGTGTACAGACTAATTATTATAATTGCCTTATTATAAAATAACCTTTCTGGCTTTCTGAGTGCCAAATTTATCAATAATTTCCGTAAAATCTATCTTTTCATAGATTTTCGGATTCAATAGAGATGATGGCCAAATCTGAAAGCCTTCCTTGTGTCATATTATTTCTCAAGTAATTTTTAATAATTTTTAATTTGCTGAAACTTCTTTCTCCTGAAGCCACAGAAACAGGTAAAGTTAAAAAAATTCTTATTGTTAGATCAAAATTAGGAAAACAGGAAATGAGATCATTTTTGCATATGATTTCTAATACCTCAATTGGCTGTTTCTTACCTGGAAAAATATCTTTGGATGAAGTTATTTCATTAAACAGTAGTATACCGTCTATATCTTTCACGATACTTCATGCTTCCTTTCTCCTGTACCTGTGACTTAATATGTAAGTCCATGCAGGCTTTCATGAGATCATCACTAGAAATGTTGTGGAACTCATACAGAAAGCAGAATATTGAAAAGCAATCAGATAATAATGTAAATCTTCCATTTGCCGAAGACATCGCGTGATCAAGAAGTGCAAAATAGAAAGAAGTCTTGAATTTCTGGAAGGGATTCAAAAGGGGTTCATTACTCATTTTGAAAATGGTGCCCTAAGTAGTGTGGAATACGTGTTTTTTTATCTTTGTATCTACTGATATTATAAGGTGTTCTGAAATAACTAGATCAAATTTGGCCAACATCTCTACTGCCTTTAAAAAATTACCATTATCTCTATGATACAACTCCGTACTAGTTCCTCTGAATGCTAAATTTTGACTGGTTAAAAATTGTACTGCAGCAATCATTCTTTCAATGATAGCGCGCCATCGCTTTTTCTCTCTATTGTAAACAGTTTGTTGTTCCGCGTCAATATTACAATTTTTTTCCATCCTCGTCTTCATTTCGCACCACGATTTTATAGAGTTAACGTGTTTTAGAGTATTTTCATGCTTATTGAGGTAATCCGAACAATGACGCCAATCAGAAAATCCAGTACTTACACAAATTGTGTTGAACTATCTCTACTAAACAGTTTACATGCAAAACAAAAAAAACCAATTTAGTTTCATGGAAAACCAGAGCCATGCGCGATTTATTTTCTCCCCGTTCACTAAAGTCAATCGGAAATTTTGAATCTGCAACTTGTTTGGGACCGTGTTCTATCAATAAATCAATATATTTTTTTGTAAAAATGTTGGGCCAAGTAGCTGGATCATCTAGTGCTACTTGAGCAGAGCCTTCTTCCTCTTTGCTCTCATCTTCACATTCGGCTTCACTGGGAATGGAACTGCTTGATGATGATCTTGCAGCTTTATCACCTTCATTGGGTGTGAAATATATCGATTTATTGTTTGTTTCACTAGTACTGGTGGACATTGATGGTTGAGAATAATCAAACTCCGCTATTTGATTCAAACCTTTTTGTTCGGGCTCACTTTTATCTGGTTTTCCAAAATACTTTTTCAATGTTCCCGCTTGTTTTGAGATTTCTTCTATTCTCCTCTTTTCTATAGAAGGCACCTGACTCTCTTTTAGTCTTTCTGTTATTGGACGAGGACGACATCTAAAGGTAAAAAGTGAGAAGAAAGAAGAACGATAAGTATATCATAGATTACAGATGCAGATAAAATGAATAGGAATTCTTCAGAAATTTTGAAATTGATCGAAATGACCTCTAAAAGGTACCTACCACTGCACACCTGCTAGGATCGGCCCTGATCGTGATTTGTAGCAATTGGCATCTCTCGTTGAATGAACAAAACCTTGCTAATATTATCTAACAACGAGTAATTCTTCTACTCATTTCACAGGTAGAAGTTTATAGTTAAGACTATAATGTCCCACCTTATCGAAAGCTTGTGCTCTTGCCAAGTAGGTCGCCGATTTTTTACCTTCCATTGCCGAATCATCTTTAGGTAAGGATCATTCTCCTGACTCTGGTGGGTGAGCATTCTTCGAAGTCGGCATTTCGGTGACTCACACCAGTTCGATGTTGAAATCGTACTCTTGAAGTCGTTCAATCCATTTAGTGATTTGGTCCTCGGTCTTGAACTGCATGAACCACTTGAGTGCTACGTGAACAGTCCGGATTAAGAACTTCCTTCCACCTAGATGCTGGTAAAAGTGTTCCACGGACTCCACTACCATCAAAAGTTCTCTTCTAGTGCCGCAGTAGCTTCGTTCTGATTTGGATTTGACTTTACTGAAATATTCCAGCACTCTTTCTTGCCATCCTTGAATCTGTAAGAGCACTCCTCCAATTCCTACGTTGCTTGCATTAATATCAAGGATATATCAATCCGATAATACATAACCTAATATCGGCGCCGTGGTTAATTGTCCCTTCAAGGTTTCAAAAGCCGTTTGACAGTCTTCATCCCAATGGAAAGCTCTTGTTTTTTTCGGTGAGTTAGGAGTTTGGCAGTGTCTACAAACTTCCTGATAAATCTTCTATAGTATGTGCAGAATCAAATAAAACTCCTAATTTAATGTTTGTCAGTTGGTTGCAGCCATTACTGAATAGAAGCATGTTTTTCTGGATCCACCGCCACTCCTTCATTGCTTACTATAAGGACCAGATAGTTGACACAATTTTGAAATTACTGGCATGTCTTCGGCTCTAACATTAGATGGGCAGTTTGAATATATCTTACAAATTTTTCACGTGTTCGTCAAATGTCTTTCCCAGTACTACCATGTCGTCCAAATAGACCAGACATGTCTTTCAAGATAACGCTCTCAAGACATGAGTCTCTCAAATATCGCGGGAATATTACAGAGCCCGAATGGCATGAAGTTGAATCACCATAATCCAGATCTGGTGATAAAAGCAGTCTGCTTTTTGTCTTCTGCCTGCTCTCTTCTTTTTCTCTGCTAGTTCAGGAACGGGAAGAATTTGTTGAAAAGAGAGAAATCCTGAAGAAGTTGAAGGAATTTCGTGTTGCTCTTTATTTGTAGAAGTCTTTGGTAGAGCATCATCGCTTGCTACAGCTTGGGGATCATTGCTGAAAGACATATCAACTTCGTTATCTTGTATGGCAATGACGTCCTGATTCAATAACTCGGAAGGCAAAAAGTCTGGTTCATTAAAAACGTTGCAGTTAAGAGGATATATACCAAAGCTTCTAGAACCAGCTTCTCCTTTGCTAATTGTAGCCACAGCTGAATAAGCTTTATTGAATAAAGACGCTTCATCATAAGGAGTGATACTTTTCATCAACTGCGTCTTCATAAATAAAATTCACTGATTTCTGTATTCGACTTTTAGGAACCCGTAGAAGACCACATCTAATGGCTGTATTTTATGTGAACTGTGTGGTGGAATTGATACCATAACAATATGATTTTCTTTGCAAAACTCGTACGACTGGAGTGGTTGTCTACAATTAATAAAACCGGCTCGTCTTCCGTGGGTAAAATGCATTAACCAGTCACAAAACATATTTTCATCGATCCAGCCATTCATAAACAGCTTCTGCAGGTTCATCTTTTTCCAGGAGAGGGCTTAGTCTCTATCTGGGGAAGATGAACATGGGCGGAATAAATCCCCCTTCAGCATTCATAGCACACATGACGGTAATATTTCGGCCTCTTTCGCCGCTGGTTACCACACCAACTCTTTTTTGTCCTTTGGTTGCGAGTATCTTTCCTGGATCCTGGCCAGTTGTGATTCCCGTTTCATCTGCGTTATATATTTTGCTAGGGGAAAAGTTATATTTTGACATCACTTCTTCCACCAGTTTATAATATCTAGCTTTTTCATCCTTGTTGAAACCAGTCAGACGATTTAGACTCAGCTTTTCGCACTGATACAGTGGGATTACGTCTTATGAAACTTCTCAGCCAGTCTTTTCCAGCCAGCCTTTGCGTTGCGTTAAAATTATGTATAATATGGTTTCTCTCAGCAAACTCAAAAACAAACCTTCTTTGTTCTTTTGTGGTAACATCGTAAAAAATGGACGCCAAGTGTTTAATTTGATTAGCAATTTCCAGTTCCTGTTCAGTTGAAAGCACAGGGTTTCTTCCCATTATAGGTGCTGAGTCTTTTTAAAGGGTTTTATTTAGCTCACCCCGTTTGTTTTATTTATTATTTATTCTTGGGTCAAATTTAGTAATTCAAATTTCACCCTCTTCTTGTCAACCGATTAATCTGAAATTTTGTATACACTTTGGATTTTGGTGACAATACAATTATGTTTATTCATTATCATTATAAATTCAAGATGGCCGCCGCTACAAAATGGCGGATAATTTATGTTTTATTAATCCCATCAATATGGGTATCAAATGAAAGGGCTCAACAAGCAGAATACAATATACTATAAAAAATTGAAATCCAAGATGGCGGCCGCTACAAAATGGCGGATAACGTAGGTTTTATCAATCCCATCAACATGGGTATCAAATGAAAGGGCTCAACAAGCAGAATACATATACTATGAAAAATTTAAATCTAAGATGGCGGCCGCTACAAAATGGCGGATAACGTAGGTTTTATCAATCCCATCAACATGGGTATCAAATGAAAGGTCTCAACAAGTAGAATACAATTTACTATGCAAAATTGAAATCTAAGATGGCCGCCGCTACCAAATGGCTGATAACAATTTTTTATCAATCCCACCAATATGGGCATCATCAACAAATAAAAGGGCTTGACAAGAAGAATACAGTGCACTATACAACCTCAATATTTAAGATGGGCGCAGCCACTAAATGGCGTATAATGATAAGATTTAAATTTGGAAATTGAATCTGTAATTTAGGTATCTGATTAATCGTTAGACTGCAATAAACTAACGGGCAAGAAACCTTGCAATAATGAAGCACTAAATGAATTAAACAGAATGCGAAATAAAAACTAAAAACCAAAAAATAAAAATAGGTAAAAAATCTTTTTAAGTTAAACGGTTTTATGTTAAACATACATTGCAATGTTTAAGATAAATGTACTAAAAACCAAAAAATAATAAAATAGATACAGTCGTGGGAATTATAAACATATGCATAGACTAGACTAAAATAAAACCGTGGGCCAACTGCCTAACGACGAATTAAACGATTCTTCTATCGCACATTAAGTCGATAATTTGTAGACAATTGACGTGCCCCACGGTTTTATTTTAGTCTAGTCTATGCATATGTTTATAATTCCCACGACTGTATCTATTTTATTATTTTTTGGTTTTTAGTACATTTATCTTAAACATTGCAATGTATGTTTAACATAAAACCGTTTAACTTAAAAAGTTTTTTTACCTATTTTTTTATTTTTTACCTTCCCTTGTAGCGTTGAAAATGACATTGTGTATTTTTTTGAAGCTTGTCTTATACTCGTTCCATTTTGAATGTCTTCTATCGCTTGCTTCAAATTATCTCTGGTCCATTTTGCTTTACCAGTTAATCTTTTTCGAATTCGAGACATCTGTAAAGACAATTAAAAATGAAATAACCATTAACATAAACAGTGGGTAATGCCGGTGACTTGACCGGTATTACCCACCTGTAACAATTTTTCTTATGGGTCATTTTTTTATGAGATTTAAATGTTTTTTATTCTATCTTTTTATAGAACACTAAAGAAAAAAAGTCAACCTTTAATGTATCAACTAAGTTTTTATGAAAAGAGAGAAGGATTTTATCTCCAAACCTTATTCCACTTACCGTAAATCTTACATCAGAATTGCCAAAAACACGTGGTGATCTGCACTAACCAAAGTTTTAACATAAACTGAATATCAATCGGTTGTCGAATATCGTAGGTTAGCTGGCATATTTGAGGCCACATTGCATTGTTACCAAACCTAGTAATAATCATTTTTAAGGTCTGACCGGTATTTGCCCACCTTTCCCTATGTAGTGTGGGCAAAGTGCCGTGATAAATAGTATTTCTCACAGTGTGAGCAATATATGGTTTTGAAATTAAGTAAGCTATGAGAAATATACTACTTTTCATAGCAGTTGTAGAAAAAAGCTTTTGTCAGTCCCTGACGGTAATTTTCCGGGTTTTATGGACGAAACGTTATTTTCTAGACAAAGAATTATCCAGAAAGTCGTAGGTCTTAAAAAAATACCGAAATAATTTTCAGTCAACAAAACTATAGCTTTTCCAATGTAAATGGTTTATTTATCGTCTTAATTTATCTTACTAAATTTGTTTCAGTCTACCACGTCCTACAGTTCTACGAAGGCCCAAAACTCCTGAAATAGATGATCCTGTACAAAACCAAAAATTGAAAGAAAAGAAATCCATGAAAAAGAAAATTTGTTCTTCTACATGTTTACCATGTAACAAGGAAGAAAGTGCTGCCAGCACAAAAATTGAACCCACCATCAGGTAAACTTTAGAAGCTTTCATACTAAAAATATTGCAGTATTTTCTAGAAGGTGAATTACTAATGTTGTTTGAATTTAGTCATAGGATTGGTTTTAAATACATCAATGAAGGTCTAAAAGATAACGAACCTAAAAGAGTCTACGTTTCTCCTGTTAAATTCAAGAAACCGTATCCTTCGAAAGAACCAACTGCTAAATACCATTGCAAATATGATACCACAAACCTTCCGATACCTTCATCAAAGAAAAAGTTAGATATTAAAGTTAGTAAAAAATAAAATGTGTTTTTAATATGTTAAAATAAATAATCGACCAGTTTCTCGTCCATTTACTAATGAAACGTTGTTTTGATCCTGCTCGAAGGTCCAATGACGTGTGACTAAAGTGTATCAACTATTAACGGATTGTTAAGAAACGAATAATCAGCTAAGAAATTTTTCAGTTAAACGTTCCTTCTCCTGAAATAAGTACAGCAAAAGTAGCGCCACGTAAGGCAACTCCAAGTCCTAGTTTAGAACCATTCTCCCCGGATAAACCCGATGACGAACAGCTGGATTTGAAAAAACCTAAAAGTGGTATTTTTATCAACGTTACAGAAGACGAAAAACAAGTGAGAATTGAAGATTACGACAGTTTTGATTTGGTGTATCAAAGGAAACCAAGACCGTGAGTATTTTTTTTTTCATTTCAGTATAAATTGAAATGTTATATACTCTATCAGCGGCAGTTTAGAAGATCAAAAAGAACGAAAAAGAAAAGGTAAAACCCGATCTACTTTAGAAGACATAAGTGAAGCTGACGAACGGACTACTTCTGAAGGAAAGAAAAGAAAAAAGAAGAAAGAAAGCAAAAACGACCTGGAGACTACTGAAGATGAGATGGAAATATTAGAAGCGCAAGTTGCTGAATACTACGGTGAAGATCAAGGTGAAGATCGAGGAGAGTACTTGACTAAAATGTTTAGAAGAAAAGTGTCATTGGTGAGTGAGCCTAGTTCCCCTTGTAAAATATCCAAATTCGTGGAATATATTTTTAGATGTCAGCAGCAACTTCATATCAAAGCAAAGACATTCCTCACTCGACAGTCTCTACAGTATCAGAACCTGGCGTAAACAAATATATCCAAAAGTTTCGAAGAGATTCAGAAATAAAGAGGTTTCAGCCAAAGAAGAGGAAAATTAAACGAGGAACCATTCAGAGTCATTCATTCACTAATATGTATCAGCCCATCTTGACAGACTTTTTCTTTGGATCCAAGCAAGGTTCCATGCATCAAGGTAAAACCTATTTGATTTGATTAAATGAAACCGATATTCATATCATGTTTATCATTACAATCTGTAACAGAAAATTGTGAAATATCTTTTTAAAAATATACGGGGTTACCAAGATATCTTCATGTTTGCGTTAGGTGATGAAGGATTTCCGGAATCAATCAGAAACAAACAAGGTATATGCATGCCGGTCGCTGCTTATTGTTATTCAATTTTGGCACATCCGAATAAATGGACAAAAGAAAATATCGACGAGATTTTGACTTGGGGAAACAATCTTTATATGGAGACCTTAAAACAGTCCCATTTCCACAATTTCTTCGGAGAATTGGATCGCCAACAACTACTCAAATATTGTACAATTGGTGAGTTCATGAATTTTTATCGTCTCTACTGGTTTACTGAATTTTTTATTTAGGTTGTAAGAAATTGAGAATATCCATAGAAGATCCCTACGTTACTGGATACATTAGATCGGACGACAAAAGAATTTTCAATATAACGAAAGCTTTGAAAATCTTCTTCGCTAGTCAAACAGCCGGTATATTTAAAACACAAGATTTAAGTATCGCCATTTGGAAAAATAAGTATTTATATATGTTCGACGCTAGACCAAGAACAAAAGATCTCTATGTCAGGTGAGTTACATACGTATTCAACATTTTACACTAACACATAACAAACGACTTACTTCGAGTTACTTCTGCTGAAAAGGCGATTCTATAAAAGGTAACTGTTATTTTTGACATTAACAAGCTAAAACTCTGTTTTTTAAGAACTACAATCATCCGTTGATGATAGAAATGTATTTTCTATTAATAATAAGATTCTTCTGTCTACTCATCCATTCTAGCTTTTTCAGTTATTTAGCCACTTCAACCATTTCTTTATCTCCTTTACCTCCTCCATCATCTTCAACCTCCTTGGTGTCTTCAACCTGTAATTTTGTTCGGGCGCCAATTTGTAATTGCCGTTTATTTTACAAAAATGATACTTTTACAAATACGATAGAACTATGTGAAATATAGTAACTGACTGACTTTTAATTTACAAACAAGTAATTTTATATAGAATATTTATGCTGATTACGGGGTCAACTCATCGGTTTCCATGGGAATCGTTGATATAATTGCAGCTATCGAGGAAGGTGAACGGTTGAGTGGTCCACCTGGGATGGTTTCTTTGCAGCTTTGCAGTACTTCGATGCCAATTTTTTATATATGCAGAATACAAAAATAAAACTTAATAATAAATAAATTAATAAAGTCCATAAGCTGGGGGTTTTTGAGACTTGTCCGAATGTTAATTGAGGTTGATTTTCTACAAATTTACTTTTTAGCGTCTAGTACTGCTTCCTCCGAATGAAAGTCCAGGTTTGATGTGGTTGGGCGAAAGGTGCTGTTTGTCTAGATTTAATAGTAGTATCGGCTGGCTAAAGCTACTATAGAGTTGATGGTTATTTATGACTGTGTGATGAGCTACTACTTGGCATCTCAAAGGAATTTCTAAGAGATAAGTACCAGCTGTAAGATACTTGGTTTCCTCCTGATTTGGACATTTGAAATTTGCTGTATCCTGGAATGGAAAGATGTACAACCAGTGGAAATTCTTTAGTTGTTTCATAAATTGCTTCGACAATTAAAACTTGGTTTTCTCGCAGGTGGAAGTGCGTTTTATTTCAAGTAAGTTTATTTCACAAGGCCTTTCTTCTTGAAGCAGACATACTGCTGAGGAAGAATCTCTTTGCATGGTTTGCTTGAATAAGCAAATTTATTCTGGGGTATTATCACCTTAAACTGACACCCTTCCAGTATTGGAGCCGAAAATAAATGATAGTGATCAAAAACTTTGGGATATGTTATAGGAATATTAAAAATATATGTAATTTTATTATTATATGAGTCGCAATCAATTTTAATTAATTTTTCATAGAGTAAAATTTTATCGAATTCAATTTCTAAGGGCAATTCGTTTTTGGTCAATATTTTTTCCAAATTCTTTAATTGTTTAAACAAATCAGAATTTTTAATTATGCTTGGATGCATCACTTGAAGTTTAGCAAATGTAATTGAATTTTTGATATCATTCAAAACCGAATTAATCAATTCATACAGATCTATGATTAAGCTAATAACCATCTTAATATGTGCATAATATTCGCAATCTGCTTGTCTGTTGATTAAATTATGGATAAATTTAATTTTTGTTTACAAAATTTGTTCGTTATTGGTTATTTGTTCAATAGTTCTATTAAATTTATCATTGAGTGAGACTGATAATGAATTTTGATTTCTTATACTACTAGCTAAATTATTTTGGTTATTTCGTAATTCTTTAATGAGAGTTTCAAATTTTTTCTCCATCGTTAGAATCTAAATTTCCAGTGATAGATTTAAAGATTGATCCTATGTCGTTTATAATGCCTCTTTTTGTTCTTGAAGGATGGGGTAATATTTCTGCTAGCTTATCGTTAATCTTGGTGTCTGTGAAGTCAAGCAATTTACAATAATTTGAGAGATAATTAGCGTATTGAATGTTTTGATCAGCTAAGGCCCTAATTTTTGCGGCTTGAATTTGTAATTTATTTATTTCTAAAATAATTGGGCTCAAATCATCATAGTGTATAAGTCCATAACTGTACATTTCAATTTTTCTAACTTAAAGTGTAGCAACCCGGGATTGCTAACTAGATTTCTAATTGTTACTTTCCATAGTTCCAGAAAATCTGAAATAGAGCAAAATTCTACATTCTAAATTATTGTCTTAATATTACGTGTGAAAGTTGTGTAAGAGTATCGTACATAAGTTTCTATTTTTCAGGTTTTTTCCGGGAACGTTTAAAGTTGTCCATATGTACCTTATCTCTATTTTCAGTTGAAGCTGTTTTATGTGCAAGGTTGACGGTTTTTAATTTGATTGGTAAAATGTATTTATTTGCGTGTTTTTGTCGTATGTGTTTTTTTACTTTTTGATTAGGGTTAAATATTTCCGGTTTGTCTCGATTTGTATTAAGTTTCGAAGTAATTGTTTCTTGTCAATTAATTGAGTCAGAATAAATTTTTTAGTACAATAATTTTGTTTTTTCTTTGTGATTGTTGATGTAATTAATCATTTAAGAGTATTTTATTTATGTCAATGTCATAAACATCATTATTATTAATATGTTCGTTGACTATATCTATCGGCTTCATTTTTGTACTAGAATGAATCGAATGATTGTTGCAAGTATAGCATATAAAATTTTCATTCCAACTGGGTTTTTTAAAAAACCTTTAGTATATGTTCTATTAGAGTTGAGTGGAGTCTTTCTATTTGTCGGTTGGTTTGAGGATGATTGGGTGAGGTAAAATGAACTTGAATTTTATGAAGGCTCAGCAGTTCTGTTAATACGAAATTTTCGAACTCTGTGCCATTGTCAACTACGATTTGTTTCGGTATGCCGTGATGAGAGAAGAATTTGATAAGATTGTCTGCCACTTCTATACCAGAGGCAGAATTTATGTGATATGCTTGAGCGTATTTAGAAAAGCTATCAATAATAGTTGAAAAATTTGTTTGTTCCGTCGTGAAAGAATCTAATTGGATAACTTCGAAAGGATTCGAGGCGGTTGGGGTGGATTTCGTTCATATTTGCTTTGATGGCAAATTTGACATTCGTTTATAAATGTTTGTACGGATTCTTTTAGGTTAGGTCAATAATATTTTTCTTTTAATCTTAAATAAGTTTCATCCATTCCTCGGTGAATTGTTTCTCCTTCGTAATAGATTTCTTCTTGATCTGTTACGTCTATTAATTTTGTGGTACAACGTTTCAATTGGATTGAATTTGATGTGAAATATTTTTGTAATATTGTCGAAAATGGTTCGTATAATTCGGGGCTTTCGAAATAAATGTGATATTGAATATTTGGTGAAATAAATTCTTTAGCCTTCATAGGACTGGCCGGGGTCCGTTAGTACCCCATGACGTATGTTTTTGCTGTATCTTTGCAAACGCAAATTTTTAAACATTGATTTTTCATCTAGCTGCAGTTTATGAATTATTTTGATAAAATATGATGTATTTAGTAGTTTTTATTGGCTGGTATAAACAAAAAATAGTTTTATATTCTAGGGGTCTCTTCAGACCCCGGTCAGCCTTTTACGTCCGATAAAATAATCCCGGTAACCGTTAGTAAAATCGGGGAATCACATACATTTAACGTTTGTTTACTCACAGGGAATTTAGCTATATAATTATAAAATGTAAATTACCAGTTCAAATGGGGGATTCCCCACACTGCGATATAATTTTTAGACTTGAATATTCGGGTTAGTCACTTGTGATATTAAGAGTAGGGTACATCGTTTTGAAAATGAGTCAGTTTTTATTTATAAACAATCGCAAGGGGCTTACTGACGATGAGATGTTACGTATACTTGAAAGTGATGATCCAGAGTTTGATAGTGTTATCAATGAGGAAACATCGAGTTGTTGATCAAAGTATAGAGAAAACGAACCCAGAGGAACCAACAGTTAGTAACAGCTAGGGCATTCCAGTATATAAATCTAAAGATGGAACTGAGTGGTAAAAAATTCCAGGAAACACAAAAGTTAGGCGTTCAAAAGCTAATATTCGGAGACATGCTCTAGGCCTTACAAATCACAGTTCTGATATCTCAAGTATAAAATACGCTTTTCTTCTTTTCCTATCTCCGGATATTCTGAACATAATATTAACCGAAACAAACAGAAAGGCACAAACATATTATGATAAATGGAATATAGAAAATCCGAATAATAATAAAGTTTTTGTACCTACAGTCTACAGAGATTGAAGCTTATATTGGACTGTTGCTTATTCTTGGCACACTTCACGGATCGAAAGAGGCTATCAATATGCTCTGGTGTCAAGATATTTCTTACTGTCGTCCTATAATTCCTGCTGCAATGTCAAGAGACAGATTCAAACAAATTACTTCATTTTTACGCTTTGATAATTTTCAAACAAGACAAGAACGAAAATTAGTAGATAAGCTAGCTCCGATAAGAGATATATTCGATATTTTCACTTCTAATTGTGAAAAATCACTTAATCCTGGGGACCATCTATGTGTAGATGAGCAGCTTGTACCATTTAGGGGTAAGGCACCATTCCGAGTCTATATGAAGAGTAAACCTGATAAGTATGGAATCAAAATATGGGCTCTTGTGGACTGCACCACTTCTTATATTGCAAACATGCAAGCTTATTTGGGTAAGTTATTTGAAAAGCAATATAGGCAAACTTTATATTCCTATATATCTATTAATTTTTAGGAAAACAAGGTAACAAAGCGGAAAAGGGTCAATGTCAAAGGGTTGTCCTAGATTTGACAGACCATTTGGAAGGCGGATTTGGAGTAACGACCGATAACTTTTTTACAAGTTTAGAACTTGCTGACAAGTTGTGGAAAATTTTTTTTATTTTTATTTACATTTATTCCCAGGGAACTTCTACCGGCATCGTACAAGAAAGAGTTTTCAAGTATGTTTGCTTTTAGAAATCAAAGAACGCTAGTATCCTATGTTCCAAAACAAAAACATGCTGTCATCTTACTTTCAAGTGAGCATACTGATAGTAAAGTAGCTGGAGAAGAACAGCACTACAAACCAGAAATTATTCTTCATCACAACAAAACAGAAGGTGCTGTCGACACTTCAGATAAGTTGGCCAAAGAATATACAGTGCAGAGAAAGTCAAACCGCTGGCCAATGGCAATATGTTCGCATCTTATAGATATCGCAGGAATAAATGCTTATAAATTGTGGTTACTGCAAAACCCGGATTGGCGAAAAAACAGTTTGGATGAAAGTAAAATGTATATTTTGGGACTAGGAAAAGAACTCATAAAGAAAAACGTTTTCCGGCGATATAATAATAAATACATTCAGACGAATAGAAAACGGCATATGACAGACGTTTTTCCCGAACTACTGGATGCAACAGAACATAGAGTTGAACAACAAAACATTACGAGGGGCTGCTGCCTTGTGTCAAAGAGGAAAAGACAGAAAATCCAGAAAAATATGTATTAGGTGTAATAACTTTGTGTGCCTAGAACATTCAAAATCGGAGATAGTTTGTAAAAAATGTTAAAATGATATGTAGCTAGTAGTATTAGTGATTAGGGTATTTTCTATTTTTTCGTGATGATTTTTAACTAATAAATGGTTAATAGTAAAACCTTAATAAAACTTCTTTTCTATATATTTAATTTAAAGAAAAATACAGCATTTCTGCAATTTTACGCATGGGGTCTTCTCGGACCCCAGTTAGTCCTTTTCGTAAAATTTTGATGTCCGTCCCATGAAGGTTAATAAAATTGATAACGACTTGTTCCAGGTTATTGTTTGATATTTGCACAGTTATTTGCTTCTTTTTCTCAACTAATATTCTAACTTTAGGTTTCACTCCAGAATGTAAAACGGAACTAATTATAATTTGATTTTGTCCAACGTTAACTGCTCATTTTGCGATAGGGATACCTATTAACGGATTTTCTCTTTACTCTCTTTAGTCTCCGTAGTCTCTTTAGTCTCTTTAGCCTCTTTAATCTCTTTAGTCTCTTTAGTCTCTTTAGTCTCTTTAGTCTCTTTAGTCTCTTTAGTCTCTTTAGTCTCTTTAGTCTCTTTAGTCTCTTTAGTCTCCGTAGTATCCGTAGCCTCCTTAGTCTCCTTAGTCTCCTTAGTCTCCTTTGTCTCTTTAGTCTCTTGAGCCTTTAGTACCTCCAGCATATGTACTCTCTTTAGCCGCTTTAGTCTCATCACTGCATTTAGTTTAACTCCCTTAGCACTTTTTGTATCTTTAGCATTTTCAACCTATTTAACTTTTTTAACCTTTATACAGTTTATAGCTTTAGCATCTTCGACATAAAGCACATCTCCAGCCGCTTCAGCTGAAACTTCAACAACTACTGGTCTACTTTTGCTACATCTGTTAATTTATTGTCTCATCTTCTTAACAGCTACCAGATTGAAACATTATGAATGAAAGTGAAGTAGGGTATGACCATATTTTTTTAATTTATAAAAAATTCATTTGTTACCTTTTTTGTTTTTTTTTTCAGTTGCTCGGGAACGGCGGTTATGGCCAATTTCTACGACGTTCCGTCTATGGCAACAATTTTTCTGGGTAGATCTAATTTCTGTAATTGGCCATTTGCAATATATCCTATGAAAGTTTATAAAATCATGAACGCGGAAGAATCAGAAGAGGATTCTAACGAGGAAATGGACGTTAAAAGTGAATACAACATTTTAAACGAAAATAAAGCTGTCGTTTTAGGTTCTTTCGATTTGGGTGATACATGCTTTGAATTTTCTAGAGGAAAACAATCACTGGCGATGTCAGTACTAGCGCTGGTAAGTATTTGATAATATTTTATAATACTCTTGTAGTCCGACATGTTTATCGTTTAATCCGACTATGAAGCCATGGTTATCCACCTAAAAATAAGTACGAAGGCTGTTTGATCACGTGCTACATTAAAGGGATTCAAGGAACGAAGAAAAAGGAAGTTATATTGAAGAAAACCACAAATACACTACTCCAAGAATTCAACGCACCACCAAAAAACAACCAAAAGTTTAAAGTAAATTTTTGTCTAAAATGCTTGTCCGATTTGAATGGGTTTTTTTTGAATGACAGGTTGACACTTCCAGAGAGTTAGTGTGCTACTGTATTTGCATACAAACTTATTTTTGTATAAATACGAGGTGTTGCAATGATAACGTGCTTTTTTCATAAAATTTGTAACACTCTGTGGAACAGTAAGAATATCAACTTAAAATTAAAATCAAACTGTAGCTTTATCTTTTTGTAACATTTTGTTTTTTGATTTACTCTATTATCTTGGCCACAACAAGAGAAAATCAATTTTATAACTTAACATGTTTTTTATTAAAATTTATAATAATAAAAGTGAGTAGCAGGCTATGAAAAACAATATGTTACAGTAAATTGTCATTAGCTAAATACAGGTGTCAAAAAGCATTTCATAGAAGTGTATTTTTAGTGTTAGCCCTTACGTTTTTTTTGTAGAAACCTTTATTTTAATTAATATGCAACGTGAAACACGAAATCTTACTGGCGAAGAATGTGCTCAAGCATTAATACTGTTCGAGGAAGGCTGGAATTACCGAAGAATTGGTAGACGATTTAATGTATACCATACAGGCTGAATTTTGCCATGGAACATCGTAACTGGTTAGAAGCGGAATGGCAACAGGTATTATTTACGGATGAGGCAAAATTTTGTTTGTACAATAATGACAGGCGCATACGTGTATATCAACGCCCTAACGAACGATATGCCCAGTGTAATTTCTCAAATAACACATTATTTGGAGGAAGATCTGTGATTGTCTGGGGAGGTATTTCTTTGACTGGTTGCACAGAGCTTCTGGACATATTGGAGGTTTTAGACCAACATGTAATGCCATATGCGCCATATATAGGGCAAGGATTTTTGTTGATGCACAATAATGCCAGGCCTCATGTTGCTGGAGTTGTGAGGAATTATCTAGAGGAAGTTGGCATCGATACCATGGCATGGCCAGCTAGAAGCCCTGATTTAAATCCCATAGAGAATCTCTGGGACACTTTTGGGATGAGGTTACGAGAGGAACGGAACTTGAACACCTTGGAAGACGTGGGGAGGCGACTGATTGAAATATGGGAAGAAATTGACCAAAATGATATATGGTCGCTTATTTTAAGTATGGGCCATCGGTGCCAAGAATTTATTTCTGCCAGAGGCGGAAATACTCTCTACTGACTTTTTTTTACGTTTTGTTTCTTTGTTTTTCGTTGTTAAAGTTGGATAATAAATTTTAATAAAAAACATGTTATGCTATAAAATTGACTTTCTCTTGATGTGGCCAAGATAATAGAGTAAATCAAAAAACGAAATGTTACAAAACGATAAAGCTACAGTTTGATTTTAATTTTAAGCTGAGATTGTTACTGTTGAACTCCACAGGGTGTTACAAATTTTATGAAAAAATCAGGTTATCATTGCAACACCCCGTATTTATACAAAAATAAGTTTGTATGCAAATACAGTAGTACACTAACTTTCTGGAAGCGTCAACCTGTCATTCAAAGAAAAAATTCATTCAAATCGGACAAGCAGTTTAGACAAAAATTTACTTTAAACTTTTGGTTATTTTTTGGTGGTGCGTTAAATTCTTGGAGTAGTGTATTTGCTATTTACTATGGATACTACTTACATACGCCGACAATAAAGAGGATTTTTCCATACACTTGTACAAAATAATAGCGGTATTGAAATGAATAATAATAATAATAGCCTTTATTGCCCAACAGATTTATACAAATCCCTTTACAGAGCAAAAACAATGAATATATAATAAACGAAGAAACAGCCTTAAATTAAATTAAGAAAAGAAGAAATAAAAAAAAATTAAAATTAAAAATCAAAAAACACATTTCACATAATTGTATAACATTCAGTAGCACAAGCTTTAATAACTTTAAAATTATCTATTAAAATGTCGTATGTGTTGCACAATAAATTAAAATTATTACACATTGGTGAATGAAGTAAAACAATTGTTCGAGACCAATCACAATAAAAAGGTGAATGTTGTCTATTGTAGAACTGTGGCACATTGAAATTAATTTTATATATCAAGTCTGAACAATCAATTAAATTGTGCAAACACTTATATAAACAGGACAAAGATTTACAAATTCTACGAAATTCAAGACTTTCAAAATTAAAAATACCTAATAAAATTTGATAATCAGAGGCTCTCTGTGGATAAATATCACTAACCTTTAAAACTAAATACTTTAGAAACCTCTTCTGAACCGACTCAACCTTGCCGATATGAACATTGTAATAGGGATCCCATACAACAGAGCAATATTCTAACTTAGAGCGTATGTACGAAAAATATAACATTTTTAAACTACAAATATCCTTAAATCCACGGCAGTTTCTAATCACAAATCCATAAAATCTCGATGCTTCGGCAACCTTAGAATTAATATCTTCAGTGAAACTAAGTTTGGAATCGAATATCACTCCTAGATCTTTTACAGAAGTAAGACGAGATAACAAATTCCCATTAATGTTATAGTAGAAGTGAATTGGGTTTAGTTTTTTAGTGTAGGTCACTACTAGGCATTTTGATATATTTATTGTCAGTTTATTCTGTAAGCACCATTCGGATATTCTATCCAAATTCGATTGCAGTATTAAGGAACATGTTATGGGAAGAAATTTTTTTAAATCATCTGCATACATCAGTCTACCCGAATCTAAGTGTACCTCCAGGTCATTAATAAATAACAGTGGTCCAAGGTTTGAGCCTTACGGTACACCTGACTCACTAAGATATTCATTTGAAGAGTGACCATTATAAAAAAACAAATTGAAACCTGTTATGAAGGTAAGATTGGCAGAACTTCAACAAAGCGGAAGAGAAACCAAACCGATTCAGCTTTTCGATTAAAATCCCATAATCCATTCTGTCAAAAGCCTTTGAAAAATCAGTATAAATTACGTCTATTTGTTCACCGGCATCCGTTATTTCTGATATTTCTTGGGCTATAAGAAGTAAGTTAGTTTCAGTTGACCTCTTGTTGAGGAACCCATGTTGTGCAGGTGAAATAAGGCTACGAATGGATGGATATAAACGATTGTAAACCACCATTTCAAAAAGTTTTGAAAAATTGGACAGAATGGATATTGGCTGATAATTATTAATTAGAGACTTCTCCCCTGATTTAAAAACTGGAACAACCCTAGCTTCTTTCCATTGATCAGAGAAAGTGGAAGATTCTAAAGCCAAATTGAATAATATTTTCAATGGTCAAGCTAATAACGAAATGCAGTCCTTTACGAAAAATGACGGAATATCATCTGATCCAGATGTCATCTTATTTTTCAATTTTTTAGCAGCTTCAACAATTTCACTCTCTGTAATATCCCTGATGTTGATGATGTCCCCATAAAACTGCGACTCATATAAATCAACTAAATCAGCTCGTGATACTGACGATGGCACAAATAGATTTTCAAAAAACTGACTAAATTTATCCACTACATCCTGTGGCATTGAATAGGTTCCATTATCTAAAGACATAATGCCAGGTATGCGTGATGTTCTATTTTTCGCATTGATGTAGGACCAAAACTGTCTTGAGTCGGCAGCAATATTATTTTGAATGTTACTAATATAGGATTGATAAGCGCGTCTCACCTGCTGTTTAGTTTGTGAACAAAGCTCCTTAAACTGTTGCAGAAAACGTTCATTACGTGTTCTCCTAAACTATTTGAGATATTTTTCTTTCTCTTTTATGTTGCTAATAATAGAACTGTTAAACCAAGGAGGAAAATTACGTTTAAAGTGTTCAAAGGTAGGGACAAAACAGTTAAACACTGAATATAAAGTATTGTAAAAACGAGATACTGCTTAATTTATATTGTTAAAGTCTAATAAAAACTCCCAGTTAATATATATTAACGAATTATACAAATGTGTATAATCAGCTCGTCTAAAGTTATAAGTTTTTCTATGTGTATTTGGTTGAAGTATACTGGACTTACTGGGTAAGTTGTAAATGTGTATAAATAGTGAGGGGTGATGTCTGTCCTCAGGAACAATAGGAGGAACATTCCGAATTACGTCGCATTCCATATCAGATAACACAAGATCCAGAAGATGACCAGAACTATTTCTAATATTATTCATCTGTTGTAAATCATAAAAAGTAATGAACTGATTAATCGCGTTATAATTTCTATTATTAAAGTTGTGATTAATATATTCGGAGATGTTAAAATCGCCCATACAAATTAGGTTATGGTTATGTAACATATCAACGGTTTTCAAGCATTCAAAAAAAGATTCCAAAACATCAATAGAAACAGAAGGAGGTATATATACTAAAATAACTATAAAAGATTGATTTGCAATCTGACATTTACAGATCAATAAATCAATATTCAAAAAGCTCTGATCAAATAAAGTTGTGTCAATTTTTGTACATATAATTGTGTTTTTAAAAGCTAATAAAACTCCTCCACCAGTTAATTGAAGATTGTGGTCTTTCCTGAAGACCCGGTAATCCCCTGAGAATAATTCAGAGTCATTAACTGACGGTTGTAACCAAGTTTCAGTAATCCCAATAACGTCACATTCACTATCACTAACATATGAATAATAACCATCGATTTTCGAATTAAGACCTCTAACATTTTGGTAAAGAGAAATCAGTCCATCATTACTGCTGGGCACATCTAGTTTAAATCTTGAAATATCTTAGGAGTACCGCTGAAATATTTAATGCAAATTTTCTCACCAGCCTCAGTTCTTCTTTTAAGTTCCTCACGTAATCTCTTCAAATTTTCCCTCTGCAACGTGGTCAGATCTACATCTACGTAAATTCTCTTGTTTTTGTCGATTTTCTTCCTACTCCTTACCACCATCAAAGCATCATCGGAACTCCTTAATATTACTTTTAGAGGTCGAAATCCATTCTTGTTATTCGTCCCAGTTCTCATTACTTTGACTATTTGAACCTCTTCGGTAGTAGTGTCTTTAAAAATAGACTTGACTTCATTTAATTCTGCTTGCGGACTTCTCTGTTCAGGTAAGTTATAAATCATGATATTGCACGCCCTTTTTTGTCTTCCGCTTATTTCATTAATAATATTATCTTCGGCTAAGGCATGCGAAACATTTGAGTTTGATTTACGCACGGTTTCTAAGTTTTCAATCCTAGCTATTAAAGACGGAATCAGTCTCAAACCCTCTTGGCAATCATCACAATAAAACCTCAGTAGTCTTTTGCCTTTTAAGTCCATGACTTTAAGCTCAGAAGCATTGAGATCAGAGCATTCTCTGTGGAATATGCGGGAACAGCTATCACACGCCAATGTTGCAGAATCTTTGGAAATTGATTCTTTACATTTACCACAAACCATCCTAAGTCGATATATAAGTAAATAATTCCTATACAAAAATACAAACTGGACCGCCACTGGTACTTAATGCGGACCTTAATGACTGTTTAAAGATATTGACGTTTTTTCCCAGAAGCTCGCTTTTTTGCTGGTAATTAGTAAATAAATAAATGAAACCTGCTAATATGCAAATAACATCAGATATCGCCTTATGAAAGGGAGAAAGGCTTTTGTAACTTACAGTAATTGATAGTGCACAATATTCTCAACAATCTGATACCAAAAACACCAATTCAGGACTAGTAAATCCAACTGAAACTATTACAATTGAAGAGCGATTTAAAACACGTCTGCTTATTTTAATAAGAAACTTTTAATGTTGTTGTTGTTTCAGGTATATTCTCGGATAACTCCACCAAACGCTTGGCACAGAAGAACGCTCGACAAAATCTTAATATTAGGAAATCTACTGTATAACGAATGTCTAGCATGTAAAGCTTCAGTAGATATTAAATTAGAACATCTACCAGCATTATTCACCATCGGTCCATACATAGTTGAAATATATGTTTTCGGAAGCCTTTTCGCCGACTTAATATACAGATCCTGCAACTGTCAACTGAAACTGTCACTTGAACTGTTTTTTGAAAAATGCACCAATTGTATTTTACAAATAGGAAGGTAAGTACAGTGACGTTATACTCGGACAGTTGCGAAAATAAGCAGGAAAATCAGCCTGCCATGTAGTGTCGAAATTTGAATATAAATCTACTAGTAAATAACAGAAACTGGAGACGAGCTTACAAAGTACATACAAAAAAAATGTTAAATTCAACAATAGCGTTTTCTTCATTAATTAATAATATAAATTTTAATGCTCTTAGAACAACATGTGGCTCACCTAATGCCGAAGTCCACAAGCAACAAAATATTAATATACACAACTGCTGTCTGTAAAATAAATGTTCAAGTATCCTTAAACGATGTCTGATACTGCACACGCCTTGATGAAACGTAACTAATAGTATAGGAGATATTTTTTTCCTTGGCTACATTATATATAGAAGTATGTTTTAAAAAATGGTAGATTCACGTTATGTCAAAAAAGTGCATGTCAATATATTTCTAATTCAATTTCACGTAAAAAAATATAATATTCTGCAAGTGAATAAGCTTCGATTTAGGTAATCTGTAACGAATAGATTAATGAGCAAATATTATGACTTTTACCGATAACTTCTATAGTAAACATAAGTAAATTGGACACTTAATAGCGGTTCATACCACGCGAACCCACAGAAAACGGACCCGAGGATAGAATGAAAAGTGCTCTCTTGTAGAGTATAAAATCTAATGCGACAATTACTGCAGCGGTTGTGTCTCTAAATAAGCCGATAATGTAGATCTCTTAAAAAAGATTTACAGTTTCCATTTTTCGATACTGCCGCCATCTGGCGGTAAATAGAAGCGGATATTTATTGTACTGCCAGTACCTCGAAGGTAGTAAATTACATTCGATTCAAATTCTGAAGCTCAAACCACAGAACATGGTTCGAACTTTCAGAATTCGAATAAAATGTAATTTACTACCTGCGAGGTACAACAGAAATATAGGTAGTTCTCTATTATACAATCAAAATTAGGAAAAAATGGGTTTTAATGATCAGGAACTAAAGTTTTCTTTTTTGTATTAATATATTGTTAGTATTAATATAACCTAGGAACTAATCGCTAACAAGCTGAGACATAAAAGTTCAAAAGTCGTCTATAAAATGTTACATTCGTTAAACTGATCGTACGAATTGTTTTGAATGCTTTGTGTTAGTTTTTCGGAGCTAAATAAATGATCTACACTCAAGAACAAGTAAAGTGTGCAATAACACTTGAGAACGGCTATACCTATTCCACAGTTTTGACTTGTTATACATATCCAGTGGTAGATCTTGTTATCAAATCATATTAATAATTATAGTAACAGAGTAATGTTACAAATTCCTCTTGTTTGCCTATAAGAAAGATGACTTCGTCTATCTCAGGTTTCATAAATGTAGGCAGGAGATTTCTATTTAAGTCATTCAGATAAGAGCCCTGTTTATCATCTTTAAAATGTCCAAGCATATCCTGCCCCAGTAGTAAGTTCACTGTTCAAATTAGGTATAGCCTTTGTAGTGGAAATACAAGAATGAATGTATGTAAGGTCAACATCTTGAGGTGGCCACACCATCTTTTCAACATTTCAACGTTAATATATCTTAATTATGTAGGCTGAACTATAGTTTTTATGATTCTGTATACTTGTTGCAATGTGAACATTTTCCGTTATAATCATTATTTACATTTTTGTCAGTATAAGAAATGTTTTCATATTTTTAGTTGAAGTAAGTTTTACTCCTTAGCAACAAGACTTGCCGGAACAGTTCAGTGGGATGGTACAATTACCTTCAACAGGTACGTTATTTTGTATTGTGAATGTAAAGAGTTTATTCTCAGAAATGCAAACAGAGTTTGTTTCATGTTATACACTCCCAGACTTATACATTTTTTAATGGTTTCATTATTTTTTTGTATGTATGTATGTATATGTGAATAAATAAAGCCCCACAGAAGGCCTGCCTTTGTCTGGGGTTGTCCAAGGTAACAAAATACTTGGGGGAAAGTAATAATCGTAATGATATCAAATTTTCTTTCTATCCATTAACAATCATTTTTACTTGCTGTTGTTGTATGAACCATTTAACAGTATTTTCCCCTATTTAACCCATTACATACCAGTGATGCATACACACAACGCCTTAAATTATATTTTTTGTAGGATAGCTTAATATATTTATGAGATCATTTACATGTTTTTCACAAAATTAAGACTATAATTGAACTAAAAAAAATTATTTAATTAAGGTATTGTATAACGGTTCAATAAAACTTTTATTACTTTTTTTATTATTTCACCACTTGATGAGTAAGGGGTTAATATTTCACAAATAAATTACTTTGATTGTTATTGAAAGTGCTATACTCCGTTTTTAAAAGGCATGGAGTAATAAATCACTCATTTTGGCTGGAACCATAGGCGTACCACATTTAGTCATTTAAAAAAAGTTAAGGCTTCTAAAATTATCTCATTTCCGAAAATAACCGTTTTGTAATATTATTTAAAATGAAATTTCAAATTATCAATAATATAATAAACTGTGGATTATATCACTGACATCAATTTTCCAGAAAATTTATTATTATGTATAAAAGAGCGTAGACCAGTCCCTCCACTAAGCTCCAGGTAGTTATAATCCTACATACAATAAATAATAAAATAAATGTTAATAACAATTTTATACAAATACATATATATATATATATATATATATATATATTAAATAGATTATTGCTTTATTTTTTTAAATGCCCCACGTTGGGCAGCAGTTAAATAGGAAATGCTTGCTACTTTATTTTTAATTGCCCCACGTTGGGGGCCAGTTAAGTATGAATTGAATTGGTTTATTTTTAAATGCCCCACGTTTGGGAGCAAGTTACATTGGATTGTTACTTTATTTTATATATTGCCCCACTTTTGGGGTAAGCAAGTTATATGTGATTTAACTTTTACCTTTACGTTCTATATATATGTCTTTTACGTTGTGGTACAGTTAAATATGTGTGTAATGATTTGATTTTTTAAGTACTCTATATTTATTAATATACTTCATACAAGTTGAATATGATTGGACTTTAAGTATTAATATATATCAATGTATGATTTGAATATATGGATATGTGAATATGAAATGATATTATATTTATTGCAAATTTTAAACTTTTTATACTATTGTTGGGTTCGCCAAATTACATATTTTTTATTCAATGCTTCCTTTTATTTATTATGCTATTTATGAACATGTAGTTTATTTAATTCTTATGTTTTCTTACCTCGGCTGCTCTTATTCGTTTACGACTCTTAAAATCAGTAGGGTTCTGGGCATATTATGATAATAAAATCAACCTTGCTTATTAATGTGATATATTTATGTGACTGATAAAAATTTTGTGAAATAAAACTTTTGAAAACACATATAAAAAAATGATTCATATACAAACTATTTGTTACAGCTTATTATACAGTTAGACTGATGAAACTATTTATTAATAAAATAAATGATTAACCTTTTTGTTCTACCAATTCTTACGTTATACATAAATAATGAGTTATTTTATATATATCTAAATTTCCACTTTGAATATGACTTTCTTTATATTCCAAAAAAAATTATACCTTTCTTTTTAACCACGACTTTTTCTGGCTCATTTGCATAACTTGGTCGGAATCTTGTGAGCGTTGAAATTCTTAGAAATTTGCAAACACCTGCTCTTTCTAACTTTGCTTCTATGTTAAACAAAAAAACTTTTTGAAGTGTTTCCTTTTTTTAACTAAGAGGATTTATGAAATGAATTTAAAATGTTAAATTTTAGTTTTCTTCGGGACGTGAACTTGGAAACATATTTGATATTTTATCGATTCAAAATTTACGTTTTTAAATATTATTTTACTGTATGGTAATAATTGTGTATTGATATAAACTGGAATTAGTTGTGGTCTGTTACTAGTGGAAATTTTTATATATATTTTTGGTGAAGTTCGACATGAAAGAAATTATACATTTATCTACACTTTATAATGGTAAGTTTTAATATTACTTTTCTCTGGTATATTATATTCATGTAAAGATAACAGAACTTCACTACCAGGTATATGAGCTCTTAAAATTTTTATATCACTTGAAATTATTATTTTAAAATTATTATTTATACGTTCTTATTTGAAAGTTTCATTTATTTGGTACCAAATATATTTAATAAACACACAACCGACCTTTTGTTCGTTTTTCTTGAAATGATGCTACATCGGAGGAGACGCTTCCCATATATCTTCCCGCCTTTGATGTTGAATACCTTTGCTTTTCATTATCTGGGTGATAATTTTCTTCCTCTGCTACTTGTAGTCTCACAAACGTTTGTTACACTTGATTTATTTTAAAATTGATTAGATTTTATGTTAATTTATATACTTTTCCTTTGACTAATTATAAATTTGTTACAATAAATAAAACTAGGATAACTTGTTTAGTGTTACCTATCTGACCACTGACTCTCAACTACCAATTTCCCGCATTTTACATCGAACACAACCCTTTTTATCGTCTGTCACCGGAAGTGGTTTTTGTTCTCGAAAGTTCGATTGAAAATTTCACCTGTCACTTTGTTTATTGTTGTTTTTTATTGTTTTTCTGACTTAAACTTATTGCAAACTATAGTTTTTTATACCTAATATACTTATTGTCATTGACTTATTCACTCACACCTTATTATTATTGTCTTTTTCCATATCACTGTTTATTTGCGCTGTTTTGATTGGTCAATGCAATTTCATTAATTCTACTTTTTCTACAATCTACATATTTACTTATTATACATATATACAATTCATTTCTCATTATGTTTGATATTATTACACCTATATACATAAACTATGTCGGTAATCATTTATTTCATTATTGTTTTTCACATTCAAAATAATTTATGTTGGTATAATTTGTCTCAACTGTTTTATTTTGGTATAAATTTGACCTTGCCCATATTACAGATTCCTACTTATTATACTATTTCCTATACCTACTTTTATGATTAATTATTAACTAAATATCTTATTCTATATATTTTATTACTTCTAAATGTCTTTTTATTGTTTAATCATTATAGTTTTAGTTACATTTGTTAGAAGTTTCTATTTATTTTTAAAATATAAACAGATGCTCTGGGTGTCTAAGATTCCATGCAGCGTTATATTATTTCTTGATCTGCGTTTACTCATGAGGTTCTGTCTAAGGTTGTTTTTATTAAGTTGAAGAATTAATTTTTACAACTGTTTTTCTGATGTTTGTTTATGATTTCTTTTTATATTTATTTACTATCTTTTTGATTATAACCATTGGTCGTACTTAGTTATATTGTTATACGAGGTATTTTATTATTTTCATACATCATTTTATAAATTATTTTTATTGACAAAATTTTAATTTTATATCCTTTATCAGGATTCTATATGGGTTCTGTATATGTTCTATTTACAACAATATATATATATATATATATATATATATATATATATATATCCAAACCAACCCCATTTGCCGATTATTTAACCCAATTAGCAGGTAACTGAAGAAACTTGACAAACAGGTATCTCAAAAATGGTTTTATTATTGTGAAATATAGTCTTTTCAGTTCTAAGAAAATGCCCCCATAATACAATGTACTTACTAGAACTTTTCAACTATAAAAGTAGCGGAAAGGTTGAATATTTTCAATTTACAGTTCATCTGTTCTGGAGAAACTGCTGTGTTGATTGATTTCCCCATTATTACTGTTATTTGTTATTATTTTTTACCGTTATTGTTAACTGGTGTTTATTTTTGTTCATCTATACAAGTTCTCTTCTCACCACACGAGACAAACACCTAACTACACCTTCCAACTATATAGTGTTCCAACCAAATTCGACCAGATATGGAGGATTTATCACCATCTAAGCGACCTAAAGATGGCCCGTTGTCGCTGAACGAAAAAAATCTGATATTAAATTGCTATTCCTCGTTGAAGAACGAAGAAATTAGAAGAAAAATCATGAATTTGACAGGAAGTGTTGATGAAACTGTGGAGATTACTGCAACAATGATGGGTGTTTCAAAAACAACAATTTATAATTTAATGAAGTAGAAAAAAATGGAAACATCACAGCCCCAGCAAAGTCCCCAGGCCGACCGAAACTTGAAATGGATGACGACTTGAAGAATGGAATAAGGCGTAAGGTGCATGCTCTTTTCTTTAGAAAAGAGATCCCAACTCTCTCCAAAATTATGGCTTCGGTTCAAGAAGATTCAGATTTTCCGAAAATGTCTCGAAGTACATTATGGAAAATTTTGAAGGAACTTGGATTTGAATATAAAAAAAAATTATCGGAACGCAGTGTTGATTGACAGAGACGACATTGTCATTTGGAGGAGGAGTTATTTGCGCAATATTCGGAAAACAAGACTAGATCAAAAACGAATTTATTATTTGGATGAGACTTGGTTAAATGAAGGTCATACTGTTTCAATGTTTTGGCAAGACACGAATGTCAAAAGTCGGAGGCAGGCAGCTCTTGAAGGGTGGTCAACAGGCCTCAATCCACCAGCAGGAAAAGGACGTCGACTCATCATTACTCATATCGGAAGTGCCGAAGGTTTTGTTAAAGGTGGAAAGTTGTGCTTTGAGTCGAAGCAAACCGGAGACTATCATGAAGACATGGATACAGACGTTTTCGAAGAATATTTCTTACAAATGTTAGATCTAATTCCAACGGGCTCAATTATTGATATGGATAACGCAAGTTATCACTCCAGGTTATTGGAGAAATTACCTTCAACTGCATGGCGTAAACAAGATATCCACGATTGGCTATCCTCGAAAAATATTGAATGCCCAGATAACCCGCTGAAAAATGAGCTCTTGCAACTGGCCAATTCACATAAACACAAATATAGTAGATACGTTGTAGATCAAATGGCATCAGCACGTGGTATAACGGTGCTGAGGCTTCCTCCTTATCAATGTGAACTCAATCCCATAGAATTAATATGGGCCCAAGTGAAAGGGGAAGTTTCAAGAAAGAATACGACATTCAAAATGAGTGACGTAAAAGTTTTATTCGAAGACGCGTTAGGTAACGTAACCAAAGAAAACTGGGAGAAATGTGTTGAACACGTGATACAAGAAGAACTAAATATGTGGGAAATGGATCATATAAGTGAACACATGATTGAACCATTTATAATCAATGTTAATAATGGAAGCTAAACAGAATCGTCTGATTCTGATATATAGACTAGTTTTTGTGTTAGTTATTACTATTATTTGTTAAACTTTTTTTTTATAAATATTACATTAATTCGTACTTTATTCCTGCATTTTTTTTCCTCTCCTATTGTAAACGGTATATTAGTAATAAAGTTGATACCTACTGCAAAAAAATTTGCTATTTTTTATATAATATTTTATGTTTATTGTTTATTCATAGGAACACAAAAAAATGAGTTTTTATTGAATCGATATTGTGTACTCTTTTGAATAGTTTTCGTAATTATAATTTCATAGTGCCTTCATATTCATATACCAAGTTTGTTTTGTCCTGATTGCACGCCTCTGAGGATTAAATTGTTTATTTGTTCATTCGAATACAATAGAGCGACCCTTTCAATACAATAGGCGACCCAACCGAATACAGAGTTACGGGGTGTCTACCTGAAATTCGTAACAAATGAGAAATTTTAGTACAATATTAGATAAACTTCGGAGATATTTTATTATACACCCTGTATCGGTTTTGCATACCTAATGAGCTTTTATTACTCCATACCTTTTAAAAACGGGCTATAACATTTTCTATTATTTAAATAACTTCTGTATGTTTATTTGTAGCATCGTTTAATAATTGAATATATTTTAATGTACTAACTTTAGATTCTTTTTAGATTAGATATAAAATAAAATATATGTATCTATAATCTTTTACGTTCATTATTGTACTTGTAAATGTTGTTAATGTATTAGTAATGAAAAAAACATGAATTTATATTAATAAATTTATAAATAAACCGTTTTTTATTTCATCTTCACTTCAGGCTGTAAATTTATTATACATTCAAAAATAAGGCAGTTAATAACACATGCATTTAGTTGGATAGCCCTTTATTGCATTTTTTCTTTATTTCGATTGTATAATAGAGAAATACCTATATTTCTGTTGTACCTCGCAGGTAGTAAATTACATTTATTTCGAATTCTGAAAGTTCGAACCATGTTCTGTGGTTTGAGCTTCAGAATTTGAATCTAATGTAATTTACTACCTTCGAGGTACTAGCAGAACAATAAATATCCGCTTCTATTTACCGCCAGATGGCGGCAGTATCGAAAAATGGAAACTGTAAATCTTTTTTTAAGAAATCTACATTATCGGCCTATTTAGAGACACAACCGCTGCAGTAATTGTCGTATTAGATTTCATACTCTACAAGAGAGCACTTTTCATTCTATCCTCGGGTCCGTTTTCTGTGTACTATCATCGTCCGTATTTTGTGAGCGAACCAAATAATGAAACACTCTATTGTCCGACTCCACTGTAGGTACAAAACTCAATTTATGGAACTCTCTCTCGGTTTCCAATTCCGTCCTTATACGTTGAGTTTTGTATAGAAATAACTGACAATAATTTATTAATTTGATAATATTAATCGCATGATTATTGTAGGTGTCATCTGGCAGTTTGGAAACAAAGGAATATGTTTTATTGTTTTGATCCGTATTCGAGAAACAACGAAGGTTTCGCCACCACTCATGGGGTGGCGTGTGTTTCTATGCACTCATCTTTGGACTCTTTATTAGAAATAGTAGCGTATAATTTTGATAAAGATTCAATTTTTTATCTGCACGCTTTAAAAGTTTGCAAAATTCATAGAGACCCGTGCCAATCAGGTAAAATTTCTAAATGCTAATTACATACTGTATGTATGATATTTTTACTGCGTTATTCGGCCGCAGGTCGTTTTCCAAGACACCTGTCCATGGACGACTTTCCTGTGGAGACGTTTAAAAAATACAAAATGAGGAAATCGAAGAAAAGAGCCACAGAAAAGCCTGTAACCGTGGATTATTCAGCTGTGGCAATGAGACGGCTTTTAGCAGGCGAAAGTCCCCAGCCGTCTATATTAGAAATTGGTTCAACGGTGGGCAGCATTGGAATCGACCAAATACAAACAGCCTTAAGCAAAAAATGTCCTTCTTTGTCTTTTCTAAAATTGCAACCGAAGAAATCTATGGGGGATGTTATAGCCGATTTAGATAGACCAAGTTTATCTGATACACAAGTAAATATAATTTATAGTAAACTTATCAATCCCATCACGTGTTAAATCGGTATTTTCAGATTGAACCTCCATTACCTCAACAATCTAGCCTAGCAGAACAAATCGAGTTCATGGATTTGGACGATTTTGAACTAACCATGGAAGAAATAGAGCTTGAAGTGCCACCTCCCGAAGGTGAAGGTGCGGAAGGTTACAAAGGAATGTACGGAGAGGGTGGAGCCGGAGATGATATGGGAGCACCCGAAGAATGGTACTACGCTACGGACAAGTATTCCCAGTTCGTATTGGGAGAAGAACGTAGTAAAATCTCCGAGCAAGTCAATACAGAATTGACATATTTCCCTATAAGGAAAGAGGTACTTTATCCAACTTATGTTCGAGGTAGACAGCAGATGAAATATCGCTTGCAAAAATATAAATTTAGCGACGAAGATTGGGAAAATTATTTACCACCGTGTCCACCTGATATAACAAGATCGCAGGAGCTCATGAAAGAAACAAACTTTATAGATCTGCCCGATGATACTCAAATCATTTTGGGAAGCAAAAATGTCGCGAATTTGGGAAAACCTGTCGAGTTCATCGCGCCGTTCGTTTGCATAATGGCGAGCGTTGTTGCGAAAAAATATTCACTCGGTTCTTGGACTGGAGATATAGTGGATTATATATTGAGATGCGGCAGTGAGTTATACTCCGCGTCAAAATTTAGATACGATCAAGTGAGTACCACAAACTGTACTAAATCCGTTTTATAATTTTCCCATTATTAGGTTTCCAAATTGGAAATTCCTCGAATCACTTTGGGGAATAATGTCTACACAGTTCTTGTCGAGTATATATTTGACAGTAATATCAGACAGAACATCTTAGAACTTGCCTTGGAGAAGATTTTGTTCGTGAGATCCGATACGGGAGTATTGGTGACGCCAACATACGCGTGCGCAGTCGTCATGAAGAACTACCTCTACTATCTTTACGATCCTTTTGGAAATAACGAAGTTGGACTCAGTGAAGGTAAGAAAAACATTTCAGAAAGATTCTTCTCACGTTGAGCACTATTTTGTTACAGTTACATCTAGAAATAACATATTATGCGTCATTTTCTCTTAATTAGATCTTGAAATAACATGTTGCGCGCCATTTTGTCATAGTTAGATCAGGTAATAACATATTGGGCCCCGTTTTCTTCTAGTTAGATCTCGCAATAACAAATTGAGTGCCATTTTCTCTTAGCTGGATCTTGAAACAAATAATTGAGTGCCATTTTGTTACAGTTATATCTGGAAATAACATATTGTGCGCCATTTTCTCCTAATTGGATCCTGAAATAACACGTTGAGCACTATTTTCTTATAGTTAGATCTGGAAAAAACAAATTGTGCGCCATTTTCTCTTAATTAGATCTTGAAATAACATGTTGGGTGCCATTTTGTCGTAGTTAGATCAGGTAATAACATGTTGGGCACCGTTTTCTTCTAGTTAGATCTCGCAATAACAAATTGAGTGCCATTTTCTCTTAGCTGGATCTTGAAACAATTAATTGAGTGCAATTTTGTTACAGTTAGATCTGGAAATAACATATTGTGCGCCATTTTCTCTTAATTAGATCCTGAAATAACACGTTGAGCACTATTTTCTTATAGTTAGATCTGGAAAAAATAAAGTGTGCGCCATTTTCTCTTAATTAGATCTTGAAATAACATGTTGGGTGCCATTTTGTCGTAGTTAGATCAGGTAATAACATGTTGGGCCCCGTTTTCTTCTGGTTAGATCTCGCAATAACAAATTGAGTGCCATATTCTCTTAGTTGGATCTTGAAACAATACATTGAGTACAATTTTGTTACAGTTAGATCTGGAAATAACATATTGTGCGCCATTTTCTCTTAATTAGATCCTGAAATAACACGTTGAGCACTATTTTGTCACAGTTAGATCTGGAAAAAACAAAGTGTGCGCCATTTCCTCCTAATTAGATCTTGAAATAACATGTTGAGCCCCGTTTTCTTATAGTTAGATCTCGCAATAACATGTTGAGTACCATTTTCTCTTAACTGGATCTTGAAACAATACATTGAACGCAATTTTATTTTAGATAGATATTATCATAAAATGTTGGGATTCATTTTGTTCCGATTAGATCGTGAAACAACATGTTAAAAACCATTTTCTCTTAGTTAGATCTTGAAATAATACATTAAAGTTGGATATTAAACTAACAGTGTTGGGAGTCATTTTGTTACACTTAGATCTGGAAATGACACGTTGGAAGCCATCTAGTTAAACGATTTATTGGGACGTCTCTCACATCAACGTCCGGAATAGAACTACTAGGACTAACAGTCAAACATGGTTTAGAGATAGAGCTATCGTATCGCTGAATTCAACACATTTACTATCTGTACTAACAACGTATTAAACTTTTCCACAGTAAAAATCTGATCACCTATCACTCGCTTAAGATGAGTTTTTAAGAATTTGAGTATCCCACCGAAATACGGACCAGAAGAAGGATTAAAATGCCATTTCAAGGACAATTCTTCGTCAGCAATTTTGCAATACTTCTTAAGCATATTGTAAGCACCACCATTGTCGCCATAGAGATCTGTACACATTCCTCACCTAGCAACGAATCAGCAAAGCGTTGCCAGAAAGGCTTCAGCCATCAAATATGACACATACTCTAAATGTACCGCCTTGGTATCACCACAAACAAAAATACAGCAATACGATTTTACGGATCGAATACCACGGTAACGGGACACAACAGTGGAAAAGTGTCCTGCAAAATCCAATCCACTTTTCACTCTAAATTTGACATCATAGGAGGATAAAAAGATTTACACAAAAACATCTATTAGATTAGAATAGAACACGTCGAACTGAAGATAAAAAAGAAGCAATCCAAAATTGTTGCCCGATTAAAGTAGATACACAATATACGTCTGTTCTGGAACGCTTTCAAGGTCATAGATGGAAGCTGCAGTATGGGTTACCTAACATAGTAAACCCCACGAATAGGAGTCACTTGAGACAACCCCCCACATTTAGGCCACTCCCTTCTCATCTATGATTGGTCAGACAAAGCGCGCACTTTTACTTTTCAATCCTCGCTCGCATGACTTTATCAACTCTGGTAATGGTGGTGACAGAGATAGATGCTAGTGCCCTTATGGCTTTACTTGTCTACATCTTGTCTATACTCCGTGTCCTTCATAATGTCGTTTACCCTACTTCAATCAATAATAGCCAAGATATGTGATAGTTCCCTTAAGGCATTTACGTAGGATGTTAGCATTTGTCTATGCTCCACACCGCGTCTCCTTCATAACGCCGCTTGTCCCACTTCAATCCGATCAATAATAACAGAGATAAATGTTAGTGCCCTTATGGTATATGCGTAGGATTTTACCCCTTACCCCGTCTCTTTCATAATGCCGCTTGTCCCACTTCATTGCTGACGTCATCACCCCTACCAGAGTTGATAAAGGTTTGAAATGAGCGCGCATTGGATGACCAATCAGAGACGAGGAGGGCGTGGCCTAAATGTGGAGTGGGGGGGTGGTCTCAAGAGATTCTTTTTCTGGGGGTTTGCTATGTTAGGTTATATATGCAGATTAAAGCTAATGTATTTGACTAAAATTATTAGTTTTCGAGATATTTTGATTTTTCTACGAAAAAAAATTTATTAGGTACCTATCTAATCATTTAACAAGTAATAATTGTGAGTTGGCCATGATTTACTTGTCAAAAACTAATATTTGACAGAATAGTAGGTACATTATTATTTTTTGACTTACCGGTTTGGTAAATTTTTTGGTGTTATGTAGAATTTGAACTAATGCAAAAAAAATTTGACTAGTGATGAAATGAGTAATGAATATTTACGAGATAAATAATAAATCATTTTCTTGAATTTTCACTACTATTCGAATGCTTTGGCCGCAACAGATCTCTTTTACATTCTACAAGGTATTGAACTTTTTACGATTTTTAAGTAAAATTGGTTATAACTTTTTACATACGCCGTAGAATACATTATAATTTTATATTGTTATAATTGGGAAGTCAAGCAAATTCCAAATATGGAGTGAAATACAGGGTGCTTCATTTAAAAAAAATGTTAGTTTGATATAGCACAGCTATTTGGAACACCCTGTAACATTGTAAATAATTTTAGAATGGGAAGACTTATTATGCCTCTCAAAGGACAGAACTTTATCACACTAATGATTGATCTCGTAATAACATGTTGGGCTCCGTTTTCTTATAGTGAGATCTAGTAATAACATGTTGAGAGGCATTTTCTCTTAATTATGTCTTGAAATAATGCATTGGTCGCAATTTGGATTTATTATTTAGAAATCAAAATATCACGTTAGATGTCATTTTGTTATATGCATATCAGGAGAAAACAAGTTGGGCGCCATTTTCTCATAGTGAAATCTCGAACTAAAATATTTAACGCCATTTTCTTCCAGTTACATACTGATATAACATTTTAGGTAACATTTTGTTTTAGTTATATTTGTAAATAATATGTTGGGCGCCATTTTCTCATTGTTTTATCTTGAAATAATACGTTGTGGGTCATTTTTTATTAGTTAAAGATACCATGTTATCAGATGTTTTAAATTATTTGAAATTTCAGGACCTGGGGGAAGAGGTATGGCGTGTTTTGCTAGATTCAAAGACCTGCGTTCTCTGTCAACAAGAATCTTGTTTAATAAGAAGAAACGAGAGACTGCAGAGGAAATTGTGTACAATAGATTTGTTCTTAGTTCGGTAAAAGTTAAAGAAATCAAAGATTTTGGTGATGTGGGAAACGAAAGAGGCAGAAAAAAGAAAGCGAAAAAAGCAGTATCATCGGATGAAGAGCCCGAAGGTCAATCGATAGAATACGACGTGGGTGAAAACGAAATAGAAGAAGATGAAAAGGAAGAACCCGAGGAACCGACCAATAAAGTAGGGTAAGTATTATAATTGAGTCACTTACTTTAGCGATATCGATATGTTTTTGAAAATAGATACCAATACAAAGATGGCTACTATACCATAACCGGTACGAAGTCTCTGCCGGACAGGGAAGCTGCGAGCCAAGAGCTCACCGAAGATCACTTCATATGCATTTGCTCTTGTTTAATTCTACTAACTACACCTATCAATAAATGGGACACCAAGAAAGTGGATTTAGCCATTGATTATGGAATGCACGTCTTTTCTCATGCTGACGATTTGCTGATTTCGGAAAAGAGGACCATCAAAAATATTTTGGTGGGAAAGTACTTTTTTGATATTATAATTAAGATGATTAAGATCGAAGATTGGAAACAGAATCGGCATTTAAGTTTGGGTAAGTAAAACAGACCTACTTAACTGTTTTTTCATTTCTTGATTTCCACCTACCTAAAATGTCGTATATTCTTTTGGGGGGGCATTAACTGTATATCTTGGTGAAATGTTTCGCCTTCCTCTTCACTAATTGCTGCTAAATGTCTAGTTATTTTGTCTTTTTAGAATTGTAGTACTTTTCAACATATTTGGTGCGTTCTTTTTGACTGAGATCTCAGATCACTTCAGTTAAGGTGATCTGAGATAAAGTGATGTGAGTAAGCACCAAAAAGAACGACATCTCGATTGAAGCGCGCGATCTGTCGTTAGATTTGAACTATACGACAGATTCGTATCATCATCTAATAATGTTAATTAATGTATCCATAATTTGTAACAAAAGAAAAATAGATTATGTGTGTTTATTGTTCATTTGTTAATGGTTAAAACCTTAGATAACCTTAGTTAAAACTACAAATAAACCAAGCAAATCAAACATTTGTTCATCCCCTCCACTTTATTTCCGACTCAATTCCAACTGATACCCCCTTACAACACATTCAGCATCGGTGAAGGGGGAGGAAAAATCTCAGCTCACTTAAAGTGAGTAAAACAAAAAGAACGCTAACATTACTGATGTGAGCTGAGATTACCTGAGATCTCAGTCAAAAAGAACGCACCTATTGCCTCCTTTTCAGGAATAGACTACCTGTTAACCAAGAAACTCTCCTACTTTCTAATACTTTTTGCGAACGCTTGTTATGTCATTCACAAAAGTCAAGACGGTTTATTCCACGTATTCGACCCTTACGGACAGCCCAAAAAATTACCTGCAGGTTGGCTGCAATGCAAAGACGTTAAGCAATTGAAAAGGAATCTTAGGAAAAAAGTCGTACGCGGTAAGTAGCATATTTTCCTCTTTAGCAACATTACCAAGTTTTTTACTATTTATTTCAGGTGCTGAATCGTACACCTTCTACACATTCGAAGTAACTTCGATAACAAAAGCACCAAAGGACCTTGTACTGAGCCACAAATTACAACAATATGATTTAGTCCCAGCTGGGAAAAAGGAAAAGCAGGATAAGCCTTTCTATGAAGACGTGGAATGGTTGAAAATGGATCCGGTTGCTTGGTCTAGAAAAACCATGAAAGCTCCCAATGGAAAACTGAGAGGCTCGCCGGAAAATCTCTGGCATAACTGGGACGAGGAATATACTGAGGATTTGTATTCTTTGATAGGAAATATAAATCAATATTCTTCAAGGTAGAGTATGGATCATTTTAAAATACTCATTAGTTTGGTGAAAAGGCAAATCGAAAGATTAATTTGAGTAGTATGGGTTTTTTAAAGCAATACGAGGATGTATTGATATCTAGTTAGCCTAGACCAGTTCCATGCATAAATAGAATATTGCGTTACCATAGCAAGATGATGACCGATCGGGAAGGCCAGTTTCTGTGTCAGTCCCCGAAAATACCGATGCAGTTCATGACATAATTTTATCAGACCGTCGAATTGGGCTAAAACGAATATCTGAAGCACTGAATTTTCATACGAACGCGTTCATCATATAGTTCACGTCAATTTGAACATGAGAAAAGCGTGCAAGGGTAGAAGCATCGCGTTCGATCTGTGCTCGAATTGAAAACGATGGAGACTTCTTAAATCGAATCGTTACTATGAATGAGACTTGGGTACATTTCTACGATCCATAAACAAAGCAACAATCGATGGAATGGCGACACTCTGTTTCTCCAAGACCTAAGAAGTTTCGTGTCCAAAAATCTTCGGGAAAAGTTCTTGCTTCAGTTTTTTGGGATTGTCATGGAATAATCATGATTTATTTTTTGGATAAGGGTAGAACAATAACTGAAGATTACTATTCGACATTACTAACCACTCTACGGGAAAAAATTGAAGAGAAAAGACGCGGAAAGCTATCCAAAGGTGTTTTGTTTTTGCTGGACAACGCCCCTGCACACAAATCTCATGTTGCTATGCAAAAAACTCGTGATTTAGGGTTTGAATTACTAGAACACCCCCCTTATTTACCAGATTTGGCTCCGTACGACTATCAACTCTTTCCTCGACTGAAAAAAAGTTCGTAAATTTCCTTCCAACGAGGAGGTAATAAAAGCTGTGGAGGTCTGGTTTGCAAAGCAAGAAGAAACGTTTTTTTTTTAACGATCTCTAGATTTGTTGCACGTTCCCTCTAATAAATGTATCCAATTAAGAGGAGAATATGCTGAGTAATAAAATATTTTGACATAGAAATTTTGTTTGGTTCTATAGTAAGCAGTATCCTCGTATATTGATATAACTGTTTTTTAAAGTACATACTTTAGATGAAACTATTGAGACTACAAGAAACTGTGACAGGTTCTTTTAAGGATTCTAGTTCAACAGATTCCACATTAACCTCAAAATGTGTCTATTTTCAGGTTTTCATCCAAAACTCGTGGCAAACAAACACTAGCAAACTTAGTGGTAGCTATCGGTATGACCAAGATATACGATTTAGAAGAATGGAATTCTGCTGTCGTGGATTCTGTTCTTGTTAACGGCGATAATTACTTTATAGAATGTATTGATAGCATTAGTGAAGACGACTACGAACTGACTGTAGATGATTTGATAAATGATTGTTCCATATTTCCATTCAGCTTTAAGGTTAACTTCAATCCTACAGTTGAAGGAACAATGTTCCTGGTTCGACATACTCAGTATAATTTATATAAAGCGTTAAGGTAAGTTAGTGTCTTCCTGCATTCAGACTTTGAATTTGTATTTCATAGTCCTTAAGCAACGATTGCAGTCAAATCCTTAACCCAGATAGCACTAGATATTCAATGGATTTTCGGATATTGTATTATTCTATAGACCCGCTTTATATATATATATATATATATATATATATATATATATATATATATATATATATATATATATATATATATTGAACCAGATATCATAAATAATAAGAGAATTAGTATTATAAAAATATGTTGCTAGTATTAAAATATATGAAAATAATATAATTTAAGAAAACAAGTAAAAAGGAAACACTTTTCTTAATTTAAACAACATATCAAATAAAGATATATTAAATAATAGCCTAAAACAATATAATAAAAAAGGAATTACCTCAATAATAATACAAAATATAGAGATTGCCTAACCAATGTAATGATGTAAATAAAGTTGCCTAAGACGAAGATTATTTTCCATAACATAATCAGCTGTTCATCTGAAATGAAAACAAATATTATTATAGTTAATTCATTATAATCATTAATTTAAGAATAAGAACAAACACAAATATTGAATAGAATATAATTCAATAGATTTCATAGATAAACAAATAATGACATATAGACAAATGATATATGGTAAATAAAATAAACATAGAATCAATAAATAGTAATTTGTTAAAGTTTATTATAAATAATATAATGCAAAGAGTTTAGACAAATAACATAAGAGAATTTATATTTATAATTAATATGAGTGTAACAGTGATATATTATCAATAATAATATTGAATGTTGTACCATGTAAATGTATCTATGTATAACCAATTTTAATTTATTTCTATGATGAAAAAACTCATAGGAACTCTATAAATGAACTAATAATGTAAAAGAGTGTATGTATGAAATTTTTAATAAGTGAAAGAAGTTTCAATTAATCTGATTGCAAAAGACAATATTTTATTGGTTATAAAATATGACAGAACAAATTGTGAATCAATAAATAAACTTTGAAATAGTGACCTGAAAAAGAACAAAAGACTGTTTGTTGAAAAAAGTAGAGAATCGAGGGGACGCTTAGAAAGAAGGGAAGCTGGTGTCAAG
Source organism: Galeruca laticollis (assembly GCA_963921935.1). NCBI lineage: Eukaryota > Metazoa > Arthropoda > Insecta > Coleoptera > Chrysomelidae > Galeruca > Galeruca laticollis. Next base: position 314,703,764 of record OY998175.1, on the reverse strand, counting down.
AAGCGAGGAGTGTGTGTGATAGTGTTCCTGAAATTTCAAGATATTCCCGGTTTAAGACATTTAAATCTATAAAGTACTATTAAATACAATTATAGTAATACTCACAGTCAATTGTATCAAGTTTTTCGGCAAGAATCTACGAAATTTTCATCAATTTTGGTTTTTTTGGAACTTCAGCGGAGTGTTCCTGGGATCCAGAGACTTTCATCCCAATTCAAGAGCAACAGGTCAGTGTTTTAAAATCGTTATTGGCCAATAATCAGTGTAAAAAACTCAAAATACTCAATTAAGTACTTAATTTCATAAATTGATAAACTTTTGCAAATATGATCGATCTAAAAAAGAAAGAAACAGACTTTGTATAGTGTATTCATTGCATAAATCGTTAAATTTAATAAAAGGCCGAATTTTAAATAAATTAAAATATGTACTTACGCCACTTACGCCATCTTGTAATCGCATAAATCTGGTGATTGAAATTTCATAATGTAATAACTATGTCCATCTGTATATAATTCCTATATTTCTATCTATGTATATATAACTATTTTCTTTCCACAGCAATTTGTATGATATATAACTATGATTTATATATAAATTCTTTTATGTGTTTGAACCATTCATTTGTTTGCATCGTCAACAAACGTTGTATTATATGAATAGATGCTTTTTACGTATCAGAATTGTTCGTTTTATGTTAAAGCGCATGACTAGTTTTTCACGCATGCGCATTGATGAAATTATTAAAATAAATAAGTAGGTACAATATAACCATTGGCGTCGCATATTATTTTTATCAAATATAAATATTGCATTGAAAATTAAATCTATTTCAAATAATGTGTTTTCTTTGTATTTAAACAATTATAACAATATAATAAGCCAGGACTCAAAGAGAAAAAGGATTTCATGCTCCCGAGTTATCTAATTAAAATAAATTACTAAACAAAATAACAATAACCAACTGAGCTAGCCAAACTAAACAAAAAAAAATCTAAATTATAAACATTTACATTCTAAATATAAATAAAAGTAAATAAATAATTCAGCATATTTATAATAATATATATCCTTCCTTGAATATTCTATGGACCACGAAATGGGAAATTTTTTAAATATTCTATGAATATTCTATAAATATTTCCCAGGAATGTTCAAGATTATTCTGAGGATATCTGCTGAATGTATATAGCAAGATAATCCAGAATACTCATAGAACGTTCCAATAGGCATATTCTACAAATATCCAAGTAATATTAGGAATATTATAAGGATATCTGTGGAACGTGTATAGCAAAATTTCAAATATTTGTAGAATATCCCAATATGGATGATACCTGTTGAGCGGGTGACGCTGAATCATAGTACTCCTCCCTTTTCATATTTAGTTTCAAAGATAATTGATTGAAATTTGGAAGATCCTGTATACTTAATGAACGACAATAATGTACATGTCAATTCTTTTCCAACTTCTTGTTCCACCAGGAATGATAGCAACTGTCGTCCAATATCGTCAATTATTTTATCCATAAGCTCCATTCGTGTGAGAGAGAATAGAATTACCCGCCAGGGAAAGCTTCTCTCTCGCACTTATTCAGTAAGCAAACGGTATGTCCCAAATTTAAATAAATGTTCTTTGAAACTAAAGGAGAAAAGGGGGAGTACAATGATACAGTGTTCCCTGGTATATATCTTATAAATATCTAAGGAATCTTTCAAAATTTGTAATTGTATATATAGGAAAAAATAATTTTAATTGAAAAAATTGAAGCACGGGAAATTTTATTCATTTATTTATACATAAATATAAGATGTACCTCATAACATAACTGAAACTAACATAATTTTCAAATCCGAGATTACAAAATTCACTGTCTTCCTTCATACTCAACGAACTGTTTTCAATTCAACTTCTTCATTTGTTATGTTCCTGTCCAACTTTTGGACGACATCTCAAACAATAAAATAATTATATTTTTTGTTAATAAGCAATTTCTATTCTACTGTGATTTTTATGTATGTATGTATAATAATCAAAATATAATCCCAAAAACTGAAAGTTAAAAGATGAAGTTAAACATCAAATATGTAATTTAAAAAATTAGTCTTGTAGAAGACAAGTAAAAAGCAAAATATTCCAAACAAAATAGTGATTAGAAGTTATTTGTTTCTTGTACATGATATATTAAAGTAATTTACATGTACATTCCAAAATAAAATAACATGATTATACCTACTACTGCTTCAAAGAGCTTTGTTTTTCCAAAGCATTTTTCCCTTTTTATCCATGCATACAGTAGCCCTCCATTAAATACTCCACCAGGATTTTTTTCAAGAATCTTTCAATATATTGTTGCAAATAAGAACCTTCCAATCTTGTCAGAGGTACAACCTAAAATTGTATTAATTTGAAAGTTAATCTCAAAAGTTTAAAAAATCGATCAATTACAGTTTATAAGCAAAGTTATAACAAAAATATAAGACCGCTTTCATCTATGTGAACAGTATACATATGCCTGAAACTAGACACTTGTACAATTGACCAGCAATAACTTTTATTTACCAAATGTCAGAACTAATTTAACTTTCAATTATCAGATGACCAGTTGTGTAGAGCTTTCTAGTCAATCCCAATTAATAAAAGGAATAGAGGTTATAGGCAATTTGATTAAGGAACTCATAGCATACATATCAGTAACATAATTACGTGAAACTACCAGAGAAAATAAAATTTTGTTGTACCTTTAGCAACGAGGTGAATTTCTACTCTACTTATAATTGAAAACACTAAAGTATAAAAAGTAACACATAAATACTCCAATATTTCGAGGCAGTTTCATTTTCATTTGGAAATAATATTGAATGTTCAACTTACAAAATATTCATAAGATTCTTCAGCAAGGCTGACTCAACTTCTTCAAACTTTGCCTCATCATTTATTGGAAGTTTTAGCAGCAAATCGATAATTTTCTAAAAATGCCTTGATAAATCAACATACATTAAAAAAATACAAAAAAACGTACCTGTTTTGATGCGTGAGGTCGTATGTATTAGTTCCACCCGTAGCATATAATACACCGTAGAAACATATTTAAACAACTTCACAGTGGAAAAAAAAATACTAATTAATTAACGATCAAAAATAATTTATCATACTACTACTATTTCACCAATAACAATAACCTATATAAGATGGTCGAACCGCCATTTTTCACTGGTCGTTACCGTCAACTGTCAACTGCAACTACTGACACATGCCCATGGAACAGAAAGAGCGTTTGAACAAAAATCAATAATCATAGAATATTCTTAGAACTATATGATTAGAATATTCTAAAAAGAATAATCTGAGGATATTCCAACTGGACTTACATTGAATATTCGATTTAGGTGTACCCACAGATATTCTAGATATCCCCAGAATAACCCTTTAATATTTGGATATATATCTTCCAAATCGAAGACTGTCAGAACATCCCATGGATATCGGGTGCTATCTGGGAATTGGTCAGCCATTTATTATCCATTTAGTAGTCAAATCCATACCATTCGTGTTTTTGTTCGTGTAAAAATTCTCCTTTTATGATTTTATTATATTTTACGATTAGTATCGTCCTTCCTTATCCGAAAAACGCTTCCTTAATCACTCTGCATCATCATAAAATCCATCTCTCATTGTGTCATATGTCAAATATTTTTATTTATTTATTGTATCACAAGTTAAGATATTATTACAAATCACACTGTATATTGTAGTTTTTATTTTTCTATATCTGAATTTATTATTAAATTAAATTTTGTATTTTTAATACTGAAATCGACTTAAATAATATACACAGGCTAATTTGAATTTTCTTTTAAGATTTTTCTTTCAAAATGTCACAAACCGATGTGGTTTATTATTCGTAACAAGACAAGAAAGAAAACGTCAAGTAGCTTTCGGTAAGCTGAGAGATTTCGAATATTTCATGTTCGACGCCAATTGTCGCGGCAACCCGATGTTCTCAGATGGAATGGGTGTTGCCTACATTCTGAGAATGACCACTTTGAACAGGCTGTTACACGTGTTGACGCTTACTTTACGAGGTGGGGATTTTTACATTTACGAAGTTGAAATAACTGACTTGAAACCGCTAGCATAGGAAAAAACATATTTCGATTGTGATTGTTTTGTATTTTGGCTTATAATTTTCATAATAAAAAGAGCATGAACTTGATTATGAGTTATTTATTGGATAACATTTTATTTTGCGTACAAAATGATTCCACATCTTTGTATTCTAATACCGAATTTTAGTTTTGTTTTCTGTAGCATTGAAAGAAATCTCCTTAGTTTGGTTTGTGCAATTTTCTAATATTTTCAATAATCGCATTGCTTCTTTCTATTATTGACGTCAATTAAGTTGCACCCTCTCCCCAATAGCTATATTCTAAACAAAAAATAATTGGTCAGTATGCACTCCCAATGTACCAATATCCTCCATCAATGATTTTGTTTACATCACATTCCTCGAGAAACTATACGCCTGTTTTGATAAAGTGAGAATATCAGAGTGCAGTGCTTGGCTTCTTCTTGTAACACTCAGGGCTTGTTAGATAAAGATTGATTCGATTTCTGTAGATTCAACTTTTATCCACTATCAATACAACATATTGTAATGTTTTTGTTATTTATTTAAAACGTAAACGGGTAGGATAAACTTTAAACACACGTTATGGCTACTTACTAATTTATTTAAACACTAAACTAATCACTAATACTTAATTTATATATACAGTATATTCACTTGAACTAATTTATATAAACGGTTCACTAATTCACTTATTTATTTGTTTATCTCACGATGTCAAATTATCAACTAACTCCTCCGCTGATCGGTCCTTATTTATATTAATGCCTTTCTTACTAGAAAACTCCGGGCTGCGGCTTACACACACAAATAATTGATTCTGGCCTTTTCTAGATAAGTCTGGACACAAAAACAATGCTTAGATAAGATAGTCCCAAACAGTTATAAAAACACTGCGTACCCGCCATAATTTTAATTTTCATACCTGGCTTAGACAGGGTCGGATTTAGGGTCTATACCAGTGTGCTGTTTCGTAACATTACCCCCTCCTTAAATGGAAATTCCTCTTGGAACTTTTGTGTAGCCGAGACTGGATGTTTGAATCGGCAACTGGCCCCATTTATACACAATCCGATCTTATGGAAATAACAGGGCACCGTCTTCATCGGATACTGATAACGGGGGTTGTAGCTGCAAATTAATATTTGGACACCGGTATCTTGAAAGATAACCTCTACCATGTTCCTGATGACTCGCCAATCCAACTGGTTACTCGCTATCTTAGGCATAGCCAGTTTCTTCTCGCTGCATTCTAACACATGGTCTCGTAGGTTACGAAGTGCTAACCACACATCGCTGTAGGTAGATGGATCTTTAAATTCATCTTTAGTTACCACGTAGAAGACGTACCGCGAATTATGTTTCAGTTTCAGTGTCTTGCCAGGGGCTGGAATTTGGTCTTCAAGTTTTTCTAATTGCCCGAACTTCTTTCGAAAGACGGTTGCCAACCCTCGTGCGTTCTTGATACGGTCGGGGATGTTGTGTGCCAGTGAATAATCTTCCGGGAGAGTGAACAAATCTTGTTGTTGTTCCGAAGTGACTCCATATCTAGCTTTTCCGGTACCTCCATACGCGCCCATAAATTCATCGAAGGTAGGGTCAGACACATCTTGAATAAGGTTTACTCCTTCCTCTAGATCATGGTCTCCTTCGAATGGGGCTAGTCGGTTTTGGTGAACTACTTTTGGTTTTCCGTTGGGGATCTTGCTTATGCGATATATAACATCATTGATCCTTTTCTTGATTAAGTATGGACCTTCCCAGGATTTTTGTAATTTTGGAGAAAATCCTTTTCTCCTCTTCGGGTTGTGTAACCATACTTTGTCCCCTTCTTTAAAACCGCATTCTGTGGCCTGCGTGTCGTACCGACTTTTCATTCTATCGCTGGCAACTTGAAGATTTGTTCTAACTAATTCATGAATATCGTCCAGCCTTCTTCTCAATTGGATCACGTAGTCTTCGCCTGCTAGATCTTCTCCAGGCCTACAGCCAAATTCCAGGTCACAAGGAAGCCTCATTTCACGTCCAAACAGGATTTTCGCCGGTGTTTCACCCGTGGACTCATTGACGGCAGATCGATAAGCCAATGCGAATAGGGAAAGATACTGGTCATAATCTTTCTGATGGCTGGATACTACTTTGGACAGGTATTTTCCAATGATCCTGTTCATTCTCTTGACCATTCCATCTGACTGTGGATGTAATGCTGTTGTCCTGGTCTTCTTCATTCCCAGCTTGTCGCAAATCTCCTGAAATAGGTGGCTTTCAAAATTTCTTCCCTGGTCACTGTGGACTTCCAAGGGTACTCCATACCGGCTGATAAATTCCTTCACCAATTCATCCGCGACAGTTGTGGCCTCTTGGTTCGAGATAGCGTAAATTTCCACCCACTTTGTGAAATAATCCATTACAACCAGTATGTACTTGCTACCATTTTCTGTCGTCGGAAATGGTCCAGCGATATCTAAAGCAATCCTTTCGAAAGGGCTTCCAACATTATACTGTTTCATAGGTGCCTTTCTCTTGCGATGTGGTCCATTACTCGTAGCACAAGTCGTACATTTCTTACACCAGTCCTTCACATCGTCGGAGCTGTTCATCCAATAAAACCTTTCACGGACTCGCTTAAGGGTTTTCTTCACTCCCAGATGACCTCCCGATGGACTGTCGTGTAACTTCTTCAGTACGTCAGCTACTTTTGTTCTCGGGATAACTAGCTGTCTCCTCATCTCGGAGCCATCATCGTTTTCAAGGACTCTATTTAACAGCCCTTCTTCCAGGACAAGAGAGTCCCACTGAGCCCAATATGCCTTGAGGGTCGGTGAAAATCATGACACTTCTTGCCAGGTAGGTCGCCGATTTTCTTCCTTCCATTTCCGGATCATCTTCAGGTGAGGATCATTCTCCTGATCTTTTCTGATCCTGGTGGGTGACCATTCTTCATTGACTACTGTAATTCTTGAAACTGCAACTTCCTTAGATTTCGACTTGTTGCATTGTGAATAGTCTACAGGGCATGGCCGTCTAGGCAAGGAGTTGGCTTTTTGGTGATTCACCTTAGCTGGATGTTCACCCCTGTCTGATTTCCCCTGTGTCTGGAGCTCTTGGGTTACAGGAGTCTTGGGGCGCTTAGACGGACTGCGTACGTGCTCTAGCTCGCCACACTTCCGGCATTTTATCTTTTCGGCCTCTTGTCTGTCATGCCTTTCAACAAGTTGATGATCTGGTCAAGTTTTCCATCGTCATCTTCTTCCTGCATGGTCCTACCTTTATTTTACCGCTAGCCCTTCGTGACTGCTTTGCATTTAAGAGGTTTTTGGATTGCAGGAGTCGTAGGATGCTTACACGAACTGCGTGCATGCTCTAGCTCGCCACAATTACAACACCTGATTTTATTTAGCTTCTTGTCTACCATTCCTTTCAACAAGTTGACGATCTGGTCAAGTTTGTTATCGTCATCTTCTTCCTGTATGATCCTACCTTTGGTGTATGCCGAAGCCATCGTGGCTGCTTCATATTCAAGAGCAGCAGTCAATGCATCGGCCAATGTTTTAGGATGGGCTAATCGAAGCGTCTTCTCCATATCGTGGTCACACAAGCCGTCAATAAAGGCCTGGATGCCTAAACATTCCATCATGTTCTCTGGTGCTAATGGATAAGCAAATCGAACTAGTCGGGCAATATCCATTTCATACTCTTGAAGGGGTTCGTCACGTTTCCGCCTTCGGTTCTTCAGCTGGAATCTGTACAACTGTTCCAAATGTTCGTGACCATATCGCATGTCCAACCTCTTCTTCAGCAGCTCGAAGTCATCCATTTCTTCCAAAGGTATCGTCTGGAGACATCTAAGGCATCTCCGCGAAGCGCGATGGTTAAGTTTACTGCCTTCTCCTTATCGGACCAATTATTCACTCTAGCGGCTGCTTCGAACTGTTTTACGTAATTGGTCCACGACATCTTTCCATCGAACGTTGGGGCCTTAACTCGGGTAAAACTGCAAATATCATCTGTCTTGGGTTGTGTTTCTGGCTTGCAGATCTCGATCTTCTTTTCTTCTGCTGAAGTGTCCTGTGTTTTTAAATCAGCAATATTTGTCTCCAACTCCTTGATTTTCTCGTCCATCTGATTTTCCATCGTTGTCATCTTATTTTCAATGTCTGATTTTAGAGACGTAATTTTATTTTCCACGTCAGCGGCAAGGTCATTTTTCAACGATAAGATATCGGCAGAAATGTCATTCTTCATAGTGGAAATCTTCTCGTCCATATTAGTAGAAATATCATTCTTCATAGTAGAAATATCGTTCTTCGTATTAGCAGAAATCTTTTCTTCCATGGCAGAAATTGACGAGATTAAGGTGGAAGCCTCGTCATTAAATAAAACTGTTTCTGGATCAAAGCCGTCATTTTCCAGTGCCACTTTAAGTCTTCCTACTAACTCACTTTTCTTACCGGACGTTTCCAACTCACGATCTTCCAATTCTGCTCTTGATTCCGTCACTTTGAGGTCACATAGTTTCTTGGCCATTTTTATGTAGCAATTTATTTATATTACCCCACACCTGACACCAATGTAATGTTTTTGTTATTTATTTAAAACGTAAACGGGTGGGATAAATTTTAAACACACGGTATGGCTACTTGCTAATTTATTTAAACACTAACTCACTAACACTCAATTTATATGTACTTAACTAATCACTTAAATTTAATTTATATGCACACAAACTTAATTAATAATTTATATCAACACTTTTATATTCACTTATTTACTGTTTATTTGTCAAGATCACTTTATCAACTCACTGGTCCGCTGATTGGTCCTTTTAATATACTAGTGCCTTTTCTAGAACATTCGGGACGGGACATGCCTTTCGCGATATTTCTTAATTGCCGGCTCAATACTTAAAAGACCTTTCGAGAACATGTCTATGAAAAATGACACAATAAATTCCCATAGACCTTCCCAGAATTCGGCGCGCTCGCCATTATTTTAACTCCGTTAACATAAGGTTACAGGACCGTACTTAGTATCTGCTTCGGTGTGCGAGTTCGTAACAGTAATATTTCGAAAAATATTTTATTTTGGTATAGATATGTAGATGACATATTAGCTTGTTTTATGGGTTGTGAACGACAATTAGATGTATTTTTCAACCACATCAATAATTTACACCCGAAAATTAAATTTACATTAGAAATTGAAGAAAATAGCTCAATCAATTTTGTTGATTCAAAAATTCAAAGAGTTAATAATGTACTTGATTATTCAATTTACCGAAAACCAACACAAACTGATGTAACAATTCCATTCAATTCTAACCACCCTGTGTCACACAGACTAGCAGCATATAATTCAATGATACATAGAACTTTTTCAGTTCCTATGAACAAATGTAATTTTGATAGAGAGATTAATACAATTAGACAAGTAGCAACATCTAACGGTTATCCATTAGATATGATAAATAAGCTAATTAGTAAAAAAGAGGAAAAAGTGGCATTACAACTAATATATCCTAAACAAGCTGATGAAATTAAAACTTATAAAACCATCACATATGCAGGAAATATTTCTAATAATATTTCAAAGATAATATCTTCAGCAACGAATACAACAATTCCTTTTAAAACAGAAAGTAACGTTAGTACAAAATTGTTAAATGTAAAAACAAAAATACCACTATTAAAGAAGTCAGGTATATATAAACTCAAATGTCCAGAATGTAATGCTGTCTATTTGGGTCAGACCCTTAGGAATTTTGAAATCCGATACAGTGAGCACTTACGAGCATACAGATTAAAACAACCAGATAAATCCCACTACACAAAACATCTACTTGACACCAATCATTCATTGACACCTAACACAGAACTAGAAGTACTGCATATTTGTGAAAAGAAACAAGAACTGGATTTCCTTGAAGAACTGGAAATTAGAAGACATTTAAGAAACCCACAATATGAAGTTGTCAATGAACAGTTAAATCTAGGGCATTCTCCACTAATTAACTGTCTTCTTAAGTGATAATTGTAAAGATCAGCAGATATAGTATTCCTGGTTTTCTATATCATTGCACAGTTATACTGATCTTAATTGGAAAAATGATATCCAGGATATCACCATAGGGCTACTAATATCTAAGCTTCAATATTTGTAATATCACATCTTCTTCTTTTTTCTATAAACATATATTAAGCCAATCACAAGTTAGGTTACTTCTTGGTCTAGCCAAAAATAACTACTAAACATCAGGTAGGCATAAAATGAAATGTAACTTCTGTCATTCTGACGATGATATTGATTTATCGAAACAATTGTCAATTTTTTAGAATTTTCAATAACTTGTATTATATTGTGGAATTAACTAGAGACCTTGACTTTCATTTAAAAATACTAATATGAGCATATTCCACGAAGTAAGGGTCGAGACAGTCAATTTCATTTAATAGGTATAATAATTATTCATTATGCAATATTAGTCTGGCTACTCTGCAATAGATGGAGAAACTAGATAATAATAATCTTAATGTTATTAGATTGTGCAAATACAAGTAAATGCAATATTACTTGTGAACTAGATACACCATCGTATTCAAATAAAATCAACCCAACTAATTCTTTTGTTCAAGCTCCAATACAGCTTTTCGTATGCGTTGCTTAGCATAGGTAAAATAATTATTCTTTGTTGCATATTAGTCTGGGTTCTCTGCAATAGATGGCGATGCTAGTTAATAACAATTTTAATTTAATAAGATTGTCTAGATGCAAGTAAATGGAGTATTTCTAACGAAATAAAATAGATATTTGTATATAATTAAAATTATCCCAGTTAATTCTTTTGTTCATGGTCCAATACATCTTTTCGTATTCATTGTTTAATATAGGTGGTATAGTAATTATTCTTTCTGGAATATTAGTATGGCTGCTTTGCAATAGAGTTAGTTATTAATAACTTCAATTTAATTAGATCGTGTAGAAGCAAGTAAATGCAATGATTCTTATGAAATAAAATAATTTAAAGGTATTTTTGGAGAATTGCGAAAAATGCAATATTTTCCATGCTATAGTTCAGGTACATATAAGTCGTAAACTATTTTTGCTCTCAAAAAATACTGAAATTATGAGGAATGGGGTTCTATGGTACGACAAATCGACTGGTGTTGTCCATTTGTCGATGAGATGAATGATTCAAATTTTATGGGAGGATTTAAATTTAAAGAAAAAATGCCTTCATATAAAAAATCACACTGATCAAAATAATTAATTTTTTAGTAAAGTACTGACAAAGGTTCAGTCTATGAAGAAAAGAATCAGGAGAGCACTAAAACGATGCGATTTAGAAGAAGAGTGTGTCAAACTTAGAGTATGGAATGAAGAGGAGTGAAATCAAATAAACATAGTTACTGTAAAATAAATAACTCTAATCCTTCTTTTTACACCAATATCAAGCTGAACAAACAGCTGAGAATTGAAAAAAAAATTAGTTTTAAAAAATATCATTGAAATATTTTTAAAATTATGGCGGGAACGCGATTTTTCCTGATTAAATACGTTTTTGGGGTAGTAGACGTTATTCTACAGCTCTCTGAATACTAGAATATTATCAAGCAAACTTCTAATAATCTTTTGACACCAATATCAAACTGAGCAAACAGCTGAGAATTGAAAAAAAAATTAGTTTTCAAAAATATCATTGATATATATCTATAATTATGGCGGGAGCGCGATTTTTACTGATAAAATACGTTTTTGAGGTAGTAGACGTTAATCTACTGCTGTCTAAATAGCACAATATCATCAAGCAAACTCCTATCAATCCTTTGTCACCAATACCAAGCTGAACAAACAGCTGAGAATTGAAAAAAAAATTAGTTTTCAAAAATATCATTGAAATATATTTAAAATTATGTGGTTCTTTGGTACGACAAATCAACTGGTGTTGTCCATTTGACGATGAGATGAATGTTTCAAATTTTAGCAGAGGATGTAAATTGAAAGAAAAGATGCCTCCACATAAAAAATCACACAGACCAAAATAATAAGATCATACGTTTATTTTTTTAGTAAAGTACTGACTTATGAAGAAAAGAATCAGGAGTGCACTACAACGATGCTATTTAGAAGTAGAGTGCTTCAAACTTAGAGTATGGAATGAAGAGGGGTGATATCAAATATCCATAATTACTGAAAAATGAATAGTTAGGATATTAACAAAGTCACCCATCGATTTGAGACGAAATTTCATCTAATCGAGCATGTTTCGAGTGGAAGATAGGCCAAAAATGTATTTTTGGAGAACTGCGAATAATGCAATATTTTCCATACTATAGTTCAGGTACATATTTGTCGAAAAATTATGAGAAATGGGGTTCTTTGGTACGACAAATCGCCTGATGATGTCCATTTGTCGATGAGATGAATGATTCACATTTTATGGGAGGATTTAAATTGAAAGAAAATATGCCTTCATATAAAAAATCACACCGACCAAAATAATAAGTTCATTCGTGTAATTTTTTAGTAAAGTACTGACAAAGGTCCAATCTATGATGGAAAGAATTAGGGGAGCACTAAAGCGATGCGATTTAGAAAGAGAGTGCGTCAAACTTATGTATAGATTAAAAATAAATTCATTTTCGAAAATATCATTGAATTATTTATTAAATTATGGCGGGAGCACAATTTTTACTGATTAAATACGTTTTTGAGGTAGTAGACGTTAATCTACAGCTGTCTGAATACTAGAATATTATCAAGCAAACTTCTATAAATCTTTTGACACCAATATCAAACTGAACATACAACTGAGAATTGAAAAAAAAATTAGTTTTCAAAAATATCATATAAATATTTTTAAAATTATGGTGGTAGCGCAATTTTTACTGAATCAATACGTTTTTGAGGTAGTAGGCGATGATCTTCAGCTGTCTGAATAGCAGAATCTCATCAACGGAACTCTAATCCTTCTCTTAACACCGATATCAAGCTGAAAAAACAGCTAGAATTGAAAAAAAAAATAGTTTTCAAAAATATCATTGAAATATATTTAAAATTATGTGGTACTTAGGTACGACAAATCGACTGATGTTGTCCATTTGACGATGAGATGAATGTTTCAAATTTTAGCAGAGGATGTGAATTGAAAGAAAAGATGCCTCCACATAAAAAATCACACAGACCAAAATAATAAGATCATACCTTTAATTTTTTAGTAAAGTACTGACAAAGGTTCAATCTATGATGGGAAGAATTAGGAGAGCACTGAAACGATGCGATTTAGAAGTAGAGTGCGTCAAACTTAGAGTATGGAATGAAGAGGGGTGATATCAAATATCCATAATTACTGAGAAATTAATAGAGTTAGGACAATAACAAAGTCACCCATCGATTTAAGATGAAATTTCATCTAATCGAGCATGTTTCGAGCGAAAGATAGGCCAAAAATGTATTTTTGGAGAATTGCGAATAATGCAATATTTTTCATACTATAGTTCAGGTACATATTTGTCGATAAATATTTTTTCTCTCAGAAAATACTGAAATTATGAGGAATGGAGTTCTCAGGTACGACAAATCGACTGGTGATGTCCATTTGTCGATGAGATGAATGATTCAAATTTTATGGGAGGATTTAAATTGAAAGAAAATGTGCCTTCATATAAAAAATCACACCGACCACAATAATAAGTTCATTCGTGTAATTTTTTAGTAAAGTACTGACAAAGGTTCAATCTATGATGGAAAGAATCAGGAGAGCACTAAAGCGATGCGATTTAGAAAGAGAGTGAGTCATACTTATGTGTGGAGTGAAAAATAAATTCATTTTCGAAAATATCATTGAATTATTTTTTAAATTATGGCGGGAGCGCGATTTTTACTGATTAAATACGTTTTTGAGGTTGTAGACGTTAATCTACAGCTGTCTGAATAGCAGAATATCATCGAGCAAGCTCCTATCAATTTTTGACACCAATATCAAGCTGAGCAAACAGCTGAGAATTGGAAAAAAAATTAGTTTTCAAAAATATCATTGAAATATTTTTAAAATTTTGGCGGGAGCGCGATTTTACCTGATTAAATACGTTTTTGGGGTAGTAGACGTTAATCTACAGCTCTCTGAATACTAGAGTATTATCAAGCAAACTTCTATAAATCTTTTGACACCAACATCAAACTGAGCAAACAGCTGAGAATTGAAAAAAAAATTAGTTTTCAAAAATATCATTGATATATATTTACAATTATGGCGGGAGCGCGATTTTTACTGATAAAATACGTTTTTGAAGTAGTAGACGTTAATCTACCGCTGTCTTAATAGCACAATATCATCAAGCAAACTTCTATCAATCTTTCGACACCAACATCAAACTGAGCAAACAGCTGAGAATTGAAAAAAAATTAGTTTTCAGAAATATCATTGATATATATTTACAATTATGGCGGGAGCGCGATTTTTACTGATAAAATACGTTTTTGAGGTAGTAGACGTTAATCTACCGCTGTATAAATAGCACAATATACGTTTTTGAGGTAGTAGACGTTAGTCTACCGCTGTCTAAATAGCACAATATCATCAAGCAAACTCCTATCAATCTTTTGTCACCAATATCAAGCTGAACAAACAGCAGAAAATTGAAAAAAAAATTAGTTTTCAAAAATATCATTGAAATATATTTTAAATTATGTGGTTCTTTGGTACGACAAATTGACTGGTGTTGTCCATTTGACGATGAGATGAATGTTTCAAATTTTAGCAGAGGATGTAAATTGAAAGAAAAGATACCTCCACATAAAAAATCACACAAACCAAAATAATAAGATCATACGTTTAATTTTTTAGTAAAGTACTGACTTATGAAGAAAAGAATCAGGAGTGCACTACAACGATGCTATTAAGAAGTAGAGTGCTTCAAACTTAGAGTATGGAATGAAGACGGGTGATATCAAATATCCATAATTACTGAAAAATGGATAGAGTTAGGACATTAACAAAGTCACCCATCGATTTGAGACGAAATTTCATCTAATCGAGCATGTTTCGAGCGGAAGATAGGCCAAAAATGTATTTTTGGAGAATTGCGAATAATGCAATATTTTCCATATATATAGTTCAGGTACATATTTGTCGAAAAATATTTTTTCTCTCAGAAAATACTGAAATTATGAGGAATGGGGTTGTTTGGTACGACAAATAGGCTTGTGTTGTCCATTTGTCGATGAGATGAATGATTCAAATTTTATGGGAGAATTTAAATTGAAAGAAAAGGTGCCTTCATATAAAAAATCACACCGACCACAATAACAAGTTCATTCGTGTAATTTTTTAGTAAAGTACTGACAAAGGTTTAATCTATTATGGAAAGAATCAGGAGAGCACTAAAGCGATGCGATTTAGAAAGAGAGTGCGTCAAACTTTATATGGATTGAAAAATAAATTCATTTTCGAAAATATCATTGTATTATTTTTTTAAATTATGGCAGGTGCGCGATTTTACAGAATAAATATGTTTTTGAGGTAGTAGACGTTAATCTACAGCTTTCTGAATAGCAGAATATCATCGAGCAAACTCCTATCAATCTTTTGACACCAATATCAAACTGAGCAAACAGCTGAGAATTGAAAAAAAATTAATTTTCAAAAATATCATTGAAATATATTTAAAATTATGTGGTTCTTTGGTACGACAAATCGACTGGTATTGTCCATTAGTCGATGAAATAAATGATTCAAATTTTATGGGAGGATTTAAATTGAAAGAAAAGGTGCCTTCATATAAAAAATCACACCGACCACAATAATAAGTTCATTCGTGTAATTTTTTAGTAAAATACTGAGAAAGGTTCAATCTATGATGGAAAAATCAGGAGAGCACTAAAGCGATGCGATTTAGAAAGAGAGTGCGTCAAACTTATGTATGGATTGAAAAATAAATTCATTTTCGAAAATATTGAATTATTTTTAAAATTATGGCGGGAGCGCGATTTTTACTGATTAAATACGTTTTTGGGGTAGTAGACGTTAATCTACAGCTCTCTGAATACTAGAATATTATCAAGCAAACATCTATAAATCTTTTGACACCAATATCAAACTGAGCAAACAGCTGAGAATTGAAAGAAAAATTAGTTTTCAAAAATATCATTGATATATATTTACAATTATGGCGGGAGCGCGATTTTTACTGATAAAATACGTTTTTGAGGTAGTAGATGTTAATCTACCGCTGTCTAAATAGCACAATATCATCATGCAAACTCCTATCAATCTTTTGTCACCAATATCAAGCTGAACAAACAGCTGAGAATTGAAAAAAAAATTAGTTTTCAAAAATATAATATAAATATATTTAAAATTATGTGGTTCTTTGGTACGACAAATCGACTGGTGTTGTCCATTTGACGATGAGATGAATGTTTCAAATTTTAGCAGAGGATGTGAATTGAAAGAAAAGATACCTCCACATAAAAAATCACACAAACCAAAATAATAAGATCATACGTTTAATTTTTTAGTAAAGTACTGACTTATGAAGAAAAGAATCAGGAGTGCACTACAACGATGCTATTAAGAAGTAGAGTGTTTCAAACTTAGAGTATGGAATGAAGACGGGTGATATCAAATATCCATAATTACTGAAAAATGAATAGAGTTAGGACATTAACAAAGTCACCCATCGATTTGAGACGAAATTTCATCTAATCGAGCATGTTTCGAGCGGAAGATAGGCCAAAAATGTATTTTTGGAGAATTGCGAATAATGCAATATTTTCCATACTATAGTTCAGGTACATATTTGTTGAAAAATATTTTTTCTCTCAGAAAATACTGAAATTATGAGGAATGGGGTTGTTTGGTACGACAAATAGACTGGTGTTGTGCATTTGTCGATGAGATGAATGTTTCAAATTTTAGCAGAAGATCTAAATTGAAAGAAAAGATGGCCTCATATAAAAAATCGCGCTGACCAAAATAATGAGATCATTCATTTAATTTTCTAGTAAAGTACAGACATAGGTTAAACCTATGAAGAAAAAAATCAGGAGGGCACCACAACGATGCGATTCAGAAGTAGAGTGCGTCAAACTATATTAAATAATGAATACGAAAGGCTGATTTGGACCATGAACAAAAGAATTAACTTAGATAATCATAATTAGTTAGAGAGATTCATCTTATTTCATAATAAATAATGCAATTACTTGTATCTACATCCATTAATTATATTTAAATTATTATTAGCTCGTATCGCCATCTATTGCAGCGAAGCCAGACTAACATAGGTTAAAGTATTAATAGTATACCTATGTAACGAACGCCTCACAAAGATAATTATAATTGAATACGAAGGTTTATTTAATTTCTCAAGAAATTATGCATTTACTTGTATCTACACAATCTAATTATTGTGAGTCCAGGAAATTGCCACTCCGGTTTTATAACACAAACACCATGGATGACTTGTTCTATCATTTATTCCCTTACTACAAAAATTACTACAAGCGTGTTCTACATATGTGTATAATTCACTTATTCTCCAGCTACACTACCTCGATCAGAGAGCCTTAAGAGGGAGAGGTTGACAAAAAAGGATAGGTATATAATATCCCCACAAACAATATTAATTTAAATAATTTGTGTAGATGCAAGTAAATGCAGTATTCCTCCCCTAATTTATGAGTATTTCTGCATTTTTTGAGAGCAAAAATGATTTTCGACAAATATGTATCTGAACTATAGCATGGAAAATATTGCATTTTTCGCAATTCTCCAAAAATACATTTAAATTATTTTATTTCACGAGAATCATTGATTTTACTTGCTTCTACACGATATAATTAAATTGAAGTTATTAATAACTAACTCTATTGCAGAGAAGCCATACTAATATTGTAGAAAGAATAATTACTATACCACCTATATTAAACAATGAATACGAAAAGATGTATTGGACCATGAACAAAAGAATTAACTGGGTAACTTTTAATTAAATACAACGGTTTCTTTCATTTCATAAGAAATATTACAATTACTTGCTTCTACACATTCCGATTAAATTGAAATTATTATTAACTGGTATCGCCATCTATTGCAGAGAAACCTAGAATAATAAAATATAAAGATTAATTGTTATAACTATGTTAGGAATGAATACGAAAAGCTGATTTGGACCATGGACCATTAACAAAAGAATTAACTTAGATAATCGTAATCAACTACAGGTGTACATTATTTCATGAGAATCATTGCATTCACTTGCTTCTACACAATCTAATTAAATTGAAATTATTAATAACTACTATCGCCATCTATTGTAGAGCAGCCAGACTAATATTGTAGAAAGAATAATTGAAATACATGTGTTATCAAAATTGACAATTGTTTCCATAAATCAATATTGATTTATCAAAACAATTGTCAATTTTTTAGAATTTTCAATAACTTGTATTATATTGTGGAATTAACTAGAGACCTTGAGTATCATTTAAAAACACTAATATGCGCATATTCCACGAAGTAAGGGTCGAGACAGTCAATTTCATTAGGTTGTTTTTACTTAAACGCAACGCTTCGTTTAACTTCATAGTAATTACTGGATTAAATTAAAGTTATTATTATCCGGATAAGCCATTTATTTCAGAAATGCCAGACTAATATTGTAAAAAAATAATTAGTATACCCATATTAAATAATGAATATGAAAGGCTGATTTGCACCATGAACACAAGAATTAACTTTGATAATCATAATTAAATACAAAGGTTTATCTTATTTCATAATAAATGATGCATTCACTTGTATTTACACACTTTAATTATATTAAAATTAACTAGTTTCGCCATCTATTGCAGTGAAGCCAGACTAATAAATCATAAAAAAATTATTATACCTATGTTAGGAACCAATACGAAAACCTGATTTGGACCATGAATAAAAGAATTAACTCAGATAAACATAAAAATACTAAGTTGTACTTTATTTCATTAGAATCATTGCAATTACTTGCTTCTACACGATCTAATTAAATTGAAAGAATTAATCACTGGTATCGCCATCTATTGCAAACTAGCCAGACTAGAAGTGTAGAAAAATATATAGTACACCTATGTTAAAAAAGGAATACGAAAAGTTATATTGGACCCTGAAGAAGAGAATTAACTGAGTAATTTCAATTGAATACAAAGGTTTATTCTATTTCATAGGAAATATTGCATTTACTTTTTCCTATACAATCTAATTACAATAAAATTATTATTATCAGGTATCGCCATTTACTGCAGAGAAGGCAGAATAATAAAGTTTAATGGATAATTACATATGTTAAGAAGGAATTCAAAAATCTGATTTTTATCATGAAAGAGAACTAGCTTAGATAATTATGATTAAATACGAAATTATTATTAGCGCGTTTCGCCATCTATTGCAGACAAGCCAGCCTAATATAGAATAAAGTTTAAATAGTATACCTAGGTTAGGAACGTATACGAAAAGCTGATTTGAATCATGAACAAAATAATTAAATTGTATAATCATAATTAAATACGAAGGTGTATTTTACTTCATGAGGAATATTGCATTTACTTGCTTCTACACAATCTAATTAGATTAAAATTATTATTAACTAGTATGGCCATCTATTGCATAGAAGCCAGACTAATAATATAGGAAGAATAATACTATACCTATATATAAAATGATTAATACGAAAAGCTGTATTGGACCATGAGCATAGGAATTAACTGGGATAATTTTAATTCAATACAAAGCTCTATTTAATTTCGTCAGAAATACTGCATTTACTTGCATCTACACAAACTATTTAAATTATTATTGTTATTAATTGGTATCGCTGTCTATTGCAGAGAAGCCAGACTAATATGCAAGATACAATAATTATTTTACCTATGCTAAACAACGAATACGTAAAGCTGTATTGGACCACGAACAAAAGTATTAGCTGAGTTTATTCTAATTGAATGCAAAGGTGAAATTAGTTCAAAGGAAGTATTGCATTTACTTGTATCTAGTTTCGCCATCTATTACAGAGTAGCCAGACTAATTCAATATTGAATAATTATTATACCTAAGTTAAGAAAGAATACTGATTTGTATTATGAACAAAAGAATTGACTAAGATAATTAGAATAAAATGTCAAGGCATATTGATTTCATGAGAGATATTGCAGTTACTTGCTTCTACACAATTTAATTAAATTGAAATTATTAGAAACGTGTATCGCCATCTATTGCAGAGAAGCCAGACTAATATAGAATAATGGATAATTATTGTACCAATGTTAAGAACGAATACAAAAAACTGATTTGTATCATGAACAGGAGAATTAACTTGTATAATCATAACTAAATACGGAGATGTATTTTATTTCATGAGAAATATTGCATTTACTTGTCTCTACACAATCTAATTATATTTATCTAGTCTCGCCATCTATTGTAAATAAGCCAGACTGATATAGCATGATTATTCTTTCTACAATATTAGTCTGGCTATTTTGTATTAGATGACGAAACTTGTTAACAATAATTTCAATTCTGTTAAATTTTGTAGAATGAAGTTAATGCAATATGTCTCATTTAATTAAATACACATTCGTATTCAATAGTGATTATCCAAGATACTTTCATTATTCATGGTCCAAATCAGCTTTTCGTATTCCTTCCCAATGTAGGTATAAAAATTATACCTTATCTGTCGCAGTCGGCAATAGATGGCGATACATGTTAATAATAATTTTAATTTAATTAGATTTTGTAGAAGCAAGCTAAACCGATATTTCTTAAGAACTGGAATAAACCTTTGTATTCCATTGAAATCAACCCAGTTTGTTCTTTTATGCATGGTCCAGTACAGCTTTCCGTATTAATTGTTTAACATAGGTATAGTTATTATTATTTATATAATATTAGTCTGGCTTCTTCGCAATAGATGGCGATACTATTTAATATAATTAGATTGTGTAGATACAAGTAAATGCAATATTTCTTATGAAATAAAATAAACCTCCGTATTTAATTATGATTATCTGAGTTAATTCTTTTGTTCATGGTCCAAATCAGCCTTTAGTATTCAATATTTATTATAGTTTGACGCACTCTACTTCTGAATCGCATCGTTGTGGTGCACTCCGGATTTTTTTCTTCATAGGTTTAACCAGTACTTTACTAGAAAATTAAACGAATGATCTTATTATATCGGTCTATGCGAAGGCATCTTTTCATTCAATTTAAATCCCCTGCTAAAATTTTAAACATTCATCTCATCGACAAATGGACAACACCAGTCGATTTGTCGTACCAAAAAATCCCATTCCTCATAATTTCAGTATTTTCTGAGAGAAAAAATATTTTTCGACAAATATGTACCTGAACTATAGTATGGAAAATATTGCATTATTCGCAATTCGCCAAAAATACATTTTTGGCCTATTGTTAATGTTCTAGCTCCATTAATTTTTCAGTAATTATTGATATTTGAATTACCTCCAAACTCAAAGTTTGACGCACTCTACTCCTGAATCGGATCGTTGTTGTGCACTCCTGATTTTTTTTCATCATAGATTGAACCTCTGTCAGTACTTTACTAGAAAATTAAATGAATAATTTCATGACACTGGTCTATGCAATTTTTTATATGAAGGCATATTTTCTTTCAATTTAAAAACTATGCTAAAATTTGAAACATTCATCTCATCGACAAATGGACAACACCAGTCGATTTGTCGTACCAAAGGAACGCATTCCACATAATTTCAGTATTGTCTGAGAGAAAAAATATTTTTCGACAAATATGTACCTGAACTATAGTATGGAAAATATTGCATTATTCCCAATTCCCCAAAAATACGTTTTAAGCCTATCTTCCTCTCGAAACATCCTCGATTAGATGAAACTTCGTCTCAAATCGATATGTGACTTACTTAACGTCCTCGGTCTATTAATTTTTCAGTAACTATGGATATTTGATTTCACCACTCTTCATTCCATACTCAAAGTTTGACGCACTCTACTTCTAAATCGCATCGTTGTAATGCACTCCTGATTATTTTCTTCATAAGTCAGTATTTCAACGATATTTTTGAAAACTAATTTTTTTTCCAATTCTCAGCTGTTTGCTCAGCTTGATATTGGTGTCAAAAGATTGATAGGAGTTTGCTCGATGATATTCTGCTATTCAGACAGCTGTAGATTATCGTCTACTACCTCAAAAACGTATTTAATCAGTAAAAAACGCGCTCCCGCCATAAATGTAAAAAATTTCAACGATATTTTTGAAAACTAATTTTTTTTTCAATTCTCTGCTGTTTGTTCAGCTTGATATTAGTGTTAAAAGATGGATAGGAGTTTGCTCAATAATATTCTGCTATTGACACAGTTGTCGGATACTGTGTACTACCTCAAAAACGTATTTAATCAGTAAAAATCGCGCTCCCGCCATAATTTTAAAAATATTTCAACGATATTTTTGAAAACTAATTTTTTTTCCAATTCACAGCTGTTTGCTCAGCTTGATATTGGTGTCAAAAGATTGATAGGAGTCTGCTCGATGATATTCTGCTATTCAGACAGCTGTAGATTATCGTCTACAACCTCATAAACGTATTTAATCAGTAAAAATCGCGCTCCCGCCATAATTTCAAAAATATTTCAACTGTATTTTTGAAAACTAATTATTTTTTCAATTCTCAGCTGTTTGTTCAGCTTGATATTAGTGTTAAAAGATTTATAGGAGTTTGCTCAATAATATTCTGCTATTGACACAGTTGTCGGATACTGTGTACCACCTCAAAAACGTATTTAATCAGTAAAAATCGCGCTTCAGCCATAATTTTAAAAATATTTCTATGATATTTTTGAAAATGAATTTATTTTTCAATTCTCAGCTGTTTATTCAGCTTAATACTGGTGTCAAAAGATTGATAGGAGTTTGCTTGATAATATTCCGCTATTCAGACAGCTGTAGATTATCGTCTACTATCTCTAAAACGTATTTAATCAGTAAAAATAAAATTTTGGCCTATATTCCTCTAGAAACAAGCTCGATTAGATGAAACTTCGTCTCAAATCGATGGGTGACTTTTTTAATCTCCTAACTCTATTAATTTTTCAGTAATTATGGATATTTGATTTCACCCCTTTTCATTCCATACTCTAAGTTTGACGCGCTCTATTTCTAAGTAGCATCATTGTGGTGCACACCTGATTATTTTCATCATAGATTGAACCGTTGTACGTACTTTACTAGAAAATTAAACGAACTATCTCATTATATTGGTCTGTGCGAAATTTTATATGAAGGCATCTTTTCTTTCAATTTAAATCCTCTGCTAAAATTTTAAACATTCATCTCGACGACAAATGGACAACACCAGTCGATTTGTCGTACCAAAGAATCCCATCCCTCATAATTTCAGTATTTTCTGAGAGAAAAAAGATTTTTTGACAAATATGTACCTGTATGGAAAATATTGCATTTTTCGCAATTCTCCAAAAGTACATTTTTGGCCTATCTTCCTTTCGAGACATGCTCGATTAGATAAAACGTCGTCTCAAATCGATGAGTGACTTTATTAATGTCCTAACTCCATTAATTTTTCAGTAAAAATGGATGTTTGATATCACCCCTCTTCATTCCATACTCTAAGTTTGAGGCACTCTACTTCTAAATCGCATCTTTGTAGTGCACTCCTGATTATTCTCTTCATAGATTGAACCTTTGAAAACGTATTTAATGTGTATAAATTGCGCTGCCGCCATAATTTTAAATATATTCAATGGTATTTTTAAAAATTATTTTTTTTTTCAATTCTCAGCTGTTTGTTCAGCTTGATATATTATTAAAAGAAGGATTAGAGTTTGCTTGATGATATTCTGCTATTCATACAGCTGTAAATGTAAAACCTAACCTAACCTAACCAAAATAATAAGATCATTCGTTTAATTTTTCAGTAAAGTACTGACTTATGAAGGAAAGAACAGGAGTGCATTACAACGATGCTATTTAGAAGTAGAGTGCTTGAAACTTAGAGTATGGAATGAAGAGGGGTGATATCAAATATCCATAATTACTGAAAAATTAATAGAGTTAGGACATTAACAAAGTCACCCATCGATTTGAGACGAAATTTCATCTAATCGAGCATGTTTCGAGCGGAAGATAGGCCATAAATGTATTTTTGGAGAATTGCGAATAATGCAATATTTTCCATACATAGTTCAGGTACATATTTGTCGAAAAATGTTTTTTCTGTCAGAAAATGATGAAATTATGAGGCATGGGGTTCTTTGGTACGACAAATCGACTGGTGTTGTCCATTGGTCGATGAGATGAATGATTCAAATTTTATGGGAGGATTTAAACCGGAAGAAAAAATGCCTTCATATAATAAATCCCACCGACCAAAATAATAAGATCATTCGTTTAATTTTGCAGTAAAGTACTGACTTATGAAGGAAAGAATCAGGAGTGCATCACAACGATGCGATTTAGAAGTAGAGTGCGTCAAACTTAGAGAATGGAATGAAGAGGGATGAAATAAGTGCTCAATAATTACTGAAAAATTAATGGAGTTAGGAAATTAACAGAGTCACTCATCGATTGAGACGAAATTTCATCTATTCGAGCATCTTTCGAGAGGGAGATAGGCCAAAAATGCATTTTCGAAGAATTGCGAAAAATGCAATATTTTGCATACTATATATAGTTCAGGTACATATTTGTCGAAAAATATGTTTTCTCTCTGAAAATACTGAAATTATGTAGAATGGTGTTCTTAGCTACGACAAATCGACTGGTGTTGTCCATTTGTCGATGAGATGAATGTTTCAAATTTTAGCAGAGGATGTAAATTGAAACAAAATATGCCTCCACATAAAAAGTCACACAGACCAGAATAATAAGATCATACGTTTAATTTTTTAGTATAGTACTGACAAAGGTTCAATCTATGATGGGAAGAATCATGAGAGCACTAAAACGATGCGATTTAGAAGTAGAGTGCGTCAAACTTAGAGTATGGAATGAAGAGGGGTGATATCAAATATCAATAATTACTGAGAAATTAATAGAGTTAGGACATTAACAAAGTCACCCATCGATTTGAGACGAAATTTCATCTAATCAAGCATGTTTTGAGCGGAAGATAGGCCAAAAATGTATTTTTGGAGAATTGCGAATAATGCAATATTTTCAGGTACATTTGTCGAAAAATATTTTTTCTCTCAGAAAATACTGAAATTATGAGGAATGGGGTTCTCTGGTACGACAAATTGACTGGTGATGTCCATTTGTCGATGAGATGAATGATTCAAATTTTATGGGAGGATTTAAATTGAAAGAAAAGATGCCTTCATATAAAAAATCACACCGACCACAATAATAAGTTCATTCGTGTAATTTTTTAGTAAAGTACTGACAAAGGTTCAATCTATGATGGGAAGAATCAGGAGAGCA
Source organism: Galeruca laticollis (assembly GCA_963921935.1). Lineage (NCBI taxonomy): Eukaryota > Metazoa > Arthropoda > Insecta > Coleoptera > Chrysomelidae > Galeruca > Galeruca laticollis. The sequence continues at coordinate 314,678,161 of OY998175.1, read as the reverse complement.
CTAAAGCGATGCGATTTAGAAAGAGAGTGCGTCAAACTAATGTATGGATTGAAAAGTAAATTCATTTTCGAAAATATCCTTGAATTATTTTTTAAATTATGACGGGAGCGCGATTTTACTGATTAAATACGTTTTTGAGGTAGTAGACGTTAATCTACAGCTGTCCGAATAGCAGAATATCATTAAGCAAACTCCTATCAATCTTTTGACACCAATATCAAGCTGAGCAAACAGCTGAGAATTGAAAAAAAAATTAGTTTTCAAAAATATCATTGAAATATTTTTAAAATTATGGCGAAAGCGCGATTTTTACTGATTAAATACGTTTTTGGGGTAGTAGACGTTAATCTACAGCTCTCTGAATACTAGAATATTATCAAGCGAACTTCTGTGAATCTTTTGACACCAATATCAAACCGAGCAAACAGCTGAGAATTGAAAAAAAAATTAGTTTTCAAAAATATCATTGATATATATTTACAATTATGGCGGGAGCGCGATTTTTACTGATAAAATACGTTTTTGAGGTAGTAGACGTTAATCTACCGCTGTCTAAATAGCAAAATATCATCAAGCAAACTCCTATCAAATTTTTGTCACCAATATCAAGCTGAACAAATAGCTGCGAATTGAAAAAAAAATTAGTTTTCAAAAATATCATTGAAATATATTTAAAATTATGTGGTTCTTTGGTACGACAAATCGACTGGTGTTGTCCATTTGACGATGAGATTAATGTTTCAAATTTTAGCAGAGGATGTAAATTGAAAGAAAAGATGCCTCCGCATAAAAAATCACACAGACCAAAATAATAAGATCATACGTTTAATTTTTTAGTAAAGTACTGACTTATGAAGAAAAGAATCAGGAGTGCACTACAACGATGCTATTTAGAAGTAGAGTGCTTCAAACTTAGAGTATGGAATGAAGAGGGGTGATATCAAATATCCATAATCACTGAAAAATGAATAGAGTTAGGACATTAACAAAGTCACCCATCGATTTGAGACGAAATTTCATCTAATCGAACATGTTTCGAGCGGAAGATAGGCCAAAAATGTATTTTTGGAGAATTGCGAATAATGCAATATTTTCCATACTATAGTTCAGGTACATATTTGTCGAAAAATATTTTTTCTCTCAGAAAATACTGAAATTATGAGGAATGGGGTTCTTTGGTACGACAAATCGACTGGTATTGTCCATTGGTCGATGAGATGAATGATTCAAATTTTATGGGAGGATTTAAACCGGAAGAAGAAATGCCTTCATATAAAAAATCCCACTGACCAAAATAATAAGAGCATTCGTTTAATTTTTCAGTAAAGTACTGACTTATGGAGGAGAAAATCAGGAGTGCATTACAACGATGCGATTTAGAAGAAGAGTGCGTCAAACTTAGAGAATGGAATGAAGAGGGATGAAATCAATGATCAATAATTACTGAAAAATCAATGGAGTTAGGAAATTAACAAAGTCACTCATCGATTGAGACGAAATTTCATCTATTAGAGCATCTTTAGAGATGGAGATAGGCCAAAAATGCATTTCTGAAGAATTGCGAATAATGCAATATTTTCTATTTTCAGGTACATATTTGTCGAAAAATATTTTTTCCCTCAGAAAATACTGAAATTATGTGGAATGGGGTTCTTTGGTACGACAAATCGACTGGTGATGTCCATTTGTCGATGAGATAAATGATTCAAATTTTATGGGAGGATTTAAATTGAAAGAAAAGGTGCCTTCATATAAAAATTCACACCGACCACAATAATAAGTTCATTCGTGTAATTTTTTAATAAAGTACTGACAAAGGTTCAATCTATGATGGAAAGAATCAGGAGAGCACTGAAGCGATGCGATTTAGAGAGAGAGTTCGTCATACTTATGTATGGATTGAAAAATAAATTCATTTTCGAAAATATCATTGAATTATTTTTTAAATTATGGCGGGAGCGCGATTTTTACTGATTAAATACGTTTTTGAGGTAGTAGACATTAATCTACAGCTGTCTGAATAGCAGAATATCATCGAGCAAACTCCTATCAATCTTAAAACACCAATATCAAGCTGAGAAAACAGCTGAGAATTGAAAAAAAAATTAGTTTTCAAAAATATCATTGAAATATTTTTGAAATTATGGCGGGAGCGCGATTTTTACTGATTAAATACGTTTTTGGGGTAGTAGACGTTAATCTCCAGCTCTCTGAATACTAGAATATTATCAAGCAAACTTCTATAAATCTTTTGACACCAATATCAAACTGAGCAAACAGCTGAGAATTGAAAAAAAAATTAGTTTTCAAAAATGTCATTGAAATATATTTAAAATTATGTGGTTCTTTGGTACGACAAATCGACTGGTGTTGTTCATTTGACGATGAGATGAAAGTTTCAAATTTTAGCAGAGGATGTAAATTGAAAGAAAAGATGCCTCCACATGAAAAATCACACAGACCAAAATATTAAGATCATACGTTAAATTTTTTAGTAAAGTACTGACTTATGAAGAAAAGAATCAGGAGTGCACTACAACGATGCTATTAAGAAGTAGAGTGCTTCAAACTTAGAGTATGGAATGAAGAGGGGTGATATCAAATATCCATAATTACTGAAAAATGAATAGAGTTAGGACATTAACAAAGTCACCCATCCATTTGAGACGAAATTTCATCTAATCGAGCATGTTTCGAGCGGAAGATAGGCCAAAAATGTATTTTTGGAGAATTGCGAATAATGCAATATTTTCCATACTATAGTTCAGGTACATATTTGTCGAAAAATATTTTTTCTCTCAGAAAATACTGAAATTATGAGGAATGGGGTTCTTTGGTTCGACAAATCGACTGGTGTTGTCCATTCGTCGATGAGATGAATGATTCAAATTTTATGGGAGGATTTAAACCGGAAGAAAAAATGCCTTCATATGAAAAATCCCACCGACCCAAATAATAAGATCATTCGTTTAATTTTTCAGTAAAGTACTGACTTATGAAGAAAAGAATCAGGAGTGCATTACAACGATGCGATTAAGAAGTAGATCGCGTCAAACTTAGAGTATGGAATGAAGAGAGATGAGATCAATGATCAATAATTACTGAAAAATTGATGGAGTTAGGAAATTAACAAAGTCACTCATCGATTGAGACGAAATTTCATCTATTCGAGCATGTTTCGAGCGGAAGATAGGCCAAAAATGCATTTTTGAAGAATTGCGATAAATGCAATATTTATAGTTCAGGTACATATTTGTCGAAAAATATTTTTTCTCTCAGAAAATACTGAAATTATGTGGAATGGGGCTCTTTGGTACGACAAATAGACTGGTGTTGTCCATTTGTCGATGAGATGAATGTTTCAAATTTTAGCAGAAGATCTAAATTGAAAGAAAAGATGGCCTCATATAAAAAATCGCGCAGACCAAAATAATGAGATCATTCATTTAATTTTCTAGTAAAGTACAGACATAGGTTAAACCTATGAAGAAAAAAAAACAGGAGGGCACCACAACGATGCGATTCAGAAGTAGAGTGCGTCAAACTATATTTAATAATGAATACGAAAGGCTGATTCGGACCATGAACAAAAGAATCATCTTAGATAATCATAATTAAATAGAAAGATTCATCTTATTTCATAATAAATAATGCAATTACTTGTATCTACACACTTTAATTATATTTAAATTACTATTAACTAGTATCGCCATCTATTGCAGCGAAGCCAGACTAACTTAGGTTAAAGTATAAATAGTATACCTATGTAAGGATCGAATACAACAAGCTGATTTGGACCATGAACAAAAGAATTAACATAGATAATTATAATTGGTTACGAAGGTTTATTTTATTTCTTCAGAAATATTGCATTTACTTGTATCTACACAAATAAATTATATTAAATAGTGTCGCCATCTATTGCGAAGAAGCCAGACTAATAATATAGGAAGAATAATACTATACCTATATATAAAATTATTAATACGAAAAGCTGTATTGGACCATGAACATAGGAATTAACTGGGATGATTTCAATTCAATACAAAGCTCTATTTAATTTCGTCAGAAATACTGCATTTACTTGCATCTACACAAACTATTTAAATTATTATTGTTATTAATTGGTATCGCCATCTATTGCAGAGAAGCCAGACTAATATGCAAGATACAATAATTATTTTACCTATGCTAAACAACGAATACGTAAAGCTGTATTGGACTATGAACAAAAGTATTTGCTGAGTTTATTCTAATTGAATGCAAAGGCGAATTTAGTTCAAAGGAAATATTGCATTTACTTGTATCTAGGTTCGCCACCTATTACAGAGTAGCCACACTAATACAATATTGAATAATTATTATACCTAAGTTAAGAAAGAATACTGATTTGTATTATGAACAAAAGAATTGACTTAGATAATTAGAATGAAATGTCAAGGCATATTCATTTCATGAGAGATATTGCAGTTACTTGCTTCCACACAATTTAATTAAATTGAAATTATTAGAAACGTGTATCGCCATCTATTGCAGAGAAGCCAGACTAATCTAGAAAAATGGATAATTATTGTACCAATGTTAAGAACGAATACAAAAAACTGATTTGTATCATGAACAAGAGAATTAACTTGTATAATCATAACTAAATACGAGGATGTATTTTATTTCATGAGAAATATTGCATTTACTTGCCTTTACACAATCTAATTATATTTATCTAGTCTCGCCATCTATTGCAAATAAGCCAGACTAATATAGCATAATTATTCTTTCCACAATATTAGTCTGGCTATTTTGTAATAGAAGGCGAAACTTGTTAACAATAATTTCAATTCTGTTAAATTTTGTAGAAGGAAGTTAATGCAATATGTCTCCTTTAATTAAATACACATTCGTATTCAATAGTGATTATCCAAGATACTTTCATTATTCATGGTCCAAATCAGCTTTTCGTATTCCTTCCCATTGTAGGTATAAAAATTATACCTTATCTGTCGCAGTCTGCAATAGATGGCGATACTATTTAATATAATTAGATTGTATAGATACAAGTAAATGCAATATATCTTATGAAATAAAATAAACCTCCGTATTTAATTATGATTATCTGAGTTAATTCTTTTGTTCATGGTCCAAATCAGCCGTATTCAATATTTAATATAGTTTGACGCACTCTACTTCTGAATCGCATCGTTGTGGTGCACTCCTGATTTTTTTCATCATATGGTTAGCCTATGTCAGTACTTTACTAGAAAATTAAACGAATGATCTTATTATTTTGGTCTGTGCAATTTTTTATATGAAGGCATATTTTCTTTCAATTTAAATACTCTGCTAAAATTTGAAACATTAATCTCATCGAGAAATGGACAACACCAGTCGATTTGTCGTACCAAAGGAACCCATTCCACATAATTTCAGTATTGTCTGAGAGAAAAAATATTTTTCGACAAATATGTACCTGGAAAATATTGCATTATTCCCAATTCCCCAAAAATACGTTTTTGGCCTATCTTCCTCTCGAAAGATGCTCGATTAGATGCAACTTCGTCTCAAATCGATATGTGACTTTGTTAACGTCCTAGCTCTATTAATTTTTCAGTAACTATGGATATTTGATTTCACCACTCTTCATTCCATACTCAAAGTTTGACGCACTCTACTTCTAAATCGCATCGTTGTAATGAACTCCTGATTATTTTCTTCATAAGTGAGTAGTTTACTTAAAAATTCAACGGATGATCTTCTTATTTTAGCCTGTGTGATTTTTTATGTGGAGGCATATTTTCTTTCAATTTACATCCTCTGCTAAAATTTGAAACATTCATCTCATCGACAAATGGACAACAACAGTCGATTTGTCGTACCAAAGAACCCCATTCCAGATAATTTCAGTATTTTCTGAGAGAAAAAATATTTTTCGACAAATATGTACCTGAACTATGGACAATATTGCATTTCTCGCAATTCTTCAAAGATGCATTTTTGGCCTATCTTCCTCTCGAAACATGGTCGAATAGATGAGATTTCGTCTCAATCGATGAGTGACTCTGTTGATTTCCTAAGTCCATTATTTTTCAGTAATTATGGCTATTTGATATCACCCTTCTTCATTCCATACAGACAGCTGTAGATTATCGTCTAGTACCTCAAAAACGTATTTAATCAGTAAAAATCGCGCTCCCGCCATAATTTCATATATATTTCAATAATATTTTTGAAAATGAATTTATTTTTCAATTCTCAGCTGTTTATTCAGCTTAATACTGGTGTCAAAAGGTTGATAGGAGTTTGCTCGATGATATTCAGCTATTCAGACAGCTGTAGATTATCGTCTACTACCTCAAAAACGTATTTATTCAGTAAAAATCGCGCTCCCGCCATAATTTAAAAAATATTTCAATGATATTTTTGAAAACTAATTTTTCTTTCAATTCTCAGCTGTTTGTTCGGCTTGATATTGGTGTCAAAAGATTGATAGGAGTTTGCTTGATGATATTGTGCTATTTAGACAGCTGTAGATAACGTCTACTACCTCAAAAACTTATTTATACAGTAAAAATTGCGCTCCCGCCATAATTTAAAAAACATTTCAATGATATTTTTTAAAACTAATTTTTCTTTCAATTCTTAGCTGTTTGTTCAGCTTGATATTGGTGTCAAAGGATTGATAGGAGTTTACTTGATGATATTGTGCTATTTAGACAGCTGTAGATTAACGTCTACTACCTCAAAAACGTATTTAACCAGTAAAAATCGCGCTCCCGCCATAATTTTAAAAATATTTCAATTATATTTTTGAAAACTAATTTTTTTTCCTGTTTGGTTAGCTTGATATTGGTGTCAAAAGATTGATAGGAGTTTGCTCGATGTTATTCTGCTATCCAGACAGCTGTATATTATCGTCTACCACCTCAAAAACGTATTTAATCAGTAAAATTCGCGCTCCCGCCATAATTTTAAAAAAATGTCAGTGATATTTTTGAAAATGAATGATGAATGATCTCATTACTATGGTCTGTGTTACTTTTTATATGAAGGCATCTTATCTTTTAATCTAAATCCTCTGATAAAATTTGAATCATTGATCCCATCGATAAATGGACAACACCAGTCGATTTGTCGTACCAAAGAATCCCATTCCTCATAATTTTAGTATTTTCTGAGAGTTAAAATATTTTTCGACAAATATGTACCTGAACTATAGTATGGAAAATATTGCATTTTTCTCAATTCTCCAAAAATACATTTTTGGCCTATCTTTCTCTCGAAACATGCTCGATTAGATGAAACGTCGCCTCAAATCGATGGGTAACTTTGTTAATGTCCTAACTCCATCAATTTTTCAGTAATTATTGATATTTGATTTGACCCCTCTTCATTCCATACTCTAAGTTTGACGCACTCTTCTTCTAAATCGCATCTTTGTAGTGCACTCCTGATTTTTCTCTTCATACATTGAACCTTCGTCAGTACTTTACTAGAAAATTATTTTGGTCTGTGGGACTTTTCATATGAATGCATATTTTCTTTTAATTGACATCCTCTAAAAGTTGAAACATTAATCTCATCGACAAATGGACAACACCAGTTGATTTGTCGTACCAAAGAACCCCAATCCACATAATTTCAGTATTTTCTGAGAGAAAAAATATTTTCCGACGAATTTGTACCTGTAAAATATTGCATTTTTGGCAATTCTTCAAAATTGAATTTTTGGCCTATCTTCCCCTCGAAACATGCTCGAATAGATGAAATTTCGTCTCAATCGATAAGTGATTCTGTTAATTTCCTAACTCCATTAATTTTTCAGTAATTCTGGATATTTGATATCAACCCTCTTCATTCCATACTCTAAGTTTGACGCACTCTACTTTGAAATCGCATCGTTGTAGTGCACTCCTGATTTTTCTCTTCATAGATTGAACCTTTGACAGTACTTTACTAAAAAATTAAAGGAATGATCTTATTATTTTGGTCTATATGATTTTTTATATGAAGGCATCTTTTCTTTCAATTTAAATGCTCTGCTAGAATTTGAAACATTCATCTCATCGTCAACTGGACAACACCAGTCGATTTGTCGTACCAAAAAAACACATAATTTTAAATATATTTCAATGATATTTTTGAAAACTAATTTTTTTTCCAATTCTAGCTATTTGTTCCGCTTGATATTGGTGTTGACAGAAGGATTAGAGTTTGCTTGATAATATTCTGGTATTCAGACAGCTGTAGATTATCGTCTACTACCTCAAATACGTATTTAATCAGTGAAAATCGCGCTCCCGCCATAATATTGAAAATATTTCAACGATATTTTTGAAAACTAATTTTTTTTCCAATTCTCAGCTGTTTGCTCAGCTTATTATTGGTGTCAAAAGATTGATAGGAGTTTGCTCGATGATATTCTGCTATTCAGACAGGTGTAGATTATCGTCTACTACCTCAAAAATGTATCTAATCTGTAAAAATCGCGCTCCCGCCATAATTATAAAAATATTTCTATGATATTTTTGAAAATGAATTTATTTTTCAATTCTCAGGTGTTTATTCAGCTTGATACTGATGTCAAAAGATTGACAGGAGTTTGCTTGATGATATTCTGCTATTCAGACAGCTGTAGATTATCGTCTACTACCTCAAAAACTTATTTAATCAGTAAAAATAAAATTTTGGCCTATGTTCCTCTAGAAACAAGCTCGATTAGATGAAGCTTCCTCTCAAATCGATGGGTGACGTTTTTAATCTCCTAACTCTATTGATTTTTCAGTAACTATGGATATTTGATTTCACCCCTTTTCATTCCAAACTCTAAGTTTGACGCACTCTACTTCTAAGTAGCATCATTGTGGTACACACCTGATTATTTTCATCATCGATTGAACCGTTGTACGTACTTTAATAGAAAATTAAAGGAACGATCTCATTATATTGGTCTGTGCGAAATTTCATATGAAGGCATCTTTTCTTTCAATTTAAATTCTCTACTAAAATTTTAAAAATACATCTCAACGACAAATGGACAACACCAGTCGATTTGTCGTACCAAAGAATCCCATCCCTCATAATTTCAGTATTTTCTGAGAGAAAAAATATTTTTCGACAAATATGTACCTGAAAGTATGGAAAATATTGCATTTTCCGCAATTCTCCAAAAATACATTTTTGGCCTATCTTCCTTTCGAAACATGCTCGATTAGATAAAACGTCGTCTCAAATCGATGGGTGAATTTATTAATGTCCTAACTCCATTAATTTTTCAGTAATTATGGATATTTGATAGCACCCCTCTTCATTCCATAATCCATTCAATAATTACTGAAAAATCAACAGAGTCACTCATCGATTGAGACGAAGTATCCAATGAAGAGGGTAAAATCTAGTATCGATAGTTATTCAAAAATTGATAGAGTTATGGCATTAACAAAGTCACTCATCGATTATAGATGTGGCTTTATCCAATCGGACATGTTTCGAGAGGATGATAGGCCAAAAATATACTTTTGGAGAATGGCGAAAAATGCAATATTTTCCTTTATAGTCCAGCTACATATTTGACGAAAAATATTTTTCCTCTCAAAAAATACTGAAATTATGAGAATAGGGGTTCTTCGATACGACAAATCGACTGGTGTTGTCCATTTTCCGATGAGATGAATGGTTCGAATATAAGGAGAGCATTTATGTTAAAAGGAAACATGCCTTCATATAAAAAATCGAAGAGACCAAAATAATGGAAATATTCATTCAATTTTTTGAGAAAGTATCGTCAAAGGTCTAATCTTTGATAAGAAATCAGGAGTGCACTTCAATGATGCGATTCAGAAGTAGAGTGCATCAAACTTGGAGTATCCAATGAAGAGGGTAAAATCTAGTATCGATAGTTATTCGAAAATTGATAGAGTTATGGCATTAACAAAGTCACCCATCGATTTTTATGTGGCTTCATCTAATCGGACATGTTTCGAGATGATGATAGGCCAAAAATATATTTTTGGAGAATTGCGAAAAATGCAATATTTGCCTTACTATAGTCCAGCTACATATTTGACGGAAAATTTTTCCCTCTCAAAAAATACTGAAATTATGAGAATAGGGGTTCTTTGATATGACATATCGACTGATGTTGTCCATTTTTGGATGAGATAATTGTTTCAAATATAAGGAGAGCATTTAAAGTAAAAGAAAACATGCATTCATATAAAAAATCGTACAGGCCAAAATGATGGAAATATTCATTCAATTTTCTGAGAAAGTATCGTCAAAGGTCTAATCTTTGATAAAAAATCAGGTGTGCACTACAATGATGCGATTCAGGAGTAGAGTGCGTCAAACTTGGAGTATCCAATGAAGAGGGTAAAATCTAGTATCGATAGTTATTCAAAAATTGATAGAGTTATGGCATTAACAAAGTCACCCATCGATTTTTATGTTGCTTCATCTAATCGGACATGTTTCGAGATGATGATAGGCCAAACATATATTTTTGGAGAATTGCGAAAAATGCAATATTTGCCTTACTATAGTCCAGCTACATATTTGACGGAAAATTTTTCCCTCTCAAAAAATATTGAAATTATGAGAATAGGGGTTCTTTGATACGACAAATCGACTGGTGTTGTCCATTTTTGGATAAGATAATTTTTACAAATATAAGGAGTTATTCAAAATTTGATAGAGTTAGGGCATTAACAAAGTCACTCATCGAATTCAGATGAGTGTCATCTAATCGGACATATTTCGAGAGGATGATAGGCCAAAAATATATTTTTGGAGAATTGCGAAAAATGCGATTTTTCTTTACTATATATAGTCCAGCTACATATTTGACGAAAAATATTTTTCCTCCCAAAAAATACTGAAATTATGAGAATAGGGGCTCTTTGATACGACAAATCGACTGATGTTGTCCATTTTTGGATGAGATAATTGTTTCAAATATAAAGAGAACATTCAAGTTAAAAGAAAACATTCATTCATATAAAAAATCGTACAGGCCAAAATAATGGAAATATTATTCAATTTTTTGAGACAGTTCCGTCAAAGGTCTAATCTTTGATAAAAAATCAGGAGTGCACTTCAATGATGCGATTCAGAAGTAGAGTACGTCAAACTTGGAGTATCCAATGAAGAGGGTAAAATCTAGTATCGATAGTTATTCAAAAATTGATAGAGTTATGGCATTAACAAAGTCACCCATCGATTTTAGATGAAGCTTCATCTAATCGGACATGTTTCGAGAGGATGATAGGCCAAAAATATATTTTTGAAGAATTGCGAAAAATGCAATAGTCCAGCTACATATTTGACGAAAAATATTTTTCCTCTCAAAAAATACTGAAATTATGAGAATAGGGGTTCTCTGATACGACAAATCGACTGGTGTTTTACATTTTTCGATGAGATGAATGGTTCAAATATTAGGAGAGCATTTAGGTTAAAAGAAAACATGCTATCATATAAAAAATCGTACAGGTCAAAATAATGGAAATATTCATTCACTTTTCTGAGAAAGTATCGTCAAAAGTCTAATCTTTGATAAAAAATCAGGAGTGCACTTCACTGATGCGATTCAGAAGTAGAGTGCGTCAATCTTGGAGTATCCAATGAAGAGGGTAAAATCTAGTATCGATAGTTATTAAAAAATTGATAGTTATGGCATTAGCAAAGTCACTCATCGATTATAGATGTGGCTTTATCCAATCGGACATGTTTCGAGAGAATGATAGGCTAAAAATATACTTTTGGAGAATGGCGAGAAATGCAATATTTTCCTTACTATAGTCCAGCTACATATTTGACGAAAAATATTTTTCCTCTCAAAAAATACTGAAATTATGAAAATAGGGGTTCTTTGATACGACAAATCGACTGGTGTTGTCCATTTTTCGATAAGATAAATGTTTCAAATATTAGGAGAGCATTTAAGTTAAAAGAAAACATGCCTTCATATAAAAAATAGTACAGACCAAAATAATGGAAATATTCATTCACTTTTCTGAGAAAATATCGTCAAAGGTCTAATCTTTGATAAAAAATCAGGAGTGCACTTCACTGATGCGATTCAGAAGTAGAGTGCGTCAATCTTGGAGTATCCAATGAAAAGGGTAAATTCAAGTATCGATAGTTATTCAAAAATTGATAGAGTTATGGCAATAACAAAGTCACCCATCGATTTTAGATGAAATTTCATCTAATCTGACATGTTTCGAGAGGATGATAGGCCAAAAATATATTTATGGATAATTGCGAAAAATGCAATATTTTCCTTACATATTTGACGAAAAATATTTTTCCTGTCAAAAAATACTGAAATTATGAGAATAGGGGTTCTTTGATACGACAAATCGACTGGTGTTGTCCATTTTTGGATGAGATAATTGTTTCAAATATAAGGAGAGCATTTAAGTTAAAAGAAAACATGCTATCATATAAAAAATCGTACAGGCCAAAATAATGGAAATATTCATTCACTTTTCTGAGAAAATATCGTCAAAGGTCTAATCTTTGATAAAAAATCAGGAGTGCACTTCACTGATGCGATTCAGAAGTAGAGTGCGTCAATCTTGGATTATCCAATGAAGAGGGTAAAGTCAAGTATCGATAGTAATTCAAAAATTGATAGAGTTATGGCAATAACAAAGGTCTAATCTTTGATAAAAAATCAGGAGTGCACTTCACTGATGCGATTCAGAAGTAGAGTGCGTCAATCTTGGATTATCCAATGAAGAGGGTAAATTCAAGTATCGATAGTAATTCAAAAATTGATAGAGTTATGGCAATAACAAAATCACCCATCGATTTTAGATGAATTTTCATCTAATTGGACATGTTTCGAGAGGATGATACGCCAAAAATATATTTTTGGAGAATTGCGAAAAATGCAATATTTTCCTTACTATGTTACATGTTTCGAGAGGATGATACGCCAAAAATATATTTTTGGAGAATTGCGATTAATGCAATATTTTCCAGCTACATATTTGACGAAAAATATTTTTCCTGTCAAAAAATACTGAAATTATGAGAATAGGGGTTCTTTGATACGACAAATCGACTGGTGTTGTCCATTTTCCGATGAGATGAATGGTTCAAATATAAGGAGAGCATTTAAGTTAAAAGGAAACATGCCTTCATATAAAAAATTGTACAGGCCAAAATAATGGGAATATTCATTCAATTTTTTGAGAAAGTATCGTCGAAGGTCTAATCTTTGATAAAAAATCAGGAGTGCACTTCAATGATGCGATTCAGAAGTAGAGTGCATCAAACTTGGAGTATCCAATGAAGAGGGTAAAATCTAGTATCGATAGTTATTCAAAAATTGATAGAGTTATGGCATTAACAAAGTCACCCATCGATTTTTATGTGGCTTCATCTAATCGGACATGTTCCGAGATGATGATAGGCCAAAAATATATTTTTGGAGAATTGCGAAAAATGCAATATTTGCCTTACTATAGTCCAGCTACATATTTGACGGAAAACTTTTCCCTCTCAAAAAATACTGAAATTATGAGAATAGGGGTTCTTTGATATGACATATCGACTGATGTTGTCCATTTTTGGATGAGATAATTGTTTGAAATATAAGGAGAGCATTTAAGGTAAAAGAAAACATGCATTCATATAAAAAATCGTACAGGCCAAAATGGTGGAAATATTCATTCAATTTTCTGAGAAAGTATCGTCAAAGGTCTAATCTTTGATAAAAAATCAGGTGTGCACTACAATGATGCGATTCAGAAGTAGAGTGCGTCAAACTTGGAGTATCCAATGAAGAGGGTAAAATCTAGTATCGATAGTTATTCAAAAATTGATAGAGTTATGGCATTAACAAAGTCACCCATCGATTTTTATGTGGCTTCATCTAATCGGACATGTTTCGAGATGATGATAGGCCAAAAATATATTTTTGGAGAATTGCGAAAAATGCAATATTTGCCTTACTATAGTCCAGCTACATATTTGACGGAAAATTTTTCCCTCTCAAAAAATACTGAAATTATGAGAATAGGGGTTCTTTGATACGACAAATCGACTGGTGTTGTCCATTTTTGGATAAGATAATTTTTTCAAATATAAGGAGTTATTCAAAATTTGATAGAGTTAGGGCATTAACAAAGTCACTCATCGAATTTAGATGAGTGTCATCTAATCGGACATATCTCGAGAGGATGATAGGCCAAAAATATATTTTTGGAGAATTGCGAAAAATGCGATATTTTCCTTACTATATATAGTCCAGCTACATATTTGACGAAAAATTTTTTTCCTTTCAAAAAATACTGAAATTATGAGAATAGGGGTTCTTTGATATGACAAATCGACTGATGTTGTCCATTTTTGGATGAGATAATTGTTTCAAATATAATGAGAACATTTAAGTTAGAAGAAAACATGCATTCATGTAAAAAATCGTACAGGCCAAAATAATGGAAATATTATTCAATTTTTTGAGACAGTTTCGTCAAAGGTCTAATCTTTGATAAAAAATCAGGAGTGCACTTCAATGATGCTATTCAGAAGTAGAGTGCGTCAGTCTTGGAGTATCCAATGAAGAGGGTATAATCTAGTGTCGATAGTTATTCAAAAATTGATAGAGTTATGGCATTAACAAAGTCACCCATCGATTTAAGATGAAGCTTCATCTAATCGGACATGTTTCGAGAGGATGATAGGCCAAAAATATATTTTCGGAGAATTGCGAAAAATGCAATATTTCCCTTACTATAGTCCAGCTACATATTTGACGAAAATAATTTTTCCTCTCAAAAAATACTGAAATTATGAGAATAGGGGTTCTCTGATACGACAAATCGACTGGTGTTTTCCATTTTTCGATGAGTTAAATGGTTCAAATATTAGGAGAGCATTTAGGTTAAAAGAAAACATGCTATTCTATAAAAAATCGTACAGGTCAGAATAATGGAAATATTCATTCACTTTTCTGAGAAAGTATCGTCAAAAGTCTAATCTTTGATAAAAAATCAGGAGTGCACTTCATTGATGCGATTCAGAAGTAGAGTGCGTCAATCTTGGAGTATCCAATGAAGACGGTAACCTCTAGTATGGATAGTTATTCAAAAATTGATAGTTATGGTATTAACAAAGTCACCCATCGAATGTAGATGAGATTTCATGTAATCGGACATGTTTTGAGATGATGATAGGTCAAAATTTTATTTTTGGAGAATTGCGAAAGATCCAATATTCACTTTCCCACACATTAAGCTAACGAGAAGGTACTCTTGTTGGAATTCGATAAAATAAGCTGTTTGGCTAATATTTACAGTTTTAATAATGCACTACGTACCAGTTTACGCATTCACCAGTTTTATAAGTACAGGAAAAACTAACTTTTAATAGATGTCCAATATTTAGCTAGAGTACTACAAAAAAATAATTTAACGATAGCAGAAGATGAAAAACATTAGCGACTTATTAATTGGAAAGTTGGTAAAAACTTTTTATAAGTGTTTTTACCATTTATCAAGTTACCATAGGATTAGTTGTCCAACGTTGTGTAGAATAGTTCGTAGTCAGTACTTGTCAATAATTCATAAGTCCTTAATTTAACAGTTACAATAGCAGAATTCGCTTTTATTGAGTACGCAGATGAACATCTAATGTATGGACTGGCTTCTCGAAACTGTTTAGAGGCCAAAAGGCTTTATGAAGAACATTTTGCAAACAGAGCATTGCCAGACAGACGAATGTTTGGGCGTATTGATCTCAGGTTACGAGAAACAGGTATGAATAAGTAAATGTAATTTTCCATGTAGACAAAACAAAATTTTAAATTTTAGGAAGATTTTCGCCAGAAAAAGCTGGAGAAGGTCCAGTACGAAGCAAACGTACTGTGGCAGTTGAACAAGACTTGTTAAATGCAGTTGATAATGAACCATCGAGTTTTAGAAAATTATCAAGAGAACATAACGTCTCGAAATCAGTTGTTCATCGCGTCCTAAAAGAACAGCTGTTATACTCGTATCCTTTCCACATGAAAAAAGTACACCGTATGACAGTGGCTGATTATCCTGCTCGACTTGAGTATAGTTGGAGCGCCGCAACATTGCGGCTTGTCATTGGGTATATAGAAGATGGATAAAAATGTTAGAGAGAATAATTGTTGATTATTTACTTTTTAAGGAAGATATAAATTTTATAGGAAATGATTGTAGATAATGGTAAGTATATTGTTTCTATTATTTCCTTTTTCATGTAAGGTAGTAATATTGTTATAAATAATAATATATATATATATATATATATATATATATATATAACAAAAACAGAATTAGCGGGCATATCACGCAAAAGAGGTTACTCATTCTCTGTAACCTCTTTTGCGTGATATGCCCGCTAATTCTGTTTTTGTTTTATGTTTCACGCGTTATTTTTTCATCTTTTCATTGTTTATTTATATATATATATATATATATATAATATTGTAAGTATGTATATGTATATGTTTATATAAAAGGATTAAAGGCCTCGCTTCGCTCGGAGTAGAGAAAATATAATATATGTAAATGTTTATATAAAAGGATTAAAGGCCTCGCTTCGCTCGGAGTAGAGAAAATATAATATATGTAAATGTTTATATCAAAGGATCAAAGGCCTCGCTTTGTTCTTCAAGTAAACTATTTGAAGGAAAAATTTTGATTGAAAACTAACGATATCATCCGATTCGCTTTGCTCGGATAATAAAAATTCAATTATATGTATTATAAAATGAATATATTAATATATACTACACTTATAAATGTTTATATCAAAGGATTAAAGGCCTCGCTTCGCTCGGAGTAGAGAAAATATAATATATGTAAATGTTTATATCAAAGGATTAAAGGCCTCGCTTCGCTCGGAGTAGAGAAAATATAATATATGTAAATGTTTATATCAAAGGATCGAAGGCCTCGCTTTGCTCGGATAATAATCATTTAATTGCATATTTACGTATAACTCTGAAAAACATATATTAGGGTATAACTCTGAAAAACTTAAATTACGATACAACTACAAAAACTGCTGCTAATGAAATGTGCGTAATTTCGCTATTGAGAAAGTCTGGATCATAAAAAGAATATATTCATATATATAATACTCTTAAATGTATATAACAAGAGGTTAAAGTCCTCGCTTCGCTCGGATAACAATAATTCAATTATAGATATTATAAAAAGAATAGTTGCTACGAATTTTTTGAAGGTAAGTTTTGATAAAAATTTTTAGCTCAACTTTAACCCTGTATAATTCCTACAAATATCAAATGGAAGGAACTAAAAATGATTGGTTATTAAGATACATCTTTCATCTATCGAATGATGTAAAATAGATGTCGCTACCTTCCATAGATTCTGAAATATGAAATTTTAAATGAAGGCATGTCAAAAAGATTTTACAAATTTCGGTTCCCAGACCAAAAAATTGAAAATTTTGCTTCACTGTGAATGTATGTAAAAGTGATATAGTATTATGTATTTCGTCTCGTAGAATCCAAAAAATGTGCCATTTTTTGATTTCGAGTTATAGTTTCCCAGAAAATCCCATTTTCAATAATTTTCCTGAATTTTCCACAGGAAAAATTTTTTTTTTCAAATAACGGACAAATTTTTCAGATTCCTCGTATTAAGAAAGCCCTATATGCAAAATTTCATGAAAATCGGAGAGAAATGTTTTTTTTCGGGTTTTATGTAGGAAGGGGAGGTACCCTTATGAATGTATTTTTTGGTTAAAAAATGTCAACTTTGATATTTAATAACTCGGTTATTATTGCCGCTGGAATCTTGCAGTATTTTTTCTATAATAGAATCAACTCTCCTCTTTCGATTTATACCAATTTCAATATTTCCATATCATAAACGTAGTTGGAACTAATTTTTTTAAGGTAAATTTTGATAAAAATTTTTAGCTCAACTTTAACCCTGTATAATTCCTACAAATATCAAATGGAAGGAACTAAAAATGATTGGATATTAAGATACATCTTTCCTCTATCGAATGATGTAAAATAGATGTCGCTATCTTCCATAGATTCTGAAATATGAAATTTTCAATGAAGGCATGTCAAAAAGATTTTATAAATTTCGGTTCCCAGACCAAAAAATTGAAAATTTTGTTTCACTGTGAATGTATGTAAAAGTGATATAGTATTATGTATTTCGTCTCGTAGAATCCAAAAAATATGCCATTTTTTGATTTCGAGTAATAGTTTCCCAGAAAATCCCATTTTCAATAATTTTCCTGAATTTTCCACAGGAAAATTTTTTTTTTTCGAATAACGGACAAATTTTTCAGATTCCTCGTATTAAGAAAGCCCTATATGCAAAATTTCATGAAAATCGGAGAGAAATTTTTTTTTTCGGGTTTTATGTAGGAATGAATGGATTTTTCGGTTAAAAAATGTCAACTTTGATGTTTAATAACTCGTTTATTAATGCCACTGGAATCTTGCAATATTTTTTATACAATAGTATCAACTCTCCTCTTTCGATTTCTACCAATTTCAATATCCCCATATTATAAACGTAGTTGCTACGAATTTTTTTAAGGTAAATTTTGATAAAAATTTTTAGCTCAATTTTAACCCTTTATAATTCCTACAAAAATTAAATGGAAGGAACGAAAAATGATTGTTAATTAAGATACATCTTTCCTCTATCGAATGATGTAAAATAGATGTCGCTATCTTCAATAGATTCTGAAATATGAAATTTTAAATGAAGGCATGTCAAAAAGATTTTATAAATTTCGGTTCCCAGACCAAAAAATTGAAAATTTTGCTTCACTGTGAATGTATCTAAAAGTGATATAGTATTATGTATTTCGTCTCGTAGAATACAAAAAAAAAGTTATTTTTTGATTTTGAGTTATAGTTGTCCAGAAAATCCCTTTTTCAATAATTTTCCTGAATTTTCCATAGGAAAAATTTTTTTTTAAATAACGGACACATTTTCCAGATTCCTCGTATCAAGAAACCCCTTTATGCAGAATTTTATGAAAATCGGAGAGAAATTTTTTTTTTCGGGATTTATGTAGGAAGGGGGTAGGTACCCTTCTGAATGGATTTTTCGGTTAAAAAATGTCAACTTTGATGTTTAATAACTCGTTTATTAATGCCGCTGGAATCTTGCAATATTTTTTATATAATAGTATCAACTCTCCTCTTTCGATTTCCACCAATTTCAATATCCCCATATTATAAACGTAGTTGCTACGAATTTTTTTAAGGGAAATTTTGATAAAAATTTTTAGCTCAACTTTAACCCTGTATAATTCCTACAAATGATGAATGGAAGAAACGAAAAGCAATTGAGGATGAAGGTACATCTTTCTTCTGTCAAACGGTGTAACAATAATGACAATACCTTTCTTAATTCCGAAAATATTAAATTTTAAATAGAGGCATGTCAAAAAGATTTCAAAAATTTCGAGGTCCTGGATAAAAATTTGAAAACTTCGATATATAGTAAACGTATGGGAAAAATGATCAAATATCATGTATTTTTACCCGAGGATTCCATTTCTTTTATCAGATTTCCGAAATTCTTTTTAATAAAGAAATAAAAAAATATTTTTCGAAATTT
Organism: Galeruca laticollis; assembly: GCA_963921935.1. Lineage (NCBI taxonomy): Eukaryota > Metazoa > Arthropoda > Insecta > Coleoptera > Chrysomelidae > Galeruca > Galeruca laticollis. The sequence continues at coordinate 314,658,563 of OY998175.1, read as the reverse complement.
CTTCAAGTAAACTATTTAAAGGAAAAATTTTACTTGAAAACTAATGATATCATCCGATTCGTCTTGATTAAAAACCCCTAATTACAAATTTTTATAAAAATCGCATAATAATTACTATTTTTAAAACTTGTAAATATTCCGATTTCTGACGTTTTTATTTTTTTTAAGCATGTAAAATAAAACTTATCGAAAAACTGATTAGCTCATTGTATTTCTCGCCCACGAAAACCCCTTTCCCTAGATTTTCATTCAAATCGCAGCATAAAAGTTACCGACCCCCCCTTGATGGGTCCTGGCGAAAATTTCAAGTTACGTTTTGACAGCTAAAAATTCGTTTTAAAGAAATTTTAATGTCGGGACCGTGTTTCTGGATCAAATTTATACCCCCATACCAAATTTCGTATCAATCGAAGCATTTTGAAAATCTGACCTATAAAGCCGGTCCTGACACATAGTTAACGGGCAACATGAGCTGGGTTTTTGAAGGGGAAGGAAAAATCGTAGAAAAAAAATAAAAAAAGTGTCGTGTAGAGAATCAAAAATGATGAACATTGGCGTAGTAATTGAGCATATAAAAAAATCTGAGGGGGGGTCATGGGGGGCAAGTATTTGTAAAAAATTTTTTGGCCGTGTACCTGATGGTGAGTTATGATAGTCCATCATGGGTAACTCACAGGAAAAATATGCCCCCCCATGGGTGAAGCTTGCCCCCCTAACTACATTGAATATAACGAAGGAATACATTTTTTTTTGCAAGATATCGAAAAAACACTAGAGACCAAAAATGTAGAGGGCGCTTAGACACGTACATAGAAATTTTTTAGCCTCAATAAAAGAAGTATATTTCGCCTACAAATTCCGAAAATTCAATGTTAAAAAATTATGAAAAAATTTTTTCAACGCCCTGTATATACTCACAAAAATTCTAATTTTTTTCTCTATCGATCGATATATATACTTTTGTAATCTTATCGAAAAAGAGGGCGCCACAAGACGCGCTAAATTTTGAGGTTAAAATTTTTTTTCGACCACCGTAGCTATATACCGAATGCGCGTATGCCTAAAAACATCATCTCGTAGTTCCACGTTCAATTTCGGTCCACTGCTGGGGGGGTCATTGGGGGGGCCCTAAAAATATTTCAAACCCATGACGCCTATAGGCACTCTAAATCCCGAAGATCCCCCAAAAATCACGATTCCAGCATTAATATTTAGCGAATGCTGGGCCCCCAAAAAAGGGGGGGCGGGGGGTATTCTCATATATTATCGTAAAGGGTTTGAAGTGACAAGTTGCCCCATCATATTTATAACCCGAAATTCTCAAAAAAATTTTTTTCGAATTTATTCGCGAATTTTTTCTCGTATATTTCCCCCCATTAATCCCCTCTTTTTATGTGTTCTATGCACGTGTCGAGTTGCCCCCTTCAAAACGTACGAGGCAGTTTTTCGCTATCGTTTATAGTAAAAAAAGCCCCCAGCCCTAAGTACCAATGTCGAAAAAAGTCGGTTTTTGACGACCTATAGACCCCCCAAAAAGGGGAACAGGAAAGTTTTGTTATATGTTTTTCAAGAGGGTTTGACGTGATCTCTTACGTAGGGATATTCGTTTCTCGAAATTCGAAAAAAAAATTTTTGCAAAAATACTTTTCAATTTTTCCCTGTATAAATCTTCATATCAAAAAATCGGTTTATGAGCCCCATATACTAGTCCGATTTTTCTCTTTCGGCTCCAACCGGTCAGAGATATTTGGAGTTTTTGCAAAATGAGTTATGGAACCTGTTTGATGATGTGCTACTACAAACTCGTAGGAATTTATGGTTCATGCATGATGGGGCCCCTCCTCATTTCAGTTTAGATGTACGACAGCATTTACACACAAGGCTTCCTAATAGATGGATTGGTCGTGGAGGCCCTTTTCAATGGCCACCGCTATCAGGAGACGTTAATCCTATGGATTTCTTTCTCTAGGGTTATCTCAAAAGTAAGGTATACGCAACACCTGTGCAAACAAGGCGAGATTTAATAGACAGAATTGTGTTACACTGCAATGTTATTAGAAATAATGTGGAATTGCTCATTCAAGTGCAAAGAAACAACCTTCGTAGACTTAGAATATGCGTGGAAGTGGGAGGAGCTCATATTGAACATTTATTAGAATAACGTTAGTTTTTGTTGTTGTTTAGGAATTAGTTTTAGTCCAATGTTTTATAACTTGTGTTTTTCGAGGTTTTAATAATGGTTTAATAATGTTGTGTTCGTAATTTTGATTAAAAGCAAGTAAATTCTGCACATCGTATTAATAAGTTAGTTAGGTAGATTTGTACGTAGTGCATTAATAAAACTGTAAATATTAGGCAAACGGCTTATTTTATCGAATTTCAACAAGAGTACCTTTTCGTTAGAATAATGTGTGGGGAAGTGAATTTCGATAATTTCATACAGGGTGTGCCATACCTGCAAAATTTTTGCATCACTAAGCATTGCGAGTAGTCCGTCCCTGGCTTCAATGCACTACTGTAAATCTGTTTACCTTACCAAAATAAACATACACTTACATTATAGCTTTGCCGTAAATTTTATAAAGATCAAATAACTAGTAAAAAAAATAAAAATAAAAACCAAATTCAAAATTAAAACTTTGGAGGCCTATAACTCGAAAACGAGGGCCTGCATAGTAAAAGTTTATATGAAGTACTAACATTATTTTGGCTCATATTATACTCTCCTGACTTTTTTCCCATTAGTCCCGTATAGTAAGGAAAATATTGCATTTTTCGCAATTCTCCAAAAATATATTTTTGGCCTATAATCCCCTCGAAACATGTTCGATTAGATGGAATTTCATCTAAAATCGATGGGTGACTTTGTTAATGCCCTAATTCTATTAATTTTTGAATAACTATGGATATTTGATTCTACCCTCTTCAATGAATACTCCAAGTTTGACGCACTCTACTTCTGAATCGCATCATTTTAGAGCACTCCTGATTTTTTATATCATAGATTGGACCTTTGACGATACTTTCTCAGAAAATTGAATGAATACTTCCATTATTTTAGTCTGTACTATTTTTTATGTTTTCTTTTAACTTAAATGCTCTCCTAATATTTGAAACATTTATCTTATCAAAAAATGGACAACACCAGTCAATTTGTCGTATCAAAGAACCCTTATTCTTATAATTTCAGTATTTTTTGAGAGGAAAAATTTTTTTCGTCAAATATGTAGTAAGGAAAATATTGCATTTTTCGAAATTCTCCAAAAATATATTTTTGTCCTATCATCCCCTCGAAACATGTTCGTTTAGATGAAATTTCATCTTAAATCGACAGGCGACTTTGTTAATGCCCTAATTCTATCAATTTTTGAATAAATATGGATATTTGATTTTACCCTCTTCATTGGATACTCCACGTTTGACGCACTCTACTTCCGAATCGCATCATTGTACAGCACTCCCGATTCTTTATATCATAGATTGGACCTTTGACGATATTTTCTTAGAAAATTGACTGAATACTTCCATTGTTTTGGTTGGTACTATTTTTTATATAAAGGCATGTTTTCCTTTGATTTAAATGCTCTCCTAATATTTAAAACATTTATCTTATCGAAACATGGACAACACCAGTCGATTTGTCGTATCAAAGAACCCATATTCTTATAATTTCAGTATATTTGAGAGGAAAAATATTTTTCGTCAAATCTGTAGCTGGACTATATATAGTAAGGAAAATATTGCATTTTTCGCAATTCTCCAAAAATATATTTTTGGCCTATCATCATCTCGAAACATGTTCGATAAGATGAAATTTCATCTAAAATCGATGGGTGGCTTTGTTAATGCCCTAATTCTATCAATTTTTGAATAACTATGGATATTTGATTTTACCCTCTTCATTGGATACTCCAAGTTTGACGCACTCTACTTCCGAATCGCATCATTGCAGAGCACTCCCGATTTTATATATCATAGATTGGACCTTTGACGATACTTTCTCAGAAAATTGAATGAATACTTCCATTATTTTAGTCTGTACTATTTTTTATATGAAGGCATGTTTTCTTTTAACTTAAATGCTCTCCTAATATTTGAAACATTTATCTTATCAAAAAATGGACAACACCAGTCAATTTGTCGTATCAAAAAACCCTTATTCTTATAATTTCAGTATTTTTTGAGAGGAAAAATTTTTTTCGTCAAATATGTAGTAAGGAAAATATATTGCATTTTTCGAAATTCTCCAAAAATATATTTTTGTCCTATCATCCCCTCGAAACATGTTCGTTTAGATGAAATTTCATCTTAAATCGACAGGCGACTTTGTTAATGCCCTAATTCTATCAATTTTTGAATAAATATGGATATTTGATTTTACCCTCTTCATTGGATACTCCAAGTTTGACGCACTCTACTTCTGAATCGCATCATTTTAGAGCACTCCCGATTTTTTATATCATAGATTGGAACTTTGACGATACTTTATCAGAAAATTGAATGAATACTTCCATTATTTTGGTCTGTACCATTTTTTATATGAAGGCATGTTTTCTTTTAACTTAAATGCTCTCCTAATATTTGAAACATTCATCTTATAGAAAAATGGACAACACCAGTCGATTTGTCGTATCAAAGAACGCTTATTCTTATAATTTCAGTATTTTTTGAGAGGAAAAATTTTTTTCGTCAAATATGTAGTAAGGAAAATATTGCATTTTTCGCAATTCTCCAAAAATATATTTTTGTCCTATCATCCCCTCGAATCATGTTCGTTTAGATGAAATTCCATCTTAAATCGATAGGCGATTTTGTTAATGCCCTAATTCTATCAATTTTTGAATAAATATGGATATTTGATTTTACCCTCTTCATTGGATACTCCACGTTTGACGCACTCTACTTCCGAATCGCATCATTGTACAGCACTCCCGATTTTTTATATCATAGATTGGACCTTTGACGTTATTTCCTTAGAAAATTGACTGAATACTTCCATTGTTTTGGTTGGTACTATTTTTTATATAAAGGCATGTTTTCCTTTGATTTAAATGCTCTCCTAATATTTAAAACATTTATCTTATCGAAAAATGGACAACACCAGTCGATTTGTCGTATCAAAGAACCCATATTCTTATAATTTCAGTATTTTTTGAGAAGAAAAATATATTTCGCTAAATATGTAGCTGGACTATAGTAAGGAAAATATTGCATTTTTCACAATTCTCCAAAAATATATTTTTGGCCTATCATCCCCTCGAAACATGTTCGATTAGATGAAATTTCATCTAAAATCGATGGGTGACTTTGTTAAAGCCCTAATTCTATCAATTTTTGAATAACTATGGATATTTGATTTTACCCTCTTCATTGGATACTCCACGTTTGACGCACTCTACTTCCGAATCGCATCATTGTAGAGCACTCCCGATTTTTTATATCATAGATTGGACCTTTGACGATACTTCCTCAGAAAATTGAATGAATACTTCCATTATTTTGGTCTGTACTATTTTTTATATGAAGGCATGATTCCTTTTAACTTAAATGCTCTCCTAATATTTGAAACATTTATCTTATCGAAAAATGGACAACACCAGTCGCTTCGTGGTATCAAAGAACCCTTAATCTTATGATTTCAGTATTTTTTGAGAGGAAAAATATATTTCGCTAAATATGTAGCTGGACTATAGTAAGGAAAATATTGCATTTTTCACAATTCTCCAAAAATATATTTTTGGCCTATCATCCCCTCGAAACATGTTCGATTAGATGGAATTTCATCTAAAATCGATGGGTGACTTTTTTAATGCCCTAATTCTATCAATTTTTGAATAACTATGGATATTTGATTTTACCCTCTTCATTGGATACTCCACGTTTGACGCACTCTACTTCCGAATCGCATCATTGTGGAGCACTCTCGATTTTTTATATCATAGATTGGACCTTTGACGATACTTTCTCAAAAAATTGAATGAATACTTTCGTTATTTTGGTCTGTACTATTTTTTATATGAAGGCATGTTTTCTTTTAACTTAAATGCTCTCCTAATATTTGAAACATTTATCTTATCGAAAAATGGACAACACCAGTCGATTTGTCGTATCAAAGAACCCTTATTCTTATAATTTCAGTATTTTTTGAGAGGAAAAATATTTTTCGTCAAATATGTAGCTGGGCTTATATAGTAAGGAAAATATTGCATTTTACGCAATTCTCCAAAAATAAATTTTTGGCCTATCATCATCTCGAGACATGTTCGATTGGATGAAATTTCATCTAAAATCGATGGGTGACTTTGTTAATGCCCTAATCCTATCAATTTTTGTATAACTATGGATATTTGATTTTACCCTCTTCATTGGATAGTCCAAGCTTGACGCACTCTACTTCCGAATCGCATCATTGCAGAGCACTTCCGATTTTTTATATCATAGATTGGACCTTTGCCGATACTTTCTCAGAAAATTGAATGAATACTTAAATTATTTTGGTCTGTACTATTTTTTATATGAAGGCATGTTTTCTTTCAACTTAAATGCTCTCCTAATATTTGAAACATTTATCTTATTGAAAAATGGACAACACCAGTCGACTTGTCGTATCAAAGAACCCTTATTCTTATAATTTCAGTATTTTTTGAGAGGAAAAATATTTTTCGTCAAATATGTAGCTGGACTTATATAGTAAGGAAAATATTGCATTTTTCGCAATTCTCCAAAAATATATTTTTGGCCTATCATCCCCTCGAAACATGTTCGATTAGATGAAATTTCATCTAAAATCGATGGGTGACTTTGTTAATGCCCTAAATCTATCAATTTTTGAATAACTATGGATATTTGATTTTACCCTCTCCATTGGATACTCCACGTTTGACGCACTCTACTTCCGAATCGCATCATTGTAGAGCACTCTCGATTTTTTATATCATAGATTGGACCTTTGACGATACTTTCTCAGAAAATTGAATGAATACTTCCATTATTTTGGTCTGTACCATTTTATATATGAAGGCATGTTTTCTTTTAACTTAAATGCTCTCCTAATATTTGAAACATTTATCTTATTGAAAAATGGACAACACCAGTCGAGTTGTCGGATCAAAGAACCCTCATTCTTATGATTTCAGTATTTTTGAGAGGAAAACTATTTTTCGTCAATTATGTAACTGGACTATATATAGTAAGGAAAATATTGCATTTTACGCAATTCTCCAAAAATATATTTTTGGCCTATCATCATCTCGAAACATGTTCGATTAGATGAAATCTCATCTAAAATCGATGGGTGACTTTGTTAATGCCCTAATTCTATCAATTTTTGTATAACTATGGATATTTGATTTTACCCTCTTCATTGGATAGTCCAAGCTCGACGCACTCTACTTCCGAATCGCATCATTGCAGAGCACTCCCGATTTTTTATATCATAGATTGGACCTTTGGCGATACTTTCTCGGAAAATTGAATGAATACTTCCATTATTTTGGTCTGTACCATTTTATATATGAAGGCATGTTTTCTTTTAACTTAAATGCTCTCCTAATATTTGAAACATTTATCTTATTGAAAAATGGACAACACCAGTCGAGTTGTCGGATCAAAGAATCCTTATTCTTATAATTTCAGTATTTTTTGAGAGGAAAAATATTTTCCGTCAAAAATGTAAGGAAAATATTGCATTTTACGCAATTCTCCAAAAATATATTTTTGGCCTATCATCATCTCGAAACATGTTCGATTAGATGAAATCTCATCTAAAATCGATGGGTGACTTTGTTAATGCCCTAATCCTATCAATTTTTGTATAACTATGGATATTTGATTTTACCCTCTTCATTGGATAGTCCAAGCTCGACGCACTCTACTTCCGAATCGCATCATTGCAGAGCACTCCCGATTTTTTATATCATAGATTGGACCTTTGGCGATACTTTCTCGGGAAATTAAATGAATACTTCCATTATTTTGGTCTGTACTATTTTTTATATGAAGGCATGTTTTCTTTTAACTTAAATGCTCTCCTAATATTTGAAACATTCATCTTATCGAAAAATGGACAACACCAGTCGAGTTGTTGTATCAAAGAACCCTTATTCTTATAATTTCAGTATTTTTTGAGAGGAAAAATATTTTTCGTCAAATATGTAGCTGGACTATAAGTAAGGAAAATATTGCATTTCACGTAATTCTCCAAAAATATATTTTTGGCCTATCATCATTCATCTTATCGAAAAATGGACCACACCAGTCGATTTGTCGTATCAAAGAACCCATATTCTTATAATTTCAGTATTTTTTGAGAGGAAAAATATTTTCCGTCAAATATGTAGCTGGACTATAGTAAGGAAAATATTGCATTTTACGCAATTCTCCAAAAATATATTTTTGGCCTATCATCATCTCGAAACATGTTCGATTAGATTAAATTCCATCTAAAATCGATGGGTGACTTTGTTAATGCCCTAATTCTATCAATTTTTGAATAACTATGGATATTTGATTTCACCCTCTTCATTGGATACTCCACGTTTGATGCACTCTACTTCCGAATCGCATCACTGCAGAGCACTCCCGATTTTTTATATCATAGATTGGACCTTTGACGATACTTTCTCAGAAAATTGAATGAATACTTCCATTATTTTGGTCTGTACTATTTTGTATATGAAGGCATGTTTTCTTTTAACTTAAATGCTCTCCTAATATTTGAAACATTTATCTTATCGAAAAATGGACAACACCAGTCGAGTTGTTGTATCAAAGAACCCTTATTCTTATAATTTCAGTATTTTTTGAGAGGAAAAATATTTTTCGTCAAATATGTAGCTGGACTATAAGTAAGGAAAATATTGCATTTCACGTAATTCTCCAAAAATATATTTTTGGCCTATCATCATTTATCTTATCGAAAAATGGACCACACCAGTCGATTTGTCGTATCAAAGAACCCATATTCTTATAATTTCAGTATTTTTTGAGAGGAAAAATATTTTTCGTCAAATATGTAAGGAAAATATTGCATTTTTCGCAATTCTCCAAGAATATATTTTTGGCCTATCATCATCTCGAAACATGTTCGATTAGATGAAATTCCATCTTAAATCGATAGGTGACTTTGTTAAAGCCCTAATTCTATCAATTCTTGAATAACTATGGATATTTGATTTTACCCTCATCATTGGATACTCCACGTTTGACGCACTCTACTTCCGAATCGCATCATTGTAGAACACTCCCGATTTTTTATATCATAGATTGGACCTTTGACGATACTTTCTCAGAATATTGAATGAATACTTCCATTATTTTGGTCTGTACTATTTTTTAAATGAAGGCATGTTTTCTTTTAACTTAAATGCTCTCCTAATCTTTGAAACATTTATCTTATCGAAAAATGGACAACACCAGTCGATTTGTCGTATCAAAGAACCCTTATTCTTATAATTTCAGTATTTTTTGAGAGGAAAAATATTTTTCGTCAAATATGTAGCTGGACTTATATAGTAAGGAAAATATTGCATTTTACGCAATTCTCCAAAAATGTATTTTTGGCCTATCATCATCTCGAAACATGTTCGATTAGATGAAATTTCATCTGAAATCGATGGGTGACTTTGTTAATGCCCTAATCCTATCAATTTTTGTATAATTATGGATATTTGATTTTACCCTCTTCATTGGATAGTCCAAGCTCGACGCACTCTACTTCCGAATCGCATCATTGTAGAGCACTCTCGATTTTTTATATCATAGATTGGACCTTTGGCGATACTTTCTCAGAAAATTGAATGAATACTTCCATTATTTTGGTCTGTACTATTTTTTATATGAAGGCATGTTTTCTTTTAACTTAAATGCTCTCCTAATATTTGGAACATTTATCTTATCGAAAAATGGACAACACCAGTCGATTTGTCGTATCAAAGAACCCTCATTCTTATAATTTCAGTATTTTTTGAGAGGAAAAATATTTTTCGTCAAATATGTAGCTGGACTTATATAGTAAGGAAAATATTGCATTTTACGCAATTCTCCAAAAATGTATTTTTGGCCTATCATCATCTCGAAACATGTTCGATTAGATGAAATTTCATCTAAAATCGATGGGTGACTTTGTTAATGCCCTAATCCTATCAATTTTTGTATAACTATGGATATTTGATTTTACCCTCTTCATTGGATAGTCCAAGCTTGACGCACTCTACTTCCGAATCGCATCATTGCAGAGCACTCCCGATTTTTTATATCATAGATTCGACCTTTGGCGATACTTTCTCAGAAAATTGAATGAATACTTCCATTATTATGGTCTGTACTATTTTTCATATGAAGGCATGTTTTCTTCTAACTTAAATGCTCTCCTAATATTTGAAACATTTATCTTATCGAAAAATGGACAACACCAGTCGAGTTGTCGTATCAAAGAACCCTTATTCTTATAATTTCAGTACTTTTTGAGAGGAAAAATATATTTCGCTAAATATGTAGCTGGACTATATATAGTAAGGAAAATATTGCATTTTACGCAATTCTCCAAAAATATATTTTTGGCCTATCATCATCTCGATACATGTTCGATAAGATGAAATTTCATCTTAAATCGATGGGTGGCTTTGTTAATGCCCTAATTCTATCAATTTTTGAATAACTATGGATATTTGATTTTACCCTCTTCATTGGATACTCCAAGTTTGACGCACTCTACTTCCGAATCGCATCATTGCAGAGCACTCCCGATTTCTTATTTCATGGATTGGACCTTTGGCGATACTTCATCAGAAAATTGAATGAATACTTCCATTATTTTGGTCTGTACTATTTTTTATATGAAGGCATGTTTTCTTTTAACTCAAATGCTCTCCTAATATTTAAAACATTTATCTTATCGAAAAATGGACAACACCAGTCGAGTTGTCGTATCAAAGAACCCTTATTCTAATAATTTCAGTATTTTTTGAGAGGAAAAATATTTTTCGTCAAATATGTAGGAAAATATTGCATTTTTCGCAATTCTCCAAAAATATATTTTTGGCTTATCATCGCCCCTCGAAACATGTTCGATTAAATGAAATTTCATCTAAAATCGATGGGTGACTTTGTTAATGCCCTAATTCTATCAATTTTTGAATAACTATGGATATTTGATTTTACCCTCTTCATTGGATACTCCAAGTTTGACGCACTCTACTTCCGAATCGCATCATTGCAGAGCACTCCCGATTTTTTATATCATAGATTGGACCTTTGGCAATACTTTATCAGAAAATTGAATGTATAGTTCCATTATTTTGGTCTGTACTATTTTTTATATGAAGGCATGTTTTCTTTTAACTTGAATGCTCTCCTAATATTTGAAACATTTATCTTATCGAAAAATGGTCAACACCAGTCGAGTTGTCGTATCAAAGAACCCTTATTCTTATGATTTCAGTATTTTTCGAGAGGAAAAATATTTTTCGTCAAATATGTAGCTGGACTATTATAGTAGGGAAAATATTGCATTTTACGCAATTCTCCAAAAATATATTTTTGGCCTATCATCATCTCGAAACATGTTCGATTAGATGAAATTTCATCTTAAATCGATGGGTGACTTTGTTAATGCCCTAATTCTATCAATTTTTGTATAACTATGGATATTTGATTTTACCCTCTTCATTGGATACTCCAAGTTTGACGCACTCTACTTCCGAATCGCATCATAACAGAGCACTCCCGATTTTTTATATCACAGATTGGACCTTTGGCGATACTTTCTCAGAAAGTTGAATGAATACTTCCATTATTTTGGTCTGTACCATTTAATATATGAAGGCATGTTTTCTTTTAACTTAAATGCTCTCCTAATATTTGAATCATTTATCTTATTGAAAAATGGACAACACCAGTCGAGTTGTCGGATCAAAGAACCCTTATTCTTATGATTTCAGTATTTTTTGAGAGGAAGAATATTTTTCGTCAAATATGGAGCTGGACAGTAAGGAAAATATTGCATTTTTCGCAATTCTCCAAAAATATATTTTTGGCCTATCATCCCCTCGAAACATGTTCGATTAGATGAAATTTCATCTAAAATCGATGGGTGACTTTTTTAATGCCCTAATTCTATCAATTTTTGAATAACTATGGATATTTGATTTTACCCTCTTCATTGGATACTCCACGTTTGACGCACTCTACTTCCGAATCGCATCATTGTGGAGCACTCTCGATTTTTTATATCATAGATTGGACCTTTGACGATACTTTCTCAAAAAATTGAATGAATACTTTCGTTATTTTGGTCTGTACTATTTTTTATATGAAGGCATGTTTTCTTTTAACTTAAATGCTCTCCTAATATTTGAAACATTTATCTTATCGAAAAATGGACAACACCAGTCGAGTTGTCGTATCAAAGAACCCTTATTCTTATGATTTCAGTATTTTTTGAGAGGAAAAATATTTTTCGTCAATTATGTAGCTGGACTATAGTAAGGAAAATATTGCATTTTACGCAATTCTCCAAAAATATATTTTTGGCCTATCATCATCTCGAAACATGTTCGATTAGATGAAATCTCATTTAAAATCGATGGGTGACTTTGTTAATGCCCTAATTCTATCAATTTTTGTATAACTATGGATATTTGATTTTACCCTCTTCATTGGATACTCCAAGTTTGACGCACTCTACTTCCGAATCGCATCATTGCAGAGCATTCCCGATTTTTCATATCATAGATTGGACTCTTGGCGATACTTTCTCAGAAAATTGAATGAATACTTCCATTATTTTGGTCTGTACCATTTTTTATATGAAGGCATGTTTTCTTTTAACTTAAATGCTCTCCTAATATTTGAAACATTTATCTTATTGAAAAATGGACAACACCAGTCGAGTTGTCGGATCGAAGAACCCTTATTCTTATGATTTCAGTATTTTTTGAGAGGAAAAATATTTTTCGTCAAATATGGAGCTGGACTATAGTAAGGAAAATATTGCATTTTACGCAATTCTCCAAAAATATATTTTTGGCCTATCATCATCTCGAAGCATGTTCGATTAGATGAAATTTCATCTAAAATCGATGGGTGACTTTGTTAATGCCCTAATTCTATCAATTTTTGTATAACTATGGATATTTGATTTTACCCTCTTAATTGGATACTCCAAGTTTGACGCACTCTACTTCCGAATCGCATCATTGCAGAGCACTCCCGATTTTTTATATCATAGATTGGACCTTTGGCGATACTTTCTCGGAAAATTGAATGAATACTTCCATTATTTTGGTCTGTACTATTTTTTATATGAAGGCATGTTTTCTTTTAACTTAAATGCTCTCCTAATATTTGAAACATTTATCTTATCGAAAAATGGACAACACCAGTCGAGTTGTCGTATCAAAGAACCCTTATTCTTATAATTTCAGTATTTTTTGAGAGGAAAAATATTTTTCGTCAAATATGTAGCTGGAAAATATTGCATTTTTCGCAATTCTCCAAAAATATATTTTTGGCCTATCATCCCCTCGAAACATGTTCGATTAGATGAAATTCCATCTTAAATCGATAGGTGACTTTGTTAAAGCCCTAATTCTATCAATTTTTGAATAACTATGGATATTTGATTTTACCCTCTTCATTGGATACTCCACGTTTGACGCACTCTACTCCCGAATCGCATCATTGTAGAGCACTCCCGATTTTTTATATCATAGATTGGACCTTTGACAATACTTTCTCAGAATATTGAATGAATACTTCAATTATTTTGGTCTGTACTATTTTTTAAATGAAGGCATGTTTTCTTTTAACTTAAATGCTCTCCTAATCATTGAAACATTCATCTTATCGAAAAATGGACAACACCAGTCGATTTGTCGTATCAAAGAACCCTCATTCTTATAATTTCAGTATTTTTTGAGAGGAAAAATATTTTTCGTCAAATATGTAGCTGGACTTATATAGTAAGGAAAATATTGCATTTTACGCAATTCTCCAAAAATGTATTTTTGGCCTATCATCATCTCGAAACATGTTCGATTAGATGAAATTTCATCTAAAATCGATGGGTGACTTTGTTAATGCCCTAATTCTATCAATTTTTGTATAACTATGGATATTTGATTTTACCCTCTTAATTGGATACTCCAAGTTTGACGCACTCTACTTCCGAATCGCATCATTGCAGAGCACTCCCGATTTTTTATATCATAGATTGGACCTTTGGCGATACTTTCTCGGAAAATTGAATGAATACTTCCATTATTTTGGTCTGTACTATTTTTTATATGAAGGCATGTTTTCTTTTAACTTAAATGCTCTCCTAATATTTGAAACATTTATCTTATCGAAAAATGGACAACACCAGTCGAGTTGTCGTATCAAAGAACCCTTATTCTTATAATTTCAGTATTTTTTGAGAGGAAAAATATTTTTCGTCAAATATGTAGCTGGAAAATATTGCATTTTTCGCAATTCTCCAAAAATATATTTTTGGCCTATCATCCCCTCGAAACATGTTCGATTAGATGAAATTCCATCTTAAATCGATAGGTGACTTTGTTAAAGCCCTAATTCTATCAATTTTTGAATAACTATGGATATTTGATTTTACCCTCTTCATTGGATACTCCACGTTTGACGCACTCTACTTCCGAATCGCATCATTGTAGAGCACTCCCGATTTTTTATATCATAGATTGGACCTTTGACAATACTTTCTCAGAATATTGAATGAATACTTCCATTATTTTGGTCTGTACTATTTTTTAAATGAAGGCATGTTTTCTTTTAACTTAAATGCTCTCCTAATCATTGAAACATTTATCTTATCGGAAAATGGACAACACCAGTCGATTTGTCGTATCAAAGAACCCTCATTCTTATAATTTCAGTATTTTTTGAGAGGAAAAATATTTTTCGTCAAATATGTAGCTGGACTTATATAGTAAGGAAAATATTGCATTTTACGCAATTCTCCAAAAATGTATTTTTGGCCTATCATCATCTCGAAACATGTTCGATTAGATGAAATTTCATCTAAAATCGATGGGTGACTTTGTTAATGCCCTAATCCTATCAATTTTTGTATAACTATGGATATTTGATTTTACCCTCTTCATTGGATAGTCCAAGCTCGACGCACTCTACTTCCGAATCGCATCATTGCAGAGCACTCCCGATTTTTTATATCATAGATTCGACCTTTGGCGATACTTTCTCAGAAAATTGAATGAATACTTCCATTATTATGGTCTGTACTATTTTTCATATGAAGGCATGTTTTCTTTTAACTTAAATGCTCTCCTAATATTTGAAACATTTATCTTATCGAAAAATGGACAACACCAGTCGAGTTGTCGTATCAAAGAACCCTTATTCTTATAATTTCAGTATTTTTTGAGAGGAAAAATATATTTCGCTAAATATGTAGCTGGACTATAGTAAGGAAAATATTGCATTTTTCACAATTCTCCAAAAATATATTTTTGGCCTATCATCCCCTCGAAACATGTTCGATTAGATGGAATTTCATCTAAAATCGATAGGTGACTTTGTTAAAGCCCTAATTCTATCAATTTCTGAATAACTATGGATATTTGATTTTACCCTCTTCATTGGATACTCCACGTTTGACGCACTCTACTTCCGAATCGCATCATTGTAGAGCACTCCCGATTTTTTATATCATAGATTGGACCTTTGACGATACTTCCTCAAAAAATTGAATGAATACTTCCATTATTTTGGTCTGTACTATTTTTTATATGAAGGCATGTTTCCTTTTAACTTAAATGCTCTCCTTATATTTGAAACATTTATCTTATCGAAAAATGGACAACACCAGTCGAGTTGTCGTATCAAAGAACCCTTATTCTTATAATTTCAGTATTTTTTGAGAGGAAAAATATTTTTCGTCAAATATGTAGCTGGGCTTATATAGTAAGGAAAATATTGCATTTTACGCAATTCTCCAAAAATAAATTTTTGGCCTATCATCATCTCGAAACATGTTCGATTAGATGAAATTTCATCTAAAATCGATGGGTGACTTTGTTAATGCCCTAATCCTATCAATTTTTGTATAATTATGGATATTTGATTTTACCCTCTTCATGAGATAGTCCAAGCTTGACGCACTCTACTTCCGAATCGCATCATTGCAGAGCACTCCCGATTTTTTATATCACAGATTGGACCTTTGGCGATACTTTCTTAGAAAATTGAATGAATACTTCCATTATTTTGGTCTGTACCATTTTATATATGAAGGCATGTTTTCTTTTAACTTAAATGCTCTCCTAATATTTGAAACATTTATCTTATTGAAAAATGGACAACACCAGTAGAGTTGTCGGATCAAAGAACCCTTATTCTTATGATTTCAGTATTTTTTGAGAGGAAAAATATTTTTCGTCAAATATGGAGCTGGACAGTAAGGAAAATATTGCATTTTTCGCAATTCTCCAAAAATATATTTTTGGCCTATCATCCCCTCGAAACATGTTCGATTAGATGAAATTTCATCTAATATCGATGGGTGACTTTTTTAATGCCCTAATTCTATCAATTTTTGAATAACTATGGATATTTGATTTTACCCTCTTCATTGGATACTCCACGTTTGACGCACTCTACTTCCGAATCGCATCATTGTAGAGCACTCTCGATTTTTTATATCATAGATTGGACTTTTGACGATACTTTCTCAGAAAATTGAATGAATACTTCCGATATTTTGGTCTGTACTATTTTTTATATGAAGGCATGTTTTCTTTTAACTTAAATGCTCTCCTAATATTTGAAACATTTATCTTATCGAAAAATGGACAACACCAGTCGAGTTGTCGTATCAAAGAACCCTTATTCTTATGATTTCAGTATTTTTTGAGAGGAAAAATATTTTTCGTCAATTATGTAGCTGGACTATAATAGTAAGGAAAATATTGCATTTTACGCAATTCTCCAAAAATATATTTTTGGCCTATCATCATCTCGAAACATGTTCGATTAGATGAAGTCTCATCTAAAATCGATGGGTGACTTTGTTAATGCCCTAATTCTATCAATTTTTGTATAACTATGGATATTTGATTTTACCCTCTTCATTGGATACTCCAAGTTTGACGCACTCTACTTCCGAATCGCATCATTGCAGAGCATTCCCGATTTTTCATATCATAGATTGGACTCTTGGCGATACTTTCTCAGAAAATTGAATGAATACTTCCATTATTTTGGTCTGTACCATTTTTTATATGAAGGCATGTTTTCTTTTAACTTAAATGCTCTCCTAATATTTGAAACATTTATCTTATTGAAAAATGGACAACACCAGTCGAGTTGTCGGATCAAAGAACCCTTATTCTTATGATTTCAGTATTTTTTGAGAGGAAAAATATTTTTCGTCAAATATGGAGCTGGACTATAGTAAGGAAAATATTGCATTTTTCGCAATTCTCCAAGAATATATTTTTGGCCTATCATCATCTCGAAACATGTTCGATTAGATGAAATTCCATCTTAAATCGATAGGTGACTTTGTTAAAGCCCTAATTCTATCAATTTTTGAATAACTATGGAAATTTGATTTTACCCTCTTCATTGGATACTCCAAGTTTGACGCACTCTACTTCCGAATCGCATCATTGCAGAGCACTCCCGATTTTTTATATCATAGATTGGACCTTTGGCGATACTTTCTCGGAAAATTGAATGAATACTTCCATTATTTTGGTCTGTACTATTTTTTATATGAAGGCATGTTTTCTTTTAACTTAAATGCTCTCCTAATATTTGAAACATTTATCTTATCGAAAAATGGACAACACCAGTCGAGTTGTCGTATCAAAGAACCCTTATTCTTATAATTTCAGTATTTTTTGAGAGGAAAAATATTTTTCGTCAAATATGTAGCTGGAAAATATTGCATTTTTCGCAATTCTCCAAAAATATATTTTTGGCCTATCATCCCCTCGAAACATGTTCGATTAGATGAAATTCCATCTTAAATCGATAGGTGACTTTGTTAAAGCCCTAATTCTATCAATTTTTGAATAACTATGGATATTTGATTTTACCCTCTTCATTCGATACTCCACGTTTGACGCACTCTACTCCCGAATCGCATCATTGTAGAGCACTCCCGATTTTTTATATCATAGATTGGACCTTTGACAATACTTTCTCAGAATATTGAATGAATACTTCAATTATTTTGGTCTGTACTATTTTTTAAATGAAGGCATGTTTTCTTTTAACTTAAATGCTCTCCTAATCATTGAAACATTCATCTTATCGAAAAATGGACAACACCAGTCGATTTGTCGTATCAAAGAACCCTCATTCTTATAATTTCAGTATTTTTTGAGAGGAAAAATATTTTTCGTCAAATATGTAGCTGGACTTATATAGTAAGGAAAATATTGCATTTTACGCAATTCTCCAAAAATGTATTTTTGGCCTATCATCATCTCGAAACATGTTCGATTAGATGAAATTTCATCTAAAATCGATGGGTGACTTTGTTAATGCCCTAATTCTATCAATTTTTGTATAACTATGGATATTTGATTTTACCCTCTTAATTGGATACTCCAAGTTTGACGCACTCTACTTCCGAATCGCATCATTGCAGAGCACTCCCGATTTTTTATATCATAGATTGGACCTTTGGCGATACTTTCTCGGAAAATTGAATGAATACTTCCATTATTTTGGTCTGTACTATTTTTTATATGAAGGCATGTTTTCTTTTAACTTAAATGCTCTCCTAATATTTGAAACATTTATCTTATCGAAAAATGGACAACACCAGTCGAGTTGTCGTATCAAAGAACCCTTATTCTTATAATTTCAGTATTTTTTGAGAGGAAAAATATTTTTCGTCAAATATGTAGCTGGAAAATATTGCATTTTTCGCAATTCTCCAAAAATATATTTTTGGCCTATCATCCCCTCGAAACATGTTCGATTAGATGAAATTCCATCTTAAATCGATAGGTGACTTTGTTAAAGCCCTAATTCTATCAATTTTTGAATAACTATGGATATTTGATTTTACCCTCTTCATTGGATACTCCACGTCTGACGCACTCTACTTCCGAATCGCATCATTGTAGAGCACTCCCGATTTTTTATATCATAGATTGGACCTTTGACAATACTTTCTCAAAATATTGAATGAATACTTCCATTATTTTGGTCTGTACTATTTTTTAAATGAAGGCATGTTTTCTTTTAACTTAAATGCTCTCCTAATCATTGAAACATTTATCTTATCGGAAAATGGACAACACCAGTCGATTTGTCGTATCAAAGAACCCTCATTCTTATAATTTCAGTATTTTTTGAGAGGAAAAATATTTTTCGTCAAATATGTAGCTGGACTTATATAGTAAGGAAAATATTGCATTTTACGCAATTCTCCAAAAATGTATTTTTAGCCTATCATCATCTCGAAACATGTTCGATTAGATGAAATTTCATCTAAA
Source organism: Galeruca laticollis (assembly GCA_963921935.1). NCBI lineage: Eukaryota > Metazoa > Arthropoda > Insecta > Coleoptera > Chrysomelidae > Galeruca > Galeruca laticollis. The sequence goes on along the minus strand of OY998175.1, from coordinate 314,639,073 downwards.
ATCGATGGGTGACTTTGTTAATGCCCTAATCCTATCAATTTTTGTATAACTATGGATATTTGATTTTACCCTCTTCATTGGATAGTCCAAGCTCGACGCACTCTACTTCCGAATCGCATCATTGCAGAGCACTCCCGATTTTTTATATCATTGATTCGACCTTTGGCGATACTTTCTCAGAAAATTGAATGAATACTTCCATTATTATGGTCTGTACTATTTTTCATATGAAGGCATGTTTTCTTTTAACTTAAATGCTCTCCTAATATTTGAAACATTTATCTTATCGAAAAATGGACAACACCAGTCGAGTTGTCGTATCAAAGAACCCTTATTCTTATAATTTCAGTATTTTTTGAGAGGAAAAATATATTTCGCTAAATATGTAGCTGGACTATAGTAAGGAAAATATTGCATTTTTCACAATTCTCCAAAAATATATTTTTGGCCTATCATCCCCTCGAAACATGTTCGATTAGATGGAATTTCATCTAAAATCGATAGGTGACTTTGTTAAAGCCCTAATTCTATCAATTTCTGAATAACTATGGATATTTGATTTTACCCTCTTCATTGGATACTCCACGTTTGACGCACTCTACTTCCGAATCGCATCATTGTAGAGCACTCCCGATTTTTTATATCATAGATTGGACTCTTGGCGATACTTTCTCAGAAAATTGAATGAATACTTCCATTATTTTGGTCTGTACCATTTTTTATATGGAGGCATGTTTTCTTTTAACTTAAATGCTCTCCTAATATTTGAAACATTTATCTTATTGAAAAATGGACAACACCAGTCGAGTTGTCGGATCAAAGAACCCTTATTCTTATGATTTCAGTATTTTTTGAGAGGAAAAATATTTTTCGTCAAATATGGAGCTGGACTATAGTAAGGAAAATATTGCATTTTTCGCAATTCTCCAAGAATATATTTTTGGCCTATCATCATCTCGAAACATGTTCGATTAGATGAAATTCCATCTTAAATCGATAGGTGACTTTGTTAAAGCCCTAATTCTATCAATTTTTGAATAACTATGGAAATTTGATTTTACCCTCTTCATTGGATACTCCAAGTTTGACGCACTCTACTTCCGAATCGCATCATTGCAGAGCACTCCCGATTTTTTATATCATAGATTGGACCTTTGGCGATACTTTCTCGGAAAATTGAATGAATACTTCCATTATTTTGGTCTGTAATATTTTTTATATGAAGGCATGTTTTCTTTTAACTTAAATGCTCTCCTAATATTTGAAACATTTATCTTATCGAAAAATGGACAACACCAGTCGAGTTGTCGTATCAAAGAACCCTTATTCTTATAATTTCAGTATTTTTTGAGAGGAAAAATATATTTCGCTAAATATGTAGCTGGATATAGTAAGGAAAATATTGCATTTTTCACAATTCTCCAAAAATATATTTTTGGCCTATCATCCCCTCGAAACATGTTCGATTAGATGAAATTTCATCTAAAATCGATGGGTGACTTTGTTAAAGCCCTAATTCTATCAATTTTTGAATAACTATGGATATTTGATTTTACCCTCTTCATTGGATACTCCACGTTTGACGCACTCTACTTCCGAATCGCATAATTGTAGAGCACTCCCGATTTTTTATATCATAGATTGGACCTTTGACGATACTTCCTCAGAAAATTGAATGAATACTTCCATTATTTTGGTCTGTACTATTTTTTATATGAAGGCATGATTCCCTTTAACTTAAATGCTCTCCTAATCTTTGAAACATTTATCTTATCGAAAAATGGACAACACCAGTCGATTTGTCGTATCAAAAAACACTTATTCTTATAATTTCAGTATTTTTTGAGAGTAAAAATATTTTTCGTCAAATATGTAGCTGGACTTATATAGTAAGGAAAATATTGCATTTTACGCAATTCTCCAAAAATAAATTTTTGGCATATCATCATCTCGAAACATGTTCGATTAGATGAAATTTCATCTAAAATCGATGGGTGACTTTGTTAATGCCCTAATCCTATCAATTTTTGTATAACTATGGATATTTGATTTTACCCTCTTCATTGGATAGTCCAAGCTTGACGCACTCTACTTCCGAATCGCATCATTGCAGAGCACTCCCGATTTTTTATATCATAGATTGGACCTTTGGCGATACTTTCTCAGAAAATTGAATGAATACTTAAATTATTTTGGTCTGTACTATTTTTTATATGAAGGCATGTTTTCTTTCAACTTAAATGCTCTCCTAATATTTGAAACATTTATCTTATCGAAAAATGGACAACACCAGTCGAGTTGTCGTATCAAAGAACCCTTATTCTTATAATTTCAGTATTTTTTGAGAGGAAAAATATATTTCGTCAAATATGTAGCTGGACTATAGTAAGGAAAACATTGCATTTTTCGCAATTCTCCAAAAATATATTTTTGGCCTATCATCCCCTCGAAACATGTTCGATTAGATGAAATTCCATCTAAAATCGATGGGTGACTTTGTTAATGCCCTAATTCTATCAATTTTTGTATAACTATGGATATTTGATTTTACCCTCTTCATTGGATACTCCAAGCTTGACGCACTCCACTTCCGAATCGCATCATTGCAGAGCACTTCCGAATTTTTATATAATAGATTGGACCTTTGACGATACTTTCTCAGAGAATTGAATGAATACTTCCATTATTTTGGTCTGTACTATTTTTTATATAAAGGCATGTTTTCTTTTAACTTTAATGCTCTCCTAATATTTGAAACATTTATCTTATCGAAAAATGGACAACACCAGTCGATTTGTCGTATAAAAGAACCCTTATTCTTATAATTTCAGTATTTTTTGAGAGGAAAAATATTTTTCGTCAAATATGTAGCTGGAAAATATTGCATTTTTCGCAATTCTCCAAAAATATATTTTTGGCCTATCATCCCCTCGGAACATGTTCGATTAGATGAAATTCCATCTTAAATCGATAGGTGACTTGGTTAATGCCCTAATTCTATCAATTTTTGAATAACTATGGATATTTGATTTTACCCTCTTCATTGGATACTCCACGTTTGACGCACTCTACTTCCGAATCGCATCATTGTAGAGCACTCCCGATTCTTTGTATCATAGATTGGACCTCTGAAGATACTTTCTCAGAAAATTGAATGAATACTTCCATTATTTTGGTCTGTACTATTTTTTATATGAAGGCATGTTTTCTTTTAACTTAAATGCTCTCCTAATATTTGAAACATTTATTTTATCAAAAAATGGACAACACCAGTCGATTTGTCGTATCAAAGAACCCGTATTCTTATAATTTCAGTATTTTTTGAGAGGAAAAATATTTTTCGTCAAATATGTAGCTGGACTATAGTAAGGAAAATATTGCATTTTTCGCAATTCTCCAAAAATATATTTTCTGGCCTATCATCCCCTCGAAACATGTTCGATTAGATTAAATTTCATCTAAAATCGATGGGTGACTTTGTTATTGCCCTAATTCTATCAATTTTTGAATAACTATGGATATTTGATTTTACCCTCTTCATTGGATACTCCACGTTTGATGCACTCTACTTCCGAATCGCATCATTGTAGAGCACTCTCGATTTTTTATATCATAGATTGGACCTTTGACGATACTTTCTTAGAAAATTGAATGAATACTTCCATTATTTTGGTCTGTACTATTTTTTATATGAAGGCATGTTTTCTTTTAACTTAAATGCTCTCCTAATATTTGAAACATTTATTTTATCAAACAATGGACAACACCAGTCGATTTGTCGTATCAAAGAACCCTTATTCTTATAATTTCAGTATTTTTTGAGAGGAAAAATATTTTTCGTCAAATATGTAGCTGGACAGTAAGGAAAATATTGCATTTTTCGCAATTCTCCAAAAATATATTTTTGGCCTATCATCCCCTCGAAACATGTTCGATTAGATTAAATTCCATCTTAAATCGATGGGTGACTTTGTTAATGCCCTAATTCTATCAATTTTTGAATAACTATGGATATTTGATTTTACCCTCTTCATTGGATACTCCACGTTTGACGCACTCTACTTCCGAATCGCATCATTGTAGAGCACTCCCGATTCTTTATATCATAGATTGGAACTCTGAAGATACTTTCTCAGAAAATTGAATGAATACTTCCATTATTTTGGTCTGTACTATTTTTTATATGAAGGCATGTTTTCTTTTAACTTAAATGCTCTCCTAATATTTGAAACATTCATTTTATCAAAACATGGACAACACCAGTCGATTTGTCGTATCAAAGAACCCTTATTCTTATAATTTCAGTATTTTTTGAGAGGAAAAATATTTTTCGTCAAATATGTAGCTGGACTATATAGTAAGGAAAATATTGCATATTTCGCAATTCTCCAAAAATATATTTTTGGCCTATCATCATCTCGAAACATGTTCGATTAGATGAAATTCCATCTTAAATCGATAGGTGACTTTGTTAATGCCCTAATTCTATCAATTTTTGTATAACTATGGATATTTGATTTTACCCTCTTCATTGGATACTCCACGTTTGACGCACTCTAGTTCCGAATCGCATCATTGAAGAGCACTCCCGATTCTTTATATCATAGATTGGACCTCTGAAGATAGATTCTCAGAAAATTGAATGAATACTTCCATTATTTTGGTCTGTACTATTTTTTATATGAAGGCATGTTTTCTTTCAACTTAAATGCTCTCCTAATATTTGAAACATTTATTTTATCAAAAAATGGACAACACCAGTCGATTTGTCGTATCAAAGAATCCTTATTCTTATAATTTCAGTATTTTTTGAGAGGAAAAATATTTTTCGTCAAATATGTAGCTGGACTATAGTAAGGAAAATATTGCATTTTTCGCAATTCTCCAAAAATATATTTTTGGCCTATCATCATCTCGAAACATGTTCGATTAGATGAAATTCCATCTTAAATCGATAGGTGACTTTGTTAATGCCCTAATTCTATCAATTTTTGGATAACTATGGATATTTTCTTTTACCCGCTTCATTGGATACTCCACGATTGACGCACTCTACTTCCGAATCGCATCATTGTAGAGCACTCCCGATTTTTTATATCATAGATTGGACCTTTGACGATACTTTCTCAGAAAATTGAATGAATACTTCCATTATTTTGGTCTGTACTATTTTTTATATGAAGGCATGTTTTCTTTTTAACTTAAATGCTCTCCTAATATTTGAAACATTCATTTTATCGAAAAATGGACAACACCAGTCGATTTGTCGTATCAAAGAACCTTTATTCTTATAATTTCAGTATTTCTTGAGAGGAAAAATATTTTTCGTCAAATATGTAGCTGGACTATAGTAAGGAAAATATTGCATTTTTCGCAATTCTCCAAAAATATATTTTCGGCCTATCATCCCCTCGAAACATGTTCGATTAGATGAAATGTCATCTAAAATCGATAGGCGACTTTGTTAATGCCCTAATTCTATCAATTTTTGAATGACTATGGATATTTTTTATATGAAGGCATGTTTTCTTTTAACTCAAATGCTCTCCTAATATTTAAAACATTTATCTTATCGAAAAATGGACAACACCAGTCGAGTTGTCGTATCAAAGAACCCTTATTCTTATAATTTCAGTATTTTTTGAGAGGAAAAATAATTTTCGTCAAATATGTAGCTGGACTATAGTAAGGAAAATATTGCATTTTTCGCAATTCTCCAAAAATATATTTTTGGCTTATTATCGCCCCTCGAAACATGTTCGATTAGATGAAATTTCATCCAAAATCGATGGGTGACTTTGTTAATGCCCTAATTCTATCAATTTTTGAATAACTATGGATATTTGATTTTACCCTCTTCATTGGATACTCCAAGTTTGACGCACTCTACTTCCGAATCGCATCATTGCAGAGCACTCCCGATTTTTTATATCATAGATTGGACATTTGGCAATACTTTATTAGAAAATTGAATGAATAGTTCCATTATTTTGGTCTGTACTATTTTTTATATGAAGGCATGTTTTCTTCTAACTTGAATGCTCTCCTAATATTTGAAACATTTATCTTATCGAAAAATGGACAACACCAGTCGAGTTGTCGTATCAAAGAACCCTTATTCTTATAATTTTTTTAACTTAAATGCTCTCCTAATATTTGAAACATTTATCTTATCGAAAAATGGACAGCACCAGTCGATTTGTCGTATCAAAGAACCCTTATTCTTATAATTTCAGTATTTTTTGAGAGGAAAAATATTTTTCGTCAAATATGTAGCTGGACTATAGTAAGGAAAATATTGCATTTTTCGCAATTCTCCAAAAATATATTTTCGGCCTATCATCCCCTCGAAACATGTTCGATTAGATGAAATGTCATCTAAAATCGATAGGCGACTTTGTTAATGCCCTAATTCTATCAATTTTTGAATGACTATGGATATTTTTTATATGAAGGCATGTTTTCTTTTAACTCAAATGCTCTCCTAATATTTAAAACATTTATCTTATCGAAAAATGGACAACACCAGTCGAGTTGTCGTATCAAAGAACCCTTATTCTTATAATTTCAGTATTTTTTGAGAGGAAAAATATTTTTCGTCAAATATGTAGCTGGAAAATAGGAAAATATTGCATTTTTCGCAATTCTCCAAAAATATATTTTTGGCTTATTATCGCCCCTCGAAACATGTTCGATTAGATGAAATTTCATCTAAAATCGATGGGTGACTTTGTTAATGCCCTAATTCTATCAATTTTTGAATAACTATGGATATTTGATTTTACCCTCTTCATTGGATACTCCAAGTTTGACGCACTCTACTTCCGAATCGCATCATTGCAGAGCACTCCCGATTTTTTATATCATAGATTGGACATTTGGCAATACTTTATTAGAAAATTGAATGAATAGTTCCATTATTTTGGTCTGTACTATTTTTTATATGAAGGCATGTTTTCTTTTAACTTGAATGCTCTCCTAATATTTGAAACATTTATCTTATCGAAAAATGGACAACACCAGTCGAGTTGTCGTATCAAAGAACCCTTATTCTTATGATTTCAGTATTTTTCGAGAGGAAAAATATTTTTCGTCAAATATGTAGCTGGACTATAGTAAGGAAAATATTGCATTTTTCGCAATTCTCCAAAAATATATTTTTGGCCTATCATCATCTCGAAACATGTTCGATTAGATGAAATTCCATCTTAAATCGATAGGTGACTTTGTTAATGCCCTAATTCTATCAATTTTTGGATAACTATGGATATTTGATTTTACCCTCTTCATTGGATACTCCACGTTTGACGCACTCTACTTTCGAATCGCATCATTGTAGAGCACTCCCGATTTTTTATATCATAGATTAGACCTCTGAAGATACATTCTCAGAAAATTGAATGAATACTTCCATTATTTTGGTCTGTACTATTTTTTATATGAAGGCATGTTTTCTTTTAACTTAAATGCTCTCCTAATATTTGAAACATTTATCTTATCGTAAAATGGACAACACCAGTCAAGTTGTCGTATCAAAGAACCCTTATTCTTATAATTTCAGTATTTTTTGAGAGGAATAATATTTTTCGTCAAATATGTAGCTGGAAAATATTGCATTTTTCGCAATTCTCCAAAAATATATTTTTGGTCTATCATCCCCTCGAAACATGTTCGATTAGATGAAATTTCATCTAAAATCGATGGGTGACTTTGTTAATGCCCTAGTTGTATCAATTTTTGAATAACTATGGATATTTTCTTTTACCCGCTTCATTGGATACTCCACGATTGACGCACTCTACTTCCGAAACGCATCATTGCAGAGCACTCCCGATTTTTTATATCATAGATTGGACCTTTGGCGATACTTTCTCAGAAAATTGAATGAATACTTCCATTATTTTGGTCTGTACTATTTTTTATATGAAGGCATGTTTTCTTTTAACTTGAATGCTCTCCTAATATTTGAAACATTTATCTTATCGAAAAATGGACAACACCAGTCGAGTTGTCGTATCAAAGAACCCTTATTCTTATGATTTCAGTATTTTTCGAGAGGAAAAATATTTTTCGTCAAATATGTAGCTGGACTATAGTAAGGAAAATATTGCATTTTTCGCAATTCTCCAAAAATATATTTTTGGCCTATCATCATCTCGAAACATGTTCGATTAGATGAAATTCCATCTTAAATCGATAGGTGACTTTGTTAATGCCCTAATTCTATTAATTTTTGGATAACTATGGATATTTGATTTTACCCTCTTCATTGGATACTCCACGTTTGACGCACTCTACTTCCGAATCGCATCATTGTAGAGCACTCCCGATTTTTTATATCATAGATTGGACCTTTGACGATACTTTCTCGGAAAATTGAATGAATACTTCCATTATTTTGGTCTGTACTATTTTTTATATGAAGGCATGTTTTCTTTTTAACTTAAATGCTCTCCTAATATTTGAAACATTTATTTTATCGAAAAATGGACAACACCAGTCGATTTGTCGTATCAAAGAACCCTCATTCTTATAATTTCAGTATTTTTTGAGAGGAAAAATATTTTTCGTCAAATATGTAGCTGGAAAATATTGCATTTTTCGCAATTCTCCAAAAATATATTTTTGGCCTATCATCCCCTCGAAACATGTTCGATTAGATGAAATTTCATCTAGAAACGATGGGTGACTTTGTTAATGCCCTAATTCTATCAATTTTTGTATAACTATGGATATTTGATTTTACCCTCTTCATTGGATACTCCACGTTTGACGCACTCTACTTCCGAAACGCATCATTGTATAGCACTTCCGATTTTTTATATCATAGATTGGACCTCCGATGATACTTTCTCAGAAAATTGAATGAATACTTCCATTATTTTGGTCTGTACTATTTTTTATATGAAGGCAGGTTTTCTTTTAACTTAAATGCTCTCCTAATATTTGAAACATTTATCTAATCGAAAAATGGACAACACCAGTCGATTTGTCGTATCAAAGAACCCTTATTCTTATAATTTCAGTATTTTTTGAGAGGAAAAATATTTTTCGTCAAACATGTAGCTGAACTATATATAGTAAGGAAAATATTGCATTTTTCGCAATTCTCCAAAAATATATTTTTGGCCTATCATCCCCTTGAAACATGTGCGTTTGGATGAAATTTCATCTCAAATCGATAGGTAACTTTGTTAATGCCCTAATTCTATCAATTTTTGAATAACTATGGATATTTGATTCTACCCTCTTCAATGGATACTCCAAGTTTGACGCACTCTACTTCTGAATCGCATCATTTTAGAGCACTCCCGATTTTTTATATCATAGATTGGATCTCTGAAGATACTTTCTCAGAAAATTGAATGAATAATTCCATTATTTTGGTCTGTACTATTTTTTATATGAAGGCATGTTTTCTTTTAACTTAAATGCTCTCCTAATATTTGAAACATTTATCTTATCGAAAAATGGACAACACCAGTCGAGTTGTCGTATCAAAGAACCCTTATTCTTATAATTTCAGTATTTTTTGAGAGGAAAAATATTTTTCGTCAAATATGTAAGGAAAATATTGCATTTTTCGCAATTCTCCAAAAATATATTTTTGGCCTTTCATCATCTCGAAACATGTTCGATTAGATGAGATTTCATCTTAAATCGATAGGTATTTTTGTTAATGCCCTAATTCTATCAATTCTGAATAACTATGGATAATTGATTTTACCCTCTTCATTGGATACTCCAAGCTTGACGCACTCTACTTCCGAATCGCATCATTGCAGAGCACTCCCGATTTTTTATATCATAGATTGGACCCTTGGCGATACTTTATCAGAAAATTGAATGAATACTTCCATTATTTTGGTCTGTACTATTTTTTATATGAAGGCATGTTTTCTTTTAACTTAAATGCTCTCCTAATATTTGAAACATTTATCTTATCGAAAAATGGACAACACCAGTCGAGTTGTCGTATCAAAGAACCCCTATTCTTATGATTTCAGTATTTTTCGAGAGGAAAAATATTTTTCGACAAATATGTAGCTGGACTATAGTAAGGAAAATATTGCATTTTACGCAATTCTCCAAAAATATATTTTTGGCCTATCATCATCTCGAAACATGTTCGATTAGATGGAATTTCATCTAAAATCGATGGGTGACTTTGTTAATGCCCTAATTCTATCAATTTTTGTATAACTATGGATATTTTATTTTACCCTCTTCATTGGATACTCCAAGTTTGACGCACTCTTCTTCCGAATCGCATCATTGCAGAGCACTCCCGATTTTTTATATCATAGATTGGACCTTTGGCGATACTTTCTCAGAAAATTGAATGAATACTTCCATTATTTTGGTCTGTACTATTTTTCATATGAAGGCATGTTTTCTTTTAATTTAAATGCTCTCCTAGTATTTGAATTATTTATCTCATCGAAAAATGGACAACACCAGTCGAGTTGTCGTATCAAAGAACCCTTATTCTTATAATTTCAGAATTTTTTGAGAGGAAGAATATTTTTCGTCAAATATGTAGCTGGACTATAGTAAGGAAAATATTGCATTTTACGCAATTCTCCAAAAATATATTTTTGGCCTATCGTCATCTCGAAACATGTTCGATTAGATGAAATTTCATCTTAAATCGATGGGTGGCTTTGTTAATGCCCTAATTCTATCAATTTTTGAATAACTATGGATATTTGATTTTACCCTCTTCATTGGATACTCCAAGTTTGACGCACTCTACTTCCGAATCGCATCATTGCAGAGCACTCCCGATTTTTTATATCATAGATTGGACCTTTGGCAATACTTTATAAGAAAATTGAATGAATAGTTCCATTATTTTGGTCTGTACTATTTTTTATATGAAGGCATGTTTTCTTTTAACTTGAATGCTCTCCTAATATTTGAAACATTTATCTTATCGAAAAATGGACAACACCAGTCGAGTTGTCGTATCAAAGAACCCTTATTCTTATGATTTCAGTATTTTTCGAGAGGAAAAATATTTTTCGTCAAATATGTAGCTGGACTATTATAGTAAGGAAAATATTGCATTTTACGCAATTCTCCAAAAATATATTTTTGGCCTATCATCATCTCGAAACATGTTCGATTAGATGAAATTTCATCTAAAATCGATGGGTGACTTTGTTAATGCCCTAATTCTATCAATTTTTGAATAACTACGGATATTTGATTTTACCCTCTTCATTGGATACTCCAAGTTTGACGCACTCTACTTCCGAATCGCATCATTGCAGAGCACTCCCGATTTTTTATATCATAGATTGGACCTTTGGCGATACTTTCTCAGAAAATTGAATGAATACTTCCATTATTTTGGTCTGTACTATTTTTCATATGAAGGCATGTTTTCTTTTAATTTAAATGCTCTCCTAGTATTTGAAACATTTATCTTATCGAAAAATGGACAACACCAGTCGAGTTGTCGTATCAAAGAACCCTTATTCTTATAATTTCAGTATTTTTTGAGAGGAAAAATATTTTCCGTCAAATATGTAGCTGGACTATAGTAAGGAAAATATTGCATTTTTCGCAATTCTCCAAAAATATATTTTTGGCTTATCATCGCCCGTCGAAACATGTTCGATTAGATGAAATTTCATCTAAAATCGATGGGTGACTTTGTTAATGCCCTAATTCTATCAATTTTTGAATAACTATGGATATTTGATTTTACCCTCTTCATTGGATACTCCAAGTTTGACGCACTCTACTTCCGAATCGCATCATTGCAGAGCACTCCCGATTTTTTATATCATAGATTTGACCTTTGGCAATACTTTATTAGAAAATTGAATGAATAGTTCCATTATTTTGGTCTGTACTATTTTTTATATGAAGGCATGTTTTCTTTTAACTTGAATGCTCTCCTAATATTTGAAACATTTATCTCATCGAAAAATGGACAACACCAGTCGAGTTGTCGTATCAAAGAACCCTTATTCTTATAATTTCAGTATTTTTCGAGAGGAAAAATATTTTTCGTCAAATATGTAGCTGGACTATTATAGTAAGGAAAATATTGCATTTTACGCAATTCTCCAAAAATATATTTCTGGACTATCATCATCTCGAAACATGGTCGATTAGATGAAGTTTCATCTAAAATCGATGGGTGGTTTTGTTAATGCCCTGAGTCTATCAATTTTCGAATAACTATGGATATTTGATTTTACCCTCTTCATTGGATACTCCAAGTTTGACGCACTCTACTTCCGAATCGCATCATTGTAGAGCACTCCCGATTTTTAATATCATAGATTGGACCTTCGACGATATATTCTCAAAAAATTGAATAAATACTTCCAATATTTTGGTCTGTACTATTTTTTATATGAAGGCATGTTTTCTTTTAACTTAAATGCTCTCCTAATATTTGAAACATTTATCTTATCGAAAAATGGACAACACCAGTCGATTTGTAGTATCAAAGAACCCTTATGCTTATAATTTCATTATTTTTTGAGAGAAAAAATATTTTTCGTCAAATATGTAGCTGGACTATATATAGTAAGGAAAACATTGCATTTTTCGCAATTCTCCAAAAATATATTTTTGGCCTATCATCCCCTCGAAACAAGTTCGATTAGATGAAATTTTATCTAAAATCGATGGGTGACTTTGTTAATGCCGTGATTCTATCAATTTTTGAATAACTATGGATATTTGATTTTACCCTCTTCATTGGATACTCCACGTTTGACGCACTCTTATTTTGGTCTGTACTATTTTTTATATGAAGGCATGTTTTCCTTTAACTTAAATGCTCTCCTAATATTTGAAACATTTATCTTATCGAAAAATGAACAACACCAGTCGATTTGTCGTATCAAAGAACCCTTATTCTTATAATTTCAGTATTTTTTGAAAGGAAAAATATTTTTCGTCAAATATGTTGCTGGACTATAGTAAGGAAAATATTGCATTTTCCGTAATTCTAAGAAATATATTTTTGGCCTATCGTCCCCTCGAAACATGTTCGATTAGATGAAATTTCATCTAAAATCGATGGGTGACTTTGCTAAAGCCCTAATTCTATCAATTTTTGAATAACTATGGATATTTGATTCTACCCTCTTCAATGGATACTCCAAGTTTGACGCACTCTACTTCTGAACTGCATCATTTTAGAGCATTCCCGATTTTTTATATCATAGATTGGACCTCTGAAGATACTTTCTCAGAAAATTGAATGAATACTTCCATTATTTAGGTCTGTACTATTTTTTATATGAAGGCATGTTTTCTTTCAACTTAAAAGCAATCCTAATATTTGGAACAATTATCTTATCGAAAAATGGACAACACCAATCGATTTGTCGTATCAAAGAACACTTATTCTCATAATTTCACTATTTTTTGAGAGGAAAAATATTTTTCGTCAAATATGTAGCTGGACTATATAGTAAGGAAAATATTGCATTTTACGCAATTTTCCAAAAATATAGTTTTGGCCTATCATCATCTCGAAACATGTTGGATTAGATGAAATTTCATCTTAAATCGATAGGTGATTTTGTTAATGCCCTAATTCTATCAATTTTTGAATAAATATGGATATTTGATTTTACCCTCTTCATTGGATACTCCACGTTTGACGCACTCTACTTCCGAATCGCATCATTGTAGAGCACTCCTGATTTTTTATATCATAGATTGGACCTTTGGCGGTACTTTCTCAGAAAATTGAATGAATACTTCCATTATTTTGGTCTGTACTACTTTTTATATGAAGGCATGTTTTCTTTTAACTTAAATACTCTCCTAATATTTGAAACATTTATCTTATCGAAAAATGGACAACACCAGTCGAGTTGTCGTATCGAAGAACCCTTATTCTTATAATTTCAGTATTTTTTGAGAGGAAAAATATTTTTCGTCAAATATGTAGCATTTTACGCAATTCTCCAAAAATATATTTTTGGCCTATCATCATCTCAGAACATGTTCGATTAGAAGAAATTCCATCTAAAATCGATGGGTGGCTTTGTTAATGCCCTAATTCTATCAATTTTTGGATAACTGGATATTTGATTTTACCCTCTCCATTGGATACTCCAAGTTTGACGCACTCTACTTCCGAATCGCATCATTGCAGAGCACTCCCGACTTTTTATATCATAGATTGCACCTTTGGCGATACTGTATCAGAATATTGAATGAATACTTCCATTATTTTGGTCTGTATTATTTTTTATATGAAGGCATGTTTTCTTCTAACCTAAATGCTCTCCTAATATTTGAAACATTTATCTTATCGAAAAATGGACAACACCAGTCGAGTTGTCGTATCGAAAAGCCCTTATTCTTATGATTTCAGTATTTTTTTAGAAGAAAAATATTTTTCGTCAAATATGTAAGGAAAATATTGCATTTTACGCAATTCTCCAAAAATATATTTTGGCCTATCATCATCTCGCAACATGTTAGATAAGATGAAATTTTATCTTAAATCGATAGGTGACTTTGTTAATGCCCTAATTCTATCAATTTTTGAATAACTATGGATATTTGATTTTACCCTCTTCATTGGATACTCCAAGTTTGACGCACTCTACTTCCGAATCGCATCATTGTAGAGCACTCCCGATTTTGTATATCATAGATTGGACCTTTGACGATACTTTCTCAGAAAATTGAATGAATACTTCCATTATTTTGGTCTGTCCTATTTTTTATATTAAGGCATGTTTTCTTCTAACCTAAATGCTCTCCTAATATTTGAAACATTTATCTTATCGAAAAATGGACAACACCAGTCGATTTGTCGTATCAAAGAACCCTTATGCTTATAATTTCAGTATTTTTTGAGAGGAAAAATATTTTTCGTCAAATATGTAGCATTTTACGCAATTCTCCAAAAATATATTTTTGGCCTATCATCATCTCAGAACATGTTCGATTAGAAGAAATTCCATCTGAAATCGATGGGTGGCTTTGTTAATGCCCTAATTCTATCAATTTTTGAATAACTATGGATATTTGATTTTACCCTCTCCATTGGATACTCCAAGTTTGACGCACTCTACTTCCGAATCGCATCATTGCAGAGCACTCCCGACTTTTTATATCATAGATTGCAACTTTGGCGATACTTTATCAGAATATTGAATGAATACTTCCAATATTTTGGTCTGTACTATTTTTTATATGAAGGCATGTTTTCTTCTAACCTAAATGCTCTCCTAATATTTGAAACATTTATCTTATCGAAAAATGGACAACACCAGTCGAGTTGTCGTATCGAAGAGCCCTTATTCTTATGATTTCAGTATTTTTTTAGAAGAAAAATATTTTTCGTCAAATATGTAGCTGGACTATAGTAAGGAAAATATTGCATTTTACGCAAGTAGATAGAGCTATGGGGATTCTGGCTCACTACTTCAAAAATCTCCGCTTGGTGGCGCTGAGAGCGGCGGCGCGCGCGTTTTTAATTTTAGGCCGCCATTTTTAGTCCTGTTTTAAAAATCTGAAAAAAAACTTCAGTGAGATTCGATCGCACAACCTTCGCGTCTATAGCAAGGCATTCAACACATGCCGCCATAAGCTCTCATGCATATTATTAGCGAAGGAAGGTATTGCTGCAATGTGAGCGCACCGTACGCTTCTTGCTGTAAAATGTGGCGTAGTCGAGAAAGATCCGTTAGGATGATAAGGCAGCGCGCTACCGGGGGGCTTAAAGTAACTTAGACCATTCTAATAATTGTAATATAAATGAATTTTGATCAAAAATTTACGATTCAAACAAAAAGGCTCATAAGAGCGTTACACACAATAAATATTCAATTGTATAGAAGAGACACAAAAAAGAAGTTAAAAAGATTATTAAAAAGAAAACCCCTACACAATAGAAAAAAAAGTTCTCACGACGGGGAATCGATCCGTCTACCTACTACATCATGGTCATGTACCTTATTTGTTACACCACGGAGACCATTCTAATAATTGTAATATAAATGAATTCAATCATAAATTTACGATTCTAACAAAAAAGTCTCATAAGAGCGTTACACAAAATAAATATTCAATTGTATAGAGAAGAGACATAAAAAAGAAGTTAAAAAGATTATTAAAAAGAAGACCCCTACAACAATTCGATCCAAGAGTTCAATGAACTCATCAAACTCGCAGTGAAAGTTAAACCACACTGCCATCGGAAATTATGATAATATTGTTATGACGTTCGTAGATGAGGAAATTGTATAATAGTTGATTGAGCACATACAATGTATTTTGATAAAAATATCATTCATTTCATAAAAAATCAATCGATTATTATTAATATATAATGTTTAGAAAGGTAATAAATACACTATTTAAAAACCAGTCCCGAAGGTATAAAAATGCTCGTTCCAAGTTGTTGGACGCTAACTTTCTGTCATAAAAAACCAGCCAGAGGCAGTCAAAGCGTGAGTCTGACGTAATAGAGGAAATTATGTATACACTTGTTACGTTAATTAGCATGTAAAAAATCAAACATGTGTGTATATATATTCAATAAGATACAGTTTGTTCCTAATTCAAGTAATCACATTAAAGGTGACGAATTTGAATCTGAAGTTATTGTTAACAAGTAAGTATGCTAAAATCTTAACATTATGCTATAGTAACCAAGACATTAAAAAATATGATATGCAAGAGCAATAATATAAAGATAATCCAAGTGCTTTATTTAAACTTTACCCATCGTTCAGAAGATATTAGATGAATAATTTTGAACCTAACAAAGAAATAAAATGGTTCAATAAACCTACAATACATGTATAGGTAATTACAGATAATAAATTAACTAATTTTATATTATATCTTCCACAGATTCAACGCACAACTACCAAAAGTAAGTCATTGGTAATTTCAGTATGACAACGACTGCAGCCTCAAATGTCACTGGCACATCTTCGAAGAACTCCAATGACGATTGGGAAGTTATTCGTACATGGTCAGTTCTATATACAGAAGTTTATCATAACCTTAATGAATCCCAAATTTTATTTTATGATAGAAAATTAGAATATACACCTACGTTTTCTTATGCTTTACATGATTTAGTTTATAGAGATTGTTATTCTAGATATAGTATTGATACAATTAATGAGTTTCTAGTACCTGATAGAGAGGCCATAGAATTATCTGAAAATTGGACATCACAAAGAATGTGTAGTTTAGTATTTTTAATTGAAAGAATCAGCACTTCAGATTATAAGAATTTTGCAATAGCTATTTTTGATAAACTTTTTTGGAAAGTATCCAGAGTTAATGATGAATATAATGTGTTAGGTATTATGGAACATTCCGAGAACAAAGGATATCATTTACATGTCTTATTCTTCTCTACAACATTATTTAACAAGAAACAATTAACAAAATATGAAACTGATTATTCGAAATTTATTGTTAGCACTGATACTACAGAATTTACAGCATTAACACCGAAATTAAGAAAGGTACTCACCAACACATATAAATTACAATGTAGTGCTCAAAATATTAAAAGTCTTGCAAGTTATGTTCATTATTTAAAAAAATATTTAAAAAGAATATATTGCACTAATATAGATCTATTGAAAATGTTTATCAATTACAAAAGTACACATATCTTTAGTCCTGATTCTGCACCAAAGAAAACAAAGACTTACAGAGTCATTTAAGTAACACACAATTGAGAACTATATATAATAACTGTTTTCCTAATTTCACTACAAATATATCTATCGTTAAAAATTTAATCTATTCTTTTACTTATCATTCACTATGAAATGTTCATTTAAGGTAAAAACATTTGTTAAAGCACAAATACATGGATTGATCTTATGATAAAAGCATTTTAGTGTCAAGGCTGCTAATGGTGGATTTTCATCGACTTCATATACAGGTGTGGTGGAATATTTTTGAACTTATGTAAATGTGTATAACCAACATTCAAATCAATATCATGATGATTTTTCATATTTTATATCATTCAATTTGGAGTACTCGATACTTAGTTGCAGGATGTCTCTCGCAGAATACAGACATCGAATTGAAGAATATATAATAAAAATAAATGGATTGAATAAGGACGTTACTTTTTATGAAGATAAAAAAAAGGTTATAAAGCAAATTGAAAACCTATGTCTAGCTGACTCAAGTCAAAGAGTATGGGATAAGCTTACGATAAATTGGATACCTGAAGAATTGAAAAACGGAGGACAACAACAGGAGATTGCAAGTGCCTTAGATCACATCTTTAGACGTCAGACACCTCAAACGACAACATATCCATTGAACCGAATAAAGCCAACAAGTGTTCAATACGACCAATACACAACCCTCCACCAGCAGTATTCTCTACAACATGAAAAATGACATGTATAACATTAATATCAATATTTGTTATTTTAAAATTTTATTAAAAATTGTTAAACTTAAACAGGAAGTGTAATGTAATTTATAATCGATAAATAGATATTAAGCAAATACAAGGTGTTTTAATAAAAAATGTCATTCATTTCAAAAATCAATTTATTATTATTATTAATATATAATATTTACAAAGGTAATACACTATTGAAAAACCAGCGGCGGAGACGTTCTACGTTTCTTTGTGTGCAAGAGTACAGTCCAGTGACGTGACAAGGATTTGGATCACGTTCAAAGTTTCCAGTAGCACATGATGTACCGTCAAACTTGCAAACATCAATAATATGTGGAAAAACATTGAATATATGGCATTTCTTCATTAGAAATTCTGCTTTTTGTTGTCCGCGTACGTATATGAAATCTGCAGCATACAATAGCTTATTTTCCAATATATCATCCAATTTGGAGTACTCAATGTCACCCGAAGAGTACCGAATACCATGTACATTCTTCTCCAAGTATGACACAGTCTTCTTATCTTTGTTGCTCAACGTAGCAATTGATTGGGGTGGTAAAAATATGTAATGACTCTGTTTAAATCCAATTTCGATTGTAAGTTCTTTAGCAACAAACAGACCATCTATAACGAATCCCTGAATGTCTACGATCGCTATTCTCATGATGATGACTGTTTGAATACTGACTTGCAGCAGCAACACACACTTCAATTTAGAGTCTTGACTATTTCGGTGAGAGGGAAGTACTCCATTACGCAGTCGTGAATTATGATACAATATGCTTTGGTGTTTTCGGGAAAACCAATGTTTGCTTCAATGTCAAGTTTTACATCGACAGTAGATGCCTTCATGCTTTCTTCTTGTTTCGAGCAATCGATAACAAACAAGGCGCGTTTCTTAAAAGAGGAATAATCCAGGAGAGGCCGCTTCTGTGTCGAATTCATATAGCTGAGATAGAATTCGGTATAGTTGAAATAGGCTTCATTGTAGTCGTTTCTACTAAAGTTCAACTGCATTCTTTCATTGGGAAAATATTCGCCATTTAACGATAAACGTATACTTTGAATGTCTGCATTATCGAGCAGAGTGGGATCAGCTTTGCTGTTGTCACGTTTGTTAGTTTGAAAGAAAACAATAACATAACGAGGTCGTTCGACTGAGGTTGTAGTTTTAACAGCCCAAACTTCACGTTTAGCATTTCTGGTAATTGCCGGCAGTTCGTGTATCTCCCACTTTCTAAACGGAATAACTATAGGCCGATCCTTTTGAATGGCCTTTATAAGTTCCAACTTAATATCATCATTAGGATAGATATGCTTGATTTTTAATTCAATGTCGGTAATTTTAATGTTAACGGTTGTATTGGAAGTCACACCAGCAACGGTTTTTTCCGTAATATAAACACAGTCATTATCGTTTCGAGCTCGAACTAAACGTATTGTTTGTCGTCCACACGTAATCATAGGATAGTCATTGGAAATGTTGAAAATATGTTTGAGAGGAATTTGTAGGTTGAATGATTTGTCTGTGGTATTTAGGAGAGGGTCTTTGGGATAATTCCAGCCTGCTATAGCCATATGATTAGAATCTTCTTGATTGTAGCAAGTCATGGCACGTACCGCGCTCACGATTCCAGGATCTCGAACCGTTTCCATTTCTCTTGCACTTTCACTGTATGTACACGAATCGAAAAGGAAAGCACCAACATTATTAGCCAGTTTTACGTCACCGGCTCCTTGTACATCGAGTGTCCCTTTAATGCACAACAAAGTTTCGTTCATGGCAAAAAACGAATCAACTTGATTGATGCTAAATTCTACAATATCACTGCAACTGAATGATTTGATGAACGGTGCATATGTTCTATATTCAGCTTTGCGGATTGACTCGTCAAATTGCGGCTTACGGTAAATATCAAACATTGGTGGCATATCGTTCATACGAGAACGTTTTCCATACATAGTCGTCATTGTTGTTGTTGTTGTTTCTCTTTCAACAAAAAGCCTAAAGACTGCAAGAACAATTTGTTGGCAAATGTAAGCTGCTGCTTTGAAGGTTGCCGCGAAACTAATGACTTTGAATGTGCGTTGGAACGTCTTTTATGATTAATTATCAATCCCATCTGTTGCTCCTCGCTCTAAGCTCCAACACCAAGGTACTCTTTTCACCACGAAAATTTATAGGTCGTCCGTCTTGGTCTACAGCCAACACAGTAACGTTGGTTATTTCACGTTGTGGTATAACGGGTAAATAAAGTAGATTATGTGGAGTTTCGTCAATGGCGTACCCAGGATCTACTTTTATGACCAATTCGTAAATAGTATGAGCAGGTCTGTTTGCGTCGAAGGCTCCAGTGGTAATGTTACATTCGAAACGTATGCTAGATACTTTTATAATTTTGACAGGTAGATCTGAAGAGTGCCATCGTTTCGGTTCGAGTATTTTT